>JARGCV010000009.1:31541500-32885500 GCA_034064705.1 Bothrops alternatus
GGTCTGGCTGCCATAGGAGTGCCTGCTCTGGCCTTGTTTGTGATTGGTATAATCTGGAACAACCACACTTGGAACTTAGTGGCTGAGTGTCACAAGAGAGGAACCAAGAACTTTTCTGCAGCAGCCAACTTCTTGATCTTTGGATCTGTCATGGGAAGAGCTGCAGTGGCTCCGGTCACATGGTCAGTGATCTCACTGCTTCGCGGAGAAGCCTATGTCTGTGCCTTAAGTGAATTCATGGATCCCACTTCTCTGGATCAGTTTCCACCTGGCTACGGACCAGATATCCTAGCCAGGTTTCCTTGTGACGATCAGCCAGCCAATATGACACATTTTAAGGATGAAGTTATAAGACGATTAAGATACGAGTCACAGGTAATGTATTTATTCATACAAAATATTAATTTATTTACATATATATATAATGTATATTATACATATACATATACATATATTATACATATATATATAATGTATATTATACATATACAGTAGTACCTCGGTCTTCGTTGGTAATTCATTCTAGAAGACATGCCGAATACTAAAACCACATGACTTACCACATAACCTGCTATTTCTGCCAGAAGAAATAGGGAGTCATGAGGCAGCCGACATCAGCAAGTTCTTCCTTGCATGTCAACTACTGGGAGAAAGACGGACAGTGGGACAAGATTTCTGCTTCAAAAAGCAGAATACTAAATATGACAAGTTTTGAAGCAGTTGAGTACCGAGGTATGACTGTAGTATAAATAATCAGAAAGCAAAATCCAAATATGAACTCCAATACTCACTAATTCAGATTAAGAACATGGCATGCTAGAAACAAGTCATCAAAATGCAAGAAGTAACAAAAACTGTGTTTGCCCAGCCCACAATAAAAACCAAAGTATAACAATAAAAATCCTCAGTAGCATATCCCTTGCAAAAGCCTGCTTAAACAGGATCGTTTGGTAGATCCTATTCTTCATTGCAATACAAATATAGCTATCTATTTGAACATCTTTATTTTACTAAATGTTTTTAATGCCGTTTGTAAGAATATTTCCTAAATCTTAGTAGCCTCCAGAGCAAGTGTAAGAGTGCTCAGGGAACTATGGAATCAGTTGGTTGCACGGAAGTCCACTCAAACAAAACTGATTGTTTCCAGATATTTAATCCATAAAAATCCTCAAGATGGAAAAAAATGAAGTTCTACTATAATTAATGGTTTTACTATTATTCACTTACAAATGTAACTGAACTTGGCTGTATCAGAGTTTCAATTATATTTTAGAGTCCAATTTTTTATTTCAAAGAAATAAAATAAAGGTACGCCTTTTTTTTAATCAAAAATCAAACCAAGCCAAGCCGTGTTCTGCCTATATTTTCTCTCTCTCTTCAGCTCTTTGGATGGATGCTCATTGGTGTGGTTGCAGTTCTCATGTTCATCACCAAGTGCCTAAAGCATTGCTGCTCCCCACTCAGCTACCGCCAAGAGGCCTACTGGAACCAGTACCGCTCTAGTGAAGCTAGGCTGTTCCAACAGACCGCTGAGGTACATTCCAAGGTTGTGGCTGCCAACAACGTCAAAAACTTCTTTGGCTTTGTACATTTAGATAAAGAGGAACAGGAACTGATCCAAGCATATGATGTGCAAAATGTTCAGCCCAGGTCACAGTGGGATACCATCACTGGAGTCTACATCTATCGAGAGAATAATGGATACCCTCTCTATAGCCGCCTCCATAAGTGGGCCAAAAATGTAATGGGAAACAGCTCTAATCCTGATAGCCAGGAAACAGCCTTTCTAGCTACCTAATACAGGTAGTCCTCAACTCACAATTATTTGTTTAGTGACTGTTCAAATTTACAATGGCACTGAAAAAAGTGATTTATGACCGTTTTTTACACTTATGACTGTTGCAGCCTCTCCATGGTCGTATGATCAAAATTCAGATGCTTAGCAATTGGCATGTATTTATGATGGTTGCAGTGTCCCGGGGTCATAAGATCATTTTTTGCGGTATTCTGACAAGCAAAGTCAATGAGGAAGCCAGACTCACTTAACAACTGTGTTACTCACTTAACAATTGTGGCAAGAAAGGTTGTAAAATGGGATAAAACTCACTTAATTACTCTCTCCCTTAGCAACAGAAATGTTGGACTCAATTGTGGTCATATGTCAAGGACTACCTGCATCTACTCAACAGCTGTTCTACAAGCTTAGCAAAAATCATTTTGAGCACTTAGACAGCTATGCTGGAAAGCATCCAAGAATTGATTTTATACTTTGACTAAACTCTCAGAAAATATATAGCTGATAAGATTTCAAATAAATTATGTCACAGGTGATACAACCCTATTGGTGCTGTCTCATCAAAAATAAGGCCTATGAAGCTCAGTGGGATATATTCTTATATAAGATTACAGTTTAAGAGTCTGGTGCCAAGTAATATTGGGGAGGGGAGATAATTTTTTTCCAAGTATCTGTCCAATTGAACAGAAAGTTATTCATCAATGTATAATTTCAGGAAATATGCCAATTGACAAGCACATATGGTCCTTGATTTATAACTTGGCAACTATTCAAAGCTGCAATAGACCTCCCCAGGGTTACTTATGATTTCAGTTAGAAGTTTTGATGGCTGGGCCCTCTCTGTGGTAATAGATCTTATTTGGGATGTTCGGCAATCAGCCCACATCTACAACTGTTTGTAGTGTCCTGCAGTCATGCAACTATGTTTTACCCATATATTTTTTTTTGCCAGAAACTGGTATTTATTTCTGGTTTCCGGCAAAAGAGATGCTCATTGGCTAAAATGGGTTTCCTTAATGATCACCATGTTTACTTAATGACCACATTTGCTTAGTTATTGCAGCATTTGCTTAACCACTGTAAAATTGGGCACAATCACATGGTGAGTCACTTAACAACCAACACAACTTAGCATCATAATTCTGGACTCAATTATAGTTGAAAGTCGAGGAGTAACTGTAACTTTCAAATCAGCCTGAAATACTGCTAAAAATATACATTATGTCCTTTTCAGGTGAAAGAGAAAAAAATTATCCTAATTCTTTTGTGTTTCATTTATAAGTGTGGTTGCTAAAGACAAAAGCTACACTTTGCTAAGTTGGCAAAAGTTAGTTACTCTAACTTCTCTTGGTCTTTAAGATCTTTCTGTTCTGCATACATTTGATCAATTTATTAATGAAGGTAAAATTTTAAACCCTGAAAAGTTGATTTGTTGTTTTAATACTTCATATTGCTAGATGCTAGAAATCATAATTGTTACTGTTACTTTGGCCTTTAAGATATTCACAAGATATATGTGGGATTATCAGTGACTAAAATATGAAAAACTACAGAACTGGATGGCAAGACAGAACCAATAGTGGTATATTGGTCAAATATTGGGTTAGAACTGGGGAGACCCCCCAACCTCAGGCATACAAATTCAATGGATAGTTTTGAGCCAGTAACTCTACACCAGCGGTTCTCAACCTTTTTCAGGCCGAGACCCCACCTGCGCCGCCCATGCGCGGTGCGACGGGCCGAACCGCACATGCGCGGTGCGACGGGCCAAACCGCGCATGCGTGGCGCGTGGCGCGCACCGCCGAGCTGAACTACGCATGTGCGGCGCGCGCTGACAGGCCGAACCGCGCATGCGCGCCGTGACGGGCCGAACTGCGCATGCGTGCCGTGACGGGCCAAACTGCACATGCGCGCCGCGATGGGCCAAACTGAACATGCGCACCACGACGGACTGAATCGCGCATGCGCGGCGGACCAAACTGCGCATGCGCGGCGCACGCATGACGGCCGAGGGGAAATGGGGGGAAAATGGGGGAAAAATGGGGGGAAAATGGCGGACTGACATGTTTGGCGACCCCCGTGAAACGGTCGTTCGACCCCAAATGGGGTCGCGACCCACAGGTTGAGAACCACTGCTCTACACCGAACCAACTTTATTGGGTTGTTGATGCAGGCAAAACTGGAAGAAGGCCATGCTATGTACACAGCCTTCAATTCCTGAAGAAAAAGCAGGACATAAAATAAATGAATAAGAATCTATTCAAATATCACATACCAAAATACACATGCCCTGCTGTTTTCCTCCAAGATGCATGACTGTCACTTAATGGCATAAGTTCAAAAGAATAAATTATGGTTATTTTCCCGGCAGTACGTGGCATCTGCACTGTTACTATGCAAATCCCATGACACTGCGAATATTTTGGCCAGGATTATAGTCTTCTATAGGAGAATGAATCAGGAACACTGGATTGTAAAATAACAGATGGAAAATGTATAGAAACTACTAATTATTAGAAACTATTTGTATATTGCTCTAACATTGATATAAAAATATTTTTAGCATAGTTATAAAAGTTCAGAATTCTGTGAATTGCAGATATAGAACAGGACCGGGCTTATAAAATAAAAACTGAATACTTTATACTTAAGTTATGATGATGAGGCTAATTAAATGGAATTGCAGAACTTTGCTCCTGCAGACAACAGCCTTTTAATTTAGTCCTTAAGCCTTGAAAATATTTTATACAATGCTTAGAAAACAGTGCTCTTATTATCTTCTAAGACTATGCCTAGATAAAATACAAAACATTTTAGGGAGGGAAGAACTATTGACCACCGTAACCAAGCAGTTGGTTGCTTTCTCCCAATTATTAATTGTATACTGTAAAAAGAATCAAAGTCAAATAAGGCTACAAGTATAATTATTTTATTTAAATTTGAGGCGATATAAAAGATGTAAAACATTTACATCACTTACACTGTTAATCTCTGGTCTTGGCTAGTCCAATCTGTTATTGAGCTCATTGAGAAATGCAAAAAAGCAGAATGGCTTTTCTTACTACAGATGAGTTATATCCGCTTCCCTTCTCAACATACTGGCTTTGAAAGCAAGACTCCAAAGTCTGTCTACCGCAAAGGTTAGCTCTCAGCAAGACTGTTCTTGGATTGCACATACTCCAATGCTGCTGCCTTCACAGCCTGGATTGTTTCCACAGTGCCATACTTCTTCTCATACTCCAGATAGCGTTTAAAGAAAAACTTCATCTTCTTTGCTGTTAAGTTTAGGTGAATCACTCTTTCAAAAATATCCCTGTGAAAAACCCAAAATAAAAAAAACAGTTTTAATCTGATATTTTATGAACCTTTTCTATTTAAAATAACTAAAATTGTTAGCTGATTTTCTCCTATACAAAATACATCCTATATGAGATACTGGAGCAAATCCTTTTAAGTTTCTCAATTATAAATCTCACAACATTTCTTTGCCGAAATCAAGCCACCCTGTTTGTTTTAGTTTTAAGCTTTTGTTTCCCAAGCTTGCATTTGCAACTTTGCTGGAAATTAGCACTCCTAACCTCCCTGCACATGCTAGTTACTCACCGGACTTCTTTTTGGCTGCCATGTTTTATCATTACATCTATGTACACTGACCAGATGTCTGTACGTTTGTGGTATGTGCTCAGGATGTTTTCAAACAGAGCCTTGCCGTGTTCTGCATCACCAAACTGAAACTCTAACTGTGCCAGCTTTGAAATCACATCCACATCTGCAACAAAAAAAAGGCAGTTTAAAGGATACGTTCCAGCAGTCATTATTACTTCTGCCTAAAATTTGAAGATGTATCTATTATTTAGAAATATATTGTTAGCTACATCCTCATTAAAAGAATTTTTAGAGCAGATTAGCAAACAAAACACAAAAGTCTAATCTGTTGTAAAATGTGCATTGTTCCTTGTAATACTGCATTTGTTTCTGTGTATCGGCATGAAAGAAAAAAGAATATATTTATTAAGCTCATGATGGAGGAAAATGACTGAAAGAGACGAATATATGAATTGTTACAATACAGATAACTCAGATATTAATCTGCTCTAGTCTAAAGGAAAGTCCAATGAGAAAGAAATAGACATCATTATTTAAGAAAAGAGGAAACCAAATAACTCTTACGCTCTTTGTCTGGCAAGCATTTCAGTGCCCGTGGCATAAGTCTGTGAGCTGCCTCCACCAAACCACGTTTCAGAAGAAAAGTGGTATACTTTACCCAAACAGATCTTTCTTGACGGAAGCGTTTCAGCATTATATTGTATAGGTCATCAGCTTCCTGAATAGATCAGGAGACAAGTTAAAAAAATCATCCTAAATATGCAAAACATTTTTATTTATATTGCTCCTAAATTACAAAGGACATTTTAGTTCTTTCTTTCACAAACATCAATACCCTAAATTTCTTACCCTATTTTCCAATAATTATAGAAAAGAGTAGGAGCTATTTTTATGCTAGATTTAGATATTTATGTAGGGATGAAGCTAAACAGACACGGTTGGAAAACAGCTGTCTTCTGTTTTTTAAAGTCTTAAAAGTTCTATACTATGATAATATTCTTTAATGATTCAACATGTGTTCAGAATGCTAACTGCTATTCCATAATCTGACCAAAAATTCTAAATTAAGTACTAAAATGTTTAAACAAGGCTGTTTGGGTTTTAGAATTGGGTTTTTAACAGGTTTTTAGCAACAGCCTTGTATTAAATATTAATTTAATTTATTTTTAAATATTTATTGTTTTTATGTTTTTATTCTGTTGTGAACCGCCCCGAGTCCTACGGGAGAGGGGCGGTATAAAAAATTTAACAAATAAATAAATAAATAAATAAATAAAGAGTTGAAGGGGAAATCTTCTCTCATATTTACAAAAATAAAAAAATATATATTAAGCCTGTGCACCTTATTCAATGAGGTGCTTCACTGAGCACAAGCTTAATATTCAACTACATGTCCTGCTTCCTCATCATTAACTGCCAATTCTGCAATTTTAGAATATAGATTTCATAGGTCCTAGAGTGCATTTTGCATTCAATAATCCAGACAACAGCAATAATTTGACATTGAAAAGAGCCACACAGAAGAGCCATCTGCTGCTCCAAACAGAGGCAACATCCACAAGTCCAAAATGTAAAGGGAAGTTTAGGACAAGCTAGACCAGTATAGGCGCAAGTCTTTCTTGAAATCAAACAAATATTCTTCCTGTCAGACAGAGAGAGATGAGTAAAAGTTCTCTTTATCATGCTGCTGTTAACTGGCATCACCTTATGTTTCTCAGAGGCGCTGTAGATGTCTGCCAACTGCTGAAATACCTTCAGAGGCTCATTGTACTGGACTGCTCTTTCAAAAACTTTCATCAGTCCTTCCTCTGTGCCATACATGTTCTCCAGGTTTAGCAAAGCAACCCACACATTTAGCTTTTCTTGTTCCTCTCTGAAGAAGAAGAGAGAAGACAACATTCAATACAAAGCTCTTGATTTTCTTTTGATGTTGCTATTCCCCTCAACTTGTTTGTGGCTAGTTTACACTGGATACTCCTGTATTTGGAGAAAGGTAAGAGAGAAAAGTTGCATGTTCCCTTTACTCTGCAAGTATCTTATTTTAAGATCCAACCAAGCAAAATATAGTATGGATATGAACTGTTACGAAGGAAACTGAAGAACAACAAATAACAAAAGTCACCTAAAGGAGATTGTTTTTAGTGCCCTTTCTGCAACAGCTCTAGCTTTTTCTATCTCTGTAGCTTGGAGATGAAAAGCCATGAATTGCAACCAAAGGATGGAGCTGTCAGGATTGCTGAGGACCAAGCGGTCAAAGTCATCCGCTGTCTGTGGCTGTCGCTTGGGATCCATCAGGGCAGCTTCCAGCTTGGAGAGTTCCTTCTCTGCCTTTTGCTTCTCCAGCTCCTGTTTCTTTTTTGTTTGTTTTTTGGCCTTAAAGAAAGAAAAGGGAGAAAGAGAAAGGCCTTGATCACTGGAAAATCTGTAGTGCTGCAAGATAACATACTATAAGACAAAGTGGGGTGGATCCAAGAATCAGATACTAATCTTGAGTCTTTGGGGTGCTTAACAGGCTCTATTAGACTAGTGAATAAGAATTTTACTATTTTTGTTACAGAGAAATGATACTCTGTCTCTTTCTAAGTTATTCTTAATACCAATAGTGCCACAAGAGTCCTTTTTTTATCATTATGCCTTTTGCATTATTTCATTGTCCGCCTTTTTATTAAAAAGTAATATGATGTATATAATGTCCTATTTAGCTACAGACACATCAATGACAGATAAGGAGGTGTGGAGAGCAAAGACACAACTTAAACTTTTATTTTATTTTTTATCACTTCCAAACTTAGAATTCTTTCTTCCTCCTCACTCTATATATATATATATCGAGTGTTTCACCCGCGAAAACCTCAGAAAACAAATACATAAAAACACACACACACGCACGTATGTATTTGTTTTCTGAGGTTTTCGCGGGTGTTTGTATGTAGGTCTTTGGTTCTTCGGGTTTTCTCCCACGTAGAATTTGAAGTGTCCCTCCCTCTCTCTCCCTCCCTCTCTCTCTCTCCCTCTCTCTTTCTCTCTCTCTCTCTCTCTCACACACACACATACACACACACACACACACACACTCACTCACTCACACTCACTTTCAACTAGATGGGCCCTTTTACTGAAAGGTTAACTGAAGGGCAACTTTATGCTAACTGTCATTGCATATAAGTTAATCCCAAGAGCAAACAATACAGAGGTACTGTACCATGGATTCAGCATCATTTTCTTCTTCGCTGTCTGAGCTGTGCTCCGTTGGAATCAACGTGGTTCCATCCAGCACATTTAAGCCCTCCTCCCACATAAAGCTGGTTGAAACCTTCAGTCTTGGAACTTCTTTTCCCAGCTGAGAAATAAGCAGAAATATATACTCACATCAATCATCCCACTCAGTACAAAATATGGCTTTCACCATGTCAAGAGACCTATCCCCTCCCCGCAGCCATTTACCTTAGACTTCTTCTGATGCTTCTTTTCCTTCTCCTCTTCCTCCCGATAATAAACCTCAACACCACTATCACCGTCCTCAGTGCAATAAGCTCTCTTTTTTGCTGGCGGTACCTCCTGTCATTGAAAGAAAAGAAAGTGTTAAACAATAGTTTAAAAAATTAGTATGTATTTTTGCACATATATAGCAGAAAGAAGCTATATT
Organism: Bothrops alternatus; assembly: GCA_034064705.1. Lineage (NCBI taxonomy): Eukaryota > Metazoa > Chordata > Lepidosauria > Squamata > Viperidae > Bothrops > Bothrops alternatus. Next base: position 31,550,549 of record JARGCV010000009.1, read on the forward strand.
TTCAACTATATTTGTTTAAAAAAATGTTTCCTAATCCAGCCCAAAGTCTCTTCCAGGATCGATTACCTGCTCGATTTCAGAGAGCTTCCTCCTTTGATTTCTTGATTTCTGGGAGGGTGTATCCTTTTCACTACACGGCTTTTCATCACATGGAATAATGCTTGGCTTCCCTGTGTCTTCGGGAAGGAGAGAGAGCTCCACAAGGTTTTCTTCTCTGTTTACGCTGCAGAATGATTAGAACACAGGAAATGATAGGAGAAAGAACTAGCATAATTACGAAGTCTACAGTGTCCTCTTAAATGTACAAACTGCTTTACATTTTTAATCTGTCCAGCTTCGCACCATTTCAGTAAGATATTTATTTATTTATTAATTTGACTTCTATGCTGCCCTATTCCGGAGAACTCAGGGCGGCTCACAACATGATAGAAATCAACAGTTAAAAATACATATATATAAAAACCCCTAATTTAAAAGAAAAACCAATCATTCAACATACACACAGACATACACCGGCTAGGGGCAAGATGTTAACTGCCCCAAGCCTGCCGGCAGAGGTGTGTTTTAAGTAATTTACGAAAGATAGTATTGTGACCAGTTAATAAAATGATTAACATAAAGTAAGACACATACACAATTCACCAAAACACCGTATCCTAGTCCCTGTGGGCCTCTCTTAATCATACATTTTACTGCACGGAGTGTTGCCACCTCAGGGGAATTGTCGTTCTGGGAAAACATCCTACTTACCTGAGAACTTTGGCAGTAAGAAGCTGGTCTATATGTATGTCCTTCCTACAGAGTGGGGTGACATACTGAAGGGAAATTTGACCCACCACTGAATCCGATAACCTGTCAAGAAAGAAGACTGTAACTTCTTCAAGTGTACTTCAAAAGATAAAACACATATTTTTAAATAGTGCCCATGATATGGCTAAAAAAATACAACAAGCCATGGCTGTAACAAGAATACAGACGCTGCCTTTGTGTGACAATGCTATCTATAAGAAGGATGTAAGTTCTATATTTTTCTAGTGCTTCTCTAGTTGCCATATGGGGTAGAAAGGAATAGTGTTTTTTTCAAGCACAAATAATTATTCTCCAAAAAGAGATGGTAAAAAACTGCCTGATTTAAGGAATATATCTGCATACTAATTAAATCTGTTAAGATTCAAACAGACACGCACAAGGAGGCATAAACAGAAGTGAAATAATATCTCTAGTTACTTTTATGATTGTGAATAAACTCACCCCAAAGAGATGCCTGATGCTGTAATGGATTTGACATAACCTCTGATGAGTTGACCATTCTGAATGTTATCAAGGGAAACAATTTCAGGATCTTCAACTTTATGACAGCCTTTAGGATTTATCCTAAAGTAAACAGGAAAATGAGTTAAGTGCCTCCTTCCTGCATAGGCAAAATAAATTAGAACGTCAAATCCCATACTATTCTCAAAATGTACATTTGTAATAAAATGGAATTGCATTGGGACTAAGTGCAGGTTTTTCTTCTGATAGTAAATGAGGCAATATTTCCTTACCTGGATAGCCGGAGGGATACTTTTACTGAATTGTCTTCAACAGAAAGAATAAAACATCTGTATAGAAGAAAAAATAAAAAGTAACCTTGTATGCAACTTCAGATGTGATTATGTCCAATAAAAGAAACAGCTGATTACATTATATGTGCCTTAGATGTATCATGTTGGAGCATTCCTAAACACTGTACTTAATATTGGTATTGGGAGGTACTTGGAAAAGGTGGTCCAGAATAAAGTGGCAAAGTTATCAAGTGTGATCTAAAGGAAGACGTAACTCCTTTACTAAAACACATACACTAGGCAATTCAGAAGGGTTTAGACTTGGGATGGTTGAAATATCACATTTTCAAATTCAAGCTTAATTGCTTATTGCAATAACCATCAAAGAACCTCTCTTACATTTTCTTAGTATCTCTAGAAATCCAGCGGAATTTTCTTAAGAAAGTAACTGAGTTTTGGAAATTGCTTTCAGGAGAGGTTTTTCCTCTTCCTCTTTTAGCGAACTTTTCAAAATTAGTTTTAAAAAATTATATTTTTAAAATCACAGATGAAATTGATGTTGCAATTTTTACTGTCGTTCTAACCATTTGTGAATGGATGCTTTCACCCTTCCTTTTTATAGTCAGCAACCTTGAAGTTGGTTTTTAGGGGAGCGCAGAATGTAAATCTTTTAAAAGAAAAACATTATTTTATGAAAATTATTCCTGAGCAAGGATCCATCCTGAAATATTGGCAGTCAAAACAAAATATTTGTTTTCAAAACAGCTTAAGAAAATCAATGATCTGAAAATGGGAATTCAAAATGTAACAACATGGCATCTTTCATATACTCTGGAAGCATAATTCCCAGGCTTCCAAAGGCATTACTGGTTGGGAACTATACTCATAACAGATTGAAAGGCATCAGGTTGGAGAAGACCGTTCTAAGCAACCGGGCCACAAAACAAGATATCCTGGTTAATTTTAAGATGTTTGGCATTGATATTACATTGACATATTTCACAAGTCAAAATGCAATATAAAATTTGCCATCTAAAACAGCGGTTCTCAACCTTGGGGTCGCGACCCCATTTGGGGTTGCGAGACCATTTCGCGGGGGTCATCGGACACCGCGGGCCGCCATTTTGTTTTTAATTTTTTTATTTTTTTATTTTTTTTTGGCCGGTGCATGCGCAGTTCGGCCTGTCGCGTGCACACGACGGGCCGAACCGCGCATGTGCGGCGCGCACGACGACCCAATCCGCACACGCATGCGCAGCGCAAAACTCCGGCAGGCACACGGAGGAGCGGTCTGGAGCAGGCGGGCGCAAAGCTGCCTCCTTCCCGCTCCGCTCCGCCACGTCCCAGGCCCGGCCTCCAATTCACCCTCCGGCAGCCGGCCAAGCGGTCGGGGCAGCCGGACCTCGAGGCGGGCCTGCACTTCACCGAGACCGGCTCGGCTGTGGCGAGAGGCGCCCGGCGGCCGCCTCCGGCCCCTAAGTCCGCGCTACGGACTGGCGTCCAGGTCCCAGCGCTCCGTCTGCCAGGCTCGTCTGGGACTCCCGCGCCTTCTGCAGGGCCGGCAGCGGCCGCAGGTAGGTAGGCGGGCGGCAGGACTGGGGAGCCCGCCCGTGCCAGCTCCCTCCCTCGGTTGGCGGCGGGGGCCGAAGCAGGCGGTAAGGCGCCCAGCCAGCGGATCGGCAAGATGAACTGGTGAGTCCCTGCCGGGCGTGGGGGGAGGCCGAGCCGGGGAAGGAGCCGGGCGTGGGGGGAGGCCAAGCCGGGGAAGGAGCCGGGCGTGGGGGGGAGGCCGAGCCGGGGAAGGAGCCGGGTGTGGGGGGGAGGCCGAGCCGGGAAAGGAGCCGGGCGTGGGGGGAGGCCGAGCCAGGGAAGGAGCCGGGCGTGGGGGGGAGGCCGAGCGGGGGGAAGGAGCCGGGCGTGGGGGGAGGCCAAGCCGGGGAAGGAGCCGGGCGTGGGGGGGAGGCCGAGCCGGGGAAGGAGCCGGGCGTGGGGGGAGGCCAAGCCGGGGAAGGAGCCGGGCATGGGGGGGAGGCCAAGCCAGGGAAGGAGCCGGGCGTGGGGGGAGGCCGAGCCGGGGAAGGAGCCGGGCGTCGGGGGAGGCCGAGCCGGGGAAGGAGCCGGGCGTGGGGGGAGGCCGAGCCGGGGAAGGAGCCGGGCGTGGGGGGAGGCCGAGCCGGGGAGGGAGCCGGGCATGGGGGGAGGCCAAGCCGGGGAGGGAGCCGGGGAGCCTGGCCAGACGCCCGCCGCCTGGCTGGCCGGCCCGACCCGAGCGGGACTGGCGCTGAGAGTGAGCTGGCCCGGGCGGGCTCCCCAGTCCTGCCGCCCGCCTACCTACCTGTGGCCGCTGCTGGCCCTGCGGAAGGCGCGGGTATCCCGGATGAGCCTGGCAGGCGGAGCGCTGCGACCTGGACACCAGTCCGTAGCGCGGACTTGGGGGCCGGAGGCGGCCGCCGGGCACCTCTCGCCACAGCCGAGCTGGCCTCGGTGAAGTGCAGGCCCGCCTCGAGGTCCGGCTGCCCCAACCGCTTGGCCGGCTGCCGGAGGGCGAGTTGGAGGCCAGGCCTGGGATGTGGCGGAGCGGAGCGGGAAGGAGGCACCTTTGCGCCCGCCTGATCCGGACCACTCTGTGTGCCTGCCGGAGGCGAGGCCGGCCTGGTCTGGAGCCGGCGGGCCCGCCGGTTCTGCGCATGTGCAGTTCGGCGCTTCGCGCGCATGCGTGGTTCGGGCCTGTCGCACACGCACGCGCAGATCGGCCGTCGCACGCGCAGATCGGCCATCGCACACGCATGCGCAGATCGGCATGTTGCGGTCCGCCATTTTTGGGGGGGCGCGCGCGCACGCGCGTGCACGCGCACACGCACCCAGGTCGGGGTCGCAGCGCGCATGGGCGGCGCAAGTGGGGTCTCAACCTAAAAAAGGTTGAGAACCACTGATCTAAAAGGAAGGAATAATCAAGATAATTACCTTCAGTTATTTAAAGCTTTTGCAGAGGTCTCTTACCTGACAATTTTTCCAATACTGAAGCGTTCAAGTGGCTGCTCTGTGTATGAATCGTTTAGATGGAAAAGACTGATTTTACCAATCCTTCCAAATGGAAGGATAACATGCAAACCAGTATGTGGAATAACTCGTTTCACAGTGCAAAGTACAATTGTTCCTTTCTCCAATGAATGAATGCCTGAGGAAATCCAAAACAGACACTATAGATAACTGTTATAGAGTACATTTTCTTACACCTTTAAGATAGTCTTATTTTTCAAGCATGCAACTTCTAAGTACAAAAGGTTTCATCCAATCCCAATTAAGAGTGCTAGAAGTTCTACCATAGTGTGCCAAAGACTGCATCAAACTACCAGTAGCAGAAACAAAATATACAATATGATCCTATAATCTCTGCAGCACTTACTCCCAGTAAATGGAGTAAGCAACTTTTTCCTAGCTCCAGGCACCACACCCAATATTTGTAACTTGGCACGGAAATACCTATTTATCTGATTTTAATGCATTGATCACTATTTAAGTATACCTGTTAGTGATAGAGAGAGTTTGGTTCCAGAAATATCACAATCTGTCACTGTTGCAGTCAAAGCCTTTCCTTTTTTGAAGCATTTCCTTGCATGTTTTATATCCTATAGAAAAAAAATATAGACCTATCAAAAGATGTTCACAATATTTGCAAGAAATGCCCAGTTTGGTTAATCCCTGAAAAATATTTTGTGCTACTATAAGAGCTTTTCATGAGACACAGTTCTGGAGAGTTAAGGCTAAGCACAGGTTTCAAGCTATGGCAAATGATCAATAAGAAATCTCAAAGTTTTCATATGAATAACCAAACAAAAGCTTCATGTGTCTATTTTTGGTCCTTATTTCTCAAAGAATGCAACAAGGAAGATGTTGGGCCATGTAAGAATGCTGTTATGCAACACACAGGTGTCACAGAACAAAAACATAAAATGTAATTGAGTCAGTGGAGAGGACTACTGTCTTACAAAAATACAAAAAATGGCAAACTGATAGTCAACACTTAGATTAACTCCAAAGAGTCATCCATAGGGCTAAATTAACTCATGTTGATTGCTTTTTGCCCTGTTAAAGGGAAAGGGACTAGTAAATATAAATTATTTCATATACTTCCTTGGCATAAGAATCACAGTATTAAAGACTTGTTGAAGAAGGTTGGTGGGGGAACTATATTCCAGTAATGGTGATGTCTGTGTGCTAGCAAAACCACCATTTGTGTTATGCCTGTTGTGGGGATTTTATGGGATCTGATTAGATTTTATCAGATTAACAGTTGTCCCCTAGAATGTTTAATAACACAGAAACAGGAAACAGAATTATAATCTGGACATAGTATACCAAGATACAGGTTGATGTGAAATATTTTAAAGTTAGTGCCTTTCACCAAATGATAAATTTCACATTACTAGTAGTAGCTTCCTAAGATATGCTTAAGGATATTGTACCTCTTATCCCTTAGCAATTACCTTGGGATTTGAAAAAAGCAGCAGCTGTGGAACTCTCCCTCTGATGGTAGAAGTGACCTCCACCTCTAGCCGTTTCTTTAATATATTGTACTGAGAAAATATACAACACACATTTCAACATTTCATTGGAAAAAGACAGATATTCATCAATGTAACCTCTAACAACAGGTTCTAAAATTCTTTTGGGGATTTCAGCATTGCCTGCACCTAATCTCACACACATATACACATAAAACAAAGTAAAAAATAAAACTCTTAACTCTAACTCTTCAAAGTAATAATTCTGGAGGAAAAAATGCAAATGATTTTTAAAAAAATAATAATAATTAGACATTTCTCATTGTATTTTATCCAAAGTTAAAAGATAAGAAAAAATTCCCAGTGTATAGAGGTTGAGAAATTCTAGATCTCACCGTCTTAACATAGCATGTCACTGTCTGCCCAGATTTCGGTGTTTCTTCTGGGCTGTCATTTTCAGCAGTCAAGGCTGCTTTACTTTCCTCTTTCAGTTCACTGTTCATAAGAGAAAGTAAAATAGGTTATGCCCAGGCATTCTACTTTGGCATTCCTAATTTCTCCCTTCTCTGCAAAGTATCTTTTATTTCATACTTAAGAACAAGCAACTGCAAGGCCACATGCGTATTCAGATCCCAAGACATCTATTACAAACTTATTTAACTCTCATCTAGCCTTTTGGATTATTTAGAAATATTTGTTCAGATTAGAATAGCACAACTGTAAGTTATGAATAACGGCTGGAAAGGAAAGTTTAGAGAGTGGATTATATTTTAAATATGTTCTAAGGCTTTATCTTAATGCCTAAGCTCTGAACTAAAGATATACTTACCTTGGTCGGATACTGAGCTCTAGGAATGTATGGGTGAAGTGGGTGTGGGTGATGGGCAGATATCTGTAAATTAAGAGATATTACCACATGAATACCATTTGGAATCATGAAAAATAGAAACAGTGAATGCATTCACTTAACACACTAACAATTACACAAGCCAATAGCTTTTCATCTGTTAACGTTAGGCTAGATTCATCATTTTTCATTTCAAGTAAAAGGGAAAAATACATCAGAAAATGCAAGAAATTCCTACAGTTGTACCTATGTGAAACACTGAATTTTTTCCAGAAGGAAAAATGTTCTTCAATTATATAAAACTTGTTCTCAGGAATCCAAACACTTGCAAGTCCAGTATCTGTCAAATGCAGTGGCAGTTATTCTCCAGGTTGCAGAAAAATGCACATGAATTGTAAGACTATGCGTGAGCGCTGACTTGAAGGCACACACAAACGCATAGTCTTACAATTCATGTGCATTTTTCTGCAACCTGGAGAATAACTGCCACTGCATTTGACAGATACTGGACTTGCAAGTGTTTGGATTCCTGAGAACAAGTTTTATATAATTGAAGAACATTTTTCCTTCTGGAAAAAAATGCCTTCAAGTCAGTGCTAACTCCTGGCAACAACCTGGACAAATCCCTGCAGTGTTTTTGGCAAGATTTTGGAAGTAGTTTGTCACTGCCTCCTTCATTGGATTGAGAGAGGGGGACTGATGCAAAATCACCCGGCTCGTTTTGTGTCTAAGGTGGAACCAGAACTCATGTTCTCCCGATTTCTAGCCTGGTACCTTAACTAGTCCACCAAACTGGCTCATAAGACCTGGATCTCAATAAATACATTACAATACAAACATTTCAGATTTCTTTTTAATTTAGTTGATGCATTTGAAACAATAAAACATATAGAAAAGTGCATTTAAATTTAAAAAGCCTACTGAAGCTTTACAACTGTTCATTGCAGCCTATTGTGATTACATGGACAGAATTTAAATCCTTATCTCTGGTTGCTCCTAAAAAGACACCCTGACTCTGAGCTTATACTATAAACAGCCACAAGGAGTTTTCTCCATACAAAAGGGACAAAGCAACATTAATATGTGTAAGAACTAACACCTACACAGATGGAAAGCGGGAAAAATCACTGTATTTAACTTCTTTCACCAGGGGAGAAATCCAGGTTGCCTTCTTATCCCTTCCGGACTGAAATGAGTGGGTACTTAAATGGGAATATAGATCACAGTGCTTAAAACACTAGGCCAAGAATGAGAAGGCTTGGATCTAATTCTAAACTTATAATAGTTGACTGGGTGATTTTGGAATTTTTACAGCCAAAGCCATGTCACATGGCTCTAGGAAAAATTAGGAGATGGACAGGTGTGTATTCCTGAAGGAAAAAGGGAGAGGTAAGTAATCTAATCAGTAAATTTAACAAGAAATTTTTCTGGAACTAGGAGTAAAAATTAAAAACAAAATAGCAAATGCATGATAAATGCTGTGCTTGCTAGCCTATTGAGCAACAATGAAAATACTTGTTAGCCACAATACAAGAAATATATAAAATGTTGTCTCACTTGTGACTTTTAATGCCTCTGCTTCCAATCACCCGAGCAGTAATCTTCTGTCCAACTTTTAGTAATGATGTTGGAAAAGTGCCTACAATAACATTATCCAGGATCTGGGATGCATGAATGGAGCCAGTCAACCTATTATTAAATGCCACTAAGACATGAGTGGGTTTGACAGACTTAACAATTCCACTGACTATGTCTCCTGAGCTTGGCAACTGTTTTGTTACAAGTGAGGTATTCTCTACTGTCTCTGATTCACGACGTGATCTGATTACATTCTTCTTCTTCCCTGAATCATATACAGCAAATAACATCCCATGATCATCAATCTGTGTGCTTTTCAGAACCACTTTGACTGACTGTCCCATCTTCAGTTTTTCAGAATCAAATCGGAATGTGTCATTCAAGTGGGAAGCCACTGGGATTGCAATCAGCTGACCAGTTCCTAACAAGGAAACAACTGCATACTCTGTGGCCACGTGGTGTACAACAGCCTCATACTGAGAATTCAAGATTAACTGGAATATATAAAAGTTAGTCAGAAAACCAAAGAAAAGTCTGTTACACATGTAATATATTTGCTTTGCCCTATTTGAAACTTATGTTTTATCCTTCTTTGAAAAAGCTTCAAGAATTTCACAACTTTTTAGTCATATCCGAGAATTTATTACGACTTTCTAATATATACCATTTGTACCATTTTAGGCTACAAAATTATGAAAGAAAAAATCCCCAAAACATTTAAAATTATTAAGACTAGCAACAGGTTTTGATGAAGGGAAACCCTTAGGATATTTACAGGTATGCATCTATGCTGGATTTATTCTCACGTGTGCCTATTATTCCCCAAAGGTTAAATAGTAACCTTAAATAATATGTGAAATACTATAGACTTAAATCAACCCCTACTTTTAAGTCCCTCTAAGACAGTGGTTCTTAACCTTCCTAATGCCGCGACCCTTTAATACAGTTCCTCATGTTGTGGTGACCCCCAACCATATAATTATTTTCGTTGCTACTTCATAACTGTAATTTTGCTACTGTTATGAATCGTAATGTAAATATCTGATATGCAGGGTGTATTTTCATTGTTACGAATTGAACATAATTAAAGCATAGTGATTAATCACAAAAACAATATAGCAATGCTCGCTAGAGAAGCTTACTCTTCCTTGCTCAAAAATGTTGGGAAGGAGGAAAGGGGAAGGAAGGAAAGAAGATTGAAGGGGAAAGGAAGGAGATGGAGAAGGAAGGAGATTGAAGGGGAAAGGAAGGAAGGAGAAAGAGATTGAAGGGGAAGGAAGGAAGGAAGATTGAAGGGGAAAGGAAGGAGATGGAGAAAGGAGATTGAAGGGGGAAGGAAGGAAGGAAGGAAGGAAGGAAGGAAGGAAGGAAGAAGGAAGGAGAGAGATTGAAGGGGAAGGAATGGAGATGGAGATGGAAGGAAGGAAGGAAGATTGAAGGGGAAAGGAAGGAGATGGAGAAGGAAGGAGATTGAAGGGGAAAGGAAGGAAGGAAGGAAGGAAGGAAGGAAGGAAGGAAGGAAGGAAGGAAGGAAGGAAGGAAGGAAGGAAGGAAGGAAGGAAGGAGAAAGAGATTGAAGGGGAAGGGATGGAGATGGAAGGAAGGAAGGAAAATTGAAGGGGAAGGAAGAAGATGGAGAAGGAAGGAGATTGAAGGGGGAAGGAAGGAAGGAAGGAAGGAAGGAAGGAAGGAAGGAAAGATGGAAGGAAGGAAGGAAGGAAGGAAGGAAGGAAGGAAGGAAGGAAGGAAGGAAGGAAGGAGAGTCATATTTTCCCAAATTTTGGAGAGTCATGTTTTCCCAAATGGTGATGAACTGCAACTCCCAGCATTCCCCACTCTTCCACAGTGCTTTTTAGGGCTGCAGGGGATGGTAGTCTGGAGCCTCCCATCCTCATCCCGGCACCTCTTGCCCTCTCCCAGCCGCCCCCCCAGGACCTGCCCGCCCCTCCAGCCTCCTGAGCGCCATTGCAGTGGCAGGATCGTGGGAGCCCCTTTCCACGCCGCGCAGCCCTTCACCACGACCCTTCCTCGACTCATCACACGTGAGAGGGGCGCGGCCGGAGCACCAGTGCCCGCTCGGAAGGAGCCACTTCTCCCCTCCCGGTCCGTCCAGCTGGCCTCCGACGCACATGCGGGCATCGCCCTCTTCCCCGCCGCCTGGAAGCTTCCAAGGCCCGGAGCCCAGCAAGCCGGGGAGGAGTCGCTCCTGCCTGCTAGCCCCAGGGCCGAGCCAGACGCCAGAGGGCCGAGGCGGCCTCCGATGGTGAGGGAGGCAAACCAGGTGGCATGGGGAAGCTCCGGTGCGGCGTGGAGGGTGGCCGGGGGCGGAGCGCGGCCGGGCAAGCAGGAGGCATGGGGACCGGCTCGGCGCCGCAGCTCAGCTCAGCCAGCAGCGGCAGCAGCAGCAGAGTAGCCCAGTGGCAGCGCCAGCAGCGGCCCAGACCCGGCTCGGCCCAGCTGCCCACGCAGCTGAGCCGGCCCGGGACAGTGTTGGGGGCACATGTCAAGCCTCTGGCCTTGCCATGAGCTGGGGAGGATGCAGCCAGCAGCCGGCTGATGTCCGCATGGCCCCCATGAGCACCGCCCAACTCCCAACAGTCAGCTGGGAGTCAGGCTGGCGTCCAGACGTTGGTGGGAAACCAGCGGGGCTGCTACACACCGCCCAGTTCCTGACAGCCAGCTGAGAGTCGGCCCGGCGTGCGCACGTCAGCTGGGACTTGGCCCAGCCTCCGTGTGTCGGCCCAGCTCCTGGGAATCAGCTGGGAGTCGGCCCGGCTCCCGGCCAGCAGCTGGGAGTTGGCATGGCCGCCGCGGGATGGCGCTGCAGTGGCAGGAGCAGGCGTTGTCGGAGAAGGGCGCCCTGGAGGCAGAGGAGCCGGCAGAGGAGGAGGGCGGCGGCAGCCGGATAGAAGAGCGGTGTCTCGGTTCCTAAGACCATTGGAAATATGTGTTTTCCGATGGTCTTAGGCGACCCCTGTGAAAGCGTCGTTCGACCCCCAAAAGGGTTGCAACCCACAGGTTGATAACCGCTGCTCTAAGACATAGGAAAGAACCAATTTTTCCCTTCTTCTTAGTATCTTTTAATATCTTTTATAAAGGTATTATTATATCTTAGGGAGGCATTCCATCATAAAGATTTGTCCATTTCTGTAACTGTTAAAGTAATGCTTTTTCTGTGGTCTCATCATTAGTCATATAAGCATAAAAGTATAAAAAGGAATAAGGATATCATACCTTCTTGGATTTGAGAGACAGCAGTTCCTCTTGAAGAGATACATAGATCTTTGATGTTAGAAGATCAACACAGATAATTACAGCTTTTACTTTTTGACCTTTTACTATTGTGCCTTAAAAAGACAATACTTAGATGAAGATGACTGTTCCATGTTCAGTTAAAGAAAGCAACAATTAATGGTGCCCTAATAAGAGGAACTTTTGTTAAATTACATCCTTACTATATAAAGAGCAAGCTCAATTCCCAGTGACTTCAGAAACATAAGTAGTTTATTTGGCAAAAATGGTGATCAGCTATTACTTTTTTCTAAGATTTTTTTTCCTATTTCTCTCTCTACGCACTAGCTTTTCTGATGGACTCAGTGTGTTAAATAGGTCCATTAGCTTTTTGACTTCAGCCAAAGCTGGAAAACTGCTATCATCTAATTGGGCTATAATTTTACAAGCACAGTAGAGGGAACATTCACTTGATCCCTTGTGTCCTTATTATCTCATTCCTTCTGCTCCGAAAAGATGTAACTCTACAGTAATCAGCAATTCATTTCTAAGTAACAAAAGATAGAGGGGATCAAGCAAGAGTTGGAGGGGGATAAATACTGTACCTCCAAGTTGGCTGTGATTGGCTATTACAGTCAAATCAGAAACATGTGGACCACTGAAAACTGCTGAACCATCAACCTTAACTTCAGTAACAACCAGTTCTAGCCTCTGCCCCACTTTTAATTTTGAGAGTTTCTTAGCCACATTGGAATCATCTGCCAATAAGAAGAAAATGAATTAAATGTTATTTGCAAATTGATTTTTCATTCTGAAAGTGTATAAAGTTAATGTACATTTTATCTTCATCTTTTGACAAAGGTTTCAATGCCATAGTAATTAAGTTCTTCTAATAAATTTCCTTAAGTTAGTTCTCCTAGAATAAGACAAAAAAATAGCAATCTGTGGTCTCCAACTCTCTACAGTACTCAGCAGGGCAAAGAGCTGAAAGGACGAAGCATGCCAGAAAAGATGGAATCCTTAATACCTGGCAATGAGGGATGACGCAAGCTGAAGGCAGCACCATCTGGTGGGCCACAAGTTGCTTAATACTGAGAGATCCATTTAAGCACTGTATTTAACTTATTATGGGAATAAGTGAGAAAGAAAGAGAGAGAGAGAGAGAGAGAGAGAGAGAGAGAGAGAGAGAGAGAGAGAGAGGGAGGGAGGGAGGGAGGGAGGGAGGGAGGGAGGGAGGGAGGAAGGAAGGAAGGAAGGAAGGAAGGAAGGAAGGAAGGAAGGAAGGAAGGAAGGAAGGAAGGAAGGAAGGAAGGGGGACAGAAATTCATCAGGCAACACATTTTGTCTGAAATAGAATCCTATGACTCTCAACTTTTATTATTTTTTTAAAATATAAATGTCTGCATAGCTTCATGATGCAGCCATTGTAATAGCAAATGCAGACATAAGACTTTCACATGCCATCCTTTGTGTTCCCAAACACTTTTACCTCTGTTGCTCATGAAGCTTATAATCTCCTGCAGTTCATTAAAGTACTGTTGCAGTAGGGCAAAGCTCTCAGAAACAGGCCCCTCAACAGAGCACTCTGATATCTTCAGGGACAGCAAAATGCGCTGCTTCTCCTCATCAACACTGGTCACCTTGGCAAGTACAGTTTGACCTACCACAAAATGGTCTTTGGTGTCTGTCACAAACTTGTCACTCATTGCCTGCAGTGATAAGGAGACCGGATACGATTATATCAGCATCAGCTCCAAGGCCTCCAAGAGGAGAGCAATACACCCCAAATGGCTGATTAGGGCAAATTCTACTAGTTACTGCAGTATTTATTCTTCTACTATCGTGTTTCCCTGAAAATAAGACCAGGTGTTTTTTTTTTGCCTCCAAAGGAGGCACCAGGTCTTATTTTCAGGGGGTGTCTTTTTTACTCACCTCTTGCACTGACAGTCCTGCCCAGACGGTCCACTTCTTCTGCAGCCGAAGGAGCAGCTTCATTCTGGCCTGCATTTCGCACTCAAGCCTTTCTGAAGGCCTCTGCAGCTGAGTACCGAGCTATGGATTCAATCCATAGCTTGGTTCTCGGCTGTAGTGGCCTTTTCAGAAATGTAGGCCTGGCTCAGAAGACGCCTCAGAAGAAGTGGGCCGGCGAGGAGAGGACTGGCTGCAAGATAAGTGGGTGCAGGGTACATGGGGCAGATCCACTGCCCACCCCCGCCCTAGCTTGATTTTTAAGTCTGTGCCTCATCCCAAAACTAGGGCTTATTTTAGGGGTAGGGCTTATATTAGACCAAGCTAGGGCTTATTTTTGGGATAGGCCTTACTTTCAAGGAAACTGGGTATCCGCTGCCTTTGACTTATTTCTATTCCTCAGTATGAAGCAGCAAACAGCATGCTTGTTCTTGCTTTACATTTAATAAATAATCTAAGTTGCATAATTCTATTCAATTTTATTCACTTTGAAATTCTGCCTTTTTTGTTGTTGTTCCTGAATGCAAACCTTGCCGGCAGAATTTCCAAATTCTGTCCCTACTCACAATTTTATTATCAAGCCCATTCCAAATGAAAGTTTTAATTCTTGAAGGTGAATTGACAGTAGAACCAATAACCCAAACAAATGGTGGGCTTCCCTTTAATAAATGTGCCTCTGCATTAATGGGGAGGGGGTCGGATTTGATGGCCGAAAAGTCCCTTTCCAGTTCTATGATTTTATAAAGAAGAATATGACATAAGACATTTTAACTTAAAAATTTGTATTAACGAATACTTCTCAACCAATGCATCTGAATAAAGCAATGTTTATAATGAACACTGAAACAGGTCTTACCGATTTGGGGGCCAGCCCAGTCAAACCATAAGGAAACTCCACAAATACACCATAAGACATGATGTTTCTCACAAAGCCAGTAAGCAGTAATCCAGGCTGGATATCAACAAAACTCTTCGCTAAATGTTCATCCTCCATAGAGGAAATCAACGCTGGCTTTCTACTCAAGATCTACATAATGAATTAGGGAAATTTTTTTTAAAAAAAACACAACAGGCCTGGGAAGTTTTGTACTGGATAATAGAAATCAAACACTCCACCCAAGACTACTAATGTATTAGAAGCTGAAAAAGTGCTATAGAGGAGAACATCTCATCTGTACTGATCAGTGTTTTTTAACAAGTGTCCTAACGGAGCCAGAATTTCCAGTTAGTGCGGCCCATCTGAAGGATAAAAGAGGCTGGGGAGATATGGAATAAACCATGATGCAGACAACCAACTGAATACAAGTCAGATGCCATGGGAGGAAAAACCAATGAATTCTCTCCACCCAGCCAGCAATTTGGCTGGGAGAGAACCACTTTAAGTACATGCTGTTGCACAATGTAAATGGATTAAATCAAGTCTTGGCAAGAATTAAAAGGATACAATGTGACCTCCTTTGTTGTGGAGGCATATAACCTTTTGGAGAACATCACCTTCCTTGAGCCAATGCCACCACAACTTGCTGTTGGACACGTGATCAGAAAGTTGT
Organism: Bothrops alternatus; assembly: GCA_034064705.1. Lineage (NCBI taxonomy): Eukaryota > Metazoa > Chordata > Lepidosauria > Squamata > Viperidae > Bothrops > Bothrops alternatus. The sequence continues at coordinate 31,565,772 of JARGCV010000009.1, forward strand.
GCCGTGGGAAGGTAGGCCAAAACATTGTTGGGTAGGATTGCAACTTGTAGGCCATCTTCTTTCTTGTTCAGAATTTTTACATCTACAATCTAAATAACACAATCAAAAACAGAGGTTTTAAGACTTTCACTTTATAATACAGTATTTCCAAACAGCTTTATCTATCTATTTAAAAATAAATGTCTTGGAGCAGTAAGAATCTTTACTGAATCTCATATGGAGCATTTTAATAATGTTACTTCATCAAACAGCTCAATGCTAGCTCATTGCTGTATCTTTAGTCCTTTACGGAAGTAAAGGGTCAGTCTAGAATTTCCTGTATACAAGTTTCTTTGTTGGAAATTAAGAAATGAAAACAAGGGAAGTGAAAATAGTTAAGATTAATACCAGAGCTGGTTATGTTAATCAAAAACCCATTCTCTCAACTGCTTCCTTACAGGAGAAAAATATTTTAATCTTGTTCTTAAAGGAGAGTGATATGTGGGGGAAGGGATCAAAATTGTTTTTTGAGAATTCAATGTCACTATTCAAAAATCAATCTCCCTCACCTTTTTATCTTTTGCTCTAGAAAATTAAGAATTTTGATAGGGTTGCTGAAATTGGAACCTTTCCTCCCATATATATCAGGGAGTGAAAAAATATCTTTGATTATCCCTGACAGCTTTAATGTTTGCCTCTGACGTTCTTCTCAAGTAATGGAAAATACATATTTTAGAATAAATTACCTGTCCAGTTTCATATACCATTTCATGGTTCTTTGAAGTTTCTGTTCTTCCAGTGTTCTTTGAAATAGCATCCTCTACCAATCTGAATGAAAGCAACATTCTTTCCTGCTCAGGCTCACATTTTAATACAGTCACTTTGACTACCTGTGTTTTTTTTTAAAAAGGAAAAACATAATTATGATTAAGTACATCCAGGTCTACACATTGAGGATTAGTTTGCCAATCATATGAAACTGGTTTATCATTAAGTATGTACACACAGCAGCCATACTGTCTATGAACTGATCCACTATGTTTAACATGGGGTATGAACAAGAACCCTTAGCTTTATCCATTTGGAACAGAGAATGAAGACTAAACAAACTACAAATTAAAACATACTGCTTCATTCTCTGACTTCTTTCAGAGAAATGTCATAACATAAGATCATTTTCTAGTTTCTTCTAAGCAAAAGAAGTCAGATTCCTGTTTTAATACCATATGCTTAGCTTGGCTATCCAAACCACGGTTATGGGTTAATTGTGCAACTAATTGTGGACAGAGCCAGCAGGTACCAATAGATCCAGCATCAACATACCACCACATGTATAGTTATTATTAGATTCAGACTAAAACTTTATATATATTAAATGCACAATTGCTATGTATTCCATAATGACAGCATTACATAATTGCTCCTAGCTCTCCTTTATATCCTATCTCTATTGTATTAGCAATTTCTTTATTGAGAAATTCCATAACTGTTCTTTGGACTTGTGTAATTGTATAGATTTTATTTACTCTTTAACGGTTTTGTCACACAGTGATAGTTTAAAGTGCTATTTTTAAAAAAAAGATAAAATATTCTACGCTGCTGTCTAGATTTTAAAATATTATTGCACAAATGCCAAATCTGTTATACAAACATATGCATTTCAGGTAGCTGTTTTAAGTGCAATGCTCAAGGATACTTTTTACTTCTGTTAAACACTTACCTGGCCTTCATAGAAGGCTTCTTGAGGAACAGTTAAGGGGAGCAAACCAAGTTCATTAGTAGGTACTAAGCCCCTCACATCATTATAGAATTTCACAATGCAGCCAAATTCCTTAACACACGCAATAAAACCATGAGTGATCAAGCCTGGTTTGGCATCTTCAAAACTGGCAAGGACAGGGAGCTTAGAATTAACAAGGGTTCTCTTGAGAGTCAGAGTAAGCTTCTTTGTTTCAGGATTGGAGGCAAGTACCTGGAAAAGCAAAAGATTGGAATTGTATTTATTAACAAAAGTAGTTTCAAGTCAGGTTATGACTAATTTATGTAACTAGTTAAATGGAGTTAAATGCAGTTGATATAATTCCTAAATTCAGAAATATTAGTGTCATTATAGCTGGAAGAAAATTGGAATGTATTTCTTTACATTATAAATATAATAATGAACTAACTCTGAATGCAAATAATTTAAAGTAAAAGTAACCATTATCCTCCAGAGAAACTTTTCCCCAGCTGGTACCTTTGAGATACAATGGAATAATTTTACACTTGCCTACATAGGAATGACTGTCAGAAAAGTCAATAGATTTTAACCGTGCAGGTACTCCTTGAGTTACGATGGACCAGGATTGCCACCACTACATGATGCAATCGTAAAGTGTGACTCACGTGACTGCATCACTTAGAGATGACAATCCCAGAAGTCCTGGTTGGGGTCATAACTCAAAGATGTGTGGGTTGTTAAGTGTGAGTTCCAGATACAGAGTGCAGGGCTGTGACAGGGAGATGGAGGAGGCCTACAAGAAGGCCGACTATTCAATTGACTTTGCTTGTAGGAAGTTCACAAATGGCAAGTATGGGATCCCAGTTCCCTGTAACATTCTAATCACGAGCTGGACACCAACTTCCCAGATCACAATCATGTGACCACAGAGAAGCTATGAAAGTCAGAATTTTGATTGTCCATTTTTTTCAATATACCATAATTTTGAACAGTCACTGAATGAATGGCTGTAAGCCGAGGACTACCTGTATTAAGAAGACTTACACAAGATTATGACAGAGGTGGTGTGTTAATATCTAACTGGTGAGAAAACGGTGTCAGGATTTATTTTTAGTGAAGCTTATATATATTTCTAGACATGAATAGAGGACAAAATACATGGCTTACTTTAATTTAGCCCCAGAGATCACTGATTAAGTTAGGCTAAAACTTACCAATTTGCTTAAAGGTACCTAGCAAGCATCAAGGCTGAAAATATCTGCATATCCAGCTGAAAGTTTACCCACATTGTCACAACAGCTTTAATGATAAAAGTTATATAGAAACATCAATAACCGTTAAGAAAATTAAATTAAAAATATTTAAAATAGAGTTTAAATTTAGTTCCTTACAGAAAAATCTTACCCGACACTTAACAGTAGTCCCCGTGCTATACTTCTTCTCTGGCTGTTTCAATTTCACATCTGCAAGATGTAAATTGGGGACAAAGCCTTTGATACTCTCAGTGACCTTCACCTGCATGCCCAACGGCTTCAGAGTCAACACTTTCCCCTAAGAGTCAAAAATAGATAGCAGTAACTGAAAATCAAAATCAAGGCATAAACAAATCATTCAACATTTCTTCTTCTTAAGCACATCAGCAATTCATAACTCACCTAGTGGATATCATAGTGATGTTTATATGCCTCCCCTAAAAAGACCTATGTAATAAATGTAATAGAACAAAATAACACTATTCTACCAGAGTTACACAAAGTTTGGACTCAAATACATATACCAATAATGTCAACATTCTTTCAGAAGTACTTGCATAAAATTTTCATTCTGAAGTTTGTTCAGTTATGATAATTGATTTACAGAAAATATAAACAGGATTATCATAGAAGCAGATTTTTTTTTCTTATTGGACTTACTTCTACCACTTGCCCAGGATGTAAATCATGGTATCTCAGAAATGGAGTATTAATAATATGTCTACAAGAATAAAAAAAAAGAAAATAATTTGATTTGGTGTGAAAAAGTAAACAGGATGAAATTTAAATAATAGCTCTCCTGCCTCAGTACACAAAATATTTTTGATAGAAAAGTGCAATTTGGTTCCAATTTGAATCTGTTTTTGATAAAGATCAATTCAGTTTGAAGATTAGGAAAATGAAGCAGTTTGATCTTTCAGTTCAAACAGTCTAACCGATTTTCTGATTTTAACCAGTTGTTTTTTTTGAGGCATCAAACCTGAATAAATTTTACAATATATTGTAGAAAGTTGATATGATGATTTGATCAAACTGGCTTCAAATTAACTACATGAATCTACAGAAAATTCATGTGAAAACTTATTTGGTAGCTTACTCATCTAACAAGAGCTGCTTCAGACTTAATAGAGTCTAAAAAATTCCAACCAAACAAAGGTCCCAATTCTCTTTTTCTTTTGCTCTTTATGTCCCCTACCATTGCTTCCTGGAAGATCAAAAATTGCAGTATTAGCTACGATAAGCCTTCAGGAAACTTCAGCAACTGTGTTCAATATTGTGATGAAAATCATTTATTACAGGTACAAGCCTTTTTATTCCAAGTTTTATACTAATAAATTGCTTACAGATTATATAACCTTTGCCATGTAAACAGCAACACTGGGATATTTGTATCCAAATGGAGTGACTCACTTTGCTAGTCTTTTTCAGCATTCTACCGAACTGGTGGTTCTTGAATTAAAATACAAAAGTTCAAAATACATAAAATTGATGTTAAAATAAGAATGTGTAGTTAACTCTAGTTAAGTCTGCATAAGTATCTATGTATGTATGTCTTTTTGAAAGCAATGGGGGTTCAGTACCCAAGGGAACTGAAACATGTCAGATATTTATGAGGCATTGGGAAGTTCCTCCTGCCATGGGCAGTGTCACAAAGGGGCACACGTTTAAACTGTTCAGAATTTGAAAAATGAATTCATACAAAGTGCATGAAATGAGACAAGAACCTTACCGTTTGAGAGACACTATGATCATGTCATCTATCAAGCTATAGTCAATAATTCGGCATGTATGTTTACTTCCAGGCTTAAACACCTCAGTTTTGAAAGATTTGGAAGTCTTTGGAAGATACTTTACCTGTAAAATATATTATAACGATGAAGTCAATTTCTAGTATAATATCAACCCTGCTATAACACAACAGACATGGTGTCTTAGAAGCTTGATCATTGGCCAAATTAAAAAAACCCATATTTACTTTATTTAAGCCAACAAATATTCTTAAGAATTATTGAATAAAATGAACAACAAAACACAATAAAAGTCTTATAATGCACGTGACAATAATATTTATGCCATATTGAAGTCTCCCTCTCTAAACCTGGTGTCTAAACTGCAACAGAGGAGAGAAAAAATCTTTGTGTGATGCTAAAAAAATAATGAGGGCACCAAGCTCCTGGGGAGGGTCTATAGCTCTGAAAACCATGTTGAAGAACATACCTAGAAGACATGTTTTCCTTTTATAAAAAGGTAGCCTCATTATTATTAGGGATTTCATTCCGTCATCACAACTGCAGATAAGAAAATCACAGTCCATGCAAAAGCCTGTCCATTGCTTTGTACATGCACAATGACAACAACAATAAAAGGCCCAAACTGCAAAAACATAAAAACTTCCATATGTATGCAAAATTCTTGTTCTGTTTGACAATTGTAGAAACATGATATCTGAATAAGCCACAGAGCCATTGTGGAGCGTTTATAGCCATTATTATCCATTTCTTAAATCTATATCCCATCTTTTCTCCAGAAGACTCAAGATGATTTACATGATCCTTAATTTTAGCCCCATCTAGGATGAAGTAAGAGAAATGGACTGCCTAAAATCACCCAGTGACTTTCCATACTGATGCTGCATTAGGACTTGAGTCTCCCAAATCCTGATCTACTAGTACCTTGACTATTAGCTACGGTAGATCTCAATTTGGTCCTTAAAGATACACCAATATTTTAAACAACTTAGAAACAGACTGACAACCAACAAACCAATTTGTTTATTTTAAAGGATGCTTCATTAGAATGAATGAATGAATGAATGAATGAATGAATGAATTTATACAAAAGAAAGCTGAAAAAATCTTCACTAACTTTTTCTTTTGGGGAGGTTTTTTTTTTTCCCCAGAACCCAGGAAGTCCAGGATTATATCACCAAAATCTGATGGCAAATTATGTTGTGATTAGTGGAAAAACACCACAAAAGCAACCTAAAACCTAAGAACAATTTCTGGGTTAAGCAGTCGATTTGAAAGAGCCTATGTAAAAATCATGGCCTTCTTGGTAAAACAATTATGTCACTGATTAGCCTTTACCTACTGGGGGTGTGTGGGAGAATTGAAAATGCTACCTGGTCTGACAGTGAAACATACACGAGAAAACAACCTAAGAGCAGCAAGAGCCCACGTGGCCTATTTCTGTCCTACAGATTTCACTGTACAAGTACATAGAGAAATAATAAAATACATTTAGCAAGAACTCATTAATGGATAAAATTAATGCTAGAAGCTGAAGTCTTCCAGCCAGTAAGAAGATAATTGCATTTTTCCTTGGTGTTTTTTGACTGATGAGACATTTAAATAAAAAAAAAATAGATACAAGCTGAAGCCCCCATTATGTTACTTACATGTGAAAAAGCATGACTGCCATCATCCAGCCTGAAAACAGCACCAATGTTTTTGAAAAACATCTCTACTTCTGAGTCTGCTACTACCACACCAATCCGATCATTGGAAAGTTGGCTAAGCTGGATGCCAGGCTGAAGAAAAACTGGGCGCAAAGAAAGGCGAATTGCCTTGGAAGCAGGATTATTTGAAAGAATGCAGGCTTTCACCTGGAAAGAGGAAAAGCGGAAGAAAGTATTTTAATTCTATTTACTAGAGAAAATATGTTTGTGGAGGAAGACAGAAAAAGTATTTACAAAGTGCCAGAAGGTAATAAAGATATTAAAAGTCTTGATCCTTATGATTTCATGGGTATATTTATACAGTCTTTTTACAAGTGACACAGAAGTATTCACTATTTCTAAGATGTGTATCAACTTCTCAGGCTGGCTTGGTAGTCTACCATCCAAGTATTAACCAACCCTATGCCCACTGAGTTTCTATGCCTACATAAGGATGGATAAATGCTGCCACCTTCTAAGAGCATTAAGAATATCACTTTTACTTTTTTTAAAAAATTCTAGAATCCAGGAATACGAAGAACTAGCAATTTAGAAATGCACTAATTCATTTACATTTTCATCATAGTTTAAACATAACTGCTTACCAACCTACCATCTGATTTGGTGAGAAAAGTCCTGTTTTTAGAGAATTTGTGTGCATGAAATCCACAATTCCAGTAAAGGAAGAGAGAAAACTTAAAGAAATTCCAGAAGAAGTCACCTGGAAAAATATAAAAGGAACAAAAATGCTTCTTATGAATGGATTTCCTTAAAAGATCTGGAGGAAAAGTGAAGACTTAACAAAACAAGTATTTATTTTGACATTTTAGAAATTTTATATATTTGGTTGTATTAATCATTTTCTACTTAAGATTCAATTAAATGTCATTTTGCATGCATGACTGAATATGTAAAATTATATAAAAGTCCAACCAGAAGATGAAAGCTAGCAGTACAGATGTATGTTTGCTAACAAAAATATTTTATTTTGCAATTATCCTTATATTATACTGGGTTTTAAATGGGAAAAGGAGCAATTGGTGTACGAGATAATACAATGAAGAGACCTTCCTGGCCATAGCTGCCATCTGCTTTTTGAGCAACAGCTGTGAGTCCAGGACAAACTCCAAACTGTATGCTAGTTCCTTCTAGAACAGTGATGGCAAACCTTTTAGAGACCGAGTGCCCAAAAACTGCCTCCCACCTCCGTCCCTGCTCCGCCCTGCCCGCTGGGCCACCCATCACCTCCACAGCCCGCCACAGATCATCCAGGCAACCCAGAAGCACCATGGCGGCCATGCCCTCCGCCCGTGCTCTGCAGCATCTGCACGCGATGGGGCGCAAGGGCGGAGTCTTGTCCCCGCTGCCCGGCTACCATGTCCTTCTTTGCGCTGCTTTGCGTGGGCCGTGCCTGGGGGTGACTCTCCTCCAGGGGGACTGCTGGTGAGGGGGCCGTGAGAGGTGGGGCTGGGGCAATGGTGCGTGTGCCCACAGAGAAGGCTCCGAGTGCCGCTTCTGGCACGCGTGCCATAGGTTCACCACCACTGTTCTAGAACTAAAATTGAAAAATCCCAAGAGAGAAATGGTCCATGACCTCTCAGCCATTCAGATTAGCTAGGACTGATCCTAAGTTTGCTCCTCATCTAGATCCCAACATCCTCACACTATTACAACACAATCTTGACAGGATCACTTAGTAGGCCTGGGTCAAGATACTTAATTGTATCATCAACAGATCCTTGAAGCAAGCCTGACCTCATGATGAGGGATGAGCTTGCCCAGCAGTTTTAAATAGGTATTAAATAGTCTTGTGGGAGTCCACAGTATAGGTGGGTTGGCCTCAATCACTCCTCCTTTACCAACAGTGAATAAAACTAGGCTTAGGAAGAGAATCAGCATTCTTACTACCCTTGATTCTGGGAAACAAATAAGATACACTTGAAAATCCACCCTCACTTTGAAGGAAATGAAATTAACGCAGAATTGTGTGCATAACAATTTTAAGTAGGGGGGCTTATAAAATTCAGAATCTGCCTACAAATTTTCCAACATCATTTATAGTCTAGAAGAATAAAAATTGCAATCAAGCAGATATCTGCCTACTATGTAGACTCTTGGATTAATAGATCAAAAATTGGTTCTTAACTTCACTATGGATGAACTATATGCCCACTACAAATACAATTTACTTTTTTGTATGTATGCTCATAAACAATAAAGGATTCATTTTACCTCCTGAACCTGGGCTTTCACCACTAGCCCAGGTAGCAAGTTGGCGAGTGACCAGTTTTGTTTTTCTGTGGCAACGGCTGAAGCAACCTCAGACTGATTGATGGATATGCGGATTATTCTTCCACCGTTCTTCACTTCTTCAATAAGGCAGTTCAGATATTGCCCTATCTTTAGTTCAGTTCCTATAAATCCAGCATACAGACTATAATCTCTCATCAGTAATTATTTGCTATAACTTTTCTGTTATCATATTTTTCAGCTATTTCATTAATTCACCAATTTCATCATGAGTGATGAATACTTTAAATAAGCAAAAAACAAACAAGACTCCCATTTAAAAAATCTAGAGAAGTTGATCAAATATGGAAAATAGCTACTGTACATTGATTTAAATACACACATAAACAGAAACGCAGAACTTTCTCTCCCCCCAGTGTTACACTCAACACAACAATAAAAAGTTTTACCTTTGTTGAGTGATTGCAGATAGCCCTGGGCTTTCTGCCGAGGAAGAAATGCTTTTGTTCCAGGAATACCTATATCAATAATGTAACCATGGTCTTCTATACTAGTTACGCATCCAGAGAGTAGCTGTTCAAATAAGAAATATTGAATTAAATATATATAAAGAGATATATAGAGTTATTCATACTGTTCTTTTGTCCCCTACCTTTTCTCATTTACTAAGTTTCATTTACTAAGGAAAAAAGCCATTGACTTTCACAAGACTTTAATTGCTAATTGCCCAAATCTTTTTGGAGTTTAAAAATGTTGTTAAATTGAACAACAAAGTGATTGCCATTGGGATCCTGCTAGCTAACATAACAGGTGACACAATGAGCACATCTAGCCATAAATACCTATGTGTGTGTATGTGTATCTACATAACACACACATACACACACACTCATCTGTTCATCTTCAGCGCTAGCCTTTTTTAATAATTTATAAATTTATAATTTAACTTGTATTTTTCTCAGAAGCCAGACAGATTTTCCACACAATAATGAATTTACAGGTACTCCTCAGCTTACAACCAGTTGTTTAAGAACTGGTCACAATGGCCTTGGAATGGATGCTTTATGACTTGTAAAGCACTTCTGGCTATGATAAAACCTCATCCCCCCCCCTCCCAGTGGCATAATTGCATTTGGGGCACTTGACAATCTTTGCGCTTAGGACTAGTGCTCTGCAATCACGTAATCACCATTTGCAGACTTCTCTGCTGATTTCTTCCAGAAAGTCAGTTGGGAAACTGACAGGGAAGAGTTGTAAGTGGAGAGGACATTTGATTTGAGATTCATTCCCCCAGCGAGATTTTACCTTCCCTCCGTGCTGGGAGAGGGAGGGAAATTATCCCATCTGCTGGAGGAAGGGACTTTAAATCTGGCAAAAACGCTAGCGAATGTCAGCATTTTGCACATCTTCAAACACTGGCATTTGCCAGCATTTCAGCCTCTCCAGAGGGGAAATGTTAGTGAACACCAGCGTTTCCATCCCTTCAGAGGAAAAACGTTAGCAAACACTGAGTCTGCATTTGCTAGCATTTTCACCAGATTTGAGGCCTGTTCCTCCAACATGCTGAGGGATTTCTACTCTGTTCGCCTCTGCAGTAGTTGAGTAAAGAATTATGTGACATGTCGCTTAAGAACTGCTTTGCTCAACTACCAAGATTCAGGGTCAAGTTGTGATTGTTAAGTGGAGGACTCCTTATACCCACTGCTTTTATTTTCTAAGAATAACTACGGAGAAAATCCAGGAAGCAGAAGCACTCTTACTAATAAAAATTATGCTAGAGGTCAGTATTTTGTAGCATGTCTACTTATTTTTTTAAAATAACAAACCTAAAAGAGTAAGGTGTAGCCATAAGATAATTAAGCAACAAATCTCCAAGTAACATAGAATACCAAAGAGAAATATTTAACTTCAGCATCAGAGCAAAGAGAGCAAATATTTCTCTCGAACAACCAAGAAAAAAAAGCAGCAAAATAGTTAATGTGCTTGATTAAATTCAGATTTCTTTTCCTATTCCCTCCTTTTGTCCCAAACCAATTAAACTTCTGGCTTAAACTACTAACTATATCAGTTTCTCCTCAAATTTCAAGCTAATCTGCCTCTCTATCAGCTTTCTTTATGATCTCTGCTGGCTGAAGATCATTGGAGCCAGCACATATGGAGAATACCAGATTGGGAAGAAGGATAAAGGCAACAAAACAAGGAAGTGAAATTCCTCCCCAAATGGAAATATCAGAAGAGGGGAGACTTTTTATTTTCATCACAGCTTTTAAATCTGGAATGCAGCATATGGCTCAGCCAGTCCCTTTTACAACCTCTCTGCTCCACCCACATCCCACCCCCAGCAATCTGCTTAAGTCCTCCACAGGGGTGTCCTAAAGTTTTTGCACTACTATTCCATTAAAAAAAAAAAAGTATTATTGCATTCCCAATTAATGAAATAACAGCTTATTAAGGAGAGGGGGAGCTACTGCTTTTTTCCCAATTATTTAAATAAAATATAAAATATATGTAATCCTCAACTTAAAACAGTTCATTTAGCGACCATTCAAAGTTATAACGGCACTGAAAAAAGTAATTTATGACCATTTTTTATGTATGACCATTGCGGCAATCCTCATGGTCATGTGATCAAAATTCAGAGGCTTGGCAACTGACTCATATTTATGAGGGGTGCAGAATCTCAGGATCATGTGAGACCTTCTGACCAGCAAAGTCAATGGGGAAACCAGATTCACTTAACAACCGTGTTACTACTAATTTAACAACGGCGGTGATTCATTTAACAACTATGGCAAGAAATGTCATAAAATTCACTTAACAAATGTCTCACTTAGTAACAGAAATTTTGTGCTCAGTTGTGGTTGTAAGTTGAGGACTAGCTGCATTCAAGACAATTCCATTTTATAACAGTAGCTTTTAAGAATCTATTGTATGTGAGGTTCAGGCCTTTCCCATGAAACTTATTTCTTAGATCTTATGTCGGACACCTGTTCATTACTGTATGTGTTTGTATATCCCAGCATTTTAAACCAATATGTAGTGTCTTTAATGCTGTTTCACTGAATTTTCCTATAAAACTCTACAAGTAAAAATGTAATTTTGAAATTTGACTTCTTTTTACCCACCTGTTGTCTTTAATTGCACTGCTTTCATTTGTAGTCACTCCTTCGCTTACAGTTTTAAAAAAAAATGTGTTTTTTTCCTAATTGTCTCAAACAATTTGGAATAGTTCATTTAATAAATATGAAAAATAAAATGAGGGAAAATCTTGAGTTACTTACCATGCCCGCTTTCACAACTGTAGGATTCAAACCTTTGTTGACATCGCTTGGATTAATGGTTAAGTGTATCTTCTGATGTCCCACAGCATTCTTCTCTGTGCCTACCACAGCACATCTTACCAACATTCCTGGAGGGAACAAGTCTGAGAGAGAATTCAGTTCCTGCAAAAAAGATTCAAGAGGGAATATAAAAAATAAGGAAAGATTAGTGGCAACCTATTTTCTAGGTTTCATAGCAAGCAACATAATAACAGTCTCCCCAGAGTATATTCAGTAAATTGAATATATTTTGACATTGCTATCAAACTGTGTTACAGACTGGATTCACAGCAAAATATATCACAATTAAGAATAAAATCAAGAATGGTACATATATGCTAATTCCAATGGCTGTCCTCAATTCTTTTGTCAAACAAACACTAATACGGTATCTATGTATTCAAGACCTGGACTTAGCAGATCCAAATGTGGTTTGATTAAGAGCAAAACAAACCACAAGGCAAATATGAATGCCTCCTTTGTTGATCTTCATGGATTTCATATACCAATTCCACATCATGTCTTACCTCAACAGGCTCCTCAGTGGCCACCTGCTTATTTAGCAATTCATTATAGGCATCACATATGCAAGTTATTTTCACAAATCCAGTAAGACCATTTGGCAAGTTGATCACCAGATCAAATGGATTACTCTTTTTCACACATCCTAACAGCAGTGTTCCCTCTGTAAGAGACTGTTGAAGACAAACAAACACTAATAAGCAACAATCACAGATATACTTTTACATAGGTTTTGCACACTAAGCTTTTGTTAGTACAGATAACATATGAATTTAAGGAGATGCAACAAAGCATCCAGAAAAATCCAGTTAAGTGGAAAGGAAACCATATCACCATTTCAAGATCAAAGATCTGTAACTTGTTTTATACTGAGGGCTTATACTGAGCTTCAGAATCTACATCTAGATCAGGGGTGTCAAACTGCTGGCCCATGGGCTGGACACGTCACGAGGAAACCGTGCCCACCCCATTGCCGGCAATGGGGAAAAAGGTCCGATACGTCGCGCAACGTCACGTGACATCGCAAGTTTGACATGTCTGATCTAGATAATCAAACTATGGCTGGATTCATTGTCCTCTACCAACATGTGGTTTATTTGTGTCCTTTGTGCAAACCTAACTGAGGTTCATTCAATATTATGCTATATAAATAGGACTTATGAATTATTTTATCATGGTGACATATTATCTAATAAAATAAATTGGGATAGTCCAGTAAAATAGCATATCATAGCACGACAGCTAAATTACAGTGCAAAATACCAACCAACCTCTGCTGACAAAAGTTCAAAATCTTTAGCACTGGTTTTTGTAACAACTTTCTTCTCAGACTTAAGTTTTTTGGGTTCCTTTTGATCTTCATATTTTTTCTTTCTTTTCCGAGTTACTTCTTCATGTTGAGTCTAAAATAGATTACATAAAAATACAAGTTGCTTCCCCAATTCTATAGATGTTAGTAATAGGGAGAGGAAAGCAATACATCACTGCAACTTTCAGGAAATGAAACAGAAAAAAGTTAAAAGAGTATGGCTCGTTTGTACATATTTCAGTACAATATTATCAAAATATATCACTGGAGACCTGGGCTTGAATGCTCTATTATCTTCTATATTGTAGGAGCAGAGCCAAGTCAATATATAATGTCAATATACAGTAACCAAAAATTACATAAAGTGAGCTACAGCTCATGAAATCTTATCCATCATAAAATATGTACGTCTAAGGCGCTGCCAACTCATTCTGATTTTTATCTCCTGTATACAGAAAAGTAGAAAACATTCATTTCCATGTTTAATTAATCATAATTTGATATAAAATGAGAAACTATGGTTAATTAAACTTGGATTTTCTAGCTAATTTAAACTATTGTGAATGAATGAATGAGATTTAAAGACTGTTGAACTCCAAAATACTCTGGGTAGCTTACAAAATTAAAAATAGTAAAATATTTGAACAGTAAAAACACAAATTATGTGCATCTGGGAAAAACATACCCACAGTCAATTAGAATTTATTTATTTATTAAATTTATATGCCGCCCATCTCAGTATCCGAAGTAATTCTGGACCAACCAGAGAATTCTACAGGGATGTGGCACCCAAGGGATGGGGAACAGTCAGACTTCCAAAGACTCTTTTTACATCATTGGGTAGGAGCCACATAAGTCTCTGGCTGGTTTTTTTCAGCAAGCGGGTGCTGTAACAGAGAATGTATGTTTTCTGGGTTACAATAAATGACATTGTTTAATTGAAGATCTGGAACATACATACTCTGTCCCTGAACTATTCAATGCACCCCAAACTAGAAATGATCTTGGTTCATTTCAATAAGGCATATATTAAATCAACCATTTTTACCAGATCTATACACAACAGCTAACTTAGCTAGGAAGTATGTGCTGCCTCCTTTTATATGAAACAGAAGAGGTGAGGTGAATGACTCAATGTAAGACTGGAACAAGCTATATTTTGGGCCAATTTGTGTTATAATTTTCCCATAAACATGCTCAAACTGTAATAAATGAAGCAAAGTGTGCAATTTATACAATGCAAACATAAAAGCTTGTACTACAGTGTCTTAGTACAGGAATCATCCACGAGAGAATACAAATGATATATGGCCAAAAAACAAGGCAATCTCCTTTGTATAAAAATTATTTTTTATATAAAATGTTATATCTCATCCGTCTAGAACAGGGGTAGGCAACCTTGGCTTTTTTATGACTCGTGGACTTCAATTCCCAGAATTCCTGAGCCAGCATAGTTGAAGTCCACGAATCATAAAAGAGCCAAGGTTGTCTACCCCTAGTCTAGAACACACAAACCACTTAAGATGACTAAAAACAGTTACACCATTACTAAATTAAGATCAAATACAAAAAAAACAAAAATTGAAAGTTAAATAAAAACAGACAAATGTTTTAAAATTGTCTTGGGGGTCAGAGTATCTGTTGGACCTATTAATCAGTTTGGTAAATTTTAATTTCTGCCATAATCTTCAATGATACACTTATATTTTAAATAGTTCAAGAACTACCCTTTTAAAATGGCTTGTTATTAATTTGAAAAAAGTTAACTATGAGTAAATATAATGAAGTATTGCCACCATTTGTCTCAGTTTTTTTTATTGTATGTACTATAATCAGGATTAAACTTTATCATAGATTCAGTATTTAAATATAAAGAATCATTTATCCAAGCCCGTTTCCTTGTTCAGCTTTAATTTATCTGACATCTTGGGAGAACTTGCTCATAATTTCTCATCTTTATGAGGAAGTGGAGTGGAGGCTGATAGATCCACCTTTTCTGCAGGTACTTTTTGGAATCCTGTTCTCTCAGAAATCTGATCTGTCTGCTTTCTATCAGCTTCCACAAACTATTACAAACTCTAGTTACTTCAGAGAGCTTTTGGGAAGATGAATTAATGGAAGATGGCATCAGCTCAACTGATTATAGTGTGATTATTTGCTTTTATAGTTTCAATGTTTTATTGTATTTCTTGATGTATATGAAGCATCAAGAGTCTCTGTAATAGCACCGGAGCACAAAATAAAGAAATAAAATTTGAAAACTACTGAAGCTTCATACCAAAATTTAAGTTCAGTGGAAATAAAGTATTTATATATATTTCTCTCTCACCTTCATTTTTAAAGTGTTCCCATATTATCACTTTGGAATTTGAAAAACTGCTAATACTTTAAGATTCAAAAAAATATTGATAGATTTGAGCATTGGAGCCTATCCAACAAGATACAGTTTAGTGAAAAGTAAGGTCCTGCACTGATGGACCACTGCTTAAATATCAACTACCGGTAGCAATGTGCTGCAGCTGCCAAAAAAGCCAACAAAGTTCTAGGTTGCATCAACAGAGGGACAGCATCAAGAAATGATAGTCTTGCTGCATACTGTATTAGTGAGGCCACATTTAGAATACTACATCCAGTTCTAATCACCAAGATTAAAAGAACGATGCCCTATAGGCCTTAGAAAGAGTGCAGAAAACAGCAACAAAATGATAAGCGGTATGATGAATGTTAAGGGAACAATGTATGTTCTAGGCCACGGGTGTCAAACTCGCTGCATCATGTGACGTGTCGTGACTTTTTTTGCATTGCTGGAGTTGGGGTGGGCACAGTCTCCATATGATGCAACTGGCCCATAGGCCGGCAGTTTGACACCCATGTTCTAGCCTAGAAGGCTTAGGGGAGACATGAAAGCCATCTTCCAATACTTGAAGGGCTATCACAGGGAAGAGAACATCAATTTACTCTTCATAGCACCCGAGGGTAGGACAAGAAGTAATGGTTGAAAGCTCGTTAGAGGGTGATTCAACCTCGAAATAAAGAGAAATTTCCTGACAGTGGCAACAACTAATCAATGGAAAAGCTTGCCTCCCAAAGTTGTGGGTGCTCCATTACTGAAGGTTTTCAAGAAAAGACTGGACAATCATTTGTCTGGGATGATATAAGGACTCCTGCCTTGGGCAGGGGGATGGACTAGACCTCCAACATCCCTTCCAGCCCATGACTCTAAGAAAGCCAGGGAATAAGGCAATTGGTATCAGTCACAAAACTAGTTAGAGGAATCAATGGTCTGAGGCAATAAAAGTTTAGATGTTCATAATTTGCATACCTTGAATAAATTATCTTCTTCAACTGTTGGTTGTCTGACTGCTTTTTCTTCCTGTCCTTTCTTCTGTATACCACCTCTTGGAAAATTCTCCTCTATAGATGACATGGTTGTCTTTCTATATGAAAGGAAACTAAACTATTAGAATTTATAAATCATTCATCAGGACAAAATTATACAACGTAAGCATTAGGTTACTTGCGGGACTGTCTTCAGCCTCATGCATCCCAGTGACCGGTTAGGGCGCATAGGGCTGGCCTCCTACGGGTCCCGTCCATCAGACAGTGTCATCTGACGGGTCCTAGGACAAGGGCCTTCTCCGTTGCTGCCCCAGCCCTCTGGAACCAGCTCCCCTCTGAGGTTCGTACTGCCTCCTCCCTCCTAGCTTTCCGGAAGCTTTTGAAGACCCATTTGTGCCGGCAGGCTTGGGGGTATGAACTGTGTTCTACCCCCGGGCCGAGGAATGTGCTTCCATCCTTGATTGTGTGTTTGAATGTTGTATGTATGGATCCTTGGTTTGTATGTTGTTATTGTTATTAAAATTTTTATGTGTACCCATATTGTTGTTGTGAGCCGCCCCGAGTCTCAGGAGAGGGGCGGCATACAAAATTGATAAATAAATAAATTCTTTCATTTTAGGAATGAGATGACAGATATTAAATCATAAGAATATAAAATATTTGACTCATTTTTTAAAAAAATATTAGCTCTTTAGCCATTCTAATAGTGCCAAAAATTGGAACCATCCAAATATATATATGATCCCATGTCATCCTCCACCTCTGGGTAAGTAAGCCGGTAGTGATGGGAAGTTCAAAACAACCAAAAGACATGAGATAGGGGAAGGTCAATGCATTCTGGAACACTGATAATCAAGATTCATTCTTTATCAATAACTAAGTCTTGGGCCGGGGAGATCATAGACATTTTAATTGACTACATCATCATACAAATATTCTAAAACAGAGCTGTTATAACAGTTGACTATTTTCAGTCCTTTTTTTTCATTGAGTTGTAGTTTCACAATGGCTAGTTGTTAAGACTGACAGATGATTTTTCTATGACTTATTAAACTAAAGCTTTTCAAATTGGGATGAAAAGAGTTTCAACTGTGTAACTATTTGTAGTCAATTACTGAATTCATATTGCAAAAATAGTTAAAATGAGCTTTTCTTAGGAAAAATATCCTGGAAATTCTGAAGAGAATCTAGATCCTGAAATTCCGTGCATAGCATCACAGTGTCCCTATTACTATTATCTATAGAAATAATCCTTATAGTCCAATAAAAACAAATATGAATTTGTAACAGAGAAGGAAAGTAACAGTTATGTCTTTGCTATGTGTCTGCTTCAAAAAATTATTTTAACCTCAGCTTGCCTTTCAAACATTTAATTAGCTATTTTTATATCTCACTATCAGCATAAGACAGCAATACAAACTGTTATTCTTAAATTAATAACAATCACTTTGGTTTGTTAATATATTTCTGAATATTAACTAACATTGTAATTTTTTGGTACAGATCTTTTTCAATCCAAAGCAACACGCACTAAGCATTGTCTCCATGATTTTAAAAAATGTTAAAAATGAGTAAAAAAACTGGGATGCTGTTTTCAGCATATTACAGAAAACTTTGAGCAAACACAATATCTGAAAAACTTTGCAAAATGCTTTTATGCTTTTTATAAAAAGGTATGATTAGTTCACTGTTTGGAATGGTCTTTGAGGTACATGTTGAGTCTTATTCATATATTACCTGCTAGCTATAAGTTAATACAATCTATTAGCTACATATATTATCCATTAGCTATTATCATCACAGAAGCAGAACACCAAATAAAGTGCAGCACTGAACAAATTGTTAGGCAGAATACAATTCAACCTTATAAAGTCACTCTTCTGCACAGTGTAGCAGGATTGTAAAGAGGCCCATTTTTTGTAAGGTACAGACTGTGGCTCCTACTCATCTCTTTATTAATATTATAGATTCCTATAAAGTTAGAAAGCATCTTTGCTCAACTAAGACTCCAAATAATAAGTAGCTGCATAATAAGCTGAAACCCATATACAAGAAAAATACTTATAAACTGATTTCTACCCATTTCACAATTGAAAAGGGCTGGAATTTTAAAAGGTCTGCAAGCATTTGAAACCAGTACTACAGCCATGGTGAAGATGAAGACAATTTCTTTTGTGCATAAGATTTTTTGATGCAGTTACCAAAGTAAAGGAGTGATATTGGAAGACAAACAGGAGCCACAATGAAAGGCTGCAGTATACAGGTAGTCCTCGACTTTTGACCACAATTGAGCCCCAAATTTATTTTGTTAAGAAAGACATGTGTTAAGTGAGTTTTGCCCCATTGTATGATCTTTCTTGCCACAGTTGTTAAGTGAATCATTGCAGTGGTTAAGTTAATAACACGGTTGTTAAGTGACTCTGGCTTCCCCCGTTGCTTGTCAGAAGGTCTCAAAAGGTGATCATGTGACTCTGGGACACTGCAACCCACATAAGTAAGTGTCAGTTGCCAAGCGCTGAATCAGGTGACTATGGGGTTGCTGCAACGGACATAAATGAAAAATGATCCTAAGTCATTGTTTTCAGTGCCACTGTAACTTTGAACGGTCACTAAATGAACTGTTGTAAGTCGAGGACTACTTGTACCAATAGAGCTATCTTCACAGTAAGCAGAACTAAAATGGGAAATTTATCTAAAATTATTAAGAGAATTTTTCTTTCTCCACAAAATTTTATAAAATTATATTCTTCCAATGATGCATATAAGGCACTCTGTGGATATTTAAAAAAAAAAAAAGCTGGGAAACGATTATTTCAGCGGACACTATAAATCCACTCCGCAACTCTTGGGGTCTACGTGGAACTCATGTTGCTTTTTTCCTCCATTCCCAGTTCGGTAAGCCTTCCCTCTTTACGTCCTGCTCCATTCCTTCTCCCCACATCTCCCTCGCCTTTTTCCAAAAAGCTGTCTTACATTCCTCATACTTACTTTCACGTGCTAATCGCACGCTTGAAGAAAAGAGGCCATTTGTTCCTTGACCCGGAATGGAAAACGATGCCGGAAAAAGGTAAAAGGAAGTGAAGCCGATTACCAAGTGACCAATCAGCAACGGCACTGATTTCCGTCACAGAAGGTAGAAACTAGTAATTTGACGAGCATATTCATCGGCCAATAAAAACAACCGGTCTTGGCCACAGTTCTGGTTTGGATAAATAAACTCCCTCCTCAGTGCATCAAAGATTGGTTAAGGAACGTTGGTCAATTGAATGACTCCATTTTGTACATGAAGGGCATTGAGTCGTTGCTACCTGGAGGAGGCAGCGGATAGAAAACGCGGTGGGTGCCGCCTTGTCTTGTTATTGGTATTTGTTTTTGTAAACGGGAATAATATTTCTCAGCATGCCTTGAAGTAAATTAAATTTTATCACATATAAATAACTAGGCGAAGAATACCAATTTTGTTCTGCAATTATTTGAAAGATTATGCATGCTTTTACAAACGTAGCTATTTTTATCCTTCTCAACCAGAGTCTTCCATTTGTTTTGAATCACAGCTTTTTAATTGCAGTATCAGGCAACGTGACAGTCCCAACACTTTTGAAAGGCAGCAGGAGGGCGAAAACTGATCAAATAGGATCATTTGCTGCTTGATAAATGGGAATATGTACTGGAGCATGTAACCGGTATCCTGTAATTGTATAGTAATTTTTTTTGTTCCGGGATGGTTAAAATATTGAGTTTATGTTTGAGCAGTGCTGCCTGTCTTGGATCTATAGGTGAACCATCTTCATATTTCAGATTTTCTGTTCTTAAGTGGATATAAATTCAGCTGGAAAAGGGATCTCGTGTGCTCGTCTAGTTAGAAAAGTAAAATACTTGGTAAGTGGTTTTCATATTTAACAGACCACTTAGCTTTAATTGTTGTATTGGATTGATTATTTATACTCCCCAGGCCTGTATTTCGTCTCAAATCCTAAAGGGATGGAATATACTGCCATGCTTTTCTATTCACTGTAATCAGGTACAGATGTATTGAATGCTATGACATCTTTGTCCCTTATCTGGGGAGATGAATTGTCATACACCTTAAATTTCATAATTGTGTACAATGTTAATTGATCCCTAAAAGGTTAATGTCCCAATAGGATGTTTCTTTTGCTTTTTATGTTACTGGCTGAAAAAATTGGTGCTCTAAGAATACTTACAACATTCTCCTATGCCAAAAACAACACAATCCTATATCCCAGCCCAAGCAGAATATGCTCTTGTTACCTATTGTGAATTGTAGCTCCCTCTCCTAGTTGCATGCAATTTTTGGTTTTTACTGTCCGGAAGTGTGATAAGTCTAGGACAGTGGTTCTCAACCTTCCTAATGCCACAACCCTTTAAAACAGTTCCTCATCTTGTGGTGACCCCCAACCATAAAATTATTTCCGTTGCTACTTCATAACTGTAATTTTGCTACTGTTATGAAATAATTGGTCCATTAGTGCAGGGCTTTTCAACCTTTTCACCGATTGTACCACTTTTAGAATATGGCAACATTCTAGTACCACCAGTCACCTAGCGAGGTGTCAAAAACTTGATGACCAAAAAAAAAAAATGGAGAAAAGTGATAATGTACAGGTAGTCCTTGACTTACAACAGTTTGCTTAGTGACTGTTCAAAGTTACCATGGCACTGAAAAAAGTGACTTATGACCATTTTTCACACTTATGACGGTTGCAGCATCCCCAGGGTCATGTGATTTACATTTCGATGCTTGGCAACTGATTCATATTTATGATGGTCACATTGTTCCAGGGTCATGTGATCGCCTTTTGCAACCTTCTGACAAGCAATGTTAATGGGGGAAACCAGATTCACTTAACAACCATGTTACTAATTTAATCTATCTGTCTTTCTCTCTGTCTTCCTCTTTCTTTCTCCCTCTCTCCCCCCGTTTCTCTCTCCCTCTTTCTTTTTCTCCCCCTCTCTCCCTTTCTCTCTCTCCCTTTCCCTCCCTTCCTTTCTCTCTCCCTCTTTCTCCATTTCTTTCTCCCTCTTTCTCTCCCTCTCCCTCTCTCTCTCCCCCTCTATTTCTCTCTCTATCCCTCCCTCCCTCTCTTTCTCTCTTTCTTTCTTTCTCTCCCTCCCTCTCTTTCTCTACCTCTGTCTCCCTTTCTTTCTCTCTCTCCCCCTCTCTTTCTCTCCCTGTCTCCCTTTCTTTCTCTCCCTGCCACTCTCTTTCTATCTCTTCCTCTCTCTATTTCTCTTTCCCTCTTTCTCTCCCTCTCTCTATTTCTCTCTCCCTCTCTTCCTCTCAAAGATCCTTAAAATCCTTAAAAGTTATGCTTGGGTGGAAGACTTTTTCTTTTACAGATGGGGTGGGTTGGCAGACAAGTACTCAAAAAAAAAAGGGGAAAAAAGTGTGAATAGGCGTCCAGTAGCTAGCTTGAAGTTTGAACGACTTCATTCTCTTGCCACTGGCTTCTAGGATCAAAAGACATCCAGCACTGCAACCAGGCGCCCTGGACTGGCCATTCCAGGGCTTCCTGCACTGGCTGACTTAGTTGTCTGCAATCTCCTGTTGTCGCTTGAGGGGAGGGAACAGACACGGGCGGGAGAGATTCCTTCTTTCTCATCCGAGGAGGGAAGTTATGTTGGATCGTCGACTCTGTGTCGAGCCCCGTGGGCCCGACATTTGCGGGCAGGTGGGAACCCGCCCGCCAAACCACCACCTCCCCATTGTCCTCCACGCTGGCCGGCTCCGTCGCCAGACCTCTCAGCTGACAAGCTCACATTCAGGGGGTCGCCAGCTGATGGGCGCAGAAGATCGGCGCCGCAGTGGCCTCCCAGCCACCTGCTTCTTCGGCTGGAGCAATTGCCAGGGCTTGCATGGTTGCCGGCGGCGGGGAGCGCGTCAGCGGCCATTGGGGACGCCAGTGGTTCTGTGCCACAGAGGCTTGAGGTGCGGGACGTGGAGCAGCGCGGTGCCGTGGGAGGCGGCAGGACAGGGAGGAAGGGTTATCTGCTTCCTGCCGGCTGAACTCTGGAAGCCTGCCTGAATGAAAAATTTTAGGGGGAGTTGAAAGCGAGACAGGTTCCTAAGAATATGATGTGTGAGGCACGGGGGGCATCAGTGGTGGGCTGTCCCCCAGAGCCGGAGCGGCTGGTGCAGCTGCCCCCGCCCCCATACCCTTGTCTGCAGCTGCCCTGCCAGCCCCGCCGCCCACCCCGCGCAGCCCCTCCATGTAGAGCGGGCCCCGCAGCACCCACAGCACCAGCCACACACCACACTGATGCGCAGAGCTTGCAGTTGCTGAGCCAGACGCCAGTGCAGGGCGGTAGGAGGGTGCGGGCTGTGGCAGGCTGAGGCGATGGCAAGCGTCATGGGCCAGGCACTCCAGGGCGGCCATGTAGGCACACAGGGTGAGGCAGCGGCGGTACAGGTCCAGCACTGGCTAGGCCACTAGCTGGCCCAGCCCAAGGAAGGTCAGCCACCCGCCACGCCCCAGGCGCGCCACCTTCGCACCCAGCGCCTGCCGCTACCCTGCCAGCACCACCTCCACTGCCACCTTTCCTGTGCAGCCCTGCTTGTCAAGCGGGCCCCGCGGCTCCCACAGCAGCCGCTGCAATGCACACTGATGGCGCACGAGGTGAGCACGAGGCAGGCGAGCACATGTTTTCCGTGCTTCAGTGCCAGGCTCTCCATGCTGCAGTGCGACATGGAGAGCCTGGCTGACACGGGTGAGCACGAGGCAGGAGTGCACATGGACTCCGCTTTTTCGGCAGGGCAGAATTAAGAGCTGCTCCCCACCTTCCACCCCTGGTCCTCTTTTACTTACAAGTAGGAGATGGCGTAGTTGCTCAGCAGGGAGGGGTGAAAAGTTCCTGCAAACTTGCCTTTGCTGCAGACAACTTGCATGTGAAACATTTGCGGGCTGGGTCTTTTGGCGCGCTCTGCAGTGCAGAGACAGCCATTAACGACCAGGTCTGGACAATTCCTATTGGCTTTCGAAAGCCAATAGAATAGAGTCTATTGAATAGACTCGTAATCTATTCAATAGATTAAGAGTCTATTCAATAGAGTCTATTCTATTGGCTTTCAAAAGCCAATAGAATAGAGGAAGTAGCACACCTTATGGAAAAGTTGAAAAAAATCCATCAAAAAAAGGTGCCGGAATGCCGTTTTGAGCGTTCTATGAGAAAAAAAGCCCTGGTCTTAGGCGACCCCTGTGAAACGGTCGTTCGACCCCCAACGGGGTCACGACCCACAGGTTGAGAACCGCTGGACTAGGAGAAGATGAAGCTAAACAATAGTATCTTGATTGTCATAGGTTGCTTTTGAAGGTATTGGGGAACAGATTCGTCCATTGTGGAAAAAAACACCAAGGTTAAGGTCTTGATTTGTACATTGTCTTGTCTAGCACTAACAACTTGATAAAAGCTTCCAGTGGGAGGAACAAACCATTCTCTGGTAGAAAGAAAGTAGTTGAACTTCAACTGTAAAGGGTCCTGGAGGAAACATTATCTGGACACATTGCAGTCATATTCAGCTTGGAGAGGAGGTTCATTGAGTTTATGTATAAGTTCTGGTCCCCCTGGCCTTGCTTGATCTCACAGTTGCTTTCAATACCATCAATCATAGTATTCTTTCAAGTTATCTTCAAGGGTTGGAGGAGGGGGGAGTGATCAAACCTAAAGCCCTAATTGGAGATAGGGGGTATGCTGTAGGGCTCTATTCTCTCCTCAGTCCTATTCAACATTAGGTGAAACAGCTGGTTGAGATATTTCATCAGGTCATTGAGATGTAATTTTCAACCGATGATCAAATAAATAATGTCAAGTTGCTAGGAGACTCTCCAAGACTGGATTGGGAGAAACAGATTGAAACTCAATGCCAGCAAGACAGAATGGCATTGGATTCCAAGATCTGTCAATTTCAGTGAGATTCCATTGTTAAATCTGAGCAGGTGGAACTGGTTTACAATTCAGACTTCCCCTTGAACTCATAGCTCCTGCCCAAAGAACAGGTAATATCTATGACCAAGAGGGTATTTGTACAGCTTCATCTTGTATTTCAGTTGCACTTTTTCTTGGAATGAAAGGCATTACTTTTATTTATGCCTTTATAACCTCTCAACTGGACTTTTGGATTGAGCCCTGTACAGTATGGAATATTGGGACCTGCAGTAATTAGAGATTGCCATCTCTAGGCACATATGTAACACTTCTAACAGTCACATTGGTTTCTGAGTGCAATTCAAAGCCACTCTGTCTTGCTGGGAGCGAGTCTTTCGTTTCTTTTAGGACCTGTATCTGTGGGATAGCCTTCTCCCAATAACATCTATCCACTTGATAGGATTCAATAGGGCAGGTCATTTCTGTGTCCCTTAATAACAGATTTGTTACTTTAGGGACTCCTCAGTGTGTTTTCTCAGTGGCTGCCCCACTCATGGGAATAGCATTGTCCCTGTGTGTGATTGGCCCCTTCCCACCTGGCATCTAGAAAACTAATAAAAACCTGGTGTTTTCATCAAGCCAGAACAGTTGGATTATTCAGTTCATGAGATTGGATCTTTTATAAGGCTGGCTGACTAGAAACCTACTCTAGAATAGAAAATATAATTAAAACAAACCTTGAAACAATGCATTTTAAATCAATTAAAATATTGAGGCCTAAGTTACTAAATATGTTTTTAACTCCTCCTAAATTGTAATAAGGGGTAGGGATTGTTTCAACTTCAATAACAGTTTGTTCCTCAATTATGAGCTTCGCCAAAGCAGAATTATTTGCATCAGATCTTCTAAAAGATGCCCCATTGATGGTTTACGAATGGAAGGCAGATTATAAGGGATGGTCCTATAAGTGTCTTGGCCTAAGCTGTATAAGACTTTATATACCATTGGGAGTATCACTGGGAGTTGGGGCAGCATATACAATATATAAACTTTGAATTGGATACCATAACCAGTGCGCTTTCTCATACATGGTAGGGGGTTACGTAGCATCTTCAAGAGTTGATATACATTCCATTGCATTCTATGCGTGCTGCAACTTTCAAATTATCTTGAAAGGCTAAGGGGCACATTGTAGTAATCCAACTTGAGATTTACCGCCGCACCAGAAACTGAAGCTAAGTGTCTCTTCCTGGTATGAAAGCAGTTGGTTGGAGAATGCAACCTGTCCAAAGATTCAGTAATATTTCTACCAGCCTTATTGGTCATTTATTTGTATATTTGCTTCAGTCCTGGGTTAAATATCCATGGGCTTTCCAGTCAGGCTACTTACTTGGGACAAAACTACAAAAAAGCAAGTAAAGCTACTTTGTAACTGTTAGTGTGTTCATTGTTATTTGTTTACCAGTTACTAATAATTTTGTTACAAATTAAAAGTGCATCAGATAAATATACACAAACAAAATTGTTTTAAATTGAAATTAAGATTAATTTCTGTTGCATCTAGATCAAGCAATAATGGCAGGACATGATTCTGGAACAGAACACCAATTTAAAGGATTTAAGAAATACTTCAATAGCTATACAACAATAGGCAGAAGGAATGTGAGTATCTGTCATTATAATTTTACAGTATCCATTTGAAATTTTGGTTGATCTGACCTGTATGTATTCTGTTTTTAGTATGTGCTACTTACATATGGAAGCATTCTAATGCTCATCATTGGATTTAAAATGAGGAAACCTAAGGAAATTGCACACAAATAAGTAAGTGTCGTACTATTTGGTGAATAAACAATAACCTGAGTCTAGTAACACTGGACCTAAAATATCTCTAATGTAGCTGTTTTCCTATTTTTCTCGTTACATAGATTTTATGGAGCTCACTTAAGAAAAGGGTTTAATTTTGGGTAGTCTTCATTTAGCAACCATAGTTGGAAGTGGCAACTCGGCTGCTAAGTAATGCAGTTACAAAATAGAAACCCATGTGACCACAATTAGCTTACAATATTACTTTAGCAAGGGAATTAATGTTTGTATTTACATTTATTGGAGATGAAGGAATTTCAAGAGAGTAAGCAGGCACACAGTGGGGGATACATATTGAAAGGAACGGGCTGGCACCAGTTGTTTGCCTAGCAAGCTCCTGAGCTGCAAACAAAACCCAAATTGATTAAAGTCTAGTCAGTTACAGGCCGTCACAGAGCTGAACTTGTTAACTTGTGGTTAGCATTTGGTTGGAGAAAAGCAGCTCATAGATCACTTGTTTAGTCTATCCTCTCTGTGGGGGGGGGAGAAGGAAAATAGGTCAGGCAGAGGGCAACATTTACTAATCAGCAAACACAGCATGGGCTTGATCACAAAATTTTCTTTTTTTATCATTGTCATAACTTCAGATGATCGCTGGCTGATGCAGACAGTCTGCAAGGTCTACTTGTTTTAGCTGTTTTTAGTGAATGTACTGAAGCTTACCCTATTTTATTTTCAATATAATAATATATGATTCCATAGTTTCAATTCTGTAATTCCTTACCTAATGAAGAACTTTTCTGTCACTTCGATATCTATTAGCCTATTTTTA
The DNA here is from genome assembly GCA_034064705.1 of Bothrops alternatus. NCBI lineage: Eukaryota > Metazoa > Chordata > Lepidosauria > Squamata > Viperidae > Bothrops > Bothrops alternatus. The sequence goes on from JARGCV010000009.1 coordinate 31,592,921, forward strand.
TATATTGTTTACAGATAGTCCTTTTTTAGAGGTTACAGTTAGTAACTTAAGTACTCACTTAAGTACTAAGGTCACTAAGCAGAAGATTACATGACTTCAGTGGGCTTATGACTTTCCCATTTGATTAAGAGAAGCTCCACAGTTCCTAAGCAAAACATCACATGACCACAAGTTATAATGTTATTTCTACGTTCTCTGTTAACTCCTTTGTTGCAATGGTAATCACATGACCGGGATATTGCAATGGTCATAAATGTGAGGATTGGTCACATAACTTTTTTTTAATAGTCCTATCTTTGAATAGTTGTTAAACAAAGCAGTTGGTAAACAAGGACTACTTGTACACCTGTTTCCTCATTTCATAGGGGAGAACTGAGTCTTAAGTAAAAGTTATGCTAGATCATGTGTTGACTGAAGTTTCTTTCTTTTTTCTTGGGCAGATTCTTATTGTTGGACTTCCTTGTTGTATTGCTGTCTATGAGTTGCAGAAGCAGATGCACAGTTCAGTAAATTATGAAAATGACTATATTTGCCTTTAGTATCAATCAATGTGTGAAAACTGTCCAAATTTCTGGTGTTAATTATTAAAGAAGCCCTCTCAATCTGTATTGCCCATAAATGAGACTAATTTTAAGTATTGCAGTAAACAATCTGCTCCACAGAATAAAAAAGATGACTGTTATTATCATGAAAGCAACATCACATCTCTGCCTTAACAGTTTTGAGCACTGATTTATTTCACTGAAAAGTATTTTCATTATTCTGCCTTTCTATAAAATATATGGAAAGTAAGCTAAAATAGCACAATCTTTAAAAAAAATAGAACAAAGAATTCTTTAGAACAGTTCATGAATGCCTGTTTAAAAAGATTTATCTTAAGGTTTTATTCTGAGGATCTTAGTGTATGGACAAGTATATAATGAGAAAAACAATTTGTTAGATGTAAATCATAGGGTTTAAAATGTTAAAATAGTGGTTTTTGGCCTACAAAGTTTTGTGTGCATCTGTACACATACATACATATGCCCTTCAGCGTTCTCCATCCACCATACCCTGGATGACTTTTCTATAAATGAAGGGAGATATCAAAAGCTAAGCAAATGTTAAAATAAAATTCTGTAGTTCATTTCTATACTAATAAAAATGGGATTTGTATTACTGGATTTGTATTCCAATTAACCATGCTATGTAATTTTAAGTGTTAACTTTTTTAATAGATTGCCAAACAGATTAGCATTTAAAAAGTGATACCCAGGTCTGTCCTAAATAGAAATAATCAAGTCTGTAAAAGCCCATAATAGGCAGCACAATGAACCAACCTTGGCTGTCCTAAAAAGCTACGCGGGTTCAGACTAGGTTAAGTACTACTACAGGTATTATATTTGTACCCTATACTAGTTAACTAGTCACAGCAAACATTCTTTAAGAGCGTAAAGCTTCCCTACAACAAATCTATACTAATCGAAGAGAATATTTGTAGCTCAGGGTTGAATTGCTGAGTCCTTGGTACTCTCTGAGCTTGGTGGTTGTTCTTGCAGATGTGAAACACAATTTTTGTTTCAGTCCAGTGCTAAGTGCCAGCATCATACAATCCCAGAAATGTTAGCAATTTTTTTACCACAAATTACATTATCTGAGAATTATTTCACTATTCGCTGTATCATAATTTTTTTGAAATTGTAAGTATGTACAGGTAGTCCCCAGTTAAGGACCACTCTTCAGCGACCAAAGTTGTGATAGTGCTGGAAAATACTTACCGCTTGTTCTCAAAGTTCTGGCTACTGTACCACCCCTGTAGTCACATGATCACAATCCAGATATTTGGCAAGCTCACACGGTTGCAACATCTTATGGTCATGTGCTCATTGGCAAGGTTCCTTGCCAGCTTCCCATAAACAGAGTCAATGAGGAAGCCAGCAGGGAAGGTTGCAAGTTGCTCTCACCACTTTTTCTCCCAAGCCATCCCTGTTACAGAACACAAGATATACTAGGGTTTCCATACACTGTAATGCACACTTGCATCACAGTACATCCCCAGCCCGCAACCAGTTGCACCACTTCAACATCCTGTGCAAATCACAGCACCTCCCTCTGTCATGCCTTAGTACTTTTCCAGCTTGTTTGCAAGCTGGCCAGGACTACCGGTAGTAGCTGCCAGCCAACTTTCCCATTGATTTTGCTTGTGGGAAGCTGGCAAGAAGTTGCAAGTCGCACTCATAGAATGGTCTCGCTTAATGTGATTTCCATTTAATGGCAACAGGAACTGCCAGGATTGCTCTCGTTAAACGATGCAGCCATGTGACATCACACTTTATGATTGCATTGCTTAGCAACAGAAATTCTGGCCCCAATTATCATTGAGGACTACCTGAAGTCTTATCATTGCATTAAAGCATGCTACAGTAATATAAGGTTGCTTCTTAAAGAACATGTAAAGATAACTCACTCAAATGGAAGTAGTTTTACAGAATTTTTATTATAAAGATATAAAACTGTATAAAATACAAAATCATAATTATTTTTTAAAAATGCATACTGGGTCTATGCTGCTTGATTTCAACAATATATACCTGATTTATTTCAATGAAGGGGTAAGTCAAGATTTATTATTATGAAAAAGGTTAAGGCCAGGTTTTTTTTTATTTATACTTGAATAATCATATTTCTGGGACAATAGTTTTTACTTCAATAGAATAATATTTAGAATTCTTAGAGAAGTCAGTGTCTCTTAAAAGTCTTAAGTAACATTTATGAAGTCAGTCTTCTGAAATGCTAGGTATTTTAGTAATTCCTAATACATACATAGTTATATGTGATTTTTAAAGCTCTGGAAACTTAATTTAAATAATAATTCTGGTTTCCTTGCTACATAAATACAGTACGCTGTTCTATACATTCTACTCTCCCAACTTTTTTGAACAAGTTTTACAGAAAAATATTTACACAGCTAATGTTGGGAAAGGTGTCCCAAGGACTATTAAGAAAGGGAAAAAAGGATTAACTGTTACCCAAACTAACTATCTATTCACAGTATCTTGGCAGTTGGCATCAGCTAATTCCTTCCTTATGAGTAGAAAAGAATATGTTCCTGTTTGGGAGGGGGTTAGAAAAAAGCAGAAATGCCACTGTTTTCTTTCTGTCCTGCTTTACTTAGTACCCTTTTACTTAGTAGAATTTCAGTTCATTTATACAATATATTAATGGTAATATTCCGGAATGTGAAGATCTAAACATACTTTACAAGACTTGCACAATCAAGCCATCTACTTTTGTGTTTTACTGAGGACTATAAGCCCCAGCAGCAAGAAGTAAATTTCTTCGAGTAAAGTGGAGGTGTATAACTGGAGTTGATTTGGTCATATATGTGCCCAGCAGCATATCCTGTGAACTTTCAGGAAGGTTTATGTGTCCAGTGGCTGTTGTAAAATCATCTGTCTCCAAGTCCTCAAAAGCTTTCACAGCATCCCAAAGTTTAACCGTGTTGTCCATTGAACCTTGAAAAAAATACATGAAAAATATCAAAAATAGGAATTGCAATTATCAGTTCGTGGCATCCATGGATTCTATAAACACTTCACTATAGTCAATTTGTCAAACATAGTTTAGTATTTCTTGGAAAAACAAACATTTATCACGGTAAATGTAAAAATAAGATTATGTCTTGATTCAGAAAACAAGAGTACTGAATATCCCTGTTGATGCCTGGACCAGAAAAACTATGTTGAAGGTTGAAGCGTTTTTCACTTGGCCCTGAAGAATGAACATATCCAAACTTTCAAATATTGTTATGGTGACTTCTGTAGCACACCTGCCATTCCTCATTACTTTTCCAGCCTCATCTATCTCACACAGAAAAGTATGCCTCAATGAGATTTAACACCTTATTCTCAAAGGGGTTGGAAGGGAGGTTCAATAACGCCAGATATTTGAGGCATCTCTGTCCATGCTTGGATGAAGCTTTCAAGACTGTTTCACAAAGCTTTCTATGTCATCTTTTATACGGTATCACATTTAGTACTCTGAGTCAAGATTTGTTCTACCTACCAAATATAGTTTGATGTGAATGGAGCTTATGTGCTTTATACTCCTCACTTTTTTTGTTTGTTGTATTTTATCTGTGATTTCTACAGTCTGGTATTAGACTGTATATTCAACTAAACTAAGAGTGCTTAATATACCAGGAATTTAGGAATAATTCATATGAGCTGTCATGTTTGGGAGGTAACTCATCAATTTTTTAAAATGGAAAATAGTTGAAGTTATGATAAATACTCAAACAAACCTACTGTTCTATTAATAGTAGAAGTCTGTCTTCGTAGTTTTCTAAAAATTTAAATTTCTAAAAAAATTACATGACACTGTCACGTAAAACAATTTTATCTTCCCAGTAATGTTGACAGAAAAATGTCTGAAATGAATTTAAAGGAATATACTACAGATCACAACTTTATTTCAAGATTTGTAATTTGTAAATATGAAAACTGCAAAGACAATCCTAACAAAACTGGTTTCAAAATTGCACAAATGTTCATTTCCAAAGCCTCAAGCCATCTAACAAATTTATTGTCAGGATGTCATGGGTGGATGGGACAATTTATAATACTAATGCAACTATTACTGCAGTTACTTTTCATCTTTAGAAATCAGATAGTTTGATAGCATTAATTTTCTAATAAATACCTGAAGCTAAGATCTCTCCATCTCTACTGAATCTGAGTGCATAAATTGTGTCTGAGTGTCCTTTTAGCTCTCCTACCATTAAACCATGGCCAATATCCCACAGAAGCACTCTTCCATCAGTTGCTCCACTTGCCAAGAATCGTCCATTAGGAGAAAATGCTAATGAATGAACTGGTCCCTGAGGAGTAAACAAACAAAACAGGCTGAAAATAATTTATAAATGTTCACATTTAAACATGCTTAATGTTTAAATCTGCTAATCATTCCCATTCAGTTATATAGTGTTTGTAGATGAAAAATTCCAGTTGTTGGAACAAAATCAGTTGTGACGGATTGTCCATGTGACAACACTTGCCAATCTCTAGCAGAGTCCAGGACTAGTTGGGTCAAGTACACTTAATGTTCTATTTCCTCGTTATCTACTTCAGCCCAAATAATGAATTTAAATATGACCAGAAAGGATGTTTGATTATAATTTTTTGATCATAAACAGTAATTACTGATATACAAGCTCTATATGATTTTCTCTCCCACTAGAGAAACTACCTCTTAGGGGCAGAAGGTAGAATTTCCCACATCTCTTGATTTGGCTTCTAGAAAGACTAGTCATAAGCAATGTAAATCTGCATGACATTATAAGTAGCACTTTATCCTTTCCTGAAAACAAACTGGCAACTGATATATCACTGCTGTTATGGCTCTCTCACCAGCATATAGCTGCTATATTTTACATTACTTAAAAGTTTGTAAGTAGTTTTCAAGGCCAGTCTCCAGTACAGATGTATTGTAGTAGTCCATCTTCAAAGTACAAGTAATCCTTGACTTACTTTTAGTGACCATTCAAAGTTACAATGGCACTGAAAAATGTGACTTATGATCATTTTTCAGTTATGACTGTTGGGGCATCCCCATAGTCACGTGATCAAAATTCAGATGCTTGGCATCTGATTCATTTATGACCAATGCAGTATCTTTGAGTCATGATATTATGTTTTGTGACTTTTTGACAAAGAAAGTCGATGAAGAACCCAGATTCACTTAGCAACCATGTTACTAACTTAACTACAATGATTCACTTAACAACTGTGGCAAGAAAGGACAAATGGGGCAAAATTCACTTTACAAATGTCTCATCTAACAGCAGAAATTTTGCGCTCAATTGTGGTCATAGGTCAAGGACAATGTGTAATAGTCATGAGTTAGTTACTTATTGCTAAGGCCTCCCGTTTTAGAATTGGGGCAAGGTGCCACAGATTCTCTCTTACTAGAAATGTTTAACCTTTCACCAAGAACTTCCCTAATAGGTAGGATTCTCATTGTATTTGTTCTCAGACTTGCCAGAAGAAAGTTTTGCTAGCTTGGTACACATACACACAATAGACTTATAAAGTGCCTTGGTTTGGGCTTAGCACGATGCACTAATCAAACCAATTTAGTTTTTAAAATAAGGGTCAGGTGTAATCCTCAGTAAACCATGGTTGGTAAAATATATGAACCAGTTTTCATTATGACAAAAAAAATTGTTTGACTAATTTTTTTTATTTAAATTTTTTATTATTAGATATCCGTTTGTACATGTAAACAAGGAAAAAATTCAAGTTAAAGCCATTCAACTTAATACAATCATTTTAAATTTGTAGACCTTCTTCACTCCGTATATCCAAGTTTAACTATAAGCCAACTACATTTTAAAATTTTTAAATTTCACTTCTTTTCAGGTCAATCCATTGGACATCAAACAAACAAGTCATCTTATTAAAATTAATAATTTTCATGTCAGTACACCCATCCCTTCAACAAGTACATTCTTAGTCTGTTTAATATATATCTTCCATTAATCACCCTCTCCTGTCTCTTGCTCTTACACTTAGTCCTTAAATCAGTCCATAATTCTTTGCCTTTAATTCCTTGCATAAAATATTAAGTTTCTCTTCTTTTCAGTCGAATTCTGGGCTTCTTCTTCTGCCAGGTGGATTTCCATAACACAGCTTCCCTTCCAAGTAATAAGTCTCTTTATTGCTTGCAATATCACTTGGTTCCATATAAGCCATACTCTGTGGATTCTGTCAGTTTGCCAAGAGAAATTTTTAGCCTCCTCTCCTAGATATTTTTCCAATGCTTTTACCACAATTCTTTTCAAATCTTCTTGTTTCTCATTTGGGAATTTTTCCAGTCCCCTGACCCTAATTGCTGTCATCATCTGGCGATAGTACATCATAGTTGAGTGGTTTTGCACCTCACTTTTCATTTCAGCAGGTTGTCTCTCTTGTCTCTCCACCTCTTCCATCTTTTCTTCAACCCCTTCCCAGACCCTCTTAAAATTTCTCCCAGTATCTTCTCTCATTTTTCCACTGTGCGTTTGTACTGTTTCTCCGGTTTGGTCCAAGTCCTCAATACCTGCTTTGCTTTGATCTTCCCCCTTCTTCTCCACTTCTCTGCTTTGTTCCACTGCCTCCATCGTCCTCTCCCTTTCTTCCCTCCTTTTCTCATATATGTCTATTATCATGTCCATCTTTCTCATTATTTTTTCAAACGGTGTTAACATTGCATCTTTTAATTCTTTCATCGTCATTTCTGGAGAGGCCTGAGTAGACAGGGGGGGCTGGGATTCTGTAGATATGGAGGAAGGTGGGGGGGCAGGTAAGTTGTTCCCTGGTGTTTTAAGGATCTGGGCTGGGGAGGATGCTGCCACCTTTGAGGGCACCAGTTTGGACTGCATAGTGGCTATCCTAACTTCAATTCGCTGTTAGCCAAGCTTATTTATGCAGAGGACTAGTCCTTACGCTTATATTGCCAAGATGTACTTTCTTATATTCTTCCTTAGGTTTATTTTGCAAAGTTTTTAAGTTATGCGTCTCTGCTGCCCTCTAGCGGTCTCTTTCGCATTACAGTTTCTCTTTCGCCTTTCTCTTCTGGTCGCTTTCACTTTAAAGTAAAAGTGGTCGCCATCTTGGGTGCATTTTGTTTATTGTGAACGTAATTGATCCGAGGTAAAATATAAGAAATACTTGCTTTTTAAGCTCCTGCGTTCAGTCTGTCAATCTCTGTGCCTCTTTGAAAAGTTTTCCTCGAGCGGTGGTTGGTCTCAGCGTCTTGGTCTGTCAGCTGACAGATGCTGCTCCGGGCTGGAGCTATTGTGAGCTCACGGGGAATCTTCTTCCCCCCCGAACGTTTTTTTGGGGAGTTTTCAGAGGATCTCAACCCCCACTCACAGCTCTTCGCCCCTTCTCCGACCGAGGAGGGGTTTTTTCCGCCGCGAAAAACAGCTGTTTTGCGCTGTTTTGGTGGCTTTACAGGTCCCGGATCGCAGAGCCTCTGAACAAGGCTATTCGACCCCGAGGCAGCTACCGGAAGTCTCCATTTGACTAATTTTTAAATGAAAAGTTCTAGCTGAATATATTTAATGAAGGCTACTGGGTAAAGTTAAGGATTCTTATAAGAGTAAATTGTGGCTTACTTGTGAAGCCATAATCAGGTTTCTCCTAAAATTTGCATTTAAAAGTTATAGTTTGGATATGAGTCAGTCTATCTATCTATCTATCATTTATCTATCTGATTTTTGAGGCCACCTGAGTCTTAAAAAACCTCCAGACAACTTACAGTGTTTAAGAATATACAATTTCAAAGAAATATCCAGAGAAAACCATATAAATAAAAATTGAGAGGAGCTCCATAAAAACAGAATCAGATGTTAAAGAGATTTCCAGAATATGCAGTGAATGGGAAGTATATCTATCTATTCGATTAGCAGTAAAATCAAATTATTTCCATACAGGTTTGATATTCATCTACCTTATGTCCTGTGAAGATTCTTACACAGTTTCCATTAAGTACATCCCAAAGCCTCACAGTTCTGTCTGCTGAGCCTGTGGCAATGTAGTTGGAGTTTGGGTGAAAACGTGTACATGTGACATCTGCCAAATGACCAGCAAAGATCCGCAAAGGCTGATAGTGATCTGTAGCCCACAAACTTTAATCCAGTAGAGAGAACATTTCATAGAAGAAAAAATAGATTGCATTAAAGATTAAATATTGCCTCTTTTGTGCCTCTATATAAATATAAACAGAACTATTTTTAAACAATGGCCATATAATTATGTAGTATAAGACATAGCAGCAACTAATATAAAAGGTTTTCTTAGCTCAAAGTAAACAATTCTGAGACTGTATCTAGATGAGAAATGTGTGCTAATTCTTACCGAGACACTCTGTCGTGGCCACAAGATACAAAGTAATATCCATAAGGAGAGAACTGTGTGTCCCATACAGGATAATTATGTCCTTTGTATCCCACCAAACAAGAAAAAGTTAGAAGACTCCACAATCTGATAGTGCCATCCTCTGAAGATGACAGCAAATAGTTCCTGACAAAACAAGCAAAAAAGAAAAAAATCTTAATCCTAAAAGTTTATCACAAGATACATCTAGTCAAAAAATACCTGTAAGTCAAAAGTTCTCACACACTCAGTGAAGGATCTTACCTATCAGGACTAAAGCTAGCACCATAGACAGGTCCACTATGGCCATATAAAATCTTCAATTCACTTGCTGTTTTTTCATCCATGATTCTTTCTAAAACATCATCAGATTCTTTATCTATGACACTGAGATCTGAAAGGAAAAAACCCCTAAATTTCATATTCAGTATAATCAACTAATAGTACTTGTTTTGGTAAATGTACTTATTTCCTACCAAAAGACAATAGATTAAAACATGCTACAAATACAGCAATTCAATGTGTGAAATATTAACTGTTTTAATCTAAAAGGTCCTCAGTTAAACTGAGGATGCATATATAGAATAACCTGGGTGACCTATTTGATAGGCTAATAGGCCTGTACTTCCAATATTTTCTTTCATTCTATCCTCCCAACCATCTGAATTTCCAATCTCTCTATTCTTCCTGATTTTATGTTCTTTCTTTTTGAAAAAATACATTATTAGTGAGGTGCAAATCTCAATGATTCAGAGATTGACTTTTCCTGATAATTTGGGAACATTCTATTATTCCCAAAGGCCATGACGAAACAGAGCATGAATTTCAAGATCTGGAAGAAACTCCACTGAAGCAGTTCAGTATGTCCCAAAATGATGTTCCAGATTAAACAAGCCTATTTCAAGTCCATATCATTGCCAAGTTAGGCTTTTGTTGTTTTTACTGGTTGTCCGTTGGCCAGGATTGTTATTACAATTATGAGTAGCTATATAAGTCTTTTAAAATAAAATAAATGCATAAATATATTCCAAATAATGTCTGATCCAAACTATAGTTAATTGCTTCCAGAAATCAGGAAACTACCCACAGAATATCATAGTTCTGAAGGAAATTTGAAATGGTTGGAAGAATGAAACATTCCCAAATCTTCTGGTACAAAATCAGTCAGTTTTGCACTTTTCCCCTTCCTTGGTCCTCATGTTGACTGACAGGTTCCTGAAGTATTCTTGGCTAGATTTCAGAACTGGTTTGTCATTGCCTCTTTCCTAGTGCTGGGAGAGAGTAACTGGCCCAAAATCACCCAGTAGGTTTTATGCCTAAGGCAGGACTAGAACCTATGACTTCTTGGTTTCTAACCTGATGTCTTAAGCACTACACCCAACTGGCTGTTTTTGTACATCTATATACAATACTACGACTTATGACTGTAATTGAGTTTGCCCATTACAGTTGCAAGTCATGATGGTAATTAAGCAAGGAGCCCATGTGATTGCCTCAGTTAATGACTCTCATCCCTGTTCGCCCAATGTAGTTAAGTAACTGCAAAGGTCATTAAAAGGAGCATTGGATGCCTCAAGTGGAGGAGGCCCAGGCCCTTACTGCAGCATTTCCACAGCTCAAACATAGTCTGCCCCAGGCCTCCTACACACCATGGGTCTGCTTGCCCACTCCAGTGGATACTCATAGACTTGGGCCTGTTTTTCCTTCCCACTGAGTCCTTACAGGCTTTGGGCCTACTTCTCATCCTGCTTGGTCCTCTTCCTCACCCCGTCACCATTTGGTCACTTACCTTTTCAGTAATGTAGATCTCATTCTGGAAGAAGCCACTCCACCTTCCTACACAGTGGAGGTTGCGTAGCTTTGTCCCAGAAGCAGGTACCATTTGGAGCAGCCACAATTCATTCCCCACATGGCACCTGCTTTCAGAATAGTGCCACATGGCCTCCACTATATAGGAAGGCTGAGGTATACAGCAGTGGCCTCTTGTCCTTCCCCAATGTGGTCTCCATTTTGGGAGTGGCCCCAATGAAATGGCACCCATTTCCATGCAGGATGGAGCCATTCAGTCTCCACTGTGTAAGACCACACACAGAGCTGTTCCTTCCAGAAGATCAACAGTACTGAAAAAATAAGTGATCAAATGGTGATGGCGGTGGGGAGGAGTGTGTGAGGTCCAGGGTTGTGGGAAGCAGGCTCAAGGCTGGCAGAAACCCAGCAGGGTGGGGAGGTAGGCTGGGTGTGTGTGCTGCAGCTTCCCATCAGTCAGTCGTAAGAGCAGGTAGCTTGCCAAGTGCCTAAATTTTGTTCACATGATCACAGGGGCATTACAGCAGCTGTAACTTCGGGCAGAAGTTATAATTCCCTTTGTTTAATGCCACTAATTTTGAACAGTCTCTGAACAAATGGTTGCAAGTCAAGGACTACCTGTACAAGTCTGCATCTGTACACAGGATGCATGTTTGAAGTTCCAAAAATTTAATAATTGGTTCACTAAATACGGTACTTTTCAGGTTTTTTGACGTATATATTTGTACAAAAATACATTTTGCAAAGGTATTAATCCAAAAGTCTCAAATAACATTAAATTATTGTTAAGTAATTAAAGAAATGTGAATGCTTAAATTGCAAAGAAACTATTTTGGCCATTATTTTAGTATTTGTCTCTTCAGTTTAATATTGCTATTCTAACAGAACAACTTCATGAGAAATCTCTCTCAGAACCATTATTATGAAAATTGAAATGAGAGTTAATTTTTATTACCTGTGGCTAATTTTACACTACGAAGCTTTTTGGGTGTCACAGACCATACCCTGACGGTGGAATCAGCAAAGCCTCCAACGATCATGCTAGAGTCATCTGTAACATCCACAGCTGTAAGACCCTGTTTGCATAGACCACAATTAAATAGTTTTATTGTAAATAAAAAGTTGAAGCACTTATACCAGGGGTGTCAAACTCGCAATGTCACGTGACGTGTTGCGATGTCACGTGACGTGTTGCGACGTATCATGACTTTTTTTCCATTGCCGGCAATGGGGTGGGCGCGGTTTCAACATGACGCATCCAGCCTGCGGGCCGGCAGTTTGACACCCCCGCACTATACCAACAATAAAGCCAACAATAAACTATCGATTGGAGTAACAATCAATCAGTCACTCTCTCTCAGCCCATCCCACCTGATAGAGTTATTGTGGGGAAAATAGGAGGAAGGAAGGAATAATAGGCATGTTTGCCCTCTTTGAGTTATTTATAACAATAATAGAGAAAAGACTTACATTAAAAAGTTAAGAAATGAATAAGGCAAAAATTATCAGCTTCATTTTTGTCTAAGTGGCTTCAAAACTTAGTGAGAAGAGAAAGTTTGACAGTGCAGTATGTAGCCATTTATTACTGGTGGCAAAGCGAAGAAACAGTACATCCGGATACACACCTATTGCTGAAGCCCTATTTATGTGTTTTCAAAAGTATTGCAGGGGGAGCTTCCCAGGATAAAATACAAATGGGGCCACCTAGATCAGAACACAAAAAAGACATGGACTTTTGGCCCTTATTATATGATGGAAATGAGAGAAGCTTGTGCTACTTTCTCACTCTGTTACCTGTCCCCAGAAATAATGGAGTGAAGATTATACCAATAACCTTTATCTTCACATTAGATTTTGAAGCCACTCTGGAGGGTTGGACAAGTCCACAAAGAAAGTTTGAACTTTTTGAAATTTAATATTCTTTATTTAGGAGACTGAAAACAAATAATTGTGTTCCTTCAATAAATTCTAAGTCTTTTGATTTCTCTCTGCAATCACTAATCCAAGCCTTCATGCAAGGCTATATTGTGATCTGATCCATTTTCAATCCAGTACACTAACCTGGTATGCATTAAGAAATGTGTAGAAGCAAATAGATGGCAAACAATCTGGACCAAGCCGAACACGTTTAGTAGCTTCCTTCATATTCATTATTTTATCTAGCTTATCAGAATCCTTTAGCTCAGGAAGAGGAATTCTGCATAAAGAAGAGTTTCAAAACACAGATAAACATTTTCAACCTCATTGAGCAGATGCTTATTCTCAAGCAAATTATCAGGACTTCCTCACTGTCCACTTGAAGACTAGTAAGCTTTTATCTGCACCCTAGTATAAACTATATGGGGATTCACATAATTTATAGTTTTTCTCTATTCCCTCCCCACTTGAATATCTCTTTACACCAGAGGTGTCAAACTTGCAACATCACATGACGTGTTGCAATGTATCCCAACTTTTTTGCCATTGCCGGCAATGGGGTGGGCGCGATTTTGCTATGATGCATCCGGGCCACGGGCCGGCAGTTTGACACCCCTGCTTTACACAGAAAGCTGGCTGTCACGGGGGTGAAAATGGAGGAACATTTAAGCAAGAAAGAGTTGCCTATTAGTTTGAAATGTCACATTTAAGTAAGAACTGCACCTGAGCAATTTAAATGGAAGTTGTTCTATGTTTCAACATTACCTATTCTGAGGAGGAGCATTTGGATCCTGCTTTTTACTTTTTGATCCCATATTATCTTTTTTTGGCTTCTTTTTCTTTGGCTTGCCCTCTTCATTCTCTCCCTCTTCATCTTCATCATCCAAAGGCAACTCAATTTCTGGTTCTTTTAATAAGCCAAAAAATACCTGTAAGTCAAAAGGATCAACACACCAATCAGCCAATAGGAAGGCACCACATAAACACAATTTCTAATCAAAAATCACAATCCGAAGTTCTTGTTTAAGGATAAACCAAAAACCTAAAACATACCAAAAGTATTTTTAGTGTCTATTTCTTTAAACAGCACCTCTTTCCTGACATATCCCAAAAAGTGGTAAGAACCTCAAACACATAATTCTGTCTCTAATCTCATGCTCTCCAGATATGCTGACATATCAGAATTAGGGGTTGGGCAAGGGTTATCTAGATAACTGCTAGATCAGCGGTTCTCAACCTGTGGGTCGCGACCCCATTTGGGGTCGAACGACCATTTCATGGGGGTCGCCAAACACCGCAGTCCGCCATTTTTTTTATTTATTTTTTTGGTCGGCCATTTTTTTCCCTTTGCGATGCGGGCCGTCGTGCCGCGCATGCGCGAGGTGGGCCCGCCATTTTTTTTATTATTTTGGTCGGCCATTTTTTTCTTGGGTCGGCCATTTTTTTCCCCTTTGCGATGCGGACCGTCGCGCCGCGCATGCGCGATGCAGGCTGGGGTCGAGCCCCGGAAAAGGTTGAGAACCGCTATGCTAGATTAAGGGGACCTAGCATTTTTACACATAGGGCTGTTTTTTGAAGCTTCTGGTCTTATTTCAGTGCAAGTAAGGCAACTGGTTGTTATCAGGCCTGGGGTTTCCAGGGAACCAGAGACTTGCTTACCTGCTCAGGTAGCCATCCTTTTTCTCTCTTTGCCTTTGCCTAGGATTTATATAATTGTTTTTATAATATTAATCTTTTAATGTGAATATTTGTACAGGTAATCCTCAACTTACAAGCACAATTGAGCTCAACATTTCTTTTCCAAAGTGAATCTGGCTTCCCCATTGACTCTGCTTGTCACAAAAGGTGATCACATGACTCTGGGACATTGCAACCATCCTAAATATGAATCAGTTGCCAAGCGTTTGAATTTTGATCATGTGACCATGGGGATGGGTCATGTGAAAAACAGTCATTAAGTCACTTTTTTCAGTGCTATTGTAACTTCTGTCACTAAATGAACTGTTGTAAGTCAAGGACTACTTGTATCATTTTTTTCCGGTTGTTTTTACAGTTGTTTTATTCAATTGCTGTATGCCACCCAAAGTCATTTTTTGTGAGATGGGCAGCTACACAAATTTAATTAAATCTCTCCCTGCTCACTTCCTGCTTTATGTATGGTGTGAATAACTTGCAGCACTTTAAGTTCAAAAGCATCTGCTATCAACTGATTCAATATTTCATTAATCTATACCTCCCCTACTATCATGATGAGTCGAGAAATTATTTGTTTTTATCCTGCCTTTATTATTTTTGCAAACAACTAAAGACAGCAAACATACTCAACACAACTTTCTCCTCCCATTTTACCCACAATAACAATCCAGTGATGAGAGTTGGGGTAAGAGAGTGTGACTGACTCAAGGTACCCAGCTGGCTTTAAGCTTAACCTTAAGAGATGATATAGAAAAAGTCTTACTTTCTTGTTCATATAAACCAGATTTAAACAAGGAAATGAGCTGTTAGGTTGTTTCTTATGGACCAAAACTTGACAGTAACTTAAACATATTGTTTTGAAGCTGGTTTGTTCTCAATAATTATTTTTCAATTTGAGCAAAACAGTAAATTCTTGTTAATTGGAGCATAATAATATACATTATTTCAAGCAACCCGCTATACCAACTGCAGCCATAAATGTAATTTTCACATTTTTATCCCTGTACAATACTGTCCATACTTTATCTCATATCATACCTTTGCTTTATTTGCTTCTCGTTTTGCTTCTCCAGCTAAACTTCCCACCATAGCATCAATCTGTTGTTTACTACGAGGCATTCCATCAAAAATATCAATATAAAGATGTTCTTGAACAATGTTCCATATCTGATTGTTCTGTTTTTCCTGAAGATGTCTCTTCAAAAGCTGGTAAGAGTCACGGGAAATACGCAACACAAACTTGCTTGTTCGGAAATCCAGCATAGTCTCATTGCCCCTCATATGCTCTTTTTTGGTTAAACTTGATAACACACGCAAGTCATCTTGGTAATAACATTCTTGATCCCCGTGAAACCTGGGAGGAGATTAGGGATATATTAGAGGTAAGTAGAGACTTAATCATCACATTAATTAATTGAGGTAATCGGGAGAGCTTGAAGCAGTTGTAAAGTTGTATCATAATTAGTTGTATAAAAACTATGGCATAGAAATATAACTGAGATGTATGGAAAATGGAATGGAAAATAACTGATAGTCCTGTTAGCAGCTACTCTTAGCAGCTGTATAGGTAACCAAAATGGGTAACAACTGACAATACCAAAGTTCCTATGCAATACATCTAGAACATATCCAGACATATGTAATATTTTTCCAACCAAATCATGGGCAATTTTCTTTCCCTTACCCTAGTTCTACTCTTTGAAAAACCAAGGGAGAAATGCTATCCATGACCATCCAGAACTTACAGCTGGTCAAGAATGCAGCAGTGTGGGAAATGATAAAACATCATGTTATGTGCACATGACCTTGATGCTTCAAGAACTGCACTGGTTACCAGTTGCCTTCTGCAATTCAAGGATCCTGTTTATCACCTTTAAAGCTTTTCATGGTATAGGGCTTGGCTGAAGGATTATCAATCTCCTGCCTACCTTGTACAATTAAGGAGGTGGGTATTCTTTGTGTCCGGTCAAAAAACATTGTCATCTTACAGGACCCAGAACCGGACCTATTTTGTTGTCTTCTGAAATGTTATTCCCGCCAGAGATTTGTGCAGCTCCCACCCTTAAGATGTCTAGGAAATTACTAAAGACTTAGTTGTTCCTTGGTGATAAGCTGATTGTAGAGCCCTTTTAGTTATATAGTTGCTTCAATATTTGTATTTTGTTTTTCTGCCCAGTTATATATATGTTGTTCAGAGTTGCTAAGGAATTGGATCACCATAAACTCTGATAAATAATAGATGTATATTCAAACAGAAAACAATAGTTTTAGCATTTCATAGTAAACCCTCCTTTTACAGAGAAGGAATAACATTAGTCAAAGGTTCAGGCCTTTTTCAGTAGTAAAAATTTACATAGACAAAATATAATTACCTTAACTAGATTCTAAGCACTTCAGAATTAAATTTCTTTTGACGTATACATAGCTACAAGCAAAGGAAAGCATTATATTTTATGTATACACTGATACATGAAACCAAAACTCCCTGAAAAAAAATAATTTATAGATAGTAAGTAACCAAGTAACTGGGAATCTCTTTATTTTGCATCAACCCTAACCCTAAAGAAAGGGTTTTTCTTTTACTAAACTCAATCAATCACTTTCAAAAGAATGTCTATTAATCTTTCTCTGCCAAGAGGGATAACTGGCAAGGTTTTTATACTTTCAAAATGTTTCAAATATATTTTCTATTGCTTATTAATGAATATCCATGGATATGAAATCAACAAAATTATTACTTTTCAAAGAACGATTTTGCTTCATTTTCATGTCCATTGTAGACTAGTTCCAAGTACATGTGTACAAACAGAGGATAAAAAAGTTGTGATAATTCAGCTCGATGACAATCCAGAGCACGTTCAATGAAGTGTTTCAATCCACTGTAGTATTCTTCATAAAGTGCTGGGTCTCCCTGTTGATTATAAGCAGATAGCACTGCACTCACATCTGGCTGATCTTCTACAAGAACTCCGGCTACAAAATTAATACAGGAAAATTAATGTCTGCATTCTTTTGCAATTCGTTATTTCAACCCTAAACCCTCTGAATTCCTTGAAGCAAATTCTTCCATTTTACTCCAAATCCAGCACATATCAACTATGAAATATGTTAACTAGCTACATTCAACTGATGGCTAGCAAGAATGTTTTGACCCAAATTTATCAACTAAATGTTTTAATTAAGAACAGCTGCATTAGCAATTTCCCTATAAATATAGATTCGGTTTCCAAATACATATTTTCTCTTTAAATTCCACCCTTTCAAAGTTATGAATTGTTTACAAATTGTTTACAAATCGCCCCCAAATTACAAATTAAATACAATAAAATCAAATATATAGAATGAAGGGAAACTTTGAGGACTAAGAACTATTTGTAGCATGAGATGATCAAACAAAGAAAATACTAGTGTAATGCTCTTAAACTTTCATTTCAACAAGAGCTTTCTTCTTCTTTCCAATCCAACAGAATGTTTCCAAAATATGTAAAAGGTATCAGGTTTTGGCCTCTCTATAGAATAATTTTTTGAAAACTTAATTTTCCCTAACATGTTCTGTATGGGACAGGCAATTTGGCAACATCATAGAATGTAGCTAACTCTCCCATTCTCCCTCTAAGACCCCTCCCACTTTTTAAAATTCACATTAAGATATTTTCACACAACAAAAGATAAATCAAAAGGAAAAAAGGAAAAGAAAAATTTAAAAATACAAAAAAGGAAAATGAAAAAAAGTTAAGAAAGTTAAGAAATTTTGGATACAAATTCATAAGATTTTAAAGATTAATATGAAGAAACCAGAACTCAGTTTATCTGAGATTTATGGACAATGAATTAGAAAAGACTTATAGTAGACTGATTTTTATATATCGCAACTGCAGCAAAATTACTGTATGTACAACAATGGAAGAATAATGAAATTCTCATGTGGAGAAATATATTGTAAAAAGTCAGAATTTGCAGAAATGGTAAAATTGACCTCTGGTTGGGGAAAAAACTTTTTTTCTGAAAAGTTAGAAACCTTATATGGACTTTTTGCTGAAAAAGAAATGAACTGATGATTCATGAATTTGAAGACTAAGAATGAAAGGAATTAAATGAGGGGCTGAAGGAACTTGTATAATATTTAAGAGAGTGGAGGGACAATAAAATTGTAATTACCTGTTGAAAAGAAGGTTGGAAGTCATTTCTAAGACCACTCCCTTTATACTTCATGTGATTTTGATTCTCTGTTTATACAACCAAGAATTGTATTAACTTTTTTTGGCTGCTGCTGCACAGTTGGCTCATATTTAAGTGATCATCCACTAGGATTCCAAGGTCCCTCTCACAGTTACTGTTTTTGAGCCTAATCTGTACTTGTACCTTTGGTTTTTCCTGCCTAAGTGTAAAACCTCATTTTCCTCCACATTAAATTTCATGTTGTTGGATAGGGCCCTTTGTTCAAGTCTGTCAAGATGTTTTTGGATCCGGAGCTTGTCTTCTGGGGTTTTGGCTATTCCTGCCAACACACTAAATTTACTATATATTTACTATATATTACTATAACCCCAATAAATTTAGAAGGATAGTACTGAACTGATGTTCTCCGAAATGAACTACTATAGATTTTATATCAATTTGTCACGAGTGCAGGGCAAAAGTAATTAGCTGGCTGAATGAACACTTACGATTAATGTTTTATATCTCACCTTTGGCAGGAGGACCCAAGGGCGCTGCAGGAGGTGTTGAGAGAGCGGCTGGAGAGATCGTAGCTCCAGTCTGGCCAAATGTGATAGAATTGATTAGCACGTCCCCAGCTCCAGGAGCCATGATCCCGACACTGAGATCCTGTCCTTCCCCTCCATGAGCTCCGGGGACCCCGGGCGCTGAGGAATTGGGGTCGCTCGAGAGGTCGTCGATGAGGCCACGGGCTTCCCTTCGGAGGATCTCCTCCGATTCGCGCAGATTGCTGCGCCGCAAGAACTGCAGCACCGCCTGCAGAGTCTGCCGGTCGGCGGGTAGTTGAGAGGCTGCCGGCGTAGGGCTGGAAGTCACCGAGCTCTTCGAGTCAACTCCTCCCGCAAGCGGCTCCCCATCCGCGAGAAGGGTGGCAGCGACCGAGGAGGCAGACGGAGGAGGGGCAGTTGTTGCAACTGCTGCTGCCGTCGAGATCGGGGACTGGGAGAGAGGAGCGGGTGGAGCGGGCGGCGCTCCTGCATCAGGATCCGGCTTTACCGGTACTGCCTCCGTCGGCTCCTCCGGCAAAGCAGCCATGTTAGCGCGCCCAACGGCTTCACCTCCCCTTTTGCTTTCCCGCGTTTTTGCGACAGTCCGGGCATTCTCTCCCAGCGAGAACTTGAAAGGCTCTAAGGAAGAGGCTTCCCATTGCTTTACGACAGTTCCGCTTTATGGAAATCAAAGGAAAAGAGCTATTTCACTATTCAAGAGCTTGGATAAAATCGCCCGCAGAAGCTTGTGCGTGTGTAGTTAGATAATCGCATTTTCTGAAATGCGCATTTTCCCTTTTAAAGTTTTTTTTTTAAATGAAAAATTGCCTATAGCTTACATAGAAGCAACCCCCATTACTTATCATTGCATCTATACACACTAGAAATGTTTAGTATATGAAATCTTGGGAGAGCTCATTTCTCCATAATAGTTAAATAGTAATATTTTAATACCACTGCTAAGTAGAAAAAAAGTTAAACTTATATTACGTTGCATAAAATATAATAGTTACTTGAATTCTGAAATGATTTATTCCCTTCTCGATTCATTGAGCACATAGCTTTTATTGTTAACACCTAACAATAATGATAAAAACAATGCTTTACCTTTCAGGATTAGATATAAACCTATAATGCATGCAAGTTCGAATACAGCAGATAAGCAGCAATCCCTGATATCCTTAAATATGGGTTCAAAAGACCCTCAAAAGCTCTTACCAACTTATTTGTTTAAACCTATTAAACTTACTTTTAAAAGGAAAATCCATTAAAGGAGGAAAAAACTATTAAATATGTTACTTTTATTTTACTTTTAAAGTAAATTTTACTTTTTGCTTACATTTATATTTAAACAAAGTAAGATTTACTTTCAAAGTAAATTAACATATTTTAATTACATATACATTATATGTAGGGCACAGTAGGGTGGAGTAGGGCTCAACTTCCCCCCATTATACTACAAAAATCCCTGACCTTCAGTAACCTCTACAACTAAATCCCACCTACGGTATATATTTGGATGCCCCAGATGTAACTTGGGACTTGGAGAACATTTATTGCAATGGCAAATAATTATTGTGCATGGAAGTCAAGCTCGATTGAAACTATAGTCTAAAGACAGATCAACAGAAGCAGCAAAAATCAGCGTTATTTTAAGAATTGATATTTATTTAGCATTACAATACATCAGAATAGCACAGGTATGGATGTAAATGATCAGATATTTAATTTCATTAAGTTTTGTCCTTGCCTCGCTCACATTTTTACACAACTTCGTGTGTGTGTGTGTATTTTTTACATTTTAATCCAATTTTATTTTTGAAAGTTAAAATTAGTTCCGGTCTTTAGGTGCCGTCGTGCCTAAAGATAAAACCGCTCGCTTTCTCATCTGCAAAAGAGGAACAAAATTTAACTCAATTTCCCAGAACACAGCGCGAATATGTAAATTATGCAGGTGTTCTGGAGATGTGCGCGCCAAATTAGCCGTGCGCACGCGCTAAAATTGGTGAACCTTTTTATTCTGCTTGCAGGAACCGAGCAGAGCCCTCGCGCAAATTAGCCGGGGGAGGAGGGGAGGAGGCGACCACAACAATACTCCGCGATTGTTGGAAAATTGTGTTTCCTTGTGGACGGAGGCCGAGCAGCTGCTTGTTTTTTGGTCGGAGATATGGCGTTGACTCTGCAAAGCGAGGGGTCCGTGTCTGAGGAGGCTGGTGGACTGTCCGAGAAAGTGGAGGGGAAAGTAGCGGCAGCAGCCACGCTGGAAACGCCTGGTTGCTCCGGGGCGGCTGCTCTTTACGAACAGGGAAGCCGCTCTGAATCCAGCTATGAAGGTAACGAAGAGATGGAGGATGAGGAAGAGATGATGGAGGAAGGGACTGCAGGAAGTGGAGCCTCAGCCCTCTTCGGAGGATTTGGGGCGGAGGAGGGCGAAATGGATTGCGACGATGAGGACGAGGTAACACGGGTCACTCTTTCCTCGGCAGCGGGGTTAAGGGGACGAGAGGGTAGCTCGGTAAAGCACAATTGTGGAGATCCAAATTACCCTCCGTCAACTTTTCTGATAAGATTATTGTGAGCCATTTTGATTTCCTTGGGAACATTGTTTTTTGTGCAAATGCATTCCTTTTTTTTTTTTTTGTAATTTTGTCACAATGTGACATTTCTTATGTACCCCAGTTCTGTAAGTCTTGCTGGTTTATTTTATATGGTCTTGCAGAGAAATGATCCCAGCAAATCCAAAACTGATATAAAACATTGTCATCGTTTGTAAAACTTGCCATACTTCAGAAAGAGAAAAAAGTAACTTGCAAGACAAACTTTTTAAAGTTCTGTTCTGTAGTTTCCTGTACTTATCCTGTTGTGGGTAAGTACAGGGTAGATTATATGTCTTGTGCAAAGGTACTGCTGCTTTTCTCATCAGCGACAGTATCTCCCATCACATTCTGGGAACAAGAGATGAGTTGGAACATGTTGCTTTACTTCATGTAGAGCAGCGGTTCTCAACCTTTTCCGGGGCTTGACCCCGGCCCGCATCGCGCATGCGCGGCGCGACGGGCCACATCGTGCATGCGTGGCGCGACAGGCCGCATCGCGCATGCACGGCGCGACAGGTTGCATCGCGCATGCGCGGCGCGACGGCCCGCATCGCGCATGCGTGGCGCGACGGCCCACATCGCGCAGGCGCGGCGCGGCGGCCCGCATCGCGCATGCACCCGCATCGCAAAGGGGAAAAAATGGCCGACCCAAATAAAAAATAAAAAAATGGCGGACTGCAGTGTTTGGCGACCCCCGTGAAATGGTTGTTCGACCCCAAATGGGGTCACGACCCACAGGTTGAGAACCGCTGATGTAGAGTCTTCTTTCCTTCAGAGGTAACGGTGTAATACCTAGTCTTGCACTGCTCAGTTCCTGAGGCAGTTAAAGAGGTCAACATCAAACATTATGTGAGAAGATACATGCTTGTTTCCCAGGAGTTCTCTTTTTAATGTGGCCTTCCAGATTTGCTTTGGAGACACATAACTCTCTATAGCAGGGGTGTCAAACTGCTGGCCCGCGGGCCGGATCCATCATAGCAAAACCGTGTCCACCCCATTGCCGTCAATGGCAAAAAAGTCATGATACGTTGCAACACGTCACGTGATGTTGCGAGTTTGACACTCCTGCTCTATAGGAACCTTGGAAGACTCGCAGAGCTAGCTTTCAACCACATAATATGGCCATTAATGTTTGCAAATAGTTTATTGAAGAAATATGTTCTCAAGTATTTATTTTAAATATAAAAACTGTAATGTTAACAGCAAACTTAAACAATACTCTTAACATACTTTTGTGAAATTTCAGCGCATGATTAATCTTTCTGAACTGGTACCATATATCATGTGTTCCATCTGCAAGGGATATTTCATAGATGCCACAACCATCACAGAATGTCTTCACACATGTAAGTATTGAAATTATTATTAAATTTGTTTGCTGGCCATCATAACTCTGAGCAGCTTACAATATTAAAAGCTATAAAACTAAAATATTTCTGAAAACAAATTTACATAGGTTGAAAAAAGTTATGTACACCTTAATAATATGACAGTTACAATAAAACATTAGGACTGAAACTCTGGACTTGAAGGGACAGGGTGCTTCAGAACATGATTTTGAACTTGATACCTTTCTATAAATTCTTAAAGCAGCCTCATGTTTTCTGGAATTATACTGTGCATCTGCCTTATATCATATATGCAGTACACCAACTGAAGTGGACGACTTTAGGAAAAATCCTAGAAAATTTCAACAATCCATGTGTTATGAAAATTGTTCCTAAATTGTTCTTTTTCCCTTTGATCCTGACTTTCCCCTGAACATATTTTTAAAAATCTTTCAGAACCTAGTCTAACATTCAGTCTTCCATGGGGGGATCTGTTATTCTGAATTAGAACATTAACTATGCAAAGATCATTTTCTTAACTCATTTATCATGGCCAAACTGAGTCTATAATGGCCTTACGGAAATCCAAATCTGGAGACAATTTTCTGGTACCTTTATTAGAGCCTGAAGCACTGTAGATAAAAAGTATTGCTTTGTTTACCAGGCAGAAGAAGAAACTGCTTCATCTCCGAGTTTTCCTACTGCAAATTAGGAACATAAATTATTTTGTGATAGCCTGCTGTCTGAACTTTTTAAAAAACTGAAATAGTATGAACTGAACTGTGGTATCCTGAATTACAGGTATAAATTCAATATTAATCATTCAGTAGTTCACCCCATTGTAAATCTACTTTATCTGGTTTCTTCTTTAATCAGTAAAGTCCTGTATGCTCACAAAAAAAGGGCTAGGTGGAGGACACAGACATGAAGTCAGTCCATTTGGATTAATAAGACTGGATTAAAGACAATGTATAAAAACTGGATGTGCAAATCTAAATAGAATTGTTAGTTTTCTGTTTTTGTTTTGCTGTTACTTTACATCCTAGCCAGGACTTATGACCACAATGGAGCCCAGAATTTTAGTCATAAATTGTTGTATTCAGTTTTATGACTGTTTTATGATGCTCATAAAGCTGGTTACTGCAGTCATTAAGATAATTATGTCTTTAAGTGAACAATGTGGTCGTTAAGCAAACTCCTGGATATCCAGTGAGTATTTTTGCTTGACCTGTTGGAAAAGAGCAAAAGTTGCAAGTTGTGGTCATGTGAGCACAGAACACTGCAACTGATTGCAAATGTGAGCTGGTTGCCAAGCATCGAAAATGCAATGCATGACTGTAGGGGGGAGGCAGTCATAACCTTGAGGATGGGTCATAAATAGCTTTTTTTGAAGTCCATCATAACTTTGAAAACTCTTGTATCTCTGCAGATTCTGGACATTACTGCTTTCAGTAATAATGGATCATTTTGTTGCAGTCATGTAATTAATTTTATTTTTTTTACAGTTTGTAAAAGCTGCATAGTAAGACATTTTTACTATAGTAACAGATGTCCAAAATGCAACATTGTAGTACATCAGACACAGCCGCTTTATAATATCAGGTAATTTACCTATTATGGTGCACTCTATATTTATTTTATGTAGAAATGAACAGTTTTAGCTAATGTTCTTATGTTAGTTTTAGTCTTAATATTAACTATTGGAACTAAGAATTATTCCAAATAGCCTGATATGGGAGAATATGTTTAAATCTTCGGAAACTCTAGCAACATGTTCAAAACCATTAACTTTATTATTAAAACAATGAGACTAATCCACAGACCACACTTCACTATCTTGTACTTGATATTTTCTTAGTCTGTTTCTGGGACTTATTATTATGTTGGAATGTTAATGTGGTATTTTAAAAATACTAATACAGTTGCTTTTGTAATTTTGACATAGAAATTTTGCAGTTTTGATAGCTATTTCTCAGCCAATCTTGTTTTATAATTGTTATAGTTTAATAATTTTGTGTCAGTGCCTGTCTTTCAATACGTCGCTGTAATAAAAAATAGTTACATTTAAAAATTACTCTATTTTTTTTTGTAGGCTGGATCGACAATTGCAAGACATAGTATATAAATTAGTTGTCAACTTGGAAGAAAGTAAGTCTTTACCTCTGAATTGGCTGCTCTTGGTAAAACTGAAAGATACATCTAACTGAATGTAACTGACATTGTTAGTATACATCTTATGTTGCCATAAAATAGTTCGCCAAAGAACCACATGCTCCTTGATATAATTTGGAATATTTCAGCTGCAGATTATCAGCTTGTAAGGTTTATGAACAAAAGTGTGAAATTTTGGAAAAATCATAGATTCATTTTCTTTAGAATGTTCATCTTCCCTGCCCTTTCCACACCTGTTCATCTATTTCTTAAAAGAAATACATAGTCTTCATTTAGTGACTACCTTGTTTAGCAATTATTCATAGGTACAATAGAGATGGAAAAAGTAACTTTGTGACCAGTTCTCATATTTATGATCTTTGCAAGTGTATAAAGTAAAGTAAGACTGTTTTGCTTAGCAACCAAGTTGTTGGTCTCAATATCTGGATAGGCATATTAATAGAATTATTGATGAACTCTTTTTTTAGCATGGGATATTCACAAATTCATGTTAAGATTGACTATCAAGAGTTCAGTGCTTTATATTGTTTTGTTACTATAATCTTATTTAAATAATAAAATGTTCTATTTCTGTCAGTTAAATGTGTAAAAGCTATAAAATTAATGGAATAAAAGATTGACAGATTGTCTTCAGAATCTTAAACTCTAGGAGCAAGATCTGGGATTTCAAATTGAATATGAATCTCTTTGTAATAAAGAATTATTATATTGTAGCAAATCATAAATAATTAACATCAAGATAACTCCTAGAAAAAACTATTGTACTGAAATAATTCTATTAATTGTAGCATTTCTAGATTGTATTGGTGAAATTTTAGCAGATTGATACGTATCACCATCGTTGATGACAGTGCCTGGCTAGATAATATTTTAATCAAGTATTTTTGAAGAAACAAAGAAAATACCTCACAGTCTCACAAGATATTCTATTAATTTATTGACCATATTTTCTAATGAATATAAGTTATTGCAACATAAAAATAATGCAGTTCCTTTTATTATCTCTCAGGTTTTTATTATAAAATATTGGAAAATTAAAATACTCTCATTGGATGAACCATGTGCGAAATTGTTTTGAAAAATTAAAAGTTAATTAAAAATTAAAAGACTTTTTTAAAAAAACTATGAAAGACAAACTATTATAGATAGTTTGATAGCCATTTATTACCTATACCAGGAGGTTTCCTATTTTCATAATCTATTTTCCTTAGAGATTACTTTCACCTGCACATGTATTAATCTAGGAATAATATAATAATATAATATAATAATTAAAATACTTGTCCTTTTTTTTTAAAAAACACACATATATGCATATGGCAATATGTTCCCAACTTTTTATTTTCTCATTTTCATTTTCTTAATCTTTTTGTCCCAGGTCTATGCAGCATTTTAATCATTTGTTTTGTTTCTTTAAAAAAAATGGCAAAAAATGAAGAATTTAGATCATTTTCTTTATCTGTTTTGTCTTTTTTTGTCTCTTATTCTATATTAACTAGATCTATAGGTTGAGGATAACCAGCTCTTTTGTATTTATACATTTAGGAGAAAAAAAGAGAATGCATGATTTCTACAGGGAAAGAGGTTTAGAAATACCCAAACTTGGTAAGTTTTTTAACTGTGGGTATACTATTGCTTAAAAGAAAGTGAATTTATTAAAATTTAAATTAAATATTTTTCATTATGCCTCATGCCAAGAGATATGTAGCTATGTATTTAACCTTATTTTCTACAGACTAAGATCAATATTTATTTCTTCTCTGACATTATAGCTACTTTGTTTTTTTTAAAAAAGTAACTAAAAAACTAGTTTTATACTAGTTAAGTTTTCAAAAAAATTCATAGCTGAAAAATATAACATTCTAACATAAAATATAGCTAACCTTAAACAACATGATTAATGTTTTCTTATTAAAGTACTACCAAAGTTAGGCTTATTTAATGAAAGTTGTGGTTTTGTCCCAAACATTTTAAAGATGATTTTAGTAAGTAGTTTTGTTCATGTGTCAAACTACACTGAGATTGTTGATTATTGTCTTCAGTCAGTTCTTGCTCACCAACTTGTGATTGATGAGATCATTACATCAGATTTATAGAATTGTATTTTATTGCTTACCTGCCTGTGGCTCTCTCAGAAATTCAATACCATTCTTACACTTCCTAGAAACATAGCAACACTTACAAAAAACTATCAAAAATAGCAATGGGAGAACAACTGTATATAAAAAGCCACAAGTTTCAGCATGATATATTAGTAGCTTTCATTGTCTGTAATCATCTAAATGTATGCCAGAGATTTTGGAGAAAATGTATCTTTTGTTTTAATGAGATTTTATATAAGAGACACTCTGACACCAAAACCTAGTCAAATTTGAAAATTTTCTGATTTGGAAGACAGTAGTTCTTGTGTTATATTGTTTTAAGATCTTTGATTACATTTGCCTCTAGGGCACAAATAAGTAGTTTTGCAGAGACATATATTTATCACTTTCTATTCATTACTGCTCTTTTTGAATTCTCTTTTTCCCACCTACTCTTGGCCATTCTTCTTAGCTTCTCTGGTCTGAGTCCTAATTAGTACAAACTGTTATTTGTATGAAAGTCTTGTATATTGTTACTATGGAACCCATAAAGGGAAGAAAGAACACAAAACTATGGGATATAAAGGAAAGAAGAAAAAATAGTTACTCAGAAAGAGTAACTGATGATTGATAATACTTCCAAGAGAGAGAATACTGTATGGTATCAGAGAAATAAGTGGGAATTGAGAAATCATAGCGTTGGAAGTGGCCATTTAGGCCATGAAGTCCAATCCCCTGTTCAGCCTAAGAATCCAAATCAAAGCATTTCTGATTGATAGTTATCCAACTTCCACTTGAATACATCCAGAAAAGAAATGTACAGCTTCTCTAAATAATTGTTTTCTGGGGTAGTGGTGCAAAGATTGTTAAATGATCACCAATGAGTCAGAGGCAATGGGTTCCTCAGAGAAAGAACACTATGGATTGAAAAAAAAGAAAGGGTTAAAAGAAGAACAATATGTAAGTATTACAGAGAAAGAAGTTTGAATGTATTTATTTTATTCTCTGTTCTTTAATTCTTAGCCTGATTAATCTTTTATATTTTAGCTGCACCCCAACCAATGGCAGTGAGCAGGGGAAGACCCCGTAAGGTTGTAGGGTCTGTATTCCGTCTTCCTCCAGAACTTGACATGTCACTTCTTCTGGAATTTATTGGGTAAGTTAAAATTGAATTTCTGGGAATCAGTGTTTTATGTATGAACATAGACAATAAATTATTGTCTATTAAATCATATTTAAGTCTCGGTACTGACAGAAATATGAATAAATATGATAGTAGCATGCAGGTTAAGTGATTAAATATGCATTATGATGTGAACTCTGCCTCTTACATATTTAAGTGTGATGTCTAAGTGCAAATGTAAAAGAATGGAGCTTGAATTATGAGATTATTGTGCATATTTTATCACTCTGACATTGTGATTAGGAATGATCACTTATATTGGCCTATTATATTACCACAATTTTAAGTTACATTATTAGATTTTAGTACAGTGAAAATATCAAGGGATAGTGAAATAAATTAAGATCTGCAACTCTGCATAAACTTGCTCAGTTTTCAACATATGCTAATAGTGATGTCTGAAGAATACAACTTTCTGATAGAAAGTAGCATTTTCACTATACTTTGATTTAGCTTTATGATTTGCTGAATATGTAGATAATCGATAATTTGATGTTTGTCCAATGTATTAAGCTATAAATTATGCATATTGGTATACATACAAGTAATCCCTGATTTACAAACATTTTAACAACCAGTCAAAGTTATAATAGCCTTGGAAAGGTGCTGTTTAGCCCATAAAGCATTTCTGGATATTGTAAAACAACACTGCTGTCCCTTGTCACATTATCACTATCTAAGTGCTTGGCAACCCATTAACACTTATGACCAATTGCCAAACCTGCAATCATATTCCATTTGCAGTTTTCTCTGGTGGCTTCCCCAGAAAATCTGTGGGGAAGCTGGTAGGAAAGACTGTAAACTACTGTTGCCTGCCAAGAGGTCTTCCTCTCTTCTCTGCTGCTGACTGAAAGAGGTGCTTGCCAAGGGGAGATGAACTCCTTTGGCAGAGTAGAGAAATGGAGCTCAGATCCTGAAAATCTGAGCCAACCATTCCTGCAGCCTGTCAGAACAGTTCCCTTCCACACATGGAGGAGCCGAACTCCTCCTATGGGGTGTAGAAATAGTCAGATCCCACAGATTTCAGATCCTGAAGGTTAGTTTAAACAAAATAGTTTGTTCCAGTAATTAAAACTAATTGTTAGTTATATTCAATCAGGAAAATCAGGAAAATCAATACATCTTTGACTCAAAATTGGAAGCATGATAGAAGAAAAATATGACACTGGAGCATCAAGCTCATTTCCAAAGTAATTAAAACTAAGTTGAGCTTGGCAGCAGGTTTCACAATATAACTAATTGACAAGCAGCCTTTGTGTCTTTAAGGTGCTTATGCCTTGTCCATCAGTGTCTTAGTATAATGAAAAATACAAATTAATCATTTGTGAAGTGGTTCAGAATCTCAATAATTTGAAGGAAAGAAATTAAAAAATACTCTCTTCAGTGTATCCACTAGGTGGCAATAATAACCAAGTAATGTTCACATCGATTCTTGCAGTATTTCATGACAAATATGCTTGCATGTATCGTAATGGGTATTCAAATGCTGGTTTATTAAAAGTGTATTTTAAAAATAATTTTATCATAATTCAATCTTCTTTAGCCCTTTGTGATAGTACATGTTTACAAGTTAGTTAAAAGGGGGCATTAACCAGCCCCACAGCTGCGTACTTCCGTGAGCTCCCCATGCAAGATTGCAGACCCATATTTTAATTCCTTTGCAGAAGGCCAGTAGAGTGGGAGCCTCTCTCGCCTTCCTGTTCCACAGGGCTAGGGCAAGGGCAGAAAATGCTGCCTTCCTCTCTCTTCCTTTTGTCTCCTCAAAAACCAAAAATGAAAGGTTTTCTTTGGGAACCACAAAGTAAGTGCTGGAGAGAGCATGGGTTTTGATTTATGCCTGTAAATTGAACATGCCAATGT
Organism: Bothrops alternatus; assembly: GCA_034064705.1. Taxonomy (NCBI): domain Eukaryota; kingdom Metazoa; phylum Chordata; class Lepidosauria; order Squamata; family Viperidae; genus Bothrops; species Bothrops alternatus. Next base: position 31,623,163 of record JARGCV010000009.1, read on the forward strand.
ATATATGTCCTATACACTCTGATTATGTTTATTTCTCTTTCTTTCAGAGCAAATGATCTCTCTGGGAATTTTAAGGTATCAATATTTCCAAACCGTTTTGCTGCATTAAAAGTATATGTGGCATTATGTTTGCAAACCTATTATTTATAGAACAAAATGGACATTTACAAATGAAATGAAATAACAGAGATCAAGCAAGAAAAAAGCAAATTTTCACTGTACAGCACTAAGGAGGAACTCAAGAGAAACTAATTTGTAAATATGAGAAAGAGGAACTGAATTGGAAGTTTTTCTCTCCCGCAGAGAATATATTTGAGTTCCTCTTTAGTGCTTTATAGTGAAATTGAAGAGGAACTAATTTGTAAATATAATCATATGAGAGGCCAAAAATGCATTGGTCTAACTGGAAAAAAAATAAAAATCTATATATAAAACAATAATATTCTCATCTAAAACATAAGGGCTTGCTGAATTTTGCCACCACACTTCCTAAGTAATGAATTATTTTGGTATGTATTTTAGTTAAGCATTTGCTATGTTAAATTCAGTTTAAATTGGATTGTTTTTACTACCACTGACAAAAAAAAATACTGTGGGTAGATTTTTTTTTCTTTGCTTGAGAATTGGAATATAGTAAATATATGAAGCAATGCTGATACATAGTTTTTCTCTCTCCCGAGGGAATATATTTGAGTTCTTGACTTGGCTTGTTTACTATATTGAAACATGCCTTCTCTTTTTAAGAACACTGATGCAAAGATGTTAATTCTGCCTTCTCCTTGATCCCCATTATTATAGCAAGTCTAACAATCTCCTTCACTCGGTTTCCTTTCAAAAATTTCTCAAAATTTCTGTGGAGGTTCTCAGTCATCTGACTGCAAAGAATATAAATCCTTCCATTCCCCACCAGATTGTTAGAACTGAAGAAGCTTCTTGGATGAGAAGTGAAATATCTTCAAGAAAAACCAAGAAAGTCCAGTTGCCTTTTTTTAAAGCACCTTTGGGACACCTTGGAATTTTCCTTCTTACTATGTTGTACAGTTCTTGACAATTCCCGAACTTTAGCTTTTGTCACTCCAGGGCCATCTGTTTTGATTCTTCCTTAGATATTAGCCAATTTTTATTTCACAAGATCTCCTTTTGACTTCTCAGCTTTTCAGTGAGCTTGCTTGTTTTATTCGTGCTCTTAAAACTTGTTCAGTTTGTCCCTCTCATTAGAATTGTTTGTGCCAATGCTTTCAGGATCTTGGTTTTCAGCATCTCCCATCCTTCTTGGGCTTCTTTATCCTTTAAGATTTTAAGCCATGGGACACTGCTCATCTTTCAAATGAATTCATTAAAATCTGCTTTCTCAAAGACTTAGTTCTTCTGCATTCCATAATTAACTTAAGTGCTGGCATGATGATTGTTTTTCCCAATGTCATTAACACTTTCAGTCCAATTCCTCTTAGTTAGTCAGAATTATGTCCAAGACGGCTGTCTTTTCATTGTTCTGACATATGAAATTGTCAACTAGAGAGATTGTTCATTTATTGGATCTCTCATTCCTGGCCAATTTCATTTTTCATCAGGTATCGGGTGGTTGAAATGTCCCAATATCTCCGCAACTTACATTCTTGAGAGTTTCGTGAATGATTTAAAAAGACATTATCCACATCTTCTACAGGAGAGAAGGGTTAAGTAAACATGGTGGTATAGTTTTTTATATTTTTATTCATTTTAAATCTTATTCAGATGCTTCTTAACTCAAAAGTAATTTTACTGTGCTTATTAAGCAGCACAAAATGCTTCCATATTCAGGAACATTGATTTCTTTATAAGTGTACAAGCTATTTCACCTCTGTTTGTGTAGGGACTTATTTTTAAAAGCTAATATCCTTCGAGTTCTACAGTCCACTAGCTATTCAAATCCCACCAACTTTCTGTGATATCATACTTTCTTTTCAGAAAGGTTTCTTTCTGATAGTTGCCTATATTCTCCATTAATATGTGTATAAACACTGAAAGATACCGGTCTCTTCCGTCCTACCATGTATTGATAAATTCCAGATAACATTTATTGCATTATACATTTGTTATGATATGTGTAAGACCTACTACTTTTCTAGCTGAATCTCTACCTATATCTCTTGTCTTTTGGTTTAGTTTGAATCCTTCCTGACATGTTAGCAACTACTGTATATTCTTTCCTGCCTTTGTACGATGCAGCACATCTCTGCCTAAAAGCTTATTATACTAGTGTATATGCCATGGTCCATAAATCCAACTCTTTCTTCCAGTTTACTGCTTTCCTTTATAGTTCCTCAAACCCCACAGAGAGGATAGATGAAAATACCTTTTCACATTTTCATTTATAGATTTATATTTGCTTTTCATTATCTACCTTTTCTGGCTGCATCATTTATCCCCTTGGGTTCAGAAATTACGGCTAACGATCAGTTGATTTCATGAGCACTGATCATCTTTCAACCCATCTTTTTCACAGGACTAGGCAGTATGCCTCTCATAATAACTTGTCTGGTGTATAACTCTGTTTCTGTCCTATGCAATAGTATGTCTTCTACCACCAGCATTTTTCCCCAAGTGAAGGGCTTTGATTATTTGTTGATCCTGTAGAGCTGAGTCCTTTATTGCAGAGAGGTTGCGACAATATAAATATCTCAGGAAGCTGCAGATTAGTTTCCATGTCTGGAGCCTCAAATCAGTTTCAATTGTTTGCTAAAAGGACAACATAGTACCTGAACTATATGTTACAAGGCAATCCACTTACCTAGACAGCAAATGATTGCCTTGTCAAAGTCTCAAGAATGAACAGTGAAAAATTATTGCTTTCATCTTCTGTGACTATTTTAAGGTTTTAAAGTAAAAAATCCTATTTATTACAACCTAACTGTAAATTAACCTGTTCTTTGTTCTTGTAGCCACTGGAAAAGAAGTTTGTACGTGTTTCAGGAGAGGCAACAATTGGACATGTGGAAAAATTCCTCAGAAGAAAGATGGATCTTGATCCTGGCTGTCAGGTACACTGTAATAATTCATATAATATAATTTTTACTTTTTTTTTGCTTCTCCACAACATGTGTATTACAGTGATCAGATGAATGAGGTCCCCACATATTTTTAATGTAATACTTTTCTTTGAAAGCATTGTGTACATAGGAACGACCAAAATAACAGATGAAAATTTCTGGCAGTAATAAGAAATACTGAAAGTTGAACTGAGAACTGATTTTGAAATATATTTCCCCCCCCAAAAGAGGCACCAGGTCTTATTTTCGGGGGGGGAGTGTCTTTTCCACTCACCTTGCAGCAATGGCACCGACAGCCCCGCCCAGCCGGTCTACTTCTGTGGCCTAAGGAGCAGCTTCACTCTGCAGCTGAGAATGGAGCTCCAGCCTGCATTGTGCAGCCGAAATTGAATCCTTAGCTTGGTTCTTGGCTGCAGAGGCCTTCCAGAAAGGCCCCTGACTTCAAAATGCAGGCTGGGGCTCCATTGTCAGCTGCAGAATGAAGCTTGTCCTTTGGCCACAGAAGAATTGGGCTAGAGAGGCGAGGCAAGTGTCGATCCATGGGAGGCCTGTCTGCAATGGTAAGCTCCACCCCCACCCTAGCTTGGTTTTTAGGTGTGCACCTCGCCCCAAAACTAGGGGCAGGGCTTATATTAGGCAAGGGCTTATTTTCGGGATAGGTCTTACTTTCGGGAAAACATGGTACTGTTCTTTGGCTTTGTAGTATAATAATAATAATAAAGTTGGAAGGGACCTTGGAGGTCATCTAGTCCAATCCCCTGAGCAGACAGGAAACCTATACCATTTCAGACAAATGGCTGTCCAGTCTCTTCTTAAAAACTTCCAGTGTTGGAGCATTCACCACTTCTGGAGGCAGGTTGTTCCACTGATTAATTGTTCTAACTGTCAGGAAGTTTCTCCTTAGTTCTAGGCTGCTTCTCTCTTTGGTTAGTTTCCATCCATTGCTTCTTGTCCTGCCTTCAGGCGCTTTGGAGAATAGCTTGACTCCCTCTTCTTTGTGGCAGCCCCTGAGATACTGGAACACTGCTATCATGTCCCCCCTCGTCTTTCTCTTCATTAAACTAGACATACCCAATTCCAGCAACCATTCCTTATATATTTTAGCCTCCAGTCCCCTAATCATCCCCTCAGCATGATGAGCTTTTAGCTTTCCCAGTTCAGCTAAAGCAGATATCAGAAGATAGTTGGTATAGCAAAAAAAATAACTGAGATTTCTTTTTGTAATGGAAGGTGAGAATGACTGAGGGATGTAAGGGAAAATTGCTGCTTAGGGAATGATCTGCTAATCGACAAAGAAGGAAACTTTTAAGGATCTGCCCTAATGTATCAGACTGTTAAAAATAATGCAGGAGATTTGTATTTTCTGATAATGTAGCACAGATATGTCAAACACAAGGCCTGGGGGCCGGATGCGGCCCGCGAAGTAGTTTCATGTGGCCTGCGAAGCCATCCTGGAAACAGTGAGGGAATGGCCCCCACTGCCTTGGCCCTGGCCCAGGTCGGCCGGGAGCCAATGTACAATTTTGTGGTGGCCATCTATGCTGAAACGCATTCAGTCTTAGCTCCACAAGGCTGTCTGGAAACAGCGAGGAACCAGCACCTGCTGCGTCGGCCCTACCACCTGGGTGCATGCTGGGGAGGTGTCACCCTTTGTGAGGAATGAAGAAATGCACCATCGCCTGGAAGTGGCCAGCAAATGGCCCTCGCCTACTTCACATATCCGGCTTGATGGGCTCCAGCGGAGGAGTTTCAGCAGGCAGTGAAGCTCCTCCAGTGGATCATGCCTTGGCACTTGCCCGGTCCCACCCCCTTCTGCCAGAGACCCTCAGATCAGTCCCACTCCTGCCCAGGCCCCCACAGGCACTCTTGAATCGAACGATGTAGAGCTAGACATGCCCACCCAATAGGCCACACCCACTCCATCCACACCCACCCAGTAGACCACACCCACCCTGGCCACACCCCTCCGGGCCCCCCGAGGGCAACCGCAGTGCTGATGCGTCCCTCAATGAAATTGAGTTTGACACCCCTGATGTAGCATGACGATAAAGTAGAATTACCGGTAGTTCATCTAATCATGGTTTACTTGGGAGGAGTGATAATTTTACAACTTCCATTTTATCATAATCTGTCTTTTAATGATTCCAGATGGTTATACAGCCAAGTATAATCTTTTCTAGACTGACAAACAGAATATGTTTTGTTTCAGTTATATACAGGTGTATTATCCACAAATAGTCCTCGACTTATGATCAAAATTAGGACAGGGATTATTACTATCATAAATCAGTGCGATCATAAAGAGAAATGTCCTGTGACTACACCAACTTATGACAACAATTCCCACATTCCACATTGTGGTTAACTGGGAATTGCTGGTTTCTAAGTGAGTGCCCATCCCAATCCAAACCTTCTTGGCTTGGTCCCTCCCTGCCTCAAGTCTCAGTAAGATAAGGAATTGCCTCCAACTTCCCCCACTCAGCCTATTTCTACTCTCATTTATGACATTTGGCCAGCCTGCACCCTACCTCGCAGGATAGGAAGCCTCAGCCTCCACGAGCAAGTGCCAGCAAGCATTTGTTTGCTCCCCAATCTGGCCCAGCAAGCAAGCCAGCAAGCATCCATTCACGTAGTTGCCTTCTTTTCCTGTTCTCCCCAGCAATTTTTGCCTTTGGCGTTCTCCTTTTCAGACCCAGCTTCTCTGGAAATGTTTCCTAAAGTATACATGGTTCTCTGAACTTTCAGAAAGCTGCACTGCCTCTTTAATGCTCTGCTATCTTTGATTTTGGCACAGAGCTTTTTTAGCCAAATCCCAAAGTCAAGAGAGTCATCTCAGCAGAAAGCAACAGCTTATGACCTTCCCTGATGGCTTCCCCACTGCCTTTATGGGGAAACTGGCAAAGAAGATTGCAGATGGTGATCACATGATTGCAGGGTGCTTGGCAATCAGTAGTAAGTATGAATGGGTTGCCAAGTGCCCAGATCACAATCACATGCCCACAGCAGTCCTGCAATGGCCTTAATTTTGGGTAGATAAGCCTCTTCGTTCAGCATTTTGTTCATAAATTTGAGTGGTTGCTGAATAAATGGTTGTAAGTTGAGGACTACCTGTATTATTAAAGTGATGTTTTCTTATAGTTCTGGTTTTATGTTATAGTTTCAGTATTTTTGTTTTACTAAATGGCTTGAAAGAAATAGTCTGATTGTTAGAGAAATCACATAGTTCCGAGAATATTTAGATTAGCTTCCCCAGTCTCAGTATCTTCCAGATTTTGATGTCATCTTCCAAAATGTTCAACAATAGCAGTGTTTTTGGGGAATTCTGGGATCTAAAATCTATACATCTGGAAGCACCCAGATTGGATAAGACTGGTATAAAGTAAAACAATATTTATTGTAATAAGCCTCCTGTTTTTAGAATTACCCAGAAAGTAATTTAGAGTTGCTCTGGTTATTTTCAAAGTGTGTTCTAAGAATGTTTTTGTCAAGGGTTTAATGGTCAAAACATTGGTAAAATAAATCAATTTATGTAGAAACAATAGCTTCCTGTGTGCATTTGAAATGTGTCATAAAAGTTAAAGCACAAATTTTCTGTAGACCATAATAGTCTCAGAGTCAGCAGAGCAATTGAAAATACATCTGAATCTAGTCTGAATCAGAATAGAGCTGGAAGTGACCTTGGAGGTCTTCTAGTCCAGCTCCCTGCTCAAGCAGCAGATGCTATACCATTTCAGATAAGTGACTGTCCAGTCTCTTCTTAAAAACCTCCATTGATGAAGCACCCACAATGTCTGAAGGCAAGCTGCTCCACTGGTTAATTGTCCTCACTGTTAGAAAGTTTCTCCTTAATTCCAGGTTGCTCCTCTCCTTGATTAGTTTCCATCCAATGTTTCTTGTCCTGCCCTTTGGTGCTTTGGAAAATAAATTGACCCCCTCCTTTTTGGGGCACCCTCTCAAATACTTGAATACCTCTATCATGTCCCCCCCCCCTCAGTCCTTCTTTTCTCTAGACTAGCCAAACCCAAATCCTGCAACCGTTCTTCATGTTTTAGTGTCCAGGCTTTTAATTGTCTTAGTTGCTCTTCTTTGCACTTTTTCCAAAGTCTCAACATCTGTTTTGTAATGTTATAACCAAAACTGGATGCAGTGTTCCAGGTGTGGTCTTACTAAGGCTTTATAAAGCGATTCTAATACTTCATGTGATTTTGATTCTATGCCTCTGTTTATACAACCAAGGATTGTATTAGCTTTTTTGGCTGCTACTGCACACTGATGACTCATGTTTAAGTGATTGCCTACTAGACTCCAAGGACCCTCTCACAGTTACTGTTTCTGAGCCAGGTTTCACCTAATCTGTATTTGTACCTTTGGTTTTTCCTGCCCAGGTGTAAAACCTTGCTTTTCTCCACATTAAATTTCATTTTGATCTGACACGAGAAAGTTTAATTCCACTAATCTATTAAATAAGCTGCTGATATCATAGAATGCTTTGTGGTAGCAAAGGGTATGATCATGAATGAATGATCTTGCTTTTGTTTCAGTTGTATCATTGAACATTATTCTTTTCTTGGTGGTTTGGATGAATTAAGCAATGCCATGCAATAGTTGCATGTGAAGAAATAGTGCCTCTGGGGCTTGTTAATGCTAGATGATGAGATGAGAAATGGTATTCCACAGAGAACTGGTTGCCAGGCTCATCTATTGTTAAATTTAAATTATGTTTGAACTGAGAACAGCTGCTCATCTTTAACAAATTTAGCACCATCTGCTCTGAAAGAGTATCACCTCTAAAATGGAGTTTTTAAGATACTTCTCTGCCCATACACTAACAAATATGTAAAATAAGAGTAAAGTTTAAAAGGGGCAAGGTTAGAAAATTCAATATTTGCCACTGTTGTTGGTAAATCAGTTAAAAGTAACTGACTTGTAACAGATGTTTTGTAGTTTCTCTGAAAGTTATTAAAGCTCATTGTTAATAGTTATAACAGGCTGTTGTTCATTTTTACACTGAACACTCCTTTTATTAAGTACTAAATTATTTGATAGGTTTTTTTCTGTTCATTTTAGGTTGACATAATATGTGGTGATCACCTGCTGGAACACTATCAGACTCTAAGGGAAATCCAAAATGCCCTAGGGAAGAGTGCAGTGCAGGTAAAGTACTGAAATGTTAATTAAAAATGTTTTGTTTAAAAGCAATCCTAATTTTGGATAGTGTTTTGTTGCCTTCTGAAGGCACTATTTAAATTTATTGGCCTTCAATTCTAGTGAGTTGGCAGCATGCAAAACTAAAAAACATATATATAAATAGCAAGAATCATTAAACCTGAGGTGTAGCCCAGACTAAAATACTCTGCTAACAAAGCCCACAAAACATGGCCATTAAAATAACAAACATTAGGCCTGGGAACAAAACTAGGATTTAAGTATTTCCAGAACCCAAGGAGAGAGGACACTGTCGTTATCTCTGGAAGGTTACTGTTCCCAAATGTGGGATCACAACAGAGAATGCATGTTTCCTAGGATGGCAATACTTAACTGATGGGACCTGGACTCATCCATTCTGCCAGAACACTAAGTAGGCAGAAACTATTGGAGATATTCTTTCTTTTTTGCATTTACAAAAGTGTTTTTGAGACTATTTTTTAAAATTTATTTAAAAAAATGAGTCTATGGGTCTGGATATTCTTGCGCTCCCAAATACATGCTGTGCAAGTCAAAATCTTTGTGTTTCCAATCCAGTAACTGAACTTGCAGCTTTCTTCCATGTATTTGTCCTACATTCTACAATCTTGGCACACTGAAATGCATAGACTCATCGTATGTTCTTCATATCTACAGAAAGAGTGGGTGCCATATAACATTCGATGTTGGCTTTCTACAGGAACTACATTCATGTATCTTTAATAGACGGATTCAAAGTTTTGACCAGCAGGCAAAGAAAGGGCCAGGACATGAGCAAGGCATCTCTAAGTGCATACAGAGCATGCCAGTTGCTTCTACATATATATATATATATATGCAGATAAAGTAGTCAGAATAATCTATAACATATGAAATATGGTATATAATCCAATTGCTGCTTTCATCAAATCTGAAAAAGAGATTTTAAAGAAAACTACATGTGAAACTACTCCTGATGAATTTTCACAGTGCAGAACTGCTAAATCTGAATTATACAGAGGGCCTGAATATGTGTAATTAACAATCACAGTGATGATACAAATCACAGTGAATTAATTTTATTATTTTGCATTAAATTATATGGTAAGACTTTTGCAATCATCGTATCAATTCCTAAACATAATACCAGAAATATCAAAAGAAAATGCAGTTACTGCTATCCCTACTAGCAATCTCTGTACAAGTTCTTCAAGAGACTTTGGCAAACATATGTCATGACTGAGTCTGAACAAAGGCACAGCTGTGCTGGGACTGTCTGTAGATCAGACCTGGGTATTTTAAGGCTCTCAGGCCAAATCTGGCCCGCAGGCTGTCTCTTTGTGGTCCGCAGTGTTGGCAGGGGGGCAGGGTAGCAGTAGAATTGGGGGCAGGGCAGTGGCAACTCTCCACAAGAGTCCCAAATTTTCATGTGGCCCTTTGGGAAAATTAATTGCCCAATCCTGCCATAGAACCTGCTGTAGGCACAATGAGTAAATAAAATTCCTGGAAACTATGCACAGATTGGATGCATTTCTCTTTTTTATATAAGTTTATTTAAAGTTCTTTAAAAGATAAAAACTAATACAAACTAGTAACAAATAAAAAATCAAATAAAAAAATTAGAAGTGCAAAAAAGGGGAAAATACAACAAAAATAGAAAAGAAAAAAGATACAAAGAAGTGACTTCTAATCTTTGCAGCAGTTATAAGTATAAATTTACCTTTTTCTCTAAAGTTATGACATCTCTCTCATTTCTATAATCTGTTCTGCCTAGTGATCAAAACTATTAATCATAAGTTTTCAAAAAAAAAGTCCATAAGGGATAAATGTAGATATTTCTTTTCTGTAATCAAAGAAGACAATTTGGCCATCTCAGCAATTTCCATCATGTTCACTAACCATTCCTTTGTTGTAGCTATTGCTGAGTCTTTCCATCTTTGTGCATAGAATATTCTTGCTGCAATTATAGAAACATAGAAAACTGATGGCAGAAAAGACCTATTGATCCATTGAGTCTTCCCTTTGAGTTTTTTTGTTTTTTGTCTGTCTGTCTGTTTGACTGACTTATTTATTTATTATTTTTGGCACATGATGGACATGTGTTTATTCAAAGCATGCATAAATAAAGTTACTAATGATTGACTCACTACCTCAGCTGGAAGTTGGTTCCAAGTTTCCACTACTCTTTCTGTGAAGTATTACTTTTGAACTTCCCTCCCATCAGTTTGAAGTGATGTCCCCGTGTTCTTGATTTTTGCTTACTATTGAAAATACTGCCTTTTAGAATCATATTCATACTCTTAATATATTTAAAGATTTCAATCATGTCCCCCTTTTCCCTTCTGTTCTCCAGGTTGCACATATTCAGTTCCTCCAATCATATACAAAAACATTGTATCATATACAAAAACAAAGCTTCAAAAGAAATATCTTTATTTTCAATTGTATATTAATCTTTAATATCCTCTGAATCAATGCATGTATCAATATTTTCTAGCTTTTTTACACTTGCATCAAGCATGATAAAACATTTATTTTTGTTCACATTTCCAACATGTATTTGAAGTGCCTAATTCTCCAGCACTGGAGATGGAGAATCCACCAATGGGTTTAGACTGTATTCCTGCCCAATCAGATCAAGTCAGCCAAAGTTGCCACGCCCGTCCTGAACCATAGAGATCCCAGTCTTGACTTGATCTCGCCCAGGACAGACGTGCAAGTTTGGCTCTTAGGCAGGTACAGTCCTCCACTGGTGGATTTTCACTTCTCCAGTTGCTTAGCAGTGCTGTATTCAGCACAAAATTTGGCTTTTATTCACAATTTGATCTACATTCAGGAATATTATTAAATTTCAAATTTACAACAAATTCCTGATTGGGGGGAGAGACAAAAACTGAGGGTGTAGGAAGGGGCTCCTTCCTTTCTCCTCTTTTCCCCACTTTTACCAGTGATCCTTTCCTAAAAGACATACAACCCCCCCCATTTCTAAAACAACTTATTTAATCCAGGTGGACTAACAGCGGTTAGTCTCCAGCCGATTTTAGCTCGGTCTCCATTTTAACGGAGCCTGCGGCTGCAGCTCCAATCCCTTAATTCAAGTAGGTGGGGGGCGAGTTTTTCCTTTTGGTCATTCCGAGGATTTCGGAAAGCCTAAAGTGCTTATTGAAGCTGCAGCTTAGGCGAATATTAGGCCATTTATTTCCTTTTCTTTATTTGGGTAGCCTGGGGTCTCCGATCATCCCTCTCAGAAAGCAGGCATGCCGCACGCCAAGCAGCGACCACAGAACAGCTGTTAGGTGGCCGAGAAGGGACGAATCCTCAAAACTAACTGTTTTTTCTCTGGCTAGCGGCACGGATCTCTCTCTAAGGGGGGTGCTGGTGATACGCAGCAGGTTTTGCCTTTAAATCACTCCGGACCGGGTAAGCTCGAACATTAGTTTGCGAGCGGCCACCATTTTGGACCTCGTGGTCCCAGTTTTTCTGAGACTCCGTTAAATTACGAAGGGAAATTTGGAGGAAGGAGCTCCTTCCTCCTCACCATCAACCTAGCCTGACGAAAGTGATCGTATTGGGGCAGGTGAACTCACCTAGGTTATTAAGAGGAGCATTTCAAGTCCTCTGTAGTTGAACCGGCCGCCATTTTGAGGATGGCCGCCATCTTGTTTTAACAGGTGGTCACTTCCATATTCAGAACCGTTACTTCTGGTTGCACATTGTTTCCTGGCCCCTTTTTTAGGACATGGTTGAGGTCTTATTGGATCTTCCCTGTGCTATATTTACATCATTACTGGTCCTCTCTTTGTCTGCACACTTATTGGCCTTCTCATGCTTGGTGTCTTCCGGTCTTACATTGCTCACACTGACTCATCTTGAATTTGAACTCAGTTTATCATCAATAAATTATCTGGATTCCAGGTGTACCCCATAGTGCGTCTGTGCTTATCCACAACAGCCCTAGCCGGGTTCCAGGCGCCCCCTGTAGTGCGTCTGTTCTTATCTGTGCACAGATATCGCTGGGTTCCAGGCGTCCCCTATCGTGCGCCTGTTCTTATCCACGCAGTTATTTACCTGGGTTCCAGACGTCCTCATTAGTGCACCTGTCCTTATCCAGTGTATAATACTCTCTGCATCTCAGGAGGCCCCTATTGTGTTCTTGCAGTATCAGAGAATGGAGGAGTCTATGTCTACCTCAAAGGGCACTTTACCATCCTCATTGGCTCCAATGAGCCATACTTCTCCTGGCCTGGTGAGCGCGGATAAGCCTGCAGCTAAAAGCAAGGGCAAAACTACCACCGAGGCCTCAAAGAGGTCAGTAAAGCAGGCCAGCCAGAGACACCAAGCGCTGGAACAGGAATTTTCCAAGGCTTAAAAGAGGGCCAGGATAGAGACCTCCCAAGTGGAGGGATTGGCTTTGGACCTACCATTAGGACCACCAACTCCCCCTTGGGCATATGGGCGACAGGGGAGTCATTTCATTCTCCTGCACAGAGTGGGAGTGGCGGAATTCTTCCAGTTTCCCAGTCCACGACTTCACGGGGTCCCAGAGGCGACATTCACCCCTACTGTGGCCGGTCTCCGGCCAAACGAACCCGTTCTCCCTACGGAGGACCGTCTCGCCTTCTTAATAGCACAAGCGGTAGATCGCACTCTTGATGCCAGGCTCAAGCTTCTGGTTCAGGGGCTGTCCCTTCTCCTACTACACACCAAGCGGCCCCTCAGACTTATTATGCCCCATCTTCTCCATCTGGGTCCACCTGCTCTGAGGGTTCATCCATTCAGACACATGACATTGAGCAAGAGATTCCAATGTCTGAGGAGGAGGAACCTCCCCCAGAAGCCCCCTCCTTCAGTAGTCTCTTTAATCCTTCTTTGTCACATTGCTCCGCAAGGCCACATCCACAGCCCATTTAGGTCCTGATCCTTCCGCATCAACAACCACTGTTTCCCCAGAATCGGAGGCGGATCCAAATTTCACCGAATCAGTGGCTGCTCAGCATCGCATCCCTTGTCCCGCCGTGTTCTTGAATGCGATAAGGAAACAATGGACATCTCCCGCCTCCATTCCTCTTCCAGGTAATACTGATAAAAAGTTATTCAATGTAGCTAAGGATTTGGAGGAGGCACTGGAGGTGCCTGCGGTGGACGAGCCATTTGGGCCCTTAGTATCTCCCACTGCCATTCCCGGGGATGTCTCTGAGGCCTTCAAGGCAGAGGACCGTAAGTGCGAACTTACCTATCACAGGACACACCAGGCTGCTGCATGGGCTATTAAGGCAGCCACTTCAGCATCCTTTTTCAACAGGTCCGCTCTCTGCTGGCTCAGGCAACTCCAGGCCCGTATTCCAGCGGAGGATATCCGTATACATCAGGATCTTAGTAAGATGGTGGCTGCCACAGAGTACGCGTCAAATGCCACTCTCCAGGCTGCCAGGTTTTCCTCCAGGGCCATGGCGTCTAACGTAGCTGGTCGCCGGATGCTATGGTTGAAGCAGTGGCAGGCAGATGCCAAGTCTAAATGGCGTCTTTCGGCCACCCCATATCAGGGAGGTAAGCTGTTTGGGGATGCGTTGAATCCTTATTTAACTGAGAACAAGGATAAACGCAAGGTCCTTAATCACCTCATTAAGAAAGCGGACAAACGGTCAACTTTTTACCAAAGGCGATTATTATTATTATTATTATTGTTATTATTATTTATTAGATTTCTATGCCGCCCTATTCCAAGAACTCAGGGCAGCTCACAACATGAATACTAACAAAGGAAATTAATATTAAAATACATTATAAAACCCATTAATTAAAAACAACCAATCATCCAGAAACAGACATACAAACATACATACACTGGCTGGGGCAAGGAGTTAACTGCCCCAGGCCTGTCAGCAAAGATGAGTCTTCAATTATTTGCGAAAGGCGGAAAGGGTGGGGGCAATACGGATCTCCGGGGGGAGTTGATTCCAGAGGGCCGGGGCCACAACAGAGAAGGCTCTTCCCCTAGGCCCCGCCAGGTGACACTGTCTGGCTGACGGGACCTGGAGAAGGCCACATCACCATTTGCACCTAATTCTATTTCAAACTCAGTCTTACAGTATTCAGTATCATAAACTCTTTTGTCTACTTTAGAACTTTAAAATAACTGTAGATAAGAAAACCATTTGTAACCATGTCCCTCTGCCATCATTTCTTTTTGTCTTATTTTATATTCTCCTTGATAAAATTTTAATATCTCACAATAAGATAACAGTTAATCTTTTATTTGTCATCTATAAAATGATACTACTGAGAGCCACAAAGGTGTTTTCAGGCAGAAACTAGATTTGTATCCATTCTATATATTCAATATGGCACATCTAACATAATGATTTTTAAAATCCATCTTCTAACTCCAAAAACCTTCTCTTTCTCAGCAGCACCCACTCTTTTATCAAACTAAACAGCAAGCTGCAAAATATAATTTCAGATCAAGTAAACATGGTCATCCTTTGCATCCTGTAACACCTTATATTTAATTCATATTTAGATATATCATTTTGCCACTATTTAAATGATGCATTATCTGTCAAAACTGGATTCTCTGAAACAAAACCATCATTCTAAAAATGTTATCTATTTTTATCACAAACCCCCCCCCAGTGACAATTCAGTTTCTCCTATTCTAAAATATCTTTTTTAACTTCATTTTATGTCTTAACATAGTTATTTTGAAATAACATATATATATTTGTCATAGGGATACCCAGATATTTTACTTACTTTTCTATCTTAAATAGATACGGATTCATAAGCATACAAATGGTGCTGCATATTTCTTTACATGACTTGCTGGCCTGATGTGAACCAAATTTAAATAAATTTCCAGGGCAATGCTCAAAATGAATAAGTGTCGTTATGTTATTTTTTCAGGAAGAATGTTTTCTATAAGTGTGTTCTCTGTAAATTTATTCTAGAAAGTAAAAATAGAAGCTTACTCATAACGAAGTACTATCATCATCATCATAATAGAGTTTGAAGCATCGCATCCTAGTCCAACATTTTGCTCAGGCAAGAAACCCTATACCATTTCAGACAAATGGTTGTCCAGTCTCTTCCTAAAAACTTCTAGTGTTGGGAGCATTCACAACTTCTGGAGGCAGGTTGTTCCACTGATTAGTTGTTCTAACTGTCAGGAAATTTCTCCTTAGTTCTAGGTTGCTTCTCTCTTTGGTTAGTTTTCATCCGTTGCTTCAGATGCTTTGGAGAGTAGCTTGACTCTCTCTTCGTTGTGGCAACCCCTGAGATATTGGAACACTGCTATCATGTTACCCCTAGCCCTTCTCTTCATTAAATTAGACATACCCAATTCCAGCAACTGTTCTTTATATGTTTTAGCCTCCAGTCCCCTAATCATCTTTGTTTCTCTTCGCTGTACTCTTTCTTACTCTTTCTCTGTTATCTTTTTTTCATAAGAGATCCATATAATAGATAGTTAGCATGACATATCTGGTGTTAACACTTAAAATGCTTAGTGAAGAGAAAGATTGAGAGCCACAATGAACATAATTGTCTTCAAATTTGCCTTCAAACTCCTTGAAGAGTCTACAACAAGACTAGGAAGATGGAAAATTATGTAAAAAGATGAACTCCGAATTTCCTAACATTTGGTAATAGCTCTTCTTTTCTTCTTAATGTGGAGTTACATTTTAAGCAACAAATAGATAACTGAAGCTATATAATATATTCTTTTTAGTTATTTTGTCACTGTGTTTTGGAGAAATGTGGGATGTAGATTCCAGTTGTGTGTCTTTTGCTGTTTCTCTAGAAAATTATTAACCCAAAGATGTTTTATTTCAGTACCAATACCTAATGTGTATGTGTGCACACCTCTAAATCAATGTTGATTTCTGGCAACTGCCTAGACTAGTCCTTGCAGTTTTCTTGGCAAGATTGTGGGGAATGGTTTGCCATTGCCTCCTTCCCAGGGCTGAGTGAATGACTAGCCCAAGATCATCCAACTAGCTCTGGGCCTAAGGTAGGACTAGAATTCACAGTTGCCTGGTTTCTAGCCTGGTACCTTAACAGTTGTATAAAACTGTACCTAATGTACAATAATAAAACTTGTCTATACAAGTCGTTGCTTTTTTTTTTTTTAGTTTGCTGATTACATTGGATTTTTTATTCATATGATTTCTCTTTTTCTTTCCAGGATGGGTTGCTTATACTTCACTATGGACTGATTCTTAGTGGAGATTCCACATTTTCAAAAATCTCTTAAATTTTCAGAAGATGTTTGAAAGAACAAAACCTCATATGAGAACTGCAGCAAAAAAAAGCCATTTCATTTAAATGAATTTAAAAAGATGCACTGTTTTTGCTCTCCATAATAATTAAGGAAATGATTTAAAGCAGTGAGAAAAACTAACACTGTACCAGTAAGTAAACTATAAATACTTCAGTGGTCTTGTATCATCAGCGCCTAGCTCAGGGAAGAACAAACATATCAACATAACAAAATTCATTCTAAATATGTAGGTCTTGCAGCATTCATGACTAATCCATGGGTGGTGTTGTATTTGAGACTGCAGTTTATCCGAAAGTCTTTAAGTACCGTATATTTGCAGTACTGTTCTCAGGGATGATCTCTTGGACCACAATGTCTTATTGGGAAAACCATGCATTTATTCATAGGGACATTTGAATTTTATTTTAGTTGTCAGTTTAGAAATAAAATGATTTAGATATTTCCCTACAGATAAAATGGGGCTAATCACCCTTTAAAAATTGCAAGCATTTATATCTCATGCCTTATATGAAAAATATTGAAATACATAATATACCAAATATTAGAACAGGAAAAGAAATAAATCTATGTTACCTATAGATCATCACTGGTTGAATAACAATGTAAATGTAAAAGTAGATGAGGCAATGAATTGGGCTGCATTGGAACATGTATTTCCTCTGTTGTTTATACCTCCAATGTCAGTGGGAAAATAAATGGACCACATGCTTTCCAAATGTTTAAAACAGTATACTTGTTCCCCAGGTAATAAAAGTGCACTTAAATAATAAATTGGGAGCTGGCTGAATGGTAGCTATAGAACAGAGCCAGAATAATTGAAAAATAAGAATTTGATTAGCTTATAGCTAAAAATATTAAAATTATAAAAAATGCATCAGATATCAGAAATAAGCAATAGACGCACTCAGCACAAGAAGGGTATGATAGTATTATTGAAAAGCAGTGAAAAATTGTTAACGATTATTTTGACTCTATTTGGCATGGGATTACATTGCCTGACTTTTAAAAAAAATAAAAATAAAAACTAATCCCACAAGAGGTAACACAAGCTTGTTTGGACAAATGGGTGAATTACAACTATTAAATAGTTGGTTCCACCTTAGAACAACTACAAATTCTTGAAGAATGAAATATTACAGTTCTTATTGCCATCAGTGTGGCAAAATCTGTTACGAGCCACTTATTGAAATTGGAATTAACGCAGAGGAACAGGGTTTTCTGACAGAAAAATAGAAAAAATAGCAACTTTTGTTACATTTTTAAATTTTTTCTAGCATGTCAGGTAAAAATACTCCCTTACATATATTTGAATACCTAAGTAGGCATGGAGTCAGGAAGTCTTCAATATGCTACCAGACTTTATATTTACTTTGTTGCAAAGATTAACATGATTTCTCCCATTGTTATGGACTCATGAGAGCATTGTCACAAATGAAGCATTAAGTTCATAGAGAGAAGTATGGAGTGCTTTTTTCTGATAATCAACATATTTATTACCGATACGTAATGTACCTACAAATGTTCAAACTTTTGTTTCTGTATGTATTATTCATAGAGCTGAAATTTATACAGAATGTGTTAACTATAAAAATCAAGAGCTGGTACACCAGTTCTAAACCGAAAAACTAATACATTGTAGGGGTATTTCATTTAAAGAAA
This sequence comes from Bothrops alternatus, assembly GCA_034064705.1. Taxonomy (NCBI): domain Eukaryota; kingdom Metazoa; phylum Chordata; class Lepidosauria; order Squamata; family Viperidae; genus Bothrops; species Bothrops alternatus. The sequence continues at coordinate 31,641,292 of JARGCV010000009.1, forward strand.
ACAAGTGAAGCATTTCAGAGGGAAGTGGTATGAAGAAAACAATTGAAGCCATTTTTTCTTGTAAAGCTAGAGTTCATGACCATGCAGTTAGCTATAGCTAATAAAGAGTATCTTCAGGAAACAAGAGGCTTGCCTTTATATTGCACATAGTAAACTTTAAGAATTCACTACCTAAGAGATGCTTACCATTGGCATAGACGGGTTTCTGTTAGCCTTTTCAGTATCACCAGAATCAAAGAGAGCACGTTGCTGAGTACTGCAAGAAAGCAATCTTTCCAAAATCTGTATTTGGGCTTTATAGAGACCTTTAATCTTTCAGGACTTTTTCCCTCTTTATACTTGGAGCACTAAGCCAAAATGTTTTTCACGTTTTGCATTGATAGATTATTAGAATGGGATACCTAAGAACAACAATGATCAAGGTCTTTCTGTTTCTGTTTAGAGAGGCGTTTTCAGAATTCAGAATGTATATTGTATATGTACATCACGTAGTATTTTGGTAGGGTCTCTTATTTCTCTTTTGAAGAGACTGCATTCCAAATTGATCTTTGAATAGGAAATGTTCTATTTGTTTCATTAAAAATGAAGCTCCACGATGGAATATGAAAAATATGTATGTTGTATTTTAGTTAATTAATTTGATTGCAAAGCATGTAGAAGTTCATTAGATCTGTAAATCATATGTGCAGTGTTGGAGGATCTTATTTGTGTTGTTCTCTTTTGTTTATTTTTCCTTCATCTATATATTATTCTGCATTAAAAAAAATCTCCCCAAGGCATCATTCCAAATTTTGCCTTATCAAGTAAATATATAATATTTTATTACATCTTGGTTACTCAACCTTTGGAATTTATCACAATGTCGAAGCACATTATAATGATATATATTTTATGTGCTATTATCACAATTGTAACACATGTAGAGGATCATGTTGATAACAATTTTAAGACATACCACATTTCACATTAATGTTTCCCAACATATTATCACAAGAATTACCTTGAATCCTTTCATATATGTGCTTTGCATATTCTTAAGAAACAACCATTTTGGGAAGTTTCTTCCAAGATCAAAATAATGATGGCTCTAGCTTATTCTGCTCCCACCCCCTTCTGCGCCATTCCTCTTCCAGTTGTAAGATTAAATACGTATATAAATTCATCTGAAAAATTTGCACATGGAAATCTTACAGTCATTATGAAAGCATTAGTGTGGAATGTGGAAATCTTACACATAGTTATTATAACTGAAAACATTTTATGGTTTCATTCTTTCACTTAGTCATTGGTCCTTTCCGCACAAATAAACTTAGATATTTATTGGCTGTAATGTAATTGTATTAATTCTTAATACCAAAGTTTTGGTTCACAATAGCACAAATGACAGACAGACTGCCTAAAGTTTTACATTTTTTATTAATTTGTGCCTTATAGAGGAGAAAAGTGTGTAAGTTCAAGGGACACAAGATAGGACATGGGTTTGTATTATGAAACTTTGTGACAGGATGAATCAGTGCAAAGACATCAAATAATACAGTCTTGAATTTCTGCAGAAAGCAATTTTGCTGCTGGCAATTTTTAAGGTATTCAAAGAAAATCTAAAATAATATGCTTATATAAAACTTGGCACATATTCAGATAGAGATACATAGTGAAGTTAAATTCTGGTAGGAGTTGGAAATCTGACTTATCAGAATTCCTAAATTTGTTTAGGAAATTTTATGTTGGTCTCTTCCAACCAAGTTTATTTTTTTGTGTTATTTGCCATAGAAACATGGGCTGAATCTGCTATTTGTTGGAAATATAAGAATTTTTATTTATCAGATTTCAGCACCATTTGTTTATTTAAAAAATCAATTGTTTTTGTGTATATTGTGCATGTATATGATTTTCAGTTGTGATTGGCAAGGCTGAACAATTACATTCACCTTAACCCGTCAGAGCAAAATTATAGAAGAATCATTAAAATTTACTAGTGCATTTTATTTGTACAATAGTGAATGTATAAGAAAATACATTTAGGAAAAGTCCCTTATTTAAGAAACCATATCTCAATAACTTACATAGAAGCCATATTGTTTTCCATAATACAGAAATAAGCAGCTGGCATAAATCTACATACCTTTTCTAATGATCAACCAACATATATATATCCCTGTTTTAGGTTGCAGATTGTGCCTTATAGAAGCGGCAGCAATCGCTACTTTTGAATCAGGATTAGTACTGTGCTTCTAGACTATACAGGAGTGCATTCTTTTAGCTTTGTTTTATATAAAGTTAACCTCTAAAACATGTGTTTCTTTTCATTTTTTAATAGCTGGCACTATTGATTCTAAGCAACAACTACTTTTAAAATTGCTATTAGTATGGCACAAGGTAAAATGGACAGTGCAGTGACTTGTTAGATAATCACAGAGATGATCAGATGTGTATTCAATTAATAGTTAACCAGGATCCTAAGACTCATAGTTACGGTATTTGATTACAGCATGTAGATTTTTTTAAAGATGGACATGTTGCAAATAGTTGTGAGTAGATGTCAAAAATGTATTATGTGCTAATGTAGAATGTGCTAATAGAATTTTTTTATACAGTGATGCAGCAAGTTTATCATGGTGTTCATCTTCCTAACCTTGTTAGTATTTCTATCTAACATTCCTAGATATTTTGTATTTCCTTGTGATGTGTATAGACTACAAAGCAAAATAAATAAAATATTTATATTTTTTATCTCTGTGCTCTAGAAGGACTAAAATGAAGTAAAGTTCATTAGCTGGAAATTAAATAATTGAATTGTCATTTTTTTTATTTTACAAGGCAGACAAAGTTTAATCTTTATTTCACTAATGTGATTGCTAGGTTTTGCCCAACTTGAAAGATGTACTCAGCAGAAATAAATGATAAGCATGATTTAATAAGTGTGTGTGTGTGTGTGTGTGTGTGTTTGCACATTCTTATTTTGTCTTTAATTCAACATTTGGGAGGTATGTCTGGCTTACAACAATGAAGTTGGCGAATAAGATTTACTAGAGTATTTCTAAATTAATCTTTGAGCCTCAGTGTTTCTGATAATATTGAACATAATCTACTGTGAAACATTAGAAAGTTAAATTGATGTGAGCTATTAAGTACTTTAATTCAGGTATGGGCAATTTAAAGACTTAAGCTATATTATTATCCCTTGGGTGTATCTGTATTTAAGGTCAGAGATTACATTTTTTGATTGATAGCATTTCCTTCTTCCAAGGTTGTTCGTTCAGTTTTTTTAGCAGATGTTAGGGTTTCATCTATCATTTCAGCAAACGGGTCTCCTACCTGGCTTGATGAAATTTTTGAGGCTAATTTAGCATCCTCTTTCTCATCTTTCTTAAAATAGAAAGAGGGTGATATCTTGGAGCTGCTGGCTACAGATGAACTAAAGAGCCTGGGTTGGAAAGAGTAAGTAGGGTTGGAAAGGGGATTCAGAGATGAGATGCTCATGCTTGAAGTACTAAAACGTGTCTCTTCGCCCTCCAACAGCTTCCTGCAAATACCACAAAAAAAGATTTTATTAATAATGGAAATTGAGGATTTTCAGGCACACTTACATACATAGACAAGGTAAACGATGTCTGTTTTATGTGATAAAAAGAAATCACCCTTAACAAAATAATAAAAGAGCTACATTTATTCACCTTGACTCTGAATGCAAAATTGTGGCAAAGCAGTAAAGTAAACAGACCAAGTTATTTCTCATCAAGCAGTTAGGGCAACATAAATTTGATCACCTATTTTGGGCATTTAAAAAATAGTAGGCATTGCAATTCTATGTAGATATTGAGAATCAAATCCCAGTTACCTGTATGCTGCTATCTCTATATCCAAGGCCATTTTGACATTCAGTAAATCTTGGTATTCTCTCAGATGCCGAGCCATTTCATTCTTTGTGTCTCTCAAATCACTTTCTAACTGGCTAATAGTATCCTGTAAATTCAGAAAGTTCAACATTAACATTTTAAGGCTAAAGACTCTGCTAAATAGTTTAATTCCTTTTTATCAGAAGCAAGAAAAAATGAAGTTTTGCTAATTTGTTACAACATATAACAATTGGAAAATGACCACCACCCTGAAATCTCTCTGGATAGACTTGCCCTAAACAGTGAATGACACTGGAGAATGTATCTCCCTCCCTCCCTCTGTCAGGTTTTGAAGCTGTGGTACAGATAGAATATGATGAAACAGACTGACTCCAGGTTGGCAAAAGAGTGTTTAATGTGCATTAAGAGAAGCTGGATTAAATGAAACATGGAAAGTGGAAAATTGGAGCAAGAAACATCAGTAATCTGTTGAACAATAAAGGAAGAAGCACTCAAGAAATGCACTTTACACTAGCACTTGATAGTATGCATAACATAAACTATAATGTATATTTTCTCCTAAACTACATAGGAGCAAATATTTTAAATTTTGTTGTTTAAGGCAGAAGGTTGACAATTTTGGTTTCTCCCTTTTTCATGTTCTTTATAATTATATCCTTTGGGGGTATGGTGAACTAAACAATATGCACCATATTCTAAGTTCAGTCACAATTCAAAATAGTATAAGATCAGTACAATATTGCAGATTTTTGTTCTCTAATTATTGATAATTTAGGATTTTTCTTTTTTATAGCAGAGGCACATTATTGTTCTCATTGAGCTAATTACCACAAATCCATTTGTTCAGTTTTGCCAATATATAGTATATGTGAAATTATAATCATATTCCAAAGCATTTGCCAATTTAATGCCTATGCCCCCATTTTGAAGGATTCTTCTGGAATGCTTTATTTAGGTTTTTTATTTCATAATTGGCAACATCAATAAACCTGACCACTTTTCAGCCTACTTCTGTATTCAGAGTATTTATGAACATATGAAAAAGCACCGCTCCCATTACAGATTTTCGTAATGGAGTATTGTTTTTCCTCTTTGCAAAAGGTAATTTTTTATCCCTATTCTACATTTTCCATTTCTCGAACAGTTGAGATGACAAATCAATCTGATTTATTGCTATACTGCCGTTATCAAGACTAATATATTTATTTATATAATAAATCACAACTTACAGTGAATAAGTGCTTTCTGATATCCAGAAGGAAACAATATTATTTTGACATTAACGGCAGTTCAAATTAACCAGAATAAGTTATCACCTCTCTTAACATATTTTGAAAATGTGGTAACATGCAACTTCTTAAGTCTCTATGCAATTGTCCATCAGTACTATATTAGCAAAACTCCTAACAGCTGTTTGTAAACAATGCTAATTCAAAAAAGTCAACTATAGTATCTACATTTCAAAAAAATTAAAGGAAAGTCCATATTTTCTGATGTAAAAATTATTTGAATTCAATTTGCTGCAATATGTCTGAAAAACTTCATTACTGTCATTTTGTATGGAAAATGGAAAATAGAACCTCATTCCATGTAAAGCAATGATTGTTTTAAACATGTTTCTGCAGTATTGGAAACAGTAAATATACAGCAGAATGGACTTGTGTTTGGAATATTCTTTCAGAAAGGTCCAGCTGACACAAACACCTTTTTGCAGTAAATGAGCACTTCTGAATGTAATACCAGAATAAGTTATACCCATTTTATTTTGATTGTGTCTTTTACTATCCCTATTTTAGTTCTACCTTTTCTGATTTTATTGTTTACCATTTTTATAATTTTATCAATTTCACAGTAACTTACTGCGTAGCATATTTAATTTATATATAGTAAAAATCAAAGCACAATTATCAACCGTGAAGAATTAGCCTAGGATTAATCAAGTAATGAGTAGATGTGTCCATTATAGAGAGATAGAAAACATTCTGGAAAATGAATGGCTGATTTGCAGGAATTTTGAACAGGATCATTAAAAAGTAAACGTTTCATTCCTGCTAGTAAACGAGCACAATTCAAGAGATGCAGTAAAACAATTGTTGCCTATGTTCAGCACCACGGAGAGCAGCGTGACCGTTAAGAAACGTTGCGGTGTGCCTAGAAAGGAATGAGATGCCCACAGCAGACAGACATCCTGATGCAACCCTTCCTGTCATTTTGTCACTGAACATTGTGATTGTTTACAACAATCATTAAGCCAACTAGAACGACCAATGAAAATGGATAAGGGAAGGCACAACGCAAAACATCTAATAGGCATTAGGGAAGGCAAAAGCGATTTTGTTTTTCAGAGGACTGTCTGCTGTAAATTTACTACTGTTTTGTTGAATGGATTTTTATCTGCTGAGAGTATTTGGAAGACACAAATGCGGTAATTGTAGTAGGAGTGGGAGGCTTGAAAAACTTAGCTGGCCCAAATCTGCATTAGAGGCAGCAGGATATCACCATGCGACACTTTGGGAGGCAAGAAGAAGTAGCGCTCGCGCGGGCGGTCCTCACCTGTAAGCCGAGCGCATCGACGTTGTGCCGCTCCTCCATCTCATGCAGCTGCCGCTCCAGAGATTCATTGGCTCCGCGCAGGCTCTCTACCTCTAAAGTGCGGGCTTGCAGCTGGCGGCGGTACTCGCCGATCTCTTCGCGACTGGCTCGGATGGCCTCGTTGTTGCGCGCCGCCTGCTCGCTGAGATTGGCGAACTTGGCGCGGTACCACTCCTCGGCCGCCTGCAGGTTCTTGGCGGCCAACGCTTCGTACTGCGAGCGCAGCTCCTTCAGTGCCGCAGTCAGATCGGCCTTGGTGGCGTCCGGCTCGATGGCAGCCAGCGGAGCTGGCTGCAAGGAGGCGCTCAGCTCGGCCACCTCCTCGGCGTGGACCTTGCGCAGGAAGGCCAGTTCGTCGAGCAGCGCCTCCACTTTCTTCTCCAGAGCCAGGCGCGCCAAGGTGGCGCCATCCACCTCCCTCTGCTGCGCGCGCAACGCCTGCTCAGCCTCCGCCTTGGCTCGCGCCTCCTCCTCGCAGTGCGCCCGTAAGCACTGCACTTCCTCGGCCAGCCGCTCCCTTTCGAGCACCCCCTGCGCCCGGGCGGCCTCCGTCTCGTCCAGTTGGGCCCTCAGCTCGCGGAGCTCGTTCTGGAAGAGCTCGGCCAGGCTGCTGGGCTCAGCGTGACGCTGCCGCAGGGCGCTCAGCTCAGCCTCCAGGAGGCGATTGTGCTGCTCCAGTTGCCTCACTTTCTCGATGTAGCCGGCGAACCGGTCGTTGAGTCCCTGGAGCTGCTCCTTCTCGTTCGTGCGGGTCAGCCGAAATTCGTCATTCAGCGCCGTTGCCTGGCCGAGATCCAAAGTGTCTGTCTGCGCCAGCCGATACGAGACGGCGCGGTTGCTACAGCGAGATACCGACTGAGACCGGTAACCGCTGGCTGTGGCCGAACTGCCAAGACGGGAGGAGTAGCGGGGCGGCTCCCCAAATATCTTCCTATAGGAAGAGGCCAAATAGTGGGAATCCGAAGAGAAATTCATCCTGGAGCTTGTGGCGGACTACACGCGACGCCCCTGTCTTATATAGAGAGAGGCGGATCGCCGGTTCCGCTGCAGAAAGGCGGGGGGCGTGCGCTTCCAGGGCGCGGCCAAGAGAAGGAGATTGGTTTGGGCGGGGACGATAATGAGGTGGCGACGGGATGTTGGGCGTCAATGGCAATCTCGATCCTAAACGCATTTTCTTTGACCGCAAACTCTAGGGATGCTAAAGTTTTGCCAGCTTTGGAATTGAGAAAGTGACTTGGGGTGCGACGGGAGAGGTGCCGGGAGAATTGTAAAGAATGTAGACTGGTAGTCATCGTGGTATTGTTGACTTAAGGTGGTGGATGCCTGTATCCTCCGGACACAGGGCCAGATAAGTATGAGGATTAGGCAGTCTTGGGCCAGGTCTCAAGACTCTTCGCAGAATAAACGAGAGCAGCCTAATCCAAGAAGGCAGAACAGAAATCGACAACTGGAGAATAAAAGGCAGCTGGTTGCACAGTCAGTAAAAAGAACGTTTAAAAAAACGTGTTTATGGACCTCCTTTCACGCCCTGCTCTTGCGGCACGTATTCCTAGTTGATTTTAACCGTTAAAATTTAACAGGATTAGGCTAGAAGAAATGCTGATGGAGCTGTCCATTTTGCCGCAGTGCTGATGTCGTTCCCTCTCAGCTACCCCTGGCGGATGAAAAGAGCTACGCAGCCTCTTTTCCCTTTTATCCCTTTAGAATCCATAATAACACAAAGAAACTGTTCTTTTTAGAAGTCTGTGGCTACTTTATACTGAATTCCAGCAGCAATATTAGTGTTAGGAGAAAGTGCTTTGCTTTAGATTGCTTGAAGTACTAATAGTCCAATTCAAAGTGACACGAAAAATCCCATTTCTTGTGCCTCATATCAATAAACAAAACCTATGGTGTTTTTAATTGCAGATTAATATGATATCTACTTTATGTAAATTGCCTACTTTTTAAATGTTGGTGTTTGAAGAAAATTTATATTTATAGTAATTTCTAGCTCTTTCATTCCTCTTTACAGATTTTCTTAAAATCTCTGTGTGCGCAATCCATTACACTAGAATCCAATTATCTACAAACTGCATCTATTGCATTATCTCCCTTCTGTGCCATGGCCTCTTGATTTCTGGATCACATCCCTTGCTTCTAGCTGCTCATCATTCCATGATGATTTCTTACATTACTACTCTGTTTTCTATAACTATCTTTAAATCTTCCTTTATAAACTTGATTACTTCATCTAATAAAAGAGGGAGAAGAACAATGTTTTTCTAATTAGACTGATCATACTTATCATTTGGTGGTTTACCTTCTTACCAAAGACTCCTAGAAAGAAATATCTGCAAAAATTCTGTTTTGCCTTTAAATTAGATGAGTACTATCTGGTCTGTATATGACCTCCAGAATTCCATTTCCAGTCACTCATTTTTTCCAGAACTGGCAGGATGGAAAATTACAGGGACTTTTTTTTTATTCTAGAGAGTATTTCAGGCAGAATGGATACTCTCTTATGATTATGACTTTTTCCTTAAGCATCTCCAAACCAGAAAATGACCAAAAATGTCAGCCTTATCCACTCCATGGATGTCACAACATCATTGGCTTATGAGCACCCCAGTCAGGGCACAACCAGAAAATTTGCTCTTAAGATGAGAGGTTGTCCATTGCTGTCCTAAAGGGTTTAGTTTAACAAGAATTTATTTAGACATTTCAGGGACAGTTTGACATAGAGGAGGTGGCACTGATCTAAATTCACTGAGGCATAAATCACTATGGCCAGATTCAATTTCTCCAGGAAGAAATTTTTGCAACTGATGCAAAAAATTGTTTTTCCATAAGCGGTGCCAAAATTCAGAAGTATTCCAAAAATTCAGAAGCATTCCCAAAATATACTAAGTTATGTTTTCCTTTATCATGATTTATTAAATAAACCACAATACTTCTGTTAACATAATACATCGCACCATGGTTTGCAACTTACAGTGATTATGTTCACACTATATATTAACATAAAGACAAGAAAATTATATTATGAAGTAGTATTTCTGAACCCAATTTGACAACAGAATGGAGAGTAGCCCGTTCAGAACAGATTCTGCTGCATTTGAAATCTCTTGTTATCTCTCCTAATATCTCATTTGAATTCTGAATTGGTCTTATTAGCCACATCCAATACATTTAGTTCAGGACTTCAAAAAGTTCCTTAATTGATATCACCCCTCCTGAAAATTTTTTAATACAGTTGACTGTTGTAAACATAAAGGTCCAATCTTAAAACTCTACTTACTTCCAGAAGCCACTTATCAATAGTAAATAAAATTCCACAGATTGTAGCCAAGATGTTTGAATTATAATCTTCAGAGAATAGATAAAATAAAACTACAGCAAAACAATGTCCTCAAGTTCCATACTGATCAAATATTTCAATGGAATGGCCAGTAATATCAAATACTAAATGATTCAACAAAACTAACAGCAAGAGTCTTCCTGACCAGTTCCTGGCATCATGGTTAGTAAAAACTGGGATTAAATAAATAGAAAATTAAACAATTATCTCCTTCCCAAAAATTTGCCTGGAGTTTCTATTATTTGTACTACATTTTACTACATAAAATTGATCAAACGTGCAATACTGGAATCTTTTAGAAAATGGCAACAAGTCTCTCCTGGCTGAATTGGATATAAAAAGTATGGAACTTTTTTTTAAAAAAAAATTAGCCCGTAATATTAAATTATCCATATACATGGAAACAAAGATAAGATTGCATGTATATTTTTTTTAAATTTTCTTTTACATTTACTGTACATTTCTAAGTCCTCTCCACAGTATAAGTAAAGCTGTCTGGGCTCCAAAGCAGTTTTTGTAGATCAAAGAAAGAGAGGGAAGAGGATCACATGTAGAAGCTGTTTCTCTGTAGCACCTGAACTTTCACAAACAGCTCAGTAAAACAGAAAGAGTGGCCAGCAGCAAGCATTATAGCTACCGGGATATCCAATGACTCTAGTTCCACTGTGCAGTCCAGATCTTTCTCATGCTGCTTTCAGATATTCCACTTTAGCAAAGGTCATTCCACATTCATTCATTACTTCACTCCCTCACTTCTTTTTTTCCTTTGCATTAACTAGAATGCCTCTTGGGGGCTCAGTAGCGTGATCAGCTTCGTTGTAAGTATTAGGAAGCAACAGAAAAAGAAGGGATCCAAATTTTCTGTGCCTGTAAACCCTAAGGAGAGTGATTCTCCTCAACTCCCTTGTTTATATCCTGGAAGATAGTCGTTCACAGGGACATACTATTTTCTGATCATATCACCAAGCTTCCTTATTTATTACTGCTCTCTTGTTAATGTTTATGTTATGAGTTTTAAGTTTGTTTTCAAGTGGCTTGATTTCAAATTTCACTTCAATAAATCTTAGAACATTTACATTTCTCCTTTCTCAATGTACCTTTTACATTGAACAAGGATGAGAATGTGGAAAAAACCAGTGTTGCTGCCTTGGATGGCCTGTATATAGCTAGAATTTGTATGCTGTATCTTTCACTTTCCTTCAATTAACTATTACAAATAATAAACCTGAGAAACCTATTTTTAGAATAACCGTTTTCAGTTCTGATTGTTAGGAAAAAAATTTGAGAATTTGCTGTTTTCACCATCCAACAAGGTTTCCCCCCCTGAAGCTCTTAACCAATTTAGATACATTTGCTTTACTTCTCCAAGTAGTGATTTCCAAGTGCTTTTCAAATCATTTCTAAAATAAAATGAGACTCATCCACAAAAAAACAAAGAAGCAGCTACCCCATTTATAATTCTTGAGCCTGCAAGTGAACAAGCATGTTAGCAACTGTACAGTTTTGAAGAGTCATTGTAATCGGCTACCAGAATGTTCCTTTTTGAGAGGCCTCAACTATTCTCCCTTTTACAGTGTGAAAATGTCTGTTGGAGAGCACTATGCTAATATAACATGAATAGAGAAAAATAACTTCTCTGTCATATCACAAAACAGGCCTGAAATTAGCTCTGTTGCATGCTAGCACATTCTGGGGAGCAAAGACCGAGAAAAAGACAATCAGTTGGCCCAGAGATTACATAAAGAAAGGTGCTGTACCATCATTATTTCTCTGTCTGCTTGCCTTGTCTGCCATTTGGACAGCAGCTTTCTCTAAGGATAGGATAAGCTAAAGTAAGAAGGACAGGAATACTCAAAAGAATGTTTAAAACATGGAGAGGGACAATTTTTTAGAGGAGAGTACAGGTGGTACAGGAATTATTAGCCTGGTTTATTCTTTGCACTAAATCATTGCTTAATTACTGTTTATTAAGTAAATCAACATTTGGGTTCACACAAATTCTGAGCCATAACCAAAGTAAACCCCATCATCATGGCTTAATGGGAATCCAAATCCATCTAGCCATTATTTCTCAAGACTCTAGTCCAGAGGATAAAGTCTAATAAACTCTGGTGAAAAAAATCAACACCCAGATTAGTGACGAACCAACATCAGTGGCCCTGATATCATTTTGCTTTTGCTGAATTGAGGATTATCCCATTTACCAATTAAATTGATTAAAACTGTTAGCTTTTTACAGCCATGAGGCCACATCTGGTCCTTGGGTTGTTCCTGCCGGCATGTGTGAGGTCAATTAGAAATATGAAATCAAGTGTAAATAACTGTCTGCCAATGCATGTTGTACAATAGCATTGCTTTTATTTTGAAAGTGAATTCTTTTTCAATTTATGTATGTGTGTGCATGCATACCTATGTACTTTCACAGGCCTATTAGTCTGGCCCTCATCAACAGTCTCGGTTTGTCATGTGGCCCTTTGGGAAAATTAATTGCCCAACTCTGCCCTGAACTGTCTTGATAATGTGAATCACTAAATAAGGTACAAATATTGGACTAAATAATGATGCAAAAGATTTGATTCAAAAGTGGCCTGGCTAAATGTAAGATATGTAATGTATTATCAAAGAAACATGAATAATCTTATCTAAATATTACAGGAGAGAATATTTGCCTCAGACAAGAAAAAAATGGGTTCACCTTCCTACTCAGTTCACCGTCTGGCTTCATACACAATATAATAGCTACTTTTCTACAAAGTCAAAATCATACAAACTGCCTTAGAGCTTCATATGATATAGGTATTTATCTATTGCTGTCTGATTTGGGCTAATTCTCCCCAACAGCCCTTGTCTCTAAAAACAAATGGATAAATTCCCTTGAATCAACTCTGAATCGTGAACGTTATATGCCTATATTTTTTTTCCTGTTAGCAGTAATGAAGTGATTTCCTTTTTCTTTTTCAGGATGTTTTTCAGCTGATATTTCCTGGCAGTCTCCTACCCAACTACTGAACAACTAAGCCTGCATAGCTTTTAAGAATTTGCTACATTCAGCTAGCTGCTGTTATTTATGAGACAAACATGGATATTATGTTGGATTCACTAGCATAGTATGAAAAAAGGATGCTAATTTGATCAATATTAGTAGGAGAGAGAGATCCTACTAATAAATATATAGGATGGGAGGTGGGTAAAGAACTGTGCTCTGGTAATGGAAAATGCAATCACTCTCACTATCCCAAAGGTGCTTCTTCACAAGATAACTGGACTTTCTTGTTCTTCTTTGAAGATGTTTTGCTTCATTCCAATTCTAACTGGATGGGGGGAATGGAAGGATTCCGTTCCAGAAATCCTTCCATTTGCTACCATTCAGTCAGAGCTGAAGAATCTTCTTGGATGAGAAATGAAACGTCTTCAAAGAAAAACAAGAAAGTCCAGTTGCCTTGTGAAAAAGCACCTTTGACCTGGATGACTGAGAATCTCCATAAACACTCTGTCACTAATATAACAAAATATCTTTCAAACTAAAAACACTTACTACAATTTATTAAGACACATACATTAAAACAAATATATTATGACAAGACAAAGATGAGCCTTATTCCTCCTTTGGCTGACTACCTATCAGGATGTTAGACAGGAACTTATCCCACTGTTGATGTTCATTGTTTTTTCTGCTTTCTGTATATTTGAAGAATAATTTTATTTGCTTCCTTTTCTTTCTCTTCTCTCCTTCTTAGAGGCTTCATTCTACCCATTCCTCAAACTTTGCAGCTTCTGTTTCAGTTTCTTTAATTGATTTAATTAATTTATTTATTGAGTTATTATGCCTTTGCTGTCCCCATTCCATTATTCACCAATCTCCTTCTCCAGCATGATAGAGGGAGAATCCACAAATGGGTTAACTCTGTCCTCCTGCCCAATTAGACTAAGTCTGTCGAACTTGCCACGCCTCTCCTGGGCCAGAAAACCTCCCAGTCACGACTTAGTCTGTGCCCAGAAAAGACGTGATTTTTGGCTCCAGTTTTTCAGACTGATTCTACATTGTGCAGGTTGTATGGTTCTTACCCATTCGTGAATTCTCTATTTCCCTTTCATTATGGTGAGTAAGAAAAACATACGCAGGGCCTTTCAAGTTAATTTCCAGGCATATTCATTTAGAAATGACCTCAGATAGCATGGCTAAGAAATATTTTGTGTGAGACCTGCCTGTCATCTGTCCTTTCATATGATATTTCAGTTAGTGCTCATTTCAGCTCATCCAAATTTGTAATTTTAATCTTCTGTGTGATATCTTGACACCTTAAAGGCAGCTGCAGATCCATGCAGAAGGGGGCTCTCTTATCTGAGCTACATAAATGGTAATTGTATGGCTTTATGCCTTTTGGTTGCCATCTACTGGTTGTCTAGAGTTTTGTAACTCTAATATAGATCAATAATCTGATTTAGCTAAAGAGTTTCATATCACCTTTGTTCTACACTGATGAGGTTTGATTTAATATCTTAAATTTCTAATAAAACATTGAAATGAGGGATCTTTGAAAATGTACTATAGTGAGTATTGAATTTTAAATTCTGAAAGAGGTTTGGAAAATACTTTTCTCTAAAAAGTGGGGTTTTGAAATAAGCAATTCAATCTAATTTCTAAATAAACCCAATGGTTAACTATCTAATGGATTTCTCCTTTTTCCACCAAAACCTCAAAAGAAACAAATGTCACTTTTATTATATGCCAGTAATGCAGCTCTATTATTGCAAAACCCATCAGGGTTAAGATGCACACTACAATCCCTAGCCAAATTCTGAAGGGAAGGCAAATTATTGATAAACAATTTTAAAACTGAAGTTTGGGTTTTCTTCAAATGAAGATAGTTCTGCTAAAAGAAAAGCTGATGACCACAACAGAATGACCCAGCAAGAAGACCAGTTCTTCATACTTCCTCTCTGGAGAAGAAGAGACTTGAGATTGCCCACAAGTGTTCATACAGCTGTTCCTCATAAGGAAACTGTGACACAGCTGTCACTGGCAAGTTTAGAGCCATCTTTTTGCTCAAACTATGGTTGGTGCCCTCAAGCATAGTTCCTTCCAGTGAATTCACATACTTCCTTTTTTAATCACTTCTGAAAATTGTTTGTTAACTGCTTTTCAACTATTATGAACTTTTGGCTCAGTAAGTTTTGCAGTACCAGATGAGTTACCTTCAAACCTTAGTGAAAACAGTTTTAAATACAAGTTTAAGGACTTTTTTTTCTGGAGTAAACAGCAGAAGGGTGATTAAAACTTTGATTTTATAAAATGTTGATTTTTTTTGAAATAAGATTTTGGAATTAATAATAAAAAATATTTCCATGAGAAAATACTTTTGTTTTGAATCCTTTAAAAAAATGTAATTAGATGGACTTTGAAGTTTGGACACTAGAGGGAACAAGAATGGACTAAAGATTTTAATTAATAAAGAACACTTAAATTTGACTTATTAATACAAAGTATTTTAACATTGGTCACATTGAGAGATATTTTTGAACAACAGACCTAGAAGTTAATTTTAAGAATGCCTGCCATGATAGATGGACTGTTTAAAATATGTTATAAAAAAGAATTTTGTAAGAACTGAAAAGACATCTAGTTTTAAGACATTTTTGAAGGATTAAAGATCCAGATAGTTAAAAGTAAAAGAAAAAAAATATAAAGTTGGTTTATTTAATCAAGATCGAAATAGATGTTGTTATCGCTGGTAATCCTTCATGGAACTTTGCCAAGAACTGAAATGACAAGACATTTGTTTGTAGATAAGAGATGGGATGTGGGAAGAAATGATCACTTGTTGTAGTTTGAGAAGTATGAGAAGGCGATAAGTTACTAAAATTTATACTTGTAGTAATGAACAGGGAAGCCCTTTCTTTATATATTTCTTTTCATTATATTCCTATTTTTATTTTTCTATTTTCTTTTCTGCATTATCTTTTTTATTGTTATTGTTTTTAAATTTGCATTCGTTTTTGATATTGTAATTTTTAATAACATTACTGGTTTTTAAAAAAAGGCAGCCAAAATGATAAGCTTGTATATATTAGATATAGAATGGCTTTGCCCCTATGTGGAAAGCACAGAACTATTTGAATTATATACTGCAATGATACTCATACAGGTAGTCTTTGATTTATGATCACCATTGAATTCAAAATTTCTGTTGTTAAACAAGACAGTTTTTAAATTAATTTTGCCTCATTTTATGATTCTTCTTGCCACATTGTTAAATGAATCAGGCTTCCTTTTTTCTTGTCAGGTCACAAAAGGTGATCACATGACCCTGGGACATTATAACCACCATACATATAAGCCAGCTGCCAAGTGTCCGAATTTTGATCATGTGACCATGAGGATGTTGCAATGGCTGTAAGTGTGAAAAATGGTCATGTCACTTTTTTAAGTGCTATTGTAACTTTGAATGGTCACTAAACAAATGGTTGTAAGTGGGGGACTACCTGTATTTAGAAGTTTCTTCACCATGGTCTGCTGCCTGCTACTGCTTCAGAAGGGAAATTCAGAAAAGTCCCTTATAATGACCAATTGTGTCCTTGTAGATCGTATGCAATCTCTAATCATGTTTTATTATAGCGTCTCTTCTACAGAGGTGTTAAGAACAGGTATATTTCCCCTCATGAATGAAGACAAATATACATGTCCAGGATAGTGTTGCAGGATCCAATATGGGTTGGTCACAGGGATCCCCTGCAAGAATTGCCCCTGCAACTATGTAGGACAGATGTGGAGGAAGTTATTGACCAGATTACAAGAACCCAAGCGAGCGGTCAGATGAGGAGATCCAAACTCATTTGTAGCCTCACGATGAAAGGAACAAGGACATACATTCAATTTTGCAGCTACTAAGATTGTTGGCTGAGCAGGGACAAAAATAGCCAGGGAAATGATTGAAGCCCAGGAAATGGGCCCCTTCTTGGTCAAAGGAGTACTGATTTACCAACAGCTTATCAACTACTTAGGAACCAAGGACTTGCTAGCACAAGGAAACCACAGCCAACGACTTAATAGTTAGCCATCAACACTCTAATCAACAACTAAAAAGATACACATAACCAGGCACCACATAAATACTACACATAGAATAGCCCAAAGCACACATTTTGCTAGAGAGAAGTTCCCTGAGGGTGGGCTCCAGCATGAGTCTAAAAGCTCGGAAGACTAAACATCTGGTCGTGGTGACCAACCCAGATTGGGTCCTGCAATATTTTGCCTTGTTTAATGGACTTCCCATGACAATTAGAACCTTTTTTATATATAGTCATTACTGCTGAGTACAATGTTACACCTCTGGAAGTGGCCAAAATCTGCCTTAGATCAGAAGTGAAATCTTGATGCAGCAGAACTATTCTGCTCCTGGATAATATATCAATTGTTTCTTGCCTTTTCCTTTTCTTTTAGTCAGTTTTTAAATAACAAAAAAATCCACACATCTTTTCCCCTTTTGTTTTTTCTATATTTTGATCTATGACTTAAACAGACATGTCAAACACAAGGCTCGGGGGCTGGATGCGGCCCGCGAAGTGGTTTCATGTGGCCCGCGAAGCCATCCTGGAAGCAGTGAGAGAACGGCCCCCGCTGCCTTGGCCCTGGTAAGGTAATTTTGTGGTGGCTATCTATGCTGAAACGTATTCAGTCTTAGCTCCACAAGGCCATCTGGAAACAGTGAGGAACCAGCCCCTGCCGCGTCAGCCCCACCCACTGGGTGCATGCTGGGGAGGTGTCACCCTTTGTGAGGAATGAAGAAATGCACCATTGCCTGAAAGTAGCCAGCAAATGGCCCTCGCCTACTTCACATATCTGGCTTGATGGGCTCTGGTGGAGGGGTTTCGGCAGGCAGTGGGGCACTCTCCTTACACCACTGAAGCTGAGCTGGGCGGCGCAAATCCAAAAAGAAGTGCAACGCCACCCAGCCCCCAGCCTGCCTGGTTTCGGCAGGCAGCAAGGCGCTCTCCTCACAGCGCCAAGAGCTGAGTTGGGTGGCGCAAATCTGATGAGAAGTGCAATGCTGCCTAGCCCCCAGCCTGACCAGTTTCAGCAGGGAGCAAGGTGCAAAGCTGGTGAGCTTCGCACCTCCCGTCTCAACCTCACGGCACTCTGAGGAAAGCACCCCGCTGCCTGCCGAAACCAGGCAGGCTGGGGGCTGGGCAGCCTCACACTTGTTTTCAGATTCGTGCCACCTGACTAAGCCTCTCGGTGCTATGAGGAGAGCGCCCCGCTGCCTGCCAAAAACAGGCAGGCTGGGGGCTAGGTGGCATTGCGTAGGTAATGTCGACTCTCATACTGCTCATGGCAACCCCTCCCCCAGAGCCCACAAAGCCAGATATGTGAAGTAGGCAAGGGCCATGTGCTGGCCACTTGCAGGCGATGGTGCATTTCTTCATTTCTCAGGAAGGGTGATACCTCCCCAGCTGAGTTTCTTGCCTGTTTTTCTCCCTCCCTCATCTCAAATATTTTCCCACCACTCTGTACTTAGGAAGGAAGGAAGGAAGGAAGGAAGGAAGGAAGGAGAGGGAGGGTCTGAGGGAACTCCTGCCTTAGTCTTGCCCTACTACCCTTTCACCATCCCCTTGCCCCCTCCTCCTGGCCTATCCTGGGGTCTCCCATCCTATTGCTAAGGAAGCTTTGGATACAAAGCTGGTTCTCCTCCCATGGAGAGGGAATGGGCCTCCCTCTGACTTTGCCCTTGTACCCATCATGAGCAACCTGGTTAAAGAAAGCAAGCACAGCAGCATCAACCTTGAGGAGATAAGTGCAGCTGGGCACCCCCTTGGGGAAGTGGGGTGCTTGAGGGCCAGGCTGGGCATTTGACCTCTGCTGTCCAGGGCTCCCGGCAGCCCGCACGACCATCCAGCCCCCCCCCCACATGGCCTGAGAGGAACAGTGAGGCTCCTCCAGTGGACCATGCCTTAGCACTTACCCCAGTCCCACCCCCTTCTGCCAGAGACCCTCAGATCTGTCCTACTCCTGCCCAGGCCCCCACAGACCCCCTTGAGGCTAATGATGTAGAGCTGACCACGCCCACCCAGTAGGCCACACCCATTCCACCCACACCCACCCAGTAGGCAGCACCCATCCTGCCCCCCCCAGGGCAACCGCAATGCTGCTGCGGCCTTCAGTGAAATTGAGTTTGACACCCCTGACATAAAACTGAGTAAATGAAATGAAATTCATGAAAAATACATGAGGAAATTACAATTTTTGGAAATAAGCTTCACTATATCTAACGTTAACTTTTTTTAAAATAGCTTTTTTAAAATCCGAAAAGTCTTAAGCTTTTGCAACGATATTTAGAGGCGCGATTACTCAGGCCCAAATTGCCTTATATAACTTCTGAATGGGAGCTAGCATAACCGCCCGGGAAATGAATGAAACACTGAAAGTGACGCTCCAATAGGCGAAGTTACCAAACACCTCCCTCTGTTCGGGTTTTTCTTTGCAAGCCAAGTCTCCTCCCCTTTGCGCATGACCGGTAGCTTTAGCTATTTTAGGGACGGTACACAATTTTTTGCTCCTCCTGTCTGCTCTTTTGGCAACTACCGGTAAACTTAAAAAGTAATGGTTAATATGTTGGCATTTCGTTCATGACATCAATTGGATTCCACATACGCGAAGCCAAAATGTGCTTCGTTTGCTAATGTTATCTTGATCTTGAGTGAAGCCACCCGTAGAAAAGTCTACAGCAAAAAACAGCGGAATTTCTTCATAAAGTCGTCGGGTTCGTGGATTATGTGCCAGTTAACTGCTTTTCGATTCTTAGTGGCTACAGCGACAGATTTTCTCCGTGATGTTCTGTTCCCTAACTCGATCTTTCAGGTCTTGTATCTGTCCTTTGGCTTATCACTGCAAAAAAAAAAAAAAGTGATATCAATGTCTTTTAATCAAGCGAAACATACACAGATCATCAGAGATTTTTTTTTGCTAACCTCAGCTTCATTGCTGGACTATAGTTCCCAATCTGTAAAATATGAATTAAGTAATCCAATAAGAAAATAGCGTCCCGTCCCGCGCGCGCTAATCGCCCCACAGGGTCAGCCCGGAGCCCTAACCGGGCTTGCGGCTCTGCAGTAGAATTGCACCTTCTCTCTGGTCCCTAATCGAGGGGCGGGGGCGAATAAAATGATGGCAGAGGGGGGCAGGTCTATTCTTGCGCATGCGCGGCTTGTGAGGTCCAGCGCTACAGCAGTCCTGCGGTTTCTTTTGGGCGAGGGCGAGAGCGAGTGGCGACGGGCGACCGCGGAGAGGTGAGCGGGACAGGGGCCGAAGAGCCGCCAGCGACTCTCTCGCGCCCTCGCGGGGAGGGAGAAGAGGAAGGAGAGCGGTGCCTTTGAAGCGGAGTTGCCAGGCAAGACGCGGGAAGTCAGATGACCCCCCCCGCCGACTCCTGTCTCAGTCGGGGGATGGAAGAGAGAGGAGCCGTCTTGTTTCTTTTTCTTTTCCCGAGAGGGGACGGGGCTGTCCTTCCCTCTCCTCGGTGGTAGCAGGATTTTCCGGCTGCGCGCCCTCCTCGCCCCTCCGTGCAAATAAATGCAGCGCGGGAGAATTAGTGGTAGAAACCCCCTCCGGATTGAAGGGACAATCGCCCCACCGGGTGGAGAATGTAGGCAGGCAGGCAGGCAGGCAGGGTGGCCCAATCTCGTAGGTTGAATCCAAGAACGGTTACAACATTCTCTGTCTCCTTCTCCCCCCCCCCCACCCCCAACATAAGGATAAACATATTTGGTGGAAGGTATCACCTAAAAAGTGAACGGATTATCCTCTTGAAGCCTGACCTGCTATATTTCACTTTGGGAATGAAAAGTGTGAAGAAAAATCCCAAACTTTCTTTGCAATCCGTTCACTGTGCGCCTGACATTTGAAGTCTCACTTCAGGATGGAGAGGTGGTGTCATTTTGCTCAGTGCTGCATGCATGCCCACCTTCTGTCACCCAATGTGTTGTTAACAGCAGGACATTGGGAATCTTTCAACACTGTTAATTTTTTAACCACTTCTCTCAAATATGGATCAAAATAATCTTCAATATTAGAAAACAGGTGGATCTCAATGTTTGAGGGAAGAAACAACATTCTTTGGAGATATTGGATAGAAGAATCATCTTGGGTGTAAGGAATAGACAGTTTTTAGTCCCTCAAAAGCAGGGGTTCTCAACCTTGGCAACTTTAAGACTTGTGGACTTCAATTCCCAGAATTCTGGGAGTTGAAGTCCACAAGTCTTAAAGTTGCCAAGGTTGAGAACCCCTGCTCAAAAGGCTGTCATTGGCACAGGAACATTCTTTGGCCAATGTAAAGTGTTTCATAAAATGTACTGCCTGAGTTGTAATCTCTACTGTTTAGGGCCCGGACTTTTTTTTTAACTATACTTTTCAGATGTCAAGTCTTTCTTCTATTTCTCTTTATCTCAATTACAGCATGATGACTTCAGATTTGCAGTTTTCTCCTCTTATTTCTTTAATGCAGCTATGTACCATTTGCATCCATGTCTCAATTTTTCATAGACACTCAAGTTACTTTATTTTCAAGATTTATTATAGTGGGAGCCCTTGTTTAGTTGGGGAAAGAGTTATGTTTTAAACAGTAATAATAGGGAGTGATTTGATTGCCAGAACTTTGCAAAACTTTTACGTAAAAATGTGTATTCAAACCAGCTAATTATAAGATAACGTGTAGGTTAGAAGAATGCCATTAATACAGTTAATTTTATTTCAGACTCAAGCATTAATAGCAGCATTAGATTTTGTATTAGATGTACCGTGTTAAAAATTTAAGTATTTTTTGACCTTGTGATTGAGATTGAGTAGTAGTTTGGAAAGACAACTGACATTTTGTTCTTCATATAATTTCATTGTGCAACCACAATGAACCTGCTGAAATGGAGGGGCAAAGGTTGTATGTAAAGTAAGTAGTTGGCCTAACAATTGTTGGATGTTTCAGAGAAATATTGTGCAGGAACTTAGTTGACGTTCTTTATTTAAAGGTGGCCTTGGGGAAGATTTTTGCAACAGGCCATAGTTGATAAATTACATCAGAAAGATAACTGTCAGGTTGAGTAAGAGGCATTTAAACATGTTTTTTTTTTTAGGCTTTTGGGAACATCTGTCATTGATGTTCTGTTGCAACATGAAGCAACTTGCAGTAATCATACATTAGCTAAATTGTTTAGTATAAATCATCTGTATTTTATGGTATTAATTAACTGCTGTCCTTGAAACTGCAAATAATTAAACTCCTTAGTGTTCAAGCATTTGAACTTTGTTCTTCTAATAAGGACATCTGACCTGCTGGTCTTTTTTGTTATATTTACAGATGTAAGAATGTCTAATTGCCATGTATAATGCTAAATATTCATCAAGAACATTTTGAAAAATGCTTGCTATATTGAAATTGGTAACATACTGTATTTACTAAGGGATTACAGGGTCACTAAAGGGAATCATTGTGTTTTACTTGAAGATAATTTTTGCTTAATCCCCAGAATACTTGTGAATTGGAGAATTGTCTTGTGTTTATCAAAACAGTGATGTAGAAGATTATAGAATGTAGAATATTTAGTTGAAAGCAAACAAATGGATTACAGGTACACTGGCTGATAATAGGACAGAAGTACAGAAGCTTCAGGAGGGATAGTATTGAATGTGTTATTTAAAGCCTCATTTGTTACCCTCATTTGCAGAAGGTGAGTGTTTGTTTTGGAGAGCCTCTTCAACCCATGTGGATTAGAACTTTTGGAAATTGTGGTCTCAGCTGATGAACTTGTCCATTGCAGAGACTCTTCTATCTTCCACTGCTTTCCCCCACAACTTGTATGGAGTAAGATGAACCGAACAGATCCATCCTCAATATAGCACAAGACTTTTGAAAGAGAAACTTCACAATGTGTACCCCAAATATGAAGCAGCTCTTTTTGAATCATTAAAGCAGCCACATTGTTTCAAAAAATGGCTTTGGAAGCTGCTTCTGATTGTCTCTCATGTGCAAAATGCATGCACATGAAGATGTAAAGGCAGCAAAAGCTGCTTCCAGAGTTAAAACAACTGTTTTAATATTTTTAAAAGAGCTGTTTCATACACACTTCCATTTGTGGGAAACATCTCTTTGAAACATTTTGCAGAGCCATCATGCATGCCTGCATACACACACAGACTCAGACTGAGCAAATCAAACTTGGTTAGATTAAACTTTATTATATGAATAAAATTGCAACTGTCGATCTTTCCACTAAGTTCTTGAACAATAATAAATAATAATCTTCATTTTCTTTCTTTTTTTTGATATTGATTGCAGTGCTGTTCCTTTTATGTTTTTCTTATTGCCTCTCTATTTAAACTATTTTTCCTGTGGTCTGCACAAACTTCACAAATAGTGACAAAGTATTAATTGATATTATATATTTCATATTGATGAGATTACCAGTTCAATTGAATTTCACAGTACCACCCTCTTTTTCTTGAGCCTTTGTTCCAACTTTTTAAGGATCATCTCCGCTTTTTCAGTGGCATTCATGGAACAATAAGGGAACAATTTGAGCCTCGTCTTTAGTGCTGATAATCATCAATCAGATTGGGATCTCCATCCTCTGCAGAGTTATAACCAAGATTATATAAAGCACGAGACATGCTAAATGATAAATTTTGACTATCTTGTCATTCTGAGATGTAGATCCATGCTTTTCATTGAATCTTTTTCAGATTAACTTCAATTCTTGCATGGCTTCATAGTCACAGGGATTCTATGCCTACTTTACTTATCCAATTGTATTCATCATTCTCCCACATAGTTTGCTGTGTTCTGCCATTACCACCATTGAACATGTAAATCTCATTTTTTCAAAAAAAGACATCATCATGGAAGTTCCAATCTTGTCAGATAATCACCGACTACAACAATATACCTTTTGCTATCCCAAGAAGATTGACAGGCTTTCTACTTTTATTAGAAGACAATCCCTTCAATTTAATGTCTTCTCTCCTGACCATTCAAGTCTATAGATAAATATTGGAACTCCAGTTTATCTCTGTCTGAAACCCTGTCATTTATTAACAAATCCCCTCCATGTTTACATTGTCCATTATAAAGAACTAAAAAATAGTCCATTGCTGTGAAGTTGGCTTCTATGTAGCTTTTCTTGATCACTGTAGCTTTCCATGGAAACTGGGAAGTATGGGAATTTCAATATTGGAGATATGCAGGTAGAATAGAAGGAGAGGTCCCTGTTAAGTTCTGGAACTTTCTTAATGAGACTTTATACAAGTGCAGAAAGCCATATATACGACTACATAGATAATTACTAAAAGAATAATAACTATTTGAAAAACACTTGTTTTTCTGGATCTTGTCCCGTATGGTAAAATAACCTGCAATATCTTTGCCCCTTTTTTGTTTTTGTTGCTGAAAAACACTGTTTAGCATACCCGGTTACTCTGAATGTTGAGATTGGTTACAATACTTGGTTACTTAGTTTTTAACAGCAGTACTAAAAGATTTTAGAACATAGGAAAGAAGTGTTCCATATGGAAGAACTTAGTAATTTTTATAATAGTATCTTATATCAGTATTGTGCTCCCTGTAGGTAACATCTTTTAATATATAATTTGTATATGCTAAATCCTATGTCATATATTTATATCGGGGCCTATATGGAAAAGAGGGCAGGATCCCAATGTATTAAAATATGCATCTAGAATTTTTTTTATTGGAACACATCACATTTTCTACCAATGATTTTATTCTTATGTTCAAAATTGTTGTATAGTGTGTACATCTAAAGCTCTTTTGTTTTTTCACGATTCCCTGTAGTTTACTGCCCTTTAGCCAAGCTAAGAGGCCTTCCTGATACTGCATCTGTTATGTGAGCTAAAGTATTATTGTTTCCGGAATTGGAATTGGAATTCAACAATTGGCAAATAACATGCCTAGCCTCAGGCAAATTTCCAAATGTGGTTAAAAACCATTCTCTTCCCTTTACAACAGCTGGCGGTGCATCTAAACCCATTTAACCTTTTATAGGGGAGTAGCATGTCATGTGAACCAATCAGCTAATGTGTTTGATGCATAGCTTTGTCCTTTTTCTTTAACTAGTTTCTGTTATTGTATCTGTTTAATATAGTGACACAGAAAGAATATTTGTGATCTGGCCAGTAAAGTTATGAGTGCTTTTCATATTATTCCTAAATGATAGTGTAAAGGTTACAAAACTTTTATTAATTGAATAAGAGTCGTGCCATAATTTATATTGGCATTTACGTTAAAAATATATCAAATAGTAGACAGCTTAAGTAGACAGCTTAAGTCTCTCACTTGGGTATTTCCCATCTTTTTTTTTTTGTTTGTTTCTTTCTCCTTCCCTTGCTTTTCATGTTACCTCCTGCTGTGATGAAACAGGCTGAACATTCTTAAAGCTTCTGGCATTTGAATTAGTATTGAAAAAAGTAAATAAATTGATAAAATAATTTTTTCTGTCTTTGAGATTATTTGTGAAGTAAGCAAAGCAATTTTCACTGCTCTGAATTTGTGTTTGGAAATTGTTGATCCACAAATGTGAGAAGTCTCACAAATGTAGGGGATATTTCTTAATACCTTTAATGTTACAATCACTGTACATTATAGTAACATTAATAAGAATGTTATGATTGTGTGACTTGGACTTATTACAAATTATCACAATATAAAATATCTGATTTTTTGTTCTGCAAACTCATTATAAAAGAACTAGAAAAAGTAAGATTTAGTAATGTTTTGTTATTGCCACTTGATTCCAGTAATTGATCAGATCAAAATATTGCATTCATACTTACTAAAAAGAACAAGTCCAGCAAAACCTTGTTTACTGGATCTCAGTGCAATGGATTTTGCATGTAACACACCAAATTTCTATTGTGATTTGCCTCATTTGTGCAATAATACCATTACACAAAATATGCAAATTGGTAGAAATAATGTAAATCCTTGCAATGCTCTAATTCTAATTTCAGCAGATTTTTCTTAGTAATGCATAGATTCTCACCCCAATCAGTCTATTAAAATGAGGTTTCATTGTAAACATTTCTCCAATGAGCTAAAAAAACATTTAACATAATATTAAATGTAGAAGACAAAATCTGGAGCCATTTATATTCAGCTTTTGACTCTTAGATCTGTATAAAATGTTGTACAGATTGAACAAAATAAGTCACAAAGTGAAAAGTTTTTAACAATATTATTCCATTTTTATAATCTATATATGTGTTCCATATATAAACAATGGCATATACATTTTATTAACTTAGTAAAAATGTAATACCTGAGTAGATAATGATAGAAAATTTCTGAAAATATTTTACAGAAGGAATAATCAGTTATTTAATAGTGATAATGTCAAAAGCAATGCAATAAAAATAAATTGCCAAGTTAATTAGTATGTTTACACATTTCTGTATTTATCTGAAGCTATTTACAGATGCATAAACTTTAAAATAGATTTTTGTAATTTAAGAAAGGTGCCATGGATTACAGTAGCTTATAATTAAGAATTTTAACTGGCTGCCCGCCTGTACTGTTATGTACTTATCCCACTGACTTATAAAAGTATGCGAGAGTTCAGGCAACCTTATTTTTAGGTTGTATCTTTGACATCATTTAAAAAGAAGCAATCATATATTTAGAGCAAATAAAATTTCAGAAGAAATAGTTATGATTCACCATGAGATTAAGAAATAAGAGGATATCTAAGAACAATATACTGTAAATGTTTTTTACATGTGGGTTTCCAGACAAGTATACTTTTTTTAGATATACTGATCATAAGGCTTAACACATTGAAGTATGAATTCCAAAAGTTTGCTGACATTTCTAGGTTTTCTTGTGTTTTAGTCAACTAGCTCAGGGGTCCTCAACCCTTGGTCCGTGGACCAGTACCAGGCTGCGGCATGCCAACAATCGGTCCGCACAAATAAGCAAAGCCCCATCCACTGGATGCAGGCAGCACACAAACCACGCACCTCCAGTCCGTGGGAAAACCTTTCTCCACGGAACCCAAAAGGTTGGTGCCCAGAAGGTTGGGGACCTCTGAACTAGCTAATTTAAATTGTTTTTATCAGGTATTTGTGGACATTCCCAAATACTCTTGTCTTTAAAAAGAAAGCATTAGACAACACTTCAGAAATATATATTTGTGTTAAATAGAGTTTTTTATTTGTTTTCCCCCCCATAGTTTATTAACTTTTAAAGAAAATCAATCAGTAAAAATGACTACTTCATGGAGTGACCGGCTACAAAATGCAGCAGATCTTCCTGCAAACATGGATGGCCATGCTCTGAAAAAGTACCGTCGGGAAGCATATCACCGGTAAGCTCTTTTACAGTTAGAAGCATATCTTTAATATACTGCAGGAAAAGCTGAAATCCTAAATACACATACAGCTCTATTGGTTCACACAGCCTAATTTCAAGAAAGAAATTAGCATCCTTGAATATTGCTAAAATTTGATCATGGGATGAATGAGAGAAAACAAATGAGATTACATCCAGACAGGATGGAGGTACTGATAGTAAGGAGGAAGCTGGACTCAGGGAATGAGATGAATCCTTGTTTTTATGTGGTTGCATTTCCCCAGAAAGAGGAGATATGGAGTTTGCGAGTACTTCTTGGACTTGGTGATAGTTATCCACAACCCTGGTTAATTCTCATCTTGACTACTGCAACATACTTTATATTAGACTGTCCCTGAAAGTTGCAGCAATAGGCTGCTGACAGGTGCAAGGTGCAGAGATATGATGCCTGTACTAAAATATCTCACTGATTGCCAGTTGTCTACTGTCAGAGTTTAAGGTGATGATGTTAACACTTAAAGTCTTAAGCATCCTAGGGCCTATCTGGGGGAACACAGTCCTATTACAAATCTCCTGATTACTTAGATGAGCAGGATCTCCTATTCTCAGGTTCTGATTTTTTTCTGGATTGCTTCCCATTTCCTTTTACTTACTTCTGTCTCTCCTAGGTGCCCTAGCAATGTTACTTGTGCTCTTGTGCAAACTCACAATGCAGCAGTTTTGGTCAAGCAAGGCTTTATTATATCAACTGCCATTGTGACTTTTGCAGATCTATTAGCAGAAGTTTGAAGAAAGGTAGATAGCATCCTAATTCAGTCTGCATAACTTTCCCTTTAGTTCTTTAACAAGGGAAGATAGGTGCTATTAATTTATTCTCTCCCCAAATGACAGATAACTGGATAATGAAAAGTTTAAGATGAATTGAGATTAATGTATTGTTCTGAAACATTATTAACAAACGGAAAAGATATAAAAAGTTATAGTATATCATAAATATACTTTGTTAGAATAGAAGGGAAACAACCAGATTGAAACTATTACAGGTGATAATGAAGAAACAGTTCAATTTGTTTGTCATTCCTATACTATTTTTGCCTGTTCTGAATTTCAAAAACAGTGTAACCATCCTTGGATGAAGGAAAAATTAATCAGACTTGGAGGATGTAATGGAAACTATTTTTTCAAGCTGTGCTTAGTCAATGCCCCAATGTCAAGGCAACCCTCATTGCTGTAGCACATTGCTAAACATTCCATAGAAGTTTTACAAATATAAATAACACGCAGCTTATATAAGGAAAAAAAATCAAAGAGTTATCCAAAACCAATAATTTCTTGTGATGCGTATAATATTGAATAAGTACTAAATGAATGAGGAAAGCCTTGAGACAAAATGTAATGTTTAATTTTACAACTTAATTATAATAACATTTATAAACTGTCCAGAATTTCTGGGAGTTGGGCAGCATGTACAGATAGTCCTCAACTTACAACAGTTAATTTAGTGATTGTTCAACGTTACAATGGTATTGAAAAAAGTGACTTATTCTAAAGTACACTGAGTCTTCTTTCTCTTTTATCTTTAATGTCAATCTGTCCATTTCTGCACAGTCTAAAATTTTCTTAATTAGTTGTTCTTCCATCGGTAAGTTTTCATTTTTCCAATATTGGGCAAATACAATTCTTGCTGCAGTTAATACATGTAAAATTAGATATATACTATCTTTCTCGTAGTTTCCTCCTATTATGGCTAACAGAAACAGTTCTGACTTGAAATCTATATGTTTTGTAGTCATTTTTTTCCAACCATATGTGTATTTTTGACCAAAATCTTTTAGCTTTAGGGCATGTCCACCAGATACAATAATAAGTACCTGGTTTTTGTTTTACATTTCCAACACTTGTTTGATGTATTTTTAAACATTTTCGCTAATCTCATCGGTGTTAGATGCCATCTGTAAAACATTTTGTATAAGTTTTCTTTGTAAGCTACCGCTTTCGTTAATTTAGCATTTCCTTCCCATAATCTTTGCCAGTTTTCTAATTCTATATTATGTCCAAAGTTCTTTGCCCATGTTATCATTGCTTCTTTTACTTGTTCCTCTTCCATCTTTAAGTTTAACAAATATTTATAGAGTTTCTTAATCAATTTTTCATCTGTTTTTAGCAGTATCTGATCAAATTCTGTCCTTTATAAAATCCCGCTGTTTTAGCATCTTTTTCATATCTCGTTTGAATTTGCAAGTATGGCCACCATGATAGATCGATATCTTGTTCTTGTAAATCTTGTCTGTCTTTCAATTTCTTTTCACTGTCCAAAATATCTTTGTAGGTTACAACTTTCTCATAATTGATTAAATTTGGGTAAGCAAATGCTTCCATTGTTGAAACCCATCCAGGTATTTTAATATAGATTTGCAATTTTTACCAATGGCTAGAAAAGCGAGTTAGAAAGGAACATGATATGTACTATGTAACATTGAATATATACTAGTAAGAAGATTATTGAACGATTAACTAACATATTGATTATGATAATATACCGTAGATTAACTCTTTACTGTTTTTTAAATACATGAACCCAGACAATATGCTGTTTGCTAAATATTAAGAATGTTATTTTAAAAAACCCCAACCCTAATCCTAATCCTAATCCTAGCCCCAACCCTACAAAATTAATAAAATATATACAAAAAAGAATACTTGCTTTTGCTGAAACTCATATATATATATGAGGTTTTCACGGGTGTTTGTATGTAGGTCTTTGGTTATTCGGGTTTTCTCCCACGTAAAATTGGAAGTGTCTTGGTGATGTTTCGACGAAGTCCCATTCGTCATCTTCAGGCTGGTGTTTTCGGCTTCGTGCTTCTAGGTAGTAAAATAAACAGCACTGGAAAGATCATAGGAGAGAAAAAGACACATAACATCAGTGTAAAGTGGCTATAAGATCTGAAAGCAAGCCACAGCAATCTCCCAGAACAGGGGAAGTAAAGTAAAAGCCAAAGTGGTTTCAGTGGTGATAGGAGCACTCGGATTCCTTAGCTAGGAGAATGGCTTTAACAAATCCCAGGAACAACATCAGAGTTCTATGTCCAGAGAACACAATGCTAAGAACAGCTAATATACTACACAACCCTCAAACTCCCAGATCTCTAGTAAAGGATCACAACTGAGGAAGACACATACCACCCATAAGGGTAAGTAGGGATTTTGGGTTTTTTTAAGAACTTTGCATGAATAAAATCCTGATAGTAGGTTTTAGTTTCATCAAAAGTTATATAGAATCCAAAGGACCTACTTGCTTTTACTATTTAAGTTAATTTGTTTCATTTATTTTTTAAATGTCTAGAGTTGGGATGATAACTGCTAATCAAGTCATCAATTATGGATCTGTGGGCCAGTAGAATAAAGCCCCTGACTCAGACAGGAAGCAAGGAAATAAAAGTAAATTCTTGAACTTAGAAAAATTCTTATTTCAGGATCTCCAGAAGCCTGTTAAATATTCCTATATAATAGGTTCTTTAAAAAGATATTCTATTTAAAATAGGTTTTTAAATAAAATCAGGGTTTTTTTAGTTTTCCTCTTTATAGAAATGCATGTTCATATACACAGATCTACAGCTACTGAACTGTAGCTGATGCTACTACAGTGGTGCTTAAAAGTTTTTGAAGCCTACTGAATTTTCTATATATTTGCATAAAAATGACCTAAAACTAGATAAAGAGAATCCAATTAAACAAATGAATCCAAAACATTATACTGTTTGTTTATGTATTTAGGACAAGGACCCAAAGCTACATATTTGTGTATGGCAAAAATATGTGAACCTTTGCTTTCAATAAAAGATGTGCTCCCCTTGGTCAGCAATATACCAAGGCATTATAAGATGGTACTAACCCTTCATGTGATCTTGATTCTATTCCTCTGTTAATGCAGCCTAGGACTGAGTTGGCTTTTTTGGTAGCTGCCGCACACTGCTGGCTCATAGAAGTAGTTCTCAACATATGACCACAATTGAGCCCAAAATTTATGTTGCTAATCGAAACATTTGTTAAGTGAGTTTGCCCTATTTTACAAACTTGCCACAATTGTTAAGTGAATCACAGCAGTTGTTAAGGTATAACACTGTTGTTAAGTGAATCTGGCTTCCCCATTGACTTGGTCAGAAGATTGCAAAAGGTGATCACGTGACCCCAGGACACCGCAGCTGTCATAAATATGAATCACTTGCCAAACATCTGAATTTTGATCATACGACCATGGGGATGCCGCAACAGTTGTAAATGTGAAAAATGATCATGTCACTTTTTTCAGTACCATTGTAACTTTGAACAGTCACTAAACAATTGTTTGTAAGTCGAGGACTACCTGACCTGTATTTAAGTGATTATCCACTAGGACTCATATAGTTTTCCAAATATGTAGTTTTTGAACATTTTTTTCAAATAAATGAATAAGTTTAATGTTTTTGACTCATTGTTTAATTTGGTACTCTTTATCTAGTTTTAGGATGTGTGGAGAACAGATCACATTTTAGGTCATATTTATGCAGAATTACTGTAAAATTCAACAGGATTCATGAACTGTTAAGCACCACTGTGACCTTTCTACTTTAGTGATGGGGATTTTGTAATTCTTTTTTGATACCCACAGATTCCTATTCCCCAGCTTCCAAAAGAGCAGGAAACTGCTGAAAGTGGCAATGCAATTTCTTGATAGATCTGAGAAAGAAAAAAATATTGACATATAAGGCATTATTTAGACTGACTGAAATTAAAAAAAATAAACCCTTTAGAAATCCCAATTCTGTTTGTTTAAATAATATTGTTCTATCAGTACTTTTATTCTCTGTATTACGTGACTATTAACACTTTTAGATATAATCCGTAGGATCAAAAATCGCCTTCTCCTCTACATCTAATGGCTGCGAAGAAGCTAAAGGGTGGGGAATGGTTGTCAGGAATGTTGTGAGTGATTTTTGAGGATTGTGTTCTTTAAATTTGCCGCAGCTACAATACATTCTGATGGTCGCTTTAAAAATAATGTATATTTTTGCCAGAATATATTTTGGAATAATCTCTGTAGAATTTAGAGAATTGTATGTTTATGCCTTTAGTTATTTCACCAGAATAACTAAAAGTTGGACTGAATCTGTTGACAAATCTGTTGTATTACATCACCCTGGGTAGATGTTGTGCATACCTTTTTTACAGCTGTCATCTATGAGACTGGCTCAACCTGTATAGTGAATAGTGATTCAGTACTTGATAAATTATCATAGATATTAAATTGTACATAATGTTTTTATTTTGCTTTATGTTTTGTTGTAAATAAAATTCAGTAAGATTTTTAAAAAACCCTGAGATGCTTATTGAATCTTAGGTATATTAATTAGGAAAATCTGTATTGTAAAGAACACATTAGAATAGATAGTACTGACTGTAAATTCAAGAAAGATAAAGTATGGGGACCCATAGAAAATAGGTTGCAACCTCTGCTCTTATTTTATGTGTAATATCTATGCAGTACAAATTCCTCCTTTCTCCTTTCCTTCCACTTCATCCCAAACAATAGCTAGCTTTAGACTCATAGCTGGTGTCAACTGTAAGTCTTATTATATCTTACTGCCTATTTGTGGAAATGCTTATTGTGTAAACAAAAATAGAAATTGACTATACAGCCACTGACTTACTGAAATATTTGGAAATAAGATGCTACTCTTTTATAAGCCATTACCAACAGCATGAATTTGGGTGGAAATGAAACTGTCATTTTACTAGAAGGAAGTTCTTCGTTACACAGAAGTCTAATGCTATCTCCTCTGCTCATTGTTGATGTATCTGGGTTGGGAGTAACTGTGAGGCTGGTCCCTCCGTAGGAGTACAATCACGCAGTGTGATTGTAGTTGGACAGGAAGGAGGTTCAGTA
This sequence comes from Bothrops alternatus, assembly GCA_034064705.1. Taxonomy (NCBI): domain Eukaryota; kingdom Metazoa; phylum Chordata; class Lepidosauria; order Squamata; family Viperidae; genus Bothrops; species Bothrops alternatus. The sequence continues at coordinate 31,674,352 of JARGCV010000009.1, forward strand.
TGAGACACCAAATTGTTGTGATGTCTATTTTTTAACTCTGAGGGAATACTTCTCATCATCCTTTGGATTATTGCATACTGTTTGGCGTCTAACAGCTGTTACAAGTAAAGGTTAAACAATGGAAAAAGTTGGCTTCCCATTCTCTCTTGTTACTGGCAATTGCCAAGAAGCAGAATCCAGGTATTTGTATTATCTTACTTTATGTGTGTATAATTTATTGGCTGTAAGCTTCCAAGATAAAAGGGTAAAATTCGTTATTTTGGTGCACACATTTTTACAAATAACTCCTTTTAAATATGTCTGATGTGAAAAAGGGCTTTACTTGCTGTACTTTCAAAGACAGCTTTGTGTGGCATAAAAATATGGAAGTTAGGCCTCTTATTTCTGTATTCTGATATGGTATTGGTCTTACTTTGGCTTCACTTTAGACATCTTTCTATATTTATATCACAGACTTCACTGAACCAATGTGAGACTAGAGGGGTAAAAAAATAGGCACAAAATGTGTACTGTGGCTTCACCAGATATTTGCTTGTTTGAGGTCATTTAGACATCAGTTCTAGTTAAAAAGAATATTTTTTCTAAATTTTATAGATGAAAGTTCCTATCATCTTTTTAAAAATTAATATAGAGCAATAGTAGCCTAAAAATTTCAATTATCGTTCAAGAATAGTTTGTGTTATGTTCAGTATTATTGTATACATGTCCCATACATTAGAAACTGGACACTTAATTTTTATAACTGTTTACCAAAGAGTAACAGATGAACCTAGAAAGTACTTTTTTTAAAAAAAGCAGGAGCTGGTGCTGTACTTTCGATTTTTGTAAGCAATTTATTTACGCCTTTTAATTCCACTAATGAAGTGTCCAACAGAAAAATTCCAACTATTGCTTTCTTATTAGTTGCATGTTTCACGATAAATGAAATTAAACATATAAAATAAAGAATGTAAGGCTAAGAATATATAAGAATATAGGGGGTGCCTTGCTCAACAGTAGTAACGTGAGAGGGATGTTGGAGTCCTAGTGGACAATCACTTAAATATAAGCCAGCAGTGTGCTGCAGCTGCCAAAAAAGCCAACACAGTGCTGGGCTGCATTAACAGGGATAGAATCAAGATCACTTGAAGTATTAATACCACTTTACAAGTATTAATACACTTTGGTAAGGCCATACTTGGAATACTGCCTTCAGTTTTAGTCACTACGATATAGAAAAGATGTTGAGACTCTAGAAAGAGTACAGAGAAGAGCAACAAAGATGATTAGGGGACTGGAGGCTAAAACATAAGGAACGGTTGCTGGAATTGGGGAATGTCTAGTCTAATGAAGAGAAGGACGAGGGGTGACATGATAGCAGTGTTCCAATATCTCAGGGGCTGCCACAAAGAAGAGGGAGTCAAGTTATTCTCCAAAGCGCCTGAAGGCAGGACAAGAAGCAACGGATGGAAACTAATCAAGGAGAGAAGCAACCTAGAACTAAGGAGAAACTTCCTGACAGTTAGAACAATTAACCAGTGGAACAACGTTCCTCCAGAAGCGGTGAATGCTCCAACACTGGAAGTTTTTAAGAAGAGACTGGACAGCCATTTGTCTGAAATGGTGTAGGGTTTCCTGCCTGAGCAGGGTGTTGGACTCGATGACCTCCAAGGTCCCTTCCAACTTTATTATTATTATTATTATTATTATTATTATTATTATTATTATTATTATTATTATTATTATTATTATTATACCTGAACTTTGGAGCAGTTTATTTTATTTAATTTCTTGGGCTGAATTAAAGAAAAATACCTGTTTTCTTTTACAGTAGTAGAAGAAAATGGAAATTTATCTCATATGTAAACATGGTAATATACAATTGTGCAATCATTAATTTTTCTATATAATCATATGTAGGAGAATAATGCTCTTGCATCTGCATATATTGAGGGGTTATTTTTCTGATATTCTACGGTAGTTCTTTTGATAATCCCTAAAGCTGTAAGATACAAAATCAGATTCTTTTGATGCAACTTGAAAATGAAGGAGTAACCATGTCAGAATTTTGCTGCTACAGTTAATAAAATAATTAGGTTCTTACATGCAGAAAGCATGGTTGTGATGTGATTCTTGAAAAGAAATTATATCATAGAAGTTTTTGATTTTGCTTGAGTTTATATCCGTAATTTTCATAAGTTAGCAATCCTTCTAATGAAGATTTCCAATTAAATATACAAATTTTAATTTCATTTTATTTAGTAGATTTAGGTAGCTGCCCATCTCAGATACACAATTCTAGGGTGGTAACAATATTAAAAATGATAAAAATGTATACACATAGCAGCCATTAAAAAATTATAAAAGCAACCATCATCCACCTCAGTCAGCATCACCAACTTCTGAGTTTGCCTAGGGAATGGGTGGGATCAACCTATGAGCTTTTATAAAGGTTCTATGGAGTTCTTTTATGACTTTGGCTGTCTTGAATGCTTTTTTGCAGAATTCAGAAGTGTGTGTGTGTGTGTGTGTGTGTGTGTGTTACAATTTTCTTTTTTTAAATACTTTTGTCATTTCTCATTTTGATGACACCTGTACAGTACAGTCCTGGATGCTAAAATTTAATACAAAGTGAACTGATATTACTAGAAAAAGATTAGGTATATTTTTATACGCCCTTATAAATGCCCACATATGTATATTGTATTATTGGTTGTTTGATTAAATTTCTAGGCTGCCCATCTCTTCACCAAGTGACTCTGCACCATTACTGGAATTCCCTTATAATTAATCTTCATTATTTAGTAATTAATAGAAATAGCATAGAAAAGTAAGCATTTCCATCAGAATCAAATATTACTTTTATTATCCAACTCAGTTGGCATTATCTAATTTGTGGGCTAGAGGATAAATAATTGGTAAATTGTATTGTTTCCATGAGACAATATATATGAATACCTTTCCAGTCAATAGCCCTGAATTAAACACTGTTGTAATCTAAGTGTCCTGACTTCTAAGGATCAGAGCTATTTATCTAAGAAAATATTTATCTAGACCTGAATCTTAGAGGATACAATGCAGTTTGGGCAGTATTGAGCAATGCCTTCAATCCATTTGTGGGAGAGATTGAAACAGGAACTGGTTTCAAGGAATATTTATCTCTTATATCCCTAATACAAGCTTCATTCACTCATTCTAAATGACATTGCCTCTAATCCTTAGAAGCTATTTTTTTCTAATTTTCTCTTACTTTCAAATCCTGTCATACTAAACATTTTGTGGAAGGACAAAGAGTAGGTTCAGTCTGCTATAGAATCTGCTTGCGTTAAAAAAAGTGCATATAAATATTTTCCTATATTCCAAGTAGACTCCTTTGTATATAAGAACCAGCATAACTGTTCGGTATTTATCTGCTGCCATGCCACAAAATTGTTTAGTATTCAGAGATACTAACATTTCTATCTGGCATGGAGCAGGATTATATTCTCTGAGTCTGGAGAACTTGAGTAGAAAAAAGGCAAGATATGTAGGGACATTTTTAAACATGTCTTTTTCATTTCTTTCTGTGTGTATATATTTGTGTGTGCGTGCATGTGTGTGCACACACACCATCCTCACACCATCCTCATTGAAAAAATGATCAAATATGGGATTGACAGGGTGACTGTTAGGTGGGTTCATAACTGGCTTAGTAATCGTACTCAAAGAGTGGCTATAAATGGCTGCACATCCAACTGGAGGAAAGTCTCAAGCGGAGTACCACAAGGCTCTGTTCTGGGCCCAGTTATGTTTAATATTTTTATAAATGATTTGGATAAGGGAATTGAAGGGAAACTGATCAAATTTGCGGATGATACAAAGTTGGGAGGGATTGCAAACACCAGAGTAGAGAGAGAAATGATTCAAAAAGATTTAGAGAAACTCGAACAATGGGCTGCAACTAATAAAATGGTATTTAACAAGGAAAAATGCAAGGTACTGCATCTGGGTAAGAAAAATGAAAAAAGCACATATAGTATGGGAGGAATCCAGCTGAGCAGCAGTACATGTGAAAAGGACCTTGGTGTCCTAGTAGATCATCGATTGAACATGAGGCAACAGTGTGAAGCAGCTGCAAAAAAGGCAAATACGATCTTGGGGTGTATCAAGAGAAGCATAGAGTCCAGATCACGTGAAGTTATTGTTCCCCTCTACTCTGCCTTGGTCCGACCTCACCTGGAGTACTGTGTCCAGTTCTGGTCACCCCAGTTCAAGGAAGACACTGACAAACTGGAGCAGGTTCAAAGGAGAGCTACCAAGATGGTGAATGGTCTACAAACCATGTCCTATGAGGAACGGTTAAAGGAATTAGGAATGTTTAGTCTACAGAAAAGAAGATTGAGAGGAGACATGATAGCTGTCTATAAATACCTGAAGGGCTGTCATAGTGCAGAGGGATCAGCCCTGTTCTCACTTGCTCAAGGAAGGACTAGAAACAATGGGATGAAACTGCAGGGGAAAAGATTCAGATTGGAGGTTAGAAAAAAATTTCTAACAGGGTGATCAACCAGTGGAACAGGTTGCCATGGGAGGTGGTGAGCTCCCCTTCTATGGAGGTCTTCAAGCAGAGACTGGACGGCCATCTATCTGGGATGGTTTAGGGAATCCTGCCTCGAGCAGGGGGTTGGACTCGATGACCCGGGAGGTCCCCTCCAACTCTACGATTCTATGATTCTATGCATGCACAGACACATGTGCCTTCAAATCAGTTTTGATTCCTAAGGATTACAAACATTTTCTTTGCAACGTTTTCAGAAGGATTGCTTGCTTCCTAGGGTTGAAAGAAAGTGCCTGGGCCCAAATCACTTAGTCGGCTTTATATTTAAGCCAGGATTATAACTCATACTCTACCAATTTGTAGCCTGATGTCTTAACTATCACCACAAACTAGTTTTTCCTTGCTGTCCTATACAGTGTTTAAAAAATACTCATTTTGAGGTTAACTGTATGAAGGAAGACGTTTCTGTAAAACTAGAAGGAACTATATTATTTTTTCCATATTACCTTGTTGGAACAAACCCTTGCAGTACAGAGAGAACAATTCCTTAATTGTGGTGCTGTGCTTACCACCCCTGATTCTGTTCTGTCCAAACAGACTGTTAACTGGTTATGCACTTGAACATGCAATTTCTTCAGTCTCTCCTTTTTTTTCAGATGAGATTCCTAGACTGTCAGAAAGAACTTGAATTCTGTGGACCGTTTTGTGGTTAATTTCATTTTAATTTACAAACTAATATCTATGTTTATATCTGGAGAATCCTCAGAGGGTACAAAAAAGCCCCACTGCCTTTTTGTGATGATCCTGTTGCCAGAGATCAAACCATCTAACGTGCACGAGAAAAATGAATCATATCTTGTTTATTCAAAACCATGAGATATTTAGCAATGCTGCCTTTCTGTTGATATCCCAAGGGCTCATAGGTTACATCATAAATTTGCAATATTTCTTCTGTTTGTAGTGCCTTTCGTATATTCTGATGGTAGCTGTTGTGTAACTTTTGTCATGTTTAACTGTCTCTCCCCTCCCTCCTATCTCATTCCACCCTTGTACTTTCTATGCTTCACTGCCAAAACAGGCAGCTTGCCAGGAAATTGTGACTCTTAAGAGCTGCATTGAAAGTAAGGGTAAAACATATAGCCAGAGAGATTCTATTCCAAGCGGATATGTATTGAACAGTGATATCCTGTAACTTATTAAATTAGCTGCAAATCTGGGTTCTGTAGCACTGTCTAAACAAATACGTGGCATCTCCCAGTTTGTTTCACGCATAGTGCTATGCTGAAATCAAGCCAGAAAAAAGCAAAATTGCTTATATATGGGGGAACGGAGCCTTTTAAAAAATAGGTAACGTGAATTTGACAGCTACAAATTTTACAAGAACCTCCAAATAAGATGATGAGGTAAGTTTTTTAGTACAGAAATATGATAGTTTGACGTTAAATATTAATGGTAGAATGGAATTCAGATGTGCGTATTTGTAAATTGTCTTGTGTTAAGACTAGCTGTTTAGATAGTACTTGAATTTTGGAAGGGAAATCTCTGAGGTTCTAAGCAGTTAATAATGCATCTTTGGATGTATTTGTTCATTTTTTAATATTTAGCATACTTCATAAGCCTGCACAAGTGAAATGTACTTTAATCTTCTTTATCCTATAAATCTAAAAAGAAAATCCAAGTAGTACCTGAAGATACAAAAAGCCTATTAGTGTGTTTGTAATTGATTACTGTATTTATTTCATTAATGCAGAAAGCATTATTCCACAAGTTTGGATTGACTAATTCCTCTGAATTTTTTCAAAAATATAATTGAAATTTTGTTAACCTTGTCTTATGATAGAATGTAAATTACATATTTTCAGTACTTTATTTAATAGGCAAAAATTCAATTACTTTTCTTAAGCATATTTCCCAAACAAGTAATTTCCTTTCTTCACGGGTATATTTAATAGTAGGGCAATTTAAAAAAAATAATGCAAGGTCTTCAAGGGATTTTCCTTTAATTTTTGAAAGGCACCAGAAATAACTGAACTATACTGCGGTACTGAAACAGCTGATTGTTCAAGTTAGTGCATGATCAAGTTGGTGATGTAATAAATAGTGCACTTGTATGCTACTTATAGGATGAAATGTTAAAGGAGAAAAGGGAAGTTTATGGAGATTCTCAATCATTCAGGTCATGGTTGTCCCAAAGGTTCTTTTCAAAAGGCAACTGGACTTGGTTGTTTCCTTGAAAACATTTCGCTTCTCATCCAAGAAGCTTCTTCAGAACTGAATTGTATAGTATAAAAAGAATTGTATATTTTTGAATATAAAGTTGCTAGCACAGGGGTTAATTTAAATTAATGTACACCATACATTTTTAGGCATTCATAAGGTGGCTCAGTGGGTAGGATGCTGAGTCTTAGACTGTTAAAGGTCCATAGCTCGGCAGTATGAGACCCAAGTACCGCAAGACTGAAGGAGTTCCCATCACTTGTCCCAGCTCCTGCCAACCGAGCAGTTCAAAATCATGGCAAGTAGATGAATGGGTACTACATATAAGCATACAGGAGGTAACAGCATTCATGTTTCGCCATATACTTTGCGCTGCAGGGTGATGTCATGCTGGCCAAATGACCACCAAAATGTCTTTGGACGTTTACTTTTTGGCTTAAGAAACGGAGATGAGCACTGCCCCCTAAAGTGGGGTAAAACATGCAGGGACAACTTAACCTTTACCTTTTCTGTATTTATATATTGGTGGAATTAGAGTGTAATTTCTATGGCATTTTTAAATCATAGATTATTTAATGATACAATGAGATAGGCTTGATTTTGAGAATAATTTTAATATTAAAAAAATTATATAATTAGTAGGCAAACTATCAATCCACAGCCAGTATGCCACCTTCTTGTTATATTGTTTTTATTATTTTTTTTGAGTTAAAAAAATGAACATTATTTCATCCTTTTTTCTTTATTTTTGATTGGTATCTATAATTTGTTAATTCTGTTCGCCTATATGAAATGAAAAATCCGCTCTCTTAAGAATCTTTTAAATACAACTACCACTGATAGCATCCAGCAATGTTATTGCATTTAGAAGATTAACAGCCCAGTTCTGAACAGTATAAGGTTATTCCCAGATGAGTCTACTGAGTCGAGTGGCATTTGCTCCAAAGTGAATGTGCTCAGGATCACTGTAAATGCGTCTCAGTCATTTCGTCCCTTGGCATGTTCCCTTAATAACTCTTGGATAGTTTGAAGCATATGTGATCCTCATGCTATTTACTCAGATTTCATATCAACAATACTTACTATTGGTTTTCTTACCTTTTTTTTGGCAGGGTTTTTGTGAATAGAAGTCTAGCCATGGAAAAAATAAAGTGCTTTGGATTTGATATGGATTATACTTTAGCTGGTATGTATACAAATCTCTGTTTCATAAATGAGCTTATTGCTAACAAAAATAATAATGCCTTACTATATTTTGGAATAGTAAGTCCTTATTTAAGGAGTTATTTAAATTTTGTTTAAGCAGTTTATAGAGAGAACTAAAGAACAGATAGCAGTTGACTACATTCTTATCATTTTGCATAAATCCTGTCCATTTTGTTGAATAAACATTCTAATAAATGAACATATTATATCATATTATAGAAGCAGGGGTTTTAGATTAGGAGTTTGACAGGTCTTTTCTGAGAGTGTCGTTTACAGTCAATCATTCCAAACCATGTTAAGTGTCAACATGATGGTAAGCAATGATGAGAGCCCTGTTTTTGCTACCACTGCAGTTGAACACTGTATTATTGCCCAATATCTCTTTTTATGTCTTTGGGTGTGCAGTGTGTTAAATATTACATTTTGGAGACAGAATGTTCCAAGGAATTCTGAAACATTCCATTCTTCCTCCAGTCAGTGCTGGTTCAGCTGCTCTGGAAATAGTCCTGCAATTGTCTGGAAGTGAAATGTATTTTCAAGATGTTTCTGGCTTCTAGTATCTTGCTGTTTAAGAAGATGGTAAAAATACATCTGTCTTTCCAAGTTTTAAATAGTTAATTATTGCAATCAATTATTTTACTTTTGTTTTGTTTTTTAATTTTTGCTTTGATTTTAATTGGGTTAATTTTCCCCTAGATATATAAGTTGATAGAAGTAGCTTGTGATCTGAAAGAAAAATTGAATATTTTGCACATCCCTAATATGTTGCAGCAATCTTGTGAATAAGCAGTTTATATTTTTAGTTTCTCAATATCTTCTGTTGTAACCATACTGCAGGTATCCTTGTGGTATTCGTATTACAGGTCAATCAAATAGGGAATGTCAAATAAAAGATTGAGTCAAGGAAAGATTTCATTCAAATTGTATTTACAAAAATTTACAAAAAGAAATGGTGTGAGCAAGTGACTGCTATTCTAAAAGGTTAATTGAAATCAGTGTACTAATTTCTTCAAAATTTAGAAAACTGTGTCCCGTACATAATTGTCATATATCCTGTAAACTTTATCTAGATATATTAACACCTTCCTATTTCTGTTATTTTTTTGATTCTAGAAAGATAACATCTGTTGCCACTTACATTGTGCACATAGGGTGAATAAATGAGCTATAAATACACAACATTGGTATATTCTTTTCTCCATTTTGAACCATTTAGTTGCTTTATATTGCATTCCGATGGAGAGTTCCTGGTAATAGTAATTTTCAATAGGTAAATGAGGTTTCTGATATACCAGGTTTTTAAGGAATATCCATAGTATGTTTCAGAGTATCCTATCAATAGCCATTGTATAATCAGTAAAAGAAAAATAGATATGTTTTGGGAAAACCTGCTTTTTTCCATTTTCCATTAGCTATTAATCAAATGATCTTGGGTGCCATCACTTCTTCTGAATCTATTTCTACCCCTGGAAATTCTTATTCCATGTGTTATTAAAAATTGTGTTGCAAAATATTGGGCATTATCTTAGAACATTCCTTAACATTACCTTTTTGTGGTACTCAAATATAATGGATATTTTTCACTCCCTTGGTCACAGTTGTTTTTTATACTTGTTTACAAAACTCTTTTCTGCATTTTGTTATCAGATTTTAGAGTTCTGCTGATATTTCGCCAATTCTTGCAGCATTTGATTAGCAATATTTTGTAGAGCCAATTTAAATTCACTTTCTAGAATATCCAGTTGTAGTTCAGTGATTAAATATATTAGCTAACTATCAAGCATTTTATTTGCATGGCTAGTTTTCAGCATTTCTGAAAAAGATAATTGCAAACACATAAGATATTGGTGTTGGGTCATTTTTAGTTGCAGTAACTCATTATATATGATCAAGTATAAATAAGCAGGAGATGGATGAAAAGTACACACATACTTTCAGAGAATGTGATTAAGTGCAAATTTATAATGCGGAACTTTTCTGTATGCTTTTGGCTTCTGGCACACACAGAATACATAGCAAAATTAATGGAATTTTGGAGATTTTCCAGTACTTGAAATACTTTTGAGTGAAATCTTGAATCCTGAAATCACTTTACCATTGGGTCTCATCTATAGCTCTTTGTGTTAAGGTCATTCTCCCTTTGCCTGGCCATAGGCCAGGAATCCCTCTAGTCCATTTTGTATTGTTCAAGAATATCCAAAGCCCAGTAAAGCTATTCAGGATGTTCAAGTTAACTATAAGAGGAGAGATAGCAGCTGTAAAGACCAGGAGTTTGTTTGTTTCTTTAATTAAGCTTAGATCATGAGGTCATTGTTGAAAATATTGACTAAACTGTAAAGTCATTTTGCATCTGACAGAAAAATAACATTGAGCAACCTACTAGCTAAATCTGGAGAATTAGTAACAAGTTAATTGAGATAACAACATTGCTGCTTGGAAAGAGGAAAGATATATCTCTTATCTACTCTCTTAATTATGATTTTTTATGAGAATAATATAATTACTGATTGTTGTATGTGTTGCTGATTTTTTTTAAATATGTAACTTTTGGAGTAGAACATGAGGAAAACTTTCAAATGGAAATATTTAAATCGATGTGTATTAAACCAAAACATGTGGCGTATGATAGAAATAACAGGAATGTATTGTTCTTTTGTGGGGATATACTGTTATAGTACTGGCCATCTGTTAGAAGGATAGAGTTATAATAGATGTTCTTATTGCAAATAAAGTAAGTCAAAAACAAATGAAATGAAGGAATTTTTAAAATTTGGAGTCAGTTGGGAGAGAAACACAATCCTGAATATAGCAATGCTAGGAAAAGAGCAGACCATGTCAAATTTATCAGATAAAATATTTAATCTTTGTCATGGTATCTGTTAGCAATATCGAATAGTCTTCCAGGATACCTCCTGCTAACTTTTTCAATATTACACTAAGGGAAAAAGAATTATGCTGTGGAAAACAGTTAGTTCTTTTTGCCAGATTTTGGTAGTGTGATCTTGAAGTATTGACTGATTACAAAGGAATGTTAGGGGCCACATGCAGTTCATCATCAATTAAGGATTGTTGCTATTAAACTTAAAAGCAAAGTCTGGCAAAAGCAGAAACTAGACTGAACATGGTTGCCAAATTTTGTTTCCACAAAAATATTATTTCACATTTGTGTGATTAATTCTGATACTGAAGTTTCTCTTTGCTGCAGCTAAAAGGGAATAGGGATCTGCTTTTGAGAGGGGAAGGATATGTGTATTATGTGCTTGTTTTCACAGTTGGCTTCTAATCGTTATAGCAAGGTTAAAGAAGAGTCATCATTCCCTCTGCAGTAGCCAAAATAGCAAGAAGCATCTTTTGTTCTGGAATTAAATGTTCTAAGTTTATGTGTGTTCTTCTTGCATATAGCCACACAAGTAGCATATTTGAGTTTTATCAGTGGGAATGCTCTTATGTTTAGAAATATGGAAACATCTCACTTATAAAGTACTTCTTAGATGAATTTTAGTAATTTACAACATGCAGTTCATCACACGTTTACTTAGAAATGATGCACAAACACTACACTAGTCTAGTGAATTAGGCTTGGCTTATATTTCGTAATGTATCAGGTGATTCTTGCAAAGGTAAATATCACAAAAGCTATTATTTCATCTTCCTATTTCTCCTGTCTGTCAGCGTTTCTCAATATACTTCTGCATTTATAAGAAATTTAAAGAGGTAAGCTCCTTCTTTAGTCATGTTTGACACTATTGTCCTTATGGCCACCACTCTAAGGAGTGGATATTCTAAGTCCCTATGACCACATGCAACCCCTAAGTTCCTACATCCCTTTCCAACCATATTGCTAAAAATCAGCAGCATATTTTCCTCAATTCTGAGAAAAAACATAAAAACTATTATGAAAGCCACCAGATCTTACAATTTTAAAATAAAAATTTCCCAAACTTTCCATGGGACTTGCAACTCTTATCCTTTCCAGAAGTGTTAAATGCAGTCATCAATCACCAATCATCAGCTCCTGATCTTCATAATTTTTTATTCTCAATATTCTTTATTTATGTAGCGTATGGCATATCATACATGGATTAGCAATGTTAATATTTCACCTTGATTAGTAAAACACAGTAAAATATAAATGTTAAAAATATCTATATTCAAATACCAATGTCTAGGCCATCTCATCATAGAAGAGCAACACTGTTTATATTTTAAAAAATCAAATACTGGACTAATATATGCTCTCAGCTTACAGCCGGTCACAATGTGATCTACAGTTTGACGTGGGACCCCGCAGTCACACTGGAGGGAGGATACGGTGCCCAAATTATACAGAGAGTCCCGGCAGATGCCGTGTGAGATGTGAATCCTATTCAGAATTGTCCATTGCTGACATGGTATTTCAAAGCCTGGCCCCTTCTTTGTAGGGTCATTTATATGTCTTCCTCTGTCAGGGTGTTCAGTGACCCATTTGGCTTTCCCTTGGGCAACGATATTAAAATTGTTGGGCAGATGTTGTGCAAGTACCAGTGGAGGCTCCCTGGATTTGATTCTTCCGGCTGATAAATGAAGAAGTCAGCATGCACTGGTAGGAATGAGTAGTTCATAATTTTTCTGTATTCTTATTTTATTCTGCTTGATACCCCCATAGGTTTTTGCAATTGATTAACATTTATTAACATGCCATTACACTTAAAACTGTAGAGATGAGAGTGGATTTTAGGAGACCTTTTATTTTACCACCTCTTACCATATTCGCCAGTGTAGTATCAACAGTAGAGTCTTTCAAATTTTGGGGTTCTATAATCTCCTAGGACTTGAAATGGACACCTAACATTGGAACCATCATTAAAAAGGTACGACAAAGAATGGTCTTCCTGCATCAACTCATGAATTTCAGACTGCCCCAGAAGCTGCTGATACAGTTTTACACAGGAATTATTGAGTCTGTCATTTGTACTTCTATAACTGTCTGGTTTGATACAGCAACCAAACAGGACAGGGACTGACTCCAATGGATAGTTAAGACTGCAGAAAGAATAATTGCAACCAGCCTGCCTTCCCTAGAAGATCTGTATATTGTGCAGGTCAGAAGGAGGGCTGAGAAGATACCTGTAAACCTCTCACATCCTGGACACAAACTGTTTCAGCTTTTTCCCTCAGGAGGCTGCTATAAGGTATTGCATGCAAAGACAACTAGACACAGTTTTTTTCCCCCCTCAGGCCATCACTCTGCTGAACACCTAATTCCCACAGTGCTGTCTAGTGTCTATATGTCTTTACCCAAGTAACATGACGGTAGCATTATTATCCTTCTTATTTTCCTCTCCTATTGAGATGATGATGATGATGATGGTGATTTTCATTATTCTGCTGCTTTGCATGTACACTGAGAGCTTCTGCACTGGAGACAAATTCCTTATGTGTTTAATCACACTTGGCCAAATAAGGTATTCTATTCTGTTCTGTTCTATTTCAACATTTATTGCAGCATATGTCTCAACAAATAGGTGTATTATTTTATTTCGGAATCCTGACATGAGTATTATATACGCACTGCTATTCTCTTTCTTTCCAACATGCACTAAACTGGCTTTTGTGGTACAGGAAATGGGGAAAAGTCAACTATTTTAATCAAACCAGGTCATATAGAGCAAACAGTGACCTCAAGTTGATAAGTTAATGTTTTATTATACATTCTATATTGCTGCTGAAGTAACACTATGTAATTGGATCAGAGGTTTAATTTTTTTAAAAAATCTTCATAGGAGCATAACTCATACAAACACACTACCCCTTTTGTGCTAAAGCCTCCTGCAATTTTTCTGTATCTGAATCTAAGAGCGTTTTGTCATTTGAATATGGAATCTTGCCTATAGATCAGCAAATATAAATTATGTCTCACTGGCTGGTTTTTGTTTGTCCTCAAGCCAGTAGCTCAGGCAAGCATATTGGTGTTAATACATCACCACTGCTGCATTTTTTTAAAGTCAGTTTGATTCTTTCTTTTTGACAGGAGAGTCCAGTGTAACTCCTTCAAGACTGGAGTGACACTCTGCATCTGCCTCTGCCTCATGTGAGTTAAAATCTTTGGCAGCCGTATATTGGGCTAGGTGGAGCGCTGCAGATTTCCCTCGCCCCCCCCACCCACCCACAAAGGCTATTAATGTGGCTACTGTGCCTGTCTTAACAAGTAACCCTAGCATGCATGAAAGTCCTGTATATATTTTAATATATAGCTTTCTGTGCTTTGGGATTCTTTTATGATTTTCATATTTCATAAGGAAACTGCATTTTTTAAATGGTTAAAATAGTTTTGAACACAGTACATTTCATTGGATATTACATTTGATAGTTATTGGATTTGAAGATGCTGTTAGCTGTATTGTGTTCTCAGCTTTGCTCCATTTCCCAAATCACCCCTCGCTAATCTGAAATTAAATTTGTTGCCTTGACAGATTATTTCAGTATATCTCTTGATAGACTTGTGGACTTACTGCACAATTGATTAGGCATAGCAGCATCTACTTCTTTTCACTATGCCAGGTGTGATTTCCTCATCGGTGTTTTCTGCAGTTTTTCTAGTAAGATTTCAGACATGGTTTCTATTGCCTACTTGCTGCGGCCGAGAGGAGTGACTGGTCCAAGGTGACTCAGCTGGCATAGACAGGCAGGCAGGCAGGATTTCTATGCAGACAGATAATAAATTAATTACTGTGTATTTCAGAGGTAGGTTGCCAGAAATAGAAGCAGAGAATATTGCTCTCTTCTGCCTTCTAACTTTTGTGGATTTTTTTTTTTAAATACAGTGCTAAAATAAACATGTATTGATCTGGATTGATAGAGGACCCTGAAAATGGTATTTCATGGATAAGAGATTTTTAATTCCTACACTAAATATTTTTTTAAAATTATAACAATAAATGCAAATGATTACTTAAATAGCTAAGTGCGTTAAATGTCCAATTTTCTTTAGGGTTTAATATTCTGTTGAAGCATTTATGTTCTGAATCTTAATAGGTTTCCTATTAAACTTATAAACTATTATTGAACAAATAGCAGTATTTAATATTAAATGCTCATGTTTTAAAAAGCATACTCAAATACACTGAATTAGACATGTATTCAGTGATGTATTTTGCTAGAGCTTTTCCTAGTGCTCAGTGAACTTCATATTGGTGAAACAACATATGCATTATATTGGTGAATATTAGTATGATGGGCCAGTATATCCCTATGACAATTAATTTATATATAGCTTTCAGCATGAATGATGCTTTTCAGAGTAATAGCATAAAGTCAAATCCTTGCAATAAAATTGTAATCTAAAACTGAGTCAAAGAAAGCAATAGAGAAAAATGGTGGTGGAAAATAGAAGTAAGGACAAACAAGGAACAGATGAAAATTTATATAAACCTGATTTCAGAATGTGATAAGAATGACTAATTTTTCTTTCTGTGGGAAAAAGTGAGACTTAAGAAAGCAGCTTGCACTGTTTCTTAGAAATTATGTCAAACTATAATTTGTGTAGCTTTTAAATGAGAGCTGTGTTGTTATACATCCTTGTGTGTTATGTGCAAAGTATTTGAGGTCGTACAAACCCCAAAGCCTTCTAGGGGAATAATACGTGTGCTTGTAAAACATGGTTGGAAAGAGAGTGCTTCATAAATCAATGCATTGCATCAGATTTGATTCATGAATTTCAGCTTGCACCTGTGCTTTCTTTTTGGCTCCATTTTGTGGTCAGTCAGTTGGTACTACCCAACTTTTCACTTTTAATCTCCCGATTTGCTATTCTTATGGCAGACTTTAATTATAGCACTGGAGTTTAATTTTCATTAATTTTCATTTACTTAGCCAATTGTATGGTTAGGCATCTGCATTAGAAGAGGCAGTGATACAAAGGAAATTGGGTCTTTTCAGGTGCTTGGAAATTGCAGGCATTTTTCTTTTTGTTTCTTTATGCTAGCCCATTTAAGGCCTATGTTAAAACTTGTCATTGATTTTCTCTGCTGGAAAATACTTGTTGCCTAATGTGCACTGCACAGGAGCTAATGATGAGGATTTTCTCTTTCTAAATGGAAGGAAACTAGTTTTCAGCCATCGTTCTATTAGCAATATGGCTAAAGGACTTTTGTAAACTATAGGCTATATTTATTCTTGAATTGTTATTTTATCCTTTTGAGAACAAAGCCCAAATACTTCTTTTCTCCATGTTTTGTTGTAATACGTGTTATAAAAACCTAACTTGGTGGTCTATAATGGGGGGGAGTTTCAATGTGCATATAAAATCTTTATTATAAATTTTCTATTAAGCCTATTTTCCCCCCGAAGTCTGTAAACACGAAATATATTTCATACAAGTGCTTTAGAAGGAAAAAAAGTGATGAAATTCCATAGACAGAAACTTGAACACTGAAAACTACATCAGGTTATCAAAGGAAGATAGAGAAACGGATGGTTTGTGTCAAACATCACTATTTTGCTCTTCATTATGTGATGCCAAGATTTTATTTGAATTGAATATTGATTTGCCTGATTAATCAACTTCACCAAAACAGATCTAGGACCGTTTACACTGTTGAACCACACATGAATCTAGAGCTGTGCCTAGAACACAATAGTCATGATGTGGTGATACCAAATTACACAAAAAGATTTGTAGAATGGCTTTTGGATTGTAATGGATATTAGAAAACAACTACTGCTCTTTTCATTGGGGAATCTTGGGTATTTTCAAGGAATTCCATATTTTTTGGAAAAATTGTTTGAAAAGCATAAGGTAATAGCAAGGAAATTCAGGATTAACATTTCATTATAATTTTTATGGTTGTATCTTTACTATTGTATTTAATATATGAATTTCCTTTATATATTTCCATATAGTACAGGGGTGTCAAACTGGTGGCCCACGGACCGGAGGTGTCATAGTGAAACCGCGCCCACCCCATTGCCAGCAATGGAAAAAAAGTCGCGATATGTTGTGACACACCACGTGACGTTGCGAGTTTGACACCCCTGTACAAACTGTTGGTATTCAAACAAAATTGTTGGCAGGTTACAATACTTCCATAAAAGTTTTATAATCAAATAATTAAATCAAGAATGAATAAAATCCAGAATCTCCCCCGTTTCTGGTAACAACAATGGTCACATTACAATGTTATTTAACATTGTATTGATCCTTTCTTATTTAATCTATATTATGCAATGGTTCAGAGTTTACAATATTTCTTGATTTTCTTTGTTTATAAAAAATGTCAGGATTTTATTTTTTTATCTGTTGAAATACAAGATTCTTTCCTGTACTTTATAGCGTTCTTTCTTTCCCTCTTTTGGAGTTAACTTGTACAAGAGTTCTTCAAGGCAATACTAACTCCTGGTGACTTCATGGATAAATTCATGTAGTTTTCTTGGCAACAATACAAAGATTGTTGACCAATGTCTTCTTCTGGGATATTTTCTCATTTCCCAGTTAGGTGTTAAAGAACAAGCAAGTTGGCTAGTTGTTGCCTTCTGTTGTAAACTGCAACTCCTCAGTCACAAATATTATAACTGACTAGTTGTAAATATCATGAATCTTTCAGAAAAAGTAGCTATGGTTACATATGTTCAGTCTATGAAACAGTTCATTGCCTAGATAATATAATACATCATGTCCTATAAATATCAAAGAACACTTTTGATTGTTTGAGGCACCTTCTAAAAAATTACCTGGATAGTTACTAAGGGTTTCCCAATGTTTCTAAGATTCTAGACCTTTCTTGATTTGGGCAAGTAGAAATACCACGTTGCTTCTATATAATAAATCAGTGCTAGGGATTAATTGGCTTTCCATTATGGAATTGACAGGACTGTGATTGTGACCTTAACAAAGTATCTCTAGTCTATTACTTTGGGGTTTCTTTCCCTCTTTGGTTGTATGGAGATTGGGGGAGTATTGCTGGGGTAGTACTCAAGGGCTGCAGAGGTACTATGGGTTTCTTGCACATTATCACTTATTTATTCTGTTTTAGTGAATGGATTTTCCACAACCAGTTGTTCTCTTCTCTTCAAAAACCTCTAGATTCAGATATGTTTATATACAGTTTGGTTATACATGCATAATCTGATCAAGTTTATAACATGGTCTGATGGAATATATACCATGTTTTTCACAATACATGTATTTATCAACTGAAGTTATTTTGGGGTGCTAGAAAGAACTTTTTTTCTTAGAATTGACAATTTGTGTATATATGTACTTGCTATCTCTGCATCTCTGCAGTAAGAGCTGCTATTATCAAAATCTTTGAAGAATGTGTGCTCTTCTATACATTAAATAAGAAAGCCACTTGACATAATAAACAGTTTAACTGAGCCTTAAATAATGTACAGACAGTTATATACTATGACTATTAAACATAGACATGGTAATAGAAAAAGAAACTCCAGGCTAACCAATTGTCAATAAGAAACATCTGGATAGTGGATGTGGCAATACCTGGAAACAGCAGAATAAAAGAGAAATAACTGGAGAAAATAGCAAATTATAAAGACCTGCAAATAGAAGTAGAACAATTGTGGAAACAGAAGCAAAGATAGCCTCAGTAGTAATAGGTGTCTTGAGCACAACGCCAAAACACCTGGAGCACCACTTGAACACCATCACCATTGACAAAATCACTGTCAGTCAAATGCAAAAGGCAGTTTTACTTGTAGCAGCTTATATTATTATTATTTATTTATTTAATTTAATTTATATATCAGTTATATCCTGTGACAGAAGCTTTAACACCAACAAACAGCATCTGCATATCTTAAGAAGGACTTGAAAGATGGATAAAAATGCTAATTCCAGACTAAACATCTGTCTGACTGAAGAATATTCTTAAGAATTATTATAAACACATGGCAAGGCCAAGTAATACATGGCCAGTAGATAAAAAAATAGTAATGCAAGGCGATAGTCATGAAAGCCAAGAGAGACTTTGAGGAGCATATAGCCAAGAATATTAAAAATAATAACAAAACCTTTTTTAAGTACATCAGAAGCAGGAACCCAACCAGAAAATCAGTTGGGCCACTCGATGACAATGGTCAGAAGGGGATAATCAGAGAAGACAAGGAGATTGCTGAGAGGCTAAATGACTTCTTTGTCTCAGTTTTCACCGAGGAGGATAGAGAACATTTGCCTGCCACTGAATTAGTTTTCCCATGGAGGGAAATAGAAGAATTAAACCTGATAGAGATAAACAAGGAAGATGTTCTTGCATGCTTTTCTAAACTAAATGTCAACAAATCGCCGGCTCCAGATGGTATCCACCCTAGAATTCTCAAGGAACTCAAGTATGAAATTGCTGAACTTCTAGCTAAAATATATAATCTTTCTCTAAGATCAGGCACTGTACCGGAGGATTGGAGGGAAGCAAATATAACCCCGATCTTCAAGAAAGGATCCAGAGGTGATCCAGGAAACTATAGACCAGTCAGTTTAACCTCAGTTCCAGGCAAACTGATGGAAACCATTATTAAAGATAAAATTACAGAGCACACAGAAAAACAGGCATTGCTGAAAGAAAATCAACATGGTTTCTGCAAAGGCAAATCATGTCTTACTAACTTGTTAGAATTCTTTGAGGGTGTAAATAAATACATAGATAGACCAGTCAGTCTAACCTAAATAAATATTTAGTCAGTCTGTGTAAATAAATACATAGATAAAGGGGCCCCAGTTGATATTGTATATCTTGACTTTCAAAAGGCTTTTGACAAAGTTCCTCACCAAAGGCTCCTAAAAAAGCTCTCCAGCCACGGAATTAGAGGACAGGTCTTGTCCTGGATTGGTAACTGGCTAAATTGTAGGAAGCAAAGGGTGGCAATAAATGGACAATTCTCCGGATGGAAAGAACTGAGAAGTGGTGTACCCCAAGGTTCAGTTTTGGGACCTTTACTTTTTAATTTATTCATCAATGATCTGGATGTAGAAGTTAATAGTGAGGTAGCCAAGTTTGCTGATGACACTAAATTGTTCCGGGTTGTGAAAAGTGAAATTGATTGTCGGGAGCTCCAGAAGGATCTCTCGAAATTGTGTGAGTGGGCAACAAAGTGGCAAATGCATTTTAACCTAAACAAGTGCAAAGTTATGCACATCGGGGCAAAGAACCCCAATTATACTTACCAACTGATGGGGACCAAACTTTCTGAGACAACCCAAGAAAGGGATCTTGGGGTTTTGGTGGACAGCTCGATGAAAATGTCAACCCAATGCGCAGCAGCAGTAAAAAAAGCAAATTCCACGCTTGGCATGATTAGGAAAGGAATCGAAAATAAGTCAGCAAGTGTTGTATTGCCTCTGTACAAATCGATGGTGAGACCACACTTGGAGTACTGTGTACAGTTCTGGTCACCACACCTCAAGAAGGATATAATGGAACTGAAAAAGGTGCAAGAAAGGGCAACAAGAATGATCAAGGAAATGGAGCGCCTCCCTTATGAAACCAGATTGCAACGCCTTGGTCTCTTCAGCCTTGAAAGACGGCGTTTAAGGGGTGACTTGATCGAAGTGTATAAAATCATGCATGGGATAGAAAAGGTGGATAGAGAAATCACACAATACCAGGACAAGGGGGCACTCCCTAAAGCTCATAGCTAAGAAAGTGAGGACAAATAAAGGGAAATATTTCTTCACCCAGAAGGTCGTTGATTTATGGAATTCACTTCCAGAAGGGGTCGTGACAGCTATCAGCCTTGACAGCTTCAAGGCAGGGCTAGATTAATTCATGGATGCCAAGTGTATCGGTGGTTATTAAAACGGATGTCCATGTGCCGCCTCTATGTTGGTTGAGGCAGGCAGGATTCCCTTGAGTACCATTTGTTGGGGGTCAAGGGAAAGGGAGGGTTTTGCCTTCTCTTTTTGCTCAAGATCCCCATGTACAATTGGTGGGCCACTGTGTGACACAGAATGCTGGACTCAATGGGCTTTGGCCTGATTCAGCATGGCTCTTCTTATGTTCTTATGTTCTAAGATCTGGCAATGTCTAAGAGTAGAAAAATTGAAGAAAGACAAATCTGGTTACACAGGGCCAAGTTTTAAAAACAAATGGATACAGAATAATAATTTAGAAGGCAGCGACAAAGAGCAAATGCTGCCTCTGCAAAGAAGCTGAAGAAACAGTGGGCCACCTTGTTAAGGTAGTTATTGTAAGAAGATCTCACAGACTGACTACAAACAATGACACAACGAAGGAGCAACAATGATGCATTGGAAGATCTGTAAAAAATTTTACATTTACCTTTGTGCAAGAACTGATGGGACCATGAAATTGAGAAAGTCATAAAAATGAAGAAATTAAATTGCTGTGGGATTTTAGAATTGAAACTGACAGGTACCTGCAACATAACACCCCAGACTTAACAATTGTGGATAACAAAGTAAAAAAAGTCTGGATAGTGGACTTTGCAGTACCTGGGGAAAGCAGAATAGAAGAGAAAGAACTGGAGAGAAAAAAATACAATAAACTGTAAATAGAAATAGAATATTTAGCAAAAGAAAGCAAAGGTAGTACCAATAGTAATAGGCAGCTTGGATGCAATCCCAAAACAACTGGAGCACCACTTGAACACCATTGGCGTTGACAGATTCACCATCAGTCAATTGTAAAAGACAATTTTATTCAGAACAGCTTGCATTCTGCAATGATACCTCTAACACCATCAGACATCAACATCTGGCTATCCTAGGTCTTTGGGAAGAACTCAGTAGGTGAATAAAAATGTCAAATCCAGTCTAAACATCTGGTTGATTGTGCAACCAACCATCATAGATTATTAAACTTGTGTGACCCTCAGCTCTTAACAATTCTGGGTGGCTCACAACAAACATATTACAATAAAATCATTCAAGACAAAATATGGCAAGTACAACAGATGAAATAAACAAAGGGTCTTACTTTTCCTTGACAAAGACTTGGGCCTTCCCAGGTCTTCTGAACAACAGTAGAGAGGGGGCCACCTGGATATCAGGGGGAAACCTCATTCCAGAGGGCAAGCAATGCTACAGAGAAGGCTTGCTTCCAAAATTCTGATATATGTCAAGACCCCCAGATTATGCACCAACCTTGTATGGCAAACAGTATTATGATATTTTACAATCAATAGAGTTACTGTAATATAATACCTCCTTGCTTTATGCCTGCTGAACTGTCTTTAAAGACTGGTAAAATTAATGAAAATTTTCTGATTTGCTTAGATGTGATATCTCTCTTGCTCTCTCTTTCATATTTTCTAATTGGAATCTTCTCGTCTTATCACAGTGTATAAATCTCCAGAATATGAATCCCTTGGATTTGACTTGACAGTTGAACGGTTAGTTTCAATTGGATATCCTCAAGAGCTGCTTAGTTTTGTCTATGATCCTACATTCCCTACCAGGTAAATAATTGTAATTTAAAGTTGTATTTGTTCTGCACAGTTAAAGTGGTACTTTTAAACTTAAGGTGTTGTAGTTCATATATGGTAAACTGCATATGTATCTTGCAAATTTAAGTTTATTATCAGATAATGTGTCTTAAAATACAAATAAATAGAAGAGAACTGCAGAGCAAGTAGGCATAAATATTCCTCTAGACTAATGTTTTGCCATTTTATAAATATCAGGTTTAATTTATGAGAACTAAATGACTACTACTCACCACATTATTTGGGGCTAATATTCATGGGTATTTCCTAAAGTGCTTTCTTGAGTGTATCTGGACTGCCACATTTTGCACATTTCTCTCAGAGCAATTCTTTGTGCTATGTTGCAGACTTCTGAAGTTGTTCTGAACTTGGGGAAGAACTTAGTGGGACTGAAAGGAAATTCCAGAGCATCATGGTTGGCTACATGACAAGGATACTATAGTTCTGTAGTGGTTTCTGGCATTGAGCAGGAGTAGGATTAGATAATCTCGAAAGACCCTTACAATCCTTTATAGTATGTAATTCTGTGAAACGTTCCCTGAATTTTTCTAGCAGCATAGTTAGAACATATAGTGCATTTATTAAAAGTAGATAGTGAGGGAGAATATAAGCCTTTTTATAAAATGTATATTTTAAAAAGCCTCACATTTCGATACTTTTTATTAGGCTCACTTTTTAAATTTTTAATGATTCATGTAAAACTTTTGAGATGTTATTTAATGGGGAAATATTCCCTGGTAAAAAATATGGTAGAAAAGTCCCTATAGTCCTCTAAACATGAGAATCAAGCCTTAATCATGTGAAAGTGAAAAAAAGAAAGACAAGTCTATTTGTCCACATTGTTTTTCCCCAGTGAATACTCATATTTTTCTAAGATGTGTCTGAAGGTTGACAGTACAATATGGGCAAAGTTTACAATCTTGACTCATGGTAAATCACTTACACCAGTGGCCCCCATCCTTTTGGGCGCCAGGGACCAGTTCCATGGAGGGCAGTTTTTCCATGGATCAGGGTATGTGTGTTTTCGCACTCCCTAGATCCCACATATGCATGGATTGGGTTTCGTTCACTTGTGCAGTCCAGTTTCTGGCAGGATTGGGGATTCCTCACTCACACCAGTCCTACACTATTTATATGTCCACTTGCATTTGGTCAAGCCATGTACTTCTGCTGTTGGCATCAGACCAAACAGTCGTGATTCAAATCAGCAGTATGCATTTAGTTTTTAAGCTTATTTCCAAATGTACTTGGATTTCTCCTTACTGATTACAGAATTAAAATTTTAACTGTTGCAATTCATTTTAATTTCTTAGTTTGATTGTTGTCAGCTGCTCAGAGGTGTTGAACGGCAGTATACAATTTTAATAAATTATTATTATTATTAGGTCTGATTATTAACTCATTCTCTCAGACCTGGGGACAAATTACACATTGCAGAAAATAAGCTCCACTCTACTTTCTTGAATCACATTTTCATCTTTCTCTCAATATTGTTGACTTGACATAAAAATTAAACTCTTTATACCTTGAACATTCTATGCCTATCTTTCTACAGCAACTATTGATGTAGAGCTGGGTCTGAAAAATGCACTATAGGATAATGTCACATCATGGGTAAGGAAAAACCATGACACCTTAATGGGAAGGAAAGGAGCCCACAGAGCACAATAAATGAATTGGCAATGAAGCCAGAGAAAAAAGAATAATAGGCAATCTGAAGTCTTAATTTGCAGCCACACCCAATATAGCAGTTTACATTTTTCAAATATCTAGCCTCTTTTTCAAACATTGTTCAGCCAGTTGAGACTACTTCGATAGCAGAATGTAACAGAGAGATAAATGGGGGGGGCAGATAATTATCAACAGAGGAAGCATTATACATCCTTCAACTGTATACCTCATTAATTGTCTAAATTCAATATTTTGTCTTTCTATGTAAGTAGGACACTGTTGCACTGAAACATACAAAGTTCATAGTTATGGGTACTTTGACTTTATAACTTGTTCTAATCAAAACCCTCCTGTAATCTGCTAGCATCTAATATTTCATTGAAGATTTTAGAGTTTATATAATACTTAAATGTATATTACATCCATATGCATATCATATTTAAGCATGCTTTAGGAAGTGGTAGAAAAACTTCAGTAAATGTTGGCTGACATGGTCACTCTTATTCTTCTGGATGGCCAGACATTAGCATAGGCCAGGGGTAGGCAACCTTGGCTCTTTTATGATTCATGGACTTCAACTCCCAGAATTTCTGAGCCAGCCATGCTGGCTCAGGAATTCTGGGAGTTGAAGTCCATGAGTCATAAAAGAGCCAAGGTTGCCTACCCCTGGCATAGGCCATAGGGTGTGGCAAATATTGTTTAATAGCAGGTATGGTTAGCTTCAAATAAACCAAATTTTAAAGAACTAGTTCTCAAGCTGGCTTGTTAAAACTAATAAAAATGTTAACCACAGTTTTGGGTTAAGACTAGCAAACTGTAGTGAAATTCTGAGAAGTAAATGGTACCAAAATTGTTCTGCCAAAGTACCTTGCTGTTAAGATAAATGAACTAATTATAAGCAAATAGATTAATTGTACATTTAAACCAGGCAATGCAGACTATTTTTTCCTCTGCAGCTAAACAAAAGTTCAATGGGACTCTATCATCAGTGTCCTCCTTAGGGTCAGATTCTAATTTGGACAGAACGTGATAGAACTGGCTCAGGTATGCCATTACAACAGACTATCTTTCAAAGTCTTGCTGTTCATCGTTGCTCATTATGAAATGCTGACATGCACACTTGCATTTCTTTCTTTTTTTAATAGAGGCCTGGTATTTGATTCTCTTTATGGAAACCTGTTAAAAGTTGATGCCTATGGGAACATCCTAGTGTGTGCACATGGCTTTAACTTTATGAGAGGGTAAGTGATACAAATATTGGTGATCTCTTAAGATTGTCTGCAGTCCTTATGCACAGCTGGGATATATTCTGTTGCACGTGGCACAGAGTGACTTTCAGGTTTGTTGGCTTCTGTCAGAAATTATCTAACTTTAACATTATGTTATTATTGTTTTTTTCCCCTATAGATAGATTGGTAAACCAATATAATATTCGGTGATCTTGTAATCAATAAGTATGGTTTCAAAAAATCCAGTTTATACTTTGTATAAAAAAGCAGTACATGGATAAAAGATTAGATGTCACCTTTAAGAAATCATATCATCTACTCAGGGCTCAGGGTTTTCTTGGAAATTTTAAGAGATAACTTGGCTTTCTCATAGGTCTTGTTGACTCTTAATTGAACCCTATAATATACAATAGAGGAAATTACTTTGATTTGGCATCATTAACTACCATATTCTTTTGTCCTTTATATTCCTCAGGCCAGAAATACGAGAACAGTATCCTAATAAATTCATTCAGAGAGATGATACTGACAGGTTTCACATTTTAAACACACTGTTCAACTTACCAGGTGAGAATTGAGAGGGGGAATTACATAGTCCAGATCAGTAGGTACATTGCTATTCAGTTTAAAGGAACACTTTTATGAATATCTTCTGGGTTTAGCTTAATTACATGTATGTCTATTTGACTAATCGTTCATTTTAAGATCTGGTCTTGCCTTGGTTTTGCTTTCTTGCAGAGACATATCTGTTGGCTTGTCTGATTGATTTCTTTACTAACTGTGACAGATATGCAACGTGAGTATTGTCTTGGCTATATGAAATCAACGAGACCATGTTGTAGCCAGATTTTCCAATGCAAGTGTATAAAAATACAGCATAGTGAAGTTATTTCAGAATAAATGAAAATATTTAAGGGATCGTTTAAACCAGCAGTTCTCAACCTATGGGTCGCGACCCCATTTGGGGTCGAACAACCGTTTTGCGGGGGTCGCCGGACACCGCGGTCCGCCTTTTTGTTTTTTTTTTCGTCGTGCGCGCGCCGCGCATGCGCGGATCAGCCCGTTGTGGTCCGCCATTTTGTTTTTGTTTTTTTATTTTTTTATTTTTTTTTTAATTTTTTTTTAAAAAAATTTTCGTCGTGCGCGCACCGCGCATGTGTGGTTCAGGCCGTCGCGCGCACGCCGCGCATGCGCGGATCAGCCTGTCGTGGTCCGCCATATTTTTTTGGGGTTTTTTTTCCGTCACGCGTGCCATGCACGCGCGGATCAG
Organism: Bothrops alternatus; assembly: GCA_034064705.1. Lineage (NCBI taxonomy): Eukaryota > Metazoa > Chordata > Lepidosauria > Squamata > Viperidae > Bothrops > Bothrops alternatus. Next base: position 31,700,894 of record JARGCV010000009.1, read on the forward strand.
CCTGTCGCGGTCCGCCATTTTTTAAATTTTTTTTTTGTTTTTTTTTTATCGCGCGTGCGCCGCGCACGCACGGTTTGGGTCGTCGTGCGCGCGCGCGTGCCCGGGTCGGGGTCGCGGCACGCATGGGTGGCGCAAATGGGGTCTCAACCTGAAAAAGGTTGAGAACCACTGGTTTAAACAAAATATTGTGATTTAACTTTCAGTAAGATAACAGGGTTTCCTCATTCACTGGACAAAAATAATTCACTTTGAATTGGTGAAGATAGTAATTGAATAGGTGGATAATGCATAATATCTATTCATATGTAAACAAAAATCTAGGGGGAAGAGATGGGAAACTGTGCTTTCAGTTTGTACCTAAGGACACTGATGTCATTTTTAATTACATAACATTTTTCAAGCCTCATGCAATTTTCTACATGGCTGTTTTATTCCATTTGTCTCTCAGCTGTGAAACAGGATTTAAAGAGGGAGATCTTTTCATGTCCTTCAGGAGTATGTTCCAGGATGTGAGAGATGCTGTGGACTGGGTTCATTATAAGGTAACCTGCATCTTGGGGACATTTAGATGATCTCTTTAATTCAAACACTGTTTCTAAGTTTTGAATTATGGTATCATTTCAATAATTTTAATTTTTTTCCCCTGATGAATAAATACTAAACACTAGTAGTATTCCAGCAAGATAATTGGACATGTGATACAGAATGAATTACTTTTTACTCTTCCTCCATTCTCCTCTTAACTTAGTCCTTCTGTTTCTTCCTTGTCTCATGAGATTAGTAACTGTCACCCATCATAGAAACAGCTGCTAGTCCTCTTGCACTCTTTATATTCATTTTCTCTCTACCCTATTCTGCAGTTTATATATAGTTCCTTAGTGGCCTGTCATCCAGAGCTGAGGATAGCTCCACCCTGTAGCTTTAAACTATCATTTGACTTCAGACTATTTAGTTTTAGAACAGAAGTTATTATGTTCCATCATTTGAATGGCACTTTGACTCATATTTCATTCTTATGTCATAAATGACCCTTAGAGTTGTACAATGAAATCATCAGAACTAATCTCTTGACATATGAAACTCTGCAAAGAACTTTCTGTCTTTAGTGTTAACTTGAACATCTTTCTACAACGTGATGTCAGCATGGAAGATTGTACTAATATGAAACACAAGATACCTATTAGATCATTGCTTCTGCTGCCGTAAGATTTTTTTTTCTCCTGTTGTTCCAGGGCTCACTTAAGGAGAAGACAGTTGAGAATCTATACAAGTATGTAGTGAAAGATGTAAGTATTCAAAAACTTGTTTTAAGAAAAGATAGATGGTGATTTATTTTGCTAATTCTTAATTGGTCTTACTACTCAGTCACTTAAAATAATGGATGAAAAACAGGAAGTCCACCAAACCAGAATAATTTTATCTGGAAACTTCTTATGACATAATTGCTCCAATAAATGTTGTCTTTATTAATGGAGATAGTGTAATACTTCCTTTATCTCTTATTAAATGAAATTAATATTAATTAACTGGACGCATTCACTTTTTATCTTTCAAAGATGGACATGTGATGCAAGGTAATAATTGTGGCTCTCACCATTATTTACTCTGGGCAAAAATTCAAATTAAGCTCCAGCATGTAAAATGACAGATGATTCATCAGCAAAGCAGTATTGGTCAAAACTGGCTGAACTGGGATTAAAAAGAATTTTAAACAGCATTAGCAAACTGGTTTTCTATCTTGACATTGTCTGATGAAGTGGACATGGAAGAAAAACAAGTCTCTGAAACTCTCTACACACATGCCAAAAGCATGTGCCTGACTATTTGACACCAAACCCAAGTATGGAACTTGGATGAATGCCTAGAATTGGTAGACCAACATAGGTCAAGTTGGCAGACAATACATGATACAGGTGGCTCAGATCTGAAGTTTGCCATCAGCTAAAGGCAGAGCAAGAGGCTGGAACACCCTGGCTCTGGAATTGGAAGAAGCAGCACATAAACCCAAGCACCACACACTCTTTGCCGTTCTCAGACCACTAAGTGAAAAGACAGGTTCACATAACTCAAAGAAGTTCCCATTAAATGAAAATTAGTGATAATAATCCCTTTTTGAAATCATCCAACCCCAATTCTAGAAATAGCAGGAACAACTAGAGAATAGCACACTGATGCTGGGATCAGATTTCACCATCAGACAACTGTTGGAAGAAAAGATTTGCTGTGGCCTATGAATGCCCGTTGTGTTCACTGATTTTCAAGCAGCCTTCAACAGTGTGTACTAATCACTTTTATGGATAGCACTGAAAACTGAACACAGGGAAATGCTTATAGCATTTATAGGTAACTTATAGCAAACGCACTGGCTGGGTGCACATCCAAAATGGATATTTCAGAATTCCCAATTTGAATTATTATTTTAAAAATGTTTGATGTAGTACAGGTAGTCTTCAACTTATGACTATAATGGAGCCTGCCCATCACAATCATAAAAATGGGTCAGTCACATTTTTTGTGGCAGTGAGTGAATTATTAAGTGAATACAGTGGTGGTAAAATGGCTGCTGTGATTGCTAAATGGATACTGCAATCATTAATTGAACCAGTGCTTCACTATGGATGCGGCATTGCCAAAAATTGGAAGTAAATGCTGGGTTTTTGGGGGGGGGTCACTAAGCGATAGTTGTGAGTCAAGGATTACCTGTATGACGAAACCCATTACCTAAATATTGATCTATTGATGACAGTGCCATAATTGCAGAGGCCATAGACATTTTGTAGAACTTCATAAAAACTGCCAATTGATAGGGCCTGAAAAGCAATGCTGACAAAAGAAAGGTTTTGACAACTGATAAGCCACAGTTTTCTGTCCATCTCAATGGAGTCCAAATGGAGCAAGTCAACTATTTACGATGGAAAAGAGAATAGTATCAAAAGCAGCAGAGTAGGATTGGCCAGGCCGTTGCTCTGTTTGGATTGTTAAATTGTTGTTGTTATACAGATCTGATACATAGGTACCATAATAAGCACGTCTAAACAAATTGGATGTTTACATGATTTTCTCAAGAATGAAACATCATTTCCAACTTACAATTGAGAATGAAATACAAACATGCATTGGGAAGGTATGCAGAATAGTAGAACTATGCCTTCCTTATAGACAATGGTAGAGAAAGTGACCTGCACGGTGGAATAGCACCAGAAAAAATATGGGTGAAGTGACAATCTGAAGTCTAATTTTCAACTAAAACAGCTATAAGAGATGGCCATAGCCCAGTAGCATCCATACCAATGCACTGGCTCCAAGGTTAGCCCTGCCCAGACATTTACTAAGGGGAAAAAGGAGAAGAAATGGAACTTAAATTAATTCTATTGTTAAAGAAACTTTGTTCTCTCCTGCTACCAAAAAGGTCAGGAAAGTAGCCAGAGAGACATCATAATGAAGATGCAGGAAACTTTCCAAGGTATCAGCCCAGCCTTAGGTGTTGAATTCAGTGGTGGCAGTAGCATTTGGGGCTCAGGATCTGGCCTGACATCCTCCACTCTCTGAACTTGATAATTCCACAAAGGTGGGTCTGTTCTTTTGGGCTTCTCTTCATCAAAAGAAGAGGTATTCAGTGCATCCCCATTCATGACACTGACTCTTGTTTCTTCCTATAAAATCTATTTAGCAGCTGTTTCCATAGTATATCGAAATGCCATTTTTTTCACATATTATTAAATGATAAATGAGAAGTTGCTCCATTCTACAAAAATCCAACTTTAACTGTAACTATCCTCTTGTCCGGAATTTAACATGAGTAAAGATGCACTAACCAAAGCTGCCCTTTATGCTGTCATATTGAATCAACTATATTATATGCTCAGAACGCGGCATGAGATTCACTACCGCATAGTTAAGATGTGTAACATTTTAGAAGATATTTTAAGCAGATTAAAATATGTATTTGGCATTATTCAAAATAGAAGGGTGCATGGTGATATTTCAGCTAGGTCATGTGAAGTATCCCAAAATAAATTTTAACTTAAATGTTTGAGAATTAGTTTTATGTCAATGTTTGTTATTTTAGGGAAAGCTTCCACTGCTGCTGAGTCGCATGAATGAGGTGGGAAAGGTGTTTCTTGTCACAAACAGCGATTATAAATATACTGATGTAAGTAAAATTTTATGAAGTGTTCCAGTAAGTTATGTATCTTTCATTTGATAATAAAGGAGACTTTAAACACAGACAAAAAATCAAATTCAAATTATGAATTTGAAATCTTGGACTCGTCTCCAGGTTTGATTACTGATCTAAAACTTAGTGTGCATATAAATACTTTCTAAAAGTTTCTCTAATATATTTAGTACAAAATGCAAGGATTCTTTTCTATTAAATTCAGTAACATTTAACATGTCATGGTGAGACATGTTCAAATGGTCAATTTTCTTCTGGGAATTATATTTCAGCTTTGCCCAATAAATCTTTTAAGTTTGAATGCAATATCCACTCTCATCCACTGAGACTGAATATTTATACTTCAGTCCAAAAAACATATGTTAGAGACCAATTGTATCTGAATTTAATTCCACGTTAAATGAGTATCAGGCTTGCAAAGTCAAGAGAGATGTGGAATTTTTCAGTTCTGGGGTTCTCTTTGCAAATAGATTAATAATAATAATAATAATAATATAATAATAATAATAATAATAATAATAATAATAATAATAATAATAATAATAATAATAAAGTTGGAAGGGACCTTGGAGGTCATCGAGTCCAACCCCCTGCTCAGGCAGAAAACCCTACACCATTTTGGACAAATGGTTGTCCAGACTCTTTCTAAAAACTTCCAATGTTGGAGCATTCACCTCTTCTGGAGGCAGGTTGTTCCACTGGTTAATTGTTCTAACTGTCAGGAAGTCTCTCCTTAGTTCTAAGTTGCTTCTCTCCTTGATTAGTTTCCATCCATTGCTTCTTGTCCTGCCTTCAGGCGCTTTGGAGAATACCTTGACTCCCTCTTCTTTGTGGCAACCCCTGAGATATTGGAAAACTGCTATCATGTCCCCCCTCGTCCTTCTCTTCATTAAACTAGATATACCCAATTCCAGCAACCTTTCCTTATACTCACCTTTGTTGCTCTTCTCTGTACTCTTTCTAGAGTCTCAGCATCTTTTTTACATCGTGGTGACCAAAACTGGATGCAGTATTCCAAGTGTGGCCTTACCAAGGCATTGTAAAGTGGTATTAATACTTCACGTGATCTTGATTCTATCCCTCTGTTAATGCAGCCTAGCACTGTGTTGGCTTTTTTGGCAGCTGCAGCACACTGCTGGCTCATATTTAAGTGATGTCCACTAGGACTCCAAGATCCCTCTCACAGTTACTAATATTGAGCAAGGTACCCCCTATACTATACCTGTACATTTGGTTTCTCTTGCCTAAATGTAGAACCTTACTTTTTTCACCACTGAATTTCATTTTGTTAGATAGCGCCCAGTGTTCAAGTCAGTCCAGGTCCTCCTGTATCTTAAGCCTGTCTTCTGGAGTATTGACTATTCCTGCCAGCTTGATGTCATCCGCAAAGTTCCCCATCTACCCCCTCGTCCAAATCGTTGATGAAGATGTTGGAGCATTGGGCCTAGAACAGAGCCCTGGGGCACCCCACTATACACTTCCCTCCATGTAGATGCAGTTCCATTGAGGACCACATGCTGAGTAGGGCCAGTCAGCCAACTATGAATCCATCTGGTGGTGATGCTGTCTAACCTACATTTTTCTATCTTATTGAGTAGTAGGTTGTGATCTACTTTATCAAATGCCTTACTGAAGTCCAAGTAAATTATATCCATAGCATTCCTCTGATCCACTAATTTTGTCACTTGGTCAAAGAATGCAATAAGGTTTGTCTGGCATGATCTGTTTTTGACAAACTCATGTTGGCTTTTAGTAGTGATTTTGTTTGCCTCTAGGTGTTCGCTGATTCGTTGTTTGATTATCTTTTCCAGAATCATCCCAGGTATTGAGGTCAGGCTGATAGGTCTGTAATTTCCTGGATCCATTTTTTTCCCCTATTTTGAAGATGGGAACTACATCAGCTTTTTTCCAGTACTCTGGTAGTTCCCCTGTGCTCTAGGATCTTTGAAAAATATAGTTCAGTGGTTCTGAAATCACATTTGCCAGTTCCTTGAGAACCTTGGGGTGTAATCCATCTGGTTCTGGTGATTTGAACTCATCTAGGCTGGACAGATGCTCACATATCATTTTCTTGTCTATCTTAACTTGTGTTTCTATACTGTTTTTTATGGCACTATTTTTGATAGGTTGCTCTGTTTTTTCCCTTTGTGTAAAGACAGATGCAAAAAACGAGTTAAATAATTCTTTGATTACAGATAAAGTTGCTTTCTGGCATCCATAGTGGTTGAACTTGCTATACTTGTTCAGAAGATGAGAAAATACACTGCTGTACATCCATTTCTTTGCTTTGGTTTATCAGCATAGGGAACTTCTTCTATTTTTCCATTATGCCCTATGGCCAGGTAGGCGATATTTTAGTTCCCTCTAGTGTCCAGTTTTTAAAATTTTATCTTACTTATGTAAGATAAGACAACTTACATATTTGAAGCTAGTTATAATTTTTTGTTGAAACTGACCTGATTTAAGTGTTGCTTCAGTCAAAAATGAGTGAATGGGAAATATTCCCTCTAATTTCAGTACTGAAACTATGTGTTACATTTTGTTTCTTCTCTATCTTTCAGAAAATTATGACATATCTGTTTGATTTTCCACATGGACCAAAGGTAGGTGCAAAGAGATATGTTATTCTATTGTTGACAGTATTTATTATCTATTCCTGAATAATTCAGGAATAGAATTCAGTTTTGATACTGGAAATATATGGCAGCTATTTATTAAATTCAGATTAAAAAGCATTGTGTTAGTTGCCCTAGATTTGTTGTTATGGGTCAGGCGGAAAATAAGTCTGATGCATTTTCATATGCCAAATAAGGCAGTTTTTTTGAAGTTAAACAATAGTAACTGCTGCTGAATTATTTAGTTGTATTTTAATCACAACTAAAGTTTTAAGCACTTCCTCTTAATGTTAGTTGTATACTTATTTGCATTTCTATTGTACAAACAGCTTAGATAAAAGGAGTAATTGCATATTTTGGATTAACAGATAAACAATTAATAGTGCCAATTATATGTTGAATATATAAGATATGAGAGCCTTAGGCAAAGAACACTTGTACTTAAGATTTATATTTCTGATGTTATCATGTATCTGAATTAACTAATCACTGGAAAACATAGGAAACATGAATTCTCTAGATGATATTTTTCTTAGTATGTTGTCAAGCACCATAATTAAACAATGGTAATAGTTGCAGTATCAGACTAGATGTAGTACAAAGTACAGTTAGTGGTGTCTGCTGCAGAACTAGCATTAGCCAATACCTATATGAATTATTAATATTTGTTTACTTGAACTTTAAATGATATGCTTTTGATTGATTTTTTTTAATGTAGCCAGGTAGCTCTCATCGACTGTGGCAGTCTTATTTTGATCTCATCCTTGTGGATGCACGCAAGCCTCTTTTTTTTGGAGAAGGCACAGTCCTGAGGCAGGTGGACACAGTAAGTCTACATGGAATACATGGTTAAGACTCATCTGGAAGAGGAGACAATATTCCTATTTTGCTAAGTAGAATACGGGTGTGGACCTCATAGTATAATTTCTCCCCTTTTAAAAATAATTGCATATTTGCCCTTAACCGTATTTATGACATCTGGTTTTGGGTTAGTGATTAAGGCTTCAGGCTAAAAACCAGGACACCATGAGTTCTAGTCCTGTCTTATCATGAAATCTGCTGGGTGACCTTGGGCCAGTCATGTTTTCTCAGCCCACGGAAACAGACAATGGCAAGTCACTATTGAAATCTTGCCAGAAAAATGCAGGGATTAGTTGAGGCATCACCAGGAGTCAAAACTGACTCAATAATGTTTTTAAAAAATAACCCGACAACTGTATTTATAACAAATTTGGGGTCAGTTGGTTTGACTAAAAAAACACAGCATACTTTTCAAATAGATCTTTAAGTATTCTTGTAGGCTGTGCTGTTTTTCTGCAACTACAGTTTAGGAATCCTTATTTTATTGAAATCAGTTCCACTGCAATTGCAACCACCTCATTTGTCACAGTACATGTCAAAGCCAAATCTGTGCAGGAGGTAATTTGGTGTAGGAGGAATAGGTTGTGATCACCATTTGTACTATAACATTTGGCAGTATAGGTTTGTGCTATTCTCGCTAGTGAATCATTTTTAGTTTATGGAATACTTGCCGTTGCAGAGGTGATTTAGTTGTTTTTAAATAAGGCTGAGGCAAGAGTAGGAGATAGTCAAAAAGTGCTGATAATATATAGGTAAATTTCACAGCTGCACTGCTCTTTGTGAAGATCTCACTTTCTGCTTTGAGCCATTACGTCATAGTGCCTATTATCATTTGCACTAAGCAAAGTTATGCAAGTTGGCAAGAGCTCCACTAGATGGCAGCAAAGAGATAGTGTATCTAAAACCCTTAACAGTGAAGTCATCTAATGCAGGGCTTTTCAACCAGTGGTACGGGTACCACCTGTGGTACATTGATACCTGGTAGGTGGTACGCGACCATCCTAGAAAAATGGTAGTGGGGGAGGGGAATGAGCTGAATCGGTGGCAGCACCGCACAAGCCTGACGAGAGATGGCTGGAGCTGCAGGGCTGTCAGGGCTCAGCGGAAGCGCCAGGATCAGTGCCAGGCTCCAGCTGGAGCTCGGCACTGATCCTGGCGCTTCTGCTGAGCCCAGAAGAAGCGCCGATCAGCAGGAATGTTGCAGCATCTCCAGGATCTTGTGATTTACATTCAGATGCTTGGCAACTGATTCATATTTATGACGGTCACAGTGTCCCAAGGTCATGTGAAGTGACCAAAACCTGCTGCAATCAACCAGCAGATGGGGGAAATAAAAACCAAACACCCCCACTCCACTCCTACTGCCAATCCTCAACAGAAATGCTCACAACAATGAAAACCTCAGACAGGAGGAAGAGCGCTGCCAAGCAGGCAGGCAGGTGTCTTTCTCGGCTGTGGCTCAGGGGGCACTTTTTTCAGTACCATTGTTAACTTCGAACAGTCACTAAGCGAACTGTTGTAAGTCGAGGACTACCTGTATTTTATCACTTTCCCCCCCTTTTTTTGGTCAAGTTTTTGACACCTTGCTAGGCGACTGGGGATACTCGGATGTTGCCATATCCTAAAAGTGGCACAATGGGTGAAAAGGTTGAAAAGCCCTGATCTAATGGGTGTGTTTTTGCAGTTAAGGCATGGTAGTCTTAGGAATGTCAAACTCAATGGGCCGCATCAGCATTGCGGTTGCCCTTGGGGGGGCGGGTGGGTGTGGCCAGGGTGGGTATGGCCTACTGGGTGGGCATGGATGGAGTGGGTGTGGCCTACTGGGTGGGCGTGGTCAGCTCTACATCATTCGCATCAAGGGTGCCTGTAGGGGTCTGTGCAGGAGTGGGACAGATCTGAGGGTCTTTGGCAGAAGGGGATGAGACCAGGGCAAGTGCCAACGCATGGTCCACTGGAGGAGCCTTACTGTTCCTCTCAGGCTATGCGGAGGTGGGCTGGATGGTAGTGCAGGCTGCCCGGAACCCTGAGCAGCAAAGGTCAAACACCCAGCCTGGCCCTCAAGCACCCGCGGCACCAAGCCCAGCCCCACTTCCCCAAGGGGCCATCCAGCTGCACTTACCTCCTCCTCAAGGCTGCTGCTGCTGTGCTTGCTCTCCTTAGCCAGGTTGCTCATGATGGGTATGCGGACAAAGTCAGAGGGAGGCCCATTCCCTCTCCATGGGAGTAGACCTGGCTTTGTATCCAGAGCTTCCTTAGCAATAGAATGGGAGACCCCCCCAGGATAGACCAGGAGGAGAGGACAAAGGGATGGTGAAAGAGCAGCAGGGCAGGACTAAGGCAGGAGTCCCCTCAGACCCTCCCTCTCCTTCTTTTCTTCCTTCCTTTATCTTTTATCTTTCTTTATTTTGACTTATATGCCGCCCTTCTCCCCAGACTCAGGGCGGCTAACAACAGAAATACAAGTACAAAATATATAAGTCATATAAAATAATACTACAATCTAAAACTATAAAACTATACTCACTCATACAACATACACTCCCAATCAAAGGCCAGGGGCAGAGCGCAGCTCACACGCCCCAAGTCTGTCTGCATAGATGTGTTTTTAAAAATTTTCGGAAAGCTAGGAGGGAGGGAGCAGTACGAACCTCTGAGGGAAGTTGGTTCCAGAGGGCTGGGGCAGCGACAGAGAAGGCCCTAGCCCTAGGTCCCGCCAGACGGCACTGTCTAACAGACGGGACCCATAGGCCAACCCTGTGTGCCCTAATCGGTCGCTGGGATTCATGAGGCAGAAGACGGTCCCGCAAGTATCCTGGCCCATTGCCATATAGGGCTTTATAGGTCATAACCAACACTTTGAATTGTGTATGGAGACCAATTGGCAGCCAGTGCAGCTCACGGAGGGCTGGAGTGATATGAGCATGTCTTGGGACACCCAAGACGGCTCGCGCGGCTGCATTCTGAACCACCTGCAGTCTTCGGACATTCTTCAAAGGTTGCCCCATGTAGAGAGCATTACAGTAGTCGAATCTCGAGGTGACAAGGGCATGGGTGACTGTGAGGAGTGACTCCCGGTCCAAATAGGACCGCAACTGACGCAGCAGGCGAACCTGGGCGAACGCCCCCCTCGCCACAGCCGAAAGATGGTATTCTAAACTTAGCTGTGGATCGAGGAGGACACCCAAGTTGCGAACCCTCTCCGACGGGGATAAAACTTCCCCACCCAGAGTAATGGATGGACAGATGGAATTGTCCTTGGGAGGCAGAACCCATAGCCACTCCGTCTTGTCGGGATTTAGTCTGAGCCTGTTGGCACCCATCCAGACCCCAACAGCCTCCAGGCACCGGTTCATCACTTCCACTGCTTCGCTGTAATGACGCGGGGTAGAGATGTAAAGCTGAGTATCATCAGCATAGTGATGAAAACTCACCCCGCGTCGACGGATGATCTCACTCAACGGTTTCATGTATATGTTGAAAAGCAGAGGTGAGAGAACAGACCCCTGAGGGACTCCACACGGAAGAGACCTCAGAGCCGATTTCTGACCTCCTGCAAACACCGACTGCGACCGGCCAGAGAGGTAGGAGGTGAACCACTGTAAAACGGTGCCCCGCACTCCAAGCCCCTCCAACCGGCGCAGAAGAATACCATGGTCGATGGTATCGAAAGCCGCTGAGAGGTCAAGAAGCACCAGGATAGTGGAATAACCTCTATCCCGGGCCCGCCAGAGATCATCGGTCAGCGCGACCAAAGCAGTTTCCGTGCTGTAACCGGACCTGAACCCAGACTGCTGAGGGCCCAGATAATCAGTTTCATTCAAGGACCGTTGGAGTTGGAGTGCCACCACCTTCTCAACAACCTTCCCTAAAAAGGGAAGGTTGGAGACTGGACGATAGTTATTTAGAACTGCCGGGTCCAGGGAAGGCTTCTTGAGGAGGGGGCGCACGAGTGCCTTCTTTAAGGGAGCCGGAAAGGACCCCTCCCTCAATGAAGCATTGATAACAGCCTGGATCCAGCTCCGTGTCACTGCCCTGCTAGCCGAAACCAGCCAGGAGGGGCACGGGTCCTTCCTTCCTTCCTTCCTTCCTTCCTTCCTTCCTTCCTTCCTTCCTTCCTTCCTTCCTTCCTTCCTTCCTTCCTTCCTTCCTTCCTTCCTTCCTAAGTACAGAGTGGTGGGAAAATATTTGAGATGAGGGAGGGAGAAAAACAGGCAAGAAACACAACTAGGGAGGTGTCACCCTTCATGAGGAATGAAGAAATGCACCATCACCTGGAAGTAGCCAGCACATGGCCCTTACCTACTTCACATATCTGGTTTGGTGGGCTCTGGGAGGGGATGCCATGAGCAGCATGAGAGTAAACATTACCTGTGTAATGCCGTCCAGCCCCCAGCCTGCCCGGTTTCGGCAGGCAGCGGGGCGCTCTCACAGCGCCAAGAGGTTGAGCCGGGCAGTGTGAAGCTCATCAGCATCACACCTTGCTGCCTGTTGAAACTGGGCAGAATGGAGGCTAGGCAGCATTGCACTTCTCATCAGATTCGCGCCACCCGACTCAACTCTTGGCGCTGTGAGGAGAGTGCCTTGCTGCCTGCTGAAACCGGGCAGGCTGAGACCTGGGTAGCCTTGCGCTTCTTTTTGGATTCGTGCCGCCCAGCTCAGTCTCTTGGCGCTGTGAGGAGAGCGCTCCGCTGCCTGCCAAAACTCCTCCCCCGGAGCCCATCAAGCCGGATAGGTGAAGTAGGCAAGGACCATTTGCTGGCCACTTCCAGGCGATGGTGCATTTCTTCATTCCTCACAAAGGGTGACACCTCCCCAGCATGCACCCAGGGGTGGGGCCGACGTGGCAGGGGCTGGTTCCTCACTGTTTCCAGACAGCCTTGTGGAGCTAAGACTGAATGCTTTTCAGCATAGATGACCACCACAAAATTGTACATTGGCTCCCGGACAGCCTGGACCAGGGCTAAGGCGGAGGGGGCCGTTCCCTCACTGTTTCCAGGATGGCTTCGCGGGCCACATGAAACCACTTCACGGGCTGCATCCGGCCCCCGGGCCTTGTGTTTGACATGTCTGTCTTAGAAGAAACAAGTACCATGTACCGTATATGATAGATGTAGCGTCCATTTTCCATTGAGCTCTGACTTATCCTTCCCTCGCCCCTCCAAGTGGAAAATGGATGTTCATGAAAACAACTTTCTTCTTTACAGGTTACTGGCAAGTTGAAAATTGGAACCTACACAGGTCCTTTGCAGCATGGTATTGTCTACTCTGGAGGTAAAATAGACACAAAGCTGTTTATTTTATTAAGCACAGAAAGAGGGATTTTGCTTTTAGTCAGCTTCATTTAAAGTTTGAAACGGGGTGTTATATTCTATAAAGAGTATTCTCTGTTGATGAAAGCAGAGGTTTATCCAGCATAAGCTGCTGGCCATAGCTGTTTTCCCAGTTCATGTTATGTTGTCTTTATGGTAGGGACAGATAAACCATGGTTTTTCAGATATAGCAGGAATATAGCTGCCAGCTTCCCTAATCTGTGGCTGTTAGTGGACAAGAGGCAGCAGCTTGTATCTCTGTACTCGTGTGTATCCCTTTTGATGTCTTCTGTTAAGGAATGCATCAGAGAGACACACCCCCCCAAGGACCAGCCATTCCAAAAGAGATTTTTTTTCTATTTTTCAGGTTTTTTTTATATTCTGGAGTAAAATACATGTGTCGTACATTGCACCCAGCCTGTGCATTAAGTGCTTCTGTGTGTGTGTGTGTGTGTGTGTGTGTGTGTGTGTGTGTGTGTGTGTGTGTTGAGAGAGAGAGAGAGAGAAGAAGAGGGCCCAATCACCTTGAACTTGCCACTTGGAACAACTGGACCCAAAAATGAAAATATTCCAATCAGCAAAGCAGAGCAGGCAAGAGTTACATATAAATGTGCCTGACTTCTTCCAGTCATAACTATTTTAAAGAACGGTGCATGAAAAGCAAGATGTTTTCCACATGACAGCTTAGATTTTTGTGAAGGGCAAAAAACATAATTGCTACTAAGACTATCCTTCTCCTCAGGCTCCTCCGATACAATATGCGATCTTCTGGGAGCCAAAGGCAAAGACATCTTATATATAGGTGACCATATATTTGGAGACATTTTGAAGTCCAAAAAACGCCAAGGTTGGAGAACTTTTTTAGTGATTCCAGAACTGGCACAAGAACTTCATGTCTGGACAGACAAAAGCTGTGAGTGCTTAACGTTCTAACCTCAAATTTGACTTGGTATAGAAAAAATGAAAAAGTACTTGCCTTATTGATTATTTGCATTCTACTTATTTGGGTGTATCCATACACTAGGAAAGAGGAACGTCTTCAGATCATTCTGAAATGTGATACTGACGCCTTGTGGAAAGGCGTTTCCTAATATGTTTTGGATTGAGATTTGGGAGAATTTATTTCCTTTGATAAAAATGTCACTAATGCTGCTGATGTTTCTTGTTTTTATTTATTCAAAACGTACCCTGCTTTTCCATTAAAATGTACAAGGTGGCTTTTAGCAACAATTTAAATAAGAAATATGCACTATAAAGACTTTTTTTTACATTGCAACGATAAAAACATGAACATAATAGAACAAGGAGAAGTCCAAAAATAGGAGCTATAATTCTGAGAGGTACCCAATTATCTTAGATATCTTCACTTGGTAAACATTGCAAAAACATTAAAAAGACTGATTGCAAGCAGATTATTATTTTTAGCCTTGTAATTGTTCCCACCATTTACAGACTAGAAATGAAGAATGAAAACTGTTATGTATACTCACCTGTTCCATTTTTTAAAAATGGAAACATCTTTTGTGACAATTGCAGGAAGTTTTCAAGTAGGATTTCATATTGCCATTATAAAGCAAGCAAGCACGAATCTGTATCTTCTAGCATTTCTAGTTCTTTTAGTGAAAATAATGCTGCCTGATAGATAGGCCTATTTGCTTCGTTGACTTCCAGTTGGAAATAACCTTTCTCCCTCACTTAGGCCTTTTTGAAGAACTTCAGAGTCTAGACATCTTTTTGGCTGAACTATACAAGTAAGAAAAAATTCTTATCCACACAGCATAAGCCATATATTGCATCTTTTCAGAATGCCATTATAGCCTCTCCGTAATGCCATTATAGCTTCACCATTTTACAATGGCTGTATCATTTCAGTGGATTTAACATAAAATCTGAAAATGGAGCTATGTGTGAGTCCCAGTCACCTTCCTAAATAACATGTAACATCGCTCCTGCGCGAGCTGCACTGGTTGCCGGTGGCCTTCCGGGTGCGTTTCAAGGTGTTAGTGACCATCTTTAAAACGCTCCATGGCATCGGACCCGGATATTTACAGGACCGCCTTCTGCCAGCAAATACCTCCCGCCGTCTGGTACGCTCCCACAGAGTCGGTCTCCTCAGGGTGCCGTCGGCCAGACAATGTCGGCTGGCGACCCCCAGGGGGAGGGCCTTCTCTGTGGGAGCTCCAACGCTTTGGAACGAGCTCCCCCCCGAACTCCGTACGTTGACGGAATTGCGTTCCTTCCGTCGAGAATTAAAGACATATTTATTTCGACAAGCCGGCCTGGGATAGTAGCTCCGGTTCCAACAAGGCCATAATTGTTTTTAGGGGATTGAGTTTTAAGATTAAGCATTGGTTTTAAATGATCGGATTAAATTATTTTTAGGTAATTGGGTTTTTAAATGATTGGGCCAAATTATTTAATTTATTTTTAATAATTTTACCTTTTGTATGTAAATGTTTTTAATTGGGCTGTACACCGCCCCGAGTCCTTCGGGAGGGGGGGCGGTATAAAAATCGTAAAATAAATAAATAAAATAAGTCTTTGTTTTGTCCATGTTAGTTTTTAAAACATTCTCACGTGCTTCTTTAATTTTTAAAATGTCAACAGGCATTTGGATAGTAGCAGCAATGAACGTCCCGATATCAGTTCCATCCAGAGGCGTATTAAGGTAATGCTCACCATTTGGTCTTGGTGGCTTTCTTTTTGCCCCCTTATTAAACCCTGCCTTTTCCAGTTCTTCAGCAGGATGCTAGAGTGAAGTATTCTGCAATAGCCCTAATAAATGGCTGTTCTACAGGATGTAGGGCATGAAATGAATGGGAAAAAAAGGCATTAAGAGGAAGCTGGAAAGTCGTGGCTGCATTTACACATTGATTTTGGCTTTGTATGATATATAATCTCATGCAAGACTCTATACTTCACACACATCCCATTATGTGTAAACCAGTCAGTGAAGAATAATTGTAGAAAAACTACAAGAACTAAAAACAGACAAAATGTATGTTATATTGGTAAAAGTATGGTTTGTGCATCAGAGAAAAAGTAAGACTGAACAAGGGGATGATGGCTAAAGAAAGTAGAAGGCAATGGCAAGAATATTTGTAAAGCATGTGGGGAGATTAAAAGCTTCTAGGCCATAAACATTCTTTGTGTATGCTCTAGAGTTTAGTACTTCCCATCCCATTTTATTTATTCTTCTAAAAATGCCTCCATTATTCTCAAGCTATATAAACATAAGGCTCCTAATGGTCTGCTACTACAAGGAACACTTTATTTACAAATATTTCCTAAAACATCCATTATCTATAAAAGCGTTTGATTTCTAACTGAATGAGAGGGTTCAAAAGAACAAAGCCTTATTTGTAACCCAATAGGAGCAGATTTGTCCTATACTTCCAAAGACATCCTTTTTAATAAATGGAATTATTGTCCCCTGAAATAAATGGGGAACCCTTATATAGGAATTAGAGCTCTCACTCCTACCGGTAGAAAGACTTCCTGATCATGGCAAATGCCAAATGCTTACTAACTTCATTCTCCGATTTTAGAAAGTGACTCATGACATGGATATGTGCTACGGAATGATGGGAAGTTTGTTCCGAAGTGGTTCCCGACAAACGCTGTTCGCTAGTCAAGTGATGCGGTATGCAGATCTCTATGCTGCATCTTTCATCAACCTCTTATATTATCCTTTCAGTTATCTCTTCAGAGCCGCCCACGTGCTGGTAAGTTGAAACACAGATTTTCATTCATTCAGGTAGACAGAATGATCCAGGCTTTTTTCAGCATTTTCATGGTATATAGAGTAAGGCATTCTCAACAGAAAAGAGATGTAGCCTAATATATCAGATAGGATGACATTGGCATTGCATACAGAAAAATGAGGCTAATCAGTTACTACATGATAAAGGTAGACCAAGAAGACCTCTTTTCTGAAATAACTTGGAGCAGTTTGAAATCCTACTTTTAAGGAGCAGTTCTGACAAATGTTCCTCATGAAGATACATTGACCTGAACCTGAATGCACCTATATTTGACTGATTCATATTAAACAAGGAAGTTATACAAGATATATTAGACCTACATCCATATTACCTTTATGACCAATAGTGTGTTTGAGGAAATACTTTGTAAATAATGTTGGTAATGGGCCAGTTAGCCCTCCACAAGGAAAAACTGCAGGCTTTCCTGTACAAAGAGTTCTCATTTACAAATCTTTAATTCTGTTATGTCAGTAAATATTCACCACTCTAGGGTAACAAATTCCTCCACAAAAGAGGCAGATTGTCCCCTGCTTTGTGATAAAGATATTTTAATTTTGCGAAACGTAAGCATTTTGATACAATTTTGCTGTATTTGTTTGTGTGTATTTGCATTGTTTTTGCTATTGTAAGCTTCTTTGTGGTCTTATATGGAGATGAAAATCCATGTTAGTATGTAATGCAGCTAGTGAGTCACCTAACTTCTCAGAGCATTGAGGGAAAGATACTCTTCTCCCTTGCAGATGCCACACGAGTCAACAGTGGACCACACCCATGTGGATATCAATGAGACTGAATCCCCAATGGCTACCCGTAATCGCACTTCAGTGGACTTCAAAGATTCCGACAAACGGCATCAGCTCACCCGATCTGTTAGTGAGATTAAACCACCCAATCTCTTCCCTCAAACACCCCAAGAGATTACACATTGCCATGATGAGGATGATGATGAGGAGGAAGAAGAGGAAGAAGAGGAAGAATAGAAAATATTTGCATTAAATGTGGCTATAGCAGGAATTGGCAGGAACTGATTCCCCCCAGGTGGGGAATAACACACAAGCAAGCAAACAAAAACGAATCAGGAGCCCTTTATCTTTAGCAAGCTTATTCCTTGCAGACCTATTTCAAATATACAAAGAATGTGCTGGCTGAATTAAGACCACATATAGATAGCCCAAATACACCCCCCCCACACACACACACACGTAAAAAGGAAGGCTTTTTTATTTCTCTACTTGTTCATTTCATTAAAATGGCCTCTCAGGCAGGAAGGTTTCCATGACCTGCAGTTATCACAGCAATTATAGTCTTTTGACCCTTTAGGGAGGGAGTCATCTCTCTCTCTGCACTCAATCCTGTATGTGTAAAAATGGGAGTATTTTCAGGGTTCAGTTCATCCAGTCAAGTGCCGTCCTCTGCCTTTGCTCTACAGCTTTCCAGCTTCTACTCATTTTTATACTTTATGATTTATGAAATGAATTACCATCTGTTCTTGGATGTCTGATAGGTAGTTTTCTGTGGCCGAAATTTGAAAGCTTTATCATTTTGATGGAGGTATGTGCTGCCTGGAACCTTCTAAAATGGGTCCTTATGCCATGTGCTTATTTATTCTTTGCCCTGAACATTTCTACTGGGGAGTTCTATGCTTTTTATGCTCAATTTTATGGGACAGGGAAAAGAAGAGGTTGTTTTGTATGCGTGCATGACCTCAAAAGAAAACAAACACTCATATAGTCCAGACAAAGAAAATTACAATCTCAAAAAAGGAAGTTTTATTTGCACCTCTTTTCATTACCTTATTATTGCTAAAACTTTAGCTCTGTGACAGAGTGAGATTCTTTTTTTTTTTCAGCTAGCAGCCGCTTGGCTCACTCCTACAGAGTTGAAATACATGCCAGCAAATAGTTCCAGAGTCTTTACAAAAAAAGAACACCTTCAACAGGATGTCCTTATTGGGACACTCTGTTTTTACCTCCATTCCAAGAATGAGACTCAATGAAGGTCAGCTTCATTATATTTGTAAAAGGCTCTGAGGGCCTGGCTTGTTGTCGTATTAATTAGTTCAGGCTGTTAAATCAAAGCACATTTCCTGATAGTTACTCTCTAGTGCAAGGCTGCCTGGGTTTCTTTTTCATATAAATAAGCAGTTTCCTGGAGTGTAAACATATCTTTTACCATTCTGTGCCATTGGTGTATAGAAGACAAAAAAGAGGCCCTATTTTAAAATATTGGAATTTTTATTTTGACTCATTTAATAGTAGTTATATTCCATTACTACACACACTGAATTGCAAATCAGCAGGATAAGCTGGTACTGCTCTGACAGATCTGCAAATAAAAAATTATATTCATAAGCAGCTTTCATGTGTTTCTGAGAAGATGCAAAAAGGTAAAGTCATCAGTGTTAGACCGGCTAATCAAAAGTTTTATAAGCAAGTTTAAAGATATGTGAATAACATCTAATCCAGGGATAATAACCATTATGAAAAGTACAGGTGTTTCAGAAATTGTAGAGCAATTCTGGGAAATTCAGCTCCCATTATCTATACCTCCTTGCATTCCACTGTAACTTGATGGCAATGGTGGGTAATTTGGATTTCGTCCAGAGGTTAATCTTGGAATAGAAATGAATACCTGCAGCATAAGGAGCTACCTATTATCAGTGCAATCAGAATTGGAGGAGGCTGCCCTCAGGCAACAGATCAAGGTGATCTTAGCATTCCAACAACCCACTTAACCAATTGCATTCCCCACCGTTATTTCCTGTTTTGTGTTGTGGACTTCAGCCTTGTGAATCAGCACTTAGTTGCCCCATCAATAATTGCACCATGATGTTGCAGTCATCTTCTCTTAGTTTGGAAAAAAAGAGCTTTTAATTGCTCTGGTAGTAAGTATAATCAGTATAACTACTACCTTTATTTATGAAAGATATTATTTAGAATGGTAGCAAGCATTTTCAGCACCTCACTCAAATTTGTCCTTAACATTTTGATGGGAAGGAAGATGATCAAAAAAGTGGGGGAATACTAGAAGGTGGAATTTGTTGCCAGTAGTATCACATACTTTAGACCTCCAGAGCAGATTTGAGGAAACCAGAGATACAGAAAAAAGAATCCAATTGTGGCAATGGAGACTAAGTCCTGCAAGTCCAAACATAGCCCACTGTTTGTTCTGGTCTTAAATATATACCTTATAGATTTCCTAAATAAATCTGAACGTAAGCGTCAGTGTCTAAAGCATTCTGATTATCCTGAAAAACAGGTGCAGCAAAAATGGTTATTGCACGACAGATTTGTTGGGGTCCCCCTGTTTTATTCCACCAGTACAGAAATGAATAACTGACATGTCACCATGCCATCTCAGTCACATGGGGCGAGATGGCAGTGGATTGGAAAAGCAGTTTAGGCATATTAGGCATATATTTTAATATTATGAATAGTTCTCACTAAATATCATGTATTTTTTGTATTATTTCTTCAGTAGGTTTATACTGTATTGTATAGTTTTCACTTTCTTTTAGGAGAAACCAGGAAACAAAATCTGTTTAAAGGGCTCCTACTTTGCAGCACAAATTCCAGCAGCTCTTCTGTTAAAGCCACTATAAGTACTGGACATAGTATGGGTGAGGTGTATTTAAATCCCTATTTAGCTAGATGCAGGGGTTCTCAACCTTGGCAACTTTAAGACTTGTGGACTTCAACTCCCAGAATTCCTCAGCCAGCTTTGCTGGCTGAGGAATTCTGGGAGTTGAAGTCCACAAGTCTTAAAGTTGCCAAGGCAAAGCTGGCTGAGGAATTCTGGGAGTTGAAGTCCACAAGTCTTAAAGTTGCCAAGGTTGAGAACCCCTGAGCTAGAGAGTTCACCAGACCACATGAGCCATGCAAACACAATTTAACTTGCCCCAAAGCCATTGAGAAGATAGAAAAATAAAATAAAATAAAATACATTGTAGGGAGTATTTAAAAGCTGATTAGAGAGAATCTTATTGAACTGTCAAGATCATAATCTGAATTTCAATTTCCTTATGTTCTGGCAGGAGGGAGTGGGAAGCTGAATAAGATGGAACAAAAAGAAGACTTCGGCAATATGAAGACTTCTTTACTTTTGTTATCCTCTGAGATAATTTAATATCTGGCTGCTTTATTTGAGTGTGGAATCCTACAGATATTGAGGGATGATTGGTTTAAAGCTGAGAAATAATAATTCTTTTTGGTGTCTTGGAAAAAAAAACCCCTAAAATGTACAGAAACAACTGAAATATATGGTTAATATTCACTAGATAGATTTAACTTTAGATTTAGATGAATACTGCAGCTATTTTTATCTAGATAAAAAAATTAACACGGGGAAAAAATCACCAGTTTGTTCAGTACATAGTAACAAGGGGCCTACTTGGACACCAAAATCTTCCATGAATACTAGAAATAATATCATACCAGAAGGGAAGGGAAATTTGGAAGGCCAACTACTTCTTAATTTCATCCAACTTTAAAAAAAAAAAGTGTTTTTCTTCTACCTGAAAACAAATACCAGCATAATGTTCTCTCCTTTTCTAGCTGGTGACTCTGACCATTAACAAGACTGCAAGTAACCATTCATGAACAACAAAGTCAAATCCTGACCAAAGACTTTCGGAAGTCACACATTCCTTTGGAAGAAGCCTTCCATTCTCCCTGGAAGCTACTTTTAGAAAATTACCATCTTGTACTCTTATTAACAAAAGATGATGCATGGAATGGGAAGGAGCCACTTAAAACAAAGGTCTACAGGAAAAACACATTTATCTAACAGAAATAAACTGCTTTACAATAAAATTGCAAAATATACAAGTAAATCAAGTTCAAAATAAATAGAATAAATTGTCAACACCACTGAGTAATGGTACACTCTACTGGGATTGCAGATTATTTATGAAATGTGTACATTCCACTTGTGCTTTTTCAGAGATTATATAAACATAGTATGGAATACTATTAGGAGACCATTACCACCTAGAAGAGGGAGAATACATAGATATAATGCAACATTAACAACAAACCTACAAAAAGTATATTTTGGAGTGCAATAATAAATGGAAATAAATTGTGTGAGGAGCCTTTGAATTCTTACTAAAGCATGGTCAGCAATCAGCAATAATAAAAATTGGAATCCAATTCTTGGAATTTTATACTGTATTATATCGGTGTAAATCTGCAATTCTGTGCAACATTTATGAGGAAGATATAGTAACTGCATTGGAAAGCTTGGCCTGAGATGCAGTTACCGGTAAATTTCAAGTTACGACCTTGAGTGTAGCTGCTGTCTTGTAGCTCAGTGGTCCCCAACCCCTGGGCTACAGACCAGCACCAGTCCATGGCGCGCCAGACACCAGGCCGTGTAAACAAGCGAAGCCCCCGTGCACATGTGGGATGCAGGCAGCAAGTGAAACCACATCCTCTCCGGTCCACGGAAAAACCTCTCTCCACAGACCCAGTACCTGACGCCCAAAAGGTTGGGGGGGGGGCGCTGTTGTAGCTCATTATGCAGAAGTACAACTATTTTTGAGAAAAAACATTCTGTAGAGATCCAGATAAACCTCCATGAAAAAAATGATGTATGGAATTAAGAGCTCTAAGCTTAAGCATGAAGTATGGTATTCTCCTTTATTGTTACCTTCTCCCTTGCAATAGCAGTTTAACTCCTAAATCTTGAAAATTGTATTGCGATTGTTCATCAATTCCTCCAAATTCACAAACAAGTTATTTAGAAATACTACAGTCTTTGACCAACCAGAAATGTAAATACAGTGGTAGGATCAAGCCAAGAGGAATTACAGCTAAGAAATGACAATAACCATAAAATGTCAATGTATGAAACAGTAAAAAATAAGTGGAAGAAATGTACATCATAAATAACGAACAGTTCTTAGCAGCCCCTACACAACATCTGGTGTTTCAGTAACAGAATTTAGCCTCCCATTTGTGCCTTTAGTTGCAGCACCATGTTACTAACAATAGCACAAATGTGCTACAAATACCCATCAAAAAGTGTACACGTTTCCCTCTTTCATCCATGAGCTAACCTAGATGTGGATTGTGCAACCGTGCACAATTCTCTGACTTCTAAGCAAAATTAGACAATTTCTGAGATCAAGTGAGAGAGAGCAAAACATCAAGAGGCTGAAGCACTTTCTAGCACCTCATACATTTATAAGATAAATTATTTTTAACCCAGTATTCATTCTCTCATCTTTTGAGTTCAAGACTCATTGCTGTACTGTTAATTCAGTCTACACATTTATTCTAGGATTAACCAGAAGATGGTTTAGTATCACTCACTTTATAAAATGATATGTCATTGCAGCATTGCTACAGCAGCTAGACAGGCACTTCAGTGGAAATAATGCTAACTGCCAGAAGTATGTTAGGAAAAAGATACAGAAATCATGTGGCTCTCAACTGGTTGCCTATTGTGATGAAATTTTACATATGTTACAGAAAGGAAATGAACCTAAACCAGCAAATTCACCCTATTCTTATCTAGTTTCATTTGCATAGTTACCTATGACAAAGACTGTCTTGGGGATTGGTCTCAGGGGAAGCAGTAGAGATTATGAAGCATCTCGGGGTGGGAGGCAAAACAAGGAATCACTGACAGCATTCAATGCAGCAAAATAATGTTTTGCCAGTTTTTTGTTATCGTGAAGATGCCACATTCTAAAGGTAACAGGAAATGCTGCACAGACTCCAAAGGCTGAAACAAATGTGCTTTAATTTATGAACATGTTTTTCTTCGATATTAAGATGGAGGGGGTGTATGCTGGTAGTTAAATCAATAAGATCATTTTGGCTTAAAAGCAAAAATGTTTCTAAAAAGCGAGCTAATCTGATCCCCAAATACTTGTCAAAGCACAGATAAACTAAGAGATTTTCACACAAAGATGTAAGAATGATTCTAACTGGACATTAGAATAATGCACAAGTGTGCCTTCAAATGCTGTCTGGATCAATTGCCATATCAAAACAGCAAAATACAAATCACTTGTTGGAAATGTAATTATAGCTATCTTGTATTAGGAGTTTAATGCTTCTGAGACCCTTTCAAAGAATTCTTTATTACATTTACCTGAGGGAGAAAGCATACATATGTCTCCATGATGGATCTAGCAATATTGCTTTTGTCTTATCATCCCTTAGCATAAAACATGTTAATTACTTGTGGGATTCCACCTGCACTGTTAATTGACAAATTACATCTCTAGGCTGTCTTGATGAATAATTTACACAATAACCACATGAGAGCTGCTCAAAAAACACTGTTTATATATATGAAGGAGTTTATTGCCACAAGCAGTCATAACCATGTGGCTGTAGTTTATGTATAAATACAGCTCTCTACATGGAACAGCCATCCCTACAATTTCAAAGCAGTCTCCAGAGCATCTAGTTGTTAAATAGGGAAAGATATGATCAGAAAGCTCACATAGAGCAGGGGTCTGCAACTTTGACATAGAGCATCAAAATAGAGGAAAAAAAATGTCTTAGTGACCATTGGATCAATTGACATTTTTACTGCTGGATATTATACTACCTGTTTCCTAAGGACACCAGAAGGGTTTTGGCAGAACAGTGAAAAACCAGCCTGGTGTGTTATCCACCATACTACCACAAACCCACAGAACCTCTTCCTGACACAACGATATAAAATCTCTGTGCAAGACTTGGTAAGTTTAGAGCAATCACAGACGAAGAGAATGAAAAACAGAAAGGTTATGCTGAAGTACCATTTCTTCACATGCCAGAAGGGATAAGATGGTGCTATATTTCATTTTTATAAATATTAAAAGGCAGGAGAATTGAGGTACACTGGGGAAAAAAGCAGATGGCTGATGCTGATGTATCAAAAAATAAAAAGGATTTAATACTTAGATTATATTCTTTGCTTTCATACATGCCAACATATTTCATAGTAACCTTGGAAATTAACTTTAGTTCCTTAAGAGAAAGCAAACAAAATATTTTGGAAATTAATTACGCAAAAAAGTATGTAATTTGATTTACTGCACTTCCTTCTTCATTTGTATAGCCCTAGTCTTCAGCCACACTTGGATGATTAATGCTTACGTAGCCCAAATGTTGAAAGTTGTGCATTTAGGTAGCTGGTTAAAATCAGTGAAACTTTGCAGATCTTCTGTATCCACAGTATGCAAGGGTAGAGAGGAAACATTTGGGGCTAACTCTAACCCCCAAACAAAGTCTTTATGATGCTCATGATCTCTGAGATCTTACCTCACAGACAAAATGTTTCAAGAAATAATTATCACTTTACAGAGACTAAGCAAAGTATTGTCCTAAAAGGTATAAGGCATTCACATTAATAAATGCAAAACTAATTCACAGGCAGTTGAAGAATTAGTGTAAGAAAAAACAAACATGGTTCAAAGTGCTATATATCTACAAGATTTATACAAAAGCTTAATGACCATTGCTGACTACCAAATCCCAGAAGAGTGAAATAGTGAAAACAACATGAACAGTTGGGACAAAGAGGCTGGGAAGATTTCTGTCAAAATCTGAAGACTCAGATTCCAAACTTTTCCTGCCTTGTGGTATTTGAGTGGGAAAGGCTCCAAACATTCCATTCTAGAGTGACTGTGAAAGTCACATTACCAGCCAAAATATATTTGGATTATTTTAAAAGAATGGATAAAATGATTGGCATAATACATGAAAAAACAGAATTTAAATACATTGAGTAATATTCTTAAAGACATGAGTAAATTCAGATAATCCAGTGGATGTTAATTTTACACATTACATTTTAATGCATGATGGAATCTCGAAGTTTGAACAGGAAAGGAACCACTCATCAGAAAATAAAAAGTCCAACTGTGATGCAGATATTGACACAGCAAACATAAAGAAGTGAACTTCTAAAACATTTCCTCTTCTTTTGAACTGAGAGCACCTTTAGTTTGGCATTGGCTGGAAAGCCTACCGTAAGTAATACAAATGACCTGCTACTAATTTCTTCCACGCACCACTTTTTTTCAGGGATAGAAGTCACTCTTGAAATTCTAAACTCTGGACTGGAATACTTAGTCATTCAACTATATATACTGATTGGAAATAATTACAAAAGATTGATATATACCTTTAAAATATTTAGGAAGTTCTAGAAAATCTTTTCATGACAAACCAGCATAATCATTTGGATATAATCAATTTGAACAATTCAGTATGTGTTATGGGGAACAAGATATGAAAAGAGATACATGAAATACAGACATTAAAAACAGTTAAGAATCTATCTTTGTCATAACAGGCCAAATTATAATGTATTATTTTCAACAGCACATTACATTAGAAAATTCAATATTCAAGGGTATAATTTTGCAGCCTCTAAGAAGTTTGTCTGCATTTCATGACAAGCCGGAAAAAAATTAATAGGTTAAAGTATTATGCTAATAAAAGGAAAGTTCCAAAATGTCGGTCCTATCAATGACATACTATAGTTTGAACAGAGAAATCTACATTGTGCTTCATGGGAACTCAAAAGGCTTGTGGGCAACAATGGAAAAAATAGCTCTTTCACATTTATAGATTAAACTGCAAAATAAGAATCACAACCTAAAATAAAATAAATTTCACTTAGGCGCACAGCTGCTTGGGGTTAGGATATTTGCAGAAGCAGAGCTGCAGAGAATTTACATAAGGTTCATCTCAAGTCTGCAAAGAACCAACACATCATCTGGAAAGTATCCCTGTAAATTCAGGGTTCCAGCATGAAAAGTAAAAAATAATAATCAAGGCTCAGGAGGTCATTGTGGCTAACACACTCTGGAGGTCAGCCCTGATGCTGTTCTGCAGAATAGAATCTTTTATCCATTCAGTGATGCTAAGCAATGAGAATGGCAATGGCAACTCAGAATCTCAGCAGTGTCAAATAAAATTATTTAAATATATAACAGCAAGGCATTTCTTGGGGATTGTTCCCCAGATGCCACAAAATAAATTTCAACTTCCTGAGGTGCAGCATGTTCTTCAGGGAACATCCTAAAGATATTTACCTCTTCATTTTTCATACCCATTCGTAAAAATTCTGAACAGCTGATTAAGAACTGAAGGTTAAAAAGAGGACTTCTAAAGAAAGAATGTATGAAAAATAGAAATTCTCTCCCAGTTGTTGAAATATACCCCATCTCTCTCCTTCCAGCCCCCTAGCCTAACCTCCTCTGTTAACATGCTGACTTTATCTTAAAAGGAATTTTAAAATCTAAGAGAACAGGCTGGCCCAGCAGCATCCACAGGGGCTTCTATCTTCTAAGAACAGAGCCTTGGGAGGATTGACTTTGGCTATCAGCATAGCAGCATTTTTAAATAACAAAAAAGTCAGCTCTCTTAACATATCTTTTACAACAAGCTCTTTGTTGAAAGTAAAGGGCAGCATGACTGACAATACATGGACTCTGAAAATACTCCAAAGTTTAGACATGCACTCAGCAAAAGAGAAGCAGCAGAAATTGCTACTTATCTCCCAAATAAATAAAATACTATGTGCAATTTTTCAGGACACAAATCCTCCTTTTTTCATATGGTGCCCACATATTCCACTGTTCCTGGACTCAAAAATATGGCCTCTTAAATGACATGCCCTCATGCACAACTCAGAAAGATTAAAGGGCCACATGCTTTTCTCCAGTCTTGGGAGCAACCTGTGAGAAGTTTTTTTTAAGGATCATTCATAGTTTTCCCCAACCAATACATTCTACAAATGACAATACTTTGTCATTTTATCTAAGGGGGAAAACAATGAAAGATGGGATCATTGGAACAAAGTCATAGACAATACAGTAGAGTTTAACTGGGAATATCTTGCAATATTTACAACTGCAGAATATTTTTTTTAAAAAAAGATTCATGATATTGCTTGAAAAAATAAACTGCAGCTGCTTTGACTTGTCAGCCTATATTTAAAAGGATTACCAATATAACTGGAAAAAATAGACCTGATTCTGCTCCACTTGGAATAATGTTGCCATTTGTCCCAAAAAGATGGCTCATCATTGCCAAGCTTTGTTTAGGTGTTTGCTGCTTATTTTTTTCCTTCTGTGCTCTCATTCTCTGAGCTCCCATTTCTTCCCAGTTTTGTTTCCTGGTGCCAGGGTATCTTTGGTCTCAGAGCACTGGATGCAGCACAGCTTTATAAGCACACGTTAATGGTGGTTACAGTCAGAGAGAAGGTGAAGGATGAGGACTAGTCCTTGTGAACTGGGAATGAGGATGGAAAGCAGAGAAAGAGGATGAAGCCATGTGACAATTCCTAGATGGTACCTTCATTATGCATACTGTGGTTGGACTTGTTGTGAGTTACACAGTTCTGTTCGTTCAGTAGATTTGCCATCTCATCTGGCAAACCGTCATGCAGTTCTGTAAGAGTCAGTTCTATTTTAGTGGTTTCACTGTCTGAGGACTGAGGTGTTTTATCCATTCGAGATGCCATTAGGGCATTTTGGTATTGCTGTCTTGAGATCTATACCAAGCACATTAAAAGATACAAAAAAAGAAGTTGGCAATTAATAATAATACTCCTGATGCTCCTAGTATTAAGAGATTCATAAATCATAACTTTACCTTTATTGAAAATAAGCAACATAGTATCAGTTCCACAAATTTTTAATTCCAAGACAGTTTGGGATCATTTAGAATATATCTTGAGTTTATTCAAGGCAGAATAAATGGCTCTATTTTTTTTCTGTCCCAATTCTAGAACCAGTGATGCTGCAGGTTCATCTATTGCAGGGGTTCTCAACCTTGGCAACTTTAAGACTTGTGGACTTCAACTCCCAGAATTCCTCAGCCAGCAAAGCTGGGAGTTGAAGTCCACAAGTCTTAAAGTTGCCAAGGTTGAGAACCCCTGATCTATTGTTCCAAGGGCCCAATCAGGCTGCAAACTCCATCCAAGTTTCCCTCTCTCGTATCCCTAATATTATACAATCCTCTCTTATAAGCTTAGCTGACTGTTGTAACTCTTTTCAGTTTGATAAAGACCATATGTTTCTTTCTGAATCAAAACTCCAACTATCAGATCATTAGATTCAGGATGCTCCAGCAGATTCAGGAAGGAGCATCAATATTCTTAATCAATTCTCCTTTGTGAATCACAATACCTTCTAAATTTGTCAGAATTTCATTGTAAATTTCATAGTATTTTGTCTATAAGGTTATTTTTTTTAAAGCAGATTTTAAAGGATCCTAACTTGAAAATCCAAACACCTGTGTACTGTATTTTAGAATGGCTTTACAAATTTTCTATTGGTTACTTTCTTGAATCCCTGGTTAGCTAGAAGTTTCATTTCTTGCTTTATCAATTCCTGGCTGTTGACTAAGTTTCATTCCCTGAGCAATTTTTGATTGAAAATTTAAATCCAGTGTCCTTTATCTGCTGTCTCTTCTGATGACAGGGTAATATGTATCTTAGTATTATTATAACTGTTCGGGGAGGTGGTTTCCCATTAAACAAATATATAAAAATAATGTATGTTTTATTATGGCACAAAGGTCAGAACTATTTATTTTTGAACACTCAACATTTGGGAGAACAAGAGACAGTTGCAGTCCATGAATACTAATTAAAACCTTTCCCCCTCTATATGGAGAAATTGTGACTGAAAGCACTTATTCTCTCAAATAACATTCATATTGCTTTAAAGAAGAAAAATTGGATAAAAATATGTTAAATACAATTAAATAGAATCACAAATTTGACCACCCATAGAAATCATGTAGGCAAATTCCTTGCTTAGTACAGAGTTTGCAGTGCAGGATATCACTGCAATACGAGTTGTTGATGTTTCCCACTTCCTGGCGGTCTGTTCCTTTTTTTAAAAAGTGCATGCACAGTTTCAAACAAAAATGTTGTGCTTGGAACTGGTCATAATATTGCAAATGCAGATATATTCAGGCAGATATATATATATCTTAGACATTAGATTTTTTTCTTTGTTAACTACTGTATTTACCTGAAAGATAATCCTGAATTTATAATGACCCATGCTCCCTCAAAAAAGAGACTATAGTAAAAAAATAATAATAAACAGAGTAAAATTCTTTTGCATTGTCCAATTCCACATCTACTTGCTAAGAAAACAATTTTTGAGATTTCCAAATGAGTTAAACAAATCAGGAGTTAACATCTTTTCCAACTGATAGACTTTATTAAAAGATATAAATTAGGTCCTGAGCCTAAAGTTCAGTTCATCAGATGAGATCCTACCAGACTCCTGATTTTTTTTCTACCATGCACTAACACAACTTTCCTCCTACAATGTCTACAACAAGAGGCATTAAATGAATTCACATGTCACATGGCACTTATGTCTGTATGTACAAAAAGAAGGGACCAGGAGAAAAAAAGAATTAACCGAACTTAGTAAGGTATACAATTTATAAAATAACTCATTCTTCATTTGCACACACCAATTATTCTCTCACCTGCTTACAAACCACTCTCCTACAGAGTAACTCACAAGAACATGCACACAGATACACATATTCTTTTCTTTCAGCAGAATCATCAAAAAGAAAAACACACACATATGCACAAAGAATGGAAATTGGATGTGGAATAGATGTATTTGTAACAGTAACAAAGAAGGAGAAAAGAAGGAACAAAACTGGATGGAGATAAAATGAAGAAGGTCCATGACCAGAAAGGACACACAGAAGTCCTTTGAAGCAGCCCCTTCAAAGCAAGACATTAATAGCTTTCCAGGTCAACACTTTTTTTTAGCAGGGATTTCTGTAACTGTGTCATCTCCTATCCAGTAATTTGTATTTAACAGCTTCTTCTATTATTAGTGGGTCCAAAAGGACACCCTCAATTTGCATACCTTATCAGGAACAATCCTGGTCTCCCCATGTAATAATTATATCTTTGATTTTTGGTTAGTAAAAATACATTATTCTGTTAGTTTCAGTCTTGTGTGCTAACCTATCAAGAAAGTTTTACAATAATAGTTATACCTCCTAGCTCTGTATCCACAACCCAACCCCTTCACCTGTACCTAAATAATTTAATAACAAGTTCAGAATAGTCTTCCCTAAGCTTGGCACCCAGTAGATACGTAAATGTGAAAATACACAAAAATTTGCTTTTAGAATGCTTATTTGTATGAATACTGGTAGCTGAAGACAGAATTTGCCCATCACCAGTTTTCTGGTACCTTACCTATTTTCCAAGATGTCACAGTATTGCAAATCTATTTTTTGTCCTTATGTTGCTATACACCTGTAATTCATTTTAATATGCTAATAACAGACCAATTGAGAATGAGTAAATAAAAAATGACCACGCTACCTTTCTATCTGTATTATCCACATTCTCACACATAATACATACCCATCCTTCCCACCCATGTTCAACTCATTAGCTAAATTTAAAAGATCCCTTTTATTAAAAAATCAGAAATCAAACAATTTGGGAACAGAATAACATATAAAGAGAAAACCACAGGGTTTTCAATCCACTAATGAGTGGTTAGAAAGTATTAGTAGGAGAGAGAAGGCAGGTGAAAATAGTAGGGTCAACAAGGATGATTTGTTTAACTCTGCTGATTCCTTCCAACAATAGCTCTCACTTTGCCATTAACTGAGCAAACTTCATTCATTTATTAAATTAGAGTTTAGTTCTTCCCTAAAAGACGTACAAGATCACCTCTAAAATATTCTGCATCTGAAGCAATTCTTTTCAGGGGTTCAGTGTTCTATCACAACATAATTAGAACTGACTGACAATTAAGAGTTTATGGACAACCTATATTCCCAATCTACACCTACAAGTAGAAGATCAATTTTTGTTTCCTTTCATACCTTGACGTATTGAATGTCTGAGATTGCTCTGACTGAGTAATCTGGAACATATACTTGAACAAATGAGGAGTTCAACTGATTGTTGCTATTCCCTATTGCTGGTGTCACGGCATCAATGCGATCTCCTCTATTAAGAGAATCTGAATGATTTAAGCCACAAGAACGAGGTGGTGACTTATTTTCAGCTGGGAAAAAAGAAAAAGAAAAATATGTATGTTGAAGAATGCAATTGAAATCCAAAAACCAATATCAGTTCATGGGACAGACAGGGTAATTTGAGATAACTGACAAGTTATTTGAATTTAAATTCATGAAGCTTAATCAGTAAACAAATTATGTAAAAGTGTGTCCTTAATTTTTCTTGTTTAGCCTCTAAGGCCACTTTGAATACAAATTAATGCAAACAGAATTCAAATTCACAATAAAATATTATAATACAGTATAATATTTTAGAATAATATAACATAAAACATAACATAGCGATATACAACTCACAAGTAAATGTTCAATGCTTGTAAAACCTTTGGGGGACTAGGAACATTTTCCACAGCATTATAAGCAAGTAATATGTCCTAAACTATAAGAGAAATTAAAATGATTTTGCAGCTTATTTGGAGACCAGTATAAGTCGATAAAAGAAAAAATGGAAGCCAGATTGATGATTCTAAATTAAACCTTTTCAGTTTACAGATGATCTAAGACAGGGGTGTCAAACTGGTGACCCACGAGCTGGATATGTCATGTGCAGGCCACGCCCACCCCAGTTCGGCAAAGGTTAAAAACATCACGATATGTCACGATATGTCACGTGACATGATCAACTTTGACACCCATGTTCTAAGAGAAACTATATTGTTTCTCACTTTTCAACTGATTATACTCTGGTGTTAATTAATAATGCACCAGGCAAAACTCGTATAGGTAGTCCTCATCTTATGATCATTCATTCAGAGACCATTTGAAATGATGATGCTGAAAAAATGGACTTATGACTAGTCTCCAAAGTTTGGGTGTGTGGCAGCCCGCCCACACTTATGACCACAAGGATACTTCAAGTCCCCCACCCATATCTCTTCACCATTTTGGTCTCCTGCACTTCGTGGCCCTGCCATCATAGTGACCATCACCATCTTCTTGCTCGTAGTGCTGACCAAGTATGCGAGGCATCTGCTGGCTGCATCAAGCCTTTCTTGTCCAAATCATGGACAGCCTTTTCACAAGGCTTTGAAGCCTTCTAAACCCTCGCAAGAAGGCCATATACAAATTGGGCAAGGCTGTACACTATTTGGAAAATGGCACAAGTGGTCTCAGAAAAAAGGCCTAGCAAGCCAGGAGGGGCTGGGCACGTCTCATCAGCAGGATGAAAAAAGCCAAAGTCAGCAGACATAAGAACATAAGAAGAGCCATGCTGAATCAGGCCAAAGCCCATCGAGTCCAGCATTCTGTGTCACACAGTGGCCCACCAATTGTACATTGGGACCTTGAGCAGAAAGAGAAGGCAAAACCCTCCCTTTCCCTTGACCCCCAACAAATGGTACTCAAGGGAATCCTGCCTGCCTCAACCAACATAGAGGCGGCACATGGACATCCGGTTTAATAACCACCGATACACTTGGCATCCATGAATCTGTCTAACCCTGACTTGAAGCTATCAAGGCTGACAGCTGTCACGACCTCTTCTGGAAGTGAATTCCATAAACCAACGACCCTCTGGGTGAAGAAATATTTCCCTTTAATTGTCCTCACTTTCTTACCTATGAGCTTTAGGGAGTGCCCCCTTGTCCTAGTATTGTGTGATAGAGAAAAGAATTTTTCTCTATCCACCTTTTCTATCCCATGCATGATTTTATACACTTCGATCAAGTCACCCCTTAAACGCCGTCTTTCAAGGCTGAAGAGACCAAGGCATTGCAATCTGGTTTCATAAGGGAGGTGCTCCATTTCCTTAATCACTCTTGTTGCCCTTTTTGCACACCTTTCCAGTTCCATTATATCCTTCTTGAGGTGCGGTGACCAGAACTGTACACAGTACTCCAAGTGTGGTCTCACCATCGATTTGTACAGAAGCAATACAACACTTGCTGACTTATTTTCGGTTCCCTTCCTAATCATGCCAAGCATGGAATTTGCTTTTTTTACTGCTGCTACGCATTGGGTTGACATCTTCATCGAGCTGTCTACCAAAACCCCAAGATCCCTTTCTTGCGTTGTCTCAGAAAGTTTGGTCCCCATCAGTTGGTAAGTATAATTGGGGTTCTTTGTCCCGATGTGCATAACTTTGCACTTGTTTAGGTTAAAATGCATTTGCCACTTTGTTGCCCACTCACACAATTTCGAGAGATCCTTCTGGAGCTCCCAACAATCAGTTTCACTTTTCACTACCCGGAACAATTTAGTGTCATCAGCAAACTTTGCTACCTCACTATTTACTTCTACATCCAGATCATTGATGAATAAATTAAAAAGTAAAGGTCCCAAAACTGAACCTTGGGGTACACCACTTCTCAGTTCTTTCCATCCAGAGACTTGTCCATTTATTGCCACCCTTTGCTTCCTACAATTTAGCCAGTTACCAATCCAGGACAAGACCTGTCCTCTAATTTCGTGGCTGAAGAGCTTTTTTAGGAGCCTTTGGTGAGGGACTTTGTCAAAAGCCTTTTGAAAGTCAAGATATACAATATCAACTGGGGCCCCTTTATCTATGTATTTATTTACACCCTCAAAGAATTCTAACAAGTTAGTAAGACATGATTTGCCTTTGCAGAAACCATGTTGATTTTCTTTCAGCAATGCCTGTTTTTCTGTGTGCTCTGTAATTTTATCTTTAATAATGGTTTCCATCAGTTTGCCTGGAACTGAGGTTAAACTGACTGGTCTATAGTTTCCTGGATCACCTCTGGATCCTTTCTTGAAGATCGGGGTTATATTTGCCTCCCTCCAATCCTCCGGTACAGTGCCTGATCTTAGAGAAAGATTATATATTTTAGCTAGACGTTCAGCAATTTCACACTTGAGTTCCTTGAGAACTCTAGGGTGGATGCCATCTGGACCCGGCGATTTGTTGATGTTTAGTTTAGAAAGGCATGCAAGAACATCTTCCTTGTTTATCTCTATCAGGTTTAATTCTTCTATTTCCCTCCATGGGAAAACTAATTTAGTGGCAGGCAAATGCTCTCTATCCTCCTCAGTGAAAACGGAGGCAAAGAAGTCATTTAGCCTCTCAGCAATCTCCTTGTCTTCTCTGATTACCCCCTTCTGACCATTGTCATTGAGTGGCCCAACTGTTTTTCTGGTTGGGTTCCTGCTTCTGATGTACTTAAAAAAGGTTTTGTTATTATTTTTAATATTCTTTGCTATATGCTCCTCAAAGTCTCTCTTGGCTTTCATGACTATCACCTTGCATTTGGTCTGCCAGAGTTTGTGATCCCTCCTGTTCTCCTCGGTAGGAAGAGCCTTCCATTTCTTAAATGAGTTTTTCTTCTTTCCAATAACCTCCTTTACCTCATTCGTAAGCCATACTGGTATCCTCTTGGGCTTTCCAGTCCTCTTTCTTCTTTTAGGAATGCATTTTATTTGAGCCTGTTGTAACGTATTTTTAAACAGTTTCCAAGCATTTTGGAGGGATTTGACTTTTTTTACTGTTCCTTTTAGTTTCTTCTTTACTATTTTCCTCATTTTGACAAAATTCCCTCTATGAAAGTTTAAGGTCTCTGTGTTAGTTTTCACTGACAATTTGCTATCCATGGTTAAGTTGAAGGTTATTGTGTTGTGATCGCTGGTTCCTATGGGCTCGGTTACAAGGACATCATGAACCAAATCCTGTGCGTTAGTTAGAACCAAATCCAGGATCCCCTTTCCCCTGGTTGGTTCCATGACCATCTGCTCAAGGGAATAATCAGCTAACATGTCGAGGAACCTTGTCTCTCTTTCATGTGTAGAACAAGAATTTACCCAATCTATTTGGGGATAGTTGAAGTCCCCCATTATGACTACCCTATTTCTTTTTGAGGCCTCCTTAAATTCATTTTCCAAATAGCAATCTGCCTCTGGAGTTTGGTTGGAAGGGCGATAGCAGATCCCTAACGTCAGATTAGTTTCCTGTCCTGGGATTTTTATCCACAATGTTTCCAGCCACGTGCAAGGTGGCAGGAGTCTCGGAGTTCAGGGCAGCGAGGGTGATTGGGCTGAGGCAATCTGTACCAACATAAGTCAATCCCTATGTTATATTTGCTATTTCAAATTCAAATTATTTGTAGGAAGGAGTTCTGGAAAAAAGACCACGTATATATTGCCACATATTAACTGAAGCTTGGCAAAATTTCAGAATCTTTTTGCAATATTAAATTCAATTCCAGCGGAATGGAATTTAATTGTGACCATTTAAAATTTTTTTTTTCTGCATATTAGAGGAAGTTCACCTCACTGCAAAAATAAAAACAGACTGCAAAAGAACTGCCATGGACAATAGATAAAATATGTGTTCAATATAGATGCAATCCTATTTCAAATACTATCCCTCCATCTTATACACAAGATAAATAAGGCAGATTCAATTGAAGCTTTTTTTTAATTGTGGGATTATATCATGTTTTTGCAATTTTCATTACATACTTTCTTCTAGGTCATTTCTGTGGTTCCTTATATGCACTAATTATTTCATTTCCTGCTGTTACCACCTACCTTAGGGGCACTTACTTTTTTTTAGTCAGCTACAGCAGTTGTCAATCCCCCTGGCTCACTTCTCGCAATAGATCTTCATAGCAACCTTCCACAACTCAACCTTGCCAAAACTGCTCTCTCCGTCACTGACATACCATGGAACAGCTTCACAATGGCAGCTGTTGTCATTGTCAGTGTCTTTACCAACTGCCAGCTGCTACCGGTAGTTACCTGCCTACCACTCCAGGTCTTCTTTAAACATTCTGTCTTTCAATGTTGTCTTTCTTCACTTTGCCATATTCCAATTCCTTTTCTTCCCCTCAGCTTTCCCTCATTCTTCTCCAATCACTCTTAGAGTAATATTCCACAGTCTATAATTCATCCACTAATCACACAAATCTTTCCAATCTATTATCTAATACGAATAGTGGAATATACGTGTAGCTCACAGTTGGAATGTTGGGATCCTGTTCACACAGCATGGTTTTTATTTTTGCAAAAGTTACATTAACAGATTACATAACATCACCCCTCAGTTACTATATTTACTAGTTTGGTAGTAAACATTTTACAAGAAAGCCATGCTCAGAGAACATTAAGACCCCAGGTATTATTAAATTCAATAACAAAACAAATCCAAAAGATGCCTGCACACTAATGGTGTATTGCTATCTATCTTTAACAAAACCCAAAACCAAATTTGCTGGTTAGATAAAACTTCCTTGCTCACATCAATTTTGTGAGCAAGCTACTGTTTTAGTGTTCCTTACTAGTGCTGATCATGATTCAGTTTATTAGAAAACAATGAAAAGACTTAGATTATGGCTAAGACAGATATTATAAATTCTCTCAGATGATAGTATAGGAGACTCGGCATCAGGAAAAAGACAGACCAAACAACAGCTCTTTTCCTACTTAACAGTAAGCAAGAATTCTGACAAATTTTAGCTCATTGTTCAGAAACAGCATGTTCATGACACCTCAATAGGAATAATTACAAATGATGAATTCATTGGGAGAAAGTTTAATATTTGTGTCAAGGGTCCTAGATAATTTCTCGTTTAATACATCAAGACACAGAAAATCAATCATTAAACCAATCTCCAAACAAGAATTAAATTATAGGAAAATTGTTAATTCCTACAATTAAATGC
Source organism: Bothrops alternatus (assembly GCA_034064705.1). Lineage (NCBI taxonomy): Eukaryota > Metazoa > Chordata > Lepidosauria > Squamata > Viperidae > Bothrops > Bothrops alternatus. Next base: position 31,738,279 of record JARGCV010000009.1, read on the forward strand.
CAAATGTCTACTTTGATTATAATAATACAGAAGCTAGAGGCCCAGAACTAGAAAACCAGAAAAGAGCAACAAAAATGATAAGGAGTCTGGAGGCTATATCATATGATGAACAGTTAAAGCAGTGTTTCTCAACCTTGACAATTTTAAGGCATGTGGACTTCACCTCCCAGAATTCCACAGCCAGCATTGCCGGCTGTGGAATTCTGGGAGTTGAAGTCCACATGCCTTAAAATTGTCAAGGTTGAGAAACACTGAGTTAAAGGATCTAGGTGTTGTGAAAAATGTCCATTTCTCCTTTAAGAAATCCTTCTCTGCCTGGATGGGCTTCTCTCTCCCTCCCTTACAGGCTGTCAGCTGATAGCTGCACTAGGGGGGTGGAGGAGAAAGCAGGGAAAAGTTTCGTTTCTTGAAAAAGACGTCATGCTTTCAAAGTGTATGTTTTAACTATCTGTGTAATGTAATTGGCTGTAAATCAGTAGGGTGACAATTTGTGGGAGAGACCTTTGATGTGCAATAAAAGTTGAGGCCGGGCTTCGGCCGGGGCTTCCATCCCAGAGAGACAAGCAAAGTCTCTGTCATTAATCATGGTTGCCGGGACGCCACGAACACCCACTTTCGTTGACAAGTGGTGACCCCGACGTGATAACCTGAGAGGTTATACGTCCCTGGACCCTCATACTTACCGCCCGGACGTGGCCAAGCGCGCTTCATCAGTTCATCGCTGGACGAGGACTGATCCCTCGTAAGTATGAGTGGGGATCTCTCAAAAGTGCAAGAAACACTTTTGACTGAACTCACAGAGATAACCAGGAAGAATTATGTTTATTTTGCAGCTAAGAAGCTGACAGAAGGAGATTTAAGATCTCTCCTTGAATTTATTTGGAAACACATTCCTTTCTACCCAGAGGCAGGCTGCCTTAAAGTTGAAACTTGGAGGAGAGTGGAAGAGGTTTTGCAGACAATTTCTAGGGCCCCTGCTTCTATTTTAACATCTTGCAGAGTAGTGTTAAAAGCTTTGGAGACACAGGAGCATCTCCTACTAAAAATATTACTGAATCCATTGAATTATAATGAAGTTCAACTTCTTCCCCCTGCCAGTGAACCTCCAGTAACAATTAAAGATCACAGCAGGGTTTCTCCCGGCAATGTTGAGCCGTGTGCTCCTATTTTAAATGCCACAGCTCCCTCTCTAGCAAAAACCAGCAATCTTATTCAGGAGACTTTACAGAATGATTATAAAAAAGGAGAATTAAAAGCTGAGGAAATGACAAGTTTATACCCTGTAACTGTGGGCATGGATGCAGAAATTGATAATGGATTTGCTCACAAAATGATTCCAGCAGATTGGAAGGCATTAATGCAAATGATTTTAACACCTGCGCAGTATGCAGTTTGGGACTCCCAGTATCGTATTCAAGCTATTCAGAGAGGCACTGCTCAATTAGTGCCAGATCAAATTTATGGCTCTGGACAGTTCACTGCTGTTGGACAACAGCCAGATGCAGCTATACATGGTGTAATTTTACAGGCTGTTTTTGCTGCTTTAAAGGTAGTAGATGAAAGTGCAAAATTTGGCAAAAGTTTTACTCAAATTAAACAGGGAACTACTGAGCCCTATGATGAATTTATAAATAGACTAAAATATAGTATTGATAAAGAAATTGCTAATGGATTTGCTACAAAAGAGATTTTGATGAAATTGGCTGTTGAAAATGCTAATGCAGACTGCAAAAGAGTTCTGCAACCCTTAATTGGCACTGGTCAAAAGACACTTGCACATACATTGGTTCAATTACAACAATATTTAGGAAATAATTGGTTAAGGCCATATATAGGTCTTTCTACCTCGACCCTTTCTTCTTTGTTCATGGCATTAAAAGGCCTCAAAAATCCCACAGACGTTGTGACATTGACCTCCGACCAGCTATTGGTCGTTGAGAAAGTCCAAACAGCCCTCAACACCCAGTGGACTGATTGGTGTGTTGACAATCACCCTGTGCATTTGAATGTGATTTTTGATCGACCACCCACAGTGGCAATTACTCAATCTAATATGCCTTCAAGAAATTGTTTTCATTCCAGCTATGACTTTGGCTGAAATTACACATCGTGGCCACACGATGGCGCCAGATTTTTGGAATTGAATTTGCAATTATTTTTATCCTATTTTCCGTAAAATTGTGGGAAACTTTGATTCAAAATAATTTGGTTTTGCAATTATTGATTGGTGATTGGCCTGGTCAGTTGTTTTTTTTTTTTGTCATTTTTCAGCAGATCCATGATTTTTGGCCATAAAAAATTTACTTTTTGCTTATATCTCTCCTAGTTTGGATGAGACTTTGTTGACACTATTTTTGACATTGCAAAAATCTATTGAGACAAGATATTGTCCTTATTTTATTGCACATATCCGAAGTCATCAAAATTTTCCAGGAATTCTCAGTGAAGGGAATTCCCAGACGAATATGGCAACACACACGTTATGACTATGCAACAACTTACTCCCTGGGATAGTCATAGCTCTTCTCATCAAAACGCCAAGGCTTTGGCTAAACAATTTGGCATAACCCCCGGGGAGGCAACAGCTATCATTCAACAGTGCCCCAGTTGCTCACAACAAGGACTGTCTATTCCAATGGGTGTGAATCCCCGTGGACTTGAGGCATGTCAAATTTGGCAAATGGACATTACTCAATATGCATCTTTTAGCCCGTGGAAATATATACATGTGACTATTGATACATATTCTGGGTTCATCCTTGCTACTCCACAGCGTGGAGAGGCAACTAAACATGTCATCAATCATTGTATTCGAACTTTTAGCACTCTGGGTACTCCTAAAGAATTAAAAACTGATAATGGACCTGCATATTGTAGTCATGGCTTTGCTCAGTTCTGCAATCGTGGGACATTATTCATAAATTCGGCATTCCTTACAATTCACAGGGGCAAAAAGTAGTGGAACGGGCCAATTCCACTCTTAAGCACATGCTTGACAAATTAAAAATGAAAAATGGGGAAAATACCCCCGGACTACCTGGAGTGCGAAATCATCTTAATTTGGCTTTATATACTCTCAATTTTCTAAACCACCTGGCACGCCACCTAATACAGCTGCGAGCAGGCATTTTTCTCCCCTTCCAGATGCAGCAACCACGGTTCGACTGCTAGTTTGGTATCGTAAACTACCAGACCCCCAGTGGAAAGGACCAGCTGAACTTATTACCTGGGGTCGTGGATATGCTGCGGTGCAACATGAAGGCAATACGATATGGGTTCCTGGCCGCAATATTCGCCCTTACAGTGTACAGCCAAAAGATTGCAAAGACTCTGGTGAGCCCAAAGTGGATGGACAATAATTTTGGAAGGACAATAAAAAGTTAGTGCCTTAACAAACCATACTGACTGCTGGATGTGTATGATGTCACCATCGGATGCCAGTCAAGGACTTTTTTTTAGTTGGACTTCCTTTGAACAACACTGGAGCCAGCGAAAGTTTTGTACATATTAATGAGGCAGTACATTATACGCTGCCACTTAGGTTTTATTATGTAGATTTTGTATTAGTGTGTTTTAATTTTTCTAAGGGAATTATTCTTTTAAGTATATATATCTCTTGTAATATCACCTTTAATATGCCTGATCATTGTGATCAAAGTAATAACAAAGTGTATGCAAAATGTGAGGATGGAGAGTACAATGCAAGTGTATTGGGTTTGTAGCTATTTTAATGGCGCACGGAATTGGACTGCAGCCAATGACAGTGATGGCCGTTGAAATGCTTAATGAAGAACAAGGACAAATCCCTCCACCAATATCCGGAGATCATAAGCATTGGGGATATTTGGAATGCATTCTGGTTTTGGTTACCAAAAAATTTCAATGGTTAAGGAATTTGATAAGTATTATTTTGTATTGTTATATTATTCCATTGTGGATGCTTTTATATACAATGTTTGCCTGATATTTTTGCTATGATGAAATCTTTTATACCAAAGAAAAAATTGTCTCAACAAGTGAACATTAGTCAACAAGGATTCGAGCGAATGCCAATGGATAAACAGCCACCTCAGTTTGGATGAAATCGAATACATGGACTGAAAGCCTTCGCTTCTAAACAAAAACAAAAAAGGATGAGATGTTGTGAAAAATGTCCATTTCTCCTTTAAGAAATCCTTCTCTGCCTGGATGGGCTTCTCTCTCCCTCCCTTACAGGCTGTCAGCTGATAGCTGCACTAGGGGGGTGGAGGAGAAAGCAGGGAAAAGTTTCGTTTCTTGAAAAAGACGTCATGCTTTCAAAGTGTATGTTTTAACTATCTGTGTAATGTAATTGGCTGTAAATCAGTAGGGTGACAATTTGTGGGAGAGACCTTTGATGTGCAATAAAAGTTGAGGCCGGGCTTCGGCCGGGGCTTCCATCCCAGAGAGACAAGCAAAGTCTCTGTCATTAATCATGGTTGCCGGGACGCCACGAACACCCACTTCTAGGTATGTCTAGCTCAACAAAGAGAGGGATTAAGTAATGACATGATAGCTGTCTTCTGGTACTTGAGGGGCTATCACAGAGGAGAGGGAGTCAATTTATTCTCTAAAGGGTAGAACAAGAAGCAACGGGTGAAAGCTTGTTAAAGAGAGATACAACCTGGAACTAAGAAGAAATTTCCTGAGAATGAGAACGATTAATCAATGGAACAGCTTGCCTCCCGTGGTTGCAGCTGCTCCATCCCCGGAGGTTTTCAAGAAAAGATTGGACAACCATTTGTCTGAGTAGTATAAGGTCTCCTGCCTTGAACAGGGGATTGGATTAGAAAATCTCCAAGATTCCTTCCAGTCTCTATAATTCCATGATTCTAAACCAGGAAGGCTAAGGGCTTCATGGCCGAAACAGGAAGAAGGCAAGGAAGTGGTTGAAAGCATTTTAAGAAGCAAAGAAATCTTGTCAGAGAAAAATAGAGTGGAAACAATATATTAGAATTAATGACCTGGGCAATGGAAGAAGTTTGCCCATTGAGGCTAGTATAGAATATAGTTTACATTGACTCAGGCTATTAATTGATCTAGCTCAGCCCTGCCAGTATTTTAATATTTCAGGCAGGAAATATTCTAGCCCCACCTACCTTCTCCTACATGAGCTCTACCACTGAGTTATGGCCCTTCCTATAAACAGTACACATAGCTGCAAAAGAATTAAGTTTACTAAATTTTCAGTTCATTGGTTTTAAAGCAGGGGTCACCAATCCCTGGTCCGCAGCATGCCAGAAACTGTCCACACAAACAAGCGAAACTCCATTCCTCGAGATGCAAATCGCATGCAAAACCACGCCCCTCCAGTCTGTGGAAAAACCTCCCTCCACGGAACCGGTCCCTGGTGCCAAAAAGGTTGGGGGCTGATGTTTTAAAGGAAATTTTGGCAGTGCTCGCAAATGTGACTGCTATGATCCTCACCAGGTATAGCAAATTAGACATGGTGACAGAATGCAATCTGGTTCAAGGAAGAAGTAGTTCATCCATGACATTTCTAAATGAAATTACCTAAATGGGACAACATATAGACCGTTTCAAAAGAACTCCTCCCATTTCTGTTGCTTCACTCCACATGGAAAACACCACTCAGTACAAGACTGTGTGGAGTCAATAGTTTAGTTTAGTTTAATCAAATTTATATGCCGCCCTTCTCCTAAGACCCAGGGCGGCTCACAACAACAATACAATAATACAATAAAAATTTAAAAATTAATTTCATTCACACCACATACAAACACAATCAGCTGACAGTTACTGATGGCGGGACACTCCTAGGGCCCAGGGGCAGAGCACAGCTCATACCCCCCAAGCCTGTCGGCATAGAGTTTCTGGAAAGCTAGGAGGGAGTACTACGAACCTCTGAGGGAAGCTGGTTCCAGAGGGCTGGGGCAGCAACGGAGAAGGCCCTTGCCCTAGGCCCCGCCAGATGACATTGTCTAACAGACGTGACCCGTAGGAGTCCAACCCTATGCACCCTAACCGGTCGCTAGGATTTATGAGTCAGAAGACTGTCCCGCAAGTATCCTGGTCCATTGCCATAAAGGGCTTTATAGGTCATAACCAACACTTTGAATTGTGTTCGGAGACCAATAGGTAGCCTGTGCAGCTCGCGGAGAGCTGGAGTGATATGAATATTCCTACTCTTGCTAGAGCTTTTAGAAGAATTAACTCATAATTCTCATATACAGGACTTTATGCAATCCATAGCAATAGAACAATGTGTCTAATTTGCTTAACTTTAAAAACATGTTTAGTTTTTGGCAGTATTTTTAAAAATATAGAAGTTTTCATGACAAATGTTAAGACAATTCCTTTTTGTTTCAAGATCCATTTGTTATTATCTAATCAGAAATCAAAACTTACAGCACCCACCTGGTTAAACACAAACCCTTTCTTCTCTAAAAAGGTGATTTGCAGTATTTAATTAGTTACAGGATAAATGCAATTTAAAATAGAGGTACAGAAGAAGCAAGCGTATTTACCTGGACTTCCTGGCACTAGTATGTCTGTTCTGCTGACAACAAAGGTACGAGACAAGGATAAAGGAACTAGAGAAGGAAAAAAGAGATGAGACTAAAATAAAGAAATAATCAGTTTTGTCATGGTGAAGAAATCAAGTACAATTCAAATGTAAGTGAAGGACATAAATAGAACAATGAAAAACTGGTCAGAAAATCAAATACAATAACGCTTAGGAAATCAGGTATCAAGCAATACATGCTTCTTTCTTAGTTACTTCAATAGTTCAAAATTCTCTGAATTTGGAAGTAAAGTTCTGTTAATGTTTTTAGAATAATGTTACTAACAACAGAAGTTAGAGATATACAGCAGAAGATATCATCATAAGTTGTTTAAAGCAAGCATCTGTCCCATAAACACATGCATTTTGTATTTGTGTGTTACAGTATAAGTACTAATCACTGCTCATCCTCTTATTCAAACAGGCTATAAAAAACAAGCCTCTCAAAAACTGAAACAAATCATTTTGCTATCTTTTTTCAGATAAGAAATAGTGTTTGTTTCTGTAGAATCTTTTGTTGTCAACAAGTGCAGCAACTACATACTCTTTTAATCCTATCCCAGGAATTCTAAAATGATATCAGATATGAAGGTAAATAGCCAGCTTGATGAAAGTTATTGTAGCAAATGAGGAAGGAAGGAAGGAAGGAAGGAAGGAAGGAAGGAAGGAAGGAAGGAAGGAAGGAAGGAAGGAAGGAAGGAAGGAGTTACTTCCATAATATCAACCCATACAGAAATCTAGCATGCAATGTTTTTCACCTTCTTGTTGTAAAAGAAGAGGAGTCATTCCAACAAAGGAAGTGATCAAATATCTGGAAAAGGAATTTGTTCCTTCAAAAGTAGGTACATGGAGAAAAGTAGGAGAGCAGGACAATACTGAGATGTGCTAACAAATACTGTACTTCTAAAATTGAACGTATTGTTATCAAAAGCACCAGGAATAGTTTCCCAGTAAAACAGTAGTACAAAGATAAAGCTGAAGAGAAAATTCAGAGCTTGGCCCAAGTTGTCCTTTATTCCTGATCTGATATAGCAAAAATAAATTGTGCTGTATCTGATTGGGTAGCTGGAAACCTAGTTCTAAGAAGATAAATAAATCTCTGAGAGTTTGTCTTAACCTATTGAAAGACTATATTGTCTTCCTCTACTGAAACAGCTATACCAGAATACTTTAGGATAAACAGTCTCTTCCCCTTCCCCAACAAGTGCACAGTGAATGCAGGTAAAATACAGGTAGTCTCTGTTCAAAGTCACAACGGCACTGAAAAAAGGGACTGATGACCATTTTTCACACTTATGACCATTGTACCATCCCCATGGTCACATGATTTACATTCAGATGCTGGACAACTGACTCACATGTATAACGGTTGTAGTCTCCATGAGTCATGTGATCCCCTTTTGCAGCCTTCTGACAGTAAAGTCAATGGGAAAGCCAGATTCACTTAACAACCATGTTACTAACTTAACAACTGCAGTGATTGATTTAACAAATGTGGCAAGAAAAGTCGTAAAATGGGGCAAAACTCAATTATCAAACTTCTCAACAACATAAATTTTGGGCTCAGTTGTGGTCGTATGTTGAGGTCTACCCATACTTAACTACAGAAAGTGATAGAAATAGTCCTTGTGATAGAGGCATTGCTATGGACTGTTAACATACTCTGTCCGTGACTCCCCAAAATTTAGGTTTTAACAAATCTATTTATCATCTACTAGAAGTGAGAGGTTCAGAATTATCAGAATTGCTGAACAATTTTGATCCTTGTTGAATAAAACTGGCATTTATTTTTCAAACATCAGCTAAATAAGATTCTATTAGGCTATCATTCAATCTGTTATGAAAAAACAACTGAAGTTAACTGTCTTTGAGAATCTTTGTAGCAGAAGCAATGATTATCTGATTTTCACTAAAATAGCACATCTGGGTTCTATGCTACTTTCTTGCCAATAAACATTAAATCATATGATTCGGTTTAATAATTCTTCCAGGTTGAGTGATATAAACTAATACAGGTAATCCCTGAGTTACAAGTGTTCACTTAACGCTCATTCGAAGTTATGTGATGAGCGCCCCCTAGCTTTTGTGAGAAAATTCCAAAATTATGAATGTTGCAGCAACATGGCAGTTGTTCACCCTTACGAATGACTGCAGAGGCTCTGCAACATTCACCCTATCCCCCCTGCTCCCCACAACTGCTTTCCCCTCCCTTCCTGCCATGCCAGACTCATCTTGAGAAGATCTGTCTCCTCTTGGCTGCGATTTCTACCTTTGAGGGAGAGGAGAGTCAATGGAAGCTCCTGGATGCCGTAATATCGCACAAGTTCAGATACCCATCCTCTTTTGCAGAGAATGGATACCTGAACTCTTGTGAGATCATGGACCCCAGAAACTTTCATTTTAGGCGCAAACTTTGTACCTGTCTCCTGCTCCCCCCCCCCAATTCCTTTCTGCCACCACTGGAACACTTTTTACCTGAACGGAGACCTTGGGGACATGGGGAGCTCCATCTGTGTGCAAATGCAACACTTGAAAATGCAGCAATTTGCTGCGTTTTCAAACATACCATTTGCTCACAGACAGACCTCTCTATCTCCCCAAGGTCTCCGTTCGGATAAAAAATGTTTGTGCCTAGGGACACTTGGAAATGCAGTGATTTGCTGCGTTTCCAAGTGTCCATAGGTGCTCAAACGCCTTTTATCCGAATGGAGGCCTTGGGGAGATGGGAACTCTGTGTGCAAATGCAATGCTTGAAAAAGCAGGTTGGGCGGGATGGGTGGCTGGGAGAGATCATGGCTGCTCAGGTGGTTGCTGCTGCCAGCAGCTTGATTTTCTCTGCTTCGTCCTAGTGGAAGAAATCGGTGGCGCAGAAGAGGATTGCTCTCAATAAAGCCAGCGCACGTGAGTGAGCAGCGCATCCATGTCTTCTTGAGAGCAATCATGCTCTGCGCCTCTGGGGGCCATGATCTCTTTTGAACTCGCATGATATTACAGCACTCAGGAGCTTCCATTGTCAGTGCAAAAAACATTTCCAAGCCAACTCTCCTTTCCTTCAAAGGGAAAGAAACCGCAGCAGAGAGGATTTTTGCAAGGTAAATGAGTCTGGCGTGGCAGGAAGGAAAGGGAAAACATGAGGTATCTTAGTGGGTTGGGAAGGACTTGGGATCCTGTTCCATCACTTAGGCCCTCAATGACCTCAAGTGCACTTAATGAGACATGTGCGTCATAACGAGCAGGGAGTGATCTTGTTCAAGGTGCAAGATTCATTCCCACGAATTCTTGAGTTACAAATGGAATTGGCAGGCTCCATTCCATTCGTAACTTGAGGACTACCTGTACAGTATGCCACCATTTCTCTTAACAGCAGTTTCAGATGGAGATCAGTGAAAAATTACCTGGTGAGGCTGTGAGAGCCATGACTCCATAGTAAGAAAAAGCTCCAGCTTCAAACTTCATTCCTTCTTTCCCAGCCTCTACTTCTACTTTTCCCTGCAGAGGAAAAAAAAGATAGCATTCCTATTTAGAATTAGAGGAAAGGCTGGCCCTTAGACAGATCCATACTCCTTAGCAATCATTTATTCTTTTTCAAAAAAATTTTATATATGTTCCCAAGTATAACTGGTTTACCTTCAGTACCTCAGAGGTTGTATTTCTCAATTGTATTCAATAATTGAACATAAAAATTTTTAAATAAAGGGAATAAACTGTTCTGTCTATGAATTAAACAGGTTCACTATGCGGGACAATGCCATATATATTTCCCAATAACATTTGAAGGAATACTTTATACTTGTTTCCAACACATAACTTTCTATTCCCCTCTGCAGATTCCTAACATTATCTTAAAGGCCAGGCAAGCAAGCCTTAGAGAATCAGATAGGTAGTTGCCTGAACTAAAGCCAGATGGTAATGAAAGTAGAAGAAAATGGCAAGTAGAATGTAAACTAACAGAGTAGAAGACATCAATATCGAAATTGGCAAACTAGCATTGTTACTTTAAGAATCACCACCTCTATACCAGGTCCAAGGGATTCTCGCTTCTGAGTAATGGGTCAACACCGATGATACATATAAAAAACATCTGGTATTTATAATTCTGAAGCTTTGCATGCTTCAAATTCCAAATTAATTAACAGCATACAAAAATGGAAATTTTAGAAGCTGTTGGGGTCTGATGTTTCATGGTTAGTCCACAAAGAGAATGGCTCCTGTTTTTTTCCCAGATGGAACCCAGGGCTGGTTCATGAAGTCTAGCAATAAGTTGGTTATGAAGGGAAGAGCTCAATGTTTCACTTTAGGTCCTCTTAAATTGTCTTCATCAAAGACCAGTTAGGATTTTGGGGGGGAGTGAATTAAAAATCAGCAAAACAAAAATAGGAGTATAGCCTTGTTTATTAAGAACTGGGGAATAAAATAACCTAGGGGAAGGGGAAAAACAGTAAATTCAGTCACAGTTCCTACTCTGCTACTATCATGTCTGCAGCAAAGTGCTTTCTTCACTTGAGGAAAATCTACCAAACATTTTACAGCCTACTTTTGATGTTCCTCAGTAGCACAACCAGTATTTCACTTTGAGAAGCTTAGTTTCATCTACTGCTATCTACCAACAGGACCGATTACCATCAATTACTCCCCTCAACATATTTGGCATTCAGTTTAGTTTTGCATTGCTTAATTTTGACTTTATTATTATAACTTTCACCCCACTCGTTCTGGAAATCACATGATTTCCAACCATCAGAGGCATCTGATGTAGCACTCTAAAAGTGAAAAATCCTGCATGATAGAGGTCAGCGTTACACAGGAGGGCTGAGAGCTTCCTTTAGCTGAGAACTGTCAAGAGTGCTGTGCTTCTCCTCCTTGTTGGGGCCCTGAGCAGAGGATAATCCAAACAGCTTTTTCTCCTTCCTCCTAGGAGTGTTAGCAGAGATGAATGCTTCTAAAATGGAACAAAGATTTCACAGATGTGAACAAGTGAGATTCACCACTTCAAACATCCTGTTTGGAAAACTGGGATGTTGTTCCCCATCTCCATCATACTTAGGCTTTTGTTCCTGTACACACTTTCTTTAAGAGATACTCCTGCTGAATACATGGGCCTTACTTCAGAATAAATATAACTAGATCAGCACTGCCTCTGTGTTTACCAGAGGGTCAAATCTCAAGGAAAGCAACCAATGGAATGAGCAACTTTATATTTATTGGACAGAGGAAGGAAAGAATATTCCAGAATACTTCTCAATTCAGATTTTTCTCTATATACATACAAACACATGCATGCAGACAGATGCATACATACAGGCACACAGTTTCCCATTTAACTTGCCCACATGTTCCCTCAACTCATTTGCAAACAGGAGGAAAAGTTGTTGGCTGAAGTTCTCCCTTTTTAAAATCTTTTCCTTGCCAATGGGAATATTGATCTGCTGGTACACTTCTGGACAGTTTTCCACAAGGTCAATATTTTCTTGTCTAATTTACAATATTCTCTTCTAATTTAGAGCAAAAAAAAATGGCCTGGCTTTCTTATTTACAAAAGAGCCATGAAGGTCCAGAGCCCACTGGATGGATGGGAGGAGGCAGTCTGCACCAGACAATTGGAGCACAGAAGATCACTGATTTCTGAGGGTTCCTCCTCCATATGACTTTAAATGCCTGGGGAGGGTAGGTTTTTTGTTGGCAATGAACTGAAAACAAGGTGCCAACACACCTTAGTCCAACTTCTGCCTCTCAGAAGCAAGCTGCTGACAAGATGGAACTGTCTTGTGAGGACATACCCTTAACAAAAATAAGTGGGGTGTCTTCATACCACAACAACCAAGACATGTGATAAGTCCTAAAATGGCATTTAAAAGAAAATGAATAGAGAGCTACTAGATCACCAAGAAATACTACATACACATAGTCAAAATTTTCAGAGAATATATCAGGAAAACAAAAGCTCAGAATAAGCTGAATTAGCAAAGGATCTCAGGAATAACAAAAAAGAGATTCTTTGGGTATGTTTAAAATAAAAGAGAAGGCGGGGGGGGGGAAATAGTACATAAGCTGCTAACTGAAGATGGCAAATGATAACAGAAAACAAAGGCAGAACTATTTTAGCTGTCTTCTCTGAGAAAAGAGTATGTGTTCTATCAGGGAATTACGAAGAACCCAAGGAAGGAACAGGTTTCCAGTTCAAGCTTGTGAGAAATATTAGCCAGATACTGACCTTGAATGAGTTCAAATCTCCAGGGCCAGATGGATTGCATCCTAGGGAACAAAAGGAAATTGCTGAAGATCTGGCCAAAACTTTGCAAACCAGGTGAAATAACAGATGACTAGAAGAAGGAATGCAGTGTCCTTATAGGAAAAAGGAACTGCACACCAGTCAGTCTGATACCTGGGAAGATTTTGATTTTAAAACAATTAATGTTAAGTGGCTTGCTTGAAAGTAATATGGAAAATACTAGAAGTTAAGGTGGATTTATTAAGAACAAAATTTTCAAAATTAATTTGTTTTTTACCAGGTAGCTTCCTTTGTAAGACTGTGGAAATGCAGTAGGAATAGCATATCTTGACTTTAGCAAAAAAATTCATCAACTATTCTATGACAGTCTGATTAGCAAGTTAATTATCAGCTGAATCACAACTCTGTAATATGGATCTACAGATTATTCGAAAACCATTATTGAAACGGAACTTAGTTTCATTTCTCAAACTGAAGTGAGATATAAAATGGGATACCAGAAAGCTTAGCCCTGGATTATTTTTCTTAATATTAATGAGTTGAATGAAGGGATTTATAAAATTAATAGATGATGTAAACTGATGTTAATATTCTATAAGACAAAAGAAAATTCAAAATGATCTTGAGATAAAAGAGAAGTGAATTTAAAAAACATATAGAGGAGAGATTCCTTCTATGGATGGTGAAAAGTTTAGCAGAGATCCAATTTAATTCTGTTATACAGAAATAACTGTGCTGCCTTATTGTCACAATGCAAACAAGTTTATTAAAGTAAAACCCTAATAATGTTCTCACTACCCAATGATACAGTTATCATACATATAAGATTTGTTTAAATAGATGGAGGTTTCATTGTCTGCTCCAACCAGATGTATTACACAAAATGCTGAATACATATTTCCTAAAATTTGCAAGGCGAATTGCATCAGGGATTGAGAATGATGTACTCTGCTTCTTTATATGAACAATGGCTCTCTGGAGTGACCTGAATGGATTAATTTAAAAAAACTAAAGATGTTAAGCAACTTTGCAAAGAGGTTCTAAGTAACAGATGTGGCACCATTATTTTGTTACCAACCAGCAATCATTTATTTGATCCAAATTTAAATGTGTATCCCACTCTAAGTTCAATGGAACTAAGAACAAAGAAAGATCAACAGTCTTATTTGTGAATCCTGTCCATCAAAGAAAAGAGACACAAGTTTCCATGGAAGGCAAAGGTACTCCCATTTTACACTATAAAATGTAAAAAGCCTCTGAAACATGTCTTGGTCCGAAGCGGAACTCATGAAGTCAATATGATAGAATGTCTTACTGAATGGCAGAAAGATCTCTGCGTGACTGAAATTCAGGACGATCCTAGAAAGGTTTGAAGTTTGAGATAGCTGAAAGTGCAATCCTGTGTAAAGTGTATTCTATGGAACTGAGAAAGGGTAGCTTGGACTTGGTCTTGAAGTGAAAAATGACACAGAATCACCAGGAATCAAAGTGAAATACCGGTAGTATTTAAGAAACTGAAGTAGGAGTGGTAAGTTGTAGGTTCAGATCTACCCTTAGCTATAGAAACTTAGCAGTGACTTAGAGACTGTCATTTTCTCTCAGCACAATCTAGCTCACAGGACAGATGGATTTCTCTTTGTAAGCTATATGTTGCTCCTGGAAAAAAGACAAGAAATGTATTCAACAAATAAAATAAATAAATCATTTATATAAATACATAGATATTGTTGTATGAGATATCATATTACAGCCATCATGTCAATCAGGAATAAATCTTACTGAAACAAAACAAATGTTAAAAATGTTATCCTTCTTAACCCATTAAATTTTTCTAATTATTTAGGGGTTGATCTCATTTTCTCTCAAATATTTTTCAGTGTGATCAAAAATTCTAGTAGGACTGGAACAATAGCAGGAATGCAAACTAGACTAAATGAAAGATCAGGAAAAGAATATGATCACAGTTTTAACCTGAAGAAAGTTAAAGCCAGTTCTCACAGCATACAGGACTAAGAGTAATGGCCTAAAATCAGTTCATGTTAAATATTAGAAAAATCTTTCTAACCATAAGGGCAACATAACATTGGAATCAATTATCAAAGGTGATCAGCTCCCCTTTAATTGAATTATTTAAATGGAGGCTGGATATCCAGCTATTGGGAACGCTTTAATTTTAACTCCTGTGTTAAACAGGATTACACCTTGATAGATAAAATTCTGTGAAAGGCAAGGTTCACACATGGCGGTACACACATGGCGGTACACAGCTTTGGCTGTGGCTTATTGAAGAAAATGCAGTGGTGAGGTTGCTTATTATTATAATAAGCTAAAACCAAACAAATTACATTATGACTTAGTATAATGTGTGAACCCAACCAAAATCTCTATGGAAGTTCTAACTCTCAGAATAAAACCTTACTCTATGCCAAGAATTCACCCCATCAAGGCACAGAACACATGTGAGGAACTATACAAAGAGATCATTAAAAGTATCATAGCTGTATTACCATAAATATCGACCTAAAAGAAACTTCAGCAATAGATAATGGTACAATTTCTATAAGTACAAATTCTACAAAGCTGTTAAGTATACGGTTACATATTTCTACATAAACATTAAAAGTTTTTCTGATCCAAATACAGTTGAGGCCTTCTATGAAAACCTTCAGCATGTATCTTTCTTTCTTTACAAAACATTTTAAGGTACCGTACTTTGGATTAATAGACAGTAATTGAACCAAAACTACCCAGTTTTCTATGACTAAGTGGGGATCTGACAACTACCACTGATTCTCAAGCCTAGCCAAATAGAGATTATATGAGTTGGCAATTCTAGGATTCAACCATTGGTTTGATGGACTGTACTACATTATGTTTTACCCTCTTGCAGCTTTCACAAGGTTTGCATGAGTAGTATAGAAACCACCATCCTCTTTAAAATTCAACTATCCCTTCAACGGATCAAAATCTTAAGAAGGATTTACAATGGCTAATTTACACTGTAAGTTATTTCCTTTACACTTTGATATGAGGTAATAAAACAATGACTAAATATAGCAAATTAGAGAAAAATAGACTCAGCACAGAGGCAGATAAAATTCTTTTGAGTTACAAAATAAATTTTAAGCAGCATTAAAAATCTTCAAGTCAGAGTCTAAATTACTGACCTAAATCTTTTCCTGAAGCTTTAGCTATAAGGGTTCTTTTTGAACAATAAGTTCAAATAGCAAATGAGTCTTTAATGTTAGATCCTGGAAATGGAATCTTGCCATCTTGGAACTCCCAAAGCATCACAAAGCTTTCTCTCAAGCTTGACTTCACATTCTCTCTTCTGCTCTGCTCGAAGGCAGATTTACAACAAGCCTATAAAAGGATGGTACCCATTCTTTGGATTCAAGGACACTTGATACAAATGAAATGTCTTCATACAATGCTGTATATAATGAGGATTGAGTTATACATCTCTACCAGGGCTAAGCAAGTGATGCCATTGCAGGGGGGTGTTCCTGGACTCACTGCTCCTGCTTAATGAGCAGATATAGCCATGGCAAGGGGATGCTTTGTACAGATTTGTTTTGTGCACCAATAGCACTCTTTTCTGGACCAAGAGGCCTTGCTCACAATCACTCATATAAGTTACCTTCTGGCTGCATTATTGTAAAGCTCTAAAGCTGCCCTTAAAGTCCACTTGGAAGTTACAACTGGCCCAGAACACAGCGGTGTCTAGAGCAGCGGTTCTCAACCTATGGGTCGTGACCCCATTTGGGGTCGAACGACCGTTTCGCGGGGGTCGCCGGACACCGCGGTCCGCCATTTTGTTTTTGTTTTGCCCGTCGCGCGCGTGCCGCGCATGCGCGGTTCGGCCCGTCGTGTGCGCACCACGCATGCGCGGATTGGCCCGTCGTGCACGCGCCACGCATGTGCGGATCGGCCCGTAGCGCGCGCATGCGCGGATCGGCCTGTCGCGCGCGCGCGGCGCGGGTCAAGTGGGGTCTCAACCTGAAAAAGGTTGAGAACCACTAGTCTAGAGTATTAGGTGCCCATAGGCTCACCTATGTTATACTTTTATTGTATGAGCCGCACAGGCTCCCTGATTTCTTTCAGGTGTCATTCAAGCTGATGGTTATCGCCTTTAAAGCCCTATAGGCCATGGGACCTGATTATTTGTGAAGCCACCTCTCCCTAAGAATATACACCCATTAGATCAGATAGGATGGGCACGCTCTAGGTCCCCTCCCTGAAATCTAGTGGGATCTTGGAAGCATGCCTTTTCTGTGGCTGCTCCTACTTTTTGGAATACCCTTCCACTGGTGATTCAACAAGCACCCACCATTCTAGTCTTCCTGAAGGCCATTAAAACTTCACTTTTTATGGAGGTGCTGACATTGTGCACATAGAAGTTATGGAAGGATTACAGTTGAGCCTGCTGTGAGGCATCTCAAGGGGGATATAATGATAATTATGCTCCATTTAGTGAACTTCCAAGAGCACCTAGATTAATTCTTCAATCTCATACACAGCCAAATTCTGTATGCAGCATGTAGAGTACAGCAATAAATGGTAAGAGTATGCTATCAAAACCAGTTCCCTCTCCAGCTATAGCACTTATTCCCTATTGCTTTTATTTTACAATCTGTTTGTTTCCCCACTGTATTATTCATTATGTAACACACTATTGGATTACTGTCTGGACTTTTTTTTATTTCTTGTAGGCCTTTGGCTATAACAAAGAATTCATTCATTCAAAACTAGAGGTGACTTAAGGAGATAAATGACTCAAGAATAGACTATGATTCAGTATACAAGAGAAGCAAAATAAGTATATATATACTCTTTACACAGAAATCCTTTTTTAAATAAAAAGTTATATATTTTATAAAAGAAGCTCAATAAGATCAGATTTGCAACTTTTTTCTTCATGACTAATTTTAAAGTCTTTTAAAAATACTTTAGGAAAAACAAGTTAAACTGCAATTATAACATAAAATATATTAAATCGTATCTTGACCATATTTCAAATTTTGTTCAGGATTTAATGACCTTCATGCTATTTTGGGCAACCAAAGAAAGGCTTCAGAATTCATAGTTTGTTTTTCTCTGTAAAAATAGCATCTGCATAGGTATCTGAAGAAACAAATTTGTATAAATCAAGTTTTATCAATGAAGATAATGCTTCTAACAAACATTCAAACTACCTTGTTAATTGATGTGTGGAAATATCAAAACCATAATAGCTAAGGAGAAATAGTGTAGAAAATTTCAGTTTTGTTCAAAAACACCAAATTAATGCATTAAACTAAATACCTGTAGCATTGCCAATAGCAAATCTAAAGACCAAAATATTGTTTTTGTTTTCTGCCTTCATTTGTTTTAAAAGCAAACCAGTAGGTGGAGCTGTTTGCTTACTACAGTGTACATGATTGTTTAGTTTATTAGGCAAAACTAAGGTTAGTCCAATTCATATTACAGATTACCCATAAAATAATACCACAAATTAATAATATGCATACTAGGATTGCATTAAAATGTCATCTCTTCTGGTTATTGATCTAAAAATATTTAGTTTGGGAGAAAGTGTGATTTTCAAGCTTATTTCCTGCTTAATTGTTTTCAATCTGTTCCCACTACTTTTTAGAATAATTTGGTTTCCACTCTACTTCAATGATGCCAAAAACCAAAACTCAGATAACATTACCTTCCAGATGTTGCTTACTTACAATTCTTAGTATCCTTAGCCAATGTAGTCAGCAAGGGGAATGATGACTTGAAAACATGTACAGGGACTTAAATTATGTAATTAAGTGGATTATTTTAATGGTTCATTAAAAGTAGTTAATATTAATTAGGAGTATGTCTAATATTGTATGATGATCAATACATTGAATAACTGAATAAGAATGTAATACATGGCCCTGGTTTTATACAGGCTAATTTTTTCACCTTTTCTTCAAAAGGGTCAACAGCAATTTCTTCGGTCATTTTCAGATTGTGCCTTTTTCTTTCATCTCATGCTTTATTGTAATGGAATGTATGAAAGATCTTGGGGAAAAAGAGGAGGAGATGCTGCCTAGGAAGCAATCAGACAAGAGAAGCAGGAGCCTGCAGTCGCTTTATGTCAGAGAAACTTAAGAAAGACCCACTTTAATGGACCAAGTAGTGAAATTTGTGTCTTCAGACTTGCAAGACTCTATTAACATAGCCTTACAGTAAAGTAGAATTAGTTCATTTTCAAAATTTTAATACAAACACAATAATTTTATTGAAAATTGAATTTTTCCACCGTGGCTCAATTTCCCATTAAATAAGATGGCATCGATTGAAATCTTTCTAAAAGAATGACTCAGACTGGAACTATGGAAGGAGGAAGTATTATCTTGACTTTTGCCCTCTTCCTGGTATTTTAAACTAGCTCAGCTATCTGCCACTATCTGCACTGAAAAAAGAGCTCCCATTCTTACTAATGAACCCTTTGCCAATATCTCTGAAGCTGCCATTTATTTTTTAAAAAGCCATTCACTCACTATTAGGATGAAGGGTATCTTGCTTAACTAAATCTTAGGTTGCATAATGCAGGCAGAACAAGTAACAAGGTAATACAGGAACTATGATGACCCTTCTGACATTAGACACTATCACTGAATAGTCATGCTAGTCAGATGAGAGTTACAGGAGAAGCAAATGCTTATAATGATAGTCTGACCTGTAAAATTAGAATGAAGTAATCAATAGGTTTGTTTCGCTGATAGAGGTAGTATTCAGGGGCTTTCTTGTTTTTATCATCATACTTCAGCTCCTGAATAACATTGGGATGCTTTAGTAGCCTCAGGAGGATCTTTTCAGACATTTGGGATGGGCCAAATGCTTCAACCTCTGAAAACATAAAAACAATTTGATTGATAACATATAGCACATTTGTTAAGACATAATACATTGATTAGCACATTATTAAAATAAATACAAAAGTAGAATGGCAAATATCTCAGGCCAACACATCTCTGTTAACTTATTATCTCTGTCCTCTGCCATGTTCACCATGTCCATGTCACTGCTCAGACTGCCCAAGAATTTATCAATCCATCTGGGCAATAATAGACTGCAGGTACCTGTCTATTCATTAAGTGAGACCAGAAGTGGAGGAAGCAATTAAAGAAGATATCTTTCTTCCGTTTTTTGTTGGCTACTCCACCTGGAAATTCGACCTAAAACATTTTTCCTCCCAAAAGGAAAAAGGCACACATATAAAAGAAAAAAGGAAACTGCGGAGAAGGCAGGAAGAGAAAAGGGGAAGATTTATCTTGAATGGAAAATAGACAGGATTGGGGCTTCCGGTGGCTCCGCCGGCGTCGCTGGAGTCTCTAACGTGAGGCTCCGGTCTCTGAGTTAGTATAGCCGTCAACAACAGCGCTCAACAGCTGTTTGGTGCGGCGAAAAAACTCCTCTTCGGGCAAAGAAGGGGAGTAGAGCTTCAAGAGCCGGGTTGAGCCCTTCCAAGACCCCTGGAACAAGTTTTCAGGGGCAGAGAAGGTGTGCTCCCCAGGCACTTGAAACGCTCCTGCTCAGAGACGCTTCTGTCGGCTGACAGAATTAGACACCGCGACCGCCTCTGCTTTGAAGAGAGAACAATAAGGATTTTTAAACAGACGGAGTGAATACAAGAGTCCTTTGAGTATTGCAAGTATTTTGTTATTTTGTTTATGCCTTTTTACTTATAACTTTCTTGAATCAACATAATTCTTTCAAAATGGCGATTGCTTTAAGCTTTCACTTACTCAGTGAAAGTGAAGAAATCGAAAGTATTGAATCTGCTGGAAAGTGAAACTGAATTTTCTCTTCTCTTTCTGAAGTGATGTTTGAGAGACTATTTAGACTTGATGTATTTACTAAATTATAACGCAAATTGGATTTTAAAAGAAATTGAGAAGGGAGGAATTGGCAATTTTAAAAATCTTTTTTCTACTTTTTCCTCTTTTTTCTTTTTTTCTTCTTTCTACTATGACTATGAGATATAAGGCAGCAATGGCAAAGGTTTTTTTAGAATCTCAAGAGCTTATACAGTCTCCTTCGGAAATGCTTACAATGAAAGACTTACAGAATGCTTTAACTGTTGCATTATTTCCAGTAATGGTTACATTATCTTCAATAAATGATAAGCTGGATAAACTGGAGAACAAGCTGGATAAAAAGATGCCAGAACAGAAAAAAGATTTTAAAGCTATGTCAGAAGTTTGTAACTTAGAGCTGAGAGAAAATATTATTGAAGTCAATAAAGGAGTATTTTTTTCAAATGAAACTGATCTTCAATTGGCTGCTGAACATTATATAATACAATTTAATCAAGAAGTAAAACAAGAACAATCAATTAGATCCTTTTTTTCAAATGGAATTGATTTACAATTGATTGCTGAACATCTTATAATACAATCTAAATCAAAAGGAGAGCAAGAAAAAGAAGAATACAGTACTGACTATAAAGAGAATAAAGGATGGATTTTGTTTGATAAACAGTTTATTTATGGACTGGAGGAAGAAGATTTGTTTCAAGAAAGGAAGGGTTGGTTATTCCTTTTTGATAAGCAGCAAGAAGAGGATTTATTTGACAAAAAAGAGACATTGATTCAGTTCAAGATGCGAATTACTTATGGAGGTGAAGAAGTAAAGAAGAGAGATTTATTATTAACGAGGGAGGCCTCGTTACGGAGATCTACTTGGCTGAAAAAAAAACCTAGAGTACGACTGAAATGAAATTTAAAATTGTATGCAAGGATTTATGGGTAATTTAATATTATGGACTGAATTAAGGACTAAGATTATGAGTAAGATGTAAGAGAAGATGATTAATGGAAGACATAACTAAACTGATGAAGAATGTATTTGTTTTGAAATGATCTAGGTTTGATATCGAATTGATTGATTGAAGGGATAGATAAGCATTATGTGATTTGTTAAAGTTTCAGGAATGTAAATTAGAAATGGAATAAATTGATTGTCAGATGAGAAAGCCCAGAAGTCGATTGAAGAGATGAAATTTAATAAATGTAAGGCATTAAGGTTAATCTAAGATCATGGGGTGAATTTAAGACTAATTTTACAAGTAAGATGTAAGAAAGGATGTTTAATGGAAAAAGATTAAGATTATAAGTAAGTTGTAAGATAGGATGTTTAAATGATATATTAAGATATATTAAGATATATTATTACAAATTAAATGTATTAGATTTGACTTAGATTGGTGGTTTAGATGTAAATGATAAATACTATTCTTAACAAGATGAGCTGATTGTTTAAAGGAATTAAGGTTAATTTAAGATTATGGATTGAATTAAAGATAAATATTATAAGTAAGGTTTAGGAGAGGATGTTTAAATGAAGATATATATTAAGATATACTATGGTAAATTGAATTGAATAAGAATATAATTATTATTATTCTTTCTTTTTTTATATAGTCTAAAATTCTTGTTAAGATTATATAATTATTTTGTTTGATGTAGTGGGGTTTTCTTTTGTTATACCTTGTATTCACTCTGGGAAGTCGGGGGGGGTTAGGGAGGCTTGATAATCTTATACATGATGTTTTCTCAACTGCAATTGGGGTTGGAGGAAGAATAAATAATTACTGTTACTGTTATTAAGGGGTTGCTCGGGTGTCCTCTGGGCTCCACATCTGATGGGGAAAAAGGAAGGAGGAGTGAAGGTTGATGTAAGTGTAAGTTGATAAGAAGGGGGAAGAGGAGGATGGAGATAGAGAAGGAAGCAGAAAGAAGAGAAGGAGGGAGAAGGTAGGTAGTCAGTTGGTAAGTGAGGGGGAAGGATAGGGTTGGTGGGATGTGGTGGTGGGGGTGCCGAGCAGTGATGTTAATTGTTTGGGATGATTATTCTCAGTTGAGTTATTAGTACTAGATGTATTGAAATGTATTTATATTTTGTGTATGGATGATTGTTTACTTTTATATTATGATTTGATATGACTAGTTTCTTTTCTCTGTTAAAATTATAAAAAAATTAATAATAATAAAAAAAAAGAAAATAGACAGGATTCAGTCCTGCACTTTTGTTTCATTCCAGCAACTATTTTTAATTAAATGAAAGACAAAGAAAGTTACATGACTTTCCTAGTGGTATCCAGTTCAGTTTTAGCCTGATCAAGTCTATGAAAGTAATATGATGCTGCTCCTTACCCTGGCCCTCTCAAACA
Organism: Bothrops alternatus; assembly: GCA_034064705.1. Lineage (NCBI taxonomy): Eukaryota > Metazoa > Chordata > Lepidosauria > Squamata > Viperidae > Bothrops > Bothrops alternatus. The sequence continues at coordinate 31,761,247 of JARGCV010000009.1, forward strand.
ATTTTAAGTTGTACTAGCTCTATTTCTGTTAAACTCTCAGAATTTCTATCAGCAGTGACCATAAACTATAAGAGAAGAGAATATAATGAACGAGACACAATATACAATTCCCTAACACAGCTTCCCTACCCCATCCACTATTTCATCGATTCTGTTAACCATTTAGCAGTTAGATCCTAATGTGATAAGAACTTTAATAAACCACACTTGCCTGTTGCTAGGAAACGATGCATTGCCAAAAGCAACTGTGGTGAGATTTTAACCTTCATTTCACTATCTGTCTGTTTGAAGGCAGAGAAATCCTGTTTTCTCTCCCGATGGGCTACTTTCTTTTTGGTCTTGTTATCAGCTAGAGATAAAACAAATAAAATATTCATTACATTTCATTCCAGTGTTTACCCTGTGATTCCATTTTTAACGTTGATGCACAATTATTACAAGCTGTTGTTATTTACACAAATAGAAGTTCTCAAACCTCTGAGAAACTCCATCCATCTAATTAAAAGTTTGTGATATCGAGTAACTTTTGATAAAAGTCTTTACCTTATCAAAGCAAGCTACTGCATAAATTAATGTAAGATCTGTTTTCATTAGGTTAACATGTAAAGACCTGTTAAGAGTGTTCCCAACTGCTGCTTTTCTGCATTAAAAATTAGGGCATTGAGGCATAAATTATGGCGCTGAGGAAGTGTTCCTGGCTTTACAAATAATGACAACAGTGGGGAAAAGACATAATCGGCAGAAAATAATCCAACATTCCTTTGAATGGTGATAGACAAAAAAAATATTTAGCATTTTTGTTTCTCTTGTACCAGCACGTTTTATGCTAACAGGAAAACTGCATTAATTTTAATGGTGTCGCAGGATCAGATGAAACTGTTGGCTATTTTTCATGTACAAAATAAGGAGAGGTTCATACAATCATAGCTAAAGATCTAAACAGACTGAAAATCTTCTAGGAGGAAAGTGTTTAATGAAATGAGTGTTGCAAAAATGTCTGATGATTGTGCATAAAAATGACGAGCCAATATGAAATTAAGGAAACTGTGCTGTAATAGGCATATTTAAATATGCTTATAGAATATAGAAACACAGAACATTGATGGCAGAAAAAGACCTAATAGTCCATTGAGTTCTTTTTTTTTTTACAACTGATTCTTTTTAGACATAATCATAAATTTACCAAATATTTCAGACTATTACCAGTATAACAAACTACGTGCAATATATACAGTAAATCATACAGGCTTTCAGAATTTGTAATTGTGTAATTTGTTATTTTTGTAATTTAATTTATAATTTAAATTAGTAATAGAAAGTTTAGAGCATGGTGTCCAACCTTTTGACTTGTCTGTGCCACTGAGTGAAGAATTGTTTGGGGCGACGTATAAAATATATAACATAGTTAATGTATATAAAATATATAATGATGTTAAAAGTTTATGATCTTGTGAGGATGCATTATTAGTTGTTCAGGGCCTCATGTGGTCCAGGGGGCACAGGTTGGATCCGCCTGGTTTAGAGGACAACCTGCTATATACCTTGTAGTGCAGATTACATTTTAAAATGGTAACATCAACTATACTAGAAGGATTGTCCTAAGCAGATTTTGTCAAACATATACTTTTTAAGAAGTTTAGGACTATGAATTTTTTTAGTACTAAAGTTTTTATGCCATCTTCTGAAAATAAAATTTGACTGCAGCAAGCATTAACTATTGTCTAGATCAGGGGTAGGCAACCTTGGCTCTTTTATGACTCATGGACGTCAACTCCCAGAATTCCTGAGCCAGCATGGCTCAGTATGGAAATCTCCCTTTTCCCTCAGCGTGGCTGGCTCAGGAATTCTGGGAGTTGAAGTCCACGAGTCATAAAAGAGCCAAGGTTACCTACCCCTGGTCTAGATATTGTGGGTTGAAGCTGTTTTTTAGTATATATTAAGATTAGCTAATGTCAGACATGGTTTATCATACTGAGTGTTGCCTTTTAACAAAATGTATGTATCTTTTTTGTGTTATGTTATTTTCATATACACTTTTTTCATAAAAGAAGTATTGGGTGGAAATTTGCCTGAGAAACAGCCTTTTTCGTCCTCAGCTCCTCTCCACAGCCAGAGAATTCCTCAACTCTCTCATGATTTCAGAGGACTTGTGAAGGAGGCTGCAAAAGGAAGGACCCTACTCTGACCCCCCACATAAAGACATTATGGAAACAGTTCTCTAAACCAAACAGGAAACAGGATTAGATTAACTAATTTTATATCACAGTAAGGCTACATTAACACAATCTTGCAAATCTGAAGGCACAAACTTCCTCCTGCCATATCACCATATTGATGCCGGACACCCAATCGGCATAGCCCACTGCAGCCCAGAAGTCCTGAGCTCAAGCGATTTGCCAGCTTCAGCCTCCCGAGTAGCTGGATTACAGGCTCACGCCACTGCCTCCGGCTAACTTCCTCCTGCCACTTTTAATTCATCAGGAAGGGTCCTTTCTAAATTTCTTTCTCTAATGGTTAAGCCACTGGGGCTCTTGCATCTCTTGTCTGTTTCCTAGGCAGCATCTCTTTCCTTTTTCCTCCAAGGTCATTCACACATTCTATTACATCAGAAGGGCCTTTGTACAACTTTGTATTGGGTGCCAGTTGCACCTGTTCCTGGATCATGAGGTACTGCTCACAATTACTCACTCCGTGGTCATCTCCCAAAAGGATTACTGTCATGCTGCTGCCTTTGAAGAGCATCCAGAAACTCCAGCTGCAATGGCATGGACAATGATATATGTCTCTAGAAAGACACATTATACCTTTGATCTGTGAGTCTGCATTGGTTACCAATTTGACTCCTGGTCCAATTCAAGGTGTTGTTTTTGATCTTCAAAGCCCTACATGATATGAGGCCATGTTATCTGAGGGACTGCCTCTCCCTGATTACATCTACCCATCCCATCAAGTTTGGCAGGAGAATCATGCTGCAGGTCCCATCAGCTAAAAAAAAATTCTGTCTGATGTGGCCTAGGAAAAAAGCCTTTTCTGCCACAGCACTTGCCCTTTGCGATATTATTTGCCCTGAAGTGGTAGCCCCAACCCTTATGGCCTTCCTGAAAGCTCTCAAAACATGCTTTTTGCATCAGGCCTGGGGATCCCCTTCCAGCAAGGATTTTGACCCTCTTGCAATCTTGGTTTTAATAATTAATTGTTTTTAACAAAATAATTTTAACAGATTAAATAATTAATTTAGTTGATATTATAACATATGTAAACCAGTGGATTTTAGGGATGCTGCCCAGAGTCATCTTGTGTGAGATGGGCAGCTATGTAGATCTGATAAAACAAACATTAACAAACAGCATTCATGTAGAAAAGATATAGGTGAAGAGATTTTAATAGGAGCCTAATATATATCACAGTAAGCAAACTGAATAATTGAGTAGAAAGTATCCCAAAGAAAGGATAGCACAATGGTCCCAGCAAATTGTAGTCTACAGATCACTGCAGAAACACTAGAACCTCCTTAATTGACTGCATAAAGTTATATCTCCAAAGGTGATCTGCTCGGTGCCCTGTTCTCAAACTATTTAGGAAGTTACTGTATATACTGTGAAGTTTGTTTACAAACTAAAGCTAGTGCAGTTGTTTCAGCAGTAGTAGAATATGTATAGCTACTCCTTCAGCAGCTTGGCTGCTGCCTGAATCACTAGCTACAGCTGAAGGATAGGACTATATCAAATCCATTGTGGAAAAAAACCCATTAGTGGAAGATACCCTTGTCCAGGAAAAGGTATAGCTGGTATACTAACAAATGTTCCAGGTCACAGAACTCATTTGGACCTCCAATGATGGTAAACCACAATCACAAACTGAAGAACACACCCTCCCAACCAAAGCTCTGTGTTGTCAGGATTCAGCCTCTGTATTTGCATTTATTACTGAGTTCAGCATATCTGCTTAACCAGATATGACAGCATAACAAAAATACACGTACATTTTCCAAAATGTCTGCAGCCCAATCTACATTGTTTTTTCACAACTGTCTGTCTCTTTTCCACAACAAACTGCAGTGATGGCACATGAGGTACTACAAACCATGCATTGCAGTAGTAAAAATTTTCTGACATTTTCAGAGAAGACATACAGTGCTTCTGAGGGCTAATCCAAGCCATTTTGCTGCCTAATACTTACACTCTCAAATACCATGTATAGAAGACTACTAGAAGAAAGGTAACAGATCATTTTAAAGCATCCGACTAAGTTAAAGGGTATAAAATTGATCATTTATTGTGAAAATTTGATCCTTTATCTTCTAAAATAGCTTAGCGATAAGACTGTCTCCTTTTGTTATGATATAGAGGCAGTCACACGCATTTTGAATTGGGCCAGGCTTTAAATTTTAGTTCACATTTAATTCATCTCAAAATGTAATTTACCTCAAAAAATAAAAAGACAGAAAACTTTATTACAAGAAGGCCTTTATAAAATTCTGAGGGCAAACACTGTGGTGTTTAATACTCACTGTAGAGATCTGTTTCATCTAGAATCTCAGACTTGATGATCTCTTCAATTACATCTTCCAAGGTAACAATGCCCAAGACTTCATAAAAAGGATCCCCTTCCCCTTCATTATTCACCCGCTGCACAATTGCCAAGTGAGATTTACCTGCACAAAGTAGCAGACCAAGAAATTAGAATTTAGAGCAGATTGATTACCTTGTCAATTCCAAAATGATACAGATGAATCTTATTATGCAACAACATATAATTTAAGGGATACTGATGCTTAAAAAACTAACAAAAACAGAAACCTATCTAAAAGTTTACCAAACATTTTTAGAGGCAATCATAACTAGAGACATTTGTTTTTCTTGTTGGGTACCATAGGAAGTAGGGGTTATTTGACTAGTGACATTAATTAGGTAGTTGGAATCAATTTTTCAACATTTTGTTTGAGAAGATTGGATATGGAATTAAGAAGCAAAATCAACATATTATTTATATTATTTATAAAGCAGCAAAAAAAGGAAACAGAAAAAACTACATTACTCTAGATTAGCAGTTTTCCTAAATTATGGCAGTACAATTTGGAAGTGCTCTGAGAATCACAAAATGGGGGGGAGGGAAGCATAGGAGGTCCCCAAATTATCTAATCCTATTAAGATTTTTCACCTTGTAGAACATTAAGTCTAGTAACAAGGAACAGATGATATCCCTGATATTTCAACTATCCTAAGAAAAATTGAGTTCAAGCGTCTTTAATCACTTCACAAAGATCATCACCATTATATATCAAATGCAACAGAATTTGATTTGTTTGTATCCCATATATATAAAATATATTAAACAAAACAAGCCTAAACAGCATAAATACAATTAAATATTTATTTATTTATCCAAACATCAAAGCACAAAGTTTAATATTAAAATAGAAATTTAAACATCAGAGATCAATATTTTGTAAGCTACCCAGAGTCACTGTAGCGAGTAGCCGGACATATAAATTCAAATTAATAAATACATAAATAAATAGCATACTATCTTCAAAGAAACCTCTGACACAAAATCTAGTTTGTACTAAATTATGTATGCATATTCTAAAATGATTTGCCCCAATTCCAGCTTATGAATCTAAAAACTGACAATTTTTTTCAATAAACTTAACATTGTTTTCATCAATTGCCCTCTCCTTACAAAAATGATATTCCACATTTAAATTATTAATTATGATGTGCTATACCATTCATCTAGAAACAGTTGAATTAGATCAATTGAGATTTTAGAGAATCAAATTTTCTTTACTAAATGGCAGGTAAGGATTGCATTTTGTTAAGATTAAATATGACATTAATTAATGGTTGTAACTTAAGTGAATAACTATCTGTATGTGTATCAGCCTTTTGGCCACAGTAAAGGCATGGAGAATCCACTTATGTTGTTTAGTTGTTAAATTTCATGTACTTGTATGTAGTTCAAGAGAATATTATAGACTATAGAAGATTATTTCAATAAATGATTATTTCATTTATAATTACCATAGGCCTAGATTTGGAAAGATTTGACATTACTCATTATGAAGGAGTGGTTGGTGAAGATGATAGGTCTTGCTGAAATAGATAAACTGACTTCTTTGATTAGAGAAAAAGCATTATGTACATTTATTGGTGACTGAAAGCCTCTTGTGGATTTTTTGGGTAAAAATGGAAAAAAAAATGAACCAAAAAATGACTTATGGTTTTGATGATTTGACAGGATAGATTATAGAAAGAAAGTAACTTTAGAGAGAGGTCAAATATCTTTGTACATATAACTGTTATGAATAATATTGGAAGTTACTTCTTCATATTTTTTTTCTTTCTTTTCTACTTTTCTTCCATTTTTCTTTTTTGTAATTTTTCCTTTATTTTTCTCTCCCTACTTTATATTAGTATGCTAGTTTTTTCTTCTTGTTCAAAAGTTTTAATTAAAAATTATAGAAAAAGAGATATTAACCTCTGAGAATTTTACTTTTAGTCACACAGTCATATTTATATGGTTCACTACTTTCTCTGAAAACTTAGTAAATATAGAACAGTGCAGAAACATATGTTTTAGAAAAGCATTATCTTTATTATATCCCAACAAAATGGTGATTTTGACAGTTCTTATCTATAGAAATATAATGGAGTCCAATTAATTCTAAATATTATGTCAGTTCATTAAAGAACAATACTGATAATCCTCATTTACCAACTGGAATTAGGACTGGTCACTCAATTACTAAGTAGTGTGGTAGTTAAGCATGAAATTACGTGACTGTGCCAATTTACAACCTCAATTCCAGCAGATCTGACTATGGTTGTGAATCACTATGGGTTGTTAAACACAACATCACACATGCAAGTTGCAAGTGTCTGAATTTTGATTACTTGACTGCTGGGACATGGTGTAGACCGCAACTTTGAGAGCCAGTTGTTCCTATTTTCAGCATCACTGTAAGTTTGACTGGTCACCAAAGAAGTGGTTGACAACTGTGGACTACTTGTAAACTAATTGATATATGACTAATCACATTAAAGTATTCCTTTAGGTGCTTATTAACTAACAACAGCATACTTATAAATAAATAAATAAAATAAATAAATACTTATCCAGAATTAAAAAAATAGCTGAATTCAGACACTCACTCTTTAATTCTATTCTAGGTGTTAGATTACTACCTAAATGGCAGATCCAAGGGGGGGGGGGAGATATTTGTTTAAGTAAGAATTTGATTCAAATATCTTAGGCTTATTGAACGAGCAATCAAAATATCCTATTCAAGCAAATGGATGTTTAAAGAATGAAGATATTCTGGAAACAGAAGATCAGGGAGAAGACCTTAATAATTGACATAGATACTGCATCAGGTCAAAATAATTCAGTTCACTAAACTTCACATCTGCTTTCCCAGGGACCTAACATAAGCAAATTCTTTGAGAATGCTGTCTGTTGAAAGTTAAATTCTTTTGCTATTCCCAGCTTGTGATCATTTAAAAGGAATTTTCCAAAGCAAGGTCTAATATTAGACTCAAAATGAAGTTTCCATTCCACTTACGCGATATTCTCACCAAAGTAACTAATATATAATCTGATTGTCTTGGAGCTACTCGTTTAGATGCAGATAGCCATACTTCAAATACCAACTGAACCATACTGGCAAAGTTCGTCTCAAAGAAACCTTTACAGCATGAATTGTTATTAGAATCATAATCTGCATTTATAATTATGTACAGTATCACAAACAGCATTAGGCCTTACATAATTATATTTTGTTATCAATTTGCAATCCATGGTCTCTCAGAAGCAATATAAGTTCTAGTTATTCTAATTGTGTCAAAGAAAGACAATAGAGATTTATTTGGTAGCAGAATACCAGAGTGCAGATACAAGTAAAGATATGGAATCATTTTGACTTAAACTACCCATTTGAATAAAGTTTACATTTTAAATTTGAAGTCAATAAAACATATTAATGAAAACAAATAACATAGTTTCATAAAGATTCCCTACCCTTAATTTTGTATATTATACTTTGATGCTTTAAAACAGTAAATAAGAAACATGAATATTTATTCCAATCTTTAATAATATATATATTTGCTCTTTTATAGCTTTATAGAAATTAAATTACTTTTAGAAGAAATAAAATATACATTGTGATATCACTAAAAGGATTTTTTTCAACATGCAAATATTAGGAAAAAAATATTGGACCTCTAAATCAAACTAAAGCTATTGAAATGTTAGTTAATGTGGGTTGTTATAATCCTAATAGTTAATTTGCAATGTAATTAACAGTTCATTTTACTTCTATCTCTCAAAAGTGTGGGGGTTAGGGAGGGAAATGAATGATCCGGACTGCAGCACTTTTTAGATATGTTGTATATAGTATGTTTAGGTGTGTGTCATGTATGTGTTCACTTTGAGAGCGGGCAACTAAATTTCATTTTTGATGTGTGCCGTTGTGCCCACAGTAAAAAATGACAATAAAGATTATCTTATCTTATCTTATCTTATCTCTTCTTCCCAGGAATGTGTTTTGACGTGGCTGCATCTAATGCAACAGTGTAAAAAGCAGCAATACAATATATATTTGAAATGGATGGGGGTTATCATTGAGTAGTTTTACATAGGATTTGGGTAATTATTGCTGAAAGATTCATGAAGCATGTGCCAAAGATTTAGATACAGAAATGAAGCACAGTATGTTTTATTGCTAAATTAATCAACAGAGCATATAATTAATTAATGAGGAAAAGTTTTAATAAGTAGGAAATTTTAAAAAATTACAGATTATTCTAACAACTACCTATGTTGTTTTGTATTGTCAGACAAATCATGTTTTTTTGGATTAACAAGTAGGTTTATATGTAAATGTGTCTGCATATATAAATACATGTCTACATAATAAAGAAGGTTAGTGGTGAAGTTGAGAAGGTGAAGGAAAGATTTTTAAAGTTCTCTGAAAAGAATCAAGATGGGTTCTTCACTTTAATAGTTAACAAAATTATAGAACTTAGAACTTGTGGCATGTTTGTCAAAAAGAAATTTAAGAACTACTTAATGTTATATATTTTTTCTTCATTCCACTTGGTTATCATTGAAAGCTTTTGAAACAAACAAGCAACCCCCCCTTGACATTATACAAATATATATAGTTTATTAAATAGCTTTCTACCCATACAGCTGACACCCATCTTTCCCACTCCCACATTAAAATATCACTAATTCTGGAGATCTGACAATTGTCCAAACTGAGAAAGGAAGTGGAAAATGAGCAAAATATTAGAAAGACCCCAAAGAGAATGAAACCATTTTTTCTTTAGATGCTTAGAAAAGAACTGAGAGAGACAAACTGAAATAATGGAAATCTTTTCTATGATTCTTAAAATGAAATAATGTGCACAAAAGGGTATTATTTATAAAAAACATACTTATAATGGAGCAAGAGAAGTTCTCATAGAAACCTAAGTCCTTCAATATGTCAGCATAGTACTTCTGTTGCTGATTAATTTCACTGGACCCTGCGATGATGGATAGGAATTCTGAAGGATAGCTTTACATTCTATTATCCCCTGAGAACCCATAGTCCATTTTCTTTCTAAGTTAATAAAAGTTACTTATAATTATTACTTTACTCTGTCACTCAGACTTGCCAATTTGGTGCCATTTTGTATTTTGAGATCAATATCTTAAGAAAATGGGGGGGGGGAATAAATGGGGAGAAATAAGAAACCAAAAAGAATCTGCACATTAATACCAGTGGTACCCTACTGGAAATCAAAGAAACAAAATTTTCTCTTTTACATTGCTTTTTCTTTTATTTGTAAAGTTCCCAATGATGTACATGCTCAAGCAGTTTGGTATGAAAGTACTGCCACTTAGTCATTCATCCTGATGCGTGCAATTCCATAAATAAAAGGCATGATTAAACTTTTAAAATCAGGAAATGAAACTCACTGGCTTTACCAAATATGCTGGAGGACTGCAATAGATTGCTGACCTAGTTCAGGATCTTAGGAGTCCTAAAAGTGTTGCTTCCTGGATTCATTGCCAATATTTCTCAATTTTCTAACATCAATTGCCATTTCAAATAATATGAGGTTTCTATATAGATAGCACTGTTATATAGAAAAAAGATGCCAACAATGTGCAGTTCACCTTTGAAAATTTATATTTTCAAATGTATTTTTATATTTCTTCCAAATTTGCCTTTTACCACATGGGAACCAACCTTGCTGCTAGGCAGGAAAAAAATCTATATCCCTAATGAAGAGGGTGAAATCAAATAAATTCAAATCTCAACTTGGTGCTATATGGAGGATATATTCATTAAATACCTGTTTTGAGAAATATTTTTAAGAGCAGCCAGTAAATGCTGCTAATTATGCAAAAATGTAATATGTTACTTTCACCCATCAAGCTTATAAAAAAAAACATCCAAAGCAAATGAAATAAGGGACCTAATAATATTAAGTAACATTTTTACTTTTAGTTTTTTAAGCAGATTTATTTTTGACATAAATATGCAGTATAATCAGAAATGTGATGGATAGATACCCTCTAGTAAGTTCTCTATCCAATGACATTTGAAGCCTTCTACCCTATAGCACCTTGGCCTCTCTGCCACTTTTGATACTGCCCTTCCTTCAATTTATTAACCAACCATTTTAAATACAAAAACACTGCAGAAGGAAAAGTAGTTTGTTCCACAGGCCATATCAATAACAGAGGAAATCTTCATGAAATTCTAGGCATTAGATGAGCATTAATAATCAATTTATTAATGGATAATAAGGACCTTACACTATTAACAGCAAGTTTACTTTAGACTTCCTTAAGTTTTGAATATTTGTCAATGTAACTTTCCCTGCATCTAGTTCCACTGTATAAATGTTGAATTTGTACCAGAAATAACCACAGTGTTGTGTTATATTATTTCACCAAACGAAAGGGGTAAAATTACCATGTAGATTACAAATGCCAAACAACACTGAGACAAACATCGATAGTACCATATTATATTTTAAAAAATCAAGGCTGAATCAGTGTCTATTTCCCTAAAATTAAAGTTACTTGTGCAACACATTGTAGTAATACTTGATTAGTGATTACTCTGTGTATCAAAAGAGACCAACTTTTTTTCCTATTATTCTTGGATTTCTTTCAAGATGTAGTCTTATCTTCAAGAACCATGGAGGAAAACAATAAATGATCAGAACCAGCTGCTTCAAACATGATGTTAAATATTGGAAATCTCTTTATAGCACTAAATCATTTAAGAGTACCCTATCTCCCTGGCAGTGAACTTCAGCATCCGTTTCTGGAAATTCATTACTCTGTACTGGTTTAGCAGACTGGTACTTAAGTTCCATTATTTAATTCTAGTTCAGGTAATTCAGGCAGATGAATCTCTTTGGCTTAGTTTCATGAACACATCTTTGGAGACAGCAGATCATGTACAATCCTTCTCTCCTCTATCTTTTCATTCACTTCCTCATATTCCTCTGGTGATGAGTTGTGATCCTCAAGCCAGCCACATCACTGAAAAAAGAAGAAAGGCACGTGACCCAGGACAATAAATGTACCACATATAGCTGCCATTGTTACTCCTACAAATAGGAAAAAAAAACAAGGAAAGGAAGGGAGCATGACAATCCAAAGGACATATTGTGACGACACATAGAAGATATGTGAGTTGGGATAAAAGAATGCATGCAAACTATGAGCATTTGGAAAGGAAAGTAGAAAAACAAGACAAGGTAAGATGTGTGGAAAAATGAGGCCACATTTTTGTGAAGAAACACTAGTAATTACACAATGTGACAGAATGCCAAGTAGTAAAATAAATGAGGATATATTGTTATTTCTCTAAAAACATGTTTCTCTATTTTTTAAATTATTTTATCTTATGAGACACAATATCTCTACAATGCAATCCTGAATAGAATACTGTAGCCTAGATCGCAGGTCACAACAGCTTAAAAATATAACATAACACAGCATAGTTAGCTTACCAGTAGCAAAAGTACAATGAGCAATGCTGCCTTTTGTGTTGGCCTTCTCTCCTGGTACCACCTGTAAAAAAGTGGAATGCTGGTAGCTCAGATCTTAGAGTTCTGCTTCTCAGATAACTCAAAGTGTTGAATTCTTTGAAGAAACTGTCTCCATGCTTAAGGTAAAAAGTTGCTCAGAGATAAAAATGTGTACTTGGCATCAGAAGTTATATTGAAGACAGTTCACATGACTAACAAGAAATGCTGTTTTTTTTTAATGCTTCTGTAATATTTAAATATTGGATCAAGCTGGGGGCACCTCTTTTGGGGCTACTTCTGTAGACTTTTTGTACCCCAATTGTCCTCCAGAGTCTGGAAATACTGTATCTGCAATAGGTTTTTCCTGCCCATTATCCTCCTGGAGTCTTAGTCCCCTGAAAGTCTAGTTCACACCATATAAATTATTTTACATCCAATTGTGCACCATCTTGTGAAATTCACCATTACTTTCCAGATATATCTACAGGTTCTGGGCATCCAAATAGAGAAAGAAGTAATAAAGCTTATATTTCCACAGCTTTCAGAAACACATTGGCAGCATGCCCAATTTGGTTTTATCAATATACAAATGCTTAAACTAATAAACATCTGATGATAACATATAGTGTAAAGAGTTATATCTGAAGAGACCCAAGAAGTAGAACAACTTTACTTGATCAGAAGTTTAAAGTAGCAGTTAAGATTGAACTGGGAGTGTTGGGGGTCATGTTTCATCCAGGAAAATGTACTGGGCCAAACACTATCACTTAACTCAAGTTACCTTCTCAAAATGTTGCTAGGGGTGAAAAATGGAGGAAGAAATATTCTTTCCTGAGCTCATGAAAGAAAGATGAGATATAATGTAAGGAATGAATGAGCATTTTATTGATAGAAAGAGAATGGCTAAAGTGTCAAATACAGGATTGTACATAATGCAGATGGAAGACAAGTCCAGTAATTTATTAGCAAATGAATATGAATTTTTCTTCTTGGGTATTAATATTACACTACTTTAATATCTAAATAAAAAAATCAATCTACAATAAGAAATTATTGTAGCAGCAGCAGAGGAAGTAGGACACTTAAACTTGCCTTTTCTCCCAAGGCATAAAAAATACCTAAATGTGGTATCATAAACTTATGTTAGAAAATTTGACAAATTAGTCAAATAGTTACCAAAATAAAAACAATGAAATACATATTTGTCAAATATCATATCAAAAACCTGGATTTTCGGTCACAGTATCTGGGAAGGATAAATAAAAAAAAGATGCTAATCCAGGATCTTTTACTGTAAGATCAGCACTGTGTTTAGTAAACTTAATGAAGAAGCCAGAAATAATTGGATACATAACTATATAAAGAATTCGTTATTTATGTTTCAAAATTACCATGCAATTGGCTTCATTTTCACTTCTCTGCATGGATTTATAAATTCCATACCAAGTATAAAAAATATACATACCGTTCTATCTCATCTTTTTATATACAGAATTCTTGGTTTGATTCCTCTTAGTAATTTATTTATTTACGTAATTAACTTCATTTTACCTCACCATTTAGTAATTGGAAATGGTTATCTGTGGGACTCTCTCTTTCCCGTTGTTTATGACTACTTGATAAGAACAGAAGGTCTTCCATGCTCTAAGTCAGGGGTAGGAATCTCGGCTCTTTTATACTGACTCAGGAATTCTGGGAGTTGAAATCCATGAGTCATAAAAGAGCCGAGGTTGCCTATCCCTGCTCTAGGTGCTCACCATAAAGGAAACATTTCCTTACAGCATTTAGAAAGTATGCCTTCTCTGTTGCCACTTCTGGTCTCTAGAACAGCACTTACCCCAAGTCTGCACCTTCCTGATTTTGTTGTTCTTCAGAAAGTATTAAATTCAGGTACTGGTTGTAATCTTAAAAGTCCCTCATGGCTTAGGACCAGATTATTTACCAGATTGTCTCTCTCCAATTGTTTCTATTTAATCTGGGCATACTCCAGGTACAGTCAGCTAAGGAGTGTTGGCTGGGGCCAGGGGCCGGGGCAGAAGAGAGCTTTTACTGCCATGGTAGCTGTCCTTTGGAACATCATTCCAGTGAGATTAGATTGGCTTCATCCCTGCTGGCCTTTGTAAGGCCTTGAAAATTTAGCTTTCTGCTCAAGTCTGAGGCCCTGGGAGTGGTTTGGAGCAAATCTCTGGACTGTAGAAATGATAGATTAGATCAGCGTGCAAGCTGGCTGAGGAATTCTGGGAATTTGAAATCCAGACATCTTAAAGCTGCCAAAGTTGAGAAACACTGGGTTAGATCATGCCTACCTACTATGAGTTTTTATTTTTGTTTTATATTATGTATTTTTTGTTTTGTTCTACTGATGTCAACCATTGCAGATAAACCAGACAAGAAAAAACTAGATGAGCTGCTTTATTTTAAGGCTATATTAACAGAATCTTGCAAGTTTGAAGATACAAATTTCCCACCATCCTTTCTAACTGCCTCACAGATCCTTCCTAAGTTTCTCTTCCATTAACCCATTACTGGCTCTTGCCTCTCATCTGATAGTTTCTTTGGCAGCATCTCTTCCCCTTTCCCCCCAAGGTCATCCATATGTTCCATTATATTTGTAAGCTACATAAAGTCACATAAAAATGAAATGGCAATGATATACACTGAATGAATGATCAGGCTTTTCTATCAGGCCCTTCCCAAGGGTGATTTGTGAATTGCTGATAAATTATAGGTTTTTAAATGTTATATTCTGGATTATTATTTTATGTGTTTTTACTGTTTATTATGCTTTTAACCATTTCTATATGCTCCTTAAAGTTACATGACTATTAGATAGCTTTATAAATCAAATTACTCGATAAAGTATTCTAATATATTGCTTTTCATTTCCTATACTGGGCAGCTCTGGCATGATAAATTCCAGAAACAATTTTAGAGTAGAATCTTATCTTTACTACCACTAGTATGGACAGTTAGATGACTTCCTCAGCTAATACAATTCTAAACCCTGTTCACCTAGGCTGGATAAGTTTGAAGGTTTTTTTTAAAAAATAATTCCAATGTATAGCAATGAAGTTTTGGGGAAGGAAAGAGTTAGGTCTACTCTAAGACAAACAAAGAAATTTAACCTATATGGATTTCTAGGAAGAGAAATGAAGTAGCATTGATTTATTTTATTTTGGTTGTGTACAAGGTCCTTCCTGATTCCTCAGAAAGATATTGAGAGTCTCAATGTCTATTTGGATGAGCCTACCAAACAAATTCACCCTTGTTTCTCAGTCACTAAAACTAACCCCCATACATGTTGCCGTTATGTTTCTTCATAAATGTTACTGTAAGTAGATATGCTTGTGTCAGTTTGTGCCTTAGGTGTTGTAATCTGATAGCTGGTAACATAAATCCTAGTGCAAATAATAAAGAGATGCACCTGTAAGAATCCTGTGAACTCTTGATTATCAGAAGCCAGCAGGGATTTGTCAAGTACTAATTTTAGCAGGAGAGCCAGTTTGGTGTAATGGAAAAGAACTAAGAGACCATGAGTTCTGCCTTAGGCATGAAGCTAACTGGGTGACCTGGGACTACTCTCAGCCCTACGGAGAAGAAAATGGCAAACCACTCCTGAAAATCTTGCCCTTCTTTTGTCCAGGCCATATCCAGAGGTTAATATGGACCCAAATTGCAAGAATAATTTTATTTCTTTTTCTAACTACTTCTCTAATACATTATGCAAATACTATAGTCATAATATATCTTGATTTCAGCAAAGCATTTGAGAAAGTACCTCATAATATGCTAATCGGCAGCAATAGGCTGGAGTAAATAACAGCTAAATGCATACATAGCTGACTTGAAAATAGTGACCAAAGAAAGTTCAACAATAGTTCCTCATCAGATTGAACAAGTGTGGTGAACAATCAAATGAGGTGCCAAAAGAACCAGTCCTGTGCTTCTTTTAATAATGTTTTGGATGAACAGGTAGACAGAATGCTTACCCACTTTGCAGATGCCAGCAAGATTGCTTGGGATACATAATACCCTAGAAGACTAAAATAAAAGTCAAAACAATCCTGATAACTGGGAGAAATGGATTGAAAATAACAGTAAGAAATTTAACAGAGAAGTGCAGTTATTTAATTAGAAAACAATGAAAATCAAATGCAGATACATAAAACGGGATATTGAGATTGAAACTGGGGTTGGTAACAGTTTATGTGGTGGCATTCTTGTAGGAGGACAGCTGTGTTAGTCTACAGTGGGGGGAAATCTGGAGTCTTGTAGCACTTTTTCCAACCAACATATATTACTAGAAGGAAGGGCATGATTTTACCCTATTTAGGAGTCTCCTAAAATTACTGCAACGTATATAGTTATCTAAAGGTACAAAGATCTTCAGTTCCCAGTACTGTAAATAATTTCAACTGCACAAAATAACATCTGACTACCTAAGTCTGATCTCCAGTTGGATGATACCAATCATACTTTTAATAAAATATATTAGTTAAAAATATGCTGCTAAATGTTGAAAAAATTCTTGGAATAGTAGTTAACTGAATACTCAACGGGAGGCTGTAATGTGATGTACCAAAGTGATTATAAGCCACATCATTTCCCAAACATTCCACTCCATTCTTTGTCCAGCTCTGGTGACAATATTAAAGAGTCAGAGAAACCAGAAAGATTCAGAGGAAGCAAGGCAAGTGATTAAGATACTTAGAAACTAAGCAAAGAAAACACCAAATAACAGAAGAAAAATTATAGACATAAGATTCTGACATGAAAGAATAGAAGGAAAGTGGGGTATTTTTTTTCCAAGTTGTCCCATATGCTGTTCATGGAAGTTTTAGGAGTCTCTCCCTCCCTCCCCCAATTGGTCCTGCCCCACTTAACCAGATATAGTTTATTTCTGCAGTGATTATCTAAAAAAAGAATTCAGATTACCCAAATAGCTATTTACCTTACTGTCCCATCAGAATAAAATACATTTTTCCATTCAGATTTTCCCACCATTAGAAAATGTGACAAATATTTCAAACTGTTTCTATAAAAGCAATTGGAAAGTATAAAAATAGAAATGTGATTATTTACAGAAATATTCAGTTATAGCAGACAGAGAGTGAGCAATAGTGAGAGTGTGCTTCCAGTTTATACTTAAGCTATAACTTTCAACATATTTTGTGGTTGACTATGCAGGCAGAAGGTTAGAAGAAGGGACAGAATCCCAACTTCCAATGTTAAGCATCTGAGGGTTATTTTATTTACAGTGCAAAATCACATGGTTCATTCACATATTTTTTTAAAAAGAACTTAAATAGAACTGGCTTTTGGACTTTTTTTCTTTATTCTTCTTTCACCTTCCTTAAGACTTCTTCACTTCTAATGTGCTATCATTAGATAGATATGTGAGGTTGTTGATGGTGCTTCCGCAGTTTTAATTCTAATTCCTATTTCTTCTAATCCAGCATTTGTTATGAAATATTCTACATATAAAAACCTTTCACATCTGTATAAGGCAGTATTTAAAAGTCACCTCTAGATGAGATGGGCAGCATATACATCTAATAAATAAATAAATGATAAATTGAACAAGTAAAGATGCTAGAATAAATAAAATAAATAAAATAAATAAAAAGGCCTCCTGCTGCTTTTCCTGGAGCTTTAGCAGAGTAGCTGATAATTGAATGAAAGCGGATCAGAACTAAAGATACATCAGGGGAAAGAGAAAACCAGCAATTACAGGCAGTCCTCAGCATATGACTATTCAAAATTACAATGGACCCCCACCCCCCCCAAAACTACTTACAACCTGACTTAGAAATTATGAGAGCCACAACCCACCCAACCATGGGTTATGGTCACATGACTGCATTTTGAGTGCTTGCCATCTGGCTTACTATTACGGCTATTTGCAGCATCCCATGGTCATGTGACCACCACTACCACCACCACCACCCTCCTTTTTTTTTTTTTACTATTTTGCCGATTTCTGGTATTTTTTTCTGGGGGAAAACAGTCATTAGATAAAACGAATTTGCTTAATGACCATGATGCTCATTAAGTAACTGTCACAAAAAGTCATAAAATCAAGTCCAGTCACCTGATGATGCTTAATGACCGCAATGACAATAATTTTATTATTTTTGTTATTGTCACTTTTTATTAAGACTTTTGATTATAATAGTACAATGTAATACAAAATAACTTTAAAGAAAGAGAAGAATAAAACGTGCAAGAAAAGTGGAAAAAGAGAGAGAAGAAAAAGTAAAAACATAGGAGAAAGAAAGAAAGAAAGAAAGAAAGAAAGAAAGAAAGAAAGAAAGAAAGAAAGAAAGAAAGAAAGAAGGGGCGTTGTCTTACCTGAACGCCTTTTCTCAGCATGAGGAATGTAGAATCCACGAATGGGTTGTTTTAGTCTTCTAGCCCAATCAGACCAAACAATCAAAGTTGCCACGCCCCTGCAGGGTCTGACCATGCCCCAGTTTCGAAAAGGGCGAAGCTAATGATTGTGTGATGTGATGGGTCCCGAACTACTGACACTAACCTAACTGCCAATAATAATAATCAGGGAGGGGTGGATTCTACATTCCTCATGCTGAGAAAAGGCGTTCAGGTAAGATAACGCCCCTTTTCCAGCATGTAGGGAATGTAGAATCCACAAATGGGACATACCAAAGCCCTTATGATCCCACGGGTGGGAAACAGGTTGGTTAAGTGTCGGCATTAAAATGGACCACTTGTTGTAGAACCCGACGGCCAAAAGAGGCCTTTGTGGAAGCAAACTTGTCGAGCTTATAGTGGCGAATGAATGAAGAAGGGGACGACCACGTAGCCGCCTTATAGATGTCTTCTATGGATGCCTGAGTTTGCCATGCCACTGACGTGGAAGCGCTCCAAGTAGAATGCGCTGTCAGGCGACTAGGGACAGGTAAAGAGTAAGCCTGGTAAGACTGAGTGATACAGGCTTTGGTCCACCTGGCTATAGTAGAGGAGGAAACCTTCTGTCCCTTGGAAGCTGTGTGGAAACATACAAATAATGCCTCTGACTTGCGAAAAGGAGCTGTCCTCTTAATGTAATAACGCAGTGCCCTGCGTACGTCTAGGGAATGCCACTGCTTCTCTAGTGTGTGAGAAGGATTGGGACAAAAGTTTGGTAGTACAATTTCCTGAGTCCGGTGAAACAGTGTATTCACCTTGGGAATGAATGAGGGATCTAACCTAAGCACCACTCTATCCTGGTGGAAGGTACATAGGTCTTCCCTGACTGAAAGAGCAACCAGCTCTGATATGCGCCTCGCCGATGTAACAGCCACTAGGAATGCCACCTTGTGTGACAAAATACGAAGAGGACAAGACCTGATAGGTTCAAAGGGAGATCTTGTGAGTGCCTGTAGAACTCGAGGTAGTTCCCAAGAGGGATACCTGTGTACTACCAGAGGTCTGGTGTTGGAGACTCCTTTCATAAAGGACTGAACTCTGGGATGATGGGACAATGGAGTGGAGTTGGCACAGGTGAACACCATAGAAAGAGCAGCCACCTGCCTATGCAAGGTGTTGGACACTAAACCTTTATCCACTCCATCCATGAGGTATTCAAGAATTACTGGAATATTGAGATCAGTTTCCCTAACAGCTGTGAAAGCAGAAGTAGGGTCACATGTTTTTCCTTGTGCACCTTGGTGATCATCGTGCGTATACTGACCTGGTGCTCCTGAGACAGGAAAACTTTGCACTGGTTGGTATCTATTATTGCGCCCAAGTGGAGCAAACGGTTTGTTGGGATCAAATGGCTCTTTTGAAAGTTGACCATAAATCCATGATCCTGGAGCATCCTTATCGTCAGTGCCACGTCTGATCGGGCGTTCAGTGCCGAGGACAACTGGATTAGGGTATCATCCAAGTAGCACTGAACGTGGACAGGTATCAACCTGAGGTGGGCGGCGAGAACTGCCAGGATTTTGGTGAAAACACTTGGAGCTGATGATAGGCCGAATGGCAAGGCCTTGTACTGATAATGATGGTTGGAATACCTGAATCTGAGAAACCGTCTGTGACTTGGATGAATGGGAATGTGCAGGTAAGCTTCTGTCAGATCTATGGATGTGAGAAATCCCCCGGCCAAATGCTGCCTAGAATGGAATGAAGAATCTGCATCTTGAATTTGTGGTACACTAGGAACGAATTTAGGGCTTTGAGATCTAGGATCGCCCTCCATCCTCCCGAGGCTTTTGGAACCACGAACAGGATGGAGTAAAAGCCTAGTCCCCATTGATCTGGGGGTACCCGCTATATTGCCTCTATGCTTAACAGATGATGAATGGCCTCCTCCATGAGGCCTTGTTTCACGGGGTTTCGTGATAGGGGGCAGGTGATGAAGCACTGGGGGGGAGGGTTAGAAATCCCAGAGACAGACCGTCTCTGATGGTAGTGAGAACCCAGGTGTCCGTGGTGGTGCTTTTCCATTTGTGGAAGTACAGTACTAGTCTTCCGCCGATGGGTGGGATCCGACTCGAGTCACTTTGACTTCCGGAAAGGACGACCTCCCCTGCCACGAAAGGGCCGCTTAACCTGGAATTGTGGCTTTGGCTTGTTTCTGTAGCTGGACCGGTCCGAGGAATGGTCCGGCCCCGCTTGAAAAGGCCGGTACCTGCTCCAGGAAGTTCGGTCTGAACCAGACTTAAATGATGGATGCCCATTGTATGGCGAAAAGCGTCTGCCTGTCTTTTTGACAATGTGAGATAGCACCTTGACCTTTTCCTTATTTTCCGTCAGGTAAGGAGTAAGAGCCTCCCCAAAAAGGTGACCCTTTTGATATGGTGCCGCAGCCACTCTCCACTTGTGCCTGGTGTCGGCCTTCCAATTTTTGAGCCAGAACAGTCTACATGCAGCCACGTTAGAAGCTATGGCTCGAGCCGAATATTTGGCCGATTGCAGAGACACATCGGCCATGTATTCCAGTGCGGCCCTCAATTTGGTGACATCCTGGTGTACCCTTACCTCATCTGGGGATATCCTAGCCTGTAATTCCCAGAGCCAGATCAGTGAGATTCTGGCGAAGAAGGAGTTAGAAGTTGAGGCTCTAATAGCCCATGCTGATGCCTGATGAGTCCTGCAGAAAGAAATCTCAGATTTCTTGTCCTCGGCCTTAAGGGCTTCTGACATATCTCCTGGAATTTTGGTGTCTGACAGTATGGGAGCGAGAGCCTCGTCTACTCCCGGAATTTCAAGAACATTATTGAGGGAAGGGACCGTATCCAAGAGTTTACGATCTATTTCCCCAAGAGTAGAGAAGGTTCCCTGAGACCCCCATTGATCTTGAACTGATTTTAAAAACATGGAGGGACAAGGTATCTGTAGGTTCTTTGTGACTGGTTCCAGAAACAGTGGGTCAGAACTCTGACCAGAGTCCTGATTGGCCATTTGTGGTTTCACCGGCTCAATCTTTCCAGTGACATAAGCCTTGCGCAAGAGTGAATGAAAGGAATTTGGATTAAACACCCCTACCATAGGAGTGGGCTCCGCCTGAGTGTCTTCCTCGTTGACCACATGGCTTCTTCGGGAATTTGTGCAGAATACTCTGATATCTCGCTTGCTTCAGATGGAGGTGGAGAACCATGATCTGAGATCATGTACTCCCTGGGATGCGTAGTTTCCGTGGGCGTAGGGGGTTTTGATGGTCCAGGGACCGGAGTGACCCTCCCTAAGGACGCCATTGCCTGAGCCACTGCTTGTGAGATCATGGCCTGGAGTTGGGCAGTGAATGAAGGATGCTCAGGGGCCCGAAGGCCCGCCGCCGTCTGAGTGAAAGATGCCGATGGAATTTGAGGAGGGGGAGCTGCAGTAAACCCCCCATGAGACCCATATGACATCGAGGATGGGCCAGGTTCGGTGACTGGAATTGAATCTTGGATCTGTATTCTCAGATCCTGATCAAGGATAGACAGATAGTCCCGATCGTATCCAAGCAAAGATCCCTGATCCAGGGTTTGCTCGGGGGACCAAATCTGTGGCAAAGGGGAAGGACGATGTTCCCCTGATGTGGATGCATGAGGGGAAACGGAGACAGGTTGTGTCTCCGCCATGCGTTGCTGGGCCTTAGTAAATTGTCGTTCCAGTGCCTTGTGCCTGCTATCTGCTTGCTTATCAGCCATCTTAGAGGTCCGTTTAACCTTGGCCTTGGCCTTAGCAGGTGCCTCCTGACTGGGTGACTTGTGCTTTGCATTTCCACTGGAGGTGGAAGCCTGTGGAACGGTGTTATCTGCCATAATTAGAACAAGTAATAGAGAACAGGTTTTCACCAGGAGATCCCTGGATCGGCCCTGGTCTGCAGGAGAAATAAATCAGGTTTTTACCAGGAGATCTCTGGATCAGCCCTGGTCTGTAGGAGAAAAAGGCTACGGCCCACCTGAGTGGTACAGGCCTTCACAAGGATCTGTGAGGCCCGGCCCACTGTTAAGCACGGAGTCACTAAGCGATATAATCCGCGTTGCAGTCAGGGGCTGTCCTCCAATTTTTCAGGCCCACTGTAATAGTGAGACAATTGGGCCGATAAAATGTCAAATGTCAATTAATGATAAGTCTATATATGAATATAGATATATATCTTGTTTATTTTAATTCTATTTTATTTTAATTTTTAATTTTTTTGACCCTTATGTCTCTAGTGATGGCTAGGACAGTAACTGCCGACCACTAGATGCAGACAGCGGAAAAAAAAACCAGGTAAGGCAAGCAGCAGTCCAAAGTGTGACACTGGATATCTGAATGAAACAGGTAAGTAACTCAGTATGGTCTCAATACTACAAGTAAGAAGGAGTGAGAGACTCAAGCTATTTCCCCTATGGCCACGAGGTAACCTAAAATGGCGTCTACCAAGAAGCTGAAGCAGAGAGGTAAGGCGGATCTAAAAGAGTGGAATTAGAACTCCTATGCCCCCCCACGTAGAAAAAATCACCAAATAAATTAGATTGCTTTGCGACTGAGAAGGCTGTAAATAGGTCAAACAATCTATTTAATGGTGTGCGATCGTGCGGAGCCCAAAATGGCAGCCACGACATCTGATCAGAGAGGGAACAGGCCTGAGGAAAAAGATCCTCTTCTGAAAGTAATCAGATGATGATTTTAGCTAAAGAGCCCAACTTGTGGATTTTAAAGCAATTTGTAGCTGACAATCAACAGTAATAAGAAGGAAATTGAGCAATGTGAAGATCGAGTCTTCGAGGCTCAAAATGGTGCCCGCGGCTGTTTGAATAGGAAATGAACCCAGGAAAGCCAAATCAAAGTTTTCAGATGCAAACTAGCAATTTGAAGCTTCGTATTCACAGCGACGATCATGGGAGGGGTGGGGGGGGGTGGATTGCAATGCGGAGGCAGCGATAGCAAGGATCAGCTGCCTGCCTCTGAAAAGCCTAACAGAGAAGGGAATTGATTCAATAAGAGAAAAATGGTGCAGCACTGAGCCCAGAACCAATACCCTCCAAAGAAGGAAAAAAAGGGTAGATAATCCACGAATGGCAATAACTACCTTTCTTAATCTAAATTGGGAGCCAAATTCTCACGTCTCTTCAGGGCTGAGACCAAACGAAACTGGGGCATGGTGAGACCCTGCAGGGGCGTGGCAACTTTGATTGTTTGGTCTGATTGGGCTAGAAGACTAAAACAACCCATTCGTGGATTCTACATTCCCTACATGCTGGAGAAAGAAAGAAAGAAAGAAAAAAGAAAGAAAAATATGTACAGAAGTTACTTCCAATATTCATCACAACAGGTATAAACCAATTTGATAACTCTTCATCCCCTCTAAGATGGTCAAAAGGTAAAGTCTGTTCAGGTAAAGTCTGTTCAGGGACAATGATTGGACAGCCTCAAAAATGGAATAAATAAGGTACAAAAAATAAATACCCTTCAGTTCGTAGTAACAATACAATGAAGAATAAGTCAACAAAACAAAAGTAAATGAAACATTGGAAGAATGGGTTCTGTTCTGCTGGAGTTTTAGACTAAAGCTAGCAGGTGCTGAACACATTCTTTAATTTCAAGAAAGAAATTTTAATAAACTCAGACAATCAATAAATACATTTCCATGATGGAAGAAGCCAATGGGAAAATGTAAAGATATCTGAGAGTTCCTGAAGAGAGAAACAGTAGAAACAAAACTGCAGATACTCTAATTGTCTTGTATTTAACCTCCTTTTTTTACAAAAAGATATTATGACAATAGTTGTTGGTCAACCATAGCATCCTAAGATAAATATTCTCGACTCAGATAATATTCAGTCAGTCAGAATTTAGATTTAGGGATGACAGAGAGACTACTGTTGCTGATCACTGTCAAGACTTGGATAGAGATACCGTAGTATATTCTAATCCTTTTAGACTTCATATGATCCTACAATTCAATTAACGATGGTATCTTTCTAATCTATCTGTAAGAGTTAGAGGATGGACTAACAGTTTTGCAGTGGTTCCACTCTCTTTAAAAAGATCAGCCAGGCAATTATCTCTAGTAGGGTATGAAACAAATGGTTCCCCTAGTCCTATTATTTGACATCTACAAGAAGCTTTTTTAAAAAGTATTTGAAATTTTAATGTTTTTTTGACAAAACACTCTTTAAATCTAAAAGAAAAACACTTGTAAGTATTGTTTTTCTGTGCTCCATTTGCTCATTTGTCTAGCCTCATATTTGAAATGGGATTGGCCTCCACGTGGTTGCTTTCAGGAACTTATTGAGAATGTAATTATTCCAAATGGGCTTTGATGATCCATGATGCTGTAATTGTGCTTTTCATGATTTTATAGTTATTTATTTTAATCTGTACTATGTAAGTTTTATTTTTTCCTTTTGTTACTGTGAAGAATTGAGAATTCAACATTAAACACTAAAATATATGTTTAAGGCTTTTTAGCCTTTTGGCTAAGATCAAGTAATGTCCATAGTGGTAGTCCTCAACTTACAACCACAATTGAGCCCCAAATTTCTGTTGCCAGGTGAGACATTTACTCCATCTTACGACCTTGCTTGCCACATTTGTTAAGTGAATCACTACAGTTGTTAATAGAATTGTTGTAAAGTAAGTCTGGTTTCCTCATTGATTTTGTCAGAAGGTCACAAAAGGTGATCACATGACCCCACGACACTGTAAGCATCATAAATATGAGTCAGTTGACAAGCATCTGAATTTTGATCCCATAACATGGGGATGCCACAATAGTAAGTGTGAAAAATGGTCATAAGTCATTCTTTTCAGTGCCATTGTAACTTTGAACAGTCACTAAACAAACTGTTGTAAGTTGAGGGCTACCTGTATATACTTGCTCAACTGCCTCTTCCATATTCAGATTTTTTTTGCTGGAATTTTAATTTTCTGCAGACCTAAGCCATATCAAAATCCCTTTTGAATTCATATCTGGTTTTTCCACACATACAAATTTGCTCCTGTTTTTGAAAGACATCTTGTTGACCGGCAGAATTTTTTATACGTGTTCTTTCTTTTCAATATCTTGTTGTTAAGAATAAAAGGATACATATAAGTGGAAAGAAGGGCCGGCACCAAGAACAAGTACATGCAATGTCAAGTAATTTAATACTCAAGATGAGGTAAAGTTGGTTTAAGATACTAAGAATAATGAAAAAGGCTTCTCCAGATAGTTTTAAAATAAAAGGAAAAGAATCAATATATTAGCTTCTTATTTTGGTTCAGTCATTTCCAGTAGGTAGCAATGTATTCCACTAGGCAACCATCAAAGTAGAATTAAATCTTTAGATTAACAAAAGCATGATCAGGGAATACCTATTTATTCTGTATTTAAATTCTCAGACCCAGATGAACTGAACCCTCGGTTATAGAAGAAACTTGGTGATGACCTGGCAGAAGTTTTATGTACTAACTTAAAGTTCATAAGAACGCAATCCGTAAACCATTCCTTGAGATACTGTGATAATTACCAGAAGTCAGCAAGAATTTCTCAAAACAAAACTTGCCTGATTAACCTTATCTCATTAGTTAATCAGGTATTAACCCAGGTGTTTGTGGAAATGTAGATATATCTTTATTTCAGGAGATCATGTGACAAAACACTCCATGATATTCTTGTAAGCAAAGTGGTTAAATAAGGGTGAGAAGGCAAAAAGCTGAACTAAAATACAAAATAGTTTTGATGTGTTAGTTAGAGAACTAGTCTGAAAATAATTGAATTTAGCAGACACAAAAGCAAGATTTTCTGTTTATATCAATCACATTGATCAATCCTAAACTAGTCAAAGATATAAGCACAATGTTATCACATAACACAATATAACTGACCACACAAAGCCTATAAAAATGTGGAGACCTACATCACACAATATATATTTATTTTTTTCACTAAATCTGTAAATTTATCAAAGGTACCCTAAACAATTCCTCATTTCAGGACTCACAGTAGAAACATAATTCAATGGCTAGAAAGTATAGTCCTTCCACTAAGTCAACTCAAAATATGAATCTGCTACATAGATTCTACACAGAAAAAGGACTATTAAAAAACATGTAGAACCAAATTCATAAAAAACAACAAACTCTCTTTTCTAAAAATTCTTGTCAGCAGAAAGAGCAATGTACCATGCTACAAATCCAAGTCCACTGGAAAGCAACTCACACATCAAATTCTCAACTCCCGTTATAGTTGCTAGAGCACACAAAAAGTAGCTACATAAATATCCAGACACTTGAACTACCGTAAACAAAAATAAACAACCTTTACAATATAATGATGATGATGATGATGATGATGATGATGGTGATGGTGATGGTAGGGACCTTGGTGATCTTCTAGTCCAACCCCCTGCTCAGGCAGGAAACCCTATACCATTTCAGACAAATGGTTGTCCAGTCTCTTCTTAAAAACTTCCAGTGTTGGAGCATTCACAACTTCTGGAGGCGGATTGTTCCATTGATTAATTGTTCTAACTGTCAGGAAATTTCTCCTTAGTTCTAGATTGCTTCTCTCTTTGATTAGTTTCCATCCATTGCTTCTTGTCCTGCCTTCAGGTGCTTTGGAGAATAGCTTGACTCCCTCTTCTTTGTGGCAACCCCTGAGATATTGGAAAACTGCTATCATATCTCCCCTCGTCCTTCTCTTCATTAAACTAGACATACCCAATTCCAGCAACTCTTCTTTATATGTTTTAGCCTCCAGTCCCCTAATCATCTTTGTTGCTCTTCTCTGTATTCTTTCTAGAGTCTCAACATCTTTTTTAAATTGTGGTGACCAAAACTGGCTGCAGTATTCCAAGTGTGGCCTTACCAAGGCATTGTAAAGTGGTATTAACACTTCAGGTGATCTTGATTCTATCCCTCTGTTAATGCAGCCTAGCACTGTGTTGGCTTTAATAATAATAATAATAATAATAATAATAATAATAATAATAATAATAATAATAATAATAATAATAATAATAATAATAATAATAACAACAACAACAACAACAATGATGATGTTGGAAGGGACCTTGGAGGTCATCTAGTCCAACCCCCTGCTCAGGCAGGAAACCCTATACCATTTCGGACAAATGGCTGTCCAGTCTCTTCTTAAAAACTTCCAGTGTTGGAGCATTCACCGCTTCTGGAGGCAGGTTGTTCCACTGGTTAATTGTTCTAACTGTCAGGAAGTTTCTCCTTAGTTCTAAGTTGCTTTTTGGCAGCTGCAGCATACTTCTGGCTCATATTTAAGTGATTGTCCGCCAGGACTCTGAGATCCCTCTCACAATTACTACTATTGAACAAGATACCACCTATACTATATCTGTGCATTTGGTTTTTCTTGCCTAAATGTAGAACCTTACTTTTTTCACCATTGAATTTCTTTTTGTTAGATAGCGCCCAATGTTCAAGTCTGTCAATATCCTTCTGTATCTTAAGACTATCTCCTGGAATGTTGGCTATTCCTGCCAGCTTGGTGTCATCTGCAAATTTGATGAGTTCCCCATCCATCCCCTCATCCAAATCATTGAAGATGTTAAAGAGCACTGGGCCCAGAACAGAGCCCTGGGGCACCCCACTATCCACTTCCCTCCATGCTGATGCAGTTCCACTGAGGACCACACACTGAGTATGGCCGATCAGCCAGCTATGAATCCATCTGGTGGTGATGCTGTCTAACCCACATTTGCAGCAGATACTTGTGCAATTTCATCAAAAGGTGCACATCAACATGCTTCCCCTAGGTCTTTGGAGAAGATGATTGATGCCCCTTTCTTCCTTCTGGTTCCCTTCTGAGTTTATTTATTCTGCCATCATTGTTGTTCTGAAGAAATATTGTCAAAAGACACAACATGTTTTCACTGATCTCCCTGTGCATAGACAACCTTAGGCATTAACTGCATCTGGAAATAGAACAGGCCACATTGAAAAATGTAAGAGAATTCTTAGAAACTTGGCACTCCTACAGCAGTGGTCCATAGATACGGAATTTTATCAAAACACCCTTAAAAAAAACTATGAAACAACATAGCCAAGAACCTAATTTTAACACATCAATTCAACACACAGCAACAGTCCTCTCATCACATAGTAATCAAGCAACACATAGATAAATGATGAGCTATCTCCTGAAACAAGCAAGTAACCAAGAACTAGCTAAAATTCAGCAATCACAGGAAAACAAGACCATCCCTATGAGTCGTCCTATTATACAGTTTTTAACACCACAATCACATTAATGCACAGATAATATAGAACCATCACTAATCAGTCAAGTAAATAATTCACTACCAAAGAGGCATCAGTCATTTTCAAAACAATCCAAGCATGTGCAAACAGGCAAAATAAAAGGATAGATAACCCCTGTCAACTAGCAAACCTCATCTTCCAAAATTCCAACTCTACACTGATGACATTATGCAGTATGGTAATGAAACATTTTCAACCTAAAATTTAAGTTCAGTTTTTATTATTCCTTCCCATCCAAACAAGAAAGCAAGAGAACAGATGCTAAAGAATACATCAGATATATTACAGCTAGCGTGTCCGCACTGCTGTTGGTTGGCAACTTACAATATGGCAGGCATTGTTTTACATTCAACTCCTTGAACAGCAATGAGTACAGAAGGGGAGGAGTCAATAAAAATGTGTGCAAGCCTATAAAATTTAGTTTTTATTTGTATGCTTGGTTTTAGATTTGGATTCCACATAATCTTCAGAAGCCAATAAATGAGAATATTTGTAGCTCAAGGTTGAAATGAGGGGTCCTTGGTGTTCTCTGAGGTAGTTGGGGTAATGAAACATCTGCAAGATAACAATCAAGCTCAGAGAATACCAAGGAACCCTCAATCTTCAGAAGCTCAAGGACACAGACATGGCATTTTCTCCTCCCGTTTTTCCTCAGAAAAACAAATGTGTAAAATAGGATAATCTGAGAGTGACTGGTGCCAAAATCACTACGGTGAGTTTCCACAACTAAAGATGGACTTGACCCTGGGTCACCCTGATACCAGTCCAAACAATCTTAAATACTACACACTGTCTCTCTAATGAAAAAGAGCTTTATTTATAGGTGTGTTTTCTATTAAGGGCAATAGTGATGTGAAACTGGCAAATTCTTTTTCCCAAAATTCTACTATACAAGATATTGACTGATTGATCGATTAAATACCATCAAGTCATTGTCAACTCTTGGTGACCACATAGATTTTCTGTATGATGGTTTCTCCCTAACCTTGTCCTTCAGATTTCCCAGTGGTGCCTCAATATCCAGTGTAACTGCGTAACTTTTTCCAGTAACTTTCCTGCTGGTCATTCTCTTTCAAATTTTCCAGTATTAAGTGTGGTCTCCAGAAAGCTAAGTCCTTTCATAATAGGTCTCATTACAGTAATTTGAACCTGATCATTTATGCTTTGAGTGAGAATTCCTGGTTGATTTGTTTGATGATCCATTTGTGTGTTTTCCTGGCTGTCCAAGAAGGTATTCTTAAGAGTCTTCTCCAATATCAAAGTTCAAAAAGTCAACACTCTTTCTATCCTGCTTCTCCATAGTTCAACTTTGGCTTCCCTAGTGTGTCACAGGGAATACCATAGCTTGTATTATTCTGATCTTTGACAGAAGGTGCAATGGCAGAAGATAATCCCCAACAGTGAAAACAAATAAAGTATATGGCATGCTACTTACAGGAAATGTCTTGAATTTCAAGAATAAATTATCACAATTGATTCCTATAAGCTATTCATAAGAAATTTTCTTAAACCCTGGGAATAATATAAGCCAAACATTTTCATCCTTCTGAGAATATATAAAGACTTGCAATTTTCCCATCCTAGTTTGGTTCATCTATATTTTCCTATAAATAAAGATTACACATAGAACATAAATTTCTTAATCTTTACTGGTGCTAACATGTACATATTGGGCTTTTCTTGCTTGGTAGTTCTTGTCAGCAATAAACAACAAAAAGTAATTTGAGACAAAGTGTATTGGATCATGAGCACAGATAAAGAAGGGAGATGGGAGCTTCCTCATATTTCCCAAGAGACAGGTATCTTTTCTTTATACTGAAATGTTTTATTTTGGAAACAAATGTATCTATTTCTGTCATTTCCTTTAGATTTGTACTATTTAGACTTGTAGTCTTATAGTGTATTAGATAAGCATGACTGACTGCAGTGTCTGAGAATGAGTGTTGGAGCCTCCAAAGCATTCTTAACGTAAGTATGAAGCTTTCAGAAGTAAAATATGCACTGCTACAAAACACATGTCTCAATGAATAATATTTGGAGATTATAGATGTTTTGCTCACAGCATTCCTTCTTTAATCCATACCCTTAACAATCAAGTCAGCACTTTCTATGGAGAACATGTTTCTGAGTTTAAATTCAAGAGATTATTTGAAGGAATCTAAGAACTCAAAAACACTGAAATAGGCATTAGAAAATATTTTTCATATTACGTATTACAGTTACTAATAATAACAATGGAATAAGCCTAAAATTTGGACATTTTGGAATTCTTCTAGAATTTCCCTTTGCCTCAGGCACTTTTTTGGTATACTAAAATATCTGCTTATTTTCCATTTCTATTAATATTAGACATGATTACCACCCCCCTTTTATGTCATCACTAGCCTTGTTTTAAATTGACTATGAAAAAGAACATACTATAATTACATCTCTAATAATCAGAAGGATTTAACTTTATAAATTCTCTCACTTGAATTTATTTTAAATTGGCACCTTGTTACTGTTCAATCATTCAATCACTCTCAAATCTCCATCACCTGACTGATAACAGTTTGCTTGGATTGTCTGTCAGTATCTTTAAGTTTTTGCAGTCATTTCTCATCATCTTGTGTCTGCTGGCCTCTTTTTCAATTGCCTTTGATTTTTCCAAGCATCAGAGTCTCTTCAAAAGACTCTTGCTTTGGCATTTTATGTTCAAACATTTTAGCTTAAGCTTCATTAATAGTGGTTCCAAAGAGTTGTTTGATTTTACTTAATCTGACAGTTTAAAATGTATCAACAATTTTCATTAGTAGCTCCATTCAGAGGCACATATTTTTCTTCATTTGACCCTTCTGACAAACATGCTATAACCAGAAAGTCCATTCTAGGGATTTTCTTTTTTTAAAAAATGACCCCAGCTTAGCAATTCAATTCTTCATAATTCTCTTTCTAGTTCTTTGACATTGTAGTTTGTCTACTTTAATATAAAACAACTCTGGATACAATTCTGTAAACTCTAAACCTGGCAAAAGCAGCTAACCAAAATAAAAAAAAAAAAGCAGACAAGCCTCTTCTAGAAAACCTAAAGCCCTTGACTCCAGTACTCTACCTCAGGGGTCTTCAAACATGGCCCTTTTATGACTTGTGGACTTCAACTCCCAGAATTCCTCAGCCAGAAGTCCACAAGTCATAAAAGGGCCAAGTCTGAAGACCCCTGCTCTACCTGTTTCCACAACATCTACTCTAAAGGAGACCCTGAAACAAGAGATGGCTCTCAGAAGTCTACTGATCACCAGGAACTTACTTTTGGTAATAAGCAAAGTGATCTGTGAGCACAGGGTTAGTTCTCACATTTCTCATAATGCAATGATCTGAATAGCCTGTAGTCAGCTAAGTCTAAAGCAGACTATTGGTAAAATATTGCTTCTTAACAGCTGAGACTGTGATAGGTTTGTTCGCCCAACTGGCAACTATCTCTATTAAAATTAAGGACTTGGGAAAAGGTGTTGTCTTACCTGAATGCCTTTTCTCAGCACGGAGATGGAGAATCCACCAATGGGTTTTCTCTGTCTGCCTGCTCTTGAGACCAAGTTAGCCAAACTTGACACACACCCTGTTGCTAGGAGATCCAGTTTTGACGAGGGCAAAAGTGGCTGATGTTAGGACGAGGTGTTGGCTCTCAAACCCCTAATATCAGCTTAACTGACCTTAA
The DNA here is from genome assembly GCA_034064705.1 of Bothrops alternatus. Classification (NCBI taxonomy): domain Eukaryota; kingdom Metazoa; phylum Chordata; class Lepidosauria; order Squamata; family Viperidae; genus Bothrops; species Bothrops alternatus. The sequence continues at coordinate 31,793,686 of JARGCV010000009.1, forward strand.
GGGTGGGTGTGGATTCTCCATCTCCGTGCTGAGAAAAGGCATTCAGGTAAGACAACGCCCCTTCTCCAGCACAGGAGATGGAGAATCCACCAATGGGACATACCAAAGCCTCACTGTCCCAGTGGGTGGGAAACAGATGAGGCCGGCTCCGCGTCCCCAGAAACCACCTGCTGAAGGACCCTCCTACCAAAAGAGGCATCCACTGAAGCAAAGCGGTCAATTTTATAATGGCAAACAAACGGGGAGGGAGAAGACCATGTTGCCGTCCTGCAAATCTCCTTGATGGACGCCTGAGTGGCCCATGCCGCAGAGGTCGCAGCGCTGCGAGTGGAGTGGGTTGTGATATGACTCGGAGCTGACAGGGAAGAAGCCTGGTACGCATCCGTGATACAAGCCCTGATCCACCTGCCTATGGTGGAAGCAGACACCTTCTGCCCCAGGGAAGCCAGGAGGAAGGAAATAAAGAGGGCCTCAGATCTGCAAAAAGGTGCCGTGCGCTTGATGTAATGCCACAGGACCCTGCGGACGTCCAGTGTGTGCCACTGCTGCTCCAGGTCATGGGAAGGATTGGGGCAAAAATTAGGCAAAATGACCTCCTGTGCCCTATGGAAGAGTGAGTTGACCTTGGGCACAAAGGTGGGGTCCAACCGAAGGACCACCCAGTCCTGGTGGAAGATACAAAGATCGTTCCTGATCGAGAGAGCAGCCAGCTCGGAAATACATCTGGCTGATATGATGGTGACCAGGAATGCGACCTTGTGAGATAAGGCCCGTAATGGTATAGTAGTAATGGGCTCAAGGGGCGGTTTCGTGAGTGCACGAAGCACACGAGGCAGCTCCCAAGAGGGATATCTGTGCACCACGGGAGGCCTAGTGTTCCATGCGCCCTTCATGAATGCGCGTATCCTAGGATGGTGAGCTAGAAGGACTGAATTTGCCAAAGTGAGCAACGTTGATAGGGCCGCCACCTGCCTACAAATGGTCGCAGGAGCCAGGCCTCTGTCCAGACCGTCGAGAAGGTAGTCTACGATCTGAGGAATAGTCAATTTGCAAACATCCAGTTGCCACCTTCCGCACCAATGGTAAAAAATTTTCCAGGTGGAATCATAAATGCGATTGGTCGCTGGCCTATGAGAGGCCTGAATCATAGTGATTGCCCATGGCGAGAACTCTTGAATCATGGTCCTGCGCTCAAGCGCCAGGCGGCTAACTGTAACCACTGAGGGTCCGGGTGTTGGAGGACCCCTTAGTGTAAGGACACGCGATGCGGGGGAATCTTCCACGGGGAAGAACGGGAGAGATTCATTAGGTCGGCAAATCAGGGCCTCCGTGGCCAGAACGGGGCCACGAGGATCACTTCTGCTTGCTCCCGGAGCAGTTTGCGGATGGTCACCAGGATGAGCGGGGGGGAGGTGTAAAGTAGGCCCTCTGGCCACAGAGTCTGCAGGGCATCCATCCCCTCCGCCCCTGGGAAGTAATAGCGGGAGAAGAACCTGGGGAGTTGGGCATTGTTCGACGATGCGAACAGGTCGAGGACCGGTTGGCCGAACCTTTGGGATATCTCAGAGAAAAGATCCGGATGTAGTCCCCATTCTGAGGGATCTATCATAGAGCGACTCAGAAAGTCTGCCTGCCAGTTCTTCTCCCCTGAGATGTGCTCGGCCCTGAGGGAGGCCAGGTTGGACTCTGCCCAGGATCCCAGCAACTGGGCCTTGGAAATGAGGGACCTGGACCTGGTGCCCCCCTGCCGGTTCACGTGGGCCTTGGACACCACATTGTCTGTAAGGACCAATACGTGACGGCCTCTGATCCAGTGGTGGAAGTGGCGAAGAGCTAAGTGAATGGCCCTGAGTTCCAGCCAGTTGATGTTGTGTCTCAAGTCTGCGCAGGACCAACGGCCCTGTGCAAACTGAGACTATAGGTGGGCTCCCCAGCTGAACAGGCTGGCATCTGTCGTGATGTGGGGCGGTTGGGCTCCTTCAAAGGTGACTCCTTGGTAACCGCCTGTGAGAACCACCAGCGAAGAGACTGCAGGGTTTGGATCGGGAGACTCACCTGCCGGCTGGATGCGCTGGCGTTCAACCTCTGGAACGGTAGAAGGAACCACTGGAGATCTCTCAAGTGGAGTCTGGCCCAGGGAACTATGGCTATGCAGGAGACCATTTTCCCTAGTAGTTGACAGAGCAAGACCAGCGGGATGGTGCGGCCCTTGTACACTCGGCGACCTAGGTCCCTGATGCTGTCCAACCACTCCTGGGAAAGATACACCATACAGTTTGTGGTGTCTATGATGGCTCCCAGGTGCAGATGTTTGTGTGAGGAAACCGTCTGGCTTTTCCGGAGGTTCACTGAGAACCCATGCTATTGGAGGACCTGAACCGTTAGGTCCAGATCCAACTGGGCCACCCGGAAGGAAGACGCTTGGATCAAGATGTCGTCCAGGTAGCACTGGACGCGTACCGGTACCTTCCGTATATGGGTGGCCAGCACAGCCAGGATCTTGGTGAATACCCTGGGCGCCGAGGAGAGGCCGAACGGGAGGGCCCTGTATTGGAAGTGATGGCCCCTGTAATAGAACATGAGGAACCGCCGGTAATCTGAAAGGATGGGGATATGGAGATACGCTTCCGTGAGGTCTATGGACGCCAGGAAGTCTCCCTGTCTGATGCCTCCCAGGATGGACTGGAGTGATTGCATCTTGATTTTTTTTGTATGCAATGTAATAATTCAGACCCTTGAGGTCTAGAATTGCCCTCCATCCCCCCGAGGCCTTGGGAACCATGAAGAGGATTGAGTAGAATCCCCTTCCCTTGTGATCCGGTGGTACCAGTTCTATGCCCTGTATTCCAAAACATGATGAATGGCCTCCTGCATAAGCCCCCGCTTGATTGGATCCCGAGATGCGGGGCAGGTGATGAAATGAGGGACAGACCGTATTGGATGGTCTGTAATACCCAGCTGTCCGTGGTTGTAAGCTCCCACCAACGGAAGAAGTGGGCCAGCCTGCCCTCTATGGGGAGGGTGACATGAGAGTCACTTGGATCTCCTGAAGGGACGTCCTGTCCCTCGAAATGGCCATTTGTTTTGATTCTGCTGTCTGGGCCGAAAGTCTGCCCTGTCATATGGATGGTCATATGGGCAGTCTTGTCTGGGCGTGAAAGGGTGAGAGGCTTGGGTGGCTGCTGAGCCCGAAGCCAGCCGAAAGGACTGCCTACGGGGATAAGGAGTGGCACGCTTGTCGGACCATTTGGTCAGATGAACCATGACCTTCCGTTTGTCCTTGTTTTCCACAAGGTACAGATTCAGGGCCTCCCCAAAGAGGTGATTGCCTTGGTAAGGGGTGGTTGCGAGACGCCATTTGGCCTTGGTGTCGGCCTGCCAGTGCTTGAGCCATAGCATCCTCCTAGAAGTAACATTGGAGGCTAGGGACCTGGAAGCAAAGTTGGCCGACTGTAGAGTTGTGTCCGACACGTACTCCATCGCCGCAACCATCTTGATTAGGTCCTGATGGGTCCGAATGTCCTCGGGAGGGAGTCTGGCCTGAAGCTGACGAAGCCATAGGAGGGTGGTTCAGACAAAAAAAGACGTGCAAGTGGCCGTTTTAATTGCCCACGCGGCCGATTGATGGATCTTTCAGAAAGTTAAGTCCCATTTTCTATCTTCTGCTTAAAGCGCTTCAGCCATGTCCCTGGAAACCGCAGTCTGGGACACGAGAGGCTTCATCCACCTTTGGTACCTCCAGGGCCTCAGTTAGGTCTGCAGAGGTACTAAATATCTTTTTGTCCGTTGAACCTATGGAGGGGAAAGATGATGGGGAAACCCATTGCTTCTTAACCCCCTTAAGAAAAATAGAAGGACAGGGAACATGATGCTGGGCTGCCACGGTTTCGAAGAAGACCAGGCTCGGACTCGCCTCGGATGTGGATTACGGCTGAGGGAACTGATTGGACCCTATGTTGGCCATCGTGGTGGCTTTGCGAAGCAAGGGAAGGCCAGATTAAAAAGGCCTCCTGACAGGGAGGGGTCAGGGGGAAGCTCTTCCTCCTCTGACAAGTTGAAATCCGGCTGATCACCTCCCGTTGGGGACGAGTAGCCACTAATTGAGGAATGGGTGGGAGACGTGGGTTCCTGATATAGGGGAATCCCTGCTGGAGGTACATAAGGTGGAATAACAGAGGTAGAAGCTTCCTGTCCAGACAGGTGGTAAGACCGTGCCACGAGTGCACGGTCTACAACCTTAGAGAGCAGGGCCTCAAGGCGGCCATTGGAGAAAATGTCTCCGAGTTCTGGCTCCCTGAGTCCAGCTGCCGTTGGGGTGGTGGCCTCAGGGACCGAGCGCGAGGATTCCAGTCCTCGAACTGTGGGCAGGCTGGCAGCTGTGTTCTGAGCTGTCACTGGAGGGGAACAATGCATGGTGGGGGCTTCCGCCAAGGACCACATGCCTGGAACGGAGGTCAAGGGGCCCAAACGGAGGTCAAAATCAGGGGCTGCTAAATGATCCACCTCTGTTCTGGCCTGCCTCTGCGCTTCTCCAGAGCCTGGTGCCGACGGCTGGCTTGCTTCTCTGCCAACTTGGAAGGCTTTTTCAGGGTGGCCTTAGCCTTGTTCTTGAGCTTGCCTGCTGCCTCCTGTTTGGAGGTTTTGTGCTGGCCGTAACTTCAGGAAGGGAAGGCGGTGCTCATGGGTTGGGGTACCGTTGAATCCTCCATCCTGAGTCGAGTTATCTCAGGGAACCTGAGGAGGAGCTCTGGCAGGCAAGCAATTGGCAGGAAAAGTAGTTGGAGCAAGTAATGTGGACTGCTCCCCTGACCACCTGACTGGGGAGGCTGATCTCTCTGGGATGATGGTCACAGCTGTTAAAGTTGTAGCCAAAGGCACAGTTGGCCCCCGATATGGGGGTCTGCCCGGTGGCCAGGCAAGGTGCACCAGAATGCCCAAATATGGGTGCAGAGGGCCAAGTAGAATAGTCTGCCAAATGTGCTACAAGTGTATAAAATCATGCATGGGATAGAAAAGGTGGATAGAGAAAAATTCTTTTCTCTATCACACAATACCAGGACAAGGGGGCACTCCCTAAAGCTCATAGCTAAGAAAGTGAGGACAAATAAAGGGAAATATTTCTTCACCCAGAGGGTTGTTGATTTATGGAATTCACTTCCAGAAGGGGTCGTGACAGCTGTCAGCCTTGACAGCTTCAAGGCAGGGTTAGATAGATTCATGGATGCCAAGTGTATCGGTGGTTATTAAAACGGATGTCCATGTGCCGCCTCTATGTTGGTTGAGGCAGACAGGATTCCCTTGAGTACCATTTGTTGGGGGTCAAGGGAAAGGGAGGGTTTTGCCTTCTCTTTCTGCTCAAGATCCCCATGTACAATTGGTGGGCCACTGTGTGACACAGAATGCTGGACTCGATGGGCTTTGGCCTGATTCAGCATGGCTCTTCTTATGTTCTTATGTTCTTAACTAGCCAGAATATGGGGAAGGCCTTGTAGGGAGGCTTGAGGCCTGCAGTCAGTGCGAAAGGTCTGATGTGTTGACTTGAGGGAGGGCCTCGCGACACACCCAAAATGACGGCTGCAACAGGCTCCACCAAAATTCCTGGGATAGTAAGGCTGTGTGAGAGGCCTGAATCCCTAGGGGAAGGCCTGTATAAGGCTTAAGGCCTTCAGCCAGCGATCAGACCAATGTGAGATGCAGAGCTGGCCGTGTGGCGTGGGCAAAATGGCGGCCGCGGCGAACTTAGTTGCAGCTTTCTGGGGTCGGCAAGGCTACGCTGAAAGGCTTGAAGCCCTTGCCCCGAATGTGGCAGAAGGGCAGAATTAATTGCCCGCAGAAATCTGTCTTTGACGACGAAAGAGAACCTCCGTTTAAATTGTGACTTCGGCAGCCGTCCAAAATGGCAGCCGTGACTTTAGGGCTGTTAGAAACGGCCTCCGGAGGTGTCGAGGACAAAATTATGCTCTGAGGGTGATCGTGGCAGCAGCACTGAGCGCTGTGCAGGAAAGCCGACGAGGGAACTGTCGTGGCAAAGAATTCCCCCCCCCGAGCCCTGGGAAGATGAACGGAGAAGTACTCTCCCCCCCCACAAGCCTCAAATCAGCCAATTTGAGGCTGCGCTGATCCCAGCATTCCTGGAGGGAAACGTTTGGGGGGGGGAATTTTTAGAATGGAATTACTAATCAGGAGATGTACAAGTACCAAATTTAAGGCAAGGAGAATTCAACAATGGATCTCTGACCTGCTAATTGAATTGAAGATCTCTAAAACCTGAGAGCCAAACCTGACACCTCTTCAAGAGCTTGAGACCAAGTCAAGACTGGATCTCTTAGCAACAGAGGGTGTGTCAAGTATGGCTAACTTGGTCTCAAGAGCAGGCAGACAGAGAAAACCCATTGGTGGATTCTCCATCTCCTGTGCTGGAGAATCTAAATAACAATATTATATCATTTAATACAATAGCTAAGATTAAACATGAAAATACTCTCTTAGAAAGAAAAAAAAAAACCCTGGCAATGACTTTGATATGTGACCAAAAGGAGGCTCCTAAAGATAACTATATCTGTAAGCTATTTCTAGATTTATCTGAAGCTCACATGTTAAAAAAAAAAGCTGTGTTTCCTTTAGGAAACACATCAAGGCTATTGTCAATGTCTCCTCAACTCAACTGCTGACAGATATCAGAACATAGCCTAGCCTATATGACTATTTACTAGCAATGCCATCCAATCTGAAAAGGTAGCTAGTGAGCCTGAAATGGCATGCTGATGTTCCTGTTAAATTATACTGTTCCTTCTACTGTTGCTTTTATTATTGTCAACTACAGTCAAAATTGGGTCTTTTTTTTACACTCTTTCCCCTCTTCAATCAGAAAAAAAAATTGGACTGAGAATTGGTCAAAGTGGTCTCTTCTTGGTCTTATAGAACATAAGTGGATAGAAGGTCCAAATAGATGAGCCTGCTTTTTTTTGACTCACATTTCTGAGTTAGAACTAATAAATCTGCAGGAAACCTGGCTCCTGGTACAGATTAACTTACGTGGATACATCACCCACTTTTTACCGCTACAATGGGAGCAGTGAGAGGCTAAGCACATTTTACTGCAAATAGGACTGCCCCTATCTAGCGTGGGACTACCGTCTCTAATCAATTTGGCAGACTGTAAGTTTATAATGATCAACTATTTTTATTGAGGTTGGTTATAATAAAAGAACCTTTAGTCCAGTGAATTAAAGAAAAATTTGTCTCAGTCACTTTCAGATGTTCTCACCATTCTGGACTGAAAAAATGGTTTAACCCCTTTTGCCTAGGCAATAGCACTGCATACCTCCATCAAAGTAATCTTTTTTACTTTCTACAGCACTGTATTAAAGCTTTTCTAATAGTCCTTGTCCTACATCACATTGCCAAAGCAATAATGGCCTTTTGCTAGTTGTAAATCTATTTAAAGCTAAAGCCCTCTTTTGCAGATGCTTTACGATTCACAGATAGGCATTATAACCCTTAAACCATACAAATGTTCAATCCAAATTTTTGTGTGTTCTCTTTTAGGTCTCATGGCAGATTGATCAGGAGACAATTGATGATTCTTACTTGTGAGTTTATTTACTTTTATTTCTGCTATAGACTACAGAATTTTTGCCTGCCCACCTTGTCATCTTGCTCACAGCAATATTGGAGGGCAGGTACTGGAAAATTATTTTTGTAGAGTCTTGTAATTCAAGTGAGACTGGAATCCTTGTCTACATTTTCTTCCTCTTTTCTATGATAAAACCGTAACACTCCCCATTAATGAAATTCAATTTTTCCTTGAGGTAAAAGTTGAATGCCTTCTCTTCAGGATCTGAATTCAACTCTTAAGAATAAAGTGGTACCAAGATACTGTTGGTGGTTTAGTTTTTTTTTTTTTTATAAAACCCAATACAACTCTTCCATTTTTGCCTTAAATCATATGGTCAATTTGAAGTTGATGTTGTCTGTCCAACAACATCCATGCATAAACTGACCTTTTATATTATTGAAAAAATTAGTTGCCATCAACTTTGAATTATTCTTGCAGTCTATAGGCTGCTTTTAGACTGGGAAAGATAAAAGGAAAGAGAAGAAGAGAACAACCAGCAGTAAGGTGGATGGACTTAAGTGCAGTGACAATGAATGCATAATTGGAAAGACCAGGTTAGGGACAGATTATCATGGAGAAAATCTATGTGGTTGCCTCAGGTCACAGTGACTTGATGGCATATCTATCTGTCTGTCAGGCTTATATGAACGTATACAATTTTCTCTAGAAAGTTCTTGTAATTTGCATCTGACCAATCTCTTTTTACATATTCTTTGGGGGAAAGAACAAGCTATTTGTAGCAGACCAGTGTCATCTTGTGGTTTATTTGGGGCATTTTATTTCATTTTTTCCTGTTTGTCTGTCTATGTCTGTATGTATGAATGTGTGTGTATTTTCCAATTGCTGTTTTCTCTTGATCTGAGCAGCTTTTGTAATTTATTTTCTTAGCCTTTTAGATTTCACTTTTCTTTTTTTCCAATAAGGTTTTGGTTTGTATATTTCTTATTAGATTGGTCTGTCTCATAAGAAAAGGCTAAATCTTTTAGCCACATGCCTATACACCATACATCCAGGAAGAGGCATTATAGAAATTATGTCTATTTTTGCAATTTGAAATTTTATGACAGCCCTTGTCTTTCACACTTGGTAATTCAATGGATTCCAGGTGAGGTAACTCCTAGAAAATAAGGGGCCACAGGAATTGCCAAGCTGCCATCCAAAATAGAAGGGGTCAGGATGTGAATACATAGAAGTTATCTGAAATTTGAGACCTCCAGTCTTCTCCTACAATGTACTACAAACATAAACATAAAATATTCCAGTTTTGATAAAGGAAATTATTAAGAAATCCTGTTGTCTAATTCCTCAACATTTAACTATTGGTGTGACAGCTGCTTATATATTAACTTACATCTTCGTGAAAATCAAAGTCTGATGTCACAGCTGGTCTGTTATGTTTACTTAGCCTTAACTAATAATCCTGCTGTTAAAGTCAAAAAGGAACAGAAACTTTCTATATGAAATAATGGCAAAAATATAAACATTTTCATTTTGGCTGCAAATTTTAAGACCTAAATCTAGCTGACAAGCATCACACAGGCAAAATCAAAGAAGCAAAAACTACATAAATTTCACTAAGATATTTTCAATGTAATTCTGGGATAAATATAAGATGAGCTAATCATCTTCATTTATACTAAATGAATTAAGGAAGAGTTTCCTTTTAAGATTTATAATACTTTTTCCCATTTCTTCTACCACTACCACCTGAGCTAAAGGAATATTTGTAAGATGAACTGTCAACAGACTTGCTTGAAATCTCTTGATTGTTTATATCTACTCTGTTTCATTTCCTTTCCTAACCTCCTTACAATATCTCATGCTAATGTTCCAAAACAATGTGAAATGTCTTGTTATATGTGCTATAAAAATGCCTATACTATATTCAGATTTCAGATCATGGAAGCTTATTACTATAAAATCCAGAATAAAGTTAGATGTTTTGCATGAGGGTTAATCTAATATTTTTCATTATGATATTTAGGAATTCTTGTTGTATAGTTTAGTCCAGAAATTATCTGAAAAATATATACTCTATTAAGCCATAATATGATTTGTTTTTAGTATTATGGAAAGTATACGAAACTATAATTTCCCTCTCTGAATGGATTGTATCTCACATTGTTTCCAAAACAGATTATATTACTGCTTAGATTAATCTATGTACCCATAGAACAATAAATCAGTTATTATGAGGGCAGTTTTTGAAAGAAAAGTATTTTCAAAACTGGGTGGGGGCTTGTACTTGTATTTTTATATGTATACATAAGTCCATAGCCAAGCTATAGCCAGTGAATACAATGAGGTACTGGTTCCTTTTAGGAGCTTTTAATATTGTTATAGATGTTTAAAGAATGATATTTTAAGAATAAGAAATATCTGTTAAAACAAAATCTTGATACTATTCAAAAGTGAATGCAATTCCACCCACTTGACTGTTCTGGCCAATCATAATTACCTCTGATTTGGAGTTCAGTTTAACATCACTAATAATCCATAATTTGCTCAAATTATGCTGAAAATAAGTTATAAATATGTTATAAATAAATGTGTTCATTTCTATTGAATTTACTCAACTTGATGCTAACAATTCTTGGAAAAAATAGTTATTTCGTTTAGTGAGACTGCAAAAATATAGTAAATTAAAAGACAATAATTGATCTTTAATTCATTTGTTTGAAGCAATATTTCTTGAACTCAGCAACTTTTAACATGAGTGAATTTCAACCCCCAGAATTTTGGCAATTGGAAGTCCACCCATCTTAAAAATGCTGAGGTTTCAAACACTAGTTTGAAGCTTCACTTGAAAGTGTCACTTATCACACAGTAACATAATAACGTCATACGGTCATTCAAAAAAGCTAATTATAATAGCAATAGCACTTAGACTTATATATTGCTTCATAGTGCTTTACACCACTCTCTAAGTTTACAGAGTCAGCATATTACCCTCAACAATCTGGATCCTCATTTTACCAACCTCGGAAGAATGAAAGCTAAATCAACTTAGAGCCGATCAGGACTGAACTCTTGGCAGAGGGCAGAGTTAGCTTGCAATACTGCATTCTAACCACTGTGCCACCAGATGATGCTTCCAAAACCACAAATAATAGTAAAAACATTTACAAATCCTGTGGGCATCAGTGTACCTGTGCAACCCTCCATGAGAGTTTGCCATGCTTTCCATTCCATCTAACTTTTAACTGAAGGAAGAGGAGGGGAAATGACCACACTGTGTGACTATGTTTGGAGTGTCCTCTTCTGACTATTAAAAGAGGAACCATTAGTAGGGATAGCACAGAACAACATGTGTACAGTAAGTGAGCAACAGGGTTCTGTCCTCTTCTCTCTTCAAACTTCTATGCCACATGCCCTTCTAGTGGTGTCCATCCTCAGGAGTTCCTAGTGGCCGAACCAGAAAAAATACAAAAGCCTATCTCTTTCTGTTGTCTATGTGTTATACATAATTAGAACCAATTTAAAGATAACATAACTGAAACTTAAAATATAAGTTGTTGACCTATGTAAGAGTATTGCAGTAGATTCACAGTATTTAAAATAAAACCTTATAGGGGTCAAATAGCATACCTATTTACCCCCTGAAACTCACACTGACCTTTTATTTTCCATTGGAGTTGCAATTTTCCAGCAGTTTAAGCTCGTTTGACTTAATGACTCTAACATGAAGTTGAAGATGGAAAATGTTCCTGGCAAGATTGTTCCATTCTAGAGTAATTTATGCAGGTGTATTTGCGTCAGGCCCCACCTGTTTTATACTATGGACTCTATGTCACTGACCTTTTGTCTGGAATTTTCAGTTGGTATGCCTGTATACAATATCATTTATGGCATGTTGTGTACTTACAGCACTTAAGTAAGTGACAGTTTACTAGAAGAAATTATAACAGTCAAATAGCATAATGGACTTTCTTACTACCTCAGAAGCTTCTTGTAACTGAAGTAAGTTCAATGTTTTTGATTTAAGGCTGTAATAAAAATATAATCTATCTATTACAGAAAACATTTTATATACTAGAAATACAGTCATTTTATTTGAAAAACCATTTCTAAATGAGGTTGCTAAAGTGATCAGCATTTACTGAGGGTGACTTTTCTATATAACAGTAAGCCTTCCTGAGTAAGGAAGAAAGGAAAAGTAATAGCAAGCCTTTTACTGTGGCAAAAGCTAACATAAAAGGGAATAATGGCAAAAGTTTTTAGATCAAATTATCTGTTTTTTATTATCATAGTAAAGGGGGAATACAATTGTGGTCCAACTGAATATACAGCCAAGATATTGCAATGGAATTTGCACTGGAGAAATGTGGCATCCTTACCATTAACAGGGGAAAAAATAGCAAAAACTGAAGGAATCAAGATATCCTATGGAAATAACATCCCAAGTCTGAATGAAGGCAATCATTATAAATATCTGGGTACCCTTCAAACTGACAACATCAAGCCCAACATCAAGTCAAGGGGGGGAGACTTCTAATATGCCCCAGCAGAGTAAATAGTAAACACACATTCAATATTGAAGAAAGATGTCATGTTTGTACCATATAGAGACTATGTCAACTGTTTACTCAGTGTTTCACCAAAACATTACACATCCTTAAACCTATGGAACTGTACATACGGAACTGTATATGTACATGTAAGTATTGGTAATATATTATCACAGATTTTTAATAGCAACTTACACATGGGACATATATATTTTCTTGGGAAGCTTTATTTCCATGCATATACATATACAGACCAAGTTTTCTACATAATCTGTAATACATTCCCTTAAACCTCAGACCCTAAAGAAATCCAGGATCGCATGTGTAGTGACTTTGAAGCAAATGCTATTCTGAGGCAAGATGGGCTGTATATAATTCCTGAACAGGCTATAATAATATCTGACTATCCATTTCTCAAGAGTCTCAGTAACAAATGAAACTCAGCATACAGTACCTACAGGTGATCACTATAAGTTATAAGTGAAAAATATTACGTAATATATACACAGTGTAAAAAATAGAGAAGTCCCAGCACTCCAAGATGGGGAACAGAAGTCATATAAAACTCTGTATATGCTGGATTGTCCTACAAGTAAAATTAATATATTCAGTGCTCAAGCTAAAATCCAATATCCATATACCAATACTGCCAATCTTCATAATGCAACTCTTTGCTATTAATTAAATTTAGTCTTATTTGTTTTAACTCTTTTTATTTTAACTATAGCCAGCTACCTAGAAGTATAAAGACTGGTAGCCTATTACACACACACACACACACACACACACACACACACACACACACACACACACTCTAACACATAGGCACATACATAATTACATATAGACACAAACACATTATTTAAAATTTGTGAAGCTTTTGAATTATCCAAATTTCTGCATAACCACAGTCTAAAATGTGGTTCTAAACTAAAGAGAATTGAGTTGAATAAATGAATAAAAAAGATTATATTTGTTCACTGATTTATTGGAGAAAATGACCAAAAGTTACATATTTCTGCATGGCAAAAATCCATGAACTTATCCGTTTATTTGAAGGGGAAATTAGAATCAAGTGTTTCAATCAATGGAATGATAATCAGGTGTGATTATCATCATCATTATGGGAGGCACCTGCCTTATTTAAAGAACAAAATTCTGGATATTCACTATCAAATGAATTTCACACACAGGTATGTGGAAATGTGTCATGGTTCAAACAATGGAGATTCTGGTAGACCTCCAAAAAAACAGTTGATTTTTCATCTAGTAATGAAAGATTACAAAATAATTTCCAAATACTTTGGACCTACCCGTCCACTATCAGACAGACTATATACAAATGGAAACAATTCAACATCATTTGTACCCTTCCCAGGAAGGTTTAACCAATTAATATCACACCAAAAGCAAAGTTTTTAATACTCTGGGAAGTATCAAAGAATGCCAGGGTACCATCTAAGGAACTAAAGTCTTCTTTTACTTGGCAAATGTCAGTGTGGTAAGACTACTACCAGAGGAACACAACACAACAATGACAAGCTACTCCTCACCAAAAAGAAAATTGCTGCCCACTTACATTTTTTGGGGAAAAAACCCTACATGGATAAGCCAAAAGACTAATAAAAGAGAATATTATAGCTCACAGTTAAAATAGGGGGTCCTTGGTCCTTTCTGAGCTTATTTGTTTTGTTGTAGACATTTAATTACCTAAACTAGGTAATAGCCAAGCTCAGAGAGAACCAAGGATTCCTTAAGCCAGAAGAGCACTGAAGGAATATTTTGTGACAAAAGAGACCCCAAAAAAAGGGGGGGTAGCTTGAATTAAGAGAGTTATGTTTGATGAAAGGCAAATACTGCATTACAGCACAAGAACTTTATCTCATTTGTGAAACATGATGATGGCCCTTCCTTGAGGGCCAGAGAGGCAGCTGCTTTTGCTTTTGCTTGGGCAGAGCTCTTTCAAATAAGGAATTAAAACAGGAAATAAAAGGGGACTAGAGAACTTGGCAGGAACCTTGGGAAGAATTACCTGCTGAGCCCTGGTAAGTTTGTGGGGTTTCTTGTTTAATTACAAATTCACCTTTTTTTAGCAGCCATCGCACCCCTGACGGCACGTGATAAAATCCTAAAACAAATAAGAAAAAAAAAATCCAAAAAGTAAACTGAGACCAAAACAAAAAATTTGAACAACCCAAAAAAGCTGTGTGTTTTTTTTAAAATAATAACTAGTATAATAATAACAGCAAACATATAATAACAAGAAATGGAGATAGATAGCCAGCAGATGGAGGGGAGCTTTCCAGTGTTTTGTATTGAGTGTCACATGTATGACTATCTGTCTGCTGGACAGAAGTCTTGGGTGTGTGATCGGTGCAATGAGCTCCTGGCTCTCAGGGAACAGGTTCTTTCCCTTGAAGCCAAGGTAGCAGACCTGGAGAAGCAGAGAGATAGCGAGGCAGGAGAAGATCTTCAGGGATGCAGCAGGAGCGTCCCACTCCATGCTGAGCAGCTCTCCAGCTGCTTTGGAGAATGGAGATCTTGGGCAGGGAGGACATCAATCTGTGGAAGAGGGACAGGCTCCCTTAGTTGAGACCCCTTTCCTGGAGGATGTGCCCATATCCTCTTGCACCGAGGATACTTCTCCGCGGGTGGTGGGAGGGGGGCTTCTTGTAGTGGGTGATTCAATTGTTAGAAATATAGAGAGACGGGTTTGTGATGGAAGCGTTGACCGCATGGTAAACTGCCTGCCGGGTGCAAAGGTTGCGGACATCACGAGGCATCTAGACAGGCTGATAGACAGTGCTGGGGTGGAGCCAACTGTCATGGTACATGTCGGTACCAATGACATTGGAAAAGCTAAGCGGAAGGTCCTGGAAGCCAAATTTAGGTTGCTAGGTAGAAGATTAAAGTCCAGGACCCCCAAGGTTGCATTCTCAGAAATGCTACCTGTTCCACGCGCAGGGCCAGCTAGACAGGCAGAGCTCAGGAGCTTCAATGCGTGGATGAGGCAGTGGTGCCGGGAGGAAGGGTTTAGATTCATTAGGAACTGGGAAACATTTTGGGACAAGCCACACCTGTACAGAAGGGACGGGTTAAATTTGAACCATAATGGAACCAGACTGTTGGCGATTAATATTAAAAAGGTTTCAGAGCAGCTTTTAAACTGATTCATAGGGGCAAGTCGACAGGAGCTGGGCAGCTTCCGGTTCGAGAAGGCGCACTGCCTAATATGGAGGGAGGAAGTTATGCACACATTGGTGAGTCAACAGGAAAACTAAATTGTAATAGTCAAGCAGAAGGACATGGTAGACCATCTACAAATTCTACAACCAAATTCTACAGTCAAAATCCACAGTCAAAGTTGAAAGTGTCAGTCTGTGAACTGAAGTTCAAGAGAAAGTGGATCATACAGCAAGACAAGGTTAAGGCACTACTTTCAACTCCCTCCCCCCCCCCACACCTATCTCTCCTCCATCTCTGCCCTCTGGGCTAGCCTGCACCCTATGGCTCAGGAGCTGCTTTTAGCTTTTTCTCCCTTTTTTAATGCAAAATCCAGCTCCAGCTAAGCCTAGTAGCCACAACAGGAATGTCTCATCAGGAACAAAAAGACAGTGAAGGTCATCTGGAACAGTGAAGCACAGGGCAGCAGAGGACCAAAATGGCATCGAGAGAGGGAAGCTAAGCAGGTGGGGAGTCAAAATGTTCCTGCCATTGTAAATGCAGACAGGTTCCCAAGCACCCAAATTTTGATCATGTGGCCATAGAGCACTGCAATGGCCATAACTTTAAGGCACAGATTGTAAATCTCATCATTCAGTGCTGCTGTATCTTAAAATTTGTTGAATGAATGGTTGTAAATCAAGGATTATCTGTAAAGTGGCTTAATACAACATCTCAGGCATCATACATCTCAAGTTAATGTTCATGCTGGCATCACCTATTCTATAGAAAACTTTGTTCATTATAATCTTTCTGAGTGCCCTCCAATTGGCTGAATTTCAAGACTCACATTTTAATATTAAGTCTTGAACTATAATAAAGTTTAGTTTTACTACTTAATGGATTTATTATACATTAAAATAAGGATATCTAAGTAATTTTCAATTGATTTGGTTAAGTAAAAATATTTTTCTCTTCTCTCTTTTTTTCATATGAACATTGTTATGGCCATGGTTTAATGCAGACACGACATATGAACATAATTTAATCCTCAAGAACTACCATAAACACACGCAGAATTTTCCAGCTGCCAGAAGTCATGCTGAATACACGTTTCCCAAAAGTGAAAGATTTTGAAAGCTATTTTCCCATGGTTCCAGGAAGCATTAAGAACATGAGATAAGAATTACAGATTCATTCAGGATATTTTTCCATTGTGGTTAACCAATGTCTTTTTAAATGATTTTCTACAAAAGTTTGTAAAGAGTACAGTATTAGCAATCCTCTTAATTCTGTAGTATATGGAATATGGGAAGATACTATAACAAGATAAGTATATGTCAAAATAAAGCTAAATAACATAAACATCAAGCCATCTTTCCTTACACTTTTTTCTCAGTAGTGACCAGTCTGGTTGCTTTGCCAGAAGCCTATACATTATTATAGCAGTGAAGTCCAATAGACCTTACTGAATCTCTAACATACATATTGAAGCAATGTCTACAAGCTTCACAAAAGCCCCACCGGCCAAAGAAACAGATTCTGCCTAGCCCTGCCTCCTCACTACATCAACTTCTTTGCCATTAAACAAATGCCCTTATCTATTCTACCTGAGAATGAATGGATTGCCAATAACAATTAACTCAAACTTACCTCAAACATAGCTCATTGGAGGCAACTGTTCAGCATACTATGGACAAAAAACAAACTAAACTAATGAAAAAGGTCTGAGGCATTTTGAGGTCCACTATGGTCTTTCTAATAACTCTGTAACTTTGAGCGAAATAAAAATATTAGATAATGTTTTATCATTTTTTCCACAACAACAGTCAAAAGTTAAATACTTGAAAACCCTAGATAAGAACTAGATGGCCTAAGTATACTGGTTCTTACTTTGCACTGAGCCCTAGTGGGCTTATCATGACATGAGAATTTAGCCATTGTGGTTTAGGGCATGGTTTATAAATTAACACTTATGAATCAGTCCACTGTGGCTTGTTTACTCAACCATGATAAAAACAAAGCATGACTTGCTCTGAAAAATAAACCTACCTACAGAAAAGTTTAATTATAACTAATTGATAGAAACAAAGCCAGAGTTCTATCAGCTGCTGAACAACAATTTCGCTGAAGCTTCACTTTACCATACCTGTATCATAAACATGAAGTTTAACGATGGTCAGACTGACACTCCAAAACAAAGTAACCCCCAACAACTGCATATAAGGGGATATAGCGGATCTTCGGAAAACAATAAGCAACTGCAGAAAAGAGAGGCATGTTCTGGAAATGTATGAATGAGAAACATGCTGGAAGCCTTTTTTGCAAGTCAAACATATTTTATGACTTCAAGCAGCCTTCCTTTCTTTCAAAGAAAGGCATATAAGGAAAGAGTAGAATGTGGATGTTGGAGGATATGACTGCAAGAAGAATTTAGCAGGTTGAACAGTCTTGATAGTAGAGACAAAATTCTAGAGGTTCCCCACTGCTATTAAAAGAATCCTAAGTCTCTTAGCAAAATATAATAGAAAAATATCCTTTTTAGGATTATGACAATTTTACAGTATTTTGGTTACTTATATGAGCCCTTTGTTGTTCCACTGCTTCAAAAAATCTGAGGGGACAAAAAAAAAATTCTAGTCTTACTGATATATGATATGCTACATGACCATCCCTTGCACACGTTTCCTGATTTTTCAAAAAATATTATGTAGTCCCAAATATATTTATTTATTTTTATCCCGCCTTTATTATTTTCATAAATAACTCAAGGCAGCAATGTATCCAATATACCCTACTCCTATTTTCCTCACATCAATCCGTGAGGTGAATTGGGCTGAGAAAGAATGACTGGCCCATAGTCACTCAGCTGGCTTTCATGACTAAAGTGGGACTTGTACTCACAGTCTCCCACTTTCTAGCCTGGTGCCTTAAACATTAGATTACTTAAATGTTACTCTCAAACAGTATATATTAAAAAGTTTCAGTCTTCATTGTGACGCAACAGTGGCTTTTACCCATTTTTTTGGTGACCCTCTTTTTATGAATTTGAAATACAGAATGCAGATTGAACATACATTTAATAGTTTCCTGTAACCCTGAGGCTAAGGATCTATATTGATGAAACCCAATACAGCAAAATACAACATAAATGATAAAATCATTCAATATTTTCACTAACAATAACTCTGTACCAGAAATATGAAAACATAACATCAGAACTGCCCCTCATGCTATTCATATAAGATTAAATTGCTAATTGAGTTAATTATTGCCAATGAATTTAATTGTTAGGTTAGGGTCAATACTAATACTGTAAGCAAAATTCTTCATTATAGTTAATTATAGAGGTCTCCTATCTCATAATTCTGCTCTTTTTCTTTGCAACAATGCAACACGGGCAAAAAAGGCAAGAGACTCGAGCCAGGCACTCTTACCTCTTCTCGCTCATTTACCAAGAAACTGTCATTAGCTATTAGTTAAGCCAGAGACACTTAAAAAAAGATTTGGATTCAGTTTTGTATTTAATTAAGCCACTTGCCCAAGTTGAATAAATTCCTTCAAGGATAATAGCCTGATGGAGTCACTGCTCAAGAAAACGTGGGACACTTAGACAAAATATTTAAATATTAAAAGTAAATATTTTGCAGGGACAGAAATTTGTTTTCCCTTTAATTTCAAGTTTAGCATATTCAATAAGTTATATTCAAGAATAGCATGCTCTAAAAAGGATGCTCTCCATTTTATTTTTAAAATCTTCATCTATTTATTGTATTTATTCTATCAGTTCTTGTTAGCAACTAGAAAACCTGTTTACACTATATTTCCTCATTTTCTAACTCAAAAGCATGTAACATTAAAAACATGTTGTCTATACATTTCATTGCAACAATAAAGGCAATGTGCTTCTGACTCAGAACTGAACAGCTATACAGCCATATCTGCAAACATGCACATTCTTGAGCACAGGCCTTTAAAGATTTGTAATTCATAATTAATACCCCCAATGAGAAACAATCACTTGAGTCAAAGCCCTAAAGCCGCAACAAGCTAATTACTAATAAAAGCTCCATAGTTTCAGTTAAGCTTTGGGAATGTCGCTAGGCGCAGCAAATAGCCCAATGGTGAGCAACATTTTAAGCCTCTGGTTGTTTGTGGTTTAAAAAAAACCCTATCATTTATGTACCCTACCCCCCAGGCTCTGAGAACTCATGCTAGACAGAACTGCTTACTCAGAGTAGAAAAAGGGTGAAAAAACCCATTAGTTTGTTTTTTTTAAAAAACCTGATCTGCATTAAAGTTGCCCAAATCTGAGAAATAATATATCAGTTGAGATCTGCTCACTAATACTACATTGCATCCCACATTGCACATTGCATCCCACTCCTGTGCACTGGTTACCAGTACTCAGCAACATCCATATTAGAAGACAAGTTCTTGCTGAGCTATGATCAAGGATGCTGAACAATAAAGGCCTACCTATTCACCAGGACAGTTCACAGCCCATCACAAGATTGAAATCCTAGAGGCCACCATGGAAAGGGGCGTTGTCTTACCTGAACACCTTTTCTCAGCACGGAGATGGAGAATCCACCAATGGGTGTAGACTGTATTCCTGCCCAATCAGATCAAGTCAGCCAAAGTTGCCACGCCCGTCCTGGACCATAGAGATCCCAGTCTTGACGCGAGCGTAGCCCTTGACTGACAGCAAGACGTTGTGGCTCATGAAACTAAAGTTGACCCTAGGCCTAGATGACCTACACGGGTGGGAGTGGATTCTCCATCTCCGTGCTGAGAAAAGGCGTTCAAGTAAGACAACGCCCCTTCTCCAGCACTGGAGATGGAGAATCCACCAATGGGACATACCAAAGCCTACTGTCCCTGAGGGTGGGTAGTAGACTGGTCCGGTGTGGCACTTTGACTTAAAACCTGTTGGAGAACTCTCCTGCCGAAGGAAGCCTCTGCTGAGGCAAACCTATCAATTTTATAATGTTGTATGAAAGGAGATGGTGAAGACCATGTAGCTGCTCTGCAAACCTCCTCGATGGACGCCTGGGTGGCCCATGCTGCAGAGGTGGCTGCACTCCTTGTAGAGTGAGCCGTAATCCGTTGCGAAGTCGGCAATGACTTGGCTTGATATGCCCCTGCAATGCACACCCGAATCCATCTGCCAATTGTGGAAGAAGAAACCTTCCACCCCTTGAAGGAAGAATGGAAGGATATAAAGAGGGCTTCCGATTTGCGGAAGACTGCCGTCCGTGAAATATAATATCTAAGTGCCCTGCGTACATCCAGGCTGTGTCATTGCTGTTCCAGCGCGTGGGTTGGGTTAGGGCAAAAATCCGGCAGCACTATTTCCTGGGACCTATGGAACAGAGAGTTGACTTTTGGGATAAAGGTGGGGTCTAGTCAAAGGACCACGCGATCCTGATGAAAAATGCACAGGTCATCCCTCATTGAAAGTGCTGCTAATTCAGAGATACGGCGTGCCGACGTGATCGCTACCAGAAATGCTACTTTATGGGACAGGTAGTGGATGTCGCAGGTTCTCAAGGGCTCAAAGGGAGACTTCGTAAGAGCCCTAAGGACCCTAGGTAGTTCCCATGCCGGATATCTGTGTACTGTAGGAGGCCTGGTATTAGAAGCCCCTTTAATGAATAAGCGAATCAAGGGGTGATGCCCCAGGGACACTGTCGAGTCGCAGGAGAGAACCATGGAGAGAGCAGCAATTTGTCTGCACAGCGTGTTTATAGCCAATCCCTTCTGCAGGCCCTGCAACAAATAGTCCAGAATATGGGGAATCGTGAGTTCAGAAAGAGACAGGTGACGACCTGAGCACCATGCTTGGAAATTTTTCCACGTGGCCTCACATATCCGGTTTGTGGAAGGGCGATGAGAGGCCTGGATGACAGCGATGACTCCCAGTGAGCATAGCTCCTGCGCTAGGAGCGAGCGCTCAAGTGCCAAACGGCTAACTGGAGCCATTGGAGATCCAGATGAAGAATGGACCCCTGGCTGAGAGAGACCCGTTCCGGAGGAATCTGCCAAGGGTCTGCTAGGGAGAGATTCATCAGATCAGCGAACCAGTGTCTCCTCGGCCAATGAGGTGCCACTAGAAGTATTTCCGCTTGCTCCCGAAGAAGCTTGCGGACCACCGCTGGAATAAGCGGTAGTGGAGGGAAGGCATAGAGTAGACCTTGTGGCCATGGGCTCCGAAGAGCATCCATCTGTTCTGCCCCCTGAGACGGGAAGCGGGAGAAGAATCGGTCCAGATGAGCGTTGCTCGGGGACGCAAAGAGGTCCATGAGTGGGGGGCCGAAGCGGTGGCATATCTCTCGGAAGACCCTCGGGTGAAGGTGCCACTCTGAGTGATCCACTGTGACTCTGTTCAGAAAGTCAGCCTGGGTGTTCGCCACTCCAGAAATATGATCGGCCCTGATGGAGGCCAGATTGTGCTCTGCCCAAGAGCCCAGTAGGAGCGCCTCGGTCAGCAAAGACCGAGATCTGGTGCCCCCTTGATGGTTTACATGAGCCTTGGCGGCCACGTTGTCCATGAGGACCAATACATGACACCCCTTCACCCAGCTGTGGAAGTGGCGCAGGGCTAGATGTATGGCCTGTAGTTCCAGCCAATTTATGTTGTGGCGAAGGTCTGAGTGAGACCAACGGCCCTGAGCCCAGTGTGACTTCAGGTGTGCCCCCCAGCCGAACAGGCTGGCGTCAGTAGTGAGTATCGTCCGATCTGGTTCCCTGAAACTTAGCCCTTTGAGCAAGGTGGGTGATTGCCACCACCTGAGAGAATGCATCACCTATGCTGGTAGGCTTGTCCGTTGTTGGGAAGCACTGAGGTTCTGCCTCTGAAAGGGGAGCATGAACCACTGTAGTTCCCTGGAGTGAAGCCTGGACCAGGGAACGATTGCAATGGCTGAAACCATCTTGCCTAAAAGTTGGGAGAGACTGACCAATGTTACTGACCGACCCCTGTGCAATCTCCTGATTGACTCTCTTATGCTGTTTTGACGTTCCTGTGATAGGTACACCTTGCACTGTACCGTGTCTATGACGGCCCCGAGGTGTAACAGCCTGGTTGTGGGGACCATGTGACTTTTGGTGAAGTTTATGGAAAACCCGTGGTGGTCATGGAGTAACTTTATTACTAGCTTGAGGTCCGTCCTGGCGGACTGAATGGACGAGGATTGGATTAGTATGTCGTCCAGGTAACATTGGACTCTGACTGGCATCATTCTTAAATGAGCTGCCAGGACCGCCAGGATTTTGGTAAAGACCCTGGGAGCCAATGAGAGGCCAAATGGAAGCGCCTTGTATTAGAAGTGGCGCCCCTTGTATGCAAACCTTAGGAACCGGCGGTGGGCAAGAGAGATGGGGATATGAAGATAGGCTTCTGTAAGGTCGATGGATGTTAGGAAGTCCCCTTTTCTCACACTTCCCAAAATGGAGCAGAGTGTTTGCATTTCGAATTTGCGGTATGCCAGATGGAAGTTCAGACCTTTGAGGTCTAAGATGGCTCTCCATCCCCCTGACGCCTTTGGAACGACAAAGAGGATGGAATAAAATCCTTGACCCCTCTGGTCCACTGGCACCGATTCTATGGCCTGTATGCTTAGCAGATGTTGAACGGCCTCCCTCATCAATCTCTGTTTTATTCAGCTCCGCGGGTAGGGGCAAGAAAGAAAACGGGAGGGAGGCTTGGAAATGAACTTTAGGAACAGACCGTGGCGAACAGTGTTTAGCACCCACGCGTCTGTGGTGGTAGCCTCCCACTGGTGGGCGAAAAGGGAAATCCTGCCCCCTATGGGAGGAGCCACTGGGGATTTACCTGGATCTGCCGGATGGCCGGCCGCTCCCTCGAAAGGCCCATTTGCCCTGAAAGTGCTGCCTAGGCCTGTCAGTCTGTCTGTCGTGCTGTCTCTCTTGCCGGTCCTGTCTGGTCGGAAAGGAATGTGTAGGTCGAGAGTTATTGTACTTAGCTCCCGCACAAAATGATTGCCGCCTTTGGCAATAAGGGGGCCATTTGTCTGCCTTCTTAATGAGGTGGTTAAGGACCTTGCGTTTATCCTTGTTCTCAGTTAAATAAGGATTCAACGCATCCCCAAACAACTTACCTCCCTGGTATGGGGCAGCTGAGAGACGCTATTTAGACTTGGCGCCTGCCTGCCAGTGCTTCAACCATAGCATCCGGCGACCAGTTACGTTAGACGCCATGGCCCTGGAGGAAAACCTGGCAGCCTGGAGACTGGCATCTGACGCGTACTCTGTGGCTGCCACCATCTTGCTGAGATCCTGATGTGTACGGATGTCCTCCGCTGGAATACGGGCCTGGAGTTGTCTGAGCCAGCGGAGAGTGGGCCTGTTGAAAAAGGAGGCTGAAGTGGCCGCCCTAATGGCCCATGCAGCGGCCTGGTGCGTCCTGCGATAGGTAAGCTCGCACTTATGGTCCTCTGCTTTGAGGGCCTCAGAGACATCCCCGGGAATGGCAGTGGGAAATACTAGTGGTCCAAATGGTTCATCCACCGCAGGCACTTCCAGTGCCTCCTCCAAGTCCTTAGCCACATTGTATAACTTCTTATCAGTAGTACCTGGAAGAGGAACTGAAGCGGGGGAGGTCCATTGTTTCTTTATCGCATTCAAGAACATGGAGGGGCAAGGGATGCGATGCTGAGTAGTCACCGGTTCGGTGAAATTTGGGTCCGCCTCTGAATCTGGGGAGACCGTGGCTGTTGATGATCAGGACCTAAATGGGCTGTGGACGTGGCCTTGCGAAGCAATGTGACGAAAAAGGAAGGGTTGAAGAGACCGCTGAAGGAGGGGGCCTCTGGGGGAGGCTCCTCCTCCTCAGACATTGGGATCTCTTGCTCAATATCATGTGTCTGAATGGATAAGCCCTCAGAGCAGGTAGACTCAGCTGGGGAAGATGGGGCATAGTCGGTCTGAGGGGCCACTTGGTGCATAGTTGGAGAGGGGACAGGTCCTGAACCAGAGGCCTGAGCCCTGGCCTCAAGAGCGCGGTCAACCGCCTGCGCTATCAAGAAGGCGAGACGGTCCTCCGTAGGGAGAACAGGTTCTGGTGGTCGGAGACCGGCTGCAGTAGGGGTGAATGTCACTTCTGGGACTCCGTGATGAGCCTTTGAAGTCGTGGGTTGGGGAACCGGAAGAATTGCGCCACTCGCACTCTGTGCAGGGGCATGAAAAGACTCCCCTGTTGACCAAATGCCCAAGGGAGAGGTTGGTGGTCCTAGTGGTAGGTCCAAGACCAACCCCTCCGCCTGGGAGGTCTCAATCCTGGCCCTCTTTTGAGCCTTGGAAAATTCTTTTTCCAGTGCTTGGTGTCTCCGGTTGTTCTGCTTTACTGACCTCTTTGAGGCCTTGGTGGAGATTTTGTCCGTGCTTTTGGCCGCAGGCCTGCCTGCGCTCACCAGGCCAGGAGAAGTATGGCCAATTGAGGCCGAGGAGGATGGTAAAGTGCCCTTTGAGGTAGACATAGACTCCTCCATTCTCTGATACTGCAGGAGCACAATAGGGGGCCCCTGAGATGCAGAGAGTATTGTACACTGGATAAGAACAGACACACTAGTGGGGGCGCCTGGAATCCAGCGGTATCAATGCACGGATAAGAACAGATGCACTAGAGAGGGGCATGGCTGCCTCAGGGTCGAAATAGCCTTGTTCGGAGGCTCTGCGACACGGGACCTGTAAAGCCTCCAAAACAGCGCAAAACAGCTGTTTTTCGCAGCGGAAAAAACCCTCCTCGGTAGGAGAAGGGGCGAAGAGCGGTTAGTGTGGGTTGAGATCCTCTGAAAACCCCCCGAAAAAACGTTCGGGGGGGAAGAAAGAGGACTCCCCGTGAGCTCACAATGGCTCCAGCCCGGCGCAGCATCTGTCAGCTGACAGACCAAGACGCTGAGACCAGCCACCACTCGAGGAAAACATTTCAAAGAAGCACAGAGATTGACAGACTGAACGCAGGAGCTTAAAAAGCAAGTATTTCTTATATCTTACCTCAGATCAATTATGTTCACAATAAACAAAAGGCACCCAAGATGCCGACCGCTTTTAATTTAAAGTGATAGCTACCAGAAGAGAAAGGCGAAAGAGAAACTGTAATGCGAAAGAGACCTCTAGAGAGCAGCAGAGACGCATAACTTAAAAACTTTGCAAAACAAACCTAAGGATGTATATAAGCTCTCCAGATGCAACGTCAACAACTTTTGAAAAAATAAGGAGAAAGATGGACATGATAATAGACATGTATGAGAAAAGGTGGGAAGAAAGGATGAGAACGATGGAGGCAGTGGAACAAGGCAGAGAAGTGGAGAAGATGGTGGAAGATCAAAGCAAAGCAGTTATTGAGGACTTGGACCAAACCGGAGAAACAGTACAAACGCACAGTGGGAAAATGAGAGAAGATACTGGGAGAAATTCGAAGAGGGTCTGGGAAGGGGTTGAAGAAAAGATGGAAGAGGTGGAGAGACAAGAAGAGAGACAACTTACTGAAATGAAAAGTGAAGAGCAAAACCACTCAACTATGATGTACCATCGCCAGATGATGACAGCAATTAGGGGCAAGAGACTGGAAAAATCCCCAAATGAGAAACAAGAAGATTTGAAAAGAATTGTTATAAAAGCATTGGAAAAATATCTAGGAGAGGAGGCTAAAAATTTCTCTTGGCAAACTGACAGAATCCATAGAGTATGGCTTATATGGAACCAAGGGACATTGCAAGCAATAAAGAGAGACTTTATCGACATGAAAATTATTAACTTTAATAAGAAGACTTGTTTGTTTGATGTACAATGGATAGATCTGAAAAGAAGTGAAACTTACAATTTTTAAAATGTAGTTGGCTTATAGTTAAACTTTGATATACGGAGTGAAGAAGGTCTACGAATTTAAAATGATTGTATTAAGTTGAATGACTTTAACTTGAATTTTTTCTTTGTTTGCATGTACAAATGGATATCTAATAATAAAAAAATTAAAAAAAAAAGAACAGACGCACTACAGGGGGCGCCTGGAATCCGGCTAGGGCTGTTGAGAATAAGAACAAACGCACTATGAGGTACGCCTGGAATCCAGATAATTTGTTAATGAAGACTGAGTTCAATTATAAGATGAGCCAGTGTGAGCAAGGTAAACCAGAAGACACCAAGTGTGAGAAGGCCAATAAGAGTGCTGACAAGGAGATAACCTGTACTAATGTAAATATAGTGCAGGGAAGGTCCAATTAAGACCCCAATCCTATTCAAAAGGGAGCCAGAAATCCAATGTCCAACCAAGTGTAACAGTTGTGAGTGGAAGGCTGTCTATTAAACAAATGGCGGCTGTCTCAAACTGGAGGCCGTTTCAACTATGGAGAACTGAACGTTCCTCCTAATGATCTAGTGAGATTACCAACCCCAATGAATCCCCCTTGTCAGACAGAAAGTTGGGGGTGGGGAGGAAGGAGCCCCTTCCTCCAATTTTCCTTTTTACTATTGAGCGTGTCGCAGAACACTGGGACCACGAGGTCCAAGATGGCAGCCGCTCAACTAACATTCGAGCTTGCCTGGTCCGGAGTGATTTTGGAGGCCAAAACTTGCTACGTATCACTAGCCCTCCCCTGCGGAGAGATTCGTGACTCCAGCCAGAGAAACAACAAAAAAACAACGAAACAAGCCTTGGCTGAATATTCGTCCCGCTTTCTGGCCGCTTAACAGCTGTTTCGCGGTAGCTGCTTGGCGCGCGGCGCACCTGCTTACAGGGAGAGACGATCGGAGAGCCCGGGCTTCCCAGATAAGAAATGCCTAAGCTGCAGCCGCAGCTTCAATCGGCTCGTTAGGAGTTCTGCGATTCACGAGGAAAAAAAACCTCTTCCCCCCCCCCGATGCAAACAAATGGATTGGAGCTGCAGCCGCAGGCTCCAGAAGCTGAAACGGCTGGGGACTAACAGCCATTAGTCCCCAGGCAAGTTTGTTGAGGGAAGGAGGGAGGTTAGGTGTTTTAGGAAGGGATCACTGGTAAAAGATGGGGAGAAGGGTAGAAGAGGAGAAAGGAAGGAGCCCCTTCCTATACCCTCAGTCTTTTGTCTTCCCCCCCCAATCAGGAATTTGCTGTAAATTTGGTTTTCAATAATATTCCTGAATTTAGATCGAATTGTAAGTAAATCCAAATTTTTGTGCTGAATGCAACACTTCTAAGCTACTGAATCTGAAAATCCATCAATGGAGGACTGTACCTGCCTAAGAGCCAAAGTTGTACGTCTGTCCAATGGGCAAGATCAAGTCAAGACTGGGATCTCTATGGTCCAGGACGGACGTGGCAACCTTGGCTGACTTGATCTGATTGGGCAGGAATACAGTCTACACCCATTGGTGGATTCTCCATCTCCAGTGCTGGAAAAACAGCTATTCACTTAACCTCTACCCAGTTTAACCCATGAATGCCTGGAGAGAGAGAAATGATCCAAGATGCCTTCTTGGGGCCTGTTAGTGATTCCTGTACCAAACCACCTGGTTTCAATCTGCTTACTCTATCTCAATGAAATTTGACAGAATTAGATGTGACACTGGAAGATGTGTCTCTGCCTTGTATTAATGAGGCTGGAAAGATTCCCCTTGTTGCCATTGTGGTGCTAATATGCAAACTATTAAACATATTGTACAAGACTGCTCACAACGTGTGTTCTCTGGTTCCTTAGAAGATCTGGATGAAGAATGCCAGAGGTGATCGCCTGGATAGCTAAACTGGACATCCAGTTATGAGGCCACTGCCATACCCCATGGAAGTTTTGTATATAACTGAATTGTGTGTATATGTTTACTTCTTTTTGTTATGTTCTCATCATATGCCAAATAAAATAAGTAATAACTAATACTAGTCATTACAACCAGGACTTCTTATATCTTATATCTAGACAGAGCCAGGCCACTTCTAATTTTGGTAACTTAGTTAAAATAAAATGTTAAAGTGACATGAAATAAGCCATTCAAACAAGTAAGGTTTGATTTTTACTACAAACAAACAAACAAAAGTTCCTGTTTCAATTCCTAGTCCTTATTCCCACTCAGTTTGGCTACTACAAGACCCAGGGCTTTTTTTCTCATAGAATGCCCAGAATGGAGTTCCGGCACCTTTTTTGGATGGAACCTTGTAGGGTAGGCAAGGCGGGTTGTATGACGTGTGTGAGTTCCGGCACCTTCTTTTTTTTTTTTTAGAAAAAAAGCACTGACAAGACCTATTGGCTTCATGGCACAAAATGAATTGGCTCAAGGCAGACAATGTGGTAAATAAAATCATAAGATCTATCTGAGGTCCATTTTTAAAAAACATAATTTTTAAAGGAAAAAATAGTACAGGATGTCAGAAACCACAAAGACCACAAAGATGTAACTTGGCATTTATATAAATGCTTATCTTAGTCCAATATTGGACATAATAAGCTTTTACATACAAACCATTTTCACCTGACCTGCCTTCAAACAAATACTGGAACCAATTTCATTGAAGCAAAAATTCTACTTCTATTCCAAGTACATCATTACCAAAATCCACGTGTCTTCTTCCACAGATTTTAAATAAAATAACTTCCCTCTCTGTCTCTCCCCCCCCAAACATACAAATATATAATCCACATATCTATATGCATTACTTTATTTCCACTAGTGGTTTGTTTTTTTAAAAAAAAATCCCTCAAGGAAGATGTTCCATAAGAATAGTTCTGAGAATGTAAATTACCGTACTCCAAATCAGTAAACCTACATGCACATGTATAGTATAGTAATACTCAAGCATTCAAAGATGATTCTAACTGGCTATATATTTATAGCATTATGCCAAAACTACATTTCAGAAACTCTTTAAAGCAGGCATTCTGATGATAAGAAATTTATTAATGATAAATAATGCATATTCAGACAGCAGAATACTGGAAGTTCCATTAACTGGTGCAGAGTGCAGTGGCACAGGCAGTTCTTGGGGCCCTAAGAATGGCCCCTTGTAACACCACTGCTCTGTGAGTTGCATTGGCTATCAGTCTGCTTTCCAGTGCAATTCAACTGGTTGGTAATCACCTTTAAAGCCCTTCATAGCATGGATCCAGGCTACATGCCAGTAGAGAAGACATGCTGTGGACCCAGTTGGATTAATTATGCCCATGGATGGAGTCAGAACATCACAGTGGAGATAGGTGATTGATTAACAACAGATCCCACCTCCCCCCATTCTACCCCCCACCCTCCCCATTTTTAATTGAATCATAACTTTTGGCTTGTTTTAACTTATTTATGTTTTTTATATATTTATATTTATCTTTTATTATTGTAAACTGCCCAGAATTATCTTGTGGTAAGATGGACAGTCAATTAATTTTATAAATAAATAAAATAAAACATTAAATATCTATGAGGGAGAGAAAACATCATTGCAGATGCTTTCAGATACCTGTACAGGGACACAGGAAGAACACAACACAACAGTAAAAAACTATTCTCATACAAACTCAGCGAAGTTCCTGATATACAAACACTATTGAAAATGTGAACCTCAAAGAAAAGTTGACTTTTCTTCATTTGAGAAAAAGGGCGTTGTCTTACCTGAACGCCTATTCTCAGCATGGGGATGAAGAATCCACAGGATGGGTTCTTTTCCGTCCTCCTGCCCATAGACTAGGACCAAATCTCTTAGCTCCGCCTCCAACCGGGGCTTCCTGTCCTCCGACCGGACTTCCTGTCTCCCAGTTTTTTCTTCCGGCGAAGCTCCTTCAACGTAGTTTGGTCCTCATGGCTCCTGCTCCCAATCCTGTAACTCAAAATCTGCCTAGACTGTTAGAGGAGGGTGTGTGGATTCTTCATCCCCATGCTGAGAATAGGCGTTCAGGTAAGACAACGCCCTTTCTCCAGCATGTGGATTACGAATCCACAGGATGGGACATACCCAAGCCCTCCCATGTCCCCTCGGGTGGGAGTCTAGGCCAGAGTGTCGTGTGAGGCAATAATCTGCTGCAGTGATCGTCTCCCGAAGGAGGCCTCCGCCGCAGCGAAGCGATCTATCCTGTAGCTTTTTATAAAGGAGGTCGGAGACGCCCATGTCGCCGCCCTACAAATCTCTTCCACCGGCGCCTGCGTGTACCAGGCTGCTGAAGTCGCCGCACTCCTGGTGGAGTGCGCCGTTATTCCCGCCGGGGCCTGTAGTGACTGTGCCCCGTAAGCCTCTGCTATGCATGCCCTGATCCACCTGCCAATGGTCGATGAGGAAACCCTGTGACCCCTGGTTGCTGGTTGGAATGAAACAAATAACGTTTCCGATTTCCGGAAGGCCGAAGTCCTCTTTATGTAAAGGAGTAAGGCCCGGCGCACATCTAAGGTGTGTCACCGCCGTTCCCGTGGATCAGATGGATTCGGACAGAAACTTGGTAATACTATTTCCTGAGCTCTGTGGAACCAGGAATTGACCTTCGGAATGAAGGATGGATCTAGACGTAAGGTGACCGTGTCCTCTGCAAAGATCATCAGGTCCGCTCGAGCCGAGAGAGCCGCCAACTCCGAGATCCGCCTAGCCGATGTGATGGCTACCAGGAAGGCTACCTTCCATGTCAGATGCCGGAGTGAGCAGAGTCTCAGGGGTTCGAACGGAGGGGATGTTAAGGCCTGGAGCACCTTGGGAAGATCCCAAGACGGGTAGCGATGTACCACCGGAGGTCGTACTGCGGCTGCCCCCTTCATGAAGGCCTTTACAGCCGGGTGCTGTGATAGTGACTCCCTGTTGTCGCAGGAGATCACCGTTTGTATGGCTGCCACCTGCCTGCGAATAGTGTTAAGAGCCAGGCCCTTTTTAAAACCCTCTACAAGGAAATCAATGACCTTGGGAATGGTAACGGCCAAGGGATCTAATCCCTGTTTGCCGCACCAGCTGACAAAACTCCTCCACGTGGCCTCGTACACCCGGTTAGTGGAAGGGCGACGGGCGGCCTGGATGATCTCTATGGCGTCCTCTGAAAAGGCCTGACTGGTTAGGCCCTCCCTTTCAAGTGCCAGGCGGCTAGTTGTAGCCACTGTGGGTCTGGGTGATGGAGGTTCCCCTGGGTGAGCGACACCTGATGCGGGGGGATTACCCAGACTGGCGAGATTGAAAGGTCTACGAGGTCTGCAAACCATGGCCGTCTCGGCCAATGTGGGGCAATCAAGATCACCTCCGCTCCTTCCAGGATGACCTTGCGAATGGTTGCCTGTATCAATCGAGGGGGCGGAAATGCGTACATCAGCCCCGGGGGCCACCTGCACCTGAGGGCATCCGTCCCCTCTGCTCCCCAGGTCGGAAACCTGGCTATGAAGCGAGGGAGCTGTTTGTTCTTTGGGGAGGTGAAGAGATCCACTAGTGGACGACCGAACCTGTTCGAGATTGCCTCGAACAGGGCCGGGTCCAGCTTCCACTCTGCGTGATTCACCGTGGCTCTGCTCAGGGAATCCGCTTGGCTGTTCGCCTCCCCTGAAATATGTTCTGCTCTTAGTGACCCTAGGTGCGACTCTGCCCAGAGTCCCAGCTCTCGGGCCTCCTGCATGAGAACTGTTGACCTCGTTCCCCCCTGCTTGTTCACGTGCGCCTTGGCTGTCACGTTGTCCGTTAGGACCAGCACGTGACCTCCCTTCAGGCTGGGAGAGAATTGGCGGAGAGCTAGGTGGATCGCTCTTAGCTCGAGCCAGTTGATGCTGTGGGTCAGGTCCCGGGGTGACCATCTGCCCTGCGCTATCTGATCTTGGAAGTGAGCTCCCCAGCCGAACTGGCTGGCATCGGTGGTCACCGTTAGCCTGTCTGGTTCCCTGAACAGAGTTCCCCTGGCCGTGGCGGCCGACGTCCACCAACGGAGGGATGACAGAACCTGGGGGGGGGAGTCTGACCTTCCGGAGGGATGCGCCCTGGTTTAGTCTTTGGTAGGGAAGAAGGAACCATTGGAGCCTTCTGGAGTGGAGTCTGGCCCATGGGACGATGCCCAGACATGAGATCATCTTCCCCAGGAGTTGGGACAGTTGCGCTATTGTGGTTGAGCCCTTCCCCTGGACGAGGCGTGCAAGCTTTCTCAAACTGTCCCGCCTTTCCTGCGACAGGTGTACTAATCCTGTCTCTGAATCTATGATCGCCCCTAGGTGTAGTAGGCGTGTTGATGGTGTGAGGTGGCTCTTCTTGTAATTTACAGAGAAGCCGTGTCTTTGTAGTGTGCTTAGCGTGACCCGCAGGTCTGAGTGGGCCGTTTGTTGTGACCTTGATAGGATCAGGATATCGTCTAGGTAACAGAGGACGCGCACCGGCAGCATACGCAGGTGTGCTGCCAATACGGCCAGCACCTTTGTGAACACCCTGGGTGCCGATGAAAGACCGAATGGCAGTGCCCTGTACTGGTAGTGTCTGTTTTTGTGGCAGAACCTCAGGAATCGTCGATGCTCCTGCCTTATGGGTATGTGTAGGTAGGCCTCTGTGAGGTCTATGGATGACATTTGATCCCCCTTTCGGATGCTGGCCAGAATGGATCTGAGGGATTGCATTTTGAACCTTTTGTATATTATGAAGCGATTGAGCCTCTTGAGATCTAGAATTGCTCTCCAACCCCCCGATGGCTTGGGTACGACGAACAGGATGGAGTAGAACCCCTGTCTTTCCTGTCCTGCCGGGACCGGTTCTACGGCCCTGATGTCTATCAGGTGGTTTATGGCCAGGTTTAGCAGCTTGGCTTTTGATGGCTTTCGGGACTCCGGACATCTTATGAATTGACTCGGGGGTGGGGCCTGGAACTCTAATGCTAGGCCCTGCGTCACCGTGTCCCGTACCCAGGCGTCTGTTGTGGTATTTTGCCACACTTGGCTGAACAGCGCCAGGCGACCCCCTATGGGGCTGTCCCAGGCGTCACTTGGAGCGCCTGTAAGGTCGACTCGCTCCTCCTCTGGAGTTGCGCTTTGGGAACTGGCCCCTACCTGCGGCCGAGCGGTCCTGGAAGCGCTCCTGCCCGGAGGGAAAGGTGCGCTGATTTCTGGGCCAATCCCAGGACTGCCCCCCGAAAGGGCTGTCTCCACTCTCCGGCCCCGCTCTGACGGAACCCCTGCCTGCGGAACTCCTGGCCTCGCTTATCTGTTCCCTTGGACGGATGGGCGAGAATCTTTCTCTTGTTTTTGTCCTCAATAACGTACGGTTCCAGAATGGGACCGAACAGCTTGGATCCTGAGTATTTGGCGGTGGCTAGACGCCATTTGGACTTAAGG
Organism: Bothrops alternatus; assembly: GCA_034064705.1. NCBI lineage: Eukaryota > Metazoa > Chordata > Lepidosauria > Squamata > Viperidae > Bothrops > Bothrops alternatus. Next base: position 31,827,217 of record JARGCV010000009.1, read on the forward strand.
TCCGTCTTCCACGTTTTGAGCCAAAGGAGCCTTCTAGCGGCTATTGTTGTTCCTATGGCCCTGCCTGAAAATTTGCACGCCGACAAGGTGGTGTCCGCCATATACTCTGTCGCCAACAACAGTTTGTTTAATGTGTGTTGTGCACGTACCTGATCTGGTGGTACACTTGCCTGTAGTTCCTGCAGCCACAAGATCGATGCCCTGGACACCAGGGAGGCTGAGACCGCAGATCTGATCGCCCAGGCTGAGGAGTGGTGCGTCCTGCGGAGCGCAAACTCAAATTTCTTGTCCTCGGCCTTCATGGATTCCGCCATGTCTCCTGGAATGGCGGATGATGCAAAGAGAGAAATTAGTGGTTCATCCACCGTTGGTACCTCTATGAGGGAAGACAAGGCATTGCATACATTTAATATCTTTTTCTCCGTACTACTTGGAGATGGTGTGGATGCCAAAGAGGCCCACTGTGATTCCAGCGTGGTGCGGAACACTAACGGGCACGGTACCTTTATCTCCTCTGGTGCAGGTGGAATTAGCACCGGGTGGACCTTACCTCCCTCCTCCTTGGTGGAGGCGGGTTTTGTTTCCTTGTCCCTTGCTGGCAGGCTAAGGGTGGCACAGGTTTTGAGCATGAGCGAGCGGAAGTGAACCGCATCGAAAAGGCCTGAAGTTGAGGCCTGTTCCGGTGTCTCATCCTCATCTTCAGACAGCTGACGTTCAGATGTCTCCCAGTCCTCCGTCTCCTCCTCTGCGATCTGTGAGGAGGACTCCGATTCCTCGGAGGCTTGGGTGGATGTGTGTCCCCTGCGAAGCGGGGGCGCTGGCTGCTTGGTGTGTTCCTGAGGGATAGAAGAGAACTTGGAAGTCATAAAGTTATCAAATGCTTTTTGCATATATTTTTGTAATTGTTCAGGCCACCCTCTTGGTAGGCCTGTGGTTTCCAGTTCTGCTTCCGCCTGCGTGTCCGCGGGCTCAGCATGCTCTGGTGTGGATGGCGTAGATTGGGGAAAATCAGCCTGTTCAGTCTCTCTGGACTGAAGTCTCTGTGCCTTGGCACACTCTCTCTCTAGCACCTGGTGCCTCCTTAAGGCCTGTCGCTCGGCTGCCTTCGATGGCTCTTTGTTTAGGTGCTTTGTCTTTGCCTTCTTCTTGCCCCCCCCGGTTCCAAATCCATGGCCTTGCGTTTTGGGGAGGGAGGGGGGGGCTTGAGCCTTGGTACACCTGAAGCGACGCGCTGTCTGCCATAGTGCGTCTGGGATACAACCGATTTCTCCAGACAAGCGGGGAGAAAAGGGAGACCTAGCTCCACAGGCAGGTGGGGCAGGGCCCTCTTCTGCACAGAAGCACTGGCGAAGACAGGCAGGCAGACTTAACCCGGTGATGTCTGCGAGGCTGATTACCCCTAGGGGTTGAAGCACCCCCAGACCACACCCCCTTAAAACAAATACTCCCCCCGTCGGCCTGCACAGCAGGCGCTGTGGTGGCTGGGCTCGTGGTCGCCTACGGCCGCGAATGCCGCCCCAACCGGCTACCTCTTCTGCGAATTAAACGCAGTGTCTGAAGCCCCCCACCTTAGTTCGGCGCTCCGGCCTCTCCCGTGACTCGGGCCTGCGGAAGATGGCCGTCTCTGCCTCTCCTGGGGAACCGCCCCTTTCCAAGATGGCCCCTCGCGCCAAAAATCCGGAGGTAGAAGGCCCAAAATGGCGGCCGCCTCCTTCCACGCGGTCCTTAATGGCCGCCGGAGAACCCCGATTCGCCGCCCTCGCGGTCGCTATGGGGCCCCGCGCCGAGTGCCGGCCTAATGGCTCAGCGGCGCCTTCCTCCCCCCCACGCAAACCCCACTTGCGATTCTGCTGCGCCGGGAGCTTCGTCCGTCGCTGCGCTCGTCCTCCGCTGGAGTCCTTGCCTCCGCTGGAGCCTGGGGTGCCTTCCGGGGAGGAAATCTTCTTTCGCTGAGAGGATTCAGGCCGCGGGTCTCCCGAGAGGCCCGGAGAGGCCCTCTGGGCCTGCTTGCCTTCGAATCCTCCTTCCTCCGCTTGCTGTCTTGTTTCAAACTAAAGAAACACTAACCTAACCTTTGAATTTTTCAACTGAAAACAAAAACTCTAACTCTGGTATTTTAAAATTAAATCCTACTCTGGAGCCTACTCATGGAGCTGTTGACGGGCTGAAGACTAGGAAAAAACTGGGAGACAGGAAGTCCGGTCGGAGGACAGGAAGCCCCGGTTAGAGGCGGAGCTAAGAGATTTGGTCCTAGTCTATGGGCAGGAGGACGGAAAAGAACCCATCCTGTGGATTCGTAATCCACATGCTGGAGAATACCAAGAAAAGGAGGTAAGGCGATAAATAGCTTCTGCAATGTGAGCACTGCTAATACATGAGGCATTATTTTAGAATGTTTCTGGATGAGCAGTGGCAGGGAAAAAAGTCATTCAGGTAATAATAATAATAATAATGATGATGATGATGATTATGATAAAGTTGGAAGGGACCTTGAAGGTCATCTAGTCCAACCCCCTGCTCAGGCAGGAAACCCTATACCATTTTGGACAAATGGCTGTCCAGTTTCTTCTTAAAAACTTCCAGTGTTGCAGCATTCATCGCTTCTGGAGGCAGGTTGTTCCACTGGTTAATTGTTCTAACTGTCAGGAAGTTTCTCCTTAGTTCTAGGTTGCTTCTCTCTTTGGTTAGTTTCCACCCGTTGCTTCTTGTCCTGCCTTCAGGCGCTTTGGAGAATAGCTTGACTCCCTCTTCTTTGTGGCAGCCCCTGAGATATTGGAACACAGCTATCATGTCCCCCCTCGTCCTTCTCTTTGTTAAACTAGAAGGACGAGGGGGGATAAAATGTAGATCCTGCTACATTTGGCTAATTAACATTAGCCTCACTTTGAGTGATTGCATTGTCTTTTTATATTGCACTGATCTTCTAGATCAGTGGTTCCCAACCTTTTCTATAGCCCGCACTCTAGGACGCTTCTGATATATTCTCGCACCCCTTATAAAAGTTTGAAATAATGGCAACGATTTATGCATATACACTATAATTTTGAAACTTCTAAACCCAAGTTTTTGCACCCCCTGGAATATCGTCTTGCATCCCTGGTTGGGAATCCCTTTTCTAGATAGTTCAGGTGGTGCAAAATAAGACTCTCCCTTTTCCAAGTTAATAGATACTTTGACCATTTTCCTAAGGGCCTTGGAAGTTTATGTAACAGTTCTGTCTAGTCTGGGTATCACTGACTGCCACCTTGCCAAATGTAGACCTTAACATTCCAAGGAATTGAGACGATTAATCATTATTAATCTATAAAACACTAGATAACTATTAATTGCTCCATATTTATCCAGCTGGCTCTTATAGTTTTCATTAGAAGCTCTTTTCCAGATCCCTAGCCAAGTTATGACGGTTGAGTAGTTATCAAGGACATGATAAACTTGTAGTGAACTTGTTATAGAATGCCTTTCTTGAAATGCTTTATCTTTTACCTATATTACAGTCTCATGTATTAGGAGAATAACTTTATTTACTATACACTCCCAATGATGAAGATGAACTTTAAAATCCAGTTCCAAGGGCAAGATACTGAAAACAGAATCCGCTTTGTATTGCTGCTCTGTTAACATCTATTTTTGCACCTTAGAAGACTTAGAACACACATTCACCCTCTTTTATAGTTCTAGATGGACATAACTCAGCTAACAAATACATTTAGACTTTCATTAATAGAAGACCAGAAAGACTAGGTTAGGGAGGACTAGGTAGTCATGGAGAAAATCTGTGTGGCTCTTAAGAGTCAACACTACTTGACAGCATATAATCAATCAATCAACTATAGTTTAATAGTTTTACATTCAAAATTCCACACAAATATTTTTAAAAACAGAGAAAAAAGTTGATATATTTAAATATTTCTAGCTTCTAGAGAATTTTAATTTTAAAATACAAAACAACATGAAGTTTTTAATGTAAAAATTCTATAATCATTGAATAAAAGGCATCCATAGCTGTTATTTCAATATTTCAAAATTAAGTCTTCTTAGTTTTAAAATGAAGAAAATACCAATTCAGTTTGGTGAATTTAATCTTAACACCTACAGTATTTCTAATAATGCACCTAAAATTATATATCTACATTTGTTTAAAGGATGTCAGGTTTTTCTTACTTGTTTAAATTTGATTTATTATTGGAATCAATATACTGTAGTGACAAAAATGTTGGACTAAGACTGGAGAGACCCAGTTATTACCCACCCTCAGACAGAGATTAAGCAAAGTGAAATATATGGGCTGATTGGCTGTGATTAGCAGCCCTGGGTGGGAGATGAGTCAGTACAATGAAGGCCCTCACTTAAAGCAAGAAACAAATAAGGAGGGAGACAAACTGACAGCCTAGTGCACAGGTCGGCAACCTGTGGCTCCAGAGCTGCATGCGGCTCTTTGCCTTCCCCTGCGGCTCCCAGCCTCCTCTGTCATTTGCAGAGAGAGACAAAGTAGCACTTGTGCTTCGCTTCGCTTCGCTTCGCTTCGCTTCTCTCCCTCCCTCCCTCTCTCTCTCTCTCTCTCTCTCTCTCTCTCTCTCTCTCTCTCTCTGTGTGTGTGTGTGTGTGTGTGTGTGTAAAAAAGAGAGTGGCCTCACCCTGTTCAACGAGCCGACAAGCTTACTGGGCGGGGCTCCTGTCTTGGTTGCGTCTCTGCAGGAAGCAGGAAACAGGAAGGGCAAGAGAAAGCTAGCTAGCCCAGCTATGCTGGCTCAGGAATTCTGAGAGTTGAAGTCCATGAATCATAAAAGAGCTGAGGCTGCCTACCCTTGAGCTTGTTGGAGAACAGCTTGAAGCCAGCTTGCCAGGTGAGCAGAAGATTGGAGAGAGGGAGAGAGAGGGTGGGAAAAAGAGAGAGAGAGAGGGAGAGAAAGAGAGAGAAAGAGAGAGACAGGAAAGAGAGAGAGAGAGAAAGAAAGAGTGGGGGAAGAGGACTGGCAGACCAAGAGCAGAAAGAGAGAGAGGGAGGGAGGGAGAGACACACAGAGAGAGACAGAGAGAGAGAGAGACCCTTTTGACATCTAAAATGAAGATAGATGAAGGGGAAGGGATGGAGATGAAGATGGATGGAAGGAAGGAAGGAAGGAAGGAAGTAGATTGAAGGGGGAAGGAAGGAAGGAAGGAAGGAAGGAAGGAGAGGGAGATTGAAGGGGAAGGGATGGAGTTGAAGATGGAAGGAAGGAAGGAAGATTGAAGGGGAAAGGAAGGAGATGGAGAAGGAAGGAGATTGAAGGGGGGAGGCACTGACAAGGACGCACAAGCAGCTCCGCACAATTGCCCGGGGAGGGGGGAGGGTCTGGTGGAGAGCCTGGTGGAGAGCCAAGCGGCGGCACATCGGGGCCTCAGAAGCTGCGTGGAGGATCCGCGCGCCTTGGAGCCGCCAGCTGCCCTCTCACACCCACCAATCTGGAGTACCCCATCCTCATCCCGGCACCTCTTGCCCTCTCCCAGCTGCCCCCTGGGATCTGCCCGCCCCTCCAGCCTCCTGAGCGGTATCGCAGCAGTGGGGTCACGGGAGCCCCTTTCCACGCCACGCAGCCCATCGCACATAAGAGGGGCACGGCCGGGGTGCCAGCTCCCGCTCAGAAGGTGCTGCTTCTCCCCTCCTGGCCCGGCCAGCTGGCCTCCGATGCACATGTGTTTAAGTTTAAGTTTAGTTTAAGTTTAATCAAATTTATATGCCGCCCTTCTCCCAAGACTCAGGGCGGCTCACAACAATACAATAAAAATTTAAAAATTAATTACATTCACACAACATACAAAGAGAGACATACAATACATACATACAATACATCGTCGCCGCCTCGCCCTCTTCCCCGCCCCCTGGTTGCTTCCGAGGCCCGGAGCCCGGCAAGCCAGGAAGAAGCTGGTCCTAGAAATGGAGAAGGAAGGAAGATTGAAGGGGAAAGGAAGGAGATGGAGGAGATTGAAGGGGGAAGGAAGGAAGGAAGGAAGGAAGGAAGGAAGGAAGGAAGGAAGGAAGGAAGGAAGGAAGGAAGGAGAGGGAGATTGAAGGGCAGCTCCACGGCCGCGCCAGGCGCCGGAGGGCCGAGGCAGGTCCACGGCCGTGCTGGGCACCAGAGGGCCGAGGCGGCCTCCGACGGCAAGGGAGGCTGGCTGGGCGGCATGGGGTAGGCTCCCACATGGCGCGAAGGGCAGCCAGGGGGTGTAGCATGGCCAGGCAACCAGGAGGCGTGGAGACGAGCTTGGTGCTGCAGCTCAGCTTAGCCGGCAGCACCGGCAGCGGCGGAGCAGCCCAGCGGCAGCGCCAGCAGCGGCCCAGACCCAGCTTGGTTCGGACCGGCCGCTGAGCCAGCCCAGGGCGGCGTCGGGGGGCGCGCGATGGCGCTGCATTGGCAGAAGCAGGCGCTGTCAGAGAAGGGCGCCCTGGAAGCGGAGGAACCGATGGAGGAGGAGGAGGGCAGCGGCAGCGGCCGGATAGAGGAGCAGTGTCTCAATTTCTAAGACCATCGGAAATATGTGTTTTCCGATGGTCTTAGGCGACCCCTGTGAAAGCGTCATTCGACCCCCAAAGGTTCACAACCCACAGGTTGAGAACCGCTGGTTTAGAAAGGTGTCTTATATTCCAGAAAATACGGTATTTTCCGGTGTATAAGACGACTCGGCGTATAAGATGACCCCCGACTTTTGAGAAGATTTTCATGGTTTAGAAAGTCATCTTATACGCCGGAAAATACGGTATATGGTCTTATTCTTCTATGCAAGATCCTTGTGTAAGGAATCACAAAAGTAAGAATGCATCTATTTTGGTAGCCCATGCATTCTCTTATATCTCTCTTCTGAATATTATATTATTATATTATACCCCCTGGCTGAGGGAGATGCGGTCTGGAGGAATCCTCCATGGCAGTGAGATGGAAAGTTCCACGAGGTCGGCAAACCACGGGCGTCTCGGCCAGTGTAGAACAACCAAGATGACCTCTGCCTGCTCCTGAAGCAGCTTGCAGATGGTTGCCGGAATCAGTGGGAGGGGAGGGAATGCATAGAGCAACCCCCTGGGCCACTCGCTGCAAAGAGCGTCCCTTCCCTTTGCCCCTGGGGACGGGAACCTGGTGAAGTACCTGGGCAGTTGAGAGTTGTTTGGGGAGGCAAAGAGGTCCAACTGGGGTTGGCTGAATCTGTCCAAGATCTCCATGAACAGAGCTGGGTCCAGGCGCCACTTTGAGTGGTCCACCGTAGACCTGCTCTTGGAGAACAGCTTGAAGCCAGCTTGCCAAGTGAGCAGAAGATTGGAGAGAGGGAGAGAGGGAGAGAGGGGGGGAGAGAAAGAGAGGGGGTAGAAAGAGAGAGAGAGAAAGAGAGAGAGTGGGGGAAGAGGACTGGCAGACCAAGGGCTGAAAGAGAGAGAGAGAGAAAGAGGGAAAAGAGAGAGAGGGAGAGGAAAAAGAGAAAGAAGGAGAAAGAGAGGAAAAGATAGGGGGAAAGACAGAGGGACCCTTTTGATATCTAAAATGAAGATAACACTGCATATACCCTTTTTTACCTTTATGATATATATGTGTGTGTGTGTGTGTGTGTATGTATATGTATGTATGTATATGTATGTATATGTATAGGTGTGTGTGTGTTCATTTTAGATATCAAAAGGGTTTTGCGGCTCCCAGTGTTTTGTTTTCGGTGGGAAACGGGTCCAAGTGGCTCTTTGAGTGTTTTGGGTTGCCTACCGCTGGACTAAGTCAAAAACTGAGTAAAGTCCAGCCCAGAAGGAGGCATGGCAGATTTCTGACTTAGTCTCAACTGAGCAGGAAGGCTGAGATTACCCACCAGTGGATTCTACACTCATCATCCTGGAGAACTCTCATTTCTTCCTTCTTATTTATGGAAATACGATATTCATCAGAGAATATCTGAACTCAAACCAATGAAACAGGAGAATAATAGAAACTTAGTAACATCTATACAAATATAAATAATTAATGATTACAAATGAAACAGGTTTAAAATTCTATATAGAGCCACAAAAGAATTAGTTACTCATGATCTCTTGGGACATTTAATCTAAATGTCAGCTAAAATAGGTCAAAACACAAGTATGGCACAGACTCTTGTGTTCATTCTGCCTTTCTAATTTTGATAAATGGCACATTATAATTATGCTACTATATAAACCATAAACAAAACAACTTGAGACAATCAAATTGATAGGGAAACCTTTTGCAATGAAGTTGGCCTGAATAGAATAATCAGAATAATCCATTTGCTTTTATGAAAATCTATAAACCTTCACATATATTCTTTTACATCTCTCACATTAAACTTTTATAATTTAAGTAAAACTAAAGATTGTAACAAAATCTTATCATTTGGGTTCCATTAAATCCCTTACTAACAAAATATCTTAATGTACAACGGAAAATCAGAAATTCTTCTTCCGTTCCCTTGGTCTGATTCTCTAATCTGAAGCCAGGAAAATATTATTTCATAAAACTGTAAAAGTTTTAAGTCTTGCACCACAGGAGCTAAGATGAATGGAGGAGGGGAAGAAGTGCTAGCTCATTGTCTGGAGCCAAGAGATCTGTATGTGGTCAAGTTAGAAATCAAGTTTAATTTTGCTCTCATGGGTTTTAGAAAGAGCAAATGCCAGGATTTGCTTTAATTAGGATTACTAAAAATAACTTGTCTATACAAGGAACATTCTACAAAGAGTTCTGCCAGATCAAAAGCTGGTTAAATAATAAAATAACAGTATTGGGTAATTAGAATACAGTAATAGCTTTTCTGAGTAAATTCATATTGGTCAATTTTTTAGGAGACAGTGCACTAACTGAGGACCCCAACTATTCTGGCACCAGGGACCGGTTTTGTGGAAGATAATTTTTCCTTGGACTGATGGGGGGGATGGTTTTCCATGCAACCTAGATCCCATTCATGCGTAGATGAAGCTCTGATTGCTCACTGCTTGTGCAGCCCAGTACCTAACAGGCTACAGACTGGTACCAGTCCACGGCGTGGGGGCTGAGTATCCCTGCCGTAACTCATCACATATCAAAAGCCATCTTAATGTCCTTAAAGCATGCGCATGCATCTTAGAGCGGTCACATTGTTGTCATTACCATAATTAAAGATGACAATATGCAATCTCCACTCATATTTAGATTTTCAGCAAAAGCAAAAGAACTATTGAAAACTTGACTGTATGGCTGACAACATTAAAATGATGTAGCAATATTTATTTTTAGATTTGTTTCACCATATAGAATTATCTAGTACTCATTTAATGGTTGCTTTTAATGATTATTCACCGTTACAATGTTGATGAAAAAGTAATTTTACATCCAGTCCTCACATTTATGACTTTCACAGGTCTGGAAAGCTTAAGTAAGATACGAAGCATAGTCTCTGTTTCACTTAGCAACCACTTCACTTACGTGCCAAACTGCTGTCATTTACCAATTCTGGTTGCTAAACGAGGACTACCTGTAAGCCCCACTACCAATCTTTGCTATTTATAATGTATATTATAACAGGCAATACAATTAGATAGAAATTTTATTACACCCATTGTTGGAGCTCATCGGGCCACAACCAGAACCCCACATCATTAATATTTTTTACATATGGGGTTATGAGTTTAGTTTGCTTCTTTTTTTAAATGGGAATCCAGTTAGCTTAAAGCACCAGGACCACCAGTTTTAGCTCTAATACAGCGGTTCTCAACCTGTGGGTCGCGACCCCATTTGGGGTTGAACGACCATTTCACGGGGGTTGCCAAACAACTCAGTCCGCCATTTTTTCCCCTTTTCCTTAGCTGTGCTACTCCCTCTTATTCTATTGGCTTTTGAAAGCCAATAGAATAGACTCTCTTGAATACAGTCTAATTCTATTGGCTTTCAAAAGCCAATAGGAATTGTCCAGGCTGTCTCTGCCCTGCTGAACCCGCCAAAAGTCCCAGTCTGCAAACGGTGCTGCAAGTTGTCTGCAGCGAAGGCGAGCTGTCTGGAAGTTTCCACCCCTCCCTGCTGAGCAACTACTAAAAATGTAAGTAAAAGAGGACCAGGGGTGGGAGGTGGTAGGCCGGCGGGCGCAGGGAGGGCTGCTGGCGCCCGTGGGGCCTGGCGGGTGCCTTACCTCCCTTGGGATGGGCCAGCTGGTGGCCCAGCCGGTGGTCGCCCTGCGCTGTCGCTGCCCCTTGCCAGCTACGCCTCGGCCGGCTCAGGTGGCGGCACCACGCATGTGTGGCGCTCCCGGGCAGGGAAATAGTCCTCGACTTATGACCGGTTGGGGTCCTCGACTTACAACCAGTTGGGTAGTCCTCGACTTACGATCGGTTGGGGGTCGCGGTATTAAAAAGGTTGAGAACCACTGCTCTAATATAATAGAACTGTGAAATGTAAAATTTTCATCTGATCACATCACAAGCACATTTGATGTAAAAGTAACATGATCATAAGCACCAAGGGTAGGTTGTTCTTGAAAATTATGCTTAGCTTGCCAAATGCCTGCCAACCACATTTAACACATCATTCAAGTTCCTTTATTGTATCACCTTCCACTGAGATCCGTTGGTCTACTATGTCTAGTTCTTTTCCATATATAAGTTTTTTTCTTTCTTTGGTGAATTTATTAAACATAATCTGGATCTTTTTTTCGGTTTATTTTTAAGCCAAATGGTTTCTCTGCTTTGTGAGGCTCTTTGTGAAGAGAAATGTTTTCGATCAGTGTGTGCTACCTGCTCTAACATATGCTGGAGAAACATGAACACTAACCTCACAATCAATACAAAAGCTACAAGTGGCGCAAAGAGCCATGGAAAGATACATGCTTTGCATTACAAGACAACATAGAAAGACCTGGACGTGGATTAGAGAACAAACAAAAATATATGATACCATCAAGAAGAATAAAAGAATTGCAATGGAAATAGGCTGGTCACATAGCAAGAAGAACTGATGGCAGGTACACCAAGGCAGTCATAGAATAGATCCCACTTGATAGAAAGTGTCCACAAAAGAGACCTAAAACAAGGTGGCTCAACGACATCAGCAAGTATTGTGGGCCCAGTTGGTAAAAGAAAGTTCAGGACCATATTGGTTGGAAACATGCGGAAGAGGCCTTCATCCTGTAATGCAGTGTTTCTCAACCTTGACAATTTTAAGGCATGTGGACTTCAACTCCCAGAATTCCACAGCCAGCATTGCTGGCTGTGGAATTCTGGGAGTTGAAGTCCACATGCCTTAAAATTGTCAAGGTTGAGAAACACTGCTGTAATGGATAGACAATGGCTAAAATGACGATGATGATGAAGCAGCACCAAGGACCCCTTAAGACAAAAATGTAACCATATGAAACATATAGATGACCAGCTGTGCTCCAGAAGGTCTGGAGGCTGAAGTGTGTTATCTCACTGCTCAGATATTACCCTCTCCTGATTTAACACAGTGAATCCTATATCCTTCCATGTACTGCAATACTAACTTCCAGTAGCCTCAGCTAGCATGATCAGTGGGGTGAGGAGACACTGGAAAATAGAATTTAGCAATATCTAGGGCCATATTCCTGTGTTAGAATTAGTTTTGATTAATATAATTTACTTGGAATATCTTACTTGGAATATATTCATATCCAAATGAAAAAATTAAAATGCATACTTGTTTTATAGAAAACCATTTCATTTATCCAATACAAGTAGTCCTCAACTTACAAGAATTTGTTTAATGGCCGTTTGAATTTACAATGGCACTGAAAAAAATGACTTATGATATTTTTTTTTTCACATTTACAATCATTGCAGGATCCACATGGTCAGGTGATCAAAATTCTGATGCTTGGCAACTGGCATGTATTTATGACAGTTGCAGTGTCCTGGGATCATGATCACCTTTTGCAATCTTCTAACATGCAGGGTCAATGGGGAAGCCAATTCACTTAACAACCGTGTTACTAACTTAACAACTGCAGTGATTCATTTAATAATTGTGGCAAGAAAAGTCATAAAATGTGGTAAAACTCACTTAACAACTGTCTTGCTTAGCAACAGAAATTTTGGCTCAATTGTGGTCAAAAATCAAGGACTACCTGTATATAGATCAGGTCAAAAGATCATCTTATTTATTGGGGAAAAGTCTCCTTAGTCTTTATCTAGCCTCTGAAGCAGTCACATAACTTAAGTGTGATTTTAGCCTAATCTATAATATAACCTGCTATTTAGACTAATAACACAATCCTATCCACAATTGGATACTTTACAGAAATAAAACACACTGACAATAAGATACATTGAATGTAATAGATGTACTTCGAAGTATATATGTATAAAATTGTATTACCAGATCATATAATACTGTAATTTCCTGGTCTTTCCCAAAATAGAATTCATATTTTTTTTCTAATTTGTAACAAGTAAAAAAAAGTCATACTCAACCAGTCAGTTAAAAATAATACAGCTGAATCTTAATAAGAAAAGCATAAATAAGTGATCTTGAACATATCAAAGACATATAGAGAAGCCTTTCCATTCTATCATCTTTTTACTTTTTTATTTTCTTCTAAAACAGAAATTGTGGCTAGCATGAACTCTAAACCAAATATTGGGTGCCTCTGAAACAGCTGTAAGAACCTGTGTGTGTAATAGTAATCTGGAATATATCATAGTTGTTTTCTCTCTAATCAGTTTCTTAAAAAATATTTGAGCTCAAAATCATGTAGATTTAGGAGCTGGATGAATAGTAAAATCCCAGAAGTTTCTCTTACAGATTCATTCCCCTAATAATAATTTAAAAAAAACATGATGATTTAGAAGGAAGAAATGTTGCCAAGCCTTTTGCAGCTGGACCTTGTTCAAAATATCAGCTTAGCAACAAGTTAAAACCTAACACTTCAAGCTATTGTCAATAATGAAATTATGAACTATTTGAGCTCTGGTAATTTTCCTTCTACCTGTATGGTTTGTTTGTTTTTTCAAATATAGCAAAACGGTTGCTGCTGAGACATATGTATAAAACAGTTGAGGAAGGCAATGTCATTATTTTAAACCAGGAAAAGGCATAATTGGGTCAAATAACTTAAGAACCACTGATCTAGAAAAAGTACGGTTCTATTACTTAATATTAACATTTTGCAAATTATTTTACAAAACAGAATATCATTTTAAAGTCCAGTAACAATAGATATATTTAAGCATGCCATAGGATATTCTTCACTGCATACTATTTAAGCAATAGTCAATTCATATAATTATTTTTGTTATCTTATTTTTTTTCTGGAAATCTGGACAAGGTGTCTGTCTTCTCTTAGCTGTAGAAAATGATTGTGGAAATAATGGAAATCATCTAAGCATTCCACACATGCCTAGAGTTTGATTTAATAAATTGTGTACATGTTGAAAAGAGATGGGAGGTACAGTACATATAATGAACACCACACACTTCCACTTTGGTACATTTTTGGCTGACATACTTCTTGTCTGTTTTTAAGTCCCTGGCAAATTTACCTTAGTTTAACAATATATTAAAACAGTAAATATTGGGTTATCCTGTTAGCCACTCAAATAAAAATAAAAATAAAAATCTACATTAATTCATACATGAAATATTAGTGAAATTATAAAATATTTAAATATGCATTTGGTAGATCAAAGAATAAAACAGATTCCTTACAAAGCAGTAGCTTAGGTTACATGGACACTACTTCTTCCTAGAGCTAATAATATATATTGTTTCTGGGCCTTATTTTCTAGATAGAGTTTAATTTCCAAATCTGATTTCATAAATATTCTTGGTTTTAGGATTACATACTGAGCATATTTTATAAATTCACATATTCTGTGGAAACAGTCAGAAGCCTCATCCTCAGATTATTACTCAATTGAATAGGAATTATGTTAACATTGTATTGTTCTTCCTGTTAGTCTGCTTCAGCTATTAGCTATTCTTATGGTCCATTTATGAAGAAACACAAAATTTTTATGTGGGAGCTTTATGTAAATACTTCTACATACATAACAAATAATTTGGGCAACATACTAGAAAGACATTATTTGATTTTAAAATATACATCTTGCCCTTCCTCTAGAAATAAAACAAAATACGGTACATAGGAATATATCAAATGGAAATACAGCATGAGAAGACTTTTCCTATTACCTCTTTTCCACAGTATGAAAATGTTCCAGTTATTGTCCTGTTATCTAAAATAATGTGGGAATGAATTTACACACACACACACACACACACACACACAAACGCACACGCACACGCACACAGAGAGAGAGAGAGAGAGAGAGAGAGAGAGAGAGAGAGAGAGAGAGAGAGAGAGAGAGAGAGAGAGAGAGAGAGAGAGAGAGAGAGAGAGAGAGAGAGAGAGAGAGAGAGACTGTTCCATAATCCAGTAGCAATTGGCAGACTTCATGGGGTCTAGGACAACTAACCGCGGCTTGATCAGTGTAGCCAGATAACCACCACTAGATTGCCACAGCCAAGTTGCCTCTGCCAACTCACTGTAGGACAACCCCAGATGGCCAACTCGCCACAGGGACAGCTAGGTGTGGTGGCTGGAGGGAAAGCTGGGCAGGCAGCTGAGCAAGTTGATGAGCAGAGCTCAGAGGGATGGTGGCAGCAGGAGGCTTCCCATTTTCACACCAGCCACCACTGCTGCCACCATGCTGTGCTCTGGGCTGAAGAGCTTTGGGCACGGAAGTGGCGGTGGATAGGAGGGTGGGGCAGGCAGCAGGGAGGCGGTGGCTGGGAGCGTCCCATGTTCACACACCCTGCTGCCACCATCTCTGCCACTGCGCTGAGCTCCAGGCAAAAGAAACCAGGGACAGGCAGCAAGGGCAGCCAGGAGCATCCCATTTTCACATCCCCCATCATTGCCACCACACCAAGCTCTGGGCCAAAGAGGCCAGGGACAGCGATGGCAGCAGGGGTGTGAAAGTGGGAAGACCCCGGCTGCCCCTGCTGTCTACCACTGCCACTGCTCTGCGCTTTGCCCACCCCTTCTCTTGCCTGCTGCCCAGCTCTCCCTCTGAGCACCTGCAGCAAGTTGTCCCCACAGCAAGTTGACTGTGTGTTGTCATGCCACAACTATGCGGCAATGAGTTGGTAGAGGCGACTTGGCGAGGTGAGCTGGCCACAGAGAGTTGTCCCATTCCAAATGTCATGGCCCCAAAATTTGCTATTCCTAGAAGACATGAAGAAATATTCCACTGGAATGAGGCACAAACAAGGAGGTATCTTTAAAGAAGATAGAGCATAACGTCATTTTAGCTGAAATACAAAACTCATATTTTGATGGTCTTCAAAAAATTATTACTGTTTCAGATATTTTAATTGTTTCATTTTTTTAGAAAAAAATATTGCTTTTGGATTTTGTCAGACAAGCAACTCAGAAGAAAATTGGTACCTAATAAAAAGTTACAATCATTTGTCTCATATTTAATAACTTGCTCATTTGGTGACCAGTTATTTTATCTAAATTTTATGTCTAATAATTGGCTGCTTACTATGATTCTTGAAGTGGTCGTCTGTATACCTACATGAATAGATTTCCAGCATGTATGCAGTCAGCATTGGAACATTCTAAAAATTAAAGTGTGTTGCATTTTGCAAGCTCATAAGGTACATGTGTCTAAATGGGTTATTATCTGCTTTAAATTCCTTGAGGCTACTGTATGAGGTAGACCCATGTAAATGCATGAACAAGTACTTAAAGAACATAGCTGCAGCTGAGCAATTTGTTATTATAATCAAGATCTTTCTCAATCACACATATGGGTGGTTAGCAAACTACATTTACCATCAACACAATTTTGAAGAAAGAACAGCCCATCTAAACACTACACATGATCTAGTACTGGCATCAAGGTAGTAATAACAAAAAAAAAGTCTAGCTCTGGTATCAAGATAGTAATGACAAATAAAAGTCAGCAGCTGCAACTTGATGGCTTCTCAAAATATGTTAGGGAGTTAAAATGCCTTGTAACACTGAAGCTAATATAGTCAAGCCCACCTCAAAAGCACTCATGAAAGATGAAGTGGTGAAAATTTTCAACTTGATAAGAAATATCATGGGAAAGGGTAAACATTTCTAAAAGCTAAATAAAGGGAAAGTGAAAAGAACTGAGGGAAAGACTAATAATCTTCAGACATATATGGCGGGAGTTAATATAAGGGTACACAAAACTAAGCTTTTTTCAATTTCTAAAATGTCCTAATGATGTCTGCTCAGATGCTGCAAACTCAGATGTGATGTACAGAAATCACACTAAAGCAACAACTACCAAAATTCTGACTTGTTAAGCTAGAATTCTTTTGAATTTGGAAGATTTGAACTCTCTCTGCTTCCAAGCCCAGTGTACAGGTAATCCTCAACTTACAACCACAATTGAGCCCAAAATTTCTGTTGTTAAATGAGACATTTGTTAAGTCTCATTTTACAACCTTTTTTGCCACAGTTGTTAAGTGAATCACTGCAGTTGATAAATTAGTAACATAGTTAAGTGAATTTGGCTTCCCCATTCATAAGAACATAAGAACATAAGAAGAGCCATGCTGAATCAGGCCAAAGCCCATCGAGTCCAGCATTCTGTGTCACACAGTGGTCCACCAATTATACATGGGGATCTTGAGCAGAAAGAGAAGGCAAAACCCTCCCTTTCCCTTGACCCCCAACAAATGGTACTCAAGGGAATCCTGCCTGCCTCAACCAACATAGAGGCGGCACATGGACATCCGTTTTAATAACCACCGATACACTTGGCATCCATGAATCTATCTAACCCTGCCTTGAAGCTGTCAAGGCTGACAGCTGTCACGACCCCTTCTGGAAGTGAATTCCATAAATCAACGACCCTCTGGGGTCGACATTTTGTTTGACATTTTGCTTGTCAAAAAGTTGCAAAAGGTGATCACATGACTTTGGGATATAGCAACAGTCATAAATATAAGTCAGTTACCAAGCATCTGAATTTTGATCACATGATCATGGGGATGCTACAAAAGTTGTAAATGTGAAAAACAGTCATAAGTCACTTTTTTCAGTGCCGTGGTAACTTTGAACAGTCACTAAATGAACTGTTGTAAGTTGAGTACTACTTGTAATAAGCTAGAGTTTATCCTTAAAACCCTAATGGTTTGAAATCCATGACTATAGAATAAGCATCTTCTCATATCTCCCCACTTGTATCTTAAATTGTTTGCATAAATCTCTTTGTGAGTACTTTATTTGGAGAAATTTATAATTTATTAAAGACTCCAATAGTAATTTTATACTCCATAATGAGACTCAGTTTGTCCTGACATACTGGAGTGTTGGGGGGGGGGGGTTGTATTAGTTCAAAACTCCAAGCATTTCATACATGATCCTGTTTATATGGCTATGATCTACCTGATTGCCTTGATTCTGTTTTTTGTTTGTTTGTCTGTTTTGTGCCTCCAAGTCAGTGTTGAATTCTGGCAACTGTTTAGACAAGTTCCTGCAGTTTTCTTGGCAACACTTCAGAAGTGGTTTGCCATTGCTTTCTTCCTAGAGCTAATAAAAAGAGACTGACTCAAGGTAACCCAGCTGGCTTTGGGCTAGGACTAGAACTAAAAGGTCTTCATTACTAGCCTACTGCCTTAACTACTACACAAAACTGTCTATATTCCATTATGTCTGTTGTTTTCATTTATATTTTTATTTGTGAGAACAAGCACTATTCCCACATTTGCTCATTATCAGTGCTCCAATTATGTCTGCTCGCATGCTGGAAACTCCAAGACTACAAGTCAAACTCAACTTGAGGGAGTTTTTACCTTTCAAAAAAGTTGCCATTGCAAATTATTAGACAGGATTTTTCAACAAATACTTCCAACCCTGTTTCACCTCAGCATTCCTTTTTCATAATTTCTAATGCATTTTTCTCACTTCATATCCAATTCTTTTTCAGAGATGTACATGTTCAACACCCATCCAAATTGTGTACAGATCAAGCAACTTTATTTTAGTCTCATAAATCTATCTTTTCAATTACATCTGCAATGCAAATAACATTTATAGAATATTTTAAAAAGTCAAGGGTTCAAAAAAAAATCCAAATTTACTATCCGTTATAGAAAAAAAATTGTCTAGGACAGTGGTGGTGAACCTATGGCAAGCGTGCCAGAGGTGGCACTTGGAGCTCTCTCTGTGGACACATGTGCCGTTGCACCAGCCTCGCCTCCCCCCACAACCCCCTCACCAGCAGCCCCCCTGGAGGAGAGTTGCCCAGAGCACAGAGCAGCGCAGCCAAGGACATAGCAGCCAGGCAGTGTACACAAGACTCTACCCTTATGCCTCATCATGCACAGTTAATGCTGCGGGGCACGGGCAGACAGTGTGACCGCCATAGCGCTGCTGGGCTGCCTGGGCGATCTGCGGCGGGCCCTGGAGGCAGTGAGTGGCCCTGCAGGCAGGCGAGGTGGGGGAAGAGGTGGGGACGGGGCAGGGGGTGGAGCGGGGGCAGGGCCAGTTTTTGGGCACTCCGTCTCTAAAAGGTTCGCCATCACTGGTCTAGGAAGATTAAATATTAAAAAGGGAGATTAAAAATAGCAACAGAAACACACTGGTACTAATAAAATCTCTAAATGTTAGAAGTAGATTCACAAAACACCTAATATATTTCTGAACATTTAAATGGCAAGCCACTAGTTAAAAATGTTTAATATATGAAATTTGTTCTTATATGTCTGTCAAAGGAACATCAAAACAAAATGCAATATTTCAAAACTAACACTGATTCTGTGGGTGCAAAGTTTAAACTAAGAACATTATCTCCAACAACTTAAAGTACAAAAGGAGGGGCTAAGTAGGGAAAAAGACCCAGAAATACTTGTTTTTGTCATTCTTAATTTTTTTTCACTGCCAGCAGATAATTCAGTTGAAAATGTGAATCAGAATATTCTTAATAATTTAGTACTGATATTATCGAATAAATAAATAAATAAATAAAATTATATTGGCATATTGATACAAGTGTTGTATAAATGTGATGGTTTATGATCACAGGTTTCAACCTGTTTCTTGATATCTAGTACATAACACAAATATCCTTTCCACTGATCCACATGAGAACAAATAATACAGTGAGGAACATCCCTGAAGACATTGTAAGGAATTACAAACCAGTGGATAAGATCTAGATAGGAGCACAAGTGGTATTGAGGGACAGGCCTAAGAAGAGAGAGAAAAATCCTGGCATGAATTACTAGCAGTGCCAATGGTGTCAATATGATCAGGCTCAATTCTACATTCTTCTTGAGATGGAAAACTCCAGAGAAAGGTTTGATTGATTGACTGATTTTACAAAATCAAAAAGACTTTTGACTGTGGCTTACATATAGTAGTAGTAGTAGTAGTAGTAGTAGTAGTAGTAGTAGTAGTAGTAGTAACAACAGCAACAGCAACAATAACAACAACTCTTCTTTTCCCTATGAGTACTATCTTTTCCGCAATTTCAGGTCCTCATCAGAGACCTGGAAGTTTGAGAGTTCTGTGCAGTACCTTAGCACTACACTCTTCCAAACAGAGAGCTCTGATGTTGTTCCTGCAATCTATTGGAACCACTCTCCCAGGTTAGAAGTCACAGCCCTGAGTGCTCCTATAACCATTGGGCTCACTTTGGCCTTTAATTTCCACAAGCCCTCTAATTCCTTTTCAGGTCCTGGTACTTCTCCAGCTTCTCATACTCCTTCCTCCTGATGTTGCTGTCACCTGGCAAAGCTACATCTATCACCACTGCTGTTTTTTTATCTTTGTTTACTCACACAATGTGTGGTTGACTGCCCAGTACCTGCCTGTCAGTCTGGATCTCTGTTATTCTCCATGATTATCTATGGAATCTCCCATATGGACTTGAAAAGGTCTAGATCAGCGGTTCTCAACCTGTGGGTCGCGACCCCATTTGGGGTCGAACGACCATTTCACGGGGGTCGCCAAACAACGCAGTCCGCCATTTTTTTCCCTTTTACTTAGCTGTGCTACTCCCTCTTATTCTATTGGCTTTTGAAAGCCAATAGAATAGACTCTCTTGAATAGAGTCTAATTCTATTTGCTTTCAAAAGCCAATAGGAATTGTCCAGGCTGTCTCCACCCTGCTGAGCCCGCCAAAAGTCCAAATCTGCAAACGGTGCTGCAAGTTGTCTGCAGCGAAGGCGAGCTCTCCAGACGTTTCCACCCCTCCCTGCTGAGCAACTACTAAAACTGTAAGTAAAAGAGGGCCAGGGGTGAGAGGTGGGAGGCCGGCGGGCGCAGGGAGGGTTTTTGGCGTGCGTGGGGCCTGGCGGGTGGCTTACCTCCCTTGGGCTGGGCCAGCTGGTGGCCAAGCCCGTGGTCGTCCTGTGCCGTCGCTGCTGCGGCTGCCCAGGAGTGCCTGGGCCTTCCTGCCGCCGCCCCGAACAGGCGGCAGCAAAGGTAAGGCTAGCGGGGCAGCGGCGGGCGCAGGGAAGGTTTTTGGTGTGCGTGGGGCCCAGCGGGTGGCTTACCTCCCTTGGGCTGGGCAGCTGGTGGCCCAGCCCATGGTCGCCCTGCACCGTCACCGCCGCGGCTGCCCAGGAGCACCTGAGCACCTGGGCCTGCCTGCCACCGCCCTGAACGGGTGGCGGCCTACGCCTCGGCCAATGCAGGTGGCAGCACCACGCATGCGCGGCGCAGGGGGCAGCACCGCGCATGTGCGGCGTAGGTCTGGGTCACGGCCTGAAAAAAGTTGAGAACCGCTGGTCTAGATGGGAAATTCTACAGATGCCCTAGCCTAGCCCATACACTCTGCAGATGTCCCTGTACATAATGCTAGCTACTTTGTTATGCTGTTCAGTGTATGCTGTTCTTGCCTGCATGTAATATCACTCCACTAGGTATTGGACTGTCTCTAAGGCCTCTCTGCACAGTTTGTACTTTGGGTCCTGTCTAATGTTGTAGACTCTGCTTCTATGCCTCTGGTGCTTAGTGCCTGTTCTTGTGCTGTTATGATCAGTGCCTCAATGTTGTCTTTCAGTCCAGTCCTTTCCAGCCACTGGCCGGATTTCTCAATGTCTATCGGTTGATGGTACATCCCATGTAGGGTCTTGTCTTGCCATGGCACTTCCTATGCTTGATCCTCCTCCCATGTCTGCTGCTGCCTCAGACACAGGCTGGACAGCACAGTGGTTAGAGTATCACCTTTTGACAAGGGAAACCAGAGTTTGAATACCAGCTGATGTATATCTTAACAGTTGGGGTCAAAGATCCCCTAACCCCCTAATGCTTCTCCTGCCAACCTTGAATATGAGAATGATAACTAAGAGAGTCATGCTGGCTTGGACATCACCCGGATTAACAAGATCCTGCATCAGATGTTAAGGAACCAGGACAATCTGATGATAAGTGGGCTACTGTAACAAACCATACATGAATGAGACAAGAGAACCTGGAATTCATGGGATGCAAGCAATAAAAATAACAGTGAAAATATGGTATGATCAGATCAGCAGATAATTCTTCTAAACAACTTTATCTGTAGTAACTCTCAAAATATCAACAAAGAAGGGTACCTGTTCTCTACAAGGAGGCTATTGTACAAGGTTGACATTGTCTCCAAAAACCAGCACTTTTTCACTTAAGCCCCCTCCCAACCCTTCTGAAAATGTGGGATTGATAAGTTTCTCCTGTCTGATCTTATTATTGAGTGGGTAATGATTGGAAGGGGCCTTGTCTTATCTGAACGCCTTTTCTCAGCACGGAGATGGAGAATCCACCAATGGGTTTAGACTGTATTCCTGCCCAATCAGATCAAGTCAGCCAAAGTTGCCACGCCTGTCCTGGACCATAGAGATCCCAGCCCTCTAAGAGGTACTCCAGGATGTTAGGGATAGTGACAGAAAGGAGTGCTAGGTTGTGCTTGCTGCACCAGGTGGAGAAGTTCCTCCACGTGGCATCATATATCCGATTAGCGGAAGGACGTCTTGAAGCCTGGATGACCGAAATAACGCCTTCCGAAAAGGATTGTCTAATTAAACCCTCCCACTCAAGTGCCATGCGGCTAGCTAGAGCCACTGAGGGTCCGGATGTTGAAGGTTCCCTTGACTGAGAGACACTTGGTGCGGAGGGAGTCTCCACACTGGCGAGAGCAACAGGTCTACAAGGTCTGCAAACCATGGGCGCCGTGGCCAGTACGGAGCAATTAATATCACCTCCGCCCCTTCCAGTAATAGTTTGCGGATCGTTGCTTGCAGCAACGGAAGTGGAGGGAAGGCATAAAGCAGCCCCTGCAGCCATTTGCACCTGAGAGCATCCGTTCCCTCTGCTCCCCTTGTTGGAAACCTGGAAAAGAACCGGGGAAGCTGAGTGTTCGCCGGAGACGCAAATAGATCCAGGAGAGGGTGGCCGAACCTATCCAAGATTTCCTCGAACAGAACCGGATCCAACCTCCACTCTGAGTGATCCACTGTGACTCTGCTGAGCGAATCCACTTGGCGATTCGCTTCCCCCAAGATATGTTCTGCTTTGATGGAACCTAGGAATAACTCCGCCCACAGGCCCAGATCCCGGGCCTCCTGCATGAGTGCCACCAATCTGGTCCCTCCCTGTTTGTTCACGTGGGCCTTGGCTGCCACGTTGTCCGTTAGCACCAGGACGTGGCGACCCGCCAGAAGAGAAGAGAAGCGAAGGAGGGAACGATGTGACTTTTTTTGTAGTTCACGGAAAAGCCGTGATCCTGAAGGGTGCTTAGCGTGACCTGTAAATCTGCTTGGGCGGACTGGAGGGAGCTGGACTGGATTAAGATGTTGTCCAGATAACGCGCAACGGCAAGGTGTGAAGGTAGGCCGCCAAGACGACCAACATCTTTGTGAATACCCGAGGGGCCGAGGATAGGCCGAATGGAAGGGCCCTGTATTGGAAGTGCCGTGTGCGTAGCAGAAGCGGAGAAATTTTCAATGTTCCTGAAGGATTGGGATGTGTAAGTATGCCTCTGTTAAATCGATGGATGAGAGCAAGTCCCCTTTCCTGATGCTGGCCAATATGGATTTGAGGGACTGCATCTTGAACCTTTTGTAGACTACAAAATGATTTAGACTTTTTAGGTCGAGAATGGCTCTCCAACCCCCCGATGCCTTGGGCACGACAAACAGGATGGAGTAAAACCCCTGTTTTTCTTGTTCTTGTGGTACCTGTTCTATTGCCTCAATTTCTATTAGGTGGTCTATGGCCAATTTTAGCAGCATTGCTTTGACTGGGTTCGTGAGACTGGACATTTTATAAAGCAACTTGGAGGAGGGGAGTAAAATTCTATGGCTAGTCCTTTTCTTATGGTGTCCCTCACCCAGGTGTCGGTAGTTGTTGCCTGCCACGCGTCACTGAACCGCGCCAGGCGACCTCCAATGAGAGCGCTGTCTCTGGCGTCACTTGGATCGCCTGTACGGGTGATCCCCCGCACCCCTAAAGGGTCGCTTCAATTGGAATTGGCCCCTGGCTGTGTTCGGGCGGTCCTGGTTGCAATCCTGCCTGGAGAAGGGTCGTGAGCCCCTGGACCAATCCCAGGACTGCGTGCCACGAAAGGGCTGCCTCCATTCCCAGGAGCCGCTTGGACAAAACCCTTGCCTGTGGAACTCCTGCTGCGGCCGTCTGTCAGACTTCTTGGAAGGGTGAGCTAGAATTTTTTGCTTGTCCTTACCCTCAATGATGTGTGGCTCGAGAATGGGACCAAACAATTTTGAACCTGTGTACTTGGAGGTGGACAGGCGCCACTTAGACTTTGAGTCTGTCCTCCACTGTTTTAGCCAGAGAAGCCTCCGTGAGGCCACAGTTTCTGCAATTGATCTGGCTGAGTACCTTGTGGCGTATAAGGACGAATCAGCCATGTACTCTGCTGCAGTGAGTAACTTTGTCAGTGTTTGGTGCGTGCATACCTGTTCGGGTGGAACACTCGATTGGAGCTCCCGGAGCCACATGATAGAGGCCCTTGCGAAGGAGACCGAGGTGGCGGCTCTAATTGACCATGCCGAGGATTGGTGTGCCCGACGAAGGGAAAATTCAAATTTTTTATCCTCCGCTTTCAGGGCCTCAGCCATGTCACCTGGAATGGCGGAAGTGGAGAAAAGAGAAATTAAGGGATTGTCCACCGACGGCACCTCCAAGAGAGATGCAAAGGAGGAAGAAATGTTAAACAATTTTTTCTCCGTATTGTTGGGAAAGGGAACAGTTGCTAAAGACGCCCACTGTGTCTGCACTGTGGAGCGAAAAACCTTTGGGCAAGGAATCTGTTTCTCTTCTGCCATCTGAGTGGTAAAGAGAGGATTGGATTCATCCTCCTCGTCGGAAGTGGCGGTTTAGCCACCTTGGCCGAGGAAAGGTTGACCGTAGCACAGGCCTTAAGGAGGAGGGAACGGAATAATGAGGGGTCGAATAACCCTGAGGTGGATGCCTGTTCCGGGGCTGCTTCCTCATCCTCAGACATCGGGATTCAGTCATCTCCAGGTCCACGGATCCCTGCTCTGCTGCCTGCGAAGTCTCTGAGATGCCAGAAGCCTGGGTTGCAGCCTGTCCCGTACGGGGAGGGAGCACAGATGGAGGCAAGGGGCTTTGAGGAGGAGGATGACCCCTAGAGGAAGACATAAACTGGTCAAATGCCTGCTGCATAAACGAGTGGAATTGTTGAGACCACTGACTATGCTGATCCCTAGAACTGGCCCTTGCCTCAGCGTGGGTGGCTGCAGAACCTGGGTGTTCGGGTGAGGATGAAATTGAACGAGGGGAACCAACCTGCTCAGTTTCCCCCGGAGGAGACCATGCCCTAGGCCGTTGCCCAGATTCCAATTGCGGCTCAAATGGAATAGGGGTGTCCAATGGGGCGGGGGAAACCACTTCAGCCCCACTGGCCCTGAGCCTCTGGGCCTTGGAGAACTCCCTCTCCAGCGCCTGGTGCCTCCTCGTGGCCTCTCGCTCGGCTGCCTTCGATGGCTCCTTTTTAACCAGGTGTTTAGTTTTAGCTTCCTTCTTGGTCCCCCCCCGCTTCCAAATCAACAGATCTGCGTTTTTGTGGTATTGGGGGGGGTGCCTGAGCCTTGGTATGCCTGGGGCGAAGCACTGTCTGCCATGCTGTCTGGATGATCCGGTAAAGGTACCCAGACGGTGGGGGGAGAACCCAAGGACGCAAATCCTACTGGCAGAGATGGGAAACCGACCCTTGTTCTGCACTGGTGCAATGGCAGTCACAGTCAGACAAATTTCTAAATTCGTCTGCAAGGCCAAGTGACTGAAGGTCACAACTAATTACAACAGGTGGCATGAAAGTCCCCTATGGACAGGTAAGATACTGTACACCAGCTAAAGTTCTATACTCTAAATACTGGCAATGAAACACCCTTCAAAGGCAATTAAAAGAGTTTCACACTTCGGAAGATCGATCCTTTTGCTCTCTCTCTCCCCCCGGTAGGGCCTGACTCAGCAGGCACTGCGACGGCAAACCAGGCACGCGTCCTGTTCAACTAGGCCTTCAACCGGCCTACGTGAATGTCCGACCACACCCTGGACAAAATGGCAGCCGCACCTCTCGAAAAAGGCGGCCGCGCCTCCTAAAATGGTGGCCGCGCCAGTCAGTAGGCCTCCGCACCTGCCCCCAAAATGGCAGTTGCGCCTGAGCCAATATGGTGGCCGCGACTCTCACACGCGGCCCACAGCGGCCGCAATCTCTGATGCCTTCGAACGGCGAAGAGCCGGGAGGGAAGCAGTCGCGGAACCCACCACTCCTTACAGGGCAACCAGGGTCGCTTTCCCCCACTCCGAGAGGCACTTGCTTTTTGTTGTAGCAGCGATGCTGCTATCCGGAACACCGCTTCGTCCGTCTGACTGAGGAGCGAAGAAAAAACCTCCCCAGGGACACTCCTGTGAGGGAGCGGATTCGCGATTCTGCTCGGGCGGCAGCTAGCAAGCGAGGGAATATTCCCTCAATTCCCCTGTGGCCTGAGCCTCTCAGGCCTTTGGGCCCAAAGGCCTGTACCAACTGCAGCCAATCCTTGAGTTAAATTTGATCAATTTAAAACAAATCAGTCCGAATTGGAATCCAATGGAAATTTAGAGCTGTAAATTTAAAATAAGTTAAAATAAACTAAATAAAGATACAATTCCTGACTAGGCCTAACTAGCTAAGGAGCCTCCAAATTTTGCTGCTGCTGAGCTGTAGACTAAGTCAAAACTGGAAGGCACTCCCTGAAGGAGGCGTGGCTAAAGTTCTGACTTATAGCAGGAAGGCTATAATTACCCACCGGTGAATTCTACATCCAATCATGCTGGAGAATAATGCATTGCTTGGCAAGAGCCACTGTGGAATTAAGAATAAATCATGCCAAATGAACCTAATCTTTTTATTATTCTCAACATCCAAAATATATTATGTGAAAGGGGTCAGGATTCTGTCATTACATACAATAACTCTGCAAAGACTAACCTGAACAGAAACAAATTTGATGTGGCAAAAGACGTCAAGAAAAGAAAGATTAGGTTTGAAAATGGGCCAGATCAAGCCAGGGGGCAGAGGGAAAACAAAACCCTGAAAAATTTCCAAAGTGCTACCCAATGGGAGAAGCAATCCAGTAACAGTTTTAGAATGTTGACACATCTTGCATTCTGTGAGTCCCTTCCTCCTCTCAACCAGACATGTGATCAATAGCAAAACTATTATTACAAGATTGAAAAGATAGGATGATCAGTTTAGTTGACCATAAAAATGCAGTAGGTATAGCACCCAATAATCTCCCATGAGATTCTAGAAGACGACATGACAAAATGTAGTCTGAACTACACTACTGTTAGATGATTACAGAGATGGTTGAAGAATTCTATCTAATAACAGCTCTGTATCAAATTGAAAAAGTGTTGCGTTGCAGAACTCTATTCTGATCAAAATATTTATCAATAATTTAAATGATGTCTTAGAAGATAGTTTTCAAATTTGCAGACAACATAAAGGTAGTAGAATAACTTGATATTAAATTAATATTAATAACACTTTATAGTATATTATTGAGATTCAGAAATATCTTGACATGCTAAAATAATGAGCATGCTCATTAATACAAAGCCCTAAGAAAAACTAAAAATACGGTAATGGGGTGAAAAAGACATACTAGGGGACAATATATTCATAAAGGATCTGGTTGCCTTAATGGATCACAAACTGAACATTAACCAATGGTCTAGTTACAATGCAAAAATTACTGGAGGTCACAGCCACAGCCTGTTAGCAATTGTGATATCTAACTTTAATAAAGATTTCATTCATCCACAATATACTAGTTGATGAATGTATGGATCTTGTTGCATTGCAGAGACCTAACTTAGCAAGCACAAAGATATAGCCCTGTCTAGGTTTTGCCCATCATGTTTCTACCCTTGATATCTTGATTAGATAGCAAGTGTAGCAATGGTACTATATATCATTGCAAGTGACCAGAAGCACTGCTTTGGTAGAGGTTAGGTATGAGTGCCTATGTGTTAACAGTAGTAACAAGTTAGGACTGCTGCTGGTCCAGCCATCATCCCCGATACCCATCAGTGTCCCTCCTTGAATGCCTGGATCAAGACTTCAATCTCCATTCCCTGGGGCAGATTTTAAATGGACTCAAGAATTCATGGCCTCCATGCAATTATGGGTTTGCCCCAGGAGAGGTTGAGCCTGATTCACGCAGATGATCATGTGCTAGATCTCTTCTTTTCCACCAAGGAGCTGTAACATGTTTTGAACATGGAGAATATTACCATCAGTTTTTTTACTGTGGTCAGAAAACTTTCTAGTTATATGTTCTTCATTGCATCACCAAAACCTCTGCAAGGGCACTGAACCAGTTAAGATTTACTTCAAATACTAAATCGAGCTTTCTGGTTTTCAGAGACTTTCCAAGCAATCCTGTAGGAAACTACTACTGAGCAGCTTTTCCTTCCGCACAGATCCCAGCAAGCTCCTTGGTTTACTGAGAAGCTACAAGAAATGAAGAGACAGTAACAGTAAAGGATAACCAAGAATGAACCTAACCAATCATGACTGCATTCCTACATTCAGCAGCATATCTGGTGATGAAGAAAACCAAGCCCCCCCCCCAGCTTACAGTATCAAAATATTTTGACAGAGCTATTCAAGGTTACCTATTACTTTCAAGGGCAACACCATATAAAGCATATTGCGGTGGTCATGAGATGATGAATGACTGTCTGAAGGACTCCTCCAGTCTAAGAAAGAATGCAACTAGTACACCAGATGAAGCTATGCAAAGGCCTTCCTAGCCAAAACTGTCACCCGTTAATCAAGCAGGAGCTTGACTTCAGGTAAAGCCCTAGACTGTGTTCTATTGTTGAATAGGGAAGTGCAATGTCATCCAAGGTCAGAGATGGACTGGCTACATTCATCTATGTTTCACAATACTTCTGCTTTATCCTAAGTAGGCAGTTCCAGCTAGTATGCATGAGGAACAGAGATGGCATTAGTGGCTAATCCAATGTGAGTTTCTACAGGGTTTGTTCCTGTCATCCAAGCAATTTAATTTCTATGTATAGCTGCTAAGCAGCTTATCCAGCCATATAGAATGCAGTATCCTTGATATATATCACTGGTGATACTATATATATACTTGTGATGACCTTGAGGTTCTGGCCTGGTGCCTGGATGCAGTGAGGGCTCTGATAAATCAAAGCTAGATTAAATCTCTGCAACATGGAGGTACAGTTTGCTGATAATAAAACTTGCTTAATTCCAGCTCCAATCTTGACTCTGAATTATGTCACATTTCTCCTTAAGCAGCAGGTTTGCAATTCAGGTACCCTCCCGGATTATTTATGCTGGAGTGACAGGTAAAAACTGTGGCCATGAGGACTTTTACTCAACTCTAGTTAGTGTGTCCATTGTGGCCCTTTTGGGACTGAGATGCCTTGGCAAAAGCACCCGCGTGACCCTGCAGTTAAAACTACTGTAATAGGTTTCACATGGGGCTGCATCTACAGATATTTGATGCTTCTGTTAGTCTAAAACAGGGGTGTCAAACTGCCAGCCTGCGGGCCGGACGCATCATTGGGAAACCACGCCCATCCCATTGCTGGCAATGGTGAAAAAGCTCCGATACGTAACGCGACGTCACATGACGTCGCAAGTTTGACATGTCTGGTCTAAAATGCCTATTGATAATGTTCCTGAAGAACTGCTCAGAAGTATGGGAAGGGAAGGGAAGTTCATGGAGGGATAGGAAAGATATATGTGCATCTGCAATGAAGTTGGAGCCTTCTATCTTGCAAGACCCTGGAATTCTGTAAATGGGTCTTGACCTAACAGCAAAACTGTTCACACAGCTATTCAGGAAGGAAAATAAAGCTACTGAAGTTAGAAAGATAGCCTATAAATAATGAATGGCATTAATCAACATAGGCTATATAATATCCATCCCTACTAGGCATTAAACAGTCTTTTCCAACTGAGTATTCAGCAAAAAAATATTTTACCATCTGAAGTTATGTTTGAATTTTTTTCTTTTTTTCTCCCTTACCTCACTTTTCTACTCCCTTTTCCCTTCCTTATTTTTTCCACTATTTACTTTTGTATTTTCATTGCATCATATATTATAAACTAATAAAACTTTTGAAATTGAAATAAGTTTTGCTTGAATGTTTATGGTACACATAATTTCACCATGTATTTGAGAAGTATACATTCCTACCCTAGACTCTTAACATCAGTTTATTATTACTATTTTTTTATCTTTTAATTCTTAAGAAATAACTTTTATTTTGATATTTTTCTGTTTTTGTGACAAGGCTGTTCTACTCCCTCCTCCAATTTTTTTCTGTTTAACTTTGCATTTAAAGTTATCTATGTTACCCATCTCAGAGCGATCACTTGAACAATCACTATAAAACCCTAAGATAGTCATATCTCTCCATGCATTTTGCACCAGTATGCAAAAGAGATCATAAGAATACCTGACACTGTCATTCTTAAGCTTTGTAAAAATTATGAATACAGCTTTGATTTACAGGCAGATATTTTGGTTGGGATCCAAAATTTGAATATATTTAATGATACTTTGATAGTTTGTCCTTAACAGCAAAAATGTACAAGAGTATGGTATTTTATACAAAAATGATAATCTGCAACATTTCCGGACTGCCAACCATGTGTAATACCATTTTAAACAAAACATGAGAAGGATGCATATAAGATAGATTATATTCCTATTTGAATGGATAGCAAGTGTTTCTGTCTAACAAATAAGAATGTCCAAGCATATCTCATTACTACAGAAAGCCAATAAAATGTAGAACTAAAATATTTAGTACGAAGTGTGTAATAACAACTTGTCTTCCCTGACTTTGACAGAAGGAAGATACAAGTAAATCAATTACTGTACAGCCTTAATTAAATATGTCTGAAGTATTTCTTATGCAAACCAATTAATGTTTTAACAATGGCAAAAATGAGTGAAGACCCTGCCAAAAATGGGTCTTCTGAAATATCTTAGATCAGTGGTTCTCAACCTATGGGTCGCGACCCCATTTGGGGTCAAATGACCGTTTCGCGGGGGTCGCCGGACACCGCGGTCCGCCATTTTGGGTTTTTTTAGATTTTTTTTATTTTTTTTATTTTTTTTGAGCGCGCGCACGCAGCGCATGCACGGATTGGCCCGTCACGCGCATGCCGCGCATGCGTGGATCCGCTCGTCACGCGCACACCACGCATGCGGGATCGGCCCGTCATGCGCACGCCGCGCATGCGTGGATCCGCCCATTGCGGTCCGCCATTTTGGGTTTTTTTTAAATTTTTTTTTATTTTTTTAAAAAAAAATTATTTTTTTTTTCGGCGGTCCGCCATTTTTAAAAAAAATTTGGCGCACGTGCGCCACGCATGCACGGATCGGCCCGTCGCGGTCCGCCATTTTGTTTTTTGTTTTTTTTAAAAATTTTTTAATTTTTTAATTTTTTTATTTTTTTGGCGCACACACGCCGCGCATGTGCGGATCGACCCGTCACACATGCACCGCGCATGCGCGGATCCGCCCATCGCGGTCCGCCATTTTGTTATGTTTTTTTTGATATTTTTTTTTGGCGCATGCGTGCTGCGCATGCGTGGATCGGCTCGTCATGCGTGCGCCACGCATGCGCAGATCCGCCTGTCGCAGTCCGCCATTTTGGGTTTTTTTTAATTTTTTTTTTATTTTATTTTTTTTTTAAATTTTCAGCACGTGCGCCCCGCGCATGCGCGGATCGGCCCGTCGCGCGCGCGCTCCCAGGTCGGGGTTGCGGCACGCATGGGCGGGGCAAGTGGGGTCTCAACCTGAAAAAGGTTGAGAACCACTGTCTTAGATGAACCAGTATCATAGCAGAGTAGTGTTACTCAATCTCAGCAACTTTAAAATATGTGGACTTCAACTGCTATGCTGGTTGAGGAATTCAGTTGGATAGCCACACATCTTAAAATCGCTGAGGTTGAGAAAAACTTCCTTAGAGTAAACTGACATTTATTGTGTATAATAAAAATACTTTTTTTACATTATTTATTATTCATTTTAATACATTCATATTCTGGGAGATAATGTATAATATATAGCTATAAAGGAGCCTGAAGGCAGGACAAGAAGCAACAGGTGGAAACTAATCAAGGAGAGAAGCAACCTAGAACTAAAGAGAAACTTCCTGACAGTTAGAACAATTAACCAGTGGAACAACCTGTCTCCAGAAGCGGTGAATGCTCCAACACTGGAAGTTTTTAAGAAGAGACTGGACAGCCATTTGTCCGAAATGGTATAGAGTTTCCTGCCTGAGCAGGGGGTTGGACTAGATGACCTCAAAGATCCTTCCAACTTTACTTTTATTATTATTATTATTACTATTGTTATTATTATTATTATTAACCATTCAATTCAAGATTTCTGTCAGGCTGATGTCACACTTTGACATGAAAAGTTTCTCTTGCCTTTTTTTTTCAAAATTCAAGATACTCCAGGTTTGAACAAAAAAAAGTATTCTCAAAGCTCAATTAAATTCTCAATTTAACAAAATTTTGCCATTTTGGTGTTATTTCAGCATAGAAGAGTTAAGGAACAATCAGTGTGTATTTTTTCCTCTGGTACAACAGCAGAGAACAGTAATTTCTCAACTGCTATTGGCTTAGACTGGATGATGTCATAGAAATGAATAATGTGTTAGGAATAGATAATATACATTGTGGACTTCGGTGCTGTTTTTGCACATATTGTAAAAAAACCTCAAATACAAAACAACTGCTTTAATAAAAAGCTGAAGCTTTTTCTCTAAGCTGAATTAGTAAAACCTATTCATACCATTCTACATCTCTTCAGAAGGTAAAAACTCCCACCAAATGCATCTAAACTGGATGACCTTGGCAACAGACAGGCTGAAGTAGCCAGCTGATCTGGGGTCATTAGCCATGTGCTGGTAGTTGCAGTTCATTAGAATTTAGTATTTACGCTACTGTTTGTAGCTGGCAGGCTGCAAATTAGGACCTTGTCAAATCACTGTGTGAGTGCCAGGTCACGCACACTAGACATGGCATGGTTCATAGCACTGCATTCTCCAGTGTCAATGGCTAGTTTTATGAACTCAATTATTGGAACCAGGAAAGCCTAAAAAAAAACAAAAAAAAACAACAACAAGATGTGAGCCAGGAATCAAAACTTTAGCTAACAATATCCCCTGTAGTATTGTTAACTTATACGTTAATGAACCAAACATTTCAGAGTCTCAGTTTAAGCTTACATTACACAATCCCCTCAATAATTCTAGTCTAATAGAAGGATCTCATTCCAGATAAGAAATTGCAGTTTAATTCCATTTGATTTCACTATGATGCTAATATTCTTTATTAAATATTTAGCCTGCAATCTTTTGTATATACTCAGATTTACCGTATATTTAAAGTTCTGTCAATGCAAGCCATTCTTCATTGCTGTCTTTAGTCATTCTGTGACTGTGTAGGGTTATATGTTTATATTAGAAGAGAAATTGATGGTCAAGTGTTTGAATATTTAAAAAAAACCCTTTATGTTGAGAACCCACCATTATACTCACCAGATATAGCTGGCCAAATTCTTATTTCCTGTTATCCTCATAATAGACCAGACATAACTTAAGACTGAAATGTAGTAATTTAATCAAAACCAGCCAAGAGGAAAAAGGAAGTATCTGAGCTTATGAACTTATAAACCTCAAAATGTTGCTCAACTGTAATTTAGAATATCATTCATGATTTCGTACCATAGCTAGAATATTAGTTCAGCCAAATCTAGAAAAGCACAAATATCTCCACTACCATCAACCCAACTCCATGTTTGCAGATAGTGCGTGCGTATTAGCTCAGTAGGAGAAAAAGTGTTGACCTTTTCTTTAATCTACATTTAGCTTATTCTTAAAATATTCTCTATATAATATTGGACTTCAAATGTCATTCAAAATGTTATCCAGTTTAGCCTACATTTCCAAGATTTTGGTGTGGTCGCTCATGCAGCTATTAATTAGGTCTACATTTGCTTGCTTTTTCTGGGATCAGTCAATCAGCTTAGGTGTTACCATCTGACACTGTCATGCTTTACCAGCAATGTCAGATATTCAGTTCAAGAATGGTTTGACTTACGCTTGTTCTCAGCTGAAAGTTTCACCTTTAGAACTTGCCCTAGTTAGATAAGCACATTTGCATACTAGGAAGAAGCCACTAAAACAGCTAATTGCTGTCTGTCGACATAACTTGTTTTCTTATACCCGCTGGTTTAATTCCAGTGTTTCCTTTTCAAATCCTTCCCCTTGAAAGAACATTTGTGCCCTATCTTTCTCAGCCTTGAAGCTAGTGGCTGTTAGCTTTTGACATAAGTGACATCTCTGCCCTGAGAAATTCTGGCTTTCAAATTAATTTCCCCAACCACCATGCATTATATTATATTCACTGAATTCATGTTGATATTGAATTCCTGTTCAGCATTCATTACCAAATGAAACAGCATGGGTATTATTAGGCAATAATAGGTTTGTTGATAAATCTTTGTTAAGTCAAACAGAAACAAACAATATGATGGTTTACTATTAGCTATAAACCAGGCCAGATTTTTCATTGTTATACAGCTAATTTTATCTAGTATCTTTATATGTTCATAGAAGAATTGAGAGTCAGTTTGGTATAATGGTGAAGCATCAGGCTAGAGACTGGGAGACCATGAGTTCTAGTCCCACCTTACGCACAAAATCAGCTGGGTGAACTTGAGGAAGGAGGCAATGGCAAATTGCTACTGAAAAACCTTGCCAAGAAAACTGTAGGAACATGTCCAGGTAGTCACTAAGAATCAGACACAAATGGAAGAAAAAAAAGAAAGAAAAATTATTCTGGCTCTTAATCGTCTTTATCTGTAGGACAGATCGGCAACATGGCCAAATAGCATATGATTAAAGGCTGTACAGTTTCAAGAACTGGTTAACATATATTCTTGTTCATGAAACAGATATAGCACTAGCACTAGTACTTAGACTTATATACTGCTCTATAGTGCTTTACTGTATTCTCCGAGCAATTTACAATGTCAGCATATTGCCCCCAACAATCTGGGTCCTCATTTTACCGATCTTGGAAGGATGGAAGGTTGAGTCAACCTTGAGCTGGTTAGGATCGAACTCCTGGCTATAGGCAGAGTTAACCTGCAATACTGCATTCTAACTAACCACTACGCCACCATGGCTTTTTTAGAATTTTCCTGAATTTTTATTTAGACTTTGCTGAACGATCATTCATTCAGTGACCAAAGTTACAGTGAAAGATAGTTATGCCTGGCCCCCAAAGTTATGTCCTTTACAGTGCCTCACAGTCACATGATCAGAATTCATCAAGAGGAGGAGGCATTTTCAGAGGCGCAGGTATAAGTCCAAGATAGAATATAGAACAATAGGGTTGAAAGGGACCTTGCAGGTCTTCCAGTCCAACCTATATCTCAAGCAGGAGATCCTACATCATTCCGGACAAAAGGCTGTCCAACCTATTCTTGAAAACCTCCAATGATGGAGGACCCACAACTTCTGCAGATAAGTCATTCCATTGATTAATGGTTCTCACTCTCAGGAAATTTCTCCTTAGTTCTAACTGGATCTCTCTTTAATGATTTTCATAGGAACCCCCCCCAATCTTTCTAAACTGTGAAAATATGCTAGCAAGGAGAAAAAATATATGTAGAAATAAGATATTTATTTTTTTGAGCAACTGATAGTTCTCTAAATGAATAACACAATACAGTGGAGGGAAATAGTATTTAGTCAGCCACCAATTGTGCAAGTTCCCCCACTTAAAAAGATGAGAGAGGCCTGTAATTGTCATCATAGGTAGACCTCAACTATGAGAGACAAAATGAGAAAACAAATCTAGACAATCACATTGTCTGATTTGGAAAGAATTTATTTGCAAATTATGGCAGAAAATAAGTATGTGGTCACCTACAAACAAGCAAGATTTCTGGCTCTCACAGACCTGTAACTTCTTCTTTAAGAGGCTCCTCTGTCCTCCACTCATTACTTGTATTAATGGCACCTGGTTGAACTTGTTATCAGTATAAAAGACACCTGTCCACAACCTCAAACAGTCACACTCCAAACTCCACTATGGTGAAGACCAAAGAGCTGTCGAAGGACACCAGAAACAAAATTGTAGACCTGCACCAGGCTGGGAAGACTGAATCTGCAATAGGCAAGCAGCTTGGTGTGAAGAAATCAACTGTGGGAGCAATAATTAGAAAATGGAAGACATACAAGACCACTGATAATCTCCCGCGATCTGGGGCTCCACCCCGTGGGGTCAACATGATCACAAGAACAGTGAGCAAAAATCCCAGAACCACACGGGGGGACCTAGTGAATGATCTGCAGAGAGCTGGGACCAACGTAACACACTACGCCGCCAGGGACTCAGATCCTGCAGTGCCAGACGTATCCCCTTGCTTAAGTCAGTACATGTCCGGGGCCATCTGAAGTTTGCTAGAGAGCATTTGGATGATCCAAAAGAGGATTGGGAGAATGTCATATGGTCAGATGAAACCAAAGCAGAACTATTTGGTAGAAACACAACTCGTCGTGTTTGGAGGAGAGAGAATGCTAAGTTGCAGCCAAAGAACACCATACCTACTGTGAAGCATGGGGGTGGCAACATCACGCTTTGGGGCTGTTTCTCTGCAAAGGGACCAGGATGACTGATCCGTATACAGGAAAGAATGAATGGGGCCATGTATCGTGAGATTTTGAGTGCAAACCTCCTTCCATCAGCAAGGGCATTGAACATGAAACGTGGCTGGGTCTTTCAGCATGACAATGATCCCAAACACACCGCCCGGGCAACGAAGGAGTGGCTTCGTAAGAAGCATTTCAAGGTCCTGGAGTGGCCTAGCCAGTCTCCAGATCTCAACTCCATAGAAAACCTTTGGAGGGAGTTGAAAGTCCGTGTTGCCTAGCGACAGCCCCAAAACATCACTGCTCTAGAGGAGATCTGCATGGAGGAATGGGCCAACATACCAGCAACAGTGTGTGCCAACCTTGTGAAGACTTACAGAAAACGTTTGACTCTGTCATTGCCAACAAAGGATATATAACGAAGTATTGAGATGAACTTTTGATATTGACCACATACTTATTTTCCACCATAATTTGCAAATAAATTCTTTCCAAATCAGACAAATGTGATTGTCTGGATTTGTTTTCTCATTTTGTCTCTCATAGTTGAGGTCTACCTATGATGACAATTACAGGCATCTCTCATCTTTTTAAGTGGGGGAACTTGCACAATTGGTGGCTGACTAAATACTTTTTCCCCCCACTGTATATAATATTTAGAGGGAGGAATATTAGGTAGAAGTTATATCATTTCATCATACAGTTTTTAAAATTTATGGTTTTAAAGTACATTGTCTTCTAGAACTATTGTTCTACCCTGAACAGAATTCAAAGGAAACTGCAAGGTATCCATGTACTTACTAGAACACTGAAACAATATAATATAGATGCTCTTTTACAAAACAAGTTATTAATCCAAACTCAGCAAACTTGTAGTGTAATATAGTAGCAAACAAAAAGATAAAAGAAGAACAAGAAGCAAATCTCAAAGTCTCTAGGTCTACAATTACAACAGATAACGAAGAACTCAGTGTTGTAAAAGGCTCTGGGAAAGTTTCTATACAGAGTGGTCTGTACTATGTGTACCAGCTTTACAGTTTTAAATAAAAGAGTTTTCAAACAAAATTTCTATGGTAAGCTAAGAAATAGAAGGCTTGGGATTTAGAAACATACATGCTGAGAACAGCCAGTTAAAAAAAAAGACAAGAAAAAATGCCAATGGTTTTAGTGAAAACTCAAGCAAAAACAGGATCATTAAAATCACTTGTCCACTGAAAGGAAGGCAAATGAAAAATTACCCACAAGTTTATTTTCAAATCAGATTTTTAACCACACTTGCCACTGATTTCAAGGCAAATTACACACTTGAGTAAATATTAATAGTTCTTGCTCTTTCAGCAGAAAGTCACAAAGTAAAAATCAAAGCTGGCTTAGTTGTATTTTCATCAGAATAAAGACTATTTTGCACCTGATTATAATACTGTAGAAATTGGTAGCTTTTTCACCTTCTGATACTCCAAACCTTACACAGAAAAATCCCCCAAATTTCAGAGCCCTGGATGCAAATTGAAGCAAACATATTAACACTCCCTTTACATTATTTCATTTTTTGTAAAGAATGTAGAGTGAGGAGAGAAACAGAAACTACTTGTTTACTTTCACCATGATACTTAATGAAACACTTTATCAATGCAGGAAGTACTTATTGGAACTAGTAATGGTCACCTAATCACTCAGGATAAATATACACAAAAGAATCAAGTAGTACAATTATTTATTACTGAAATCACATTCATATCCTAATTCATATTAAACTTTAATCACATTCATATCAGATATTTGTTAAACTTTAACCTACATCACCAGTCTCTCAACAACACACATCCACTCCTACCATTAGATGACAAGTAGAACGGGACTGACCCAAATTCTGTTCATAAAATCATATATTAGGATTTAAAAAAAAGCACAGTATTTACTTCTTGGAATATTATATAGATTCACTTATTATGATTTAATAAAACATGTTTAAACAGTGACACAGCATAATGGGAGAATCCAGTATGTATTTCTATTATTGGGAGTAATAAGAAAATATTTGGCATTAGGTGCAATGCAGGACTCTGTTGATTAATTTGTAAGCTGCTGGTGTCTTACCTTCAGATGTCTGGCAACTTACAAAAAGGGACTTCAGGCCACACATTCAAAACCACTGATATTGGGAAAAGGAGGTATCAAAGCATTGAACTAATTAAGATTAATTAGTAGAACTGCTCTGGTGTTCTGCTTATCTGTGGGGGGGCGTGATTGAGGAAAATATAGAGGTCAACTGGTTTTTTCTACAAGTGTTAATAATGTTACACTATTTGGGGAAACATAAATGGGAATTTGCAAAGATTTGCTAGAACAAAAAGCGCAAAAAATTGTTATAAAATAACAAAGACAGCAAAGAGATATGTTAATGTACAACACAATTTGAATATTAATCTAGAAGCAATTTTTCCATTTAAGGAAAATAACTTTTCTATTTCAAA
The DNA here is from genome assembly GCA_034064705.1 of Bothrops alternatus. Classification (NCBI taxonomy): domain Eukaryota; kingdom Metazoa; phylum Chordata; class Lepidosauria; order Squamata; family Viperidae; genus Bothrops; species Bothrops alternatus. The sequence goes on from JARGCV010000009.1 coordinate 31,865,862, forward strand.
ATAATATTATTTTAATTCATCCCACACAAAACAATAGCTTACTAAATTTAGGTATCTCTCATTTTGAAAATAAATCCATCTCTACCAGCAGCTTTTTAAAATATATCAGTCTCTGAAAAAAGAATATTAGATATTATGTGTTAATATAGAAGGGCAATAAATTTTTTAAACTACAAATAATGAATTTGACATATCTAAGCAGAATTGTATAAATTAGTTTTTAGATAAACTTGTTATTGCCAAGAAGGGAAATTCTGTAGCCAGAATATCTTCATTTTAATCACAATGTATTTCACTAATACCACTGAGCAACCTAGGTATATTGACTGATAAATAATCCTTCTATGCTTAATAATAATCTTATCCCCTAACAAATGGATTACATCTTAAGGGAATGAGTAGAAGGACTGAAAAACAAAAGTGTTATTTTACATGTATTTGTTACCTTTGTAAGTAAATCTATCCTGCCCTCTCATTCTAGCTTCTATAATGTGTGTGTGTGTGTGTGTATTTGACATACATACACTAATCTATTTAATTAATATAAATTAAAACCGTCCAAAGTTACTTGTTTTGTGAGATGGGTGACTATATAAATTTGACAACTAAATAAATAAAACCAAAATATTAAACTGTAAATATGGTTATAAATTCAACAAGACTGCTTTAGTAGTATTCTAGAAAGTTAAATTATTACTAAAATGGGAAAATATTGCTATAGCTTCATGATTAGATTACAATACAATCTCACTAAATTCACTTTTCATAAATGATAAAGGCCAAAAATCAATCCTGGTTGTTATTCTAGAAAATACCTAGTGGTTGTAAGAGATACATAACAGATTACCAAAACATTTCATTTGAAAAATGAAAAGAAAAGAAAATCAAAACCAGAGTGTATAGAAAACTGAAAGATGGGTTAACTTTTAAATGGAAAACGTAAAGATAAGTGTTTCAGACTGGCACAATTTGAAATCTAACTAGCAGTTTACTGCCTACAAATCACCAGCTGAGTGCAAAAGTTCAGCTACAGAGTAAGTACCACTTTGAGAAAAGGTTAACGCCAGCAGTAACCTGTTTATCCAAGTATTGAACAAATGCTAATCTCAAATTGACATTGAATCCAACTATCTTCAAATACATTTTTCCTGCAAGAATGTGGTCATAATATCTTTAGTTTGATAGCCTACTCTAAACATTCAGAGTGCTTGACACACGTAAACATCCAGAAACTAAACAACAGTATACCTTTCACTATGGCTTCCCAACTTAATTGATCCCAAAGTCCAGCCAAACAAGTAGATTTTAGAACAATTCTAAATGATTCTCAGTACCGGCAGTTTGCAGCTGAAAAGAAATTCATAACAGGAGAACCAATAAAAGGTGCTCTTGCTCACCAAGCTGGAGAAAAAGATAGTATCATTCAGAAGATGCCATCCGTGATTTCTAGTTAACATAACAAGATACAAGAGAATATGTGATAAAATTCATATAAACCACACAGACCAAACTAATTTTTAATAATGTTCATGACTGCAGAGCAGGCCAGCTTCCTCTCCCAAAAATCAAGTGCACTGTATAACTAAGTCAGATGATTTGGACACCTGAGGAAGGAAATATCCCTGGCAGTAAAAAGGCACCACTAATAAATTAAAGAAATAATAGTTTACAGTGTTTTCGTGACAACCAGATTCAGATAACTAAGCAACCATCTCTCTCTCTACAGCTGGTTAGAGACAATCATGTCAGTAGAGGTGGTGATGTGCTAGGCTAGCAGTGGAAAATACTAACAATGTTTTAAACAGAACTTGGGATGTTAAAAACAAACTCAGTGACAACACCAATGTATATTAGTATATATAAATTACTGAAAGACATTTCACAAAATTTGTAGAAAAAATCTACCTAAAATATTAACATAGTATAAAACTTATTGGATTGGATGAGTTGTTTAGTTTTAACTTTCATGTACCGTATAGATACACTGAGGATCCATAACAATTCCCAATCATGTATACGTGCACAATGAGAAAAAAGCCAACATTAACCAACATTATTGACCTAAAATTTTAACTCAATCTGTATATAAGCATTCACCATGTAAGATCTCTGTATCACACATCTACGAAAGTTTTTACTATATAAAACAAAGGCTGTATTATTGAGACTAGTGAATAGTTAACAAATAGTTGTTAAAGGAAACAAACATTGCTATTTAAGGAAAGATAACCTGAGATGTAAAACTAGTTGCCAATAATAATACATTCAAGTCTAAGATAAACATCAGATGAGTAAAAGTTCATACATGGCATGATACACATACCAGGCATACATTTCTATTGAAAAAGAATACTTGTTATTTATTATTTTAGCCTATACATTTGGATACAATCTGGGCTATAAACTCCTCTTGTTTCTTGAGATATTAGCAGTCATAGGTGCATGTATATTAAGCACATAAGACAGATGATGAGTCCAAGTTGGAGACACAATTCAAGGTAATATTTGAATACAAACTGGACAGCGAAAAATCTAAACTGATCCTTAAAGTACATTCAACAACATACATATAAACATAAATTATGGGAGCTGTAGATTAAAGTTTATGAATACAAAGAAAATATGTGAAAGCAAAAGAATCAGTTTACTATTCTGAACTATACCATATAAACACCAAATATTAAGCACAGAATTTAATATCCCCAGAACTTCATCTTTCACTGTAATAATCAAGTACCTTCCATACTTCTGAAGCTCTTTTTCACATTTTCCTTCCCCACTCCCTTCACCAGCCACCATCATCCCACCTTTTTTGAATTCCTCAAGCATGGCATCAAGCTTGGTGTCATTGAAGACAAAGTGCAGTGGGTGGTTATAGAAACGTGTGATGGTCTTGAGTGGAGTGCAATCATCAGGATCCACAAAAGCTAAGTCTTTGACAAAAAGAAGGTCCACAATATTAGAGCGGTCTCCTTCAAAAACCGGGATACGTGTATATCCACTCTCCATGATTTCAGACATAGTGTTGAAATCAAGTACAGCTTCAGCAGTAATCATGAAGCAATCCCGGAGAGGAGTCATTACATCCTCCACAGTTTTGGTGCGCAATTCCAGCGCTCCTTGAATTATATTCAATTCTTCTTTGACCAAATCATTGTAAGGATCAGTGACTCTTAACATTTCAAGTAGCTTCTCACGGTTATAGACAGTACCAATCTCTTGCCCTAAAACACAGTCCAGCAGTTTGCTGACTGGATAAGAGGCTGGAAAGGTCATCATCATAAAGAACTTTGTAAGGAAGATGGTGTTGGCACCCACAGCCAGACCATGCCGGGAACAAATAGCCTGTGGCACAATCTCACCAAAAATGACAATACCAATGGTGGATACGACCACTGCCACCAGTCCAGAACCTGCAATGTCATCGAGCAGTATGGTAAGGGTAGTATTGACCAATACATTACCCAAGAGCAAAGAACAGAGCAAGTAGTTGCCCTGGCGACGCACAGGCTCAATGCGCTTAGCATAGTTTTTTTCTTTTTCTGTCCCACAATTCTGCACAATACGCAACTCCATAGGATCAAGAGCCATAAGTCCCAGGTTGAGACCACTGAACATGCCAGAAAGACACAACAGGAGGGAGATGAAGATCACCTGAAGCCAGAAGGGTAACAAGAATTTCTTCTCCTCACCTACAATCATCTTGGTGTCCTCACCATCATGATAGATCCAGGTTGTCTCAGTCCAGGGCCCTCCATCAGGACCAATAATGCCACCTCCACCACCAGAGCTCCCAGCCACACTCCCCGCCCCTCCTAGGAGAGCAGGGGAAGACACAGAGGTACACAAGTAGTAGGACTTGCTTTTTTCGGTTTTGCGCAACGGCTTGATATCAATCTCGATAATCCCCGAGGTCCGGCGGTTGAGGGTGATACGCGGGAGGATGATGATATCCGATGTCCGGATGCCGCAACGCTGCGGGGCCGACGACATGGAACTCACGGGGACCGGGCCATCTTCTTGCTCAGCTGGCGGCCGCCTGCCTTCCCCTTCCTTCCACCGTTCATGCTCAGTGAATGCGATGCGGGACCAGGTCTCGTTATTGATATTCTGCCCGTAGACCCGCAGTTTGACATGAGTTCTCTCGCTCACCCGGAGCACTCCCTTTTCCATAAAGGACACATCGTCCGTGTCCTCCAGCCGTAGCCCTATTATCACCGTTTCCTCAGAATCAGATGCCCCGGGCAACAAGGAGGAGGAGGAGGAGGAGGAGGAAGAGGAAGAGGCGGCGGCGGCGGCGCGAGCGGGCTGATCTCCCAGGCACCGGCTGAGGAGAATCCCTAGCAGCAGCAGCGGCAGCAGCAGCGGCGACCGCGGTGGCATCCGCGTCTCCCTTTCGCCGCCTCCCCCCGGCCCTGCCATGAGCCTGGGAGCAACCGTGGGTAGCGGCGCGGCCGTATTCCAGTAGGAAAAGGTCAGTGGTAACCCGGCCACATTAAACTGAGCGACCTCATTGTGCCAGCGCTTAACGGAGACAGCAAGTAGCGAAGTCCTCGACGGATGATAAGCGACTGCCGAGTCTGGGCCAGGAACTGCTCCAACCCCTACCCCGAAGGGGACGGAGAAGGGGGGGGGAACAGACCCGCGCGTGCGCATCAACCAATGAGGTGAATACAAGCGAGGCAACGGAGGGTGCAGATAAAGGGCAATCGTCCAATCAGGTCGCTCATGAATACAGGGTGGGGACGAGGGCTAGCCGGCCGGTAGGTCAGCCTTCCACTTTTTTCCTGGTTGGGGGCGGGTGAGGAGAGAAGTGCCTGCGCTACACATTGAAGCCGGGGGAGATATTTATTATTTTTTTTTTTTTTGGTCTAGTGAGACCGGCAAGGAGAATCGGTTTATCCTGGGCTTCTTTCCCAGAATCCACGAGTTTTCTCGAACCGATGTTATCCCTGCCTATGCTGTTGATTATTACCCCGCAATATCGCTCGAGGGGGAGGGACACCTCTCTCGGCCTTCTTTCCTGTTAAAAGAGCGCGTGATACTTGTGTGTATCTGTTTTAAGAGGAGCGAAGAAAAGGCCAATCGGAAGGGAGGGCGACGGAGATTGGTGAGAAGATCAGCCAATGGGACGGAGAGTTTACTTCCGAACCGGGCCTCCTTGCGCTCTTAACCGCGAAGTGAACTCCGCTTGAAGATCAACTGTGCTTTAGGCGGCTGGTTTCTCGCCGCTAGACTATGTTTGTGCGTGCAACGTTCCCCTCCCCTTCGTTTTCCATCCGAATTTTCCTGGCGGCGTTTTACTCGCGAGAAATACTTTCTTACGGCTCTTCTTTTTTCCAGCAGAAAAGTGCCAGCATGAGTTATGCTGCCCGACAACCAAAAACCCAATACGCCTGAGTTGGGAAGGTTGCTCGTTGACCTGTCCTTTAGCTTTAATTATAGGACAGTTCAAAGGCAGCGACTGATGGATTCCCAGAGTTTCACTTCGTTTACTGCCCAGCTTCAAGCTCCATGCCAGGAGACTAGAACTATTTCTGTCCCCAAGAAGCCAGTTTGTCCGTGGTCTTTTGTCCCCAAAGAGCCAAATCTATCAGGCAGAGGACCAGTGGGAGGAAGAAGTGCGTTTGGCCACTGAGAGGGTCCCTGCCTGGTTATTCGCAGTCCCATCTCCTGCGTTGTTGGATAGAGTTTACTAGAATTCAGGATCTTGGTAGACCCATGTTAGCAATGATTATTCAAATGACTGAGTTCTAGTGACACTTCTTAGACAAGGAGGGATTATGAGGAGCACTGGGAGGGGGAGCTTTCTCCAACCTTATTCTGCACTCCTGGACTGAGCTGTGATATATCACCTAGGCTGGAAGGAAAAACTGGAAGAACTCAAAAGTCAATTTTACTCCATCTTCCCAATTTTGAAAATAACTGCTACAAAAGAATGGAAATTGGTGTCTGGTTCTGCAATATCCAGATACATTTCATGGAATACACAAAATGACACTGTTCTAACTGCCTCAAAGTAATAAAACCAGAAAGTACTCCCATATGCAGAAGCATTAAAAGCATACAATGCCCTTATTTTGGACAGAACCAGAAAAGTACAGCTGATAAAACATGACTGTTATTGCTAGTTTAAACCAACAATTTATGCAAACAGCACTAGTTTTTTTTAAACAGTACTACTGTTTCAAAATGCATGAAAAGGATGTGTCCATTGCAGTTGAAAGTGGCCAATGATATAAGAGCAGATCCACCTAGCCCTTACTCTGTTATTGCCAACATAGTGAAACACTGTAGAACATATGTTCTGCAAAAAGATATGTATTGGAAGAGGAAAGATATTACTTTAAACCTAGAACTGTCTCCAAATGAAAAGGCCTCTTTCATGAAGACATGTCCTTCAAAACAATTTGTCTTTATGTCTCAGAAGGACAGCAGGGTGAGCTCTTTGACTAAGTTCACATTAAGCTGATTTATAAACCATAGTTTAGAGATCAAATCGCATTCATAAAACACCCTAAGAGAAAACCAAACCAAACATCATTACTTATTACTGCATGATAAATTTGTATTTTGAAATTTGGACTGCAATGGATTTTGTTAGGAGCCGCAAATTACAACAAGGTCAGCTGTGTAGTCCTGCTGAAACCCAAGTCACTGTCTGGAATAGGAGGATAACAAAGGTTTTAAAAAGGATTATACCCAGGCCACCTCTCCTGAGCCATGGACCTTGTTATGCCTCATGATATATTGAGGAATTGAGAGAAATTAAATATATCAAGAGACATCTACGATAGAGCAATGGCCCCAATATTTTGGACACAAGGGACCAGTTCTGTGAAGAGATGTTTGCCCATGGACTGGAGGGGGCATGGTTCCACATGCTGCCTGCATCCCACGGATGGAGCTTCACTTTTTTGTGTGGCCCAGTTTCTGCATGCTGCTACCAGATGCCAGTCTACAGACTTGGGGTTTGGGGACCCCTGATCTAGAGCACTACTGGCAGGAGATGGAGAACAAACTTGATTGAATATGGGTAACAGCTACTATTAAGGCCCACCTCATAATTATTCATGTGGCAAATTGGAATTACTTTGCAGAAATTGCATCTGTGAATTACTTAGCAACCCTCTGTAAGATGACCTGGTTCCTTCTGGGTAAGGAGGACTCAAATGTCTATCTGCAGTGGCACACTGAGAAATTGCTGATTTTCTAGAAGATAAAGCCACTCCGATTCATTTCTTGTTGGATACTAGTGTAGACACTGGTCCAGGGAGATACCTAAGTCCTTATCCAGGTATCTGATTTCACCCATTGCTCCTAAGGAAGTGGGCAGGATTTTATGGAATGTGAGCTCAGCCATCTGTTTTAGACCCACATCTCCCAGACTGATAACAGTCTCCTGGCAGTCAATGGTATCTTTAGATGAGTGGGTGAGTGATGCCCCAGTCCTTTAAGGAAGCTGTGCTTGAGCCCTTCTTAAGAAGGCATTGCTAGATCCCATCCTAATGGACAATTTTTGTCCTGTCTCCAATCTTTCCTTTCTGGGGAAGGTTGTTGAGAAGGTGGTCATGCTGCAGCTCCAGAGGATCCTGGGTGAAATAGATTATCTGGACTCTTCATACAGAGTTTAGGCCTGGTTACAGGACAAAAATTGTATTGGTTATGCTTTTTGTAAATGTAGTGTGTCCACCCTTGTTCTACTTGACTTCCCCATGGCCTTTGATATCATTGACTATGGTATCCTGGAATGATCCCAGGATTGGGAGTTGAGGGCACTGTGTTGTCCTGGTTCATTTTCTTCTCCCAAGGCCATTTATTTAGCCATCTCTCAAAATATGCCTATCAGCTTTGCCTCTTCTTTTGCTTCTTTCTGTGCAAGCTCACAACAAACATGCCCAGTAACAAGAGTTTTTTATGGCATTACCATTTTGTGTAAGTCTGATCAGCTTAAAAACAACAACACAATCTCCCTTGTAAATGATTTTACGTGTGGCAAATGTGTGATTTTTTAAAAAAAAGATCCCAGTTCAAAACTGCTTTTATTTGCCAAAGCATTTTAAATGGTGCAGTTTGGGTTGCTCTGTTCTGATATTTATCTTGGGGCTGTTACATAAGGTTTTTATTTATTATTTTATTGGATTTGTCTTATGTAAATTTTATTCTGGACATATTTACTTTACACTGCTCTACTATCCACATGGCTAAACACTATTAAAACATATTTAAGACTAGGATATAAATATTCAGGGATTTTAAAAATATTTCCTAGTGAAATTCATTTGATAAAATTTGTATGTTTTTCGAACACTCAGATTAGTTTGTTGTCTGTACGTTAAACAAGCAGCCTGTTCTAATTTATGAAAAGCCATAATGAGTTTTGTTTCTTTTTAGCTTATAATATTATATAAACCTGGCCATGGAAGTTTAGAAACTGTGACTCATAGTTTAGTACCTGTGTAAACAAGTCATTTGTGGTTTATACAATAAACTATATTTAAACAATGCATGTTTTTGCATACATGTGAAGTAGATCTGAACATGGAACACCTTTTTTACAGAAAATTCTTCAAATAGAATATTCTTACAGTGCACAATTCAAGCATGAATCTCATAATGGCAGCCAATATTCCAGCATGGATAAAATCAAATCAAACATACATTGAAAATGAAATTCTGGAAGTTCTCCCATATGTTTTGAGTGAATTTTGTGGAGATTTCCACTAATAACATAGAACTTGTATGCTACAAATATTCTTTTAAACTGCACATATAATCTATTAGACTCATGGTCTCCCAATTTCTGCCTCACCCACTACACCAAACTTGCTTTCAAAAGATATATAAATATATCTTAATTATTGTTGTATACCATCCAGAGGTGCTTTTTGTGAGGTGGGCAGCTGTACAAATTTGGTTGAATGAATGAATGAATGTCTATTCTGATGATTTGATAACATTTTTCAGCATTTGCCTCACAAATATGATGACAGAAATGTACTTTTTTTTAGATCCTAAAGTTCTCTTTTCTTTGCTACTATTTGGGCTGGTTGTTTTCTTTCTCCAATTTGCTTATTATGGCAGCATGTCTCCCTCTGCTGTCAATATTAAAAACCAATAGCACTAACACAGGAAGGTTATGCAGAAGTAAATATTTGGTCCAGTAAGGTTTAGGACTGCCGTTTAAATCATCATTGATGGAAGCACCAGGTTTTTCTGCAAGGAAATTTTCAAGATTCTTCTTCTTCTCTTGCCTCGGTTTTAAAGTCCTGGAAGTTTTACTTTACAATGGCAGTCAAAACCTCAATACAAAGCGGAAAAAAATTGACTACTCATCATGCCTAGGTATGCTGTGTATAGAAGGAAGGGGGGGTATAAATGCCAAATTTTTGCAATCCTATCATTATCATCCACCATATTCAGAGGGAGAATGTGTGCAGTAGAGAACCTCTATGGGATTCAAAATTCTAGAAATCAAAATATGACCACCCTTTTTACCGCACACTCAGTTTTTGGAATAGAACCCACAGCTTGTCATTCAAATACCAAACATGCCTTATCTTTTTAGCCTTCTGGAAGGCTGCGACGACCTGGTTCTTCCCCCCAAGCACTGGGATAGGACACAGAATGAGGTAGGAAACTGGTCCTTGCCTGGAGGGAAGGGTACTTCTATTTTTATTTCAATAACGGCCTTGAATTTTAAGGGGCCCAGAAAGCAAAATGTTAGGAGCTAGCATTACAAACATGTTTGAAATCAGTACATCCTACTGGCATTGTTTCAGAAAGTTGTAACAGCTTTCAACGTGCTGCCCTTTGGCCATTCTTTCCTGAAATTGTTTACAGCTTTTCTGGCTTGAATTGTAGACAGGGCAAATCCAGAAACAGATATAAACACTTAAGAATGTGGTTTTCATGGATAGCAGTTTCTAGAGAACACTCAAAGGACTTTTATCAGCCACTTGCATACAGTTATGTTATTGCTCTCAGACTGAGGCCACCCAGCTTCAAGTCCATCCTTATCCATGGAAACTCTTTCTAATCCCATCCTGAGAGTACCAAAGCTGTAATGGGGATAAACGTTTAGAGAGATCCCATTGATGCCTTGAGCTCCTGGAACAAAACAGAAGAAAAACCTAACAAATAAATATACCAATAAAGCTTGGCAACGGTTCTCAGTCTAGTGAAGGAAATAGGCAGCAGAGAGAGGATTATCTTTGCAAGGAGAAAGCTGTTGTTCGGAACAACCTGTTCTTCCTAGTTTGCTCAAAACAGGTGGAGCAACATTAGCTTTAGCCACCCTTTTCCATTACATGTTATAAAAAAAAACCAAAATAGTTGGAATTTTTTGCTTGATGTAGGACAACGCTCACATATACAAATCTATATGAGGGCATGGCAATTAAGGTCTTCAGCTTTATTCATCCATTGTCTATGAGTGCTTTTAAAACTTTAATTGTACTCTTTTGGTTAAGCAGATCTCAAACTGAAAAAACAATTAAAAATTAAAACTACAATTTTCTAGTAGGTTAAATGAGTGCTATGAAGATAAAGACTTGTTTGCAATCAGGCTGCTTTTTAAGAAGTGAAAATATGCAGCAGTGTTGTTGCATTCTTTTCAGTGATTTTATGAGGTTCTGCAATGAAGTAATTAAAAATTAACTTTAACAGGCTTCAGGCACAATGCTTCCTGCTTTTTATATGACCCCCTGCTTTTCATTTGACATTTCTTTATTGCATTCTCTTCCTGGGGATTAGACATTTAATATTGATAAAGCGACATAATATAAAAATAACTTCACAGCATATAATTCAGGATTTTCATGAGACCAAAACATTAAATGTCAAATAGTACCATAAATGAGATGTTTTGTTTTATTGTTCAATAAAAACCCTTTGAAATGTTAATTTTGTTTTTTAAAGGTAGAAGTAGTGAATTAATTATATTTGCAAGGCATTCATACTTCTGGTCTGGCCACTAAAATACCCATGTAAAATATGAATGAATTTTCCATATATACATGTCAGAATTGCCAAATATATATTTACTTCAAGAGCTATATTAATTCCAAACTTTGAAAAGCAAAGGGGGTTTCTGTGCAAGACCTCCTGATGATCCACTTAGAATTGCCAAGGCTGAGCTTAAGACTGTCGTTCTCCATCCAGGACCATGCTGCCTCCAGATGCAGCAAAATATCTTTTTTTTATATATAAAATTTTTTTTTATTAAAGCAATCAACATTAACCATAATGGCATATTAGGAAGCAGTTGTCATAAATCATAACATACAATAATTAGTCTTTGTATATGTCAAATTTGGTAAACATTCTTCACTCCTCACGTCAAGCCTCAACTATACGCCAGATACATTTTATTTGATTGGTGCTTCTCTTGTATATAATCTATCCACTGTTTCCAGTCTGTTATATATTGTTCATTTGAACGATCCTTCAAATTTTCGCCATTTCTGCCAAATTTATTACTTTCAAAGTCCATTCTTCCATAGGTGGTATTTCTGGCTTCTTCCAGTATTGTCCCACCAACAGTCTAGCTGCTGTGATCAAGTTCAGAATCAAGTTCATCTCTGTAGTAGTGCAATCCTCTATGATCCCTAACAAAAAAACCTGAGGTAGAAATTCAATACGCTTGATAGCATCACTTGGCTGGGGCAGGGTAGAGAACTTTAACTGATTATTACCAGCATAGTGATGATATCTAAGCCTGTGCTGATGTCCATCCTCTTTAGTTCGTCTCATGCAGACATCTTTCTCTGTTTTTCCTTGCTTTTTCCCTGCTATTGCAAGCTCTGACATATCATCCCTGTGAATCCTGACTCCATTACATCATCAGCAACTTATCCAGTCAACTGTTTAATTTTAAAGTGTAATTTGAGAATTTTACTCCTAAGATGGACTTCAATCATGTTGGTTCTCTCTATAAAAGGAGAAAAAAAACAGGATTGTTCCCTGTCTCCTTTCTATTTCTATAATTTGGCTCCTGAGTATCCTATCACTGACCTGTTCAATTTCCCATGAAATTTTAGCCAGTCTTTGTCCAAACTTTTTTTCCACAGTTTCAAACTTAGCTTCTAGAGATTGTGTCAGTCTTTTAATAATAATAATAATAATAATAATAATAATAATAATAATGGTAATAATAATAATAATAATAATAATAATAATAAAGTTGGGGGGGGGACCTTGGAGGTCATCTAGTCCAACCCCCTGCTCAGGCAGGAAACCCTATACCATTTTAGACAAATGGCTGTCCAGTCTCTTCTTAAAAGCTTCCAGTGTTGGAGCATTCACCGCTTCTGGAGACAGGTTGTTCCACTGGTTAATTGTTCTAACTGTCAGGAAGTTTCTCCTTAGTTCTAGGTTGCTTCTCTCTTTGGTTAGTTTCCATCTGTTGCTTCTTGTCCTGCCTTCAGGCGCTTTGGAGAATAGCTTGACTCCCTCTTCTTTGGGGCAGCCCCTGAGATATTGGAACATTGCTATCATGCCCCCCTTGTCCTTCTCTTCATTAAAGTAGACATACCCAATTCCAGCAGCCGTTCCTTATATATGCTTTAGCCTCCAGTCCCCTAATCATCTTTTACCCAAGTCATCAAGACTGTTTTTGTCAGATTCAATGGGAAAGATGATCATAGGTGAGCTTGTATATATTACAGACAAAATGGACAAATTCCCCACCTGAAGGCTGCCAATTCCAGTTCTTTTTTATTATGAAAATTCTATTTTTTTAAAAATAGTATAATATACAGCATGCATTTTTAAAATCTACCATAAAATGAATTTTTAATTCTCTATTTAGAAATTAATTTTAAATATCTTAAACTTTGGAACTGAAGAACAAAGTGATGTTATATAACACAAATTGTTGATTATATACCTCACTAGGTTTAATTTCTGTGAAAGTCTAAAGAGCAAAATATTGCTCACCTGTTCAGATGCTTGGAGATATGATAATGCTTTAGACTGGGCAGAAGTATAATCTGTTTATTATTCCTTTTTCCCTATTGCAGTCTTTTGCTGTTTTATGCTAGTCAGAAAAATGTAAATACTGTTGCAGAGCAGGTATCACAAACCTACGCACAATACAATCCTAACTAAAGTTACAAGATTGATTCTTACTGTCTAGTAATATTGTCTCAATTTACCAAGACCATCTTAACATTTTCCAAGAGGTATGCCTAATTCATATGTGCATATATATTGCCAGTTCTTTAAACTGTATGCTATGGCTATCAGATTTGAGCTGCAAAATTCTGGACAGCTACAAAGAGACACCTATGTCAGTTATTTGCTACCATCTGAATTATTGTAGTCCTATCTGGATTATTGTAGGCCTTTCTGGTAGCCCTGCTCTATATTTGATTCTTATGAGATGATCCATTAATTAACATAGTAAAATGCAAAATTTGCAATTATATCAGTAATATAAACAGTATTACATCAGTCACAGCACAGACTCATTAGCCAGTAATTACTCGGTCACATAGTTAGATTTCTGCAATTTATTTAAAAAGCTACCCACTTTGAATTTGCTGTGCACACTAACCCAGTAAATCATGATTTACAAACCAGAAGGGTACACACAATATGGACTGAAAACCAGAATAATTACATTATGATTTAGCTTGATGGTAACCTAGGCCAACTCTGCGTAGTTTTGCCTGAAGAGGCTGCACCATATTCCGTATACCATACTGTGTAAACCACAACTTCAAAACTAGTAAAAAAAAGTATTATTTACCCCCTATTACTGTAAAAAACGCAAAAGAAAAGCTGGGGAGAAATGCCCTATCCCTTTGAGGATATAAAAGACTACAATGTCTGTTTTCCTGATTTAGGTAACTAAGGTTTAACCACAAAGTCAGAAAAGGTGAAGGAAATTTTTTTTTAAAAAATCTTGGCTTTCACTGACTTTCTAACACAGTAGATCATCTGGCATTTAGGAATGGCCTTTTTACCAATGCAGGCTTAAAGAAATACGGATAAAACTCTCCAGGAATCTCAACAGGAATTTGAAGACCTGCAGTAAGGTTCCATGTCTTTTTAATGAAGCTGGTTTTTACAGGCATCAGCGCTTTCTTTCTTACTCTAAAGAACATCTTTGATGCCAAAAGTAATTAGATGAAATATTCCAGCTAGAATATTTTCAGAAATATTTTTTAATACTAGTGAATGGAAGAAAGAACAGAAGACAAATCTGTTTAGAGATTTACTTTATCTTTTTTCTGGTTCCAATATCAAACAGATCTTTATTCTGTCCTTTCCTGTATTATTAATCAGTTACGCACTTTTGAGGGACAAAAAAACTTAAACTTTCAAAAATATACCAGCGTTGATACCATCAGCTTGATTGCTCTTATTTCTCCATTCAGCTGAGACATGGTACAAAATTGAATGAGGACCAGGAATGGAGATATAAATCTGGATATCATCAGCATATTGATGATAGCTCACCCCAAACCCTTGGATCACCTCACCCAATGGGTCTAGGACCTTGGCTGCACCCACTTTATGCCTCCTCAACCCATGCACAGCTAGATTTCCTCCTCCGTTGGCCCTCCTCAGCGATTCTCAATGGCCAATGACCATGTTCATAAATTGGCTGGTGACCATGGAACAAAATGCCCAGGGCAAACGATGCCTGGGAGAAAGGGCCAGGCCAAAGGGCTGGGGGCAGAGGGCCAGGGGCCCATTAGCCATGGAGAATTGCTGGGGGAGGGCCAGCAGAAGAGGAAAGCTAGTTGTGAACAGGTTGAGGCATGTGGCTGGGGGCAAAGTGGGCATGGCCAATGGTGGGCACCTAAATTTCCCATTCCATTCCCAGTTGTCTCATCTAAATTCTGAAATAGAAGGGGCAATAACTGAGCCCTGGGGCACACTAAGTGGGGGCCACAGGTTGGATCTCTAACCCTAATTGGAATTGACCCCAGAGGAACAAGAAGAACCAATACAAGAGTGGTACCCACTCCCAATTCCCAAAATCAGTCAAAATCAGTCCAGAAGGATATGATCGATGGTACCAAAGACCACTCAAAAAGAGTGAAGATGGTCACACTGCTGTCATCTCAGTCCTAAAACTGGCCTGAAAAGGTCCAGATAATTTGCTTCATCCAAGATCCTCTACATCTGCCATGAAAATATCATCTCCACAACGTTTCCCAAAAAGGGAAGGTTGGAGGCTGGGCAAAAGTTATCTAAGCTGGTGGAATCAAGCAATGGCCCTTCTGGAGAGGGTGCACCAATGCTTTCTTGAGAGCCAATAGAACCACACCCTCTCTCAAGGAATGATTAACCAAAACCCAGACCTTCCCAGGCAGCTTTAACTAGCCAAAAGAGACAAAGATCTAACACAGAGATGGCCAAAGTAGTAGCTGCAAGAACCCTGTCCACTTTCTCAGGTAGTCCCTTATAACACATTTTCATTTGCACCCAATTACAAAATATTCATCAATTAAACGACATCTAAAGGTTATGATTTATTATTGTATACATTATCCTATTTCAAACCATGCTGGTTTTTTAATGTATTTTTGTGTGTGAATTCCAGGCTGAATATTGTATCTTTATTTCAAAATTACATTGTAAGACTAAGTAGCATCCACTGCAACTTCAATTGCCTTTTTTCATTCAATTAGTTTAACTGGAACTTCAGATTCAAAGATGAGATTAATGGCATAATTTCAATTAGAATGGCAGGTGTACAGCATGTATAACTATGCCCCAAAAGGCTATTTGCTATTTTAAAAAATAAAATAAAATTTGAAGAAAAGCTTTTGTCCCTTGAGCACTACATATGTTACCTTCCTCAGAGACAGCTCATGGCCTCAGATTGCTGATCTTTATAAGTCCCTTCTGAAGTAAACTAAGCACTATATCATTAATGAAAAGTCACTTCAAAAGAATCATAACTGAACAGGGATTTTCAATGTGAAGATTTAATTCCTTTATTCAGTGCAAGGATGTATCTATCGTTCATTTACAGAGCTCCATAAATTATGTTTTTGTTTAATTTTCTGCCCATTAAAATCATTCCCAAATTATAATACTAGAGTGCATTTTTGCTTCCTATTATGCTCTCTCTCTTTACTACTCTTTGTAAGTCAATTCATTTTTTAAAAAAATCCTAATTTTTCTTATTACCCAAACAGTAACATGCAATTTGGGCAGCCATGACCATCAAATTTAAAAAAAGTAATAAAAATGTAAAAACAAGAAGCATCTTTCTGCTTCGCTTAATTTCTATATGAGAATAGTTATATTAATTGTATTAATATATTATTATAAAATATAATATATATTAGTATATTAATTAAGCTATCAAAATTAAGCATAGTCTGTTATCCAAAAAACACCAAAAGATAAAATTAAAAAAGTTGTATATATCTAAACACTATGTGATAAAACTTCAATTAATAATTGATCTGCTTATCCTTTTTAGAATGGATTTATTTTTAGAAAATAAATTAGTTTTAATTCACATGCTTAGTGATTACATTTGAGTCAATGATTAACAGCTCCAAAAATCACCAGGAATTAAATAACAAAGCAGCAATAGGCAAAAGTAATGACTGTACAGCAGATGGGGCTGTTGTATATTTTAGAACTGCATTATGGAACAGAGATATATATTTGCAATGTCAAATCATACCGGTACTAAGGCAGGGGTTCTCAACCTTGGCAACTTTAAGACTTGTGGACTTCAACTCCCAGTTGAAGTCCACAAGTCTTAAAGTTGCCAAGGTTGAGAACCCCTGTACTAAGGGCTCTCACCCATTTATTTATTTTTTGGCAGAATAGGAAGTATATGTAGAGCAGTACAAACAAAAATGTTATATTTACCGGTAAATTTTCTTTGATGCTAGCTATGTTAGCTGTCATAGATTCAAAGGATTGCCGAAATATTTTTAGTTATATCTGATAGAGAAGAGTCAACAATTGTAAAATGGCAATGACAAAAAACAGCAAGTACATAAATTGCGGAAATTCATGGAGAAAGTGTGTTGAAATTTTTTTTAAAAGCTATGTATTAGACTATGCTTCTGTTCAGTTTTAATATGAAAAGTAAAAAGTAACTATCTCATGAGAAACAAAACAGATTAAATCAAGTATTTACAAAATGTAAATGGAAAAACAAGAAAAAAATAGGATTGATCCTATTCAGTAAAACCTCTAAAGTTAAAACAAACAATAAGGGGGATAAAGGACAACCCTGCCTAGTACCTTTCTCTATGTTAAATAAATCTGTTAATTGCCCATTCACAATAATCTGCCCTTTTTGTTTCTGGTAAACCGCTGATATAGAGTTGATAAACTGATCCCCCATTCCCATCTTGACTATTAATCTTTTCAAAAATAACCAATTCAGTCTATCAAAAGCTTTCTCTGCATCCAAAAACATAAGAACTGCAGGCACTTGGATGTGCTTATCCAAATATTCCAATATATTAATAAGTTATCTAACATTAGTTTTCATCTGTCTCCCTTGTAAAAAACCAGTTTGATCCGAATGGATTATTTGTGTTAAGACTGTCATTAATCTATTAGCCAAAATTTTTGTAAAGATCTTATAATCCGTATTTAACAATGAAATAGGTCTAAAATTTTCCACTTGAACATTATCTTTTCCCTCTTTAGGAATCAGGGAAACATAAGCCGTTTTCCATGAAGGTGGTACCTGGCCACCCTCTTGTATATTTACAAATAACTCTCTAAGAGGTTCCACCATTTCCTCTTGGAGATATTTATAATAAATCGCTGTTAAACCATCAGTCCCAGGAGATTTTCCCATTTTCAATTGCTTAATCACTGCAATAATTTCTTCTGATGTGATCAATGCATTTAGTCTATGAATTAAAAGGTGTACAGATTAGACAACATGATTACAGATTATGTGCTTTTGCGGATGATTTACTTGTGACATTG
This sequence comes from Bothrops alternatus, assembly GCA_034064705.1. Classification (NCBI taxonomy): domain Eukaryota; kingdom Metazoa; phylum Chordata; class Lepidosauria; order Squamata; family Viperidae; genus Bothrops; species Bothrops alternatus. The sequence goes on from JARGCV010000009.1 coordinate 31,883,796, forward strand.
ACTCAGCCAATACAGTCGGCTCAGAGATTAATGGAGATTATTCAAAATTATGGAAGGGTATCAGGTTTTAAATTAAACATATCTAAGACAAAGATGTTGGTTAAAAATTTAGATGATAAATTAAAACAAGATTTGGAAAGAATAACGGGTTGTGAGATAGTTAAGAAAGTTAAATATTTAGGAATATATATAGAAGCTTCAAATGGGAAATTATATAAGAATAATTATGAATTTTTATGGAACAAGATACAAATAGAATTGGAGAAATGGAAAAAATTACAATTATCTATGCTGGGTAGGATAGCTGCAATTAAAATGAATGTATTGCCGAAATTTTTATTTTTATTTCAAATGTTACCAATACTTAAAAAGGATGGGAACTTAGAAGAGTGGCAGAAAGGTATTAATAGATTCATTTGGAATGGCAAGAAACCAAGGGTCAAATTAAAAATTATTCAAGATACAAGAGAGAGAGGTGGTTTGAAAATGCCCAATTTTAAGTTATACTATTATGCTGCAGTTTTAGTAGCAATAAGTGACTGGATTAACTTAACTAACGAAAGAATATTGAACATAGAAGGGTACGGGTTATTGTATGGGTTGCATGCGTACTTAGTCTATGATAAAAAGTTGGACAGGAGTTTTAAAGAGCATTTATTGAGAAATGCTCTGTTGCGTGTCTGGAAAAAGTTTTATTATAAGTTAAATGGAAAAATTCCTCTATGGACAGTTCCCAGGCATGCAATAGAGAGTGTAAATAGACAACAAATTCAAGATGTGGTGCCCTATGAGAAGCTCTTAACTAAAGAAGGGAACAGTTTAGTATTGAAATCACTAAATAGATTAAGGGAAGAAGGAATAGCTCATAACTGGTATTCACATGTACAACTTCAGACTAGATGGCAAAAAGATGTTAAGATGGGTTTTTCCTTAAAGGGTGATAAATTAATTAAACAAGTTAGAGATCAAAGAACTATGCATATTAAAAGATTATATGACGCATTAATCGAAATTGATTCTGGAACTGAATTAGTTAAAGATTGCATGATTAAGTGGGAACATAATTTTGGACAACCAATTATGATGGAAACATGGAAAAGGATATGGGTGAAAAATGTAAAATTTACACAACCACAGCACTTAAGAGAAAATTTTTATAAAATGTTTTATAGATGGCATTTAGACCCGAAAAAATTATCACTTATGTATTCAGATGTGCAACCCAAGTGTTGGAGATGTGAATCAATGGACGCTACTTATTTTCATATTTGGTGGACTTGTAAAAAAAATCAAGGCTTTTTGGATAAAAATATGGTGGATTCTTCAGAATATATTGAAAAAGCGTATTGAATTTTCACCACAGTTATTTTTGCTTGGCATCACAAAAGACTGTACCACCATAGAGACTAAGTTGATTTTGAACTTGATTACTGCAGCAAGACTATTGGTGGGACAATATTGGAAGACGTCTGAATTACCATCTATTGAAGAATGGACATTAAAAGTTATAAATATGGCAGAAATGGCTAAGATATCCGCATATTTGAAGAACCACTCAAATGAAAAATTTATGATGGACTGGAAAAAATGGATAGATTATATACAAAGGAAATATCAACTGAAGAAATTACATTTGGTATATAGTTAAATAGTTATATAATATGTAGTTTAGTGGGGTTCCTTGCGTTCCTACCCTGTATTCACTCTGGGAAGTTGGGGGGGAGGTGGGAGGGTGTTTATAATTGGTATACTATGTTTTCTCAACTGTAATCGGGGTTGATACAAGAATATGTAACTATAGGTATTAAGGGGTTGCTCGGGTGACCTCTGGGCACCACATCGGATGGAAAGAGGAAGGAGGAGTGAAGGTAGAAGTAAGTAGGAAGATGGTAAGAGGGAGAAGAGAGGGGATAGAGGTGGGTGGAGTAGAGAAAGGAGAGAGGAAGGTAGGTAGATAGAGGGTAAGAGGAGGGGGAAAGGTTAGGGTTAGGGGGATGTGGTGGTGGGGGTACCGAACAGTCATACTGATTGTTTGGCAAATGTGTTATATGATTGTTTTCAGTTGAGTTATTATTTCTTTTTTTTTCCTTTGTAATCTCTTAAAAACCAATTTAAAAAAAAAAGAAAAAAATAGGATTGAATGATTGTGGTTTGAATACAAAAGGAAGTAACCAAAATTTCTTTGGAGTACCTTGGAGTAATATTGGACTGGACTTTCTCCTACAAGATATATCTAGAAAATATAGCAGCAAAAATCAATGCTAGGAACAACTTACTCCAGAATTTATGTGGAACTAAATGGGGAACTTCAGCTGCCACCCTCAGCAGTAGGGCTAGCTCATTCCGCGGCTGAATAGTGTGCTCCTGTATGTATTGAAAGCTGCCATACTATAAACTAGATATCAGAGTCAACAACACCATGAGAATTATAAGTGGATTAAAACCACTCTGACTTGCTGTTCTGAGCCACATAGCACTGCCAGCTTTACGAAGATAAGATGCACTAGTGAGAGAATACAGAAAAATTATGAACAACTCACTCCTACCAGCATTTATCAGCCATAAGGTTCAAATCCAGGAAGCCCCCAATGGCACTTGCACAACATTTGCTCAAAAAGATTGATTCCCAATAGAAAGCCAAGTGTGTTGTTGAATGTCTAAACGTAGGAAGACATACAAATGACTACATAAAAAAGGTGTCAGCAATAGTTAATCCTGAATAGAATTTGCACCTCAGGCACAGTTTTTCTTAGTTTTGCTCTTGAATTTTCCTTTGTAAAGTTATAAACCATTTTTTTTATTTTTATGAACCTCTTTTAGCTATGCCCTTCTTCAGGTTGCTCCTTTATTTTATTTTATTTTTTGGAAAAAAATGTCACTGTATTCATGACAGAGGATAAAAAATAATTCTAGTTATTCTGTCTCCTCTATTCAGTTTTACAAAGCAGTCTTGTTTCCTTTTTCTTTTGTTTCTAAAATTGAGGAACAACATTGCCTATCATACGTTAAATTTGACTACTGCAAGACTTAACATGTAGGCCTGGATGGATGAAAAGTAGGATGTAATAACATGCTTTAGCCCTTACTCAACATTTTTAAAATTAATCAACAGCCAATTTTGCAGTTTTTTTCTGATAGCAAAACCTGAATTAATCTATATATCTAAGGCAGTGTTCTATGTCTGCAATTATATTGCTCTACCTATATATGTACCTATACAGTATATGCACACACACACATGCACACACACAGAGTATCAGTTGCCTCAAAGTGCAACCATTGTGCACCTTCATTCTCCAATGAAGAGAATGTATTTTGCTTAAATACTAAAGCCACCTATTTGCTTCATTTCTTGCCCTTTCTCTCATATATACAAAGAGTTTATTAGAGTTTATTAAATTGTACTTCATGATTCTATAAAGCACTTTCAAAGATGGGGAGAGATTATACTGTCCTTGGCATTTAATTAAAGTTCTGCTGTACTCTCAGTGAATTTGAAAGCTAAATGCAAGGTTAGATGCTATGCTGGAGATGAAACCACAAGGCTAATGTTACAACCCAAGGAGAGTATATCTGCAAAAGAAGAAGAAAAATGGCTGAAGCTACAGATAATATCTATTGAGACCCTAATCTTAAATGAACAGCTGCGAGAAACTCCCTTGAATTGCTTATCTGAATGGTAGTAAATACTCATATTCTAGGACACAGATATTGCAAAAGACTGCAAGAGTTTACTGATATTCAGTACATTTTCTTTTCTTTCCTCTTCTGCATTCAGAAAGCTAGAGGGGAGGATGGGTCAATTTCCTTATTTGACATATAAATTGATCACTTGCAAAGATCTAGTTAAGTAATGCAGCTACAGGGCTGCAAGCTGCCTCTTCCTCTAGATTTCTACAGTAATTACAAGAGAATTACCCTTAAATTATATTTCTCAGTGTAGACATTAAGCCTTGAATGAAAATATTTGTTTTTTCCTCCACATATATACTGTGCATACTAGAAATTACAAAAATTAAGCTTGGGCACTCCAGGGATGGCATTTTAACTTGCATCATGTTACAGGGATAAAGTAACTGGTTTGCACTAGGCTTTTTGAGAAAGAGTTAAGTGTTTAACAAATCTCTAAACAGATTCCATTTCTTATCTAAGAAATGCCTCTGAGGCTTTCAACATCTCCACCTTTCCTAATATAAATCAATAGGTACAACATTATCTTTCTAGGCCACACAGCTGTTTGCCTTCCTTGGGAGAGAACAAAAATCTTATAGATAGACCATCTGCAAAATCAGGCTGAAGGATAAAGGTCAAGATCCAGTTCAGCATACTGGATGAACTGAAAAGGTCCTGGGGAATGTGAAGCATCGGTGCATTTTCAAAATATACTATTATGGATCACACAACATTCTTTCCTTTTTCATAGAGTTTAAGCTTCATTTATGCTCATCAATTTTCCAGAAAGCAATTGCAAACCCTAACAATTCTGACATTCTCAATGAACAGCTTATGCTTATCCTCTCTTGCACTATATTAACCTGAGCAGAGCAGGAGGAGGACACTAAGACACATTCTTAGTAGCTCTCCCTATTTAGGACAAGTTTAAAAAATTCTGCACATTTTCCAATATGAAAGCCTTTGTCTCATATTATCTCTGCTCCTCTCTAGAATTTCATGTACAGTATATCTTCCTTTCAGAAGTTCTGTGTCCTTAGTGTACAACAGCAACTGTCCCATAGTTTTACCATTTTTTTGTCTATCTGTCTGTCCAGTTGCTCTCCTTAACCTAGAAGGAGGCTTCAGGAGGACCTGAATTTTGACAAATGGCTTAATACAGATTGGTCAAAAGTCACTCCTAATTTTTTTGCATTATATATAGGTACTTTGAAAATAAGCCTGGCCAATAGCTGACAAGAATGAGGACTCTATAGTGAAACAAAAGATTAGAAAACCCTACCTTTATACCAGAAGAGGTAAGGACACGTTAAAACTGCTTAATACATGGCTTGGAGATGAGATGACAGATTGGGAATAAGATAAAGGCAACATCATGCAGATATGGCAGGATCCTGGTGCATGATTGTCCTATGGCTAGTATAGGACATGCACAAGCTAATTCTCTACCAGCATTGTATAGGACAGGATAAAACTTTTTCTACATCAGTTGAAAATATTTTGCTCATGAGTTGGCAGTAGTATACCCTGAGTGTTTTCCCCTCAAGAGAATGACTAAGGTCCCACGTAGGCTTTAACTAGCTTATTGAATTATCCACAAGGAATAGTTGTCAAAACCATCACGACCAGTATAAATCCAGCCAAGGACTTATAGGAAAAGAACACATATAAAACAGAGACTCCATGGTGTCAATGCACCTATTTTTTCTGTTCTGTTTTGTTTGCTTGCTTGCTTGCTTGCTTGCTTGCTTGCTTATTAGACTTATAAAATTTGAGAGGGGAGGGGAAATCTGCCCCATCCAGGAATTACTTTTTGCCACCAGTTGGTATCATGATTTGCACATGGGCTAGATACACGACATACTAAACCAAAATCAAGCAAAGAAACTGATTTGTGCAATTTTTAAACCAAAAACTGTTATTTACTCTAACACTTATACAGATAGTTCAAACTTTACCTTTAATCCTCTCCCCCAAAGATGCCCCAGCCAAGTCACTTTGTTTTAATAAGACAGACATTAATCACCACAACAGAGGTAACAGGAGATAAATGCTCACTTAGATACTTTAAAAAACAGGTGCAAAAGCACATTTCATCTTAAACAGAATAAACAGTTTTGGAGTAAGACAATAGTTATATTAGATCCTTTCCCCTCCCCTGAGCAGAATTGGGGCGGGTGTCCAGGTAGTTCTCATTACTTAAGCTCTCTTGCAGTAGACCAGAACTGGACATGTGGGTGAAAGGAAACCAAACTAAAAGCAAGATATTGTAAAGTCAGCAAGTTTAAATATGTTTCAAATTGCAGACAAAGAAGCCTTCCTTCTTCTCCAATGAAAATCAATTGTTAGCCTCCTGTAGACCAGCACTAAAATATATAAGCATGGATGTTATGAACATGTCTGTTCTGAAAGTTATTGCAAGGGATGGAGGAAAAAAAGTCATTTGCATAAAAATATATCACAAATGCTTGCATTTACATAATATACTAAGCCATAAACTGTTATTTATAAGCAGGATTTACACAGCATGGCAAGCCCAAACCAATCATATTACAGCTTAGTAAAAATGTGTAGCTCTAAGCAAAAAGTCATTTAAAAAAGCCTATCTCCTATCTGGAATATATGCCTATTCCAGTTATATATTTTTTCTTCTTCTATCAGCTTACTGATTATATAGCAGTTTTCATCATTCCATCTGTTTAAATAAAACACTCAGCATTTCTACCTATTCTAATACAACTCATTAAATCAATATAATAAATCAAACAATAAAATTGCATATTAATAGCAACATTAAAATACAAACAAGCATCCAATGTAAATTTCCTCCCCCTTATACAAATATTCCTTACTGATTAACTTAGCTTTTTCACAATCAGCCAAAGTTTATTCCACATGCTGTGATAGAGCTTCCTATTCAATCCTACATAGGTTTTACACATTCTACATCTTTTCCATTTACTTTAATGAAGTATCATGTAGATGCTTGTATAGATGTGTTTCATATAATTACACTTTATTTTGAATATTTTATTTGAACTTTAATTTACAATATCTACCAAAATTAAATATGCATAGAATATTAAAAATAGCATGTCAGTTATTCTAATTATTACTGTTTATGAAAACCAGCATCACCAAGAAGATAATAATTAAATAATTTTAATATTATAATGAAACCATTTGTTCTGATATAATTCCTGTGTATAAACAAAAGGTTTGCAATTTTATAAGGAAACCAGGAGTACTTTTTAAAAGGGGATTACGCAAAACATTACTAATTAATGAATTGACATAATGAATATATTTTGAATGTATATTATCACTGTAGCTCTGCTTTTAGTTGCTTTTAAAATGGCCTACTATTGTAGACATGCAGTATCTCCAAGACTCTCCACAATCAAATCTGAGCAGATTACTAATTAGGTAGAGAATTTCTTAATGACATCATGGTGAATTCAAGAAGCATAGCAGCAGTGAAAATGTAAGAAGGTTTCTTAAAGCGAAACCTGACAACAGATGTATCACCATAAGGAAATATATATAACATAGCCCTAGATTTGTTTCATTACAGTTTATATTCACATAACAGATTATGCAACAAGAAATAGGGAAAAATAACAGAATTCTATGTTTACTTCAAAATTATGCTTATATATTTATTGCTATGTACAAGATTATACTCTAAATGTAAGCATTGTTACAGAACAAAACATGCCTTTTTTAAAAAGAAACTTGTTTAAATTAGGAATTCAAAGCAAATCTAAGTAAGTAAATTCCCAGGTTTCTACTCAAGCAAACTGTGTCCTCATTAACTTAAGATAAGATTGGAAGAAACGAAGAGTCCAGACTTTCTTTGAAGTTAGATATTCACTCTGAGCTCCTCAGAATGTCAGTGAACAGATTTTGCAGGACAGAAAAGAAAAATATTTAGGAAGTGCAATTGTTAAATAGCACCACTCTCCTCTACCACTCTGGCCTCTTAGCAATGATGGAATTATTAAATCAAAAAATTATATACACATAGTGGCTGCCAGAAATCATGCACAGTTTAATTCTCTATCAGCACTGTATAGAATAGGATAAACATTTTTTTACATCAGTGGAAAACATTTTACGCATGAATTAAAGATAGTATGCCCAAAGAGTTATCCTTCTCAAGAGAATGGCTAAGTTCCCACATTAAACTAGGCTTTAACTAGCTTGTTGAATTACCAACAAAGGCACAGTTGCCAAAACCATCACAACCAGTATAAATCCACCAATATTATAGATGTAAATAACAAATGCAGGAATTTCAACTAGACATGTACAGATAGTCGCCAACTTATAACCAAAATTGGGGCCAGAACTTCTGTCATAAGTGGTTGTGGTTATAAATTCAGTCAGACTGTTTTACAACAATTTTTATGGTGGTCATTAAGCAAATCACACGATTGTTAAGCAAATCCAGCATTCCCAATGGGCAATTTTTGTCAAAAATCAACAAAAAAAAGATTGCAAAGCATGATCATGCAGAATAATGCTAATGCTTGTATATACAAGCCAGCTGCAAAATGCCAGCATTGCAATTGTGACCATGAGGTGGTGCGGTGGTTGTAAGTGCAAGTACAGTCCCAAGTAACTTTTTCCAAGCCATTGTAGTTTTGGATTGTTATTAAACAAACAATTGTAAGTTGAGGACTATCTATATTTTTTTTATGATCAGTGATCTATACTATGAAAAGCATTTGCACTATAAATTTATGAGTTTTCAAACAGTCTGAAAAGAGGAAAAATTCATCTCTTGAAGTACTCAAAACCAGAACAAGATGTATTTGATTATTTAGAATGATATGAATTCTTAAAGAAATCAGTGCTGCTAAAGAGAAACTGGCATCAACATACAGAAACTGTCATTTAATACACTGATGCACCTACCCTCTTATAAAGATAACATTTGTAATTTAAAAATTGTCCACATTTCCAGATCAGATGGGGCATTACATCTGGGAGATGACTTCTGACTCAGTCTTATAGTGCATCTGTAGAACAGGGAAAGATATTCTGTAAACCCCCACTGTGTATTTTCTTCTACTCTTTTCCAATTGTTACCTCTTACAAACTCTTCTCTTCATTTTAGCAGATGGCTCAGCTGATCACGCAAATTTGAAGACTGTTCAACGCTGTGGGAGAGTTTAACAAATGGATATAGATACTTAGATATAATTGCTGAAAAAAAAGACTTCCACAACATAAAGGATGCATCTAGCTGTTTCAGAATAAAATAAGGAGGCACGTGCTGTTTTTATCCGTTGAACTCCTCTTCCCAAATTATGTAATATAATGGTGAATAGATTGGAAGAATGGGACATAATTTATTTTTATGTGTAATAAATATTACTATTTCAATATTTAATATAGAATTAATTAAAGTAAAAAGCTTACAATTTACTTATAGCAAGAAATGTCACCTTGTGGGCAGATGGTCGGCAAACAAATTTAATAAATTTGAATGAATACAAACAAAATATTAGCTATAATACATAAACTATTAGATTACTACATATACAAACTTTTGAGTACACATAATTTGCAGCTCATATTTTTCTGATAGAAAGGAGGAGAAAACAAGGAAACTAAGATGAAGTACAATTAAAAGTCATAAAATAGATGCTTATTGGCAGAATGAATTTGATTAAACCTAGTCCTTGTAAGAACATAAGAACATAAGAAGAGCCATGCTGAATCAGGCCAAAGCCCATCGAGTCCAGCATTCTGTGTCACACAGTGGCCCACCAATTGTACATGGGGATCTTGAGCAGAAAGAGAAGGCAAAACCCTCCCTTTCCCTTGACCCCCAACAAATGGTACTCAAGGGAATCCTGCCTGCCTCAACCAACATAGAGGCGGCACATGGACATCCGTTTTAATAACCACCGATACACTTTGCATCCATGAATCTATCTAGCCCTGCCTTGAAGCTGTCAAGGCTGACAGCTGTCACGACCCCTTCTGGAAGTGAATTCCATAAATCAACGACCCTCTGGGTGAAGAAATATTTCCCTTTATTTGTCCTCACTTTCTTAGCTATGAGCTTTAGGGAGTGCCCCCTTGTCCTGGTATTGTGTGATATTAGGGAGTGCCCCCTTGTCCTGGTATTGTGTGATAGAGAAAAGAATTTTTCTCTATCCACCTTTTCTATCCCATGCATGATTTTATATGAAATACCTTTCCAATACAATCATATGCATATTTACTCAGAGGTAAGTGCTATTGTGTCCAATAGAGCTTGGTCACTACTATACTTATTCCAGAATGCAAGCTTCAGTAATAAAGAATCTCTCATAAAAATCAGTAGGACCAAAAAAAAAATATGGCAGAAGATGGGAAAAGGCAGAGCAATTCCAGATCTGATTTACTTTGTCACCATAAAAATCACCTGCTTTCACTGATGTTTTTTTTTCCACATTTTAATATATGTTTTAAAAAGCAAGGTATTTAATGTAGCATTAAATCATTGTAGTGTTTAATAATATTGAATACTGAATATTAATATTTAGTATTTAATAATACAAAGTACAAATTGAGTAAGCTGTGTGAAGAGGCAGCAAAATCCTAACTCTACTGAATTTGCAATTTAAAAAACATCTACACGAATAAGATGGATGCAAGCAAATTTTTGAAAAAGCAGTAATAAAGACTTCTAGAGGAGATAATCCCCCAATCAAACAGAAACAGCATACTTACTTTTTTTGAATAGCTTCTTGCCTAAAGGGGAAACAAACACAATGTGAGTTGAAATGAATTTTGAGTTGATAAAAGGGAGTGCTGATTTATTGCTGAGGATCCATGGAAATCAAACAAAACTTCTGACTTTACTGATATATCTAGAAATAACTGACATTATTTAGGTTATTTTTAATGATGCAAATAAATCTGTGTTGTGGGAAGAAGACAACTGAAGGCAGTAATATCTGTTTTATATTGCCCCATCAGAGCTCCTTACTTATTTTCTATCCTTTGGGTTGGTATCCAAGAATGCTTGTACCTTGGGCAAAGTGATCCAATGGTAGGGAACTTAATATAGCCCCAAAGCTGCTTTGCATTGCCCTACCCTACAAAACAGGACAAAAGTAAGTAGTGGGGCCTTGGAAAGGGAGACATTCACTGCATTCCAAACCTCTGGCCTTTGAACCAAATCCTGCCCTTTTTTCTGTTGGTAAACAAGCAAAGGCAATTCCTCTTACATACAGAGGAATGCTATGCTTTACATTCAGAAGGGCAGAGTGTGATTATTTTTTTTCATTACCTGGAAAAAGAGGCAAATCAGCTATGAGGGAAAAGATTTGCTTCCAACTGTCATGTTGCTGATGGATGGGTCTTATTCATTTATTTGAATTTATTTTTCTGAGAAACAATTCATAGAGCCGCCCATCTTACCAAGATTAGAACTGGACGCTGGAGTTTCCAGACACATCCCAGATAAACTTTACCAGGTAAGTCATTGGATACATATGGGCCCCAATATAGGGTTTGTAATGAGGAAAGATGAAAAAGTCAATTTTTTTTTCCAGTTTGGGAGGGTAAAGGATAAAGCAGGAATATCCTTAAAAACACAAATTTCCAAAAATCAGGGCAAAAACTTCCTATTCTAGTAGGTTTTAAGGATCATTTACTTCTGTAATGCTTCACTTCTTCCTTGAAATAATGCAATAACACTGACATTAAAAATGTAAAATGGTGATTTCTAACCACCACCACCATCACCCTGTAAAATGTAGTCTATACCATTCTCAGTTGTATTTTTAGCTGTAGGAGGAGAGCTGTGTTACTCTGCGGCAATCAATAATGAAGAGTCTATTAGCATCTTTTCAGACTAACAATGTATCTGACTAAAATGAGAAAATCTTCATGAAGATTTTCAATAAAATCTTTAAATTTGAAAATATGCTATCAGGTTTTTTTATATATTTATTTGCATTTCCAGGGAGACTATCCCATCAAAGATAGTGTGTGAGGTGTATATACTTACTGGTACTGTAGGTGAGTAGTTATAATAGCCATTTTTCTTAAACTCTGCAAAGAGACAGTATATGAAGTAAATGCCTTTTCCCTCAATGAAGTGAACAATCAATCATCATTTGGCATTACATGATAATGAGAAATAATCACATACTAAGTTCTCCCTAGCTGTCCTAGTATTTGAAGAAAACATGCACTTTTGATAAATCTCTAATTTTAAAATAACTGCTTTCGTAGGCTTTCACTTTTTTCATATGAGTAGAGATGATGATGATAATTAAACTCTTACACAAATTATTTTCTCCCAATAGCAGCATTAGTAAAGTCGATAACAATCCATCTGGGTAACTACCACCACATTTGAACACTACAATTCAACACTAGAAAAATAAATAATATATTCATAGAAATTTTGGTTAATGATAAACACTTTCCTTGGAAAAAATAGAGAAAAGCTAAATAAACTGTTTGAAAAATGTAAAGCTATGCATCATTCCAAACTAGTCTTCCACAGTCTGATGCCCTTCTAGTATGCTAAACTACAATCCCCATATTCCTAAGGCAAAGGTCACAATAGTAGGGAATTATGAGAGTTAAGAATCCAAACCGATCAGAAAGCATCAAATTGGGAAAGGCTTCATTAGGCTGAAGCCTGAAAATGTGGTCCGGGGCTCCAACATGTTATCCATGAGTACCAGCATGTCCACAAATACCTATCCCAATGTTCCCCAATTTTCCAGTCCACGCTAATTTTTCAAAACAGATCTTTTAATTTCAAAAGTAAGTCTCAGGCATAATATTTGTAACAATGCCTCTGAGCCTACATAAATCTAGGAAAATAATGTTGTTGAAATCCAGTACATTTTTTTTATGTATGTCCTACAGCCCAGAAAAAAAACCACAAAGCAAAGTTAGGTGTAGATGGCAGAGAGAGATTTAATACACTAGAGTAGGATTCTAATTTTGTGTGTCTGTGTATGCCATGGACCCCTTTTAGACTCTGGAGAAACCTCCAGATACCTTTTCAGAAAAATATATTCAAATTCATACAATGTAATACATGGATATAGACTGTATTACAAAGAAAACTGATCAAAGTATTTTAAAAAATAAGAAACAATAACAAAAACAGTAATATATATGAAAACAAATTATTTTTTCCCATCCAAATTCCCAAGGCCTCTGAAATCTACCCATGGACCTCAGGTTAAGAATTTCTGCACAAAAGAAAGCAGCAGAAAGTTGCACCACTGCTTTACTTTCTGGCAAGTGAGTGTTTTATGTCTGGCAATATTCATTTTTACCCTCCAGTTTTGTGATATTTAGACCTCTATTCTGGCTCAGGAATAATTTCATTCAAATTCTTCCTTAGCAAAAGCTACATTTCTCCTGATCTATTTCCATATGTATAGAAATGCATGTTTTGTGTTACAATGATTTCTCCTAATTTTATTTATTAAAATGACTGACTGCTATTATGCACAAAATAAAAATCTTTTCATTTTCAACCCTGAACTTGACATTTCCTTGTCTACATGTCTTGCAACTCACACAGAGGTATGTATTTAATGTTAGCAGGCAAGTATTCTACTCCATACTTACATCTTCAGAATGCAGAATGGCACCCTCTTGCATCACCATATTTCTGGCAGCCTGTCCTAGGAACTAAAAGACATGAAAGCCATAGGAAGAGATATGAACTTTATGTTCTTCAAGCTAGTGTTCTTCCACTGTTATTCAAGGTTGACAATGCGCTAATAGTGAGCTTTCAGGAGATAGTAAGATTTGGTAATTATATCCTTATGAACTCATATTTAATCCAGAAGCAATAACTTATTGGACAAACATTCTAAACAAAAAGCATTTTCTGAAATTATGTATAAGCTTCATAATATATGATAATTAAGGATAAGTGAAACTTTTTGGTGTAATACAAAATTTATGGTAATTATTAATTATGCTAATATATATCGTGATTTATAGAAGCCTGTTTTAAACTGATAGTCTCAAATTTCTTGATCACCAATTGTGCTGGTTCAGCAGATATATCCTGAGGGTAAGCAATTTGTAATTACTTGTTTGTGAATCAAGGATTGAAGTTTAGGGCTGGTGGAAAGCATACCAAGCCAGTTTAATTTGATACCTTTCAGCTGAATTACCATGCAATTCCCACAAATACAGCCACCATTGTCACATAAACAGGATGGTGAGAGATGTATGCCTCAGTAAAGCATAAGGATATGCTTACAGTCAAATCTTGCCATGATTCCTTACTGAAATTACTTCCAGACAGGTTTCAGCAATTGTGCAACACATATCCAGCACCATTCAATATTAATTTCTACTACAGGATTTCCATGGGATTTACTGCTTTTTCGTCTAGTTTCTTCAAAAACCTAGCGTGGTAATAGTTGATACATACTTGGGTCTTTGGGGCAGAAACAAATAGGCTTAGGAAAGCAACACCAATGATACTCAAGAATAAAAGTCTCCGTTCTTTCTTATTGGCTTGCTTGGCTAAATCAGCAGCAGAACACTTCCACTATACGTATATAAAGTTTGTTATAGGCAAAAGGTCTGAACTATTTCAGTTTTAAAATAGAGGTGTTAAGTATAATATCGGATGACTGTGACTGAGCATCTAAACGTGTTAAAATTATCGGTTCCATCCCCTGACATTTAAGAAGAATCAATTGACCATCTTTATCCCATGAAACTAACCGGCTCTAGGTCAGCCCTGGGTTTTCTAGCACTATTTCCCTTAGAAACGCTGCCAGCAGAAGCGTTCAAAGAGACTACAAATCCCACCATACATTGCAAGCCTCTTGTATTGACTGAAACTGAGTTCCGGGGGGGGACCGCGTAGTCTCACCTACCTCGGCGCTCCGGGAGCCCTTGAGCACCTGTTTAGTGAGAGCGATTATATCCGTACCGCAGTTAGCCACCTTCTCGGTCAGCAGTCCTTTCACCGAATGCCCAAATCGTGCCTGAACATCCACCGCCATCCCTGCAGGAGTTACCGCCATGTCGCTATCAATAATCACAGAGGAAGCGAGAGAACCGCACCTACGGATAGAAAATGGGGTCAGAAAAAATAAAAAAGCGTCTCGGACGGGTTTTGCCAAATAAGGAATTTATTTCTCTTAGCAGCTTGTTCATTCTAGTGTAGTTCTTATTAGCTTTTCTGATGCAGAAAAGAAAGCCGCTTGCTTTTTATATTACCTCCACAATACAGAAAATACCTTGTATATTTTAAAAAAATAAAATATTTATATTAACCGTTAGCCCCAGTATTACTTAATCCAAAATTAAAGACAAAAGACTGAGTCAATCGGTTCTCTACTCCGCAGAAAAAGAAACTGTTGTACTTAGTATACATCTCAACAGCAAATGTGATTCCTTTTGATTCAGCGTTTGGGTTTGCACAATATACTGCAGTAAATAGTTACCTAGTCTATAATTTATAGTGTTTGACTTCAGCTACCAGCGTTAGTTCAGTATGATGCGTAACCATCATTCTGTTTGATGTATAATTCTAATTGGGCTAATTCAGTAATCATTGTTAAGTAAGTCATTACCCAGGAGAGGTGACTTCCTCAACCCTCTACCCATAACTTTATTGTAATTGTCATTTACTACAGTCAAAGCTGAAAGTAATTCTGTATTTGCAGATGCATCATTAGGTTGTATAAATTGGATAAAGGGTACTTTAGGTTTTGGGAGCATTTTAAACACTTAACTTTCTACAATTGTGTATGTTGAGAGGACTTATATACACAGGGGACCACCATGGATTTTTCAAAAGGCACAAGCATCTCTTTCACAAAATGTACATATATTTGTTTTTACGTTCTACATTTTTTTATTTTATGTATTCATTGTCCATTGCAGAAGACAAGGAACTGATTTTCAATGAGGTTTTAGTTTGGGCTCTTGTTTGGTCATAACTGGAACACTAAGATTTTAGTTAGCAAATCTTGGTAAGTAAAAAAAGGGGGGATAGAAACACTTAAGCAGTTTTTAAATTTTAATTAATATGATTATTTTATAATAAATATTAAATAATAAAGAAAAAATAATGAGTTTTCAATAAAGATATACCAACAAGTATATTGGTTATTCTTGGAGTTTACCTATGTAGTTAATGACAATGAAATATTATATAGAATAAGCAAGGATTTGACTAATTTTGAAAGGGAAATACTATTCTGCCTATGAAAAGAGCTTAACTGGAGATATAAGCATGTAACACTGAAACATATAGAAATAGAAGAGTGATAATTAATCTAACTGGCTTCAGTAACTATCTCCTAAAGCTGGTTCACCACACTTCTGCACTCCAAATGGCAAATACCTTCTGGCCTCTCTTAGGAGTATTGTCTATGTGATAATTGATAATTTCTATCTGGCGAATTGTATATAGGGAGTGCAGCATGCCCGCTCCTATGAGAGTGTTTTTAATTCACACTTCCTGCACTCACAATAATTTTAAAGGCATGAACGAACCCCATTGACCAGGGTCATAGACCAGCATAAAGAAGGTGGGGTACAATTAGTAATTTTAAAAAGCTAAAAAACAAAACTACATAAAAGATACATTGAAATCTAATTTAAAGAAGCTAAAAGATATAAAAAGTATAAAACAATAGATATCAAAATAAGTCACAGTATAGAATACTCTTGAACAATGAACCAAATGCTCAGTTTATGGCACCAGTCACTGTCTGATGGATTTTAAGTGCTGCTGGGCAGAACCTGGTAACATTATATGTTGTAGCTGGGTTAGTATCTGCAAACTGCAGGGAGGTGCAGAATTGTCCTGTACACCTTGGGTACAGTACAGTACAGTAATGGTGAGATGAGGCTAATACAAACATTTCTATAATACAGGCAGAATCTAGTAGTTAGATACTTGGAGATTAGTTAAGTATGCCATTGGGACGTCAGAATACCTGTTGGATTCATTGACAATAAAGGTTGAGGGCCTGGCTAGATCCAGTTAGCACTTTGTGTCTGCTACAAGCAGTTTAATCTGTGTTTTGGCTAAATCTGTGCCATGCTGAGTAGAAGACCTGAAGAAAAGCCCAAGGACAAGATTTTAATTGCCACTTGCCTTTTTCCATGTAAAATGAAAATAATTCCTCATAGTTAAAATAAGGCAAGGCCAAGGGGGGGGAGAGTAATTTGAGCCAATAGTTTAGTATGGTCACCCACATTCTGCCCTTCATTTTCATGAGGCCTGTCTCTGGCACTGTTCTCACAGACATCTTCAATCTCTTGTTGCATCAGGCTGTGGTTCCATCATGTTTTAGGACTGCAGTCATTGTACCAGTCCCCCCAAAAACTATAATCACATGCTTTAATGATTACCGTCCAGTAATCATTGGATCCATAACACTTCCATTATGATGAAGTGTTTTGAGAGATTGGTAAAAGACTATATGGTTTCATGCCTTCCCCCTACATGTGACTTATTACAGTTTGCCTATCGGAAGAACCACTCTGTAGAAGATGCACTTTCCTATGTGCTTCATCTTAGCTTGGCGCACCTGGAGGGGAAGAATACTCATGTACGAATGCTCTTTGTTGATTTTAGTTCAGCATTCAACACAAACATTCCTCAGCATCTGGTGAACAAACTCGGCCTGTTAGGTTTTAATACTCCTTTATGTAGTTGGATACTTGGTTTCCTTATTGATAGGCCCCAGTTTGTGCAAGTTTCCATCTCCTTGAGTATAGGTTCCCCACAGGGCTGTGTCCTGAGTCCGTGACCCATGACTGCTATGCTCAATCTGCTACGAATCATATTGTGAAGTATGCAGACAACACGGCAGTGGTGGGTCTTATTTGGGATGACAATGAAATTGCTTATAGGGAGGCTCTGGTGGACTGGTGCAATAAAAGTAACCTGGTTCTAAATGCTGATAAAACAAAGGAGATCAATGTAGATTTTACAAAGAGCTAACATAGTCATACTCCACTCAGTATCAAGGATGCAGCTGTAGAGGCGGTCAACAGTATTAAGTATCTGGGGGTGCAGATAACTAACAATCTGAATTGGTCTCTCCACACATCATTCTTAGTGAAGCGTGCAAACCAGCATCTTTCTCTTTCTCTCCTGGCCACTTTTTATAGAGGTACAATTGAGAGCATTTTAACAAACTGCATCACTGTCTGGTTTGGTGGCAGCAGTGCCTCGGATAAAAAATCCATATAGAGAGTGGTAAGGACAACTGAGGAGGACCTGAGGAGACCTGGAGGAACATTGTCCATGGGGTTGCGATGGGTCGGACACAACTTTGCAACTAACAACAACAACAATAACAATAACAGGACAACTGGGAAGATCATAGGAAGTTCGCTTCCTGGTATTCAAGATGCTGCTTATAAGTACTATGTATCTATGCCATCCATCTGGTAAACTCACAAAATTCGTTTTTCTCGCCATGCACATGTATACATAATCCGAACTAGACTGTGTTGTTTCTCTGTGTCATATAATATATGTGGACATATGAATAATTCTATATTTATTTATTTTTGTCATATTTATGTAGTGTATATTGGAGCTGATGACCCTTTGAGAGCTTTATGCAATGAAATTTCATTTTAATATATGCTAATTAGTGTACATTTAAAGTGACAATAAAGTTATTCTAGTCTATTCTAGTCTAGTCTAGTCTAGTCTCAGAATGGCATTAGAGACACATTTTGAGACTCAAAGGACCAATGTTAAAAATTTGGGTTGAACAAGTTCTAATGGTGCAAAATTGGAGAACGGGCTCAATTGGGTACAGTAAAAAAAATGTACTATTGCCTTGGCTTCGATCAGCTTGCTTCAGATCACCTAGGGCTAAAATCCTATAACTTCCTAGGATGGATTTTTTGGGGTGAAATGATCCCTAATCCCTACAAACCATGATTACCTGGGCCAATTCAAGACAGTTGACAGATATCAGCAGAAAATTACCATACTTCATTTTTTTATGGTATACTGATACGGAGTCACTAGTTAAGAGCCTTTAGCAAAACAATGACAAAAATGAAACTGAAAATTTTGTTGACTGTGAGGTATGCATGCATTTCAGTTATATCTTTAAGCATTATGTTCAGATTAGCATTAGATCCCATAATTCATAATTGAGAAAGCCTTATCTGATTGCAAGAGAAGCCATGTACTAACTACATAGTAGGCGTTGTGAAATATTGTCATGCTTTGCTCATAGACAAGGATCTATGCATCAAGATCAGAATTTCCACTGAACAGAAACTCCTGTTATATTTTCTGGTATGATTTTTTTTCTTTTTTTTAACCGGCCATATAGCTTTCCAGTTTGGTTAATGCAGCTACCTGCTTTCCAGGTAGCTGAAGACTCTCTCTGTTTTATTTATTTCATATTTATTTATTAGATTTATATTCCACTTTTATTACTTTATAATTAAGGCAGCAAACATATATAATACTCCTTCCTTCAACTATTTTCCCCACAACAACAACCCTGTGAGGTAGAGTGGGCTGAGAGAGACTGACTGGCCCAAAGATTCCCTGCTGGCTTTCATGCCTAAGGCCGGACTAGAACTCAGTCTCCTGGTTTCTAGGCCAGCACCTTAACGACTAGACCAAACTCCCTCTCTTTAGCCTTTCTGAAGAAAGCAGCAATACAGCATTGCACCACAAGTCCCATACTTTTGAGTATGTGACACCTTACAATATTTATATTACTGCAACAGTGCTTATATTACCCTGATTTCCACTGCCTCCTTCCTCCCTCCCAGTGGACATTATTGCTGTTTCAGGAATATTTCAGCCAAATTAGAAGAGCCAATTTTATATCCAGTCAGTTCAGTCAGTATGTAAATGTGATGGGCAGCTTAGAAATTTGATAGATAGATAGATAGATAGATAGATAGATAGATAGATAGATAGATAGATAGATAGATAGATAGATAGATAGATAGATAGATAGATAGATAGATAGATAGATAGATAGATAGATAATAAAATAAAATAAAACGATATAGGTAGTCCTCAACATAAGATTAATTTGGTGACTGTTTGAAATTACAACAGCACAAAAAAAGTGGTGTATGACCATTTTTCAGACTTACAACCATTGCAGCATCCCTATGGTCACATGATCAAAATTCAGAGACTTGGCAACTGGCATGTATTTATGATGGTTGCAGTATCCCAGAGTAATCAACCTTCTGACTAGCAAAGTCAATGGGGAAGCCAGATTCACTTAACAACTATGTTACCAAATTAATAACTGCAGTGATTCACTTAAGTATGACAAGAAAGGTTGTAAAATGGGACAAAACTCATTTGACAGCTGTCTTGCTTATCAACAAAAATTTGGGGCTCAATTGTGGTTGTAAGTCAAGGACTACTTGTAAATAAAACCCCAGTCTTCCATCTAGTGCAGGCATGTCAAATTGCCGGTCCACGGACCGGATGCGTCATGCCAAAACCGTGCCCACCCCATTGCCGGCAATGGGGAAAAAGTCGCAATACATTGCGTGACGTTACATGACGTCATGAGTTTGACATGCCTGATGTAGTGTCTACCATAACCACACTTTGGCTCACTGGAAATCAAACAGCTTTGAATGTTAAATGAAGTTTGACATTTCTGGCATCATAGTAGATGTCTTTAACCAATATCAGCTCTTTATAATTACTGAGGGGTTTTTTGCCCCTACCATTTGTCCATGTTCTGAACAGAAACCAGATGTGTGAAGCTGCCTCTTCCTAAAGAAGAGAAGTTGGCAAAGGAGTTGGAAAAGGGTCTCTTTTACTTCCTTCTACATAAATGAAGATGGATGAACAGGAGATGGGCAATGCTCCATCCTGGGAAAGATATAAACAGTGATCACATGACCCCAGGACTCTACAACCATCGTAAATATATGCCAGTTACCAACACCTGAATTTTAATCATGTAACCATGGGAAGTGCTCTGATGATCATAAGTTACTTTTTTCAACATGCTATAACTTCTAACAGTCATTAAAGAAATGATCATAAATTGAGGATATCTGTATTGTTATGCAGTTTATATTGCTAGTTGCCAGTGTATTATTGTATCTATCTGCTTCACTCTGTTTTTCTTCTTTTAAATTCTGCTGGTTATTGACCAAATAAATATTATTGTTATTACTGTTAATGTTGTTATTCTGAGGAATTCTAGGTATACTGACTCTGAGGGTCTTTTTAACAATATAGAGTATAAATGTTTACACTGTATAAGCAAAGTAAAAAAAGCTTGTGTTTTTTGCAAGGACACACATTTTTATGATTTATTTAGTTCAGGTCAGTTCAAATGAGATGCAGCTTGCTCTTGATTTCTTGGCAGGAAGCAAGGCTAATTTCTGTGCTCCAGATTATATTATCTGCCAAAGATTAACCAGCATCAAGGCAAGGTGATGTCGCTAGGACCCCTTATAAAAGTCCACATGTAGGCTAATACAGAGAGACTCCTTCCCTTGGCTTCATTTTTTCTGGATAGCCAGCCAATTCTCCAAGCAACTGAGAGACAATGATGATTCTCTTGGTTATCTTGTTCCTAATGCTGGCGGTCCTGTCCTTCTGGAGAGTAGCAAGAGGGAAGCTGGACTCCAAGCTCAAGTATCCCAGGAGTCTTCCCTCCCTGCCAGTTATTGGTAGCCTCTTGCACTTAGGTGGCTCCAAGCAGCCCCATCTCTTATTCTTCAATCTGCAGCAAAAGTATGGTAGCGTCTTTTCCTTATACATGGGTTCCCATTACACAGTGGTGATCAACGATTACCTTCATGCCAAGGAAGTGCTGCTTAAGAAAGGGAAGATCTTTGCTGGCAGACCTCGAACGGTAAGTAAACTATCCAGGTTAGTACCTAATCTAGACTTGGAGTTGGTTTCTGGCTCTTGATACAGCTTCAGTCAACATCAGGGCCTAGAAAACAGGAGACTATGAGTTACAATGCCTTAGACATGAAAGGTGGCTAAGTGAATTTGAGTCCATCGGCCTCTTTCTCAGGGTTGTTGTTATGGGGAAAATAGAAGGAGGAAGAAGTATTAGGTATGGTTGCCATCTTGAATTACAGTTACAAAATCAAATAAACTAACAAATTTCAGTTGATTTAAATTTCTTAGATAAGGTTGTGTGGATAATTTATTAGGAAACTTTAGAAATGAATGTTCACCTGATGAAAGTCCCAAAATGAACTGGGAACAAAATAATAAATTAATGCAAGTATCATTTTATTGTGAGTTTATTCTTTGAAAGTATTCTTCAGGTCTCTTTGCCGTTGACTTGTATCATCTTAGAATATTTTAAGTAACTGTTTTTATAAAATACATTACATGACTGCATCATTTATTTCAAGAAATTAATTCTGAAAAATACTGAGAAATTATAACAACACTAGAATATGGATACAGCTATTAAGACATATTGTTCTTTTGGCTATGTGATTTAGAATTCTTTTTATGAGCCATTCAGACTCCACCAGGGAAGATATTG
This sequence comes from Bothrops alternatus, assembly GCA_034064705.1. NCBI lineage: Eukaryota > Metazoa > Chordata > Lepidosauria > Squamata > Viperidae > Bothrops > Bothrops alternatus. The sequence goes on from JARGCV010000009.1 coordinate 31,905,974, forward strand.
CTCTTATTAATTTCAGTGCTAGCTCCACTTCTCAGAGAGGTAATATATTTGCATCTGAGTTTATAAATTTGGACTGCAGAGATTATATGATTTTCTGTAACCCCCATAAAGTTAAGAACATAAGAGGCATCAGACACGTGACTTTTCAATTCATGTTTTATCCTTTGCTCTTATCTTGGAAATAGCGTGTTAATTTTTCTTTCCTTTTTTTAATAAATTTTTATTTTTTAAACCAACAAAACAAGACAAAACAGAACAGAACACACATACACACATAGTGTGTACTCCTCCTTTTTTTTAAACAGCAATTTCGTAACGGTAATCTATTATTTACATTTCCCCCCCTTATTCTTCTTTAGATATATTTGTCCTTGTTGTCCCATTGTTTCTTGTTTGCATTTTTCTTCCTTCATACTATACTTCATATTAAAAATAATACATATTATTATTACTATACATTATCATACACACATTTTCCACTTTTGACCTTTCCACATTTATTCTCCTCTATTATTTCTAGCCTCCAACCAGTCGTACCACTTATTCCATATTAAATAGTACTCTGTGTCTTCCTTTTCTTTTATCTCTTTTGTTAATTTATCCATCTCAGCACAGTCCAGGATTTTCCTTATCACTTCTTCCTCTGATGGTATATTCTCATTTTTCCAGAACTGTGCGTAGGCTATTCTTGCTGCCGTTATTATATGTAGAATTAAGTACCGTATTTCTTTACTATATTTTCTGTTTAAAATACCCAGCAAAAAGATCTCTGGTTTCCAGTCTATGGGTTGGTCTATTATTTCTTCGATCCATCTTCTTATTTTAGTCCAGTATTTTTTCGCAACTGGGCATGTCCACCATAAATGATAATATGTTCCATGTACTTTTTTACATTTCCAACATGTTGGCGAATTATTCTGGAACATCTTGGTAAGGTTTGCTGGTGGAAGATACCATCTGTAAAACATCTTCAACTGGTTTTCCTTGAATGCCGCTGACAGTCAATTTTATGTTTATTTCCCATACTTTTTCCCATTTCTCCAATTCTATATTATATCCGAAATTTTTTGCCCATCTAATCATTGTATTTTTGACAACCTCGTCTTCCATTTTATATCTCAATAGGTATTTATATAAATTGCTAATTTATTTTATTTCTGTTCCATGTATAATTTTATCCAATTCTTGCGGCTTTTTTTGTATTTCATATAATTTTTTGTCCTCTGTATATTTAGATTGAATTTGTGTAAATGTCCACCAGTCAATCTCTCTGCCTATATCTTGTTCCAATTCTTGTTTTGTTTTCATATTTCCCTGTTCATTTACTAATTCCTTTATCTAATTATCTTATTTATATACAGTAGGTTTGGGTGTTTCAGAGCTTCTGTTGGGGATAACCACATTGGAATTCTTATATAATGTTTTTGTTTTATTTTTTCCCAAGTCTGTAGCAATGCATTCCTAACTATGTGTCTTTGAAAATATCTATGTATTTTGTATTTTTCGTCCCATAGGAATGCATGCCACCCCGCTTCCAAGTCATGTCCTTCTATTGTTAAAACTCCATTCAATTCCATCCATTCTTTTAGGCTCGATGCTTGGTAGTAAGTTTCCCACTCTGGTAACGCCAATCCCCCTTTATCTTTCATATCTTGCAAAAGTTATAATTTAATCCTGGGTTTTTTCCTTTGCCATATAAATTTAGTGACCAATTTATTTAATTCTTGAAAGAATGTTTTCCCTAATTTTATTGGAATAACTTGGAACAGAAATAATATTTTTGGCAATATATTCATTTTGACCATAGCAGTCCTCCCTAAAAATGAAATTTGTAGATTTTTGCAATTTTCTAAATCTTTTTTTATCTGGTGTAATATTTTACCATAATTATCCTCCTTAATCGAGGAACACTTCGCTGTAAGCCAGATCCCTAAATATTTTATTTTCTTAGTTATACTTATTTTTGTTTTATCTTCCAGTTCACTTTCGTGTGCCTTTGTAAGATTTTTGGTTATTAATTTGGATTTATTCTTATTAATATTAAGTCCGGCTATCTCACCAAATTCTTCTATTTTTTAAATCAATTTAAGGCCGGTTTCTAATGGATCTTCCAAAATAAATACCAAATCATCAGTGAAGGCTTGGACCTTATATTCTTCCTTCTTAATTTTTAAACCCTTTATTTCTTGGTCCTCTCTGATTTTTGTCAGGAGTATTTCTAATGATAAAATAAATAGAAGAGGGGAAAGTGGGCATCCTTGTCTTACTCCTTTGATTATATCATTTTTTTCTGTCATTTCATCATTTATAATTACCCTAGCTGTTTGTTTAGTTTATATTTTTTCAACCATCTTTCCAAATTTTGTCCCAAAATCCATATAGTGCAATTGTGTTATAATAAACTTCCAATTCAGATTATCAAATGCCTTCTGGGCATCAAGAAAAACCAGTGTAGCTTGTCTTTCAGGATGGACTTCATAAAATTCTAAAGTATTCATTATTATCCTCATATTATTTTTTATCTGTCCTGGTAGAAATCCATTTTGATCTGGGTGGATGTAATTATTCAAAAATTTTTTAATCCTTTCTGCTATTATTGTTGCAAATGTCTTATAATCTGTATTCAGTAAAGAAATCGGCCTATAATTTTGAATTTGTTGCAGGTCTGAGTCTTCCTTAGAGATGAGGGTGATGATTGCTTCAGTCCAAGTTGTCGGTATCTTCGCCTCCTCCAGCACCTCATTATGCATTTCCAACATTGTAGTGACTCTTTTGTATTTTTATAAAACTCAACCGGAATTCCATCTGGGCCTGGTGATTTATTGTTTTTTGTTTTTTCAATGCTGTTTCTAGCTCTATTGTGGCTATTGGTCTATTCAACATTTCCTTTTGTTCTTCGGTGATGATTTTGCTCATTTTGCTGCCTCTATATATTGTTTGACTTTATCATCTGCTATATCTTCCTGATGGTATAGCTTTGAAAAGAAATTTTATATTATTTTCTTTTTTTCTTCCCGTCTATATTGTACTGTTCCACTTTTGTCTTGTAGCTGATGTATTGTTCTTTTGCCTTTTTCTTTTTTTAATTTATAGGCCAACCATCGGCCAGTTTTATTCGCATTTTCAAAATAATTTTGTTTCGCCATCCTAATTTTCTGTGCCATTTCTTTTTGTGTTGTCAGGTTAATCTTGTGTTTTATAATATTCCATTTTTCTTTTATCTTTTTGTTTTGTGGATCCTTCTGTAGGTCACCTTCTATTTTTTTAAGTTCTTCTTGTAATTTTCCTTGTTGAAGTCTCCTGTCTTTATTTATCTTAGAATTGTATGCAATTGTCAATCCCCGAATGTAAGCTTTTGTAGTATCCCACAAATTTTGTGTTGATGTCTCTTCCTTTTTATTTACCTGAAAAAATAATGTCAACTCCTTTTCTAGCATCTGTATATATTGTTTATCTTTACACAGTCTTTGATTCATTGACCATCTTTTTCTCTGTTTCTGGCCTTTCCATTTTATTATTATTGGGTTATGATCCGCCCAATCATTAAGTCCTATTTCAATTTCCTCTATCCCGTTTTGTACTTCTGTTGTTGCCCAGGCCATATCGATCCTAGACCAAGACTGATGCGGATATGAATAAAACATATATTGTTTGTCTGACATGTGTGTCTCTCTCCATATATCCTGAAGGTTGAGTTCTGTTACCATATCAAAGAACAATTTTGGTAATATATTTTTCTTCTTTTTATTCTTTTTACTACTCTTATAATCTTTTTTAACATCAACTATTGCATTTAGATCCCCAATCATACAAATACTTTCATAATCCAGATCCACTAGCTTCTTATGTACCTTTTAAAAAAATTCATGTTGATTATTATTTGGTGCGTATACTGCCATTAATAAGATTTGTTTTTGCTCTAATTCTATTTCCAACATTAAAATTCTTCCCTCTTCATCCGAATATATTAATTTTGATTTTATATTTTCTTTGACATATATAACAATTCCTCCTTTCTTGTTTTGTGTTAATGTTGTGTATAGTGTTCCTAATTATTCATTCCCTAGTAGTTTTCTATAATTTTTTTTATATGAACTTCCTGAAGACATATCACATCTGCATCCAATTTCCTTAATTTGTTAAACGTTTGTGTTCTTTTCCTTGGTATATTTAAACCATTAATGTTTACAGAGAAGAGCTTAATTGCGTCTCCCATTTTTTACTTGGTCTATTTTTTTTATGCTTCTTGTCTCTATTACCCTTCCTTTTGCTCCTTCTCTTTCTAACCTTTCTCTTTCTTGTATCTTTTGTATTTCTCTTTCTCGTTCAACTTCCTCTAATAAATCTTCATCCTGACTTTTACTCTCCGGGTCTTCCCTACTTTCTTGTTCTTCTCCCTGCATAAAGTAACGTTCATAAAAGTCCTCCGCTTTCTCGAGTGTATCTATATTTGTTTTCCTGCCATGTTATAAATATACCTTCAGGTATTCACGTTAATTTTTCTAATTGTCTTTTAAATCCATCTTATTTTATGGTCACCAACAAAGAGCACAAAGTCCTGTAATGTGCCACATTATTCGAAGAAGTGTTTCATTCTGTGTATCTTCAGCATTCTCCCTCCCACACACTTTTTTTTTTTTTTTGTCCCTTGGAGTCAGTGTTGATTCCTGGTGACTGTCTGGACTATCCTGGCAGTTTTCTTGGCAAGATTTTGGAAGTGGTTTGCCATAGCCTGCTTCCTAAGGCTGAAAGAGAATGACTAGCTCAAAATCACCCAGCTGGCTTTGTGCCTAAGGCAGAACTAAAACTCACAATCTTTTGGTTTCTAGTCTCCTGTCTTAACCACTACTCCAAAGTATCTTTTGATCATTCTCCATTAGCCTTATTCAGTGAAACCAGGTTCCAGTATTGCAAAGGAGGACCGGAAGCATTTTTCTGTATTCTTTATATTCTGCATAACTGTATATCTTTTTCCCATTGCCCATCGTCTCTTTATCTGAGCAAAACACTCTGTAAACAATTGCTTTCTGTAAATGTCTTTTAAAACCATTGCCAGTGAATGAATTAGATGTCCAAGTGATCATCCAAGGCAGCAATGAGGCCATTGGGGAAACCATATACTATATGTGCATGTGTTTTTCTTCCTTCCAAATGTCAACCAAATGATAATCTCACTGAATGCATTATAAGGTGTTCTGATGAAAAGTCAGTTATTTCTCCTCTTCCTCTGCATCCTCCTAGGTTACTACAGACTTATTGACCCGGAATGGAAAAGACATTGCCTTTGCTACTTATAGCCCAATGTGGAAATTTCAGCGCAAGATGGTACATTCTGCACTTTCCCTGTTTGGAGAAGGATCTCAGGCTCTGGAGAAAATCAGTGAGTTTCCCTCAAATACCGTAGTAGTGAAAGAGTCCCAAACCAGGGAAAGAAACACTAGCAATGTACTTGTAAACAAAGATTAGTTGAACCTACTCTTCTTGGGTGAAGAAACATATTATCTAAATCAAGGACACCTGCAGGTTGGATCAAAAAAGTCAAGATAGTGGCTGAGACTATGCAATTATGGCCACTATCTTGACTTTTTTAAAACCTATCCTTTGGACACCTCTGATTTAAGTGTTATGATACAGACTTAAACACCAATTTCCTGCCCATTGAGCATTTTGTTTTAAAGCCAATGTTCCTATCCTGGAAATTTTATACATCATTATCATAGTGCATGTACCTTAAAGACTGTTTATTTATATTGTTTGGTTAAAGAATAACCTAAACAACATAAAAAGATGCATCCAGGACAGATATTTAAGTGTAAAAGTAAGTAGGAAAAAAAATTGAAAAATTGAAAAACTAAAAAAAATAGTATCTAACAAATGTTTAGTCATATAAACCTATAGTCACCTGAAAAAAATTCTAATAAATAATAAGCTGAAACATGGCCAAAGACAATAACTACATTTAGCATAAAACTGCATGCATCCTATAACCTTGGCAGTTAGTTTATTCTGTGATAACAGTTGTTCTTGAACAGAGAGTGGTGTCATAGTTTTAATCCAAACTTTTACTTACTTCAGGTAAGAATTATGACATTGATATGATCAGTTTGCTTATATGAATTTTCTTGGTTAACATAAAGAAAAGAAATAATTTACTTTGCTTTCTCTGGCCTTTTTATATATTGAGATTACCTGAGAAAATATTTATCTGCAGATTGATGCTGCAAAAGAGGAGGTGAAACAATAAAATATACATCATATTTTCAAACAATGAATAGAAAAAACATGGTTGCTGGAGCAAAGCTGTAGAGTTATTGAGATACATTTGTCTTTCTTAGGTATCCATTAGTGAGATATATTTATGTTGTAGAACTTTAAACACTCTAAACTGTGTTTGTTAAACATCTGATAACTAATCTTTCAGTATAAGCATCACCTTGTGTTCATTTGAACTTGGTGGCAACAAAATGGAATAAGGAAATAAATAAATTTTGACAATAGGCCATAGAGTTGCAATTATTAAGTCAGGATGTAGCCAAGATATTGATTATTAAAGCACTTTACAAGTTTTTCTTTGATCCTTGCATCAATCCTGAAAAGTAATTTTATGCAAAGGTTTAGGAATCTTTTAAGTTATTTTCATATACCCCTGCTATATTGTGTAAGGCAAAATGCAGTTCAATGGAACTTAATGCCCATCAGCTGTTCCAGGCTACATTTATATAGCACATTTATGTTTTGTAACTAAATAATGGTTTATTTAATTCAATTTGGGGTGTTCATATGACACATAAAGTTAGAGCAGCATGGTGCCCTAGAAGTGAAGATGCTCGCCTCTCACTTGGAAGGTTGAGAGTTCAATCCTAGGCAGCGGCATATGTTTCTCTATCAGGGTGCAAAGAGAACTCCGCGTAGGCATCTGGAAGGGCAAAGGGCCAGTGAACAGTCAGCTCCATTCATTCACCACAACTCACTCCGAAACAAAGGGATTAAAGGGTCATAAAAAGAAAACGACACATAAAGCTCATTTGTTGTGTTCCTTTGTTCCTTTGTTGTGTTCAGTATGATATGTAAAAATAGCCTTACTATACTTTGCTTTTATTACATCTGGGACATTAAGATCGGAAGTGATTGATTTGTCCAAGGTGAAAAATTAATCAGGTGAAAGATATCTTCTGGATAATCAAAGTGTTATCAGGGAACCTATCTACAGATATATTTCTATCCTGGGTTAAAATATTTCTGTTTTCCCTAATTCCTGTATCCATTCTCCCAGTTCCTAAAATAATTCTTTCTTTTTGCATAGATTTGTTCTCTCATGCTTTTCTTCCAGTCTCTCAACAAGCATCTTTTCTGTGTGCAACTTTGAGTGCTACAGAGAATTCATCTTTGGACATGGCTCCTGAACTAACACGTGCTGTTACAAATGTAGTGTGCTCCCTTTGTTTTAATTCATCCTACCAGCCTGAAGATCCTGAGTTTGAGTCCATGCTTCGATATAGCCAAGGCATTGTGGACACTGTGGCTAAGCAGAGCATGTTGGATATCTTCTCATGGCTTCAGGTGAGAGATTTGAAGAATGTGAGAAACAAAATTCATTTTTCCCTCAAGCCAAAGTTTCAAAGATAGCAAAGACAGTTTTGTTACCAAGCATCCAACTTCTGAAGGGTGGAAAGTTCAGGAATGTCAGATGTATCTGACATAAATCAGATAAATAACATAAATGAATTCATTTTCTTCAGATTCTTTTTCTTATGATGGCATTGTTGACTCCTGTTTTTCTGAGGAGAGATTTATTGATTATGGCTGTTTCTCTGCCCACCACAGTATTTCCCAAATAAAGATTTGGCTTTGCTGAAGAAATGTGTTGAAATGAGGGACCAGCTCTTACACCAGAAGTTTGAAAAACATAAAGTAAGTTTTATAGATTAATTATACTATCCCTTATAATGGTGGATCAGAAAAACAGATTTTAGTAGTAGCATCAAAGTTAACATGTGGCCTCAGCTCTGTTCCCATAAAAATCCCTAGTAATGCCAAAGAGAGATATTAAATAGTTTATTTATTTGAACCATTTATGCTCTACCTTTTTCATTCAATATCAGCTTTATGTTCTTCATATAATTAAGACAGTGGCTGTTTTGTAAATATAAACAAATTACGCTAACGGTATAAATTTTGACCAATCAATCTCTTTCTCAATCTCATCTTTTAAGCAGTTTTAATATACTACAAGCTTTTTAGCTTTATAAAATGGCAGAGATTGTGGAAATTAAATCATTTATAGAAATAGTAGGTAGAGTTATGCAAATAAGCGGACTTAATGCTGGGTGGGTTGAAGCCTCTTTTCTCTCCCCCGAGTAACCACACTGCTCAAGAGTTTCTCTGGGAGAAAGAAGGGAAGAAGCCAATGCTGGCTGAGGTGGGGGCAAGGCAAGAGAAGTCACTGCTTTGCCCCACAAATAATGTGCTATGTATGCTGTCTTGAACTCTTGGAAGAAAAGTGTGATAAAAATTCAACATACAAATACATATTGAAAATGCTCCAATTTCTATTTGTTGCTCTACTATGGCAGGCAAATCCACTAAGTAATCTTCCTGGTGGTGTCCTTCAATCATCACCACTATCAATTCTCATTTTCTCCTTCCAGGAAGCATTCAGAAGTGATTCTGTTACTGATCTAATGGATGCACTTCTGAGAGCCAAATTGAACAGGAAGAACTTTTGTGAACAAGAACTAACAGATGACTACCTACTCATGACAGTGGCTGATATCTTTGGAGCTGGTGTGGAGACTACAACCACTGTGTTGAAATGGATTGTGCTCTATCTCCTACATTACCCAGAGGTAGCGGATTCTCCTGTCCTGCCTATGATCTCTTGAAGAATTGTATTGACTATGAGTTATGTGAACAAAGGAAACAGATATCTACACTAAGAGTTCCTCAACTGAGATCCTTAATTAAGAGAAACTGATTCTTTCCATCATGTTTAGACATTGTCATTAGCAGAGATCATTAAGTGCCTTCTTTTATTTTTTTTACCGGTAGTCATATTTTTATTGCAATAACACTTAGACCAGTGGTTCTCAACCTTGGGGTCGTGACCCCATTTGGGGTCGCGAGACCATTTCATGGGGGTCGCCGGGCACTGCCGGCCGCCATTTTGTTTTTTTAATTTTTATTTTTTTTAGTTTTTTTTAAAAAAATTTTTAATTTTTTTTTAATTTTTTTTATTTTTTTGGCGCGCGTGTGCCGCGCACACTCAGATCCGCCCATCGCGCCGGAAAAAAAAATTTAAAAAAAATTTAAAAAAATTTAAAAAAACAACAAAAAAACCAAAACAAAATGGCGGCTGTGATGGGCGGATCTGCGCATGCACGGATCGGCCCGTCACACGCGCCACGCATGCGCGCATCTGCCCGTCACAGCCGCCATTTTGTTTTTTTTATTTTTTTTAAAAAAATTTTAAATAAAAAAAAACAAAATGGCGGCCCGCGACGGGCGGATGTGCGCATGCGTGGCGTGTGCGACGGGCGGATCCACGCATGCGCAGATCCGCCCGTCGCGGCCGCCATTTTTTTTTATTTTTAAAAAAAAATAAAAAAAATTTTTTTGCGCGCGCGCACATGCGCGCACCCCCGGGTCAGGGTCGCAGCGCGCATGGGCGGGGCAAGTGGGGTCTCAACCTCAGAAAGGTTGAGAACCACTGACTTAGACTTATGTACCACTCTATACTGCTTTACAATACTATCTGGAATGTTTACAATGTAGAATCATATTGCCCCCAACAATCTGGATTCTCATTTTACTAATCTTGGAAGGAAGGCTGAGTCAATCTTAACTCCTGTCAGGATTGAACTCCAGGCTGTGGGCAGTTTGCCTGCAATATGGCATTCTAACTATTGCACCACCAGGGTTCAGTCATATTTTTATAAAATATCCAATCACACATGCATCTAAGCACTTCACAATTTAAATGGAATCATACAATAACTAAAACACTGATACTAAAATATAGCTAATATTAAACACTACCCTAAATAATAAAAAAAAAGTCTTGCAGTGATCAAATCTCAGAACCTACTTAACCTGTATGATCTCACTGGTGACATAGAAGAGCTAGAGCATCTTCCTCGTGCATTTGAGTTTGCAGGGAAAGGAAATGGTTATAAGGTCATAATAAGGTCTTGTGGTCCCCCACCATAAAGGATTTTATATAGGGTTAGTAAAACCTTGAAACTGATCCTAAGGATTACAGAAAGTCAATGGAATTCCTGCAATTCAGGTTGATAAAACAGCACTTTGGGAGGCCTGAGAACACCCGTTCTGCTACATTTTCCACTGCCTGGATTTGCTTCAGGGGAGACTCCATCTCTAAAGTGAATTAAATAGTTCAGTGTGGAGATATTGTCTTGAGGCATGCTGAGCAAGACTCTCTGTGGTCCTGACCAAAAACAATGTTTTGGAATGAAATAGTATTTTCTGTTTCCAGAGTTTTATGATTTTCATTATCATTAAAAATACTCAAACTGATTTCTTCCCGTTGTTGAACCACTGTCTAAATCACAAGGCAATTCCTCCACAGCTGTCATGATTTGCTTGATTCCTTCCTGCTTGATTTCTTCCTCATTTCTCCAGGTACTACAGAAGATCCAAGAGGAACTGGATCACAAAGTTGGTTTTAATAGAGATCCTGTATTTGCTGATCGACAGCATTTGAATTACCTGGATGCTACCATTAGTGAAATTCTGCGTATCCGGCCAGTTGCCCCACTTCTTATCCCTCATGAGGCACTGTCAGATACAAGGTGAGGAGGATCATTTCTAATAGTGGGAGTTGATGGGGAAGAGGACTTTCACTAAAGAAAATGTTATTTTTTTTCTGTAGCATTGGGGAATATCATATCCCCAAGGGAACTGAAGTTGTAATCAACCTGTGGTCCATTCACCATGATGAGAAAGAGTGGGATGAACCAGGGAAATTTAACCCAGGTGGGTATACCGCCATTCTTATTGTGTGTGTATAATGGTGAGTAGGACTTTCCATTAAAATTATTTTATTGTCAAGAAGGGCTGTTTTTTAAACATATAATTTCTATTACCTTTCTACCCACTGTCACACTCCTCACATCCAATAGCCAAGCGAAGAACTTCTCTTCAGATTTCTGCTCATCAGTATTTTTCCTTCAATATGACCCTTCCTCGCTACAATTACAACTTCCACAGTATATATAAATTTCTTTTCCATAGACTGCCACCATATGAGTGATAATGTAATATTTTGGATACATAGAGAATCCTTTTTAAATTATAAATTTGGGGATGATCTCTATGGATATTCTAGCCAACTTCTTCTATTCTTCATTACCGAGTTTGTGATGTTTTCCAGGAAATGCTTGTGTTTTTACCCCACAGATCGTTTCCTAGATGAGGATGGGAACCGGATCTACTCTCCCTCACCCAGTTTCCTCCCCTTTGGGGCTGGTATCCGTGTTTGCCTGGGAGAAACCCTGGCCAAGATGGAGCTGTTTCTCTTTATAGCATGGATCTTGCAAAAATTCTCACTCAGTGTTCCTGAGGGAGATACACTGCCTGAACCAGTGGGTAAATTTGGAGTTGTGCTTCAGGTACCAACATACAGAGTAAAAGCTACTTTGCGAGAACCTTGGAAAGAAAAAGTAATAGAACAATAATACTTTTTGAGTCTCAAATAATCTAACAGAAGACAAATAATTGCTTTAGCTGAATCCGTAAAGATTAGGAGGTACAACAATAGGCTCCACTACTACAGTATGTTCAAAACAGAAAAGACATTAGAACTCTAAACAATTTTCCCCCAATAAACTGCAATCCCTTTCTATTTATAATCCCAATGGAAAATAAAAGGTAGAATTGGTAGGATGGAATTTTTTGGCACTGGGAATGATATAATACCGATAACTCTAAGTAAATAGAATTCTTATATATTCAGAAGCAATGATATCTAGACTGTTGCACATGATGCTTAGATTTTGAAATAAAAAGTACAAACATGATTTTCAGTGGAAATAAAGATGCTGTCTTCAAGAAAGACAGAATATCACTACCTCTTTTTATAAAGGTGCTATGTGAGAAAAGAAACACAGTGGCATAAAAATGACAGGTACCATTTTTCTATTGCCTGCATTCCCTTAAGAAGATCATGGTGGATATGCTTAGACATACTTTTTTGGATACATTATTTTCTCTATTTCTCTTTTCTGATATGCTGTAGAGAACTCTCCACAGATGAAATAACAATTAACAATTTAGAACTTTTCAAAAACCGCTATAATTTCCATTTTGCCAAATGATAGTTACATATCTGCCTTCTATTATACAGTCCTTATATTATACTCACCCATACATATTCCTTGAGCAACATTTGGGTTGGATTGGAAAGAAGACTATTTTCAACTATGTAATAGGCCTGTTTACCAACAGGACATGTATAATATTTTTCTGATTTGAAATAAAATTAAAATGAAAGACAAAACATTTTTATTTTCTAAATGTGACTTTACAAACATAGTTTCACAAATAGCCATAAAAATATTTCATCTGAAGTAAGCTGAGGCAAGTAATATTTCTGTTTAAGCAATTTGTTAGGTTCCTACAAGGATCAGTTTTTATCTACATAACAAAAGAAAGTGATAAACACATTTTCCTCTGGCCTATATCTGACTATATGCATATAGCTAGAGTATAATATAAGGAACATATAATAGGAGGCTCTATGCGAACCAATGTTATACAGTTAGTATAGTGTATTGGATAGCAACTTGGAAGATTAGATTGCTGTGTATCTTCAGACATAGAAACTCACTGGTTATTTGATCCACTCAACCATTTTCAGCCTAGACATCAAACTAATATGTACAAATGGTGGGGTCCTTAATTTTATTGTGCTGTAGCAGCTATGTGACAGTGGGATAATCTTGCTTGATAGAAATAATTACATACACAGCTAACCTACTATCAATACAGAATCAAAGATCTCTAACTCTTTTCAGGAAAGAGGGAGTTATAAAATGGGAACAGTTGTTCTCTCAGATATATCAAATTTCTTAATCAATTTTGGAATGAAAGTAGAGAACAGAAGCAGGTCAGGAAGTGGAGTATACTAGAATCTAGTTCTATGATGATCATGTATATAAAATGCATGCATATTTGGTAGATATAGATGGTAGATAGTAGAATGTATTTATATAAATAAAGTTGCTCATCCAAAATGTAATAAAATGCCCATACTTTTAACCAGTGCTTTTTTTCTAAAAAAAAAAAAAAAAAAGGTGCCAGAACTCACACACATCATACAATCCGCCTTGCTTACCCTACAAGGTTCCATCCAAAAAAGGTGCCGGAACTCCGTTCTGGGCATTCTATGAGAAAAAAAAGCCCTGCTTTTAACACATTTCACCTTTACTAGTGTAATTTGTGAAGGATTAAACTGTAGTATTTTTGAACTTTGATATTTTTAAAAGATTGGAGTGTTTAACTAGCAAAGCGGCACTTAAATAATGTTGAAAAATGTGTCCTCTTTTAGTCATTCATTGGAAAAACACATTTGAGAAAAAGGCCATTAATTAGAGTCACAGAGGTATTGTAATTATGTTTATAAATATGATTTGAGAGTATATACAAATCTCAGCTAAATGTTGGACTTATTAAGTGTCAGTGAATGTAACTAAGTTTTCTATTTACATCTGTAAACATGATTTCAAAAAAATATTTAATTATGCTATTGGAAATTGAGTTAGCAAATACTTAAAAATAATTAACAGTACAATGTGAAGAATTTTATTATTGTCATAGTGGCCTTCAATCACTATAACACTATATTGAAAGTCTATGCAATATACTGTTTATTCTAAATCCTATTAATTTTACTTTGTATTGTAACATAACAATATAATTTTATAATCTTGTTTTTAACTGTGCTTTTAGTCATGTTTTATATTGTTTTATTATGTTGTTTGTAAACCACCCAGTCACTTAGATGAGATGGGTGGTATAGGAATTTAATAATAGAAAGACAATATTTAATGTTCTAATTAACATCCACATCTTATTTATAAAATACATTGTTTATTTAGGTGAAGGTTAATAAAAATTAAACCCCTTCGAGCTTAATGTGTTTTAATTCACACATTAGTTTTGTCTACTATTTCTATCAAGGAATATAAACAAGGGGAAAACTGAAATAGGAAACCAAAAATATTGTCTAATGATGTGATCTCAGTTGCCTTTTCAAAATTACTGAATTTCTCCTAAACTACATTCCCCCATTGCATTCAATTGGTTCTTTTTTTTTTCCAATTACAGATGTATAAGCCGGTGCTGTAGGTAGCTGAGAAAATAAATTCAGACAATTCAGCGAAGTTAATATGGAGTATCTGCCTGGGTTACAACACAATATAATGTGTGTTAGCCTCAAAGAAAATGCCATGGTGTGATCAGTCAATTATAGCTTCTATAGCAGGCCTCCTGTTGGGTTTCCCAGAATTCTCATATAGTACAGACCAGAAACTCATTTGCGTGGCGCTAAAAGGGGAGCATTGGCCTATGGATTGCAGTTCTTACCACTTTTAAAATCTGCTGATTCTGAGATTACTATTTTGATCTTTTTTTAGTTTTTAAAAGATTAACAATCTACATATTTGTCTTTCTTCCTTGCATGAATGCATCCTATCTTCCAGAATGAATATATATCCAAATTTAATCAGAATTTACATTGGATTTTTTTTACTACAGATTTAATACCATCTACACATTTATACATATTCTGTCTATGCTAAACACCTGATATCATATTAAACTGAAGTCAAACACCTGCATTTTGACTATACAAGCACAGGGTACAAGGTGCATGTCTACAAAAAGGCTAGGGATTTTTCATATTACTAATACTCTTAATATTTAACTAAATAATGGAGATGGGGAAAACAATACATTAACTGAACATGAACCTAAGTCAGATATCTACCGTACACTAGTTTTCTTTATTCTTTCAGTAAAATATCAAATTTTAAATATTGAAAGAACTGGGTTTAACTTACAATCTTTGACTTCTCCAAAATTATCCCCAGTACATTTTCAGTGCATTCACAATGTTGGTAATATTTTACATATTTATTAAAAGTATATTCCTCCATTACTCCAGAAGCAAAAGGTGGCATACACCACATCACTCTTCCAACATTCCCCACAATCACCTTGTACGGGAAGCTGATCTGAAGTTAACAAACTGGCCTCAAGTCACACAGTGAGCATGCAGTGAGCTTCCATTATGGAAAGTGGATGTGAACACACACAACCATGACACTAAACCATCTTTCAGTGCAATTGCCAAATGTATGTTGGGATGTGAAACCACATTCTGTCAGATACATTCAACCATGCTAGATTATGGATTAACAAGGATTAAACTTTCTCCAACAACTGTTCAACATATTGAACTCTTTTTCACAATTCCTCATTATTCCTTTGGAACTCACTAGAGGGTGCCAGATGCATTGCTATTTACAGCCAAGTCTTATCTGTATGAAATATGAATTAGCCTACTGCTGAGATTGCTGTATTTATGCAGTGGTGCAGATTCTCAGAACTGAAGGATTTTTCCCCCTCTGCCTGTAATGTAAAATAAAAAGCAAGCCCTTTGCCACAGCAGATCATCAACTGCAAGTGGCAGAATTATCTATTCCCTAATTCTATAGACCAGACCTCTGAGGCTGGAAAAATTGGTCCCTCCCCAGCCTGTGTTAATGTAGTCAGCATACACATAGCATTGTGTGCAGTGGAGTATCTAGTTACTATCTGTCTTAGCCCCTTGAATGCTTTAATTAAATGTGGATAGAATCAGAGTCAAATGCTCATCCCTTTTTCTTAATTTTTATATGGAAAAGATACATAAAATAAAATAACAGGTATGTTATGTATTTCTTTTTACAGAAACTATTTCTATAACAATGATACAAAATTCATTGCATTTGATTTTTTTTAAGCAACTGAGTATCTAATCCATATTGAGACAGTTTACCCTTCAGTTAAATAACTCATAAGTTTGTTAAATGTTGTATGTGGTTTCTTATATTTATCATGGCCGTTATATTTTCTAGGAAATGGATACTCTTTATTCAGGACTAAAATATGTTTCAATATGGAACTATTTTCTTATTGGAAAGGAACATAAGATTATATAATGCAGCTTCCAAGGATTCAGCTTCTGACTAAGCCTTCCTCAAACTTGTACTCTGCTTGGCTAGACAGGAATTTTGGGACTGATAATTACTGGGAGGGTACTGAGTTGAAGAAAACTTATTTTTTGCCAAGTGCTGAGACAGATCCAGGTAAGGTTTCAGACTTCCAGATAGCAAATCATCTGGATCAGAAATAGCAGCAGTTGACCAAAGATTATGTTGACAAAACAAGTGGGACGCCTTATGTAAAGTCTTGGCTTACACCCACACAGACTGAGAGCATGTTTACTGATTAACATGGAAGATCAGACCATGTACAATGCTGCACAAGGCAACATTTTCTTTAAGCAGAGCAAGAATCTGGATTTTAATGTCTTACTACACATATGTTCAGTACATGCATAATTTCTTATGGTAGAAGCTGTGTGTACTTTTAATTTATAGAGCAGTATTTTCCTGAATTTTGGAGAAGTTCTTGGGTATTTTCATAGAGTGTTTTCAGAAGTTCAGTAAAAATTCAGTGTAGGGCAATTCAATGTAGGTTCTATTTGAGGGCCAAATCATTTTTTAAAATCCTCATTTATGTCTGAAACCAGAGCAAAATCTATTTTTTTCTTGTGCAACCATAGCTTTTGAATAGTTTACCATCCAATTGCCAAGACCTTTTCTTCTGAGCATCTGGCATTCAGACATATACTATTATTTCACTAGCCATTTGAGGGGAAAGGTGCTTGGCAGTTTTGAAGCAAAGCAAAGCAAAGCAAACACTCTTTTTTTGCCTGAATTTAAAAAGTGGATAGGTGGGTATTAGCAATTTATTCTCTTCTATTTTGTGCAGAGTGAGGGTGGTTTTTGTTCTTCAGGAACTGTGGAACTTGAGTTGAGGCCCAAACCAAATGATATTCCTTTGCATTCTCCCTCAGCATTTCAAGCCTACAGCTGTAAAGACATTGAAGTGTGGCTTAAAATTATCTTCTCTGTGAATGGCCTGTTTCATGTTTGCTATTAAAAATAGTGAGGACTGCAGTCTTAATTCCTATTTTTGTTGTTTGGCACTGCTATCTCACTCTAAAACCAGAGCCCTTGAGTTTCTTACAGCATTCATAAAATGCAATAGAAAACAACCATTAGAAATCTATGCATAAAACAGAAAAAGTGTACAAATAAAATATGCTGAACTGCTTTGACTTTAAGCTGATGCTGTCCCTTATCTACAGTGTTGACCCTGGCCATTTAAAATATTCCTCACATAGGCTCATTAAACACCAGACTGTAAAAAAATTACATGTGACACACACATATACAAACAACATATTTAAACATGTTTAGTGCTTAAATTTCAATGCTAGACAATTTTCCATTTAAATAAAACAAATTATTTAATTATTCTGTGTACTGCCAAACCATATTCTTCAGCTATTATTAAATTGCAATGATTTTAAATAGATGTAAAAACAGTCTGCAATAAAGTAGCATGGGCTTGTATTAGTAATATTTATATACAACCATAATCAAAGACTAACTTGGGGTTTATAAACTCTTACACAGGTAAGCCTAACAATGGTAATTGGGACCAAGATTTCTATTGCTAATCATTGAAATCATGAAGTATGACATCATATTACTGCATTGCTTAACAACAGCAATTCTGGTACTCCCCCGTTACTGTTATTAAATGAGACGCATATAGGTTGTTACACAAGGAGTGAGATGCCGAGCACCCAAATTGTGACAACCTGACAGTGGAAAAGCTGTCAGCCAAAACTTCTAGGACCAGTCATAACTACCATTCATTTAGTGCTGTCACAAATTCAAATAATCATTAAATGAGGACCACCTGTGTATACACATTAAAGATATACATTTGTGCATCAAAATGGAATTTCAGACATTTGATAGAATGTTACTGCAAAAGAAGTAGCTTTATCACTACAGTGGTACCTTGGTATTCATCTTTAATTGGTCCTGGGAGGCACAAGTACTAAAAAAGGATGAGCACCAAATAAACCATGTGAACTACCACATGACCCTTTGTTTTGATTGGGAAGGACTTCTTATCTGTCCCTTTTCCTATGTCAGCAACCTTCCCAGCATGGCTGACTTCCTATCTGTCCTCTGCAGCTGATCTCCCTTTTCTTTTGCAGCAGGACAAGTACTAAACAAACAATGAGTACCAGGACTACAGTTTTGCATCAAAATGCATCAAGTACCAAATCTGACAAGTTTTGAAGCAGTTGAGTACCAAGGTACCACTGTATTTAATTTCTCACCTGCTCCTGCTCTGAATTTCTCACCTGCTCCTGCTCTAATAAACTCTTCCCTCATTGTTACATTTAATCACTACATCCACAGATTAAACTCAGAATAAAATTCAGTATGCTTGATTCCATTCTAAGGGAATGGGGTGACAATGTACTAAATGAACAGCATAAGGCTGCTGAGTAAGTGTAGAAAGATGCTGTTACGCCTTGAAAATCTAAGTGCAGATTAAACAGTATCCTTGAGAAGATTATCTAAAATGTCATAAAATGTTGAGAAGTGAGAGAATTTGCCTTGGTGTTTGCGTGATCACCATGCAAACTTCTTTGAATTCAAAGAATTATTTGAATTAAAAGACTTCTTTGAATTAAAAGACTTATTTGAAGGAGCGTTGGCTTACCTGAACGACTCTTCTCAGCATGATGATGAAGAATCCACCAATGGGTTATTTCAGTCCTCCTGCCCAATCAGACTAAATTGTCAAGTTGTCACACCCCTCTTTGCCTGG
Organism: Bothrops alternatus; assembly: GCA_034064705.1. Taxonomy (NCBI): domain Eukaryota; kingdom Metazoa; phylum Chordata; class Lepidosauria; order Squamata; family Viperidae; genus Bothrops; species Bothrops alternatus. The sequence continues at coordinate 31,924,958 of JARGCV010000009.1, forward strand.
GACCTCCCAGTTTCATCGACGGCGTAGCCAATCACAACAGTTCGACGTGATGACTCTCAAAGCAGGTACCAGGAAAACAACAACAACAACAAGCCCCTGACCCTGACCTAACTGATCTGTGAAACGGGGAAGCGTGGATTCTTCATCATCATGCTGAGAAGAGGTGTTCAGGTAAGCCAACGCTCCTTCTCCAGCATGATGACTGAAGAATCCACCAATGGGACGTACCAAAGCTCCTGGAGTCCCTATGGGCGGGAGTCAGTTGGGGCCTGTGTTCCTGATGGTGTCACTACTTGTTGTAAGATACGCCTGCCAAAGGCGGCCTCGGCCGAGGCAAATTTGTCCAAATGGTAATGTCTAATGAAAGGGGAAGGCGATGACCATGTCACCGCCCTGCAGATGTCCTGAATCGACCCCTGAGTTGCCCATGCCGCCGATGTGGCAGTGCTGTGTGTGGAATGAGCTGTCACATGACTAGGAACAGGCAGGGCAAGAGAAACGTACGCATTCGCAATGCAAGCCCTGATCCACCGACGTATGGTGGAGGCTGACACCTTTTGGCCCATAGAAGAAGGCTGAAAGGATACAAACAGGGCTTCAGATTTGTGGAAGGCTGCCGTGCATTTGATATAACAGCGCAAAGCTCGCCTTATGTCCAGTGAATGCCATTGCCATTCCAAGTCATGCGACGGGTGAGGACAGAAGTCCGGAAGAATGAACTCTTGTGATCTATGGAACACTATGTTTATTTTAGGGATAAACGAGGGATCTAACCTGAGAACCACCCTGTCCTCATGAAACGTACACAGATCCTTCCTGATCGATAAAACAGCCAGTTCCGATATACGTCTGGCAGAGGTAACAGCTATTAGGAAGGAGACCTTGAGAGACAGGTACCGCAAGGAACATGTTTTAATTGGTTCGAAGGGGGATGACCCAGGGTAGGTCCCAAGAAAGGTACCTATGGACTACAGGTGGCCTAGTATTGGTGACACCTTTAAGGAAGGCCCAGATCTTGGGGTGTTGGGACAGGGATCCTGAAGGATCCCAAGAAAACACTGTGGAAAGGGCCACTAGCTGTCTGCGGATAGTGTTGGGCGATAACCCCTTGTTGAAGCCCTCCAACAAGTAATCTAAAAGCTTTGGAATGGTTAACTAAGACAGACTCACATGATTCTTGTCACACCAGTGACAGAAATTCCTCCATGTATGGTCGTAGATACGATTAGTCGCCGGTCTCCTGGCAGCCTGGATCATGTCGATCACCCCTGCTGAATATGACTCTCGAGTCAGGGTGCGGCGTTCAAATGCCAGGCGGTCAACTGGAGCCATTGGGGGTCTGGATGCTGAAGGTCCCCCTGTGTCAACCGTATGTGACTGTCTGGTATCCTCCACAGGGTGGAGATGGAGAGGCTCACCAGATCTGCGAGCCATGGCCTCCTGGGCCAGTGAGGAGCAATGAAGATTACCTCCGCCTGTTCCTCCAGGATCTTCCTGACAACTGCCGGGAGCAGAGGCAGTGGGGGAAAGGCGTACAAGAGGCCTTGCGGCCATTGGCTATGTAGGGCATCCGCCCCCTCCGCTCCCCAAGAGGGGAACCAAGAAAAGAATCTGGCCAGCTGGGTGTTTTCTGGCGAGGCGAACAGGTCTACTATTGGATAACCGAATCTGTCCGAGATCTCCCTGAAGACATCCAGGTGCAGTCTCCACTCTGAATGGTCTATAATGGACCTGCTGAGGAAGTCTGCCTGCCGATTTGCCTCCCCCGAGATGTGCTCGGCCCTGATGGAGAGTAGGTTGCTCTCTGCCCAAGAGCTCAATGCTCGAGCCTCTGCCATAAAGGACTTGGACCGGGTGCCCCCTTGTTGATTCACGTGAGCTTTTGCAGCCACATTGTTCATTAGGACCAGCATATGTTGCCCTTTGAGTAGGGCTCGGAAATGTTTGAGAGCTAGGTGGATCACTCTGAGCTCCAACAAATTTATGCTGTGCCTCAGGTCTGTCCATGACCACTGACCCTGAGCCATCTGGGTTTGGAGATGTGCTCCCCAGCCGAAGAGACTCGCGTCCATGGTCACGCTGATGTGATGAGGCTCTTGAGAATGGCCGAGGTTGCCCACCAGCCAAGAGACCCACCTGACGAGGGACGCGCACCAACTGGTTGGAGGTACTGGTGTGTTGCCTCTGGTACGGGAGCAGAAACCACTGGAGGGTCCGAGCATGTAGTCAGGCCCATGGCACTATCGCTATGCAGGATATCAATTTTCCCAGGAGCTGGGAAAGGAGAGCCAACGGTACAGCCCTGCTCCTGCGTACCCTGAGTACCAGGTCTCTGGATATTCCTGCGCCTCTCCTCTGACAGGTACACGTGACAGGTGTCCATGTCTATAACCGCGCCTAAGTGTAGCAGACGGGTCAAGGGAGTTGTCTGGCTCTTTTTGAAATTTATCAAGAACCCGTGGTTCTGTAAAGTCCTGATCGTGAGGGCCAAATCCACCTGTGCAGTGGAGGCTGATTGTGATTGAATCAGTATGTCATCCAGGTAACACTGGAACCCGCACCGGGACCAATCTTAAATGGGCTGCCAGTACCACCAGGATCTTGGTGAAGACCCTGGGGGCGGAGCAGAGGCCGAAGGGGAGAGCTTTGTACTGGTAATGGCGGTTGAGATAACAAAACCGCAGATACCTGCGATGTGCCAGGAGGATGGGAATATGTAGGTATGCCTCTTTAGATCTATTGATGTCAATAGATCCCCTCGCCTGATACTGCTCAAAATGGAATGTAATGTTTGCATCTTGAACCTCCGGTATTGTAGGTGGAGGTTCAGACCCTTGAGGTCGAGGATTGCTCTCCATTCCCCTGAGGATTTGGGGACTACAAATAGAATGGAGTAATACCCCAGTCCCGCCTGATTCAGAGGGACCTCCTCTATGGCTTCGATGCTGAGTAAGTGTTGAATGGCATCTTCCATGAGGCCTCTTTTTATTGAGTTTCTCACGGCTGGGTAAGACACGAAATGGTCTACTGGCATGGATTTGAACTCCAGAGACAGGCCTCTCTTATGGTTCACAGAACCCAAGAGTCCGTGGTAGTGCTTTCCCATTGGCGGATGAAGAGGCTGATTCTGCCGCCAATGAGGGGAGCCCCTTCCGAGTCACTTGGTGCGGCGGAAGGGACGACCGCCCCTGCCACGAAAGGAAGACTTGTTCTGGTGTCTGAAACCAGGACCGGTCCCTGTAGTTTGGCCTATCAAAGGAACGTTCTGGTTTAGGCGTTGCGGGCCTGTAGGATTGACCCATCTCTGCCGCCGCTCCAGACCGAAAGGGCTGACACCGTCCATAGGGGAGAAAGCGCCTGCTGGCCCTCCTCGTCAAATGGGAAATGACCTTTTTTTTGTGTAAAATTTTTTATTATTAGATATACATTTGTACATGTAAACAAAGAAAAAATTCAAGTTAAATGCCATTCAACTTAATACAATCATTTTAAATTTGTAAACCTTCTTCACTCCGTATATCAAGATTTAACTATAAGCCAAATACATTTTAAAATTTTAAATGTCACTTCTTTTCAGTTCAATCCATTGGACATCAAACAAACAAATCATCTTATTAAAAATAATAATTTTCATGTCAATACACCCATCACTTCAAAAAGTACATTCTTAGTCGATTTAATATATATCTTCCATTAGTCACCCTCTCATGTCTCTTGCTCATAAACTTAGTCCTTAAATCAGTCCATAATACTTTGCCTTTAATTCATTGCATAAAATATTAAATTTCACTTCTTTTCAATCAAAGTCTGGGCTTCTTCTTCTGCCAGTTGGATTTCCATAACAAAGCTTCCCTTCCAAGTAATAAGTCTCTCTTTATTGCTTGCCATATCACTTGATTCCATATAAGCCATACTCTGTGAATTCTGTCAGTTTGCCAATAGAAATTTTTAGCCTCCTCTCCTAGATATTTTTCCAAGCTTTTACAAAAATTCTTTTCAAATCTTCTTGCTTCTCATTTGGGGATTCTTCCAGTCCCCTGACCCTAATTGCTGTCATCATCTGGCGATAGTGCATCATAGTTGAGTGGTGTTGCACCTCACTTTTCATCTCAGCAAGTTGTCTCTTTTCTTGTCTCTCCACCTCTTCCATCTTTTCTTCAACCCCCTCCCAGACCCTCTTAAAAGTTCTCCCAGTATCTTCTCTCATTTTCTTATTGTGCGTTTGTATTGTTTCTTTGGTTTGGTCTAAGTCTTCAATAACTGCTTTGCTTTGATCTTCCACCTTCTCCACTTGTCTGCTTTGTTCCTTCTGCTTCTTTTCTAGTTCTTTGCCTTGTCTCTCCATCTCCTTATCCATTCCCTCCATCTTCCTATCCATTCCCTCTATCGTCTTATCCATTTCCTCCACCTTCATTTCCACTGCCTCTGTCGTCCATTTTTTCCCACCTTTTCTCAGAATTGTCCTTTATTATTTCCAGCTTTCTCACTATTTTTCCAAACATTGTTAACATTGCATCTTTTAATTCTTTCATCATATGCATTTCTGGAGAGGCCTGACTAGGCAGGGGGGCCCGGGATTCTGTAGATATGGAGGAAGATGGGGGGGCAGGTAAGTTGTTCCCTGGTATTTTAAGGATCTGGGCTGGGGAGGATGCTGCCACCTTTGAGGGCACCAGTTTGGACTGCATAGTGGCCATCCTATCTTCAGTCCGCTGTTAGCCAAGCTTCTTTATGCAGAGAACTAATCCTTACGCTTATATTGCCAAGATGTACTCTCTTATATTCTTCCTTAGGTTTATTTTGTATAGTTTTTAAGTTTTGCGTCTAGTCTGCCCTCTAGCGGTCACTCTCATATTGCAGTTTCTCTTCCCCCTTTCTCTTCCGGTCACTTTCTCTTTAAAGTAAAAGTAGTCGCCACCTTGGGTACATTTTGTTTATTGTGGACGTAGTTGATCCGAGGTAAAATATAAGAAATACTTGCTTTTTAGGCTCCTGCGTTCAGTCTGTCAATCTCTGTGCCTCTTTGAAAAGTTTTCCTCGAGCGGTGGCTGGTCTCAGCGTCTTGGACTGTCAGCTGACAGAAGCAGCTCCGGGCTGGAGCTATTGTGAGCGCCCGGGGAGTCCTCTTTCTTCCCCCCCGAACGTTTTTTTGGGGAGTTTTCAGAGGATCTCAACCCCCACTCACAGCTCTTCGCCCCTTCTCCGACCGAGGAGGGGGTTTTTCTGCCGCGAAAAACAGCTGTTTTGCGCTGTTTTTGCGGCTTTACAAGTCCCGGAGCTCAGCGCCTCCGAATGAGGCTATATTGACCCCAAGGCAGCCACCGGAAGTCAAATGACCTTTTGCTTTTGTTTGTTCTCAATGAGGAACGGAGTCAATGCCTCCCCAAACAGACTGCCTCCCTTGAAGGGAGCGGTGGCCGCTTGCCACTTGTGTTTATTCTTGGCCCTCCAATTCTTAAACCAGAGTAGCCGCTGAGCAACTACGCCGGAGGCCATAGCCCGGGCCGAGTGTTTGGCAGAGTATAGAGATACATCTGCCATGTATTTGGATGTAGCTATTAGTTTGGTGAGGTCCTGGTGGATTCTGACCTCTTCCAGGGGGATTCTATCCTGCAACTGTCTGAGCCAGGTCAGTGATATTCTGGCAAAGAATGATGTGGCGGTAGCCACCTTCGCTGCCCATGAAGATGCCATGTGAACTTTGCGTAACGCCAGTTCGGATTTCTTATCCTCTGCCTTAAGGGCATCTGAAACATCTGCAGGGAGACTAGCTGTTGAAAAGAGTGGGGCTAGAGTTTCGTCCACTTTGGGCACCTCCTGGGAGGGCTGAGCTGCTGGTGATTCCCATTGTCCTTGAATGTTCTTCAGGAATAAGGGGGGGCAGGGTATTTGTAGGTGTTTGACTACCGGTTCAGTGAACAGAGGGTTTGTGTCCTGAGCTGTGGGACCCTGTGAGGTGGGGACCGGATCGGAGGAGAGCTTACCTGCTGCACAGGCCCTGCGCAGCAAAGATGGAAAGAGAGATGTGTTGAAGAGCTCTGCCATGGGTTGTGAGTCTAGTGCGGGTTCCTCACAATCTGATCATCTGTCTGCACCGTCATCATAATCCGATTCATATGAGGAGTCAGATTCAGGGGAGTGTGAAGCCAAGACGATGCTTGAACGATCCAGTGTGGGCCGTGTTGAAGTAGTGGGTGCTGAAGAGGGGCCCGGAATGGGCGACGTTTAATGATGGCAAGATGATGCCATGGCCTGAAGGACCGCCTGCGAGATCATTGATTGTAGCTGGTCTGTAAAGGACGGCTCTAGCGGAGGCCGTAGCCCCGCAGCTGTTGATGTGAATGGCACTGGTGGTGCCGCAGATGGGCCTGGAGCATCAAGGTCCTCCCCAAACAGGGGTGGTCCTCCCTGACCAAAGGTCTGAAGTGAGACCTGCTGTTGTCCACTCTCCGGTGACCAGGTTCCCGATGAAGACAGCTGTTGTGTTCCTGTCCCTGGGCCTGCTGGTGCGGGGAGCGGAGATGTGCGTTCTTGCCCAGCTGACAAACGTTGTGCCCAGGAGAATTGCTTCTCCAGGACTCTGTGTGTGCGTTCAGCCTGCTTATCGCTTGTCTTACCAGCCTTCCTACCGTATTTAGATTTCACTTTGGCTTTCCCCTTGGGCGCTTCTGGAGCCGAGGCGGCTTGCTTGGATTGGGCATCCATGCCCAAAGGCTGTGGCTCAGTGTTGTCTGCCATGTTGATCGAGAGGCGCCCCAGATGTGAGTCTGGAACTAACTTGCTCTGCAAGAGACGTCAGGAGGCCCCCGGGGGAGGGACTGACTTTGCGTGGAACGTGAGCTGGCCCACTGGCTAAACCGGACTCACGTTGGGCACAGCGAGGCGCTCATCACCAGGCCAATAGAAAAGTAGAATGCAAGCCCTGAGGCTTAAATGTGACGAATCACAAGCGTCTCACAATAGTGGCAATAGTCAGGTCCAGCGGGCAACCACTAGATGCAGAGAGGCAGATACTAATGTGATGTAAGACGAGCAAGGCCTGAGTTTGCTTAACAGTACTTCAGTTGGAGCCACCAAACTTGTTGTGACTGTGATGTCTCCTGAATTTGGAATAAGACCTCCAGGCAAAACCTAAACTTAAGACTAGAGTGAATCCACAGCAATTGTATACATGCCTATCTATGAGGATCCTAGAATAAATGCATATTTAGCTATCTATAATCTAAATAATTAAAGTGAAAGTAAAATAAAGTAAGCCTCCAAAATGGCGACAGCAGCTGGTGAACCAGCTGGAAGCTTCCTTATGCAGCTTCTCAAGATGGCGGATGCCCTGAACCCAGGAAGGAAGGGTGGGGTGCGTGGGGGGACCTGACCAACAAGGCTTGGCAATTTGGATGAATTACTCCTTCGATCCTCTCGGATTCAAGAATTGGGGGGCGGGACTAGCGATTCACACCCAACAGCTGATTGGTCTCAATGGTGCAGGCCGCGTTGCAAGGCCTGCTTCGCTCTGAAAGGCGGCTGGGGAAAAAAGCGGAAAAAATCGGCTTTACTAGTTTCTGCAGCACTAGCAATCCCCTCAGCACCGTTGATCAGCCTTCCAGAATCTTCATGTAAATTATCAAGGCTGAACGGGCACCAAAATGGCGGCCACGAGCTGGGGAATGCCGACCGAGCCCGGTCCTAACTATGAGGCCATGTGGTTTCAAAATGGCGTCCGCAGGGGAAAACAGTAATTCCTAATGGGGAAACAGCTCCACTAAAACTAAAAGTTTTTTTGGTTTTTTTTTTTGCCCCTTACCACAGTGGAGATCTGAGAACGAGCTCAGCCCTGCGATTTGGAAAAAAAATGCAGCCACCCACCTACCCCTTAGGGAGGGAAGGAATAGTATGTTCCTCCCGTGAAAGAAAGGGAATAGGGCTTAAAATTCCTTATGAGAGGAATAATCAGAGGCTAGAAACCTCTACTTTATCAAACTAAAGAATCCACCAAGGGTTTTAAATTAATTCAGTCTAATCTGCAATCCAATCAACTTGAGAGTCAAGGTATCACGTCCTCATGGGCGAAAGACTAAGATGAAACTGGGAGGTCCCAGGCAAAAAGGGGCGTGACAACTTGACAAATTAGTCTGATTGGGCAGAAGGACTGAAATAACCCATTGGTAGATTCTTCAGTCATCATGCTGGAGAATTAAAATCAGCCTAGGTGGTCTATTTCAATTTAGAAAAACATAGACCAAAAAAAGTGCCTTACAATCAAAGGCTGATTTTCCCCTTTTGCAACTTTTCATTTACATTTCCAAACATACTCATCTTCTGTCTCAAAGTTCTGTAAGATGCTCAAATAGTCCATCCCTTAAATTCATTCCTGGTGCACCTTTCGCATGATAAGGCTGCTTCCCTTGGACCATTAACATAGGATAAAAAGGCAGATTTATTGCTAAGAAAATAAAAAACAAGATTCATTTCTTTCTAATTTTTATGTTCCACTCTGGTTTTTTTTTTCCAAAAGTGCCATTAACATTTGCATCTTCCTATTTTGCACATTCCTTTTTCATCTCAATCGAGATGAAATATGTTCTTCTAGGTCAGCGGTTCTCAACCTTGGGGTGGCGACCCCATTTGGGGTTGCACGACCATTTCGCGGGGGTCGCCAGACACCGCGGGCCGCCATTTTGGGTTTTTTTATTTTTTATTTATTCTTTTTATTTTTTTGGCGCGCGCACGCCGCGCATGCGCAGATCCGCCCGTCCCGCCGAAAAAAAATAAAAATAAATTTAAAAAACTAAAAAAAATAAAAACAAAATGGCGGCCGCAATGGGCGGATCTGCGCATGCGCAGTGCGTGCGATGGGCCGATCCGCGCATGCGCAGATCCGCCCATTGTGGCCATTTTGTTTTTTTAAAATTTTTTTTCAGCGCGTGCGCCCGGGTCAGGGTCACAGCGCACATGGGCGGGGAAAGTGGGGTCTCAACCTGAGAAAGGTTGAGAACCACTGTTCTAGGTTTAATATTCAGATTCAGATATCTCTTTGGCCTATGTTTGTGACCTTGGATGTCCCTTGAGCTAGTAAACACTCCTTCTGAAATCTTGCTAATGGAATGTTGATCTACAGGAGAGTCAAGAAGATGGTGCTGAATCACTTGTATCAGTATTTATATCCCTAACAGCTGCATCACAGGTTAAATTCTCGTAATTCAGCTTCAGGATTCTATTCCCTAGCTGTGGTTTGCTGAAGCTCACATTCTGTCAACCACAGTGAATGCAAGGACATGTATATAAATTTTTTTTTTGTTGTTAGCTATTTTGTTAGCTATTTCTTAGGATGATTTGCTACCTGTAGCTAAACTTCCCACTGCACTTTTTTCCAGCATCCTATGATTATAGCCTTTTATCAAAAGGTCAGGAACAAATTTTCTAGCTTGTCTCTTTCTTACACAACTGTCTGCAATTTCCAAAAGAACAGCAGCTCTTCCATAGGGAGGAAGGTTTGGGGAATTTGTCTTTTGCTAACTTCATTCACAACAGTATCTTTGCAGGACTTCAATACATCTGCAAGTTATCTAAGGCCGAAGGAAAATGGGAAGCACAGCTGTTAGTACAAACATGCATAATTAAGAGAAACTGAAAAGAGACTGAAATATGGGATAGCTTATTCAAGCCCACTATGTCTTTCTCAATCTATTAAATAATGTAGAATTTATCAACCTTTCATTGAATATATAGGAAGCAAAGACAGATATAGGAAAGGACACTTCATAGTCCCTGATAATTTGAATTCTTTGTAAGAACTGCATTTTTTCTTTTCTGGTTTGGCCCTTGTAAAGAACATCCATCTAGCTTTTTGAAATAAGCAATACACACGTCAGCATTTCCTGTAATACAAGAAACTTAGGAGTGACACTTTTAGGGTAGTGTAATTTTGCATCTTAAAGATGGTAAGACATCACAGGTCAAACTAAAATGCATTTAAAACAATTTTCGGATTTAGCTCTGCTAAAGTTTGTTGCATACAAAACTAATCTTGTATCCGTTACAGAACTTTTGCATTTTTCAGGTGCTGCAATATGTTTATAAACAAAATTCCTCAGAAAGAGGAAAATGTATTCCAGTTATCTGTGGAAATGAGAAACTAATTTTCAAAGTAGTTCCACAAATACAGAGCACATGATGTCGAGAGTAAACTAATTTTATGTGATTGCTTAAAATCAGGGCAAGCCCTAAATACTAGAATTTCTACATCTGCCTTACAAACAGCTCCTTAATGTTGTGAAGGGTGTGTGTCTTCCCCTTGGCAGCAGTTGACTTGTTGATAGAGAGGAGCCTCCCAAATCAATGAGCTATCAACAATAGCCTGTTGTTTTGCATGAGGAGAGGGTGAGTATGTGTCAAGTACACCTGAGATAATTCTCCCCATGTTATATAACAGGCCCAGGGGACATATTAAGCAATGACAAAAAGAGGATTATTTTCTTCTAGCCTATGCAGGAGGACGTAATAGGGGATGGAGAATAATACTGAAATACCTGTGGGCTCTCTAAACTGGGCATGTAGCCAAGTGAACTGGAAAAACATACAACCTCCGAACACAGCTGCTCTTCAATTACAAATAAATCTACAAATAAATTCTCTGTCTCGTATTTCAAATGTACTGATGAGGGTTTGGCACTGAGGAAGTTAGTGCTGCTTTGCTTACTTACCCTTAGATATGTACACTAAGCATAAATTGCCCTGAGCATATACAGAGGAATTTGGCACCTTTCCTTCACGTGGGCTTTCCAGAAGTAACAGCCACTTTGTACTGTCATCACAAATCATTCACAGAACATATTGCGTTCTATATTATTTCTCTGTGATTTTAAGGCCCCTCTATGATTCAAGTGCAGTACAAATGTGCTGTGAAGATCAAAATGATCTAACTTGATGAAGACACAATAAAAGCACAAATAAGGCAATCAACATTAAGTGTACACTTGCTGTACATTTGGGGGGGAAAAGCTTTAGCAATGTCTTAACTGAAAATAGATAAGAACTTGGCATTAGTAACTAATTGCTACATTAACTTAGTAACAGAGTTGACGTTTTCATACTAAGCCAAACTGTCATTCATTTGGGCTTGTGTTAGCAAGTGTGAAATCAACCTCCATAGTTAATAAATTAGGCCACCAGTAAGGTTTCAATGGACTATGGTAAAAATAGACAAGGTATGTGAACTTTGTCATGGTGGCAATGAAAAAGATAAATTTTGTATGAGGTATTCTTGAGCATGAAAAATAAATTTATATTGCATTTTTGTATAAAGCTACAGTGCAATCACATTTGAAATACTGATAGTGTAATATAAGAGCTATCTCAAAGCAAAAATCCATTTGAAAATGTTTCAACTACTTCAACTACTTAGAACGATAATTATTGGACACAGAATTTATAAAAAAAATATGCATAGTAAAAAGAATATGAGTTTTCTTCAACCAATGGGCAAGAGTACTGAATTAGACATCCTAAAGCATGTCGCACAATGTATAATGTATGAAACTTCTGATTACTGATAGAAATTACAAGTTGCAGACCAACATCCACTGGATCTCTTCAAACCTTTTCAACTGGATGGTATTTGCTATTCCTAAAATACCAGATTGTTATTGGTATTTTAACTCTTAACTCCTAACCTAATACTTAGTTTTCAGAGGAAAGTAGGTAAATTACACTATATTTGGAAAAATGAGGCTAAATAATGTTTTTGTAAAACAACAGCAGACATTTTCTTTAAACTGTGGAAGTTGTTTAGTTTGGTGTTAATGTGCAATTAACACAATAGAACATTTTGTCTCATATGTACAGAACATGACAGGAAATGTTCAGTATGACTTAGTTATAATTATTTTGTTGCTAGGGACACTGAGAGGTAAAATGTGATTTGGGTTTGTCTATTATGACCACATTTTGGATAGAAATCTACAGGAATGACAATATAACTAAAGTGATAAGGAATGTATATACTCCTCTTGGTGTGTCTCCAAGACATTATGTCAAGACCTTAGAAATGTGTATTTCTTATATTCAGGAAGATGGCAAAAACAATTAAAATATAAGCAATTTTTCAATTCCTGGAGTTGTTTTAGATTTCTAGGGTTAAAAAACATCCTATAAATGTTGCCAGCACTAATGTATATCATGATTTTATAAAAGAAGATTGTTGAATTTGTCTTTACTGCTGTATCAAAATGATATTTTGGTACTAGCAGTAAAGACAATGAAATTCAACAATCTTCTTTTATAAAATCATATTTTGGTACCAATTTAGGGAGGCTGTGTTAGATACAGTGCATAAATTAAGTCTATTAAGGCCCATTGGTCATGACTTCTATATGGAACTTCCATTGCTTTAAATACTATTCAGTTTGAAACCATGAAAAGCTGTTCTTTCAAAACCAGTTTGTAGGCAGACTCAAAACATGTTCTATGAAAAAAGAATGTTGGATTATCAAACTTTCTCTGATTTAGAAATGTTCCTACAAAATGATTTCTAAGGTTTCATTTTTGGAAGAAAAATATTAAAGCAATAAAATAGCAAAATATTATGCAATCTGTTCTTCCTGACTAATACAACTACGGATGTGTAGTATAAAATTACTTATTATGGATTACTTATTAGTTTTGTAAATAATACATTAAAATTTACCCATACAGCATATAATGGGGAAGAAAAGTGTGTAGGATCCAGAAGATCGTATGTATGGTGAATATTCTTCTTTTATTTATGATCCAGGTATATTTAAGATGTAGGGTATAATAATTATGGCCTATTAGGAAACAGAATCAAGTCTCACAAAGTACAAGAATGCCTTATTATCTTATAGATTAGTTTGTGTTTCTCTTCAGTATTGCTTTCTTGAATTATTGGGCCAAGTGGTATATGCATAAAATGGCTGGATATGGCTCTAAAGTGCATAATAGCACAGGTATGCACCAAAAGACAAACATGTACAACAGCTCTGATGCAAATGAAATTCTACCCATCCCAATTGTTCATTTCCATTCACTAGCTATATATAAATCATGATAGCTAGTGATGTTCTGATTTTTCCAGATCTGAAATTAAACTCAATCTCACCAAGCAGTTTCATGTAATGCAATTCAAACCATAAAGTTAGAGTGGGATTTTGATCACTGATGAACAAATATTAAAACAAATAACATCAGGTTTCTTTTCTATTTCTACATAATTCATAAATGGAAAATATTCTTCCAAAAGTAAGACATTTGATATCTACTTATTTGTCACTGTTTTTCCATGGTAGTAAGCAAGATGGGAAGAATAGCCTAGTGAAAAAGTGCAGCTCTTGCTTCTACAGTATTGCTATTTTCACTGTATAGCTGTATATAAACAGATACCTGCTACTGACAGTGTACCTATTAAGCATAAAGTTGTATCTACATTACTCTGAATTAAGTTATGTTCACAATTCCATAATCAAATGTAAACAAACAAAACATTTTTCACTGTGATATTTCTGCTCTATTTTCCCCAAAGAAAATGAAACACAAGGAATTATCAGAAAAAAGGCATTATATTTGGGTTTACACCATATTTCAAACCGATTTTGGTTTCAAACAATCAAATTTGAAAGTCTATTTTATAACAATAAGTGACCCAGACAACCGTAATTCAAGAAAAAGGAAAGGGGAAAATAAAAAGAGATGTCCATCACACTTAATATAGAAACCAAGGGTTGGTCTCTTCCACAGGAACACTCCGAGGAATGTTAGTTTCAGTTGTTCTGAGTTTCTTTCCCTTCCCTTTGGTGTTGTTACTAACAAAAAGTCCATTGTTTGGTTAAAGCAAAGCAACAGTCTTTTTTTTTTCTGCAGTCTTACAGCAGCAAATTTCATCTTACCAGTAGGAAACACACACATGCGCGCACACACACAAACTCACAGACATTGTACAGTAGCCTGTGCCGCTTTCAAGAAAGCAAAACACAGACACTCAGTTCTTTTAAGTGGTCACTTGTTAGAATCATACTAACTTTTAGACTAAGGAAAGAAAATACTGCACAGGTCTTCCACATTAATGTTGCAAATTATCCATTTGCAATGCATTGATTTCCCCATTTGTTCAAAAAGCATCGCTGAAATCTGAAGGCACCTGAAGACAGCCCTGATCTTTTGTATGTTTTGGTTTTGTCATTTTAACTAGTGTGCTGGTCTGAAATTGCAAAACCACTGTTCTTTGCACTGCAGCATACTAGTTGCAAGTTATGTAAAGACCAAGTACTGGAAAAGGAGAACTTCTTCAAGGAGTCTCAACTTATAGCTACACATTTGCCTTAAAAATAAAACAAAGGGCAATGTTTGAAGGCCCCTCTTGGATAAATGCTGTGGTTTTGGCTAACATTTTTTTTTTGGGGGGGAAGAAACTGGTCCTTTACCAGCTTCAAGAAAAAAACATGTATTACAGACTGCTGTAATCTAAATGCATCAGAGATGCATTCTATTGACCAAAAGAAAAAACCGTAAGAACCCGCTCTTTTGAGTATTGTTTTCAACTTCTCCATAGTACTACCTAAACGTATTGCCAGGACTATCAAATGCCACAAGCTTTTGGGAAGACACCTGAAAAGAGAGGTGGGGGAAATACACTAATAAGTGGTGGGAGGGGGCAGGAGAGGGATGTTAAACACTAGTAGTCCTTGTTCTCACATGTTGAAGTTTCTGATCAGAAAATAAAGCAGATCCTGAAAACGTTTTAAGGTGACATCCAACCAAATAAACATCACCAAAATCAGCAATAGGAAGTTTTTTTTCTCTTCTCCCTATATAAATGATCACACTTTAAATCAAGTCCCTAACCAGTCGGAGGGCAGAAGCGGCAATTTTAGCACAAAAAGAAGAAAAGCCTAAACATGTCTGCCCCCTCCTCAACAGATTTTATGTTATTCCCATAGTTACATCTGAAGAAAAAGATGAACCAATTTGGTTTTGGTTATATTTATAATTTTCCAGCTCTTCCCTTCTGATGTTGTTTTAGCTGGGAGACATATTGGCATAAGAGTTTGGAGAGTCCTGCTCATTTATGGTGTTCAGGAGCACACACACAGGCTGTCTGGAGAGGTGGTGGTGGCTGTGTTCTCCATGCTGTTCATCTGAAACACTGAAAAGCCCTTCTTCCTCATCTCCATGGGATGGATGGCCACTGCAACTATCACAGAAGTCCATGGATCCATCATCAATGAACCCATCTAACTCCTTGAGATCATTATCATGGTGGTCCTGGTTACAGATACAGATTTCAATGCCTGAATCTCCAGTGAACCTTCGGTGCCTGCCTGGTGTCTTGTCTTTAGCATCTGAAAAAGCGCTGTTGGGATCTACGCTTTCTGAGTTGTAATCCTTAAGCAATTCTTCCTTACACTCTGACTCCTTGTCAGAAGTAGATACATTGTCAGCCGCATCTTCTAATTCCATTCTGCTGTTGGAATGCCTTGGCTCACCACATGCTGCTTTGGTAGCTGATTGCTCAACTGGCGGACTGGAGGATTCAGAATGCCCGATGCTTGGGGAGGCAGCGCTGTCCATATTTCCATTATTGCTTCCTGCTCCTGACAGAGTGCCTGCCTGAGCTGTCTGTAGGTTTCTTGTATCTGGTGCTGTACTGCCATTGCCGGGTGGAATGCATTGCTGATGTAAGGCACTATATGGTGGGGGAGGGGTTGGAGGTCGATTCACCACTTCCTCATATGGAGGTAGTAAATAATTTGGCAAAAATCCTAAATGGGGAGGCAGGGAGGACAAGTTACTTCCATATTTCTATATAGATGAAATCTAAATCACATTAAGACCCATTTTGTTCTATATAAGTACTTTTCTAGTGATTTCACTTTTTACAAAATCTGAATTTCTTACTTCATTTAGGAAGCAGCAATTGCTTATGCAATAACATGCAGGCAATATTCAAACCCAGAAATTCATGTAAACAATTTATGTGGGCTTTGATACAAGTGTTGCTAAATTAGTTATCTGACCCATGACTAAACAACATTCTGGAGAAGAAAAGGAAATATATAGCTATCTTATTATCCATTATAAAACTAGAGATCCATTTAACTAGTATTTCTCAGAAATAAATTTGAGATGTAAATACTTTCCCTTTACTTTTTCTTTCTATATTTCCTTTGCTTATCCCTTACCAAATTTAACATTGGTGTCCTGCAGATATTTTGGATTATAGTTCTTATAATCTGTGATATTATTTAGGATTTATAGGAATTCACTAAGGAACATTGGGAATTCTCAAGTTGCCTGCTCTTGATTTACTAAATATATCTACATTTTTTAGTAGAACACAGACAGAAAAATGGCATCAATCACTATTACAAATACTAATAACAAGATATCTTAGATATCAAGCTCCTTTTGCATTCTAGTGATATGTTACAACTCCTTTTTATTATAGCTCTATGACACTGATGTTGTATCAGTCACAGAGGAAAAAATATGAAAAATAAAAACAGCTCAGCTTTTATTACTAGTTCTGCTTTTGTTAAGACTAACCAGCACCTCTTGTTCCTTTTTACAGCAGAATCTGAAAAATAACTCAAAAAGGAATATACCGCTACCATGCTTGATACAAATTTAGTTCATGGTTTTATCTTTCTATTTCAGTCAGTCACCTATACAACTTAAATTTTGCCCATATCAATAAAGGTTAGCTTCAACTAGATCAAATTGCTAGAAAGGATAGAGCACAGCCTCTCAGGATACTATAAACCTGCACTCTGTCCTCATCAAACAACTTTTCTGTACCATTCCTGCCACTTTTTTTCTGGGGGGGGGGGGAAATCCCTGTTGTATTCATGTCCCCTCTCAATATAACAATATTTTGATCTTGATCTTTGAAGATAGCTACTCCTTGCATGCAGTACATACGGAAATAAAATGGCAGGGTGGAGTAGTTATGAGCTTCACGATAGGCAATCAAGTTAATTTCATGTTGCCTTTGTTGTGCCTGAAGTCTGTGTTTGGCGCGTCGGTGGTGGCAAACACAACAGCAACTCAAAATGATGATGATCGTCCATACTAGCCAGAACCCTGTGGAGAACGAAAAAGGAGGAAGGGAAAGTAAATTTTATTCAGAGCAATTCTTCAGAAAAAAACTTTATCTATAAACTACTGCATATGTGTGTAACCATTTGCAGAGAGTCTGCATCTGTCAATAGATCAACTGTCAGGCAACATAAATAGAAGCAACATGCAGAGTTACCGGGTATTTTTACATATTTATTCCAGTCAATTGTAAATAAGAGTCATCACAAAGATTAAAAATGAAGATTTGAATGAAAGTGGCCTGTGGGAAGCCACCAGTTGATATCATGGAAGTCAAGTGAGAACTATTGCTTCTGACAGAAAATATTTTAAGGCTGACTTCATACCAGGTAAGATGAAAAACAATTAAGTATGAATGGGAGAGAAGGGGCATTGTCTTACCTGAACGCCTTTTCTCAGCACGGAGATGGAGAATCCACCAATGAGTTTAGACTGTATTCCTGCCCAATCAGATCAAGTCAGCCAAAGCTGCCATGCCCGTCCTGGACCATAGAGATCCCAGTTTTGACACGAGCGTAGCCATTGACTGACAACACGGCATTGTGGCTCCTCCAGCTAATGCTAACCCTAGGCCTAAGTGACCTACCAGGGTGGGAGTGGATTTTCCATCTCCATGCTGAGAAAAGACATTCAGGTAAGACAACGCCCCTTCTCCAGCACTTGGAGATGGAGAATCCACCAATGGGACATACCAAAGCCTACTGTCCCTTAGGGTGGGAAGCAGACTGGTCCGGTGTGGCACTTTGGTGAATAACCTGTTGGAGAACTCTCCTGCCAAAGGAAGTCTCAGCTGAGGCAAACCTATCAATTTTGTAGTGCCGAATGAAAGGGGATGGTGAAGCCCATGTGGCTGCCCTGCATACCTCCTCAATAGACACCTGTGTGGACCAGGCCGCGGAAGTAGCTGCACTTCGTGTGGAATGGGCCGTGACCCGTCGTGGGACTGGCAATGTTTCCGCCTGATATGCCCCGGCAATGCATGCCCTGATCCACCTGCCAATTGTGGAAGAGGAGACCTTCCGACCTTCCGACCTTTGGAGGAAGAATGGAAGGATATGAACAGGGTCTTGGATTTGCGGAATTCCGCTGTCCGTGAAATATAGTACCTAAGCGCTCTACGGACGTCCAAGCTATGCCATTGTCGCTCCTGAGCGTGCGATGGGTTAGGGCAAAAATTTGGTAATACTATGTCCTGTGACCTATGGAATAGAGAATTTACCTTCGGTAAATTTACCTTCGAGTCGTAGGATCATTCTATCCTGATGGAACACGCACAAGTCATCCCTGACTGAGAGCACTGCCAATTCGGAGATGCACCGTGCGAGCGTGATTGCCACCAGGAATGCCACTTTGTGGGACAGGTGACGCACGTCGCATGTCGTTAGGGGTTCGAAGGGTCGCTTAGTGAGGGCCCGAAGGACCTGTGGTAATTCCCACGAAGGGTACCTGTGCACGGCAGGGGGGTCTGGCGTTGGAGGCCCCTTTAAGGAATGATTGGATTAAGGGGTGGTGGCTCAGGGTTCCTGCTGAGTCACATGTGAGGACCGTTGCCAGCGCTGCAACCTGTTTGCGCAGTGTGTTTGGGGCCAGGCCCCTGTCCAGCCCGGCTAACAAGTAGTCCAGGATATGGGAAATTGTGAGCTCCGAGAGCGACAACTGTCGTCCAGAGCACCATAATCGGAAGTCTTTCCACGTGGCCTCGTAGATGCGGTTGGTGGAAGGGTGACCAGAGGCCTGAATTATCATGATGACCCCCGGGGAACAGACCTCCCTTGCTAAGATCGAGCGCTCAAGTGCCAGATGGCTAACTGGAGCCACTGGGGATCTGGGTGGAGAATGACTCCCTGGCTGAGTGAGATCCCGGAACAGCTCCGAAAGGGAGAGACACATCAGGTTGGCAAACCAAGGTCTCCTTGGCCAGTAAGGGGCCCACCAGGAGTACCTCTGCCCGTTCCCGGAGGAGCTTGCATATCACTGCCGGGAGGAGGGGTAGGGGGGGAAAGGCATAAAGCAGGCCCTGGGGCCACAGGCTCCGGAGAGCGTCCGTCTGCTCCGCCCCTATGGCTGGAAATCGGGAGAAGCGAGGCAGCTGAGTGTTGAGCGGGGACGCAAAGAGGTCCACCCGCGGCAATCCAAAACGGTGACAAATTTCTCTGTAGATCCTCGGGTGAATGCGCCACTCTGAGTGATCCACCATTGTTCTGCTCAGGAAGTCGGCCTGAGTGTTCGCTTCCCCTGATATGTGATCGGCCTTGATGGAGGCTAGGTTGTGTTCTGCCCAGGTTCCCAGTAGGAGAACCTTGAGGTCTAGAATGGCTCTCCATCCCCCTGACGCCTTTGGAACGACAAAGAGGATGGAGTAGAATCCCTGGCCTCTCTGGCCCAGCGGTACCGGTTCTATGGCCCGTATGTGAAGCAGATGATGAACTGCTTCGTTCATCAACCATTTCTTTGTTCGGTTCCGGGGAGTTGGACAAGAAAGGAACCGATTTGGGGGATTGGTGACAAATTCTAAGGCGAGGCCGTGACGGATGGTGCTGAGCACCCATGCGTCCCTGGTGGTGTCCTCCCATGGTGGGCAAACAAGGAGAGCCTGCCCCCTATGGGAGGTGCTGATGGGGGTCATCAGGTGCGACGGAATGGCCTGTTGTTCCCTCGAAAGGAGCGCTTCCCCTGGGGTTGTTGCCTAGGTCTGGGAGCTTGCCTATCAGCCTGTCTCTCTTGTCTGTCTTGTCTGGCCGGAAAGGATTGGAAGGTCTGGGGCTAACTATATCTAGCTCCTGCATCGTGGATAGAATCTGGAGCGGTTGTCCTGTTTTTTGAGCAGATGATTAAGGACCTTACATTTGTCCTTGTTTTCAGTTATGTAGGAGTTCAGGGCGTCACCAAATAACTTGTCCCCCTGATATGGAGCCGCTGCTAGCTTCCACTTGGACTTTGCATCGGCTTGCCAATGTTTCAGCCAGATCATACGTCGGCCAGTGATACTGGATGCCATAGCCCTGGAGGAAAACCTGGCGGCCTGGAGGGTCACATCTGCAGTGTACTCCGTGGCCGCCACCAACTTACTGAGGTCTTGATGTGTCCGGATATCCTCTGCTGGGATCCGGGCTTGGAGCTGCCGGAGCCAACAGAGGGAGGCCCTATTAAAGAAGGAAGCAGAGGTTGCCGCTCTAATCGCCCATGCGGATGCTTGGTGCATTCTGCGGTAGATGAACTCGCACTTGTGATCCTCGGCTTTGAGGGCCTCAGAGAAGTCCCTGGAAATGGCTGTGGATGACACTAGGGGCCCTAAGGGTTCGTCCACAGTAGGCACTTCCAGTGTCTCTTCCAATTTCTTCGCAACACTGTACAACTTCTTGTCCGTGCTACCCGGAATGGGAAGAGAGGCCGGTGATGTCCACTGTTTCCTGATTGCGTTCAGGAACAGGGAGGGGCAAGGGATGCGATGTTGCATCGTGACCGGCTCTACAAAGTTAGGGTCTGCCTCCGAATCCAGTGGATCGGGGGGTATTGTCGCCGGAGGTTCAGGTCCCAGGTGAGCGGTGGAGTGGCCTTGCGTAGCAGGGTGATGAAGAAGGAGGGGTTGAATAGCCCACCGAAGAAGGGGGCCTTCGGTGGATCCTCCTCCTCCTCGGACATTGGTATATCCTGTTCCGTGACCGGCTGATCAAGGTAAGAGTCTTCAGATGCTAGAGACCCAGAAGGAGAGGAAGGGCTATCGTAGGCCTCCGTCTCCGGCTGTTGGATGTGCCTGTGGGTGGTGGCCACTGGTCTGGAGGTCTGAGCCCTGGCATCCAGGGCTCGATCTACCACCTGAGCGATGAGTAGGGCTAGGCGGTCTTCTGTCGGGAAGGTAGTTTGCTCGCTCGGGCGGAGTCCGGCTGCAGTAGGGGTGAATGTGGCCTCGGGGGTCCCTTGAGGAGCCCATGTAGCCGGGGCTTGGGCCACGGAATGAAGCTCGCCTGTGCCAAACTGCGCAGGGGAGTGTGAGGGTTCCCCCGTTGACCAAATCCCCTGAGAGGTTGATGGCCCCAGCGGAAGATCTAAAGCTAGGCCCTCGGGCTGGTGTCACGCAAACCTGCCTCTTTTCTGTGCTTTGGCAAACTCCTTTTCCAAGGCCTGGTGTCTCCTCTTGTCCTGCTTGTCTGTTCTTTTGGGAGTCTTGGTGGCAGATCTGACCTTAGATTTAGCTGCCGTCTTGTTGGTGCCTTCCAGACCAGGTTGACCTGATGAGGATGGCAGGGCTCCTGATGAGGCCAGGATGGCCTCCTCCATTCTCTGATAACGCTGGAACACGGCAGGGGGGCCCAGGTATCTAGAGAGTATTACACGCTGGGTAAGGACAGGCGTACTACAGGGGACGTCTGGAACCCAGGTACAGCCTCTGTGTGGATAAGGGTAGGCGCACTACTGGGGATGCCTGGAATCCAACTGTGGCTGCGCACGGATAAGGACAAACACACTACTGTACAACGGGCCCACCAGACAGGACTGGTCTGGCTATGAGGAGGTTTAGAGAGGTCTGCTGTAGTAGGCCTCGGTTGAAAGGCCCGGCTTGGAGCAACAAAAATGATGGCCGGCAAAAAGGAGGCCTCAGTGAATGTAGGTCCCAATGGTGGCCATCTATCGCGGATGGGAGCGGCCGTCGGCTAAAGGGCCTGCTCAGGCAGCGCCCGCTTTTTCCGGCTTAACTCCTTTGATTAGGATCCCCCTGGGGGGGCAATGCTTGGGGAAGATCCCCCTCCCCTGCGTTCCCGTGAGGCTGAGTGCGCCGCGTGGTCAAAATGGCGGCTGCTGAGAGCCTCCGCCGCTTCACCTTCAGGCTCGGGAGGGAACTCCTCGGAAGCCAGAAAACGCTTCTCTCAGCCCCTAGCCAGCTGATCGGCGCTAGCTAGAGCGCTCGTAAAAACCCCCTCCCGGCAATTTGTGGGCAGCCGCAGTTAGAAACGGCAGGAAACGTGACAAAATGGCGAAAGGAGGAAGTCGCCTGCCCCCGCCCCCACCCCCGCGCCGATCGACGGAATACCTCGCCTGGGCCTGCTGGCCCACGGAGCTCCAGCAATGTTATAAGGAACTCTGCCTTGACTCGGCTCTGCCAAGGGAGCCTCTCAGCTGGCTGGGCTAACAGCCGTTAGTCTCAATCAGTCTGGGGAGCCAAAGTATCGAATGGGGGGGGAGGATGGGAGGAAGGAGCCCCTTCCTTGCAAGGAAACTGGTTGGATAGCTTCCCTCAGTTAAGAAGAGCTGGGAGCAAGGCTTCCAACCCCTTCCTAAAAGGAGGGAAATAAGTCTTTGCTAACCACTACTCTACACTACCCTTGAAACAGAGAATCCACCAATAGGAGACTGTACCTGCCTAGGAGCCACGCTGCATATCCGTCCTGGGCAAGATCAAGTCAAAAACTGGGATCTCTATGGTCCAGGACGGGCGTGGCAGCTTTGGCTGACTTGATCTGATTGGGCAGGAATACAGTCTAAACCCATTGGTGGATTCTCCATCTCCAAGTGCTGGAGAAAGATGAGATAACCAAGATAACCATTAAATATACGGTTATTATAAAAAAAAGATTGTTTCTTTTGTTAAGAAATAACAAAGTATCCTTAAGGTAGTAAAATGCTCATGATAAAACAGCCAAAATTACCAGCAATTTTGTTTTCCGTTTGTAGAATTACAAGATGGAAATACCATTAAAAAAATCCCAATGTTTAGCAGAGAGAAGGGAAGGAGGGAATGGAGAATACCATAGTAGTGTTATAC
The DNA here is from genome assembly GCA_034064705.1 of Bothrops alternatus. Lineage (NCBI taxonomy): Eukaryota > Metazoa > Chordata > Lepidosauria > Squamata > Viperidae > Bothrops > Bothrops alternatus. Next base: position 31,947,825 of record JARGCV010000009.1, read on the forward strand.
CTAAAGTTGAAAAGGAAAGCTAGCTGTGTGACTTTGGGCCAGGCTTTCTCTCTCAGCCCAACTCACCTCACAGGATTGAGAAAGGAGTATTAGGTATGTTTGCTACCTAGAGTTACTTAAAAAAAATTATAAAGGCAGGATATAAATATAAATATGTGTGTGTGTGTGCATAGGTTTGTTTTTTCCTTCTTATATAATGCCTGAACTTGAGACCTCAGTACAGCTAGATTCTGAACAAAGGAAAGTAATTTACATTTTCAAAAAATATAATTTAGGATAAGTTATGTAATCTTAAGAAAAATAAGAACTGTAATCAAATTGGTACATGCTACCATCTCTGCTGGCAATGCTCATTTAGTTACTCATTTAGGGCAAAGGTTTTGAAGAATGGGAAAATTACTCAGTAATTGTGTTAATTAACTCAACTATAATTTTTTTTCATTGCAACCGTAGCACAAAAATTAATTCAATTGTTTTCTGTTTATTGCAAGCTCTCCCATTGCAAATCACTAAAAATGTAAGTAATATCTTCTTTTGGATCAGTAGTAGCTAAAATACGGAAAATAGTATTGGCTGAAAAAATTACATAAAAGCAAAGAATCATAAGAAATGTTTAAATAAAAATCGTGCAAACTAATTTTGGTTTCCAGTGCTTTAGTTTTTTTCAAAGAATATCTTCTAGTTGAACAGCTTCATCTAAAAATATGCATTTCTGAGCAAAACCATGAAATGCTTATATTCAGTATTTCTTAATAAAATATGAAAAGAAAAAGCAGCCTTCATTCATTGTCTTAAGGTATCATAGAACAACAACTTATTTTTAACTGAATCACTGCAGTTGATAAGTTAGCCCAGTTGTTAAGTGAATCTGGCTTCCCCATTGATTTTGCTTGTCAGAAGGTTACACAAGAGGATCACATGACCTGGGACATTGCAATGGTCATAAATATGAACTAGTTGCCAGCTGCATCTGAATTTTGATCACATGATCATGGGGATGCTGCAAAGATCATAACTTGAGAAAAATGGTCCTAAGTCACTTTTTTCAGTGCCATTGTAATGCTGAATGGTCATTAAATGAACTGTTGTAAGTCGAGGATTACCTGTAGTCAGTTTTGCCAGACTTCTGTTTCAATCTATAAAACATTTCTTGGGGGAGGGGGGGATAAAGATAAAATCAGATTCTAAAGCCAAGAGTAGTTATGATTTGCATTATAAAATGAATTTTAAAAACCTACACCAGAGTTCATAATAGTAATTGCAGCATTGAGACTGTCCACAGCAATGGCCTGTTTCACAACTGTAACTCTGATTGTTGATTCCTATGCAGGTTTCTTTGTCCTACAATGCAAGAAAGAAATATGTTACTAACAGCAATTTGACAAGTGAGGAGGCTCATGTGGGGCTTAATCCTTATGGACTTCTTCTATACCAGCGGTTCTCAACCTGTGGGTCGCGACCCCATTTGGGGCCGAACGACGATTTCACGGGGGTCGCCAAACACCACAGTCCGCCATTTGTTTTTTGGTCAGCCATTTTTTCCCCCTTTGACATGCGGGCCGTCGCGCCGCACATGTGCGATGCGGGCCCGCCATTTTTTTGGGGTCGGCCATTTTGTTTTGTTTTGTTTTTTGGGGGGCCGGGGTCGAGTCCTGGAAAAGGTTGAGAACCGTTGTTCCATACGTTATGGGTAGCTTGTAGCTATCTGAAAAGCACACAAAGTTAAAATAACCCTTGGAAATGAAATGAAAACCTTAAGTTTCCTTGATATCATCAAATTTAAAAAAATGCTATGTTTTTAGTTGCATTAAAATCAAATATTTTCTATAAGTATCCATCTGGTCTCATTGCTCGTTCTCTCCCCCCCCTCCTTTGTGGATCTGTATGTGCAGCAGAAATAAACTACCAGAATTATACTCTCTAAAGTACAGAAAGTGAACAAAAATTTGGAATGTTCCGTTAATAAAACATTGAAATTTCTGCAAGGAAAAAAAATCAGTTTTCCCCTGTACAGGTAGTCCTCGACTTACAACAGTTCATTTAGTGACTGTTTAAAGTTACAATGGCTGTACAATGACACTGAAAAAAGTGACTTAGGACGGCTTTTCACTTAGGACCATTGAAGCATTCCCATGGTCACATGATCAAAATTTAGCCACTTGGCAACTCACTCATATTTATGCCAGTTGCAGTGTCCTGGGGTCATGTGATCCCCTTTTGCGACCTTCTGACAAGTAGTCAATGGAGAAGCCAGATTCACTTAACCACATTACTAATTTGACAGCTACAATGATTCACTTAACAACTATGGCAAGAAAGGTCGTAAAATGCTGCAAATGTCACTTAACAAATGTCTCACTCAGCAACAGAAATTTTGGGCTGAACTATGATTGTAAGTCGAGGATTACTTGCAGTTTTGTCTAGAAAAAGTGTATATATAGTTCATTTGCTACTGATTTTACTCCATGTTTTCATACTACACTTTATTTAGTTGAGATACGTAGGTGTGTTGGCAGGGCAACACTTAGAATTCCTTGCCAACATGATCAGTGCTGACTAGTGATATTTCTCCAATTCTTTCATTTCTAGATCTATTTCAGGCTACTTTTAGCAAGGTTTATCCTAGGTATATTTTCAGTGGGTTTAATCTTTTTTAACAAGCTGGCAAGAGCACAAGAATTTCCTCCCCAACCACACAGCATCAGCATAGGAAATGGTGTAGCCTAAAGTTGGTTCAGACCAGGCCGTTATAATACAATATTCAGATGTCTTTTCAAGGTGAAATATATTTTACATTAATGCATTGGGGAGCACAAAAACATTCCAACATAATAGTTTTTTTTTAACTTAATGGCCTTAATTTAGCTGAAATATTTACTGCAATAGAATCCTATTATGAAATAGGATTAGCAATACACAGCTATAGGATTAGCAATACACAGCTATAGGATTAGCAATACACAGCTATAGTACCAGAAGGCACTGTTAAATAAATACTAAAGACAAGGTAGTGGTTTGGTGTTATATTTATAGCATCATTAAAGCACATAGTGCCTTAGATCATAAGCAAAAAGGTTCGATCTTTACAATAAAGAATGATAATGAGGAGAAAGCAAAGGAAGTGAAGTGAAGAGTAAGTGATGAGGCAAGTAATAGAATTTATACAAAATGTTTCCTGGGAACTGAAAGAATTGAAATTTAACCCATCTGGAAAGCATCAGAGGAAGCCTACTAAGTGGATATATAATTATGATTTGAACCAAGAATTTTTTGACTTGTTGGTTAACCAATGTAAGATACCAAATAGCTTTAATTTAACTGATAATAGAAAAATAGCATTTGTGGCTATTTTTTAGAATATTGAATATGAAATACTAAATAAATTAGCATCATCATAATTAGGAAAAATTTAAAACATAACACTGTTTTGGAAAGCATCACAGTTATCAATCAAAAGAAAGAAGGCTTTTTCCTGTCGAAAAGAAATAAGTAAAGGAAAAACATGGGAGGATTAAAAAATAAAAAAAATGACATTAAGCTGGACCTCTTCAAAATTCAGAGTAAAAAGTCTCACCTGGAACAAGCCCAAAAATCTTTGAGATTTTTTTTTTTTAGTAAATCCCTTGAAATTTTATATAAACAAACATGTCAAACTAAATTTATTCCATTAAATTTTAATTTCCATTAAAATCATCAAACTGATTTTAGATCATGTAAATAGAACAATTCTGTTATTCCTAAAGAGACTCATTTTACATTTAAATCCAATCAGGAATCTAGCATTAAAGAGTTCCACCAACTCACGTTACCCCAAAAGAAGTTTAGCACTCATCACAAAAAGCAAGACAGCTGGCATCATTTTCAAAGTGCTAACATCAAAGTACCAGTTTTTAAAAGGGGAAGAGGATTCTTACCCATTACATGGAATATTCTCCCTGGAATCTGTACTGATGAAAAAAAGTTGTTGATTCCTTGATACGGTACAGTATGTACAGTGATGTCTAACTTTTTCAGCTCAGCATTCAAACACCTGACTTTGCTGGTGTGTTTACCCCAGCATACACAAAAAATAATAACAGTCTTTACTATAACATCTAGGAGTGCTGTATGAACAACATTTGGTGGCAGCACCGAGACTGGGTATGAAGGTGAGGCCTAGGCCTTGACATCAACTCTAGCTCCACTGCTGCCCCTGAAAAAGGCTGCCTTGGACCATTTTCCAAGATGCAGAAGCCTTGGCGAATGATGAAAATGCCCCTGCAGCCCAGCATTGCCCAGGATCTGCTGCCTTCCGTTTACCTCCAGGCGTGTTCTTTTTCTGTTGACATGCCCCTATGGCCTACTACCCAGGCTGCTGTGGGTTGCACAAGGCCTTTGTTCTTGAAGTGGCTTTGGAGAATGCTCTTCCACACACTCTGCTGAAATCATGTGAAAGCATGTTCTGTTCTTGCACAATTTTCGGAGGTGTAGGAGGCTATGCAGGAGCATGCTCTCTCACATGATTTTCAGAGGGGCTGGAGACTGTGTGAGAGCACACCCCATTCTCATGCGGCCTCCACAGCCTTCAAATATCACAAGAGAATGGGTGTGCTTTCAATAATAATTGTTAGGCGTTGGTGAACATTGGCATATCACATGTCATAAGTTCACTATCACTGGTATATACTATGTAGATATTAGCCATCTGACATGACTGTAAAATGGCCTTCTGTGAAAACATCTGGAATGATGGCTAGTTCATTCACTATAGTAACCCTCTTGTAATAATTTATAATAAGGTAGTGCAGCTAAGAATGTGGTACATGAAACTCCAACTGCAAATACATTCACTTTAAATGATTCAGGAAGATAGCTGTCTTGGGCAGTGAAGGGGCGTTGTCTTACCTGAACGCCTTTTCTCAGCATGAAGATATAACATCCACCGGTGGGTAATCTCAGCCTTCCTGTCAGTTTAGACTAAGACCAAACTTTAGTCACGCCTCCTTTGGGCGGTCCTTCTCCCAGTTTTGACGAGGCGAAGCTTCGTAAGGTCTTGACACAATGGCTCCTCCTGTAAATACACCTGCCTAGACTAACTGTAAAGGGTGGGTGTGGATGCTACATCTTCATGCTGAGAAAAGGTGTTCAGGTAAGACAACGCCCCTTCTCCATCATGATAGATGTAGCATCCATCGGTGGGACATACCAAAGCCACCCATGTCCCTGCCGGGAGGGAAGTCTAGGCTTGTGATCCATGTGTAGAAACGACCTGCTGCAACACCCTTCTGCCAAAGGAAGCATTTGCTGCAGCAAACCTATCAAGTTTATAATGTCTTATAAATGAAGAGGGGGAAGACCAGGTGGCTGCCCTACAAATTTCCTCAACAGAAGCCTGGGTTGACCAGGCCGCAGAAGTGGCTGCGCTATGTGTCGAATGAGCGGTAACGTTGGCAGGAACCGGAAGAGACTGAACCTTATATGCATGAGATATGCACGCCCTGATCCATCTTCCAATGGTTGAAGACGACAGCTTCAGACCCATGGAAGAAGGTTGGAAGGACATGAACAGTGCCTCTGTCTTGCGAAAATGTGAAGTTCGCTTGACGTAGTGATGTAAAGCCCTGCGCGCTTCTAAAGTGTGCCACAATTTCTCCAGGCGATGTGAAGGGCGCAGACAAAAGTCCGGAAGGACCAGATCCTGAGACCTATGGAACCAGGTATTGACTTTTGGAATGAAAGAAGGATCCAGCTTGAGGACCAATCTGTCATCCATAAAAATACATAGGTCACTCCTGACCGAGAGAGCGGCCAGCTCCGAAATACGCCTTGCCAATGTGATGGCTACTAAAAAGGCTACCTTTAAGGAAAGAAAGTGAAGTGAACAAGATTTGATGGGTTCAAACGGTGAACCTGTTAACACCTGCAACACCTTTGGTAAGTCCCACGTGGGATATCTGTATACCACCGGAGGGCCGGTGTTGACAGCCTCCTTAAGGAAAGCCGAAACTGCCGGGTGTTGAGACAACTAAACCTGATTTTCACATGTGAGCACCGTAGACAAGGCTGCAATCTGTCTACGAATGGTATTATGAGACAGGCTCTTGTTCAGACCTTCCAAAAGATATTCTAAAATGATAGGAATGGTAACTGCCAGGGGATCTAATTTCCATGTCGCACACCACGTGCAGAAATGCTTCCACGTGGCGTCGTAAATTCTATTGGTTGAAGGTCGTCTGGAGGCTTGAATTACTGCAATCACTCCAGAGGAGTAGGACTGTCTAAACAAACTTTCCCGCTCAAGTGCCAAGTGGCTAGTTGAAGCCACTGGGGGTCTGGATGCTGAAGATGACCCTGAGAGAAACACGGTGTGATGGGATCTTCCACGGTGGGGAGATCGACAGATCCACGAGGTCGGCAAACCACGGTCGCCTTGGCCAGTGAGGTACCAGTAAGATTAGTTCTGCTTGTTCTAGGAGAAGTTTCCGAATGACCGCTGGGATCAGAGGGAGCGGAGGGAATGCGTAAAGCAGTTCCCTGGGCCACTTGCTGCGAAGAGCGTCCATTCCCTCCGCCCCCCGTGATGGGAACCTCGTGAAGAACCTGGGCAGCTGGGCGTTTGCTGGTGAAGCAAACAGATCCACCTGAGGAAGTCCGAATCTCTCCGATATGTCCCTGAATAGGGCTGGATCTAAACACCACTCTGAGTAGTCTACCTTCTCCCTGCTCAGTGAATCGGCTTGGCGATTCGCTTCCCTGGATATGTGTTCTGCGGTGATGGACTCTAGATTGGATTCTGCCCACAGACCCAGGGCCAGTGCTTCCTGCATGAGTGCCCACGATCTGGTCCCTCCCTGTTTATTGACATGGGCTTTGGCTGCGACATTGTCCGTCATAATTAAGACATGTTTCCTCTCCACTACGTTGGAGAACCTGCGCAGAGCCAGGTGAACTGCCCTGAGTTCCAGCCAATTGATGTTGTGTGCTAGATCCGACTGGGATCATTGTCCCTGAGCTATGTGAGTCTGTATGTGTGCGCCCCATCTAAAGAGGCTGGCGTCCGTGGTCAGCACGAGCCTGAGAGGCTCCTTGAAAAGGGACCCTTGTTCATAGCTGACGATGCCCATCAATGGAGAGACCGTAGTGTGGTACGGAACCTTTACCTTCCGTGAGGATGCACTCACATTCCGCTTCTGGAAGGGAAGCAGGAACCACTGAAGGAGTCTGGAGTGTAGTCTGGCCCACAGCACTATTCCCAGACAAGAAACCATCTTGCCCAGCAGCTGAGATAGCTGGACCAGTGGAACTACTCTGTCCTTCTGAATCTTGTGTACTAGAGATCTGATGCTGTCCTTGCGATCCTGGGAGAGATAAACCCTGCACAGATTGGAATCTATGACCGCTCCCAAATATAAGATCCGAGTAGTCGGAGTGGTATGGCTCTTTTTGAAATTCACGGAAAAACCGTGTCTCTGGAGTGTATCTATTGTGATCTGTAGGTCCCTTTGAGCGGAGCAGAATGAACTGGACTGGATGATTATATCGTCCAGGTAGCATTGTACTCTTACTGGCTTCAATGTGAGATGGGCCGCTAATACTGCCAATATTTTTGTGAACACCCTTGGAGCTGATGAGAGGCCAAATGGAAGGGCCCTGTACTGGTAATGTTGACGTGCATGGCAAAATCTGAGGAATTTGCGGTGATGGAGTTGGATGGGCACGTGAAGATAGGCCTCTGTCAAATCTATGGAAGAGAGGAAATCTCCCTTCCTGATGCCGGCCAGAATGGACCTGAGGGACTGCATCTTGAACCTCCTGTAGGTGAGGTAGTAGTTTAGTCCCTTATTTATTTTATTTATTTATTTTATTAAATTTCTATACCGCCCCTCTCCCGAAGGACTCGGGGCGGTGTACAGCCTAAACTTTAAAAAACATATAAATATACAAAATTTAAAATAATTAAAAATAAATTAAATCATTTGGCCAAAATCCTAAAACCCAAAACATACAAAATTTAAAATCTTAAAAAAAATACTCAGAAGCTTCTATGCCAGGCCGGCCTGTCGGAAAAGGAATGTTTTTAGTTCCCGACGGAAGGTGCGTAAATCTGTTATTATACGGAGTTCGGGGGGGAGCTCGTTCCATAACGTGGGAGCTCCCACAGAGAAGGCTCTCCCCCTGGGGGTCGCCAGCCGGCACTGTCTGGCCGACGGCTCCCTGAGGAGGCCCTCTCTGTGGGAGCGTACCGGACGGCGGGAGGTATTTGCTGGCAGTAGACGGTCCTGTAAGTATCCGGGTCCGATGCCATGGAGCGCTTTAAAAGTGGTCACTAACACCTTGAACCGCACCCGAAAGACCACCGGCAACCAGTGCAACTCACGCAGGAGCGGTGTTACGTGGGAGCGCCACGACGCTCCCATCACTACCCGCGCGGCTGCATTCTGGGCAAGTTGGAGCTTCCGGATGCACCTCAAGGGGAGCCCCATGTAGAGAGCATTACAGTAGTCCAGCCTGGAGGTCACGAGGGCATGAGTGACTGTGCGTAGCGAGTCCCGGTCTAGGAAGGGACGCAACTGGCGCACCAGGCGAACCTGGTGGAACATCCTCCCGGCCACGGCCGTCAGATGGTCCTCTAAGGACAGCCGTGAGTCCAGGAGGATTCCCAAGTTGCGAACCCTTCCTGTGGGAGCCACTGTTTCGCCCCCAATACACAGCGATGGAATCAGCTGGCTGTACCGGGATGACGGTAACCACAGCCACTCGGTCTTGGAGGGGTTGAGCTTGAGTCCGTTTCTCCCCATCCATACCCGCACGGCCTCCAGGCACTGGGTCAGCACGGCAAGGGCATCGTTGGGGTGGTTTGGCGTGGAAATGTACAGCTGGGTATCATCAGCGTACTGGTGGTACTCCACGCCAAAACCACGGATGATCTCACCCAGCGGCTTTACATAAATGTTGAACAGTAGAGGCGAGAGGACCGACCCCTGAGGTACCCCACATACGAGGGGTCTCGGGGTCGACCTCTGGCCCCCTGTCAACACAGACTGCATCCGGCCAGAGAGGAAGGAGGAGAACCACTGCAAGACAGTGCCTCCTATGCCCAGCCCCTCCAACCGTTGCAGCATGATACCATGATCGATGGTATCAAAAGCCGCCGAGAGGTCCAATAGCACCAGAACAGAGGAGCAACCCCTGTCTTGGGCCCGCCAGAGATCATCCACCAACGCGACCAATGCTGTTTCCGTGCTGTAGCCAGGCCTGAAGCCCGACTGGAACGGATCGAGATATGACGATTCCTCCAGGTGCTGCGGGAACTGTCGGGCAACCACACTCTCAACAACCTTCGCAAGAAAGCGAAGGTTGGAGACGGGACGGTAGTTTGATAAAACAGCTGGATCCAGGGCAGGCTTCTTGAGGAGGGGTCTCACCACTGCCTCTTTCAAGGCAGCGGGAAAGACACCCTCACTCAAGGAAGCGTTGATAATTGCTCGGAACCAGCCTCGTACCACCTCCCGGGAGGCCAGCACCAACCAGGAGGGGCACGGGTCCAGTAAACATGTGGTCGCCCTAAGTCCCCCCAGCAACCTGTCCACGTCCTCGGGGGTCACGGGGTCAAACTCAACCCAGGTAACAGTCTCAAGACCAGCCTCCGCCTCTCCCATTGGACATACCCAGTTGAAGTCGAAGCCTTCCCGTATCTGAGTGATTTTATCATACAGATATTTTCCGAAATCCTCAGCTCTACCCTCTAAGGGGTCTCCCCTCACCTCCTGATGAAGGAGGGAGCGGGTCACCCTAAACAAGGAGGCTGGGCGGTTATCTGATGACGCAATAAGAGCAGTGAGGTAGGAACACTTCTCTGCTCTTATCGCCATTAGGTAGGACCTAATATGGTCTCTTACCAATGTTCGGTCAGATTCGGCACGGCTCGATCTCCAACTGCTCTCTAGGCGTCTTTTCCGGCGTTTCATCTCTCTCAACCCCTCGTTATACCACGGGGCCGGTCGAGACCCACGCCGAATCAGAGGCCGCAAAGGCACAACTCGATCCAGGGCACCGGCAGCCGCCCTGTCCCAGGCCGCCACCACCTCTCCAACCGAGTCGTGTGTCAGAACCTCAGGAATTGGCCCAAGCTCTGCCTGGAACCGCTCGGGTTCCATCAGCCGCCTGGGGCGGTACCATCTCACCGGTTCCGCCACCCTGCGGTGGGGTGCAACGGTCCGAAAGTCCAAGCATAGGAGAGAGTGATCAGACCATGACAGGGGTTCAATGACTATATCCCCTACACTCTGACCACTCAGCCACTGTCCAGAGACAAAAACCAGGTCAAGCGTGTTCCCCCCTGTGTGTGTGGGGCCTTGAATTACCTGGGTCAGGTCCATGGCTGTCATGGAAGCCATGAACTCCCGAGCCTCCCCGGACGCCCCGCCCCCGGACGGCAGGTTGAAGTCACCCATGACTATTAGCCTGGGGACTTCAACCACCACCGCGGCGACAACGCTCAGGAGCTCGGGCAGGGAGGTTGATACGTGGCAGGGCGCCAGGTACGTAATCAACACCGCCCTCGGACCCCCTAGGTCCCACTTCACCAGAAGGGATTCACAGCCTGCCGTCTGAGGAACAGTGACCTCCCTCGGCCTGAAACTTTCCCTGATCACGACCGCCACTCCCCCACCCCTGCCTTGAGCTCTCGGCTGGTGGAATGCAAGGAAACCCGGTGGGCACATTTCCACCAGAGGGACACCGCCCTCTGGTCCCAACCAGGTCTCCGTTATACCCGCCAGGTCTGCTCCCCCCTCTGAGATTAAATCTTGAATGAGGGGGGCCTTATTTACCACAGACCTGGCATTGCACAGCATCAGCCTACAGCCAGGGCCCTGTGGTTCTGAACAACCCCGAGAACAGGTTGAGCCTTGGGGGTCGGAGCGCACGACCGCTCGTAAGCAGCGGGTGCGCGCTCCCTTATTATGATACGGCCCCCTGCTCCCACCATACCTGCCCCTCCCGCTAACGGTACTTATTGGAACTGAGTTAGTCTTAATCAGCCCCCCTTCAGATCCAGAATTGCCCTCCAACCCCCTGAGGCCTTGGGAACCACAAAGAGAATGGAGTAAAACCCCTTTCCCCTTTGTTCCAGAGGAACTGGTTCTATGGCCTCTATTTCTAGCAAGTGAGATATGGCTGTGGACACTAACTTGGCCTTGTTTGCGTGTCTTGCAGATGGACACTGAATGAAGCGGTCTGGCGGAATGGACCTGAGTTCTAGGGCTAGGCTGAATCTTATGGTTTCCCTTACCCAGGTATTGTTGGTGGTGACCTCCCAAACGTCGCTGAACAGAGCTAAGCGATCGCCTATGGGAGGGTTTGAATTGGCGTCACTTAGACTTTCTGTATGGGCGGCTCCCAGTCCCACGGAAGGGCTGCTTGGACTGAAATTGGCCCTGGTTCCTGAGCTTTGGCGGTCCTGCGGACGATCCTGTCTGGGAGAGAAGGATTGGGAACTCCTGGGCCACTCCCAGGACTGCCCAGCTCGAAAGGGCTGTCTCCAGTCCCAGGAACTTCCTGCGCGAAAGTATTGTCTGTGAAATTCCTGTTGGGGTCTCTTATCTACCTTCTTGGAGGGATGAGCTAAGGTTTTATGTTTGTCTTTCCCCTCTACGAGGTATGGGTCCAAAAACGGACCAAACAGCTGAGTACCACTGTAGGTGGATGTAGCCAGACGCCACCTTGACTTTAGGTCTGCCCTCCACTGTTTGAGCCACAAGAACCTGCGAGAACTACCATGACGGCAATGGATCTAGCGGAATACTTAGTTGAATTTAGAGATGCATCTGCCATGTATTCCGCTGCAGCGACCAGTTTACCTAAGGTCTGCTGTGCACATACCTGATCTGGGGCAATAAGAACCTGTAACTCACAGAACCACATAATGGATGTCCTTGTGAAGAAGGACGAGGATGTCGATGCTCTGATAGCCCAGGCCGAAGCCTGGTGAGCTCTGCGGAGAGAAAACTCGAACCTCTTGTCCTCCGCTTTGAGATTCTCTGCCATATCTCCAGGAACCGTGGATGTGGAGAACAGTGAAGTTAAAGGAGCATCTACTGTAGGAACCTCTAGGAGGGAAGAAAATGTAGATGAAACATTGAAAAGTTTCTTTTCCGTGCTGTTTCGTGGAGGGAGAGTAGCCAAAGAAGCCCACTGCTTCTCCACCGTAGTGCGGAAAATCTCCGGGCAAGGAACCTGTTTTTCCTCTGCAACCTGTACCGCAAACAACGGATTAGACTCCTGTGCAACTGAGGTGGATGGTTTAAGCTCCTGTTCTGTCACTAATTTGGCCGTAGTACAGGCCTTTAACAAAAGTGACCTAAACAAGGAAGGATCAAAGAGACTCGATGTAGGAGGATCAGGAGCCACCTCCTCATCTTCTGATATTTGGAAGTCAGTAGCCTCCAAGTCTACAGACTCTGTTTCACCTAACTGAGAGGAAGTCTCAGAAACACCCGAGCCCATTGACTGGACATGGCCAGTCTGACCTATGGGCAAAGGTGGAGGAGGAGGTGGAATCTGCAAGGCCCTTTGACTCATGGAAGATGCCATGAATTGATCAAAAGCCTGATGCATAAATGACCGAAATTGTTGTACCCATAAGGCCTGTTCAGCAGAACCAACACTAGCTGTTAAGGTTTCAGGTACCTGTGGAGAAATGGAAGCAGAAGAAATAGGAAGGGGGGAGGAGGAATGGGAAGAATAGGAGGTGGAGGAAGATCAACCTACTCAGTTCCCCCTTGAGGAGACCAAGCTCTTGGGGCTTGGAAAGAGGGCACTAATGGAGGCTCAAATGGTGAGATGTTCAACAAAGCAGGGGGAACCACTTCAGTTTTGCTGGACCTGAGCCTTTGGGCTTTGGAGAATTCTCTCTCCAGTGCCTGATGCCTCCTCGAGGCCTCTCTCTCAGAAGCTTTGGAGGGTTCTTTAGCAGTCAAATGCTTGGTTTTAGCTTTTTACTTTCCCCTCGTGTGTAAATCAGAAGGCCTGCATTTAGTTTGAGTGGGGGGGAACAATAGAACCCTGCGATGTCTGAGGAGTATCACCATCTGCCATTGCTCACTGAACCTTCCAGACAGGAGAAGTCCAGGAATGGGGGGAAATACGCAGACAAAGTTGCCTGGGAGGGAGGCTTCCCATGCCCAGAACAACAGCAATAACAAATGGCCAGACAGCTCACTAACACTGTCTGTTTAGGCCCAGTGGCACAGCGTCGCAAGCTACAAGGAGCAGGTGTCACAAAAATTCTCCCTCAGAGGAATCAGTAATAGTATGTAGAAGAGAATACTTGTCCTGATTGAGGATTAACTCCTTCTCATTGACTCCTTGTATCAACGAAATACAGTACATCTGGAAAGGAAACCCCCCCTTACTTGAGCCTAACAAAGAGGCTCCTTGCACAGAGACAAGGCCCGAACTAGGCCTCAATTACGTGAACTCAAAATGGCGGCCACCGTTAGTTAATGCAAAAAAACAAAATGGCGGCCGCTAGCCTCCTGCCAAGGACGAAGTGACGAGGCTAAATGAAGATTCCACAGAATCTATCTAATTTGGGGCCCAAGGACAGGTAGGGTGCCTGTGATCTTCCCCCAGATCACCTATAAAACTATAAAAAATTTGCGGTTTGGCTGCGCAGCTCCCTCTGCAGTCCGGATGAAATTGAAACCTTGTGGCCACAAGGCAGGCAGGCTGCAGCTCGGAGGTTCCGTCCAGATCCCAAGGCCACGGGGCTGAATATGACGTCCGCTTCTCTCCGCACTCTCCGCTAGCCTGGAAACAGCTGCCTGTGATACAGGCTGCACTCCACTCGGCCCAAATCGGCCTCTGAGGCCAAACAGACCTCCAGGGAACGAAGCTCCGATTGAGAAAAGTTCCCTCTAGACTGGCTCACTACCAAGAAAGTTTAGCTAAAGCTATCCTTAAAAGCACTAAAAAACAATTAAGAAAAAAAACTATCTATTAAGTTTTAGAAAAAACTGATATTTCCAATTAGCCTATCTGAGGAGCAACAAATTTTGTGTCCTTACTGAGCTAAGACCAAGACAAAATTGGGAGAAGGACCGCCCAAAGGAGGTGTGGCTAAAGTTTGGTCTTAGTCTAAACTGAGCAGGAAGGCTGAGATTACCCACCGGTGGGTGCTACATCTATCATGCTGGAGAAGGGGCATTGTCTTACCTGAACGCCTTTTCTCAGCATGAATATGTATAATCCACCGGTGGGTTGTGACAGCCAATCAGCTTGAGACTAGGTCAGAAACTTTAGCCATGCCTCCCCCGGTAGTACCTTCTGGCTCCAGTTTTTGACAGAGGCGAAGCTTCCATGACGAAAGTCTGACCCAAAACTCCAAACAAAACAATAGAAACAACTTTCCAAAAAAACACCTGCCTAGACTGAATATAGGCGGGCGTGGATTATACATCTTCATGCTGAGAAAAGGCGTTCAGGTAAGACAACGCCCCTTCTCCAGCATGAGAAGATGTATAATCCACCGGTGGGACATACCAAAGCCCTTCATGTCCCTACGGGTGGGAGTCTAGGCTGGTGACTCCGAAGTAGGAACAACCTGATGCAATACCTTCCTACCAAGGAGGCATCCGATGCAGCAAACTTGTCAATTTTATAGTGCCTAACAAAGGAAGAGGGATTAGACCAGGTCGCCGTCCTACATATTTCCTCCACGGACGCCTGAGTAAGCCAGGCCGCCGAGGTAGCCGCACTTCGCGTGGAGTGAGCAGTGATATATGGCGGGACCAGAAGAGAAAAGAATACATAATCCTTGGCTATGCATGCCCTGATCCATCTGCCAATTGTCGAAAAAGAAACCTTCTGACCCATGGACGGCTGAAAGGAGACTAACAACACCTCAGATTTACGAAGAGCCAAAGTCCGCTTGACATAATGCAGCAGGGCCCTGCGAACGTCCAAGGTATGCCAACGTCTCTCCCGACGGTGGGAAGGACGCATATATTCGGGAGCACTAGGTCCTGCGGCCTATGAAAACGGGAGTCAACTTTTGGCACAAAGGCAGAGTCCAAATGTAGGGTAACCCAATCATCAGAAAAAATGATCAGGTCCTTGCGAACTGAAAGGGCCGCCAGCTCCGAGATACGTCTCGCAGAAGTAATAGCCACCATCTTCAGCGAGAGATGGCGGAGCGAACCGGACCCGAGAGGTTCAAAGGGCGGGGAAGTCAGAGCCTGCAGAACCTTGGGAAGGTCCCAGGACGAGAAACAGTGAACCACAGGAGGCCGTGTTGAACCCGCCCCTTTAAGGAAGGCCCACACAGCCGGATGCTGTGACAAAGGAGCCAGGTTATTGCAAGAGAGAACGGTCTGCAGAGCTGCCACCTGTTTGCGAATAGTATTAAGCGCCAGACCCTTATTCATGTCTTCTAAAAGGAACTCTAGGATATTTGGAATAGTGACCGAAAGAGGGTCTAACCTGTGCTTCTGCACCACGTGGAAAAACTTTTCCACGCAGCATCGTATATTCTATTGGTGGAAGGGCGACGTGAAGCCTTCGCTGATCTGGTCCCTCCCTGCTTATTCGCGTGAGCCTTTGCTGTGACGTCCGTCAGGACCAGAACGTGGGACCCTGTCAGTAGGGGGGAGAAGTGGAGAAGGGCTAGGTGAATGGCCCTGAGTTCGAGCTAATTTATATTGTGGGCCAAGTCCCATGGAGACCACCTGCCCTGGTCTAGATGCGTCTGAAAGTGAGCCCCCCCCAGCCGAATTGGCTGGCATCGGTAGTCACCGTAAGCCTGTCTGGGTCCCTGAAGAGAGTCCCCCTGGACATGGTGGACGAGGCCCACCACCAGAGGGACGAAGGTACCTGCTGTGGCACCCTGACCTCCCTTAACGATGCACCTTGGTTGAGCCTTTGGAAGGGAAGGAGAAACCATTGAAGGCTCCTGGAATGGGGCCACGGCCAGGGAACGATCCCCATGCATGAGATCATCTTTCCCAGGAGCTGGGATAGCTCGATAGAGTGACCAATCTTTGTCTGCGAATGAGACGCGTGAGCTTTTGAATGTTCGCCCCCCCGTTCCCCGGAAAGATAAACCATGCACGTGTTTGAATCTATGCCTGCCCCTAGGTGTAGAAGACGTGGTGAGGGAACCAGGTGACTTTTCTTGTGATTGATGGAAACCCCATGAGCCTGAAGGGTGTGTAATGTTACCGTTAGATCTGCTTGGGCGGATTGAAGAGTATTTGATAGTATCAGTATGTCGTCCAGATAAAACTGAACACGCACTGGCAACGTGCTTTATGTAGTGCCTTAGGGCCTTATGAACGTGTAAAGTATGCCATTTGCGTTCCAATTCATGGGAAGGCTGAGGAGAAAAATCTGGTAGCACCATCTCTTGTGACCTGTGGAACAAGGAATTGACCTTTGGAATGAAGGAGGGATCCAGTCGTAGGATCACGCTATCTGCGTGGAACATGCAGAAGTCCTCCCTAACTGATAGCGCTGCCAACTCTGAGATGTGTCTAGCCGAAGTTATGACGACCAGAAATGCAACCTTAAGTGTCAGGTACTGTAAGGTGCAGGTCCGGATAGGCTCAAATGGGGATGAGGTGATGGCCTGTAGGACCTTGGATAGATCCCAGGAGGGATATCTGTGGACCACGGGTGGTCTGTTGTTTATTGCGCCTTTAATGAAGGAGTGCATCATGGGGTGTGTGGCCACTGGTTGCCATACGGGAGGGATGGTGAACAAGGCCGCCTGTCTATGAATTGTGTTGGGTGCTAAACTCTTAAGCCCCTCCCACAAGTAGTCTAGGATCCTTGGGATAGTAATTCTAGAAGGATCTAAATGATGTCTTGTGCACCAGCTACAGTAATTTTTCCACGTGGAGTCGTAAATTCTGTTAGTTGTAGGCCTTCTCGAGACCTGGATTGTGGTAATGACGTCTGGGGAATAAGACTCCCCTATTAAGTGCCAGGCGGTTAGTTGGAGCCACTGTGGTTCTGGGTGCTATAAGGCCCCCTGGCTGAGAGAGATTTGGTCGTGTGGAATCCTCCACGGAGGAGATATTAAAAGACTCACAAGGTCGGAGCAATAAGTATAACTTCTGCTTGTTCCTGCAATATTTTGCTGATAGTTGCTTGCATCAGAGGAAGAGAGGGGAAGGCATATAACAGCCCCCTGGGCCAAGGCCCCCAGAGCACATCTGCTCTGTCCGCCCCTGGTGACGGGAAGCAGGAGAAAAACCTTGGAAGCTGAGCATTCTTGGGACTGGCAAATAAGTCCAGTACTGGATGGCCGAACTTCTCTGATGCCTCTCTGAAGAGAACTGGATGCAGGCTCCACTCTGAGTGGTCTACTGTTGCCCTGCTCAGGAAATCCGCCTGCTGTTTTGCCTCTCCTGATATGTGTTTGGCCCTGAGGGTGACGAGGTTGTTCTCTGCCCAGATTCCTACCGATTGGGCCTCGGCTATGAGAGATCTGGATCATGTACCCCTGTTGGTTGATATGGATCTTTGCCACATTGTCCATGAGAACTAGGACGTGCTGATCCGCCACTGAGTTGTGGAAGTGGCGAAGGGCCAGGTGTATGGCTCTGAGCTCTAGCCAGTTTATATTGTCTCAGATCTGCCTTGGGCCATTGGTCCTGTGCCAGCTGTGATTGTAGGTGTGCTCCCCAACCAAATAGACTGGCATCCAGGATGACTCGGATGGGTTCCTTGAACATGTATCCCTTTCCCACCGCTGGGGATGACCACCATTGGAGAGACTTCAGGACCTGTGGTGGGACCCTTACCTTCTGGTTGGAGGAGCTGGTTCCTCTTTTCTGAAATGGGAGCAGGAACAATTGCAGGCTTCTGGAATGTAGTCGTGCCCAAGGCACGACTGCTATGCATGAGATCATCTTTCCCAGCAGGTGGAAGAGTGTGGCCAGTATGGTGGACTGTTTCTTTTGAATCTGACTGACCAGACCTCGAATGCTGGTTCGATGCACTCGAGATAGGTAGACCTCACACTTCAGTGTGTCTATCACGGCTCCCAGATGAAGAAGGTGAGTTGATGGAACTGTCTGACTCTTCTGGAAATTTACTGAGAACCTGTGGTCTTGAAGGATTCTTAGGTCAATGCCAGTTCTGACTGTGCTGCCTGTACTGATATCATCCAGGTAGCACTGGATACGCATGGGGATGGTTCGTAAATGAGCGGCCAGAGCCGCCAGTACCTTTGTGAACACTCTGGGGGCCGATGACAGTCCAAAGGGTAGAGCCCTGTATTGAACATGTTGGCTTGCGTAATAGAACCTGAGAAACCTTCGATGCTCAGGAAGTATGGGGATGTGGAAGGTAAGCCTGCGTCAGATCTATGGATATCAGGAGGTCTCCCCTTCTGATACCGGTTAATATGGATTGGAGAGTCTGCATTTTGAATTTTCTGTATGCCAAGTGATTGTTCAGACTTTTTAGGTCTAGAATTGCTCTCCATCCCCCCCGAACTCTTTGGGACTATAAATAAGATGGAATAGAATCCCTGTCCCTGTTGCCCCATTGTTACCGGCTCTATAGCTTGAATGTCCAGGAGATGCTGGATGGCCTCCTTGATGAGGCCTCTCTTGATCGGATCCTTGGGTGATGGGCAAGGAATGAAATGGTTCGGGGCTTGGAGGTGAATTCCAGTGAGAGGCTGAATCTGACAGTGTTTAGAACCCAAAGGTCCATGGTGGTGGCTTGCCATCTGTGTGCGAAGAGGGCCAGCCTGCCACCAATGGGGGAGCTTTCCCCGTCACTTGGATTTATGAAAGGGGCGACCCCTGCTACTCAAAAGGGCCGCTTCAACTGGAATTGCTGCCTAAATCTGTCCCTATTGCTGGATCTGTCAACCTGACGGTCTGATCTTAGGCCCCTCGCTTAGAGGAGATCCTGATTGTTCTGCCTCGGCCTGTGTTTCCAGAGGTTCCTGAATAGACTGCAGTGGGCCGAAAATCCTGTGTAAGCAGGGGGAACTAGTCCGTCTCCTGCTGTGCTTTGTCTCTTTTCGGCTCTAGAGAATTGTTCCTCCAGAGCCTGATGTCTTCGTTTGGTCTCTTTATCAGCGGCCTTGGAGGATCTTTTGCCCGATATTGCTTTGGCTTTGATCCTTCCCGCTGCTTCCTGATTGGATGATCTTGGCCTCTTATGTCCAGGAGGACTAACGGAGGAGTCCTGCACTGCCTGAGCAGCAATGGTGTCTGCCATTGATATAAGAGATATCTCAGTGTAGGGACTGAAAGGAATCTCCAGGTGAGAGGCCTGGTGATAGGTCGTTCTAGACCACTGAGCAACCAGGTGATGATTGGAAGCAGTCCAAAGTGGCAAGGCCAATAAATGGTACAGCCACACCTCTGTGCACCTTTGATCCAACACTGTTGTGTTGTTGTTAGCGGCAAGATCGAATCAATGATACGACCTGCACACAATTGTTGGGCAGACAATTCAGGTTGTTGTGACTCTTCCTCTTCTATCTCACTTCCTCCTTTAAAAAAAACAAAAAATATTTCAAAGGCGTGGTAATTGAACTTGTGCCGGATTGTGAGTGACTCAGCAGGTACGGGGTGATGGTATTCTTCTGTACTGGGATAGCTTGTAGCTGAGGAAAGGCGACACGCGCTTCCCCTTTTCTCTTCCCCCCATTCAGAACCTCTCTGGCTTGATCCCTTCCTGATTCAAATGGAGAAATTGAAATCCTCTACCTTGTGCCTGTCTGAGCCAGCTGTTGCTGACCAGCGCTATGCCACAGGCAGCAATTGATGTCCAGCCTGTTGGGATCTGAGTGAGCTGGCTAGCAGGCTAACCGGTTATTTTGAATTTTGCGGCTTGAAAATGGTGGCAAGAGAAAAACGCTCTCTACAGCTGGGGGATGGTGAGCCAGTATCGAGTGGTCCTGCTGTATCGCGGAGGCTAGGAATGGCTTCTTTCCACCCGGGGGGGGGGGAGATTTCTCCCTCAATGGCTTCCTTCGACCCAGGGGGAGATTCCTCCTTCCCTCTCTGAAGCCACATGGTGCCAAAAATGGCGACTGGCTCTTTGTTTCCCCTCCGACGATTAGCTGGGGCTGAATAAAATCATGCGGTCTGCTCCAATCAGCTGGAAGCAGCAACGAACGAACACCTGCTCGTTTCCCACCCCCCGCCTTAGGTAAAAGGTAAGAAAAAGGTTAAATACAAGCTGATCTGGTGATCTGTCCTAGAGCCAAGTTTGTGTGTCCTTTCGGGCGAGAGACTAAGTTGAGACTGGGGTCCTGCTCCAGGGAGGGAGGCGTGGCAATTTGGCTGACTTAGTCTATCCGGGCAGAAGACAAAGCTAGCCCATTGGTGGATTCTCCACTCGTCATGCTGGAGAAATGCTCTTTTTAATGTTCTATTTTGTTCAGAACAGCAACACTTTTAGGCAGAAGGAGGAGGAGAGAAAAGGTAAGAAGGGGAAAGGTTATTTATTTATCAAATTGTACCTCAAATACTGTACTTTCAGAGAAAATAATGAAATGCTAGGGAATGGAGAAGTGACTTTGAACATAACTGGAAATCCACATGCTTTGGTTAACCTTAGTTACTAATCAAAATTGCTGGCTGAAGCTGATTCTGCCTCTCTTTGAAAATCTAATTTATTCTAAATTTTCTAAATCCTTAATTCACTATTATATGGCTATTTGAAATGAAGCGTTGTCTTACCTGAACGCCTTTTCTCAGCATGGGGGGATGGAGAATCCACCGATGGGGTTAACATAGCCTACTTGCCCAATTGACTAGGTCCAAATTTTAGCCCCGCCTCCGGCCGGAAGTTCCTCTCTTCCCCAGTTTTTACCAGGCGAAGCTTTCAAGAAGTTCGGACCTTGTTGCTCCATTCAACGTCCTGTAAGAGAAGCAGATCTGCCTAGACTAGTTAGAGGAGGGTGTGGATTCTCCATCCCCCCATGCTGAGAAAAGGCGTTCAGGTAAGACAACGCTTCTTCTCCAGCATGGGTGGATTCTCGAATCCACCGATGGGACGTACCCAAGCCCTCTAATGTCCCTTCGGATGGGAGTCTAGGCTAGCTCTTACGAGGAATCAACAACCTGCTGTAGCACTCTCCTGCCAAACGAGCCCTCCGCTGCAGCAAATCTGTCGATCCTCTAATGTTTCACAAAGGAGGACGGAGAGGCCCACGTAGCCGCTCTGCAAATTTCCTCCACTGATGCCTGTGTGAGCCAGGCTGCCGAGGTGGCTGCACTCCTTGTGGAGTGAGCCGTGATATTAGATGGTACCGGTAGTGACAATGAGACATAGGCCTTGGCTATGCAGGCCCTGATCCACCTGCCAATGGTTGAGGATGACACCTTCTGTCCCATGGACGAAGGCTGAAAGGAGACAAATAGGGCCTCTGACCTCCTGAAGGTCGCCGTCCTCTTGACATAGTGGCGCAGGGCCCTGCGCACATCCAGGGTGTGCCATCGTCTCTCCAGACGATGTGTGGGATGCGGACAGAAGTTAGGTAGTACCAGGTCCTGGGACCTGTGAAACCATGAGTTGACCTTAGGTACAAAGGATGGGTCTAGACGTAGTATCAAAGGTGATGAGATCCGAGCGGACCGATAGGGCCGCCAGCTCCGAAACCCGTCTTGCCGAGGTAATGGCCACTAGGAAGGCCACCTTTAATGACAGGAAACGGAGTGCGCAAGACCCCAGTGGCTCAAAGGGGGCCTCAGTTAATGCTTGCAGAACCTTGGGGAGGTCCCAGGAGGGGAAAAGATGGACTACTGGGGGCTGTCTTGTGACTACCCCTTTTAGGAAGGCGCTCACCGCCGGGTGTTGTGATAGGGGTCCCCGGTTCTCGCAGACGAGGACCGTTTGCAGTGATGCTACCTGTCTGCGAATGGTGTTGGTCGCTAGTCCCTTGTTCATGCCTTCCAACAGATACTCTAGGATGTTGGGGATGGTGACAGCCAGGGGACTTAGCCCCTGCCTACCACACCAGGAAGAGAAGTTCTTCCAGGTGGCGTCGTAGATCCTATTGGTGGAAGGTCGGCGAGCGTCCTGGATGACTGAGATGACGCCCTCTGAAAAGGCCTGCCTGCTCAGTCCCTCCCGCTCAAGTGCCAAGCGGCTAGTTGTAGCCACTGTGGGTCTGGGTGCTGAAGCTTCCCTTGACTCAAAGAGACTTGGCTCGGGGGGAATCTCCACACTGGCGACAGCGATAGGTCCACAAGGTCTGCAAACCACAGGTGCCGAGGCCAGTATGGAGCAATTAAGATCACCTCCGCCTGCTCCCGTATCAGCTTACGGATCGTAGCTTGTATCAGGGGCGGAGGAGGGAAGGCATACAGTAGCCCCTGAGGCCACCTGCATCTGAGGGCGTCCGTCCCCTCCGCTCCCCGGGTTTGGAACCTGGAAAAGAACCGGGGTGTCTGCGTGTTTTCTGGGGATGCGAAGAGGTCCAGAGTGGGACGTCCGAACCTGTCCGAGACTGCCTCGAACAGGTCCGGATCCAGTCTCCACTCTGCGTGATCTACCGTGACTCTGCTGAGAGAGTCCGCCTGGTGGTTTGCTTCCCCTGATATGTGCTCTGCTCTGATTGAGGCCAGGTGCTGTTCTGCCCACAGGCCCAGAGCCCGAGCCTCCTGCATGAGGGCCTCTGACCTGGTCCCTCCCTGCTTGTTCACGTGTGCCTTCGCTGTTACATTGTCCGTTAGGACTAGCACGTGACTCCCTGCCAAGTGGGGTGAGAATTGTAGGAGGGCCAGGTGAATGGCCCTCAGCTCGAGCCAATTGATCTTGTGGACCAGGTCCTGTGGGCTCCACCTTCCCTGGGCTATCTGGTCCATGGAATGTGCCCCCCAACCGAACAGACTTGCGTTGGTCGTCACTGTGATCCTGTCTGGTTCCCTGAGCAGTGTCCCCTTGTTTAGGGCGTTTGATGTCCACCACCTGAGGGATGCTAGAACCTGGGGTGGTACCCTGATTCTCCTGGGGGAGGCACTCTGGTTTAGCTTTTGGTAGGGAAGAAGGAACCATTGGAGACTTCTGGAGTGAAGCCTGGCCCACGGAACAATGCCCAGGCATGATACCATCTTCCCCAGGAGCTGTGACAACTGAACTATGGTGACCGCCCTCCTCTGTTCTACTAGGCGTGCTAGCTTCCATAAACTCTTCCGGCGCTCCTGGGAGAGGTACACCATGCCACGCTTTGAGTTTATTATCGCTCCTAGATGTACTAACTCCGTTGAGGGCGTGAGGTGGCTTTTTTGGTGGTTTACAGAGAAGCCGTGGTCCTGAAGGGTGCTCAGGGTGACCCGAAGATCTTCCTGTGCTGCCTGAAGGGAGTTTGAGAGTATCAGGATGTCGTCCAGGTAGCATTGAACTCGCACCGGTATCATGCGCAGGTGCGCTCCCAACACTGCCAGAACCTTCGTGAACACTCAGGGAGCTGAGGATAGGCCGAAGGGTAGAGCCCTGTATTGGTAATGCCGATTCCTGTGACAGAATCGGAGGAACCTTCTGTGTTCCAGCCATATCGGGATGTGTAGGTACGCCTCTGTGAGATCTATGGAGGACAGCAGGTCCCCTCTTCGGATGCTGGCCAGTATGGATCTGAGGGACTGCATCTTGAATTTCCTGTACGCTACGTAGCGGTTTAACCGCTTGAGATTGAGGATTGCTCTCCAATCCCCCGATGACTTGGGCACAAGAAAGAGAATGGAATAGAACCCTTGTCCCTCCTGATCGGGAGGAACCGGCTCTATGGCTCTTATCTCCTCCAGGTGATCTATGGCCTGATCTAATAGTCTCGCCTTTGTAGGATTGTGAGACACCGGACATCTTATGAAGTGATTTGGTGGGAGGGCGTAGAATTCTATTGCTAGGCCCCGGGCCACCGTCTCCCTGACCCAGGCATCCGTCGTGGTTGTCTGCCACACCCTGCTGAACAGCGCCAGACGACCCCCGATGGGGCTGTCCCAGGCGTCACTTGGTACGTCTGTAGGGCCGGCCTCCCACCCCTTTGAAGGGACGCTTTGAAGGATGGCCCCTGCCGGAGGCCGGACGGTCCTGGCCGCGCTCCTGTCTGTAGGAGAAGTTGCGCAGAGTTCTGGGCCCATCCCAAGACCGCCCCCCCTGAAAGGGCAGCCTCCATTCCCCGCTCCCGCTTTGTCGGGGTGCTTGTCTACGGAATTCTTGTGTTCCCCTGTCTGTCCTTTTGGAAGGATGAGCCAGGACCT
The DNA here is from genome assembly GCA_034064705.1 of Bothrops alternatus. NCBI lineage: Eukaryota > Metazoa > Chordata > Lepidosauria > Squamata > Viperidae > Bothrops > Bothrops alternatus. Next base: position 31,972,040 of record JARGCV010000009.1, read on the forward strand.
TTCTTTTATTCTTGTCCTCGATCACGTACGGATCCAGGATCACTCCGAACAGCTTCGTTCCCGAGTACTTAGAGATGGCCAGCCGCCACTTAGATTTCAGATCGGCCTTCCAATTCTTGAGCCAGATAAGCCTCCTGGAGGCCACAGTCCCCCCGATGGACCTGGCCGAGTATCGTGAGGCAAACAGGGTGGAGTCTGCTGTGTATTCTGCTGCCGTCAGCAGCTTGGTCAGTGTCTGTTGTATACGTACCTGATCCGAAGGAACACTTGCCTGGAGTTCCCGAAGCCACCTGATCACTGCCCTGGAGACGACTGAGGCTGAGGATGCGGCCCTAATGGCGCAGGCCGATGAGTGGTGAACTCTACGGAGGGAGAGCTCTAGTTTCTTGTCCTCCGCCTTCATCGACTCGGCCATGTCTCCTGGAATGGCTGATGAAGAGAGAAGAGAGATTAGCAGTGCATCAACCTCTGGCACCTCTATCAGAGAGGCAAAGGGTGTGCAGACGTTAAATATCTTTTTCTCCAAGCTATTTGGAGAAGGGATAGTCCCTAGGTTTGTCCACTGGGACCGCACCGTTGACCGGAACACCTTGGTGCATGGAATCTGGATCACCTCTGACACCGGTGAGTGCATTAGCGGGTCCTCAGCGTCCTCCTCTTCCGAGGATGGCGGTCTGACCTCCTTGGTCTTAGCTGGCAGACCAAGCGAGGAACAGGTCTTGAGCATAAGAGAAGAAGCGTTGCCTTACCTGAACGTTCTTTCTCTGCATGGGGGGATGGAGAATCCACCAATGGGTTAACACAGTCCTCTGCCCAATGAGAGACTAGGTCCGAACTTTAGCTCCGCCTCCGGCTTCCTTCTTCCCCAGTTTTTGCCAGGCGAAGCACTCCATCAGGTCGGACCGTGTAGCTCCTTCTCAATGACCTGTAAGAGAACTCCTGCCTAGACCGGTTAGAGGAGGGTGTGGATTCTCCATCCCCCCATGCAGAGAAAGAACGTTCAGGTAAGGCAACGCTTCTTCTCCTGCATGGGTGGATTCCGAATCCACCAATGGGACGTACCCAAGCCCTCATAAGTCCCTTCGGGTGGGGGTCTAGGATGTCTCTTACTAGTCCTGAACTATCTGCTGCAAAGACCTCCTTCCAAATGAAGCCCCTGCTGCAGCAAATTGGTCTATCTTGTAATTTCTTATGAACGAGGACGGAGAGGCCCATGTGGCTGCTCTACAAATCTCCTCTAGTGATGCCTGGGTGCGCCAGGCAGCCGATGTGGACGCACTCCTTGTGGAATGCACCGTGATGTTGTCTGGTACTGGCTGATCCAGCGCCTCATAGGCCTTGGCTATGCATGTTCTAATCCATCTACTAATGGTCGAGGTTGATACCTTCAGGCCCTTAGATGTTGGGTGATATGACACAAAGAGGGCCTCGGACCTTCTGTAGGCCTCTGTTCTGGTGACATAATGGCGCAGAGCCCTGCGCACGTCCAGTGTGTGCCATCGTCTTTCCAGACGATGAGTGGGATTCGGACAGAAATCCGGTAGTACTAGGTCCTGGGACCTGTGAAACCATGTGTTGACCTTCGGCACAAAGGATGGGTCCAGGCGTAGGATTACCCTGCCCTCTGCGAAGGTGATCAGATCCGGTCGGACCGAGAGGGCCCCCAACTCCGATACCCTTCTTGCCGATGTGATGGCCACCAAAAAGGCCACCTTCAGCGTCAGGAAACGGAGTGGGCAAGTCCCCAGTGGTTCAAAAGGACCTTCGGTTAATGCCTGTAGGACCCTGTGTAGGTCCCAGGATGGAAAACGGTGAACTACAGGGGGTCGCCTAGTGGCTGCCCCCTTTAGGAATGCGCTCACCGCCGGATGTTGTGACAGAGGTCCCCGGTCCTCGCAGACTAGGACCGTCTGTAATGCCGCAACCTGCCTGCGGATGGTGTTGAACGCTAGTCCCCTGACCATGCCGTCTCAAAGATACTCTAGGATGGTAGGGATGTTGGCGGTCAGGGGGTTTATGTCCTGTCTGCTGCACCAGGAAGAGAAGTTCCTCCATGTTGCATCATAGATCCTGTTTGTAGAAGGACGTCGAGCGTCCTGTATGACCGAGATGACATGTTGGGAGAAGGCCTGCCTACTCAGACCCTCCCGCTCAAGTGCCAGGCGGCTAGTTGTAGCCACTGCGGGTCTGGGTGTAAGAGTTTCCCCTGGCTCAGGGACACCTGGTTCGGCGGCAGTTTCCATACAGGCGAAAGCGATAGGTCTACCAGGTCCGCAAACCACGGACGCCTCGGCCAGTATGGCGCAACCAGTACCACCTCCGCCTGTTCCAGGATGAGCTTGCGAACCGTTGCTTGGATCAGGGGCGGAGGAGGGAAGGCGTACAGTAGCCCCTGGGGCCACCTGCATCTTAGTGCGTCCGTCCCCTCCGCTTCCCTGGTCTGGAATCTGGAGAAGAAGCGGTGGGTTTGAGTGTTCTCTGGTGTTGCGAAGAGGTCTAGGCACGGCCGGCCGAACCTGTTCGAGATCGCCTCGAACAGCTCCGGTGCCAGCCTCCACTCCGCATGGTCTATGGTGACCCTGCTGAGGGAGTCTGCCTGGTGGTTTGCCTCCCCCGAGATGTGTTCTGCCTTTATTGATGCCAGGTGTCGCTCTGCCCACAGGCCCAGCGCCCTGGCCTCCTGCATGAGAGCCACTGACCTGGTCCCGCCCTGCTTGTTTACGTGCGCCTTTGCTGTTACGTTGTCCGTCAGGACTAGCACGTGCTTCCCTGCCAACAGGGGTACAAACTGAAGTAGGGCCAGGTGGATGGCTCTCAGTTCGAGCCAATTGATTCTGTGCTTTAGGTCCCCTGGACTCCACCTTCCCTGGGCCATCTGATCCCCGGAGTGAGCCCCCCAGCCGAACAGGCTTGCATCGGTTGTGACGGTTACCCTGTTGGGTTCCCTGAGTGGGGAGCCCTTGTTCAGGGCCCCCGACCTCCACCACCTCAGGGAGGCTAGGACCTGGGGAGGCACTCTGATTTTCCTGGGTGAAGCGCTCTGATTCTGTCTTTGGAAGGGGAGCAGTAGCCACTGCAGATCTCTGGAGTGCAGTCTGGCCCACGGGACAATTCCCAGGCATGATATCATCTTTCCCAGGAGCTGGGAGAGCTGCACCACTGTGGCCACCTTCCTCTGCATTACCAGAAACGCTAGTTTCTGTAAGCTCTCCCGGCGCTCCTGGGAGAGGTACACCATGCCCTGGTCTGAATCTATGATCGCTCCCAGATGCTGGAGCCTCCTTGAGGGTGTGAGCTGGCTTTTCTTGTGATTGATCGAGAAGCCGTGCCTCTGGAGTACGGCTATGGTGATCTGGATGTCCCTTAGGGCTGCCTGGTGGGACGCTGAGAGTATCAGGATATCGTCCAGGTAGCACTGGACCCGCACCGGTCTCATGCGCAGGTGCGCTCCCAATGCCGCCAGCACCTTTGTGAACACTCTGGGCGCTGAGGACAGCCCGAACGGGAGTGCCCTGTATTGGTAGTGTCGCCCCTTGTGGCAAAACCTCAGGTACCTTCTGTCTTATTGGGATGTGGAGATAAGCCTCTGTGAGGTCTATTGAGGATAGCAGATCCCCTTTCCGGATGCTGGCCAGTATGGATCTGAGGGACTGCATCTTGAACTTCCTGTATACTACATAGCGATTTAACCGCTTGAGGTCCAGGATTGCTCTCCAGTCCCCTGATGTTTTTGGCACCAGGAAGAGGATGGAGTAGAAACCCTGTCCCTCCTGTCCTGGAGGAACCTGCTCTATGGCCCTTATTTCCTCCAGGTGTCCAATGGCCTGAACTATGAGGCCCGCCTTGGTCCTGTTGCGTGATAGTGGGCAACTTATGAAGTGATCTGGTGGTGTGGAGTAGAATTCTATTGCTAGGCCCTGGGTCACTGTTTCTCTGACCCAGGCATCCGTCGTGGTCGCCTGCCATGCCTCGCTGAACCGCGCCAGGCGACCCCCAATGGGGCTGTTCCAGGAGTCACTTGGAACGTCTGTAGGGTCGTCCTCCCCCCCCTTTAAAAGGGCGTTTGGACGGTTGGCCCCTGCCCGCGGCTGGACGGTCCTGTCCGCGCTCCTGCCTGTATGAGAAGGTGCGCGGATTTCTGGGCCCTTCCCAGGATCGTCCCCCTTGAAAGGGCTGCCTCCATTCTCCGGCCCCGTTCTGACGGGGTGCCTGCCTACGGAACTCCTGGGTTCCCTTGTCCGTTCTTTTGGAAGGGTGAGCTAGCACTTTCCTTTTGTTTTTGTCTTCTATCAGGTAAGGATCCAGGATTGCCCCGAAGAGCTTTGATCCTGCATACTTAGCTGTGGCGAGTCGCCATTTGGACTTAAGGTCCGCCTTCCAGTTCTTGAGCCATACCAACCTCCTAGCTGCCACTGTCCCTGCAATGGATCTAGCTGAGTATCTGGACGCGGCCAGTGCGGAGTCTGCCATGAATTCCGTTGCCCTCCGCAGTTTGGTCAGTGTTTGTCTTACACGTACCTGCTCAGGTGGAACACTTGCCTGGATCTCCCGTAGCCACCTGATCGCCGCTCTGGCGACTAATGAGTTCGTAGATGCGGCTCTGATGGCCCAGGCAGATGAATGGTGAGCCCTGCGGAGGGAAAGTTCTACCTTCCTATCCTCCGCCTTCATTGATTCTGCTAGGTCTCCTGGAATGGCTGAGGAAGGAAGAAGAGAGCTTAGTGGAGCGTCCACCTGTGGCACCTCTATTAAAGTCGCTAATGGACTGCAAACATTATACATTTTCTTTTCTACGCCATTAGGCGATGGGATGGTACCTAGATTAGACCACTGGGTCCTTACCGTTGACCTGAACACCTTAGTGCATGGTACCTGGATCACCTCTGACACCGGTGCGTGAAGCAAGGGATCCTTTGCGTCCTCCTCCTCTGAGGACGGCGGTCTGGCCTCCTTGGTCTTAGCTGGCAGTTCTAGAACAGAGCATGTCTTAATCATGAGGGAATAAAACAGATTATGGTCAAATAAACCTGACACTGGAGCCGCCTGTGGCTCTGCATCCTCATTTTCTGACAACGGGGCGTCCTCATCGTCCCAGTCCTCCTGCTCCTCGTCTGCCACCTGTGGAGAGTTCTCAGACTCATCAGAATCCTGAAACAATATCTTTTCCCCACGGGAAGATGGTGTGCGTGTTTTGTGAGCTCTCTTGGGAGGGGAACTCCTCCTAGAGGCCCTGAGGTGCACTAATGTTTCCTCTAAGAGGGAATGAAGTCGTGAAGGCCACTTACCAGATCTCTTTCTTTTCCTACCTCTGTGCTCAGGATCCTCCTGGCTTGTGGAAGGCTCTGAATGCTCTGGTGAAGATGGCACCGAAATGGGGGACACCTCCCTTTCTGTCTCCCCCCTGGGGGACCACTCCTGTTCAACCGCCTCTGCAGGCTCGAAGGAGGTTGGTGTCTCCCCGAGGGACAAGGCCGGACTTTCCATCCCGCTGTCCCTCAGTCTCTGCGCCTTGGCAAACTCCCTTTCCAAGGCCTGGTGTCTCCTTGCGGCCTGGCGCTCGTCCGCCCTTGATGGCTCAGACAGATGCTTTGTTTTGGCCTTCTTCTTGCCCCCCCCGCTTCCTCCGTTCTGCGTCTAGTCGGCGACGGAGGGGGCGCTGAGCCCTGGGCCGGAGTTCCTTCTGCCATTGCCATGTGCCAAGAAGCACCCTTTCCGGGTATCTAGTAGGCACAGACCGATGTCGGCAGCGCTACAGGGAATGTCCCTAACGTGCCTGGTCGAAGAGCTCCTGCGGTCACGAGGATACCTAGCCAGGGAGTTTTGTCCCTATGCCCGTCCAGACCGCCTTGACTCCGCTGGGAAATCTGCTAGGAGCCAAAACACCGAGAACCACACACACACACGCCTCCAACTGGACCCCCCTGGGTGCTCGGCCTCAGTTTCCCTGATCTGGCAGCCGGAGCTAGGCCTCAGCCTCGCCGGCAGTCCCTTCCCTTCCCCTTGGGCCCGCGGGCAACTCGACCGGGTGAAGAAGGGAGATTCGCGCCAGAAACAAAGGCTTTCACGCCAGAGATTCAAGGCTTTCGCGCCAGAAAAGCGAGGCCCCAATCAGAGGTCTGAGGCTCTCTGATACGCCCCTTTCCAAAATGGCGCTTCGCGCCAGTAGGCGAGACCGCCCCTTTTTAAAAATGGCTGCCGCGCCGAATTTTCGGTCGGAGCTCTGTGCTCCCGGCCACGCGGTGCCTTAAGGGAAGCTGGCCTCGGCCTACCCCTCCGGTACCGACGGTCCCGGCCTCTGTCCGCCTCCCGGCTGACTGGCTGGACTCCTCCCCGCGCCCCCTTGCCCCACTTGCGTTTTTTGCGACAATCTGCGTCGAGATCCTCGAAGTTTCCCTCGACGCCTGTTCCCTCGGAGCTTCCTGGGGCGCTGCGAGTCGAATAGCGGAGTCCAGGGAAATTTCCCCCTTTATCTCCGCTATTCCCAGGCCCTAGGCCCGGGCGGACTCGCTGCCGCGCTCCCAATGCGTGGGGGGATCGACCAAAGGTCCCCGAAAAAAAACAAGAAAGAATCTCTAAAGTTAAAAAATCACACTAAAGTTCGATAACTAAACTTAACTCAAAACAACCAACAAAAAAACCTTACTCTACCAGTCCTAACCGAAAAGAAAGGTACTCTTTTCGCGGAGCTACGCAAAGAGCTGTTCCTTGGGCTTAGACTAGGTAAAAACTGGGGAAGAAGGAAGCCGGAGGCGGAGCTAAAGTTCGGACCTAGTCTCTCATTGGGCAGAGGACTGTGTTAACCCATTGGTGGATTCGGAATCCACCCATGCAGGAGAATAGAAGAGGGACTGGTCAAATAAACCTGAGATTGAGACCGGTTGTGGAGCTGCGTCCTCATCTTCCGACAGCGGAGCCCCGACAGCGTCCCAATCCTCGGATTCCTCCTCTGCGACCTGTGAAGAAGTCTCAGACACATCAGAATCATGAAACACTACCTTCCCCCCATGGGGGGCGTGTCCCGGTGGTGTGTGAGAACCCTGAGAAAGGGAAACGCCCTTAGAGGCCATGAAGTGGTCAAAGGCCTTCTGCATATAGGAATGGAATTGTGATGGCCACTTACCAGACCTTTTCCTTTTCCTACCAGTGTGCCCAGCCTCCTCCTGGCTGGTTGTAGGTTCGGAATGCTCCGGTGAAGATGGAACAGAGATAGGAGACCTCTCCCTTTCCGTCTCCCTCCTGGGAGACCAGGACCTGGGTTCTTGTCCAGCTGCCCCAGGAGGTCCAAAGGGTATAGGTGTGTCCAGTGGAGCGAGGGCCACCATTTCTGCCCCGCTGGCCCTGAGCCTCTGCGCTTTGGCGAATTCCTTTTCTAACACCTGGTGTCTTCTTATGGCCTGCCGCTCAGCTGCCTTTGACGGCTCAGTCAGGTGTTTTGTCTTGGCCTTCTTCTTATCCCCCCGGTTCCTGTTCCGTAGCTCTGCGTTTCGGCGAAGAGGGGGGAGGGGCTGAGCCTGGGGCCGAAGCACCCTCTGCCAATGCCATTGCTCTGCGTAGGGCTCTCTCCGGTATCTCAGCCTTGTTGAGGATGAACAGCTACTGGCAAGCGTTGTTTAGACCGGCAGACTGAGGGGTTTTACTCCCTATCCTGCGCAGCAATGGCGGCCAGTGGTTACTTAGGCCTGCAGCCGGAGGGATTTAAATCCCTATCCCGCACGATGGCGTTCTGCCTTACTCCGCTAGAGGTCCGGTGGTTTAGAACGTTACGGAGATCAAACAGCTGCTAAAATTCCAAAGGCCTGTGGCCCACCTCTCCGGAGACCCTCTCTTGTTTTACCCGGCTCTCAGTGACCACCAAATCGGAGTCTGTGCCGGTAAAGCGAAGCGCTGCGTTTGTCGGTAAAGGGCTGCTTCCCTCCCTGGATTTTCGCGCCAGAGAGAAGACAAAGAAGGGACCGCCCCCTTTCCAAAATGGATTTTCGCGCCAGAGAGGTACCAAGGAAGGGACCGCCCCCTTTCCAAAATGGCTTTTCGCGCCACAGCGTGCAAAGGTAGGGACCGCCCCCTTTCCAAAATGGCCACCGCGCCAAATTTTCAGCTCAGCCTCGTGGCCCCGTGGTTCTTCCTACCGCCAACGGCCCTGGGTCTACCGCCCCGGTGGAAACGGTCTCCCTCCGATCTCCACCCCTGCGGTAGCCCAGCGATCTCTTCCCCACTCCTTTCCCCACTTGCAGTTAGTTGTAGCGGTCCTCCGCTATCTGCGTGTCGTCCGGTCTGGTGTTGCTGAGGGATTCTCTCAGCCTACCTTTCCGCTCAACGTCTGTGGAGTGCGGAGATGTCGGGTCTAGATCCGGCAGCGGCTGGAAGCCCAGGGACGTCTCCCCCTGCGGCTCCCACGCTCCCAAGGACCTGAAACCCGGGAAGGCCTCGCCGCCGCGATCCCCCACGGAGTAGGGACGGAGGAAAAACGGAAATTAAAATAAAAATAGAAAAAGGAAAAAATTGTTTACATTTAGTCTTTCCAATTGGTCTAACACTCGTAGTAAAAAGGAAAAAACTTTAAATCAAATCTTCAACCAAATAAAAGCACTAACTCGCGGAGCTAACACAACGAGCTGCTTAGGGCTTACAGACTAGGTAAAAACTGGGGAAGAGAGGAACTTCCGGCCGGAGGCGGGGCTAAAATTCGGACCTAGTCAATTGGGCAAGTAGGCTATGTTAACCCCATCGGTGGATTCGACAATCCACCCATGCTGGAGAATATTATGATTTTAAAATGTATATACTCATATATATAATCTTGGCTATTTTTTAATTTTATTATGCTATATCAACAAAAGTATGAACACATACAACATTAAAGGGTTAACCTCAAAATCTATAGCAAATAATAAAGGAAAATAAACAAGGTGTTGAATTGTTTTATAAAATAAACTACTCTAAAATGATCATATTGTTTGAAAATCATCTTTGTCAAAAATAGTGAATACAACATCAACGATTTATTGTTGCAAGTCAGGTATACCTTTCACTTTTGAGCATTATAAAATAATTCTTTTAGTTAATCCTATGTCCCCAAATGAATATACAGATAGTCCTCGACATACAATTTATTTAGTGACTGTTTGAAGTTATAACGGCACTGAAAAAGTGACTTATGACCTTTTTTTACACTTATGACCATTGCGGCATCCCAATGATCATATGATCAAACTCATATTTATGACGGTTGCAGTATCCTTGGGTTATGTGATCACCTTCTATGACCTTCTGACAAGCCAAATCAATGGAGAAGCCAGATTCACTTAACAACTTGCTGCTAACTTAACAACTGCAGTGATTCACTTAACACTTGGGCCAAAAAGTTTGTAAAATGGGGCAAAACTCACTTCAATGTCTCACTTAATAACAGAAATGTGGGGAATTGTGGTCATAAATCGAGGACTATGTGTAGTCAGGAAGAGCACATGTACAGTGATCAAGCAAGAACAAGACATGACCAAAGCATACAAGTTAATGTACCCAGTTCTAAATTACATGTCCAACAATACGATGATTTTGAACAATTTTTATTGAAGATACGCTGAAGTATCCAAACACAATCTACACTGTCATACTAATTTAATTTTACATTCACAGAAAACTAATTTCATGTTAATCATTAATTGATTTATCAGGATGGCACATTCAAACTAGATATTCTAAATTATTTCAGTACAACATTAATTTAGCAAGTTTACATATACAACCTAATGGCTGATCTCAATTCTGCCATAAAGCACAAGAACTGACTCAAATTGTAAAAAAAAAAAAAAAAAAGAACAAAAATCCCTAGCATCACTTGCATTCAACTATATATCAATAGCTTTTTTGGGTTAAGAAATTAAATTAGTATTACATTTCTAAATAAATCTAAAGATATCTTGAGGAAAAAATTGTAAAAGAAAATGCATTAAATCTGGTCACTTTCTTGTTAGTCCTTTTGACTGCAGCTCTATTTGCTTTGTTGAAACTTAGATATTCCCAATAACACACAGGCATTTGGGGATGTCTAATTCTCTTCTAAAGAAAGGATTACATGTTCATTTACATGTTAAATGAATCATAATATTCATTTTATCTTTAAAATATCAGTGTAGAAGAAAATGAGTAGAAAAAAAAGGCATAAAATTCTATCACACAGTTATAAAAACTAGATTTAATCACTGCAATGGAAATTTGATGTGAACATTTCAACCTTATTTTCAGCCTAGAACTTTGAAACGAACTGGGCAGCCATTCATTCAAAATTACAACGGTGCTGAAGATGGGAGAAACTTACAAATGGTCCTCAAAATTTCATAAAATTTTCTGCTAGGTGTTTTTGTGTAATGAAAGAAAAAGTTTGGGCAGCACTGATGTAAGATAGGTAATGGTGAAAATGAATTCTGAAATTTGGAACAAGAATTATTATTTTATAGATTGGCCAAGTTAACCTCTGGCAGTCTTATCCCAGAGTTTAAACCTAATGTTTGGCTTCTAAAACAATTGTTGTGTTCATATATTTATTATTTGTTAAATTTACTTGCTGACTATCTTGCCATGGGGCTACTCTAGGTGGCTTATAACAATCAAAAGGAAGAAATGAAATGAGTATGAACAGAAGTAAGATAATAGAGCAATAAAATAAACAATAAAAAGAGCAGAATAAGAAATACAACTACATGGTTAGAAAAAAAGGTGGACGAATAAGAGCGCAAAGAATAAGGGGGTAAATATGTACAAATCTGCTGGGTGATACAGCAAATTTAGCTGGATTTCAAGTAAAAGCTACAAGATTTAGTGAACAAAAAGCAGGTGCAAATATTAGCCCACATAATAAGATTAAATGCAAAAACACCAAAAATAGGCAAGTAAACTTGTTTCAGATATTGAATCTTTTTTTTACCAGTAATAGAACTGAACAGAACACATAATCAGAAGGTATCTACTACATTTCCTTTTAGGAGGTACATCTGATATGAAAGTATTCAGAGGTCACCGAGTTTATCTCCCATATATTTTCTAGGGAACTAATTTGCTGATACAAGATTTAATATGTAATACAAAATATTACCATATTAAAATTTCCATAATCTTATTTTTACTGAAAATAGTATAAATAATTTAAAAACAATGTGAAGACCATGCTTCATATAATCCTTGCAGAAGAAGAGATAATTCTTACAGTAATTATTTGTGTTTTAAAAACAAGGCATCTATAAATTAAAAATAGCTATTTCATTTTTATCAAATAATTTTCTGGTAGTAAATATTTTAGATAACAAAACATTTAAGCTTCACCACATCAAACATCAGTTGATATTTTTTTTTACAAAATAAATACAGGTTAGATGAAATATGCAAGAATCATCACTGTTTTCACAACAAATAAGCAACATTAATTAAAGGACAGCATAATTCCTAAGCTGTCATTTATTAAATTTACTCTGCTAAATTCTGGATCAAGAAGAGTAAGCTGGCAGTGTTCAATGCCGGTTAGGAATCAATTAATTCGGTATTTTAAAAAGACAAACTTCACAAATATTTTAAAAGTATACCTTAACTCTAACAGTAACTTTTGATTTACAGGAAAACCATAAAAAACCGATCTTACAAACAACTCATATTTAGAAGAGATTTAGAAATATTTGAAAGGGAGAACACATTTTTATGCTGACTCTGATTCTTAAAAAAGTTTTTCAATCTTCAGGATTTTTCAGTGTTGTGATATAAATATCTTTTCCCTCTCAAACAGACCCAGTGGAAATATGATCAAAGTGAATTTTGAATCGGCAACTCACTTGACAAGGAAGCCTGGTAGCTTTAAAAACCAGCAAAACTTCTTATTCTCCATCCTAACCAGTAAAAAACAAGAATCCAAAAACAAGTTACCTGTCGTAGGCCCAAAAGGAAAGGCATTTTGCAAACTCATAATCCAAACTAAGAGTGTAAACAAAGAAATTTCGAAAACCACATACTCATTTCTTCATCTGATATAGAAAGACTGCATGCACAATCTTTTTTAAAGTAGGGTTTCCTTAGCTGGGAATGTTAAATAAACAGGATCCCAGGACACGGCATGCTCTCACTCTCTCTCTTTCCCCTCCCAGAAACCAATTTCAGAAACAGCAGAGCTATCTGTCCATTTGCCAAGGGGGAAGTGACATCACTAACAGCACTGCCCAGGAAAAAAAAAAAACCCTCTTTAGACAGCTGCTGATTAACAATTCAAAGAGGACTGACTATTACCTAGAAAATATGCACAGTACTTAGGAAATGAAAAACAAATGCTTGGATTAAGTATTAATGACTACTCAAAATGACTTTTATATCTCATTATTTTTAAAGAAAAATAGTATTTGAACAACCTGGAGCATGTTTTCAGGACCAATACATCATGAAAATATATATCTATTCTCTAGAACACTTGGAAACAGTTATACCAAAACCAGAAATATTAAAAACAACAATGCTCTCTACCCTGACATCTAGGGCTTGAGGCAGAAAAGTGGAAACTCAGTTTTGGGGCCTCACTGGCAGTCTGATGCGGCCATGCTCAAGGTAGCTGATAAAGAAGTATATCTTAAATCATATCGAACCTGGAGTGGACAGTCTGAAGCTCTCAGCCCAATTTCAAAAGCTACGTGCAAGCTAAAGTCTATATTCTGGCAAAATATTATGCTAGAAAAAATGTACTGAATGTACTCAGTGAGAAGGAAGAAAGCAAAATACAATTTTAGAAAAACTGGCTCAGAATTTTAGGAATGCTGTTTAAGTACTAACAAACCTCTTGGCATACATGTACTACCGTGTTTCCCCCAAAATAAGCCCTACCATGATTTTTACACTTATACCCAATATAAGCCCTACCCCAAAAATAAGCCCTAATTTTGGGGCGAGGTACACGTGTAAAAATCAAGCTAGGGTGAGAGTGAGGAGGTGGAGCTGCCCCATGTGCCCCACACCCGCTTATCTTAGGATTGCTGTAGCTAGGCCTCACACTCCCTGACATCTGTTACACTGTTGCCCGAGTTCTTCTGTGGCTGCTTGCAGCTGCATGCCACATGGTGCATCGTGCCACTGCTGCCAGTCATAGCAAGAGGCCGCGAGGTAATCGAGCCGGTGTTGCCACTCATGCCAGGAGGCTGCAAGGCTTGTCCTGCCAACTGCACCTGCTAGCAAGTGGTAGCAGCAGCGCGATTGGCACAATGCACCACGCAGCCTATCGCGAGCGGCAGTAGCAGCGCAATGAGCCTTGTGGCCTCATGCTGCAAGTGGCAGCAGCAATGCAATAGGCACGAGCCATGCGGCCTTGTGGCATGAGTGTCATGATGCACCACATGGCTTGCAGCTGCAAGCAGCTGGAGAAGGACCAGAGCAGCAGCGTGATAGGTATTGGGGTGTGGGAGGCCTGACTGCAACGGTCCTAAGGTAAGCGGGTAAGACATCCCCTGAAAATAAGACCTGGTGCCTCTTTTGGAGGGGAAAAAAACGTAAGATAGGGTCTTATTTTGGGGAAAACACAATATATTCTCTATATATTAGCCTGACTGGTAATGCCAACAGAAATTCACAAGGATGTCAATAGAATTCTAAATAAAACCCTCAAGAATACACATTTACATAACATTTGTACTGGGAATTTTCCATCTATTAATAATTTTCATTTATTTAATTTAATAGAAGATCTATTTCCATCAAAATCAACACAAAAATAATAAATGTGGATGTTTTATTTTTTTAATAAGCCTTTTAAACATGTTTCTTAAAATGTATCAAAATGAAATTTGGAGTATTGTGTAGTAATGTCTCTCAAAAAGGAGAGGGGTATGTGATGTACATACTAATACTACAGGACACTGGAAAACCAAAGTACCCAAGTAGTGTTTTTAAAATGACATAAAATACACTTATTTCACTCCAGCCAATCCTCTTTTCTTCCTTCACACTCCATGTGGTGAAGTGACCTATGGAAACATCACTATGCTCACAGGTTTTTTTCCCCTAGTGAGCTTACTTGCTGTGTAAGAACAAACTGGGGAGGGGGAAGGAAACTTGTATGAAGGAAAAGATTAACCCTTTTCCCATGTTGCAAGCCTCACTGACTCTGCAGCACTTGACAGAGGAAATGGATTTGTACTGACATAAATGAGTATCCCCTTTTTAAAAAATTTGAAAGCAGACTAGAATAATGAAAACAGACATGGATGCTTGGAGATTAGTAGAAGAGTGAGCATGACAAGACTACCTCTGAACTAGATTCAATGTTCAAGGATCAAGTCATGGGTTCAGATACAGCAAGGCTTCTGTTTTTCAATACACTGCTGAATAAATAAAAACAACTGGTCACTATTTTCATCAGGAGTGATATAAATTATTCAAAAGAATATTCTAAATCTGTTTCAATTTCTTCTCTATTTTATACCAATAAAACAGTGTTTGCATTAGCAACAGAATACATCAAATTTTAAAGCAGTATAGATATGAAAGAAAGTGATCTAAATTTAACTCTGCTGAGCCTTTAAAGCAGAGGTGTAGCAATATTTCTGTGCTTCTCTTAAACCAACAGCTGTTCTTGCCTGTCATATACTGGTCTAGAAGCCTCACAACTCCCAAGTCTAGAAATACAGAATACATTTTAACCAGAGGATGGGAAGTTCCCTCTTATATTGTTTTTCAATTTCAGGTCTCGATTTAAGTAGTTTAGTTTAATTAAAAGCATGAATAAATCATTAAGTATAAACTTGGTTGAAAAAAGTTTAAGATACTACAAGGGGTATCAACATTCCCTTACCAGGAAGACATGAAGACTCCCCCAATAACCATTTTAAAGAGCATGGTCCCATAACATAGTCTTATCTCCAGACCAAATTTGAGGCAGCTTAATTCTGTATTTAAAATAATGTATTCTCTTTTTTCTGTAACTTTTACCAAAAAAAGTTAAAAGAACATAAAAATTAACACAAGAAAAAACAACAAGAAAAAGAGAAAAAGACTGTAAGGAGTCAGAACACCCCCGCCCGTGAGAATGAAATATTTTAGGGAATATTAAAAAACGGCAGGATAGAATATTTCCCATGAAGAAATACAGGAAAAAATCTTAAGGAAGGAAAAAACCAGCCCGTCTCCCTGCCTCAAGCAGAAACTGAGGAGGCTAGCTTTTAGAAATGCAGATTTGGTAATCCATTCAGGAAGACTGGGGCCATGAAGGCTGGAGCTGATGGGATTAGAAAAACAAAGACTCCTAAAATCTACATTCCCCCATCCAGCTCCAAGGACAGGACATGATCTTTAGGACATAATAGGATTAACCACCACCATTAGAATACCAAAAGGGTACACTCAAGTTCAGGTCAAAGTACACTGCACAGAACAGTCACCTCAAATACAAAACCCAAAGAAGGTATAAAAACCCACCCACTTCTCAACTCCATTTGGTCAGCTATTTCAGAAACACATGCTGTTGCTGGTTCTGCTCATGAATAAACCTTCTTTCCTAAGCAGCTTCCATTTTTATTTCCAGTGTCTTAGCCTCCATTTTATTTACTCCTAGCTTAGAACTGGACCTGATGATTTTTCTTTCAATAAGACAAAAGTGCCAAAAGGGAGAAAGCTTACAATTTCCTTTGCAGCAAATATACTCCCTTTATAATTACAAATAAGTTCATTTTTTTCTATTATACATTTTTTTAATAATCAAAACCACAAGTCATGTGCATTTTTTTGTTTCATACAAAAAAACCTAAAAGGGGCTTCTAATCAACCATAAATGTACACATTGTCTTTTCTCTAATCAAGGAAGTCAATTTTGCCATCTCTGCAAGTTACATTATTTTTATCAACCATTCCACTATTGTGGGAAGTTTAGAACTTTTCATTTTTTGTGCATATTGTGTATTACCGGGCTTTTCAACCAGTGTTATGGGTACCACCTGTGGTACATTTGCACTTGGCAGGTGGCACGCGACTATCCTAGAAAAGTGGTAGCAGGGGAGGGGAATGAGCTGAACCGGTGGCAGCATCGCACAAACCTGAGTGAGAGATGGCTGGAGCTGCAGGGCTCTCAGGACTCAGTGGAAACACCAGGATCAGTGCCAGGCTCCAGCTGGAGCTTGGCGCTGATCCTGGTGCTTCTGCTAAGCCCTGAAGAAGCACCATTCAGCTGGAAAGCAGTAGTGATCCTAGTGCTTCTGCTGAGCCCTGAAGAAGTGTCGATCAGCTGGAATGTTGCAGCATCTCCAGGATCTTGTGATTTACATTCAGATGCTTGGCAACTGTTTCATATTTATGACGGTTATAGTGTCCCAGGGTCATGTGAAGTAACCAAAACTTGCTGCAACCACCCAGCAGACAGAGGGAATAAAAACCAAACACCCCCCACCCCACCTCCACTGCCAATCCTTAACAGAAATGGTAACAATGAAAACCTCGGACAGGAGGAAGAGCGCCGCCGGGTGGGCAGGCAGGTGTCTTGCTTGGCTGTGGCTTGGGGGGCCCTTTTTACAGTGCCATTGTAACTTCGAAGAGTCACTAAACGAACTGTTGTAAGTCGAGGACTACCTTACTTTATCACTTTTTTCTTTTTTGGGGGGGGTCATCAAGTTTTTGACACCTTGCTAGGCTAGGTGGTGCTCGGATGTTGCCATATCCTAAAAGTGGTACAATGGGTGAAAAAGTTGAAAAGCCCTGGTATAGTAACCTTGTTACAGTTTTCATGTATAAACATAAGTCCCACTAATTCCAAAAGAAAAGTCTCTGGTTTCAACTGTACATGAATCTTTAAAAATCTTCTGAATTAATGTATTTATTTTGGCTTTTTTGCATATCCATCAGACCTGATAAAATGTCTCTTCATGTTCACATTTCCTTTCATATATTCCAACACATTTTTTGGGTTACAAATACAAACAATACATTATTTTATTAAAGAATCTCTTTAACACTAGAACATAATGTAAATTTTGATATTTGCAATTACATATTTTCCCAGTGATCTATTTGTATATATTTTAGTCAATTTTAGCCTATTTTATCATATATTCTTTCACCTTTCTTCTATCTCATATTTCAACAAGTTTATACATTTTAGCAATAACATGTTCATCATTTGTATATAATTTTACTTCAAACTCAGTCATGTGATGTTCAAAAACATAAAATTTTCTATGCACTTTTGATAACTGTACATAAGAAAACCATTGACTATAAGTATATCTTTGTTACTAAATGTTCTCTTAATTTTATTTTACAGTCTCCTTGAGAAAAGTCTAAGACATCACTGCAAGTTAACCATTAATGCTTACTTATGAGTTCTTTAGAATTTTTGGACAATTGTTCTCTATGCATCAAATGTTTGCTTATGATTATTTTTTGTTTTTAACATTATTCAGATTCAACTTTTTCTTGTTTTTAATGTGACTCAGAGTCCTTTTAAACTTACGTAAACGAATGAATAAATATTTTTCACCAATTGCAGAAAGTGTTGGAGTTCAATTGCTGACATCTTTTTTAAACAAAGTTCTCTGTTTCTGACACAGTCATTAGTCACAATTTCCAGTAATATACCATTGCAGTTTAAAGATATGGTTACATGATTCATTGCAGAGATTTAAAAGATCATGAGGCAGCAAGAATGTTGCTATTTCCCAATACACAAGGCCCCACTAAGCATGATCAGAAAACTACTATGAATTACTTAAAAGTTTCTGCAATATACTTTTGTAAAATATTAAGAATTTTAAATTCACTCATCCCAGCTTACAGATAGTCCTCAACTAATGACTGGTGGCTTAGTGACTGTGCAAAAGTCTGATGGGCCTAACTCAGGGTACTTACAACCCAGATTTGACATTCTGATTATCGGTTCCCCTTGCAGTCACATTATTGTGATTTGGGCTCTTGGCAATTTGTTTGCACTTATGACAAGCTTCCAAGCCCTCTGTGATCATAAGATTGCTATTTGCAATCTTCCCAGCCAGCATTCTCAGAAAATCAACAGGCGTCTCTCTGATTCTGAAGGCTGACTGAAAATAGATCTTTTTCAGCCAGCCTGAGAACAGAAGGCTGCCTGCCACTATCCCGCTGCAAAGCAGCCCTTACCAGGCTGATTCTAAACACTCCATGCTTCAAGCACCTAGAGCTAAAATTTCACTTAGTTTTGTTCTTCAAGATACTGATAGTCACAGTAAACTTAAATGAATATATCACATAGTTGTTAAGCAAATTCAGCATTTCCAATGGGCTTTTTTTGCTGCTTTCTGCAGGAATATGGCAACAATGTTATCAATTGTGACCATGTGACTGCAGTGTACTGCAACCAGTCTTAAATGTGGGCCAGTCACCTGAGCCTGAAATGTGGTCACATGACTTTGGAGTGGTGGTGGTGGTGGTGGTAGTGGTGCAACAATTGTAACTTTGAGGATATTACAAAAAGTAGCTTTTTTGAAGTCCATCCTAACTTCAAACGGTCACAAAGCAAACCGTCACAAAGCAACTTTCAAATAAGTGCAGGGATTTGTATCTAATTTTTCTTTGTTTACTCTATTAACAAATCATCACCTACCAGCAGCCTTTCTTGGGTCTTGAGAAAAGATGGGTTGACTAAAGAAACTTGTCAACAGATCATACATGCATGCCCATATATGCTCCAAAGTATGTTTTTTTCCTTTCAGATTCCAAAAATGCACAGCTCTAATATTTAGTTCATTATTTCAATTAAAACAACTGATGCCTGAGCTTGTTTTTCCTCCTTTTTCTTCTCATACCTTGTCTTTCTTTTTGGTTACAACTATCATCAGGGATAGCCCTATACAACTTCTCATTTAGCAGCCATGTTCCATTCTAATCATTTGGTTGTTAAGCAAAATGGTTGCTAAGTGAACATATGACTTAGAGACAGAGGCTGCAAATTCATTGGTTGCTGCCATCTTTTTTTTGGCCCCTCCCAAGGTGGAGAAATTATTTAACAAGCTATTTCTTCCTGCACTGCTTTTCTTTATAACACAGCACCCTAACCCTAAAACTGCAGTTAAGAAGCTCCGATCTGTGATATTAATTAGTTGATTAGATCCCTCTGGCAAATTTCTGCTACTGCCTGAAACTGACTATACTTTAATCAGTTTCATAATTATGGTTTTTGTTGCCAGGCAGCATGAAATTTGGTTTTAAATGTGTGCATAGTCAAAACATGATTTTTTTAAAAGTACTGTTTATTATCATCACATTTAAAAATAGTCCCTAACTGAGGCAGATGCTGAATGAGGTGGTCTGTATTCACCAGCAAGAAAGGTCTAATACAAAGAGAATATCTTGGAATTTGGGAATATAACAAAAGAGAGAAGCTTTGGTACACAGCATAGGCTCCTACAGAAGAGCAGATATCAGCATTTCACTCAATTACCTTATTTTGCCTTATAAATAGTGTACATGGTATACATAGTGTACTTTAACCTATTTTAGGGAGCTACTTCTCAGTTATTCCTTTTTACTTGATCTTTCAGAAGAATATTTCAGTGACTTTAAGGCTAATTTAGACAAACTTCTTCCAAAAAAGAGAAAATACACGGCAATAAAATGTTTTATTAGAAAAAGTATTTATGTGAGCAAATGTATCTTTGTAGTTTGCCATATTTTTATACACGCTTTCCCAATTTTCTTGGAAACAGTCAAATTTTGGGCAAAAAATTCTACAGGTCAAATATTTCTTCTAAATCATTTGTGTCAAGGGTCCCCAACCCCCGGGCCACGGACCAGCAATGGGCCGCGGCATGCCAGCAACTGGGCCGCACAAACAAGCAAAGCCCCATTTGCGGGATGCAGGTAACACACAAAAGGGGCGTTGTCTTACCTGAACGCCTTTTCTCAGCATGGTGGTGTAGAATCCATTGGATTGGGTTATTTCAGCCATCCTGCTCAGAGAGACTAGGAAAAAAAACCGTAGCCACGCCTTCCCCTGGGCATGTCTCCCAGTTTTTTACGAGGCGAGGTAGCTAAGTTCTGACACCGTGGCTCCAAAAAAAGGTAAGAGAGTAACAGAAGAGGGGTGCCCTCCACGCGAGCCTAGCCCGTTGTTTAAGGGAGGGAGTGGATTCTACACCACCATGCTGAGAAAAGGCGTTCAGGTAAGACAACGCCCCTTCTCCAGCATGGTGGATGTAGAATCCACTGGATTAGGACATACCAAAGCCCCCCATGTCCCCCAGGGTGGGAGGTCTAGGCTGGCATCTCTCTGGAGGCAACCACCTGTTGAAGGACCCGTCTGCCGAACGCGGCATCCGCCACGGCAAACCTGTCAATCTTGTAATGAATGAGGACGGAGACGACCAGGACGGCGCCCTACAAATTTCCTCTATGGAGGCCTGGGTGGTCCAGGCCGCGGAAGTTGCTGCGCTACGTGTGGAATGAGCCGTAATACGTGATGGGACAGGAAGCGACTGCGAGACGTACGCTCTAGCAATGCAAGCCCTGATCCACCTGCCAATGGTGGCGGAAGATACCTTGCGGCCCATGCCTGATGGCTGGAAGGAGACAAACAAGGCCTCCGACTTGCGGAAGGACCCAGTGCGTTCTATGTAAATGCGCAGGGCCCTGCGCACGTCCAGTTTGTGCCACTGGCGTTCTAGTCTATGGGTCGGGGTAGGACAGAAGCTGGGTAGTACGAGGTCCAATGACCTGTGAAAACTAGTGTTCACCTTGGGGATGAATGAGGGGTCTAGTCTAAGGACCACTCTGTCTTGATGGAAGATACACAGGTCCTCCCGAACTGACAGAGCGGCCAGTTCCGAGATCCTTCTGGCTGAGGTGATGGCTACTAGGAAGGCCACCTTCAAGGAGAGGAAGTGTAGAGAACATGATTGCAGGGGCTCGAAGGGAGCCTCTGTTAGGGCCCGTAATACTGTGGGTAGGTCCCAGGAAGGGTATCTATGCACCGGGGGTGGACCGGAGTTTGTCGCCCCCTTGAGGAAGGCCGAAATCGCTGGATGGTGAGAGAGGGGACCCCAATTGTCACAGGTGAGGACCGTGGATAAGGCCGCCACCTGTCTGCGGATGGTGTTGGAGGACAGTCCCTTGGAGATGCCGTCTAGCAGGTAGTCAAAGATGTTTGGGACGACTACTGAGAGGGAATCCAACCCCCGTGGGGAGCACCACTGGCAGAAGTTTTGCCAGGTTGCATCGTAAATCCTGTTTGTTGAGGGGAGTCTAGAGGCTTGAATCATAGCGATTGCCTCTGGGAAGTAGGACTGCTTAGTTAGGCACTCCCGCTTAAGTGCCAAGCGGCTAATTGCAGCCACTGAGGGTCTGGGTGGCGGAGCTCCCCGAGAGGGCCACTTTGTTCGGCGGGAGCCTCCATGGGGGGGACAGGGACAGATCCACTAGATCTGCAAACCACGGGTGCCAAGGCCAATATGGCGCAACCAAGATTACTTCCGCTCGCTCCAGTAACAGCTTGCGGATGGTGGCCTGGATCAGGGGGAGGGGAGGGAAGGCGTACAACAGCCCCTCGGGCCACCTGCACCGTAGGGCATCCATCCCCTCGGCCCCTCTGGTCGGGAACCTGGTGAAGAACCTGGGGAGTTGGGCGTTGACCGGGGAGGCAAAGAGGTCCAGGCATGGCTCGCCGAACCTGGATCCTATCATGTCGAATACTCTGGTGTCCAGTCGCCACTCTGCATGGTCCACGGTTACCCTGCTCAGCGAGTCTGCCTGCCAGTTTGCCTCCCCCGAGATGTGTTCCGCCTTTATCGACCTCAGGTGGATCTCTGCCCACAGCCACAGTTCCTTGGCCTCCTGGAGGAGGGCCCAGGAATGTGTGCCACCCTGCTTGTTGACATGGGCCTTGGCCGCCACGTTGTCCATCAGGACTAGGACATGCTTGCCTGATACTACGGGAGAGAAGTGGAGGAGGGCCAGGTGGCCCTTAGCTCTAGCCAGTTTATGTTTTGCTTCAGGTCCGCCCTGGACTAACGCCCCTGTGCCAGCTGGGTTTGGAGGTGAGCACCCCAGCCAAACAGACTGGCGTCTGTGGTCAGGACTACCCTGGAAGGTTCCTTGAATACGATCCCCTTGGACATGGCTGCGGAAACCCACCACTGGAGGGACGCGAGGACGTGGTGTGGCACCTGGACCTTCTGGGGAGAGGCGCTGAGGTTCTGTTTCTGAAAGGGGAGGAGGAACCACTGGAGGGTCCTCGAGTGGAGCCTCGCCCATGGGACTATCCCCATGCAGGATACCATCTTTCCCAGAAGCTGGGACAGCTGCACCAGGGGGACCCTTTTCGTGCCCCGGATCTGGGATATCAATTTTCGGATGCTCAGCTGTCGCTCCTGGGACAGGTAGACCCTGCACCGTTCTGAGTCTATTAGTGCCCCCAGGTGGAGGAGTCGCTTTGAGGGGAAAGTGTGGCTCTTCCCGAAGTTCACTGAGAACCCGTGGGACTGGAGTACCTGGATGGTGGTCCTCAGGTCTGCTTGCGCCGACCAAATGGATCTGGACTGGACGAGGATGTCGTCCAGGTAGCACTGCACGCGCACCGGCATCATCCGGAGATGTGCGGCCAGGACCGCTAGCACCTTCGTGAAGACCCTTGGGGCCGAGGAGAGCCCGAACGGGAGGGCCTGGTACTAGTAATGCCGGCGCGCGTAGCAGAAGCGCAGGAACCTGCGGTGGTCCTGGGAGATTGGAATGTGAAAATAGGCCTCTGTGAGGTCTATGGAGGAGAGGAGATCCCCCTTCCTGATGCCGGCCAGTATGGACCTTAGGGTCTGCATTTTGAACCGTCGGTACACTA
Source organism: Bothrops alternatus (assembly GCA_034064705.1). NCBI lineage: Eukaryota > Metazoa > Chordata > Lepidosauria > Squamata > Viperidae > Bothrops > Bothrops alternatus. The sequence continues at coordinate 31,994,844 of JARGCV010000009.1, forward strand.
GGAACCGGTTCAGGCCCTTTAGGTCCAGAATCGCCCTCCACCCTCCTGATGCCTTGGGGACCACGAACAGGATGGAGTAGAAACCTGTCCCAGTCTGTCCCCCGGTACGGGCTCTATGGCCCTGATGTCCAGGAGGTGTTTGATGGCAGAGGATAGCAACCGTGCCTTGGAGGGGTTTCGCGACACCGGGCACTGGAGGAAGTGATCGTGTGGGATCGCCTCGAATTCGAGTGCTAGGCCTCGCCTGACTGTGTCCCTGACCCAGGAGTCGGAGGTGGTCTGCTCCCAGACCTGATAAAATCGCTCTAGGCGCCCCCTATTGGTTCGCCGGAAAGGCCAGCTTCCCAACCCCCAGAAGGGGCATTTAGCCTGAGGCTGGCCCTTGGGTCCTGTATTTTGGCGGTCCTGCTGACGGTCCTGCCTCTGGGTGAAGGAACATGAACCTCTGGGCCCATCCCAGGACTGCCTTGTCCCAAAGGGCTGCCGCCACTCCCAAGGACCCTCGGGGCGTGAGGCCTGTCTGCGGGAGTCCGGCTGCTGCCGTCACTGGCCTTTCTGGAAGGGTGGGCAATGACTTTACGTTTGTCCCTACCCTCGACCACATGTGGGTCAAGGATGGAGCCAAACAGGTCCTTGCCTGTGTACTTGGCCGAGGAGAGGCGGCACTTTGCCCGTAAGTCCGCCCTCCAGTGTTTCAGCCACAGGATCCTGCAGGAGGTCATTGTGGCCCCTATTGAGCGGGCTGAACACTTGGCCGAGTGGAGAGAGGTGTCGGCCATATACTGTGAGGCCCCTATCAGTTTGACGAGTGTGTGGTGCACCCTGACCTGCTCCGGCGGGATTGTGGCCTGAAGTTCCCGTAGCCACATGATGGATGTCCTGGTGAAGAAGGAGGTACCTGTAGCAGCCTTAATGGCCTGACCGGAGGTCAGGTGTGCCCTTCTGTAGTTGGCCTCGAACTTCTTGTCGTCCGCAGTGAGGAACTCTGTCATGTCTCCTGAGGCAGCAGAATTTGAGAACAAGGAAGTTACCGGAGAATCTACTGACGGGACCTCTAGTAGGGAAGCGAAAGACGGGGCCACATTATAGAGCTTCCTTTCCACGGTGCTTTCCCTGGGAATGGTGGACAGGGAGGCCCACTGGGCCTCCACCGCATCCCGGAACACGAAGGGACAGGGAATCTGTTTGTGTTCCACTACCTTCACCTTGAACAACGGATTTGACTCCTTGTCTGCTGAGGTGGAGGGTTTCTCCTCCTGCACAGAGGTTAAAGAGGCAGTGGAGCATGCCTTTGATAGTAAGAAAGTAAAGATGGAGTGATCGAGGAGGCAGGAGGCAGAGGCCTGATCGGGTTCTGCCTCCTCCTCGTCTGACATGGGGGTATCTGCGACGTCTGAGTCCTCGGACTCCCCCTCCCCCATCTGGGATGAAGCCTCCGAGATAACAGATTCCGGAGCTGGAGAGTAGTCCTGCTGAGGGGGAGGACCAGTGGGAGGAGAGGGGACCTGGAGGGGGACCTGTGGAATCCTTGGTGGAGTCATGAATTGTGTGAAGGCGTGCTGCATGAAGGCCTGGAATTGGGCCTGTGACCATGCGGGCCCCTGGGCCCCAAGGGTTGCCCCTACCAACGCTGGGGCAATAGCCACTTGGGGGCCCTGCTGAGGAGGGGAGGAGTGAGAGGGACCAGCCCGTTCGGTTTCCCCCAGAGGAGTGGTAGTCCAGGCAGCATTTGGTTGGGGAGGCTTCAGAGTATTGGTATCCAGTGGGGCAGGGGGAACCGGATCGGCCCCACTGGATAGGAGCCGCTGTGCTTTGGAGAATTCCCTCTCCAATGCCTGGTGCCTCCTCGAGGCCACTCGCTCCGCTGACTTAGAGGTCTCCTTGGAGGTAAGATGCTTGGTCTTGGCCTTCTTCTTACCTCCTGTATTTACATCAGTTGCCCTGTACTTTGGTTGCGCGGTGGGGGCACCTGAGACCGGTGTAGTCATTGGCGAGGGACTGTCTGCCATTACCGCTAGTCAAGCCTGCAGAAGGGTGACTAGTGGAAGGGAATTGGAACCTAAGGCCGCAGAACAATGTTCAGGGAAGAGACGCAGCCGCCCTTCACTCTGAATCCAGATGAGGCGAGGCAGATCAGCCAGACAGATTGTAGGCCTGTCCTATAGGCCGTGTGGCTAAAGGCCACGGCTATAGTAAACAGGCGGCCTGCGAAAACCCTCACTCCTGCTGGGGCCTAGGTAGCCAGGGCCCACGGGGTACTGCCTCCTCCAGCAGCCCTGGAATGGTTGTGTTTTATGACCCCTGCTGTACCTTGGGGAAGGAGGGGGTAGGGAGCCTACAGAAAGGTATGACCGGCCGGGCGTTCCTGCGCTGACGGAGGGCGCCCACCGATGGCCTTCGGACGCCGGTGGTTCGCGTCGGAGGCTGTCCCTGGTCGGGCCTGACGCTTTAGGCCAAGACGAGGGGTTCTGCGGACTGGGCCTTGCAGGCCTGAGATCAAAGATGGCCGCCGCCGCTGCCCGGGTACTTGGAGTGGCAGGAAAACTGAAACCATGCGGTCCTAAGATGGCGGCCGCCTGTTTCCAAGCTCCTAAGCTATGGAGAGAGGCGATTTCCCCCTCCCCCGAAAACAACGGGCCCGGGGTGAAGGGAGCGGCGCGGAGCGAAGCCTCGCTCTCACCGCTCCCCCCCCCACCGGTTCACTTGCGTTTCTGGAGAAGAAGCCCGGTTTGCGATCCTCGACAACGGAGCTCCGTGTCCGGATCAGGCGTCCGCCGGCGTCCGCTGCGCCTCCTTGCCGGTTTTGCTGCAGCGAGCCCGGTGGTCTGGAGGGACCCCAGAGAGGCTCGAGGCGGCTGCTGGCTTTCCCGCCGGCTTCTGCCGCTGGGGATGTCCGTCGTTGTCCCCGTTCCTCTTGTCGGCTTTGCTGCAGCGAGCCCGGCGGTTTGGAGAACCCTGGGGAGAGCGGAGGCGGCTGCTGGCTTCCCCGCCGGCTTCCTGCCGGTGGGGATCGGTCCGTGCTGGAGCCGGCTGGCTCGAAAATCAGGACCGGATTGCTAATCCTGGGATTGATCTAAGATCTTAAAAAAAAACCTAAATTTGAAATATTTTTTGAGTTTGCTTGGTCAAATTTGAGATTAAGTCTAAAACTAGGGAGCCAACCAAAAGGGTGTCTGCTCTGAGCTCGAGACTAGGAAAAAAACTGGGAGACACGCCCAGGGGAAGGCGTGGCTAAGGTTTTTTTCCTAGTCTCTCTGAGCAGGAGGGCTGAAATAACCCAATCCAGTGGATTCTACATCCACCATGCTGGAGAACCACGATCCTTCCAGTCCACAGAAAAACCTCTCTCCACGTAACCGGTCCCTGGTGCCCAAATGTTTGGGGACCTCTGATTTATGTGATAAAATTTATTCTAAAGCAGGCCATTACTATGAAGCAGAAGAATCAGTAATCCTAATCATTATTAAATTCAAGTATTCTTTCAATGATAGGTAACAAAAGATAGTTTTTATTGTTTTATTGCTTTTATTTATTTTATTATACACTGCCTGTCTTTTTGACTGAGCTCCCAAGAGCCTTTTCTTCAAGTGATCCTAGAAGACTTCCCACATCTATTGCTTTCCCCATTCAGAATCCATAAAAAACTTCTTGCAATTTAGGTATGTTAAATTGTTTGCACTAAAATAACCTTCCCCTGACTTAAATTGTTGTTGCATCTTTTATTGTTTTTATAGCGTTTTTTAAATGGGTTGATAGGATTTGTTTTATACTGTATTTAGCTGACCTGCTAAAAGTCAGTTCCTTCATCGTCTGGGGAAACAGAGTCCAAGAACGCAGGTACAAGGTGACCAGCAAGATTTATTTCATGCAAAATTAAAGTTAGCACTGGGAGTGGTTTGCTCCCAGGGCTTTACATAGAAGTGCCCCGCCCTACAACCCCACCCCAAGCAGCAAGCCAGCATCCTGTCCATAAACATAAAAACCTGCAGTTTCTTTTCCGGCCTTTCCCCGGCCGGACCTTGCACCGCCGTCACTCCCTCAGCCGTTCCTGCCTTGCCTTTGTTGAGCACTTTCCGCAGGGTACAGGACTGTCTCCCCCGCTCTGGTAATAGTTTGCGGCACATGGAGGCATCTGGCTGCGTCTCCGACGCCCAGCTGGATCTCCTGGCCGTTGGTGTCCACCCCCAGTCTTTTGCAGCTTTCCGTGGCGTCTCCGATGCCCAGCTGCTGTGTCCGGCAACTGGCCTTCCTCCCGGCTACCAGCAATGCTCCGTTGGAAAAGACGCATTCGCCCAGCGCTGTCTCCGACGCCCAGCTGCTGTGTCTGGCAACTGGGTTCCCTCCCGGCTGCCGGCAACGCTCCATTCGAGACGGCGGCATTCCCGCCACCCAGCTGGCCGTCCGACGACCAGCTGATGTCCTGGAGACAGGTGGCTTGCAGCGGCAGCATCCTACGGAGGGGAGGCAGCATTCCCGGCGCCCAGATGGCTGTCCGTTGACCTGCCGATGCACCGGAGAAAGGCGACGCTCGGCAGCAGCGCCCGAGGAAGGGAGGCAGCGTTCCCGACACCAGCTGGTTCTCGGGAGGCAGGCAGCGTCCGGCTGCTCGGCTGGCTGCTCCGGTCTACCCCATTGGTGAGTGTCAAGCCCGTGGGGCTTGACAATAATTAAAAAATGTAACTGAACAAATGAACCAAACTTAATTTTACCATGCCTTCATAGAACCACCCTAAAATAAGTTTTTCCTCTGACAAGAGTTTAAATAGAGAAAGCTAGTTTTTCTTTAAAGTAACAAAAGAAAAAACAGAAATATAAATCCCTAACTCTTTATTTTCTAGGATCAAATTACTAATAACTTTAGGTTATCATTAAAATCACAGCTGGTGTGGGTGAAAAGGAATGACACACAAAATTCCCTATTATCAGTTATAAGCTACTAATGTTCAGGAGTCTCATATTAATAAATGATTTGACTATTTATCTTCATTCTACTAGGAAGAAAGCAATGCTTGGCTGAGCATGTTTTGGAAATATGCTTATTTGCAAAAACTACTTATTCATCAGTTCAGCTTGTCCCTCTCACAAATGTAGTTAACTGTAGTGTGTTAATTACCTCTTGGAATACCTCTGTTATTACTCCTTTGTTAAAAAGGATGCAGTCGCGCAATGATTTAATGATGGTGGAACCTCTGGCCAGAAATGGTCTGCACTCCATTGGTTCGAGCCCAACTCTGTGAGATGGAGTGAGCTACTGTCACTCAATGCTCCTGCATTACGAAAGCATGCAATGTTGTAAATAATAAATGAGTATCACTTTGGTGGGGAAAACCTAGCAGAAGCCAGCGCTGGACCTAACCAAACGCGAGGCATTGTGAGGCGAGGCAAGGCTGGTGGAGGAGCCCAGATGAGCCAGCAACCTGAGCACTGTTACTCAGCTGGTGTAAGTTAGTTTTCCCCTATGGTGCACTAAGGATAGGTGTGCAAGCCTTAAACAGAATGATCTAGTAATTTAGGCTGTCTGAAGTGCATTGTGTGTCTAGCATGTACCAATTTCCTTGTCATTGTATACCATCTGCTAAATGAATAACTTCATTTTTTTAAAAAATATTCTGTAAAAATACGTAGGGCCAGGATCAGTGTCATTAAGGACACAATGGTAGAAAACAGAGTTTTATCATGTCTTCTGTATCTTCAATTCATCATCAACTACAGGAAGTTGGAGGGAAAAATTATCGATTTAATGTCAAATTTTCAAAATGATAGTCTGTTCCCTTCAGAACAAATTCAGTCTCCAGATTTCTTTTCTAGGCTAAGTTCCTATGAGAAAAGAGTATTTGTTGCCTGGAATTAACTGCTACTGCCTACAAGATATACTTCACGCTGTGGGATTCTTGTTACGATTTCTAAAACATGGTGGGATGCTTATTTTTGTTTATAGTAGAGCACTGTGTCCCTGGGAGTTTTCCAGAAATGTAAAAAGTTTGCCTAATAGATAAATTCAGCTTGCTGCATTGAAATAAACAGCCTATTTGACGGCATTCATTTAGTTTTAAATCTATTTAAACTGGGATAGCTTCCAACTAAAAATCCCCCGGGGAACTTTTGTTTTGTGGCGTAAACAGTGAGAACATTATTTACAAGGAATTCTTATCTCAAAAGATTTCCCACATTCTCAATGGGAAGTGAAAACTATTAAATCAGTGTGGCAATCAATATACACATCAAACCTGTCACAGTCGTTTTTTAAAAAAAAAAATCTTAATTTTGTTACGCTTTAGCCCAGAGAAGCCCAAAGCTGTTATGGCAGCTAGCCTGGTATAATATTTAAAGTGGCTAGACTAGGAGCAGGGAAATCTGAGGTTTCGTCCTCACTCAATCACAGAAGCTCACTGGGTAATATTGGGCCAGTCTTTTTGTCTTAGTCCAATATGCTCCACATGGTTGCTCTGCTGAGGAAAGAACAGGTGGGAGAAGCATCTGCATCACCTTGAGCTCCTGAAGGCAGGATATGTCAAATATCAAATAAGCATATAGCCTTGATCGGAAAAACAATAGAGTAGAATAAAATAAATGAAAGGGTTAACTTAAATGCAATGAGAAGGCAGGATGAAGACAAGAAGCTTCCTTTCTTTCCGAAAGATACCCTTCCCACGAACTCAGCCACCCAACTTTCAACCGTATCTCTACAGTTCAGAGAAAAACAGTGAATGCTTGCCAACTCCATCCTCTGGCGACATGAAAGTATCCAAGGAAAGCTGCAATGAATAATATTACAAAAGAAAAAATGGGGAGTTTTTTTCCTTGTTCCTTGTAGAAGTTGGCAAGAAAGATGTCTATGGCCCTATCAAAGAACTGAAAGATACCTAGAATGACAGCTGCTCTGGTAACCACAGCACTCTCACTGAACCAGAAATGAGCAGTGAAACAACTGAGAAGAAGTGTTGGCTTACCTGAACGCCTTTTCTCAGCATGGGGGGATGGAGAATCCACCGATGGGTTAACATAGCCTATTTGCCCAATGACAGACTAGGTCCGAATTTTAGCCCCGCCTCCGGCCGGATGTTCCCAGTTTTTGCCAGGCGAAGCTTTCAAGAAGGTCGGACCGTGTAGCTCCATTCAAGAGTCCTATAAGAGAAACCCCTGCCTAGACTAGCTAGAGGAGGGTGTGGATTCTCCATTCCCCAGATGGCTTTGGCACAAGGAAGAGGATGGAGTAGAATCCTTGTCCCTCCTGTTCTGGAGGAACCGGCTCTATAGCTCTTATCTCCTCCAGGTGCTCTATGGCCAGATCTAATAGTCCCGCCTTGGCCGGGTTGCGAGACACCGGACATCTTATGAAGTGGTTTGGTGGTATGGCGTAGAATTCTATTGCTAGGCCCCGGGCCACCGTTTCCCTGACCCAGGCGTCTGTCGTGGTCGTCTGCCACACCCTGTTGAACAGTGCCAGACGACCCCCGATGGGGCTGTCCCAGGCGTCACTTGGTACGTCTGTAGGGCCGGCCTCCTGCCCCCTTGAAGGGTCGCTTTGAAGGTTGGCCCCTGCTGGAGGCCGGACGGTCCTGGCCGCGCTCTTGTCTATATGAGAAGTTGCGCGGAGTTCTGGGCCCCTCCCAGGACCGTCCCCCTGGAAAGGGCTGCCTCCATTCCCCGCTCCCGTTCTGACGGGGTGCCTGTCTACGGATCTCCTGAGTTCCCCTGTCTGTCCTTTTGGAAGGATGAGCTAAGACTTTCCTTTTACCTTTGTCCTCGATCACGTACGGATCCAAGATCGCTCCGAACAGCTTCGATCCTGAATACTTAGATGTGGCTAGCCGCCACTTTGACTTCAGATCAGCCTTCCAATTTTTGAGCCAGACAAGCCTCCTAACGGCCACTGTCCCTCCGATGGACCTGGCCGAGTATCGTGAGGTAAACAGAGTGGCGTCTGCTGTGAATTCTGCTGCCGTCAGTAACTTGGTCAGTGTCTGTTGTATATGTACCTGGTCCGAAGGGACACTTGCCTGGATCTCTCGAAGCCACCTAATCACTGCCCTGGAGACGACTGAGGCAGAGGATGCGGCCCTAATGGCCCAGGCCGAGGAGTGATGGACTCTGCGGAGGGAGAGCTCTACTTTCTTGTCCTCCGCCTTCATCGACTCTGCCATGTCTCCTGGGATGGCTGAGGAAGAAAACAGAGATTAGCGGTGCATCAACCTGTGGCACCTCTATTAGTGATGCGAAGGGATTACAGACATTGAACATCTTTTTCTCCACGCTATTTGGAGAGGGAATGGTCCCTAAGTTGGTCCACTGGGACCGCACCGTTGACCTGAACACCCTAATGCATGGTACCTGGATCACCTCTGACACCGGTGAATGCATTAGCGGGTCTTTTGCGTCCTCCTCTTCCGATGATGGTGGTCTGGCTTCCTTGGTCTTAGCTGGCAGACCAAGTACGGAACAAGTCTTGAGCATAAAGGAGTGAAATAGAGTGTGGTCAAATAAACCTGAGACTGGAACCGGTTGTGGAACTGCCTCATCTTCCGACAGCGGAGCCCCGTCAGCGTCCCAGTCCTCTAGTTCCTCCTCTGCAACCTGTGAAGAAGTCTCAGACACATCAGAATCATGAAACACTACCTTCCCCCCGCGGGGGGGGCGTGTCCCAGTGGTGTGTGTGAGCTCTGAGGGGAAGGAGCACCCTTAGAGGCCATGAAGTGCTCAAGGGCCTCCTGTATAAAGGAATGAACCTGTGATGACCACTTACCAGACCTCTTCCTTTTCCTACCTCTGTGCCCAGCCTCCTCCTGGCTGGTTGTGGGTTCAGAATATTCTGGTGAGGATGGCACTGAGATAGGAGACACCTCCCCTTCTGTCTCCCTCCTGGGAGACCAGGCCCTGGATCCTTGTCCAGCTGACCCTGAAGGCCCAAAAGGTATGGGTGTGTCCAGTAGGGGCAGGGCCACCATCTCTGCTCCGCTGGCCCTGAGTCTCTGCGCTTTGGCAAACTCCTTCTCCAAAGCCTGGTGTCTCCTTATGCCTGTCGCTCAGCTGCTTTTGACGGCTCAGTCAGATGTTTCGTCTTGGCCTTCTTCTTGCCCCCCCCCCGGCTCCTGTTCCGTTCTGCGTTTTGGCGACGACGGAGGGGGAGCTGAGCCTTGGGCCGAGGTGCCATCTGCCATAGCCATGCTCGTTATAGCACCCTTTCCGGGTATCACGACCTCACTGGGAGGGAGCGGTTACTGGCAGGCACAGCTTGGGCCGGCAGTGCTGAAGGGAGTTTTTCCCTAACTTGCGCCGGCGGTAGTGGGTAGCGGCTACGTAGGCCCGTAGGCAAAGGACTTCGATCCTTGTTCTGTTTGATGGCGTTTCTCCGCCCTAACTCCACTAGGGGTTCGTTCCGGTGCTCAACTGCTGCTAAAATTCCAAAGAAACCAAACAACACACCTCCGGAAGAAACTCTCCCTTCTCAAACCGGCTCTCAATAATCACTGACCTAACCTGAGCCGGTGACTCAAAACCGCTGCCTTGCCGGCAGAGTCCTTCCTTCCCTGGGCCTTCGCGCCAGCGGGAACAAAGGAAGATTCACCGCCCTCTTTCCAAAGTGGGTTTTCGCGCCGGAACGAAGTACCCAACCATTAGAGCGCAGGAGGAAGGAAACCGCCCCCTTTCCAAGATGGCGTTTCGTGTCTGGAGAAGGGACCTCCCCCTTTTAAAGATGGCCGCCGCACCAAATTTTTGGTCGGAGCTCCCGTATACCTGGCCACGCGGTGCCTACCGCCCACGGCCCCGGGTCTACCCGCCCGGTGGGAGAACGGCTCCCGCCGAGTTCCACCCGTTCGGTGGTCCGGCGATCTCCTCCCCACTCCTTTTCCCCACTTGCGTTTAGTTGTAGCGGTCCTCCGCTATCTGCGCGTCGACCGGTCTGGTGAGACTGGCGGAATCCTCCGGTCCACCTCTCCGCTCGACGCCTGCGACTCTTGGGGAGTCTCGGGACGCGGTCCGGCGGCAGCTGGGAGCCCAGGGACGTTTCCCCCTGCGGTTCCCGCTCTCCCAAGGGCCCTAGGCCCGGGACGGCCTCGCCGCCGCGATCCCAACGGAGTAGAGGGAAGAAAATAAAAACTCGAAATAAAGGAAAAAATAAAAAAATTCCTCTAAATTTAGTCTTGTCCAATCACAACTAAACTCCTAGAATTTAAGAAAAAAAGCCTTTACCAATCTTAGCCAACAAAAAACACTAAGTCGCGGAGCTACCACAACAAGATGCTTCGGGCTGCAAGACTAGGCAAAAACTGGGAACATCCGGCCGGAGGCGGGGCTAAAATTCGGACCTAGTCTATCATTGGGCAAATAGGCTATGTTAACCCATCGGTGGATTCGCAATCCACTCATGCTGGAGAAGGGTGGGTACACAGCATTGGTGAACAAGGCTCAAGCAGCATATGAACACTGACAGCAGCTGGAGGGGCCGGAGTATGCACAGAGCAAACTGAGCCCAGTCAGACCCATCAAAACAGTAATTGGGTAATGCAGTTAACAACACATCTCTAGCAGCAAAAGAAGAAGCAAAAAGAAGGCAAGAAAAAGATGAAATGAATTAAGAGAACTAAACAGAAAAGAAATATCCACTCAGATGCAGCTTAAAAATTAGTCTTGATTTAGCTATTATATGATTTTACAAAGTTTCAACTCTCCTCAGGAGGTTTCGCTGCCAAGGATCAGTGGTTTATTGGTTTAACATCTGGAGCGCATCTATTGATATTTACATTCCTAAAGACATGGGGTCTTTGTTTCCAGTTCCAGGTCTGTATCACATTTGAGTTTAATACACTTTGCACCTGGTTTTTTTCAGTGCTGGTACTGAGGCTTGGTTTCTCAGCATAGGAAATGCCAGATTAATTAACTTGATTCACTTCTGAAGACTACATTTTAGTCTGGACCATGATTATACCAGCTATAACAGATGTACTATTCAAATCTATTATGTAATCTCGGTTAAGATATTAACTTGAAAGTCTCAACATCAATCAGGAGAGTAGTAGCATTAGTACACTGTCAGTTTGAGGCCATCTATGTTTTGTATCAGATTAGAGCAGTACTACAAATGAACTATTTTTCAGCTTGGTTGGATTCAAGCAACATCCTAAATCATACACAATGGTTTATGAACTACAATTGCTAAGATTGCATAACATACTATATTAAAACCTACTGTGATATATAAGTCAGGCCTAGAAAAAGATATACAATCTGGCTTTTAAACTTCTGGCTTTTAAACTCTTAAATTCTTCATACTGTCCTTGCTGGTTGGGACTGCTGGGAACTGGAGCTCACCAGGCTGGCTATCCCTGATTAAAATTAGAAATATCCTATTTCACTTTCTTTTGCATAATCCATAGTTCCCTTGGATTGGGAATATTAACACTGAAAGGCGAGACATAAATGTCATAACACAAAGAGGGGGTTCCTTTCACTTTTTAAAAACATATTTCTGTAAATAGCCTGATCTAGTTTCATTTTATAATAATAATAAATGCTAACTAATACTGAATTCTATATTCAGTCTGAAGTAAGAATGCCACCTGCTGGATACTGGTATTTCAAGGCTAACTTGCTCTAACCCAGTTTTGTTTGCAAGACTGGACATGACCAAATGTGCAAGAACAAAAAGCATAAGCAATTAACTTAGATAACTGGAATATAGTTTTATGTAAAAAAATTGAGTTGAATAATTGAAATTGAAAAGTTGTTAAAACTGAATTGTTAAATAATCTACTTTTGGGGGCAATGGATTCTCAAAAGCTGCTTTAGTTACAGGAAAACTAAAAAAAAGCATGTTATAACAAAAGAGAAGTGAAAAGAGGGAATTCTAACTAACTTAAACTATCTGATTGGGAAAAGGGAACAGCATGATATATGTATCTCACAACTGCGTTTATAAGTAAGCAAGTATAAATATATTTATCTGTAAAGAAACATCCCTTGATTCCAATACTATTGAACGGGGCTAACTTTGGGAAACTCTATGCTAGTTTCCTGCCACTCAGCTATTGGGTTATGATTAAGTATTGCTGCATCTGTCAAAACTGTTTTATTTGCCAAAATAATGCTGACATTTGCAATTACCCAAAAAATATTTTTTCTGCTCTATTCAGAGGGATTTTTGTTATATCTTCTGGTAAAGAAAACATACACAGATATAATACAGGAATTTTTAAGTAGAATATTTTGTTTTCCTAGTATGTTCAAATTAATTCAGGGAGAATGTAGAAAGTAAAATGTTCTGCTATTAGGATTTCTATCTAAATCAAGTATTGAAAACCAGAGTTAAGCAAGGTTCACTCCTTCTGCTTTAATATTACTGTAACTCATATTCTTTGTCACATATAAAATGGGAAGACACAATTGTCAATATTTTCCATCTAATTCATAACACTGAATATCTAAATAGGTAAAAAATAGTACAGTAATTACACAAAAGATACTTCACATCTAAATTACTTAGAGCTACTTATATATTATATCTTCCATAAGATTCTATTGTGGCTAAAAACACAAGCACACAGAAAAGTTTATCTCAGGTTGCATCAATGTATGGAATACAGATACTCCTCAATTTACAACCATATGGAGCCTGCTCATTAGTCATAAATTGTGACAACTGTAAAGCAGGAGCTGTGACTGGATCTGTTTTTACAACCTTTTGGGGGGAAGTCATTAAGTGAACACTGTGGGCACTAAGTACCGTCGTCCCGGTACAGCCAGCTGATTCCATCGCTGTGTATTGGGGGCGAAACAGTGGCTCCCACAGGAAGGGTTCGCAATTTGGGAATCCTCCTGGACTCACGGCTGTCCTTAGAGGACCATCTGACGGCCGTGGCCGGGAGGATGTTCTACCAGGTTCGCCTGGTGCGCCAGTTGCGTCCCTTCCTAGACCGGGACTCGCTACACACAGTCACTCATGCCCTCGTGACCTCCAGGCTGGACTACTGTAATGCTCTCTACATGGGGCTCCCCTTGAGGTACATCCGGAAGCTCCAACTTGCCCAGAATGCGGCCGCGCAGGTAGTGATGGGAGCATCGTGGCGCTCCCACGTAACACCGCTCCTGCGTGAGTTGCACTGGTTGCCGGTGGTCTTTTGGGTGCGATTCAAGGTGTTAGTGACCACTTTTAAAGCGTTCCATGGCATCGGACCCGGATACTTACAAGACCGTCTACTGCCAGCAAATACCTCCCACCGTCCGGTACGCTCCCACAGAGAGGGCCTCCTCAGGGAGCCGTCGGCCAGACAGTGCCGGCTGGCGACCCCCAGGGGGAGAGCCTTCTCTGTGGGAGCTCCCACGTTATGGAACGAGCTCCCCCCCAAACTCCGTATAATAACAGATTTACGCACCTTCCGTCGGGAACTAAAAACATTCCTTTTTCGACAGGCTGGCCTGGCATAGAAGCTTCGGTTCCAATAGGGTCAAAATGTTTTAAGGGGACTGAGTATTTTTTAAGATTTTAAGCTTTGTATGTTTTGGGTTTTAAATGGGGATTTCGGCCAAATTATTTAATTCATTTTTAATTATTTTAAATTTTGTATATTTATATGTTTTTTAAATTTTAGGCTGTACACCGCCCCGAGTCCTTCGGGAGAGGGGCGGTATAGAAATTTGATTAATTAATAAATAAATAAATAAATAAATAAATAAATAAATAAGTGAACCCATTTGCTAAGGGTCATTTTTGCAGAAAAATGGAAATAAACATTGGTTTTCAGCAAAAACATTGTTAACTATGATCATGTGGAAGGATGCTACAAACAGCCACAAATGGTTGTCAAATACCCAAAATGTGGTTACATGACCACAGGGCCTGGTCATCCTAACTTCAAAGCCAGGTTATAAGTACCTTTTGGGTAGGGCATCCTATCTTGGAAAAGTTACTAAATAACGAGTGGTAATTCAAAGACTACCAGTACTGTAACTTATCTATCAAAATGTCTTTTATGTTTTCTCATTTAGCAATAAGCAAGTCTCAAACATGGCGCAGATCTTCAAAAAGAAGGAATAGGCTGTGACTAAAAACTAAGTTTAATACAAATGTTCAGGCTCTCACCTAGTCTTGCAAATAAATCATTAAAAATTTCAAGCATACATTAGCTCACTCATTGTTAGGCATTTATTGGACTCATATACCTCGGATGCAAAAGGAGAGCCAAGTCCTTCTAACAAATTAAGAAAAGTTTCCTATTTGGCCCTGTTTGCCAAGAAAATATTATGTGTTCCCATGGAGACTGTGTTTGCAATACGATGGACTCTGGTTCCAGCCAGTCAAAAAGGTCTTTTATAGATGAACAAGATATATAGACATATAAGCAATGCTTGAGCAGGGTCCATTGTCTGGGATGCTACACATCCTCTTCATAACCTATTTTCTTTGTTAACTTCTGGGAGGAGGCTTCGTGGTATCCAAAGCAGAACATCTAGATTCAGTCTCAGTTTTATTCCATATACCAGGGCTTTTCAACCAGTAGTACGGGTACCACCTGTGGTACATTGGCACCTGGCAGGTGGTATGCAACCATCCTAGAAAAGTGGTAGCGGGGGAGGGGAATGAGCTGAACCAGTGGAAGCACCGCACAAGCCTGAGCAAGAGATGGCTGGAGCTGCAAGGCTGTCAGGGCTCAGTGGAAGCACCAGGATCAGTGCCGCTTTCCAGCTGATCGACGCTTCTTTGGGGCTGTCAGGGCTCAGTGGAAGCGCTGGAGCTCAGCGCTGATCCTGGTGCTTCTGCTGAGCCCTGAAGAAGCACCGATCAGCTGCAATGTTGCAGCATCTCCAGGATCTTGTGATTTACATTCAGATGCTTGGCAACTGACTCATATTTATGATGGTCACAGTGTCCCAGGGTCATGTGAAATGACCAAAACCTTCTGCAACCACCCAGCAGACGGGGGGGAATAAAAACCAAACACCCCACCCCACCCCCGCTGCCAATCCTCAACAGAAATGCTCACAACAATGAAAACCTCGGACAGGAGGAAGAGCGCCGCCGGGCGGGCAGGCGTCTTGCTCAGCTGTGGCTTGGGAGGCACTTTTTTCAGTGCCATTGTAACTTCGAACAGTCACTAAGTGAACTGTTGTAAGTTGAGGACTACCTGTGCTTTTATCACTTTTTTCCTTTTTTTTTTTTGGTCATCAAGTTTTTGACACCTTGCTAGGCGACTGGTGATACTCGGATGTTGCCATATCCTAAAAGTGGTACAATGGGTGAAAAGGTTGAAAAGCCATGCCATATACTATTTGTTCCATAGTATCAACCTTGTGAATTCTCAAGTTTCCTCTTTCTGCTACGTATTCAAAATGGACAGTGATTAATATGTGTGTGTGTGTGTGTGTGTGTGTGTGTATGGGTGTAGGTATATATATGTATATAGCATGTATATGAGTGTGTTATGTATGTGTATAGGTAGATATATACTTTCTTTTGACAGCAGGCAACAGAATTTCATTTTTAATGTGTGCTCACATGATAACAAAGGTTATCTTATGTAAGTGAGTCAAAGAAAATCCTGGTTCTCCAATTCCAGAAGGAGAAAAATGTTAACTGCTGTTGAAATGGAAAATGTGTATAAATCAAAAGAAAATCAACTAAAATCTCTATGATAATGAAAAATCATCATCAGTTGTTCTCCCATGTTCAGATTGAGAAACATCATCATCAACCACTAGACAATATATGACCTGTTGTGTCACTGTTTCAAAAATATTTCTTTACCATATAACTCCATATCTTCAATTAATTGCTGCAAGCCTCCCACAGGACTGAAAAAAGCCAGACACATAACAACAACAATGGGAGAGCTTCTAGTGTACTGTCTTCACTGGAAAAGTTCTTAAAAGTTCAGAGATAAATCTGCCTTGAAAATAGCTCATATTGAACTGTATAGCACAAACATCAGCAGTTTTATGTTATAAAATGTTTTATGATAATTTTTATACCTTAAAATGTTTTATAAAATTTGTCAAATTTCAATTCTACTGGAAGCATGAATTCAGGATTTTGGATGCATTCTGTAAGTTAGCACATTTGAAGTACTTCAAAAATTGTTGCCCTATGATGCATTGATTTTGCAATTAAAAGTTACAAACAGTTGAGTTTTAGCAGTATACAGATTGATAGAATCCCATTACCTACAAGACAGGATTACAAAATCATAATCTATACTTTGATATATATGTTTAGGCGCAACTTTCCCAATATGATTTTTCATATCCATCAAGAAACTTGATTTGGGGACATGACTCACTATAAAACTGTCCTTCATTAATTATTTTATTATTCCAAATATACAGCATGTGGCTTTTTGTAACTTTTAAGAAAAGTTCTTTTACTTCCAAATAATTCAAAACCATTCCCCATATTTTAAACACAGCAAGCTTTTACATCATGCATATCACTGAACTTTCAATTATATTGACAGGTTTAACATTTTACCTTAAGCCTGGTTACATTTAACCATATTTTGATGACTACAATTGGCTGGGTTCTCTCATTATGCTAAAGTAAAGCCACATTAAACACACTATATTCTTAGTCCATTAATCTGCAAACTGTTAATCACAATGTCCTGTGGGTTGTGCAAAATTTGAGGAGTGTGAGAATTTCTGGCTAGTTGGAAAGATTGTACACATGTGAGAGGACAGCACCTGCATAGTTCCAATTCCTAGGAAAATCAAGAGGGAAGGAACTCATGTCATACACAATTAATGGGAAACAGGACCAAAACAAGTAGACTTCAGAACTGGGTAGATAACACAGCACCAACTTCAACATGTTGGGTAGCTGCAGGTAAACCAGTGTGCTTTCTTAGCTGCTTTTGCCATTGCCAAGAATCTTCTCAGGGCTTTCTTGCTATCTGATATGCTACCTGTGACCACCTGGCCTCCTTAGCAGTGAGGCTTCCACAGCACTCCAACCAGCTTGCTTCCAAATATGGAGAAAACTTCAGATTCTATCATGTCTGGCCATCTGGTATCTGAAGCTTCTAGAATACAGTGTAAAAATTCCACACAAAATCCCAATACTGTATTATTTATATACACACAAGTATTGTCAGTATTATTTTACAGGGATTGCAGCACTACAGATTTTGAGATCCATTAGCTTAATGCAATAAGCAAATTGAGGCAGTGGCTAAATAAGATCACAAAGAGTAAAATCCAAACTAGACTGCATTTCTTTAGAGTAGTTTTCTCAAAATTTCTGTAATAGCGGATCACTAAATAACATTTAGAAAATGCAGGAATCATTCCAATATTTTTGTTTTTAAGAAAGGGGGCGTTGTCTTACCTGAACTCCTTTTCTCAGCATGAAGATGTAGCATCCACTGGTGGGTAATCTCAGCCTTCCTGCTCAGCTGAGACTAAGACGAAACTTTAGCCATGCCTCCCTTGGGCGGTCCTTTCCCCAGTTTTGACGAGGCGAAGCATACATGAGGTCTTGACACAATGGCTCCTCCTGTAAATACACCTGCCTAGACTGACTGTTAAGGGTGGGTGTGGATGCTACATCTTCATGCTGAGAAAAGGCGTTCAGGTAAGACAACGCCTCTTCTCCAGCATGATAGATGTAGCATCCACAGTGGGACATACCAAAGCCACCCATATCCCTGCCGGGAGGGAAAGTCTAGGCTTGTGATCCATGTGTAGAAACTACCTGCTGCAAGACCCTTCTGCCAAAGGAGGCATCTGTCGCAGCAAACTTATCAAGCTTGTAATGCCTTATTAATGAAGAGGGGGAAGACCAGGTGGCTGCCCTACAAATCTCTTCAACAGAAGCCTGGGTTGACCAGGCTGCAGATGTAGCCGCGCTACGCGTCGAATGAGCAGTAATGTTGGCAGGAACTGGGAGAGACTGAATCTTATATGCATGAGAGATGCACGCCCTGATCCATCTTCCAATGGTTGAAGATGATACCTTCAGACCCATAGAAGAAGGTTGGAAGGACATGAACAGTGCCTCCGTCCTGCAAAAATTTGAAGTTCTCTTGACATAGTAATGCAAAGCCCTGCACACGTCCAATGTGTGCCATAACTCCTCCAGGCGATGTGACGGGCGTGGACAAAAATCCAGAAGAACCAGATCCTGAGACCTATGGAACCAGGTATTGACTTTCGGAATGAAAGAAGGATCCAATTTGAGGACCACTCTGTCATCCAGAAACATACACGTCACTCCTGACCGAGAGCCCGGCCAGTTCCGAGATATGCCTTGCCGATGTGATGGCTACTAAAAAGGCTACCTTTAAGGAAAGAAAGTGTAGTGAGCAAAATCTAATGGGTTCAAATGGTGAACCTGTGAGGACTTGCAACACCTTCGGTAAGTCCCACGTGAGATATCTATGTACCACAGGGGGACTGGTGTTAACGGCTCCCTTAAGGAAGGCCGAAACTGCCGGGTGTTGTGATAACTGAACCTGATTTTCACATGTGAGCACAGTGGATAAGGCCGCAACCTGTCTACGAATAGTATTAGGAGACAGGCCCTTGTTCAGGCCTTCTAAAAGGTATTCTAAAATGATAGGAATGGTGACCGCCAGTGGGTCAAATTTCCATGTTGCACACCACATGCTGAAATGCTTCCATGTGGCATCGTAAATTCTATTGGTTGAAGGGCGCCTGGAGGCTTGAATTACTGCAATCAGTTGAATAGGACTGTCTAGACAAGCTCTCCCGCTCAAGTGCCAAGCGGCTAGTTGAAGCCACTGGGGATCTGGGTGCTGAAGTTGACCCTGACTGAGATACGGTCTGATGGGATCCTCCATGGCAGGGAGATTGACAGATCCACGAGGTCAGCAAACCATGGTCGTCTTTGCCAGTGTGGGACCAGTAAGATTAGTTCTGCTTGTTCTAGAAGTTTCTGAATGATCGCTGGGATCAGAGGGACCGTAGGGAATGCATAAAGTAGTCCCCTGGGCCACTTGCTGCGAAGAGCGTCCCTCCGCCCCTCATGACGGGAACCTCGTGAAGTATCTGGGTAGTTGGATGTTTGCTTGTGAGGCAAACAGATCCACCTGAGGCTGACCGAATCTCTCCGATATTTCCCTGAACAGGGCTGGGTCCAAGCGCCACTCCGAGTGGTCCACCGTCGCCCTGCTCAGTGAATCGGCCTGACGATTTGCCTCCCCGGATATGTGTTCTGCACTGATGGATTCCAGATTGGACTCTGCCCACAGACCCAGGGTCAGGGCTTCCTGCATGAGGGACCACGATCTGGTCCCTCCCTGTCTGTTGACATGAGCTTTGGCTGCGACATTGTCCGTCATTATGAGGACATGTTTCCCCGCCACTATGTTGGAGAATTGTTGAAGTGCCAGGTGTACTGCCCTGAGTTCCAGCCAATTGATGTTGTGTGTGAGATCAGACTGGGACCATTGTCCCTGTGGTATGTGTGTCTGTATGTGTGCGCCCCATCCAAACAGGCTGGCATCGATGGTCAGTATGAACCTGTGAGGCTCCTTGAAAAGGGACCCCCTGTTCAAAGCTGATGACGCCCACCAGTGGAGGGACAGCAGTGTGTGATGTGGAACCCTCACCTTCCTTGTGGATGCACTCACGTTCTGCTTCTGGAAAGGAAGCAGGAACCACTGGAGAAGTCTGGAGTGTAGTCTGGCCCACAGCACTATTCCCAGACATGAGACCATCTTTCCCAACAGCTGAGACAGCTGGATCAGTGGAACTACCTTCTCTCTCTGGATCTTGTGAACTAGAGATTTGAAGCTGTCCTTGCGATCCTGGGAAAGATAAACCTTGCACAAGATGGAGTCTATCACCGCCCCTAAATGTAGGATCCGAGTAGTCGGGGTCGTGTGGCTCTTTTTGAAATTCACGGAGAAACCGTGTCTCTGGAGTGTATCGTAATCTGTAAGTCTATTTGAGTGGAACGGAATGAACTGGACTGGATAATGATATCGTCCAGGTAACACTGCACTCGCACCGGCTGCAATCTGAGATGGGCCGCTAACACCGCCAATATCTTTGTGAACACCCGAGGAGCCGATGAGAGGCCAAAGAGAAGAGCCCTGTACTGATAATGTTGGTGTGCGTGGCAAAACCGAAGGAATCTGCGGTGATGGGGTCGGATGGGAACGTGAAGATAAGCCTCTGTCAAATCTATGGAAGAGAGAAAGTCTCCCTTCCAGATGCTGGCCAGAATAGACCTGAGGGACTGCATCTTGAACCTCCTGTAAGTAAGGAAGTAGTTTAGTCCCTTCAGATCCAAAATCGCCCTCCAACCCCCCAAGGCCTTGGGGACCACGAAGAGAATGGAGTAAAACCCCTTTCCCCTTTGATCCAGAGATACTGGTTCTATGGCCTCTATTTCTAACAAGTGGGATATGGCCTTGGATACTAACTCGGCTTTGCTTGCGTGCCTTGAAGATGGGCACTGAATGAAGCGGTCTGGAGGAATGGATCTGAATTCCAGGGCTAGACCGAATCTTATGGTCTCTCTTACCCAGGTATCGTTGGTGGTAACCTCCCAAATGTCGCTAAACAGAGCTAAGCGACTGCCTATCCAATTTGGCGTCACTTAGATTTTCTGTATGGGCGGCCCCCAGCCCCACGGAAGGGACGTTTGGATTGGAATTGACCCCGTTCCTGAACTTTGGCGGTCCTGTGAGCGATCCTGTCTGGAGGAGAAGGATTGGGAACTTCTGGGCCAATCCCAGGACTGCCCTGTTCGAAAGGACTGCCTCCATTCCCAGGAACTTCCGGCACGAAAAGACTGCCTGCGAAATTCCTGTTGGGGTCTCTACCTTCTTGGAGGGGTGAGCCAAGGTCTTACGTTTGTCCTTCCCTTCTACTAGGTACGGGTCCAGGACCGGACTGAACACTTGAGTACCACTGTAGGTGGCTGTAGCTAGATGCCACCTTGACTTGAGATCAGCCCTCCACTGTTTGAGCCTCAACAGCCTCAAGATGCTACCATGGCCGCAATAGATCTGTTCTGTCTGGCCCCTCTCAGCTCATTAAAATCCACATAAATATGTCTTTAAGAGGTTTATTTAACACATTTCAAAAGAATTCACTTCAAAGCACGCTGCTGGCATTTTGCTGGCAGAAACAGCCAAGTCCCATGTATTTACATTTAGATTAAAACATACTCCTTCCACACCTTCCAATTAACTCACTCTTTCTTTATCACATTGGCCAAGACCTCATTATTCCCCCGTAGATTTCCAAAACATCAGAAGACTGAATTCAAACGCACGGCTCCAGATATCAGGCTACTCCTTGATTAACGTTGCTCGTGACAAAGGCGTAGTCTCTCTGTCCCCTTCTAATATAGTGTCCGATACGTCACTTCCCCCCATTACTTCCTTTTTCCACTTAACTGACACCTTCGTTTATCAAACCTTCGAAATCTCGGATCAAGCCATCTATCTTCTTGATCCAAATCTGACCCCTCACTTTGTGAATCTGACCCAGACTGCCTGTAAATCTCCTCCCTGTCTGGCTCAGCTGCCGGGAGGGGAAAATACCCAGAGGGGCCTGGCTGCTCTTCCTCGGCTGCCGGGAGGGGAAAACACCCAGAGGGGCCTGGCTGCTGATCCTCATCATCTGATACTTCCCAAGCTGGTCTAGGGATACTCACAACAAGATCTAGCAGAATACTTGGTTGAATGGCGGGATGCATCAGCCATATATTCTGCTGCAGCCACTAGTTTACCTAAGATCTCTTGTGCACGTACCTGATCCGGAGGAATAAGAGCCTTTAACTCACGGAGCCACATAATGGAAGTCCTCGCGAAAAACGATGAGGACGTCACCACTTTGACTGCCCAGGCCGAAGCCTGGTGAGCTCTGCGGAGAGAAAACTCGAACATTTTATCCTCCGCTTTGAGATTTTCCGCCATGTCTCCAGGAACCGTGGATGTGGAGAACAGTGAGGTTAAAGGAGTGTCCACTGTAGGCACCTCTAGGAGGGAAGAAAATGCAGATGAGACGTTGAAAGGTTTCTTTTCCGTGCTATTGAGTGGGGGAAGAGTGGCCAAAGAAGCCCACTGCTTCTCCACCGTAGTGCGGAAAACAGCCAGACAAGGGACCTGTTTTTCCTCCACAACCTGTACCGCAAACAGTGAATTGGACTCCTGAGCAGCAGAGGTAGATGGTTTTGGCTCTTGTTCTGTAACTAAATTGGCCGTAGTGCAGGCCTTCAACAATAGTGACCTAAATAGGGAAGGATCAAAAAGACTCGATGTTGGAGTCGGATCCGCGGCCACCTCTTCATCTTCTGACATAGGGATGTCAGTTGTCTCCAAATCTATAGACTCCGCCTCGCCAAGCTGAGAGGAAGACTCAGAAATACCCGAGCCCGCTGACTGGACAAGGCCAGTGTGACCTACAGACAAGGATGGAGGAGGCGGTATCACTGAGGCCCTTTGATCCATGGAAGATGCCATAAATTGATCAAAGGCCTGGTGCATAAATGTTTGGAACTGTTGCGCCCATAAGATTTGCTCCGCAGAACCAACACCAGCTGTGGAGGTTTCAGGAGCCTGTGGAGAAATGGTAGCAGAAGAAACAGAAGGAGTGGGGGGGGAGGTGGAGGAGTAGGAGGAATAGAAGGAGGAAGAGGGAGACCAACCTGCTCAGTTCCCCCTTGAGAAGACCAAGCTTTGGGGGCTTGAAAAGACGGCACTAGTGGAAGCTCAAATGGTGAGGTGTCCAACGAAGCAGGGGAAACCACTTCAGTTTCGCTGGACCTGAGCCTTTGAACTTTGGAGAATTCTCTCTCCAGTGCCTGATGTCTCCTCGAGGCCTCTCTCTCAGCAGCTTTGGAGGGTTCTTTGGCAGTTAAATGCTTGGTTTTAGCTTTTTTCTCCCCCCCCCCGTAGTCAAATCAGAAGATCTGCGTTTAGATTGCGTGGGGAGAACATCAGAACCCTGCAATGACTGAGGAGTATCACCATCTGCCATTGTGCACTGGACCTTCCAGACAGGAGAAGCCCAGGAAAGGGGGGAAATTACACAGACCAAGTTGTCTGGGAGGGAAGTTTCCCACACCCAGAACAACCGCAATGACAAACAGCCAGACAGCTCACTAGAACTGTCCGTTTAGGCCCTGAGGCACAGTGTCAGGAGCTAAATAGAACAGGTCTTACAAACTCTCCCTCAGAATTATTAGCTAATAGTATGTAGATGATTAAATATTTGGGCCTTAATGAAGGCTTGTACCTCCTTTCTGCTGAATCCTTATAACAACAATATCAAATATCTCCAGGGAGCCCCCCCCCTTGAGAGCCTAGGTAGGAAGGCTCCTTGACAGAGAAACAGCCAGATGTAGGCTTCAAATCACGTTGCCTCAAGATGGTGGCCACACCCAGTGTGAAAACAAAATGGCGGCCACTAGTCTCCTGCCACCCAAAATGGCAAACTCACAGAGACCAGAAATTAATACTCCTCAAGTCCTCTCTCCAATCTGGAGCCCAAGGGAACCTTAAAGAAGTTTTTCTATTTCCCCCCTTTTCACTTATAAGGCAACAGACTTGTGGTTAAGCTGCGCAGCTTCCACTGCGATCAGAGTGTAGTCGGAGCCTCGTGGCCACGAGGTAGACAGGCTGCAGTCAGGCGGGCGCTCCGATTGTTCCCGAAGCTGTGAGAGTGAATCGCCTCTGTTTCTCTTCGTCCGAAAACTCTCCGATTTCACTCATGCAGCTGGGGAGAGCTGAATCAACGAACTCTCCTGCGTTGCTCTAATCGGCCCCTGAGGCCAGGCAGGCCTCCCAGGAACGAAGCTCCACTCTAACCAATCCTTTTAACTGGAGCTGCTACAATTACTAAATAAAGCAAACTATTCTGAAAAACAAAAAAAACCTGTCTATTTTTTTCTAGAAAAAAAGAATTGCTTCGAATTAGCCTAACTGAGGAGCTACAAAAATTGTGTCCTACTGAGCTGAGACTAAGACAAAAACTGGGGAAAGGACCGCCCAAGGGAGGCGTGGCTAAAGTTTGGTCTTAAGTCTCAACTGAGCAGGAAGGCTGAGATTACCCACCGGTGGATGCTACATCTATCATACTGGAGAATCAGAATTCCTTTTTTTTTTCAGTAAATATCAGAGTTATAGTTGCACCTTCTACTTACGGTAGTAAAAATATTTTAGGTTCAGTCTGCCAGTAAAAAAATCCAAGTACTACAGGTAGTAAAAATATTTTAGGTTCAGTCTACCAGTAAAAAAATCCAAGTACTACAACTGAAAAATGAATGTTCTTTAACAGAGTTTAATAGCCAATGCAGAAGGTAATTGCAAAAGTAAATAAGTATACAATTTTCTCAAGGTAAAAGAATTACCAGTTGAAGTGAAATAGTACCTTGCTCTGAGTAACCAGAAACCATACCTTAGCCATGAAAACAATTGTCATACAGTCCTTCAAAATGTGTGTATGTTTGCATGTCATAAAGAGAGACAACTCCTTTTTCTGATTCTGTCTTGGGAGTCATTCTTTTCCCAAAAAATATGCTCAGACAAAAAAAAGCTTAGTGCAAATTAAAGACCTGGGAATAAACCTGAACAAGTTAAATATGTGCAAAACAGTAATTCACCAGAAATAATTTAAGTGTTGTAATGAATAGTAAACTGGTTTGAAATACATTTGACTTTTTGTGATATAGTCATTACTTAGATGAGATAGCTGTAATTAACAAGTTTGATACTAGTTCTCAAGCTTCTCCATTCCCAGACTTTTAGTTTAAGGATATCAACCTAAAATGCCTAGGGATGAATACAATGTTTCTACTATTTCTGGAGATTTTCATCTGTTGCATGCATTCACTCATTCAGGAAAGAATTGTGTTATTTCGCTTGTATGCATTATACATCTGATTACAAAACTATGGAAACTTAGTCTCAAAATTATTCTTTCTGGATGTGGCACAAATTTTTACGTTACTATTTCTTCCATGAATCTTTTCAAGGAGTGTTTTATACTTAGGTCTGGCTTATAGTCTCTCTTATAACAGGATTCCTCAAACTGTTGGGCTTGCAAATTCAAGAGATGGGATGATATGTATGCAAAGTAAAATTTAATGTAGAATAACTGGCAGTCAACGTATCAAGGCAAAGTAGAAGTGAGATCTGACAGAGCTCCAGCTTTATCTGCCCAAGCGTGCATGCAAATCCAGAGTCTTATCAAAAGACACTCCTGCTCTACCTGGACAACCTAGATACAAGCTAGTCTAAACAAAGCAAAGAAGAAAATCTGGATAATGATTTGACAAAGATCTGGCTCTGTGTGCATACGCCATTTCTCCATTGCCCAAACTCATTCTCATTCTGCCTTAGATAAGCAAACTTGTCCAAACAAGACCCTGACTGAGTTCTGACATTGCCCCAGGTTTGTATCAACAGGCCTTATGATTTATATAACCAAAGCTGAATCACTGTCAGAACCTGATCCCACTCTGAATGTTCCTGATGTAAAGGGCAAATGTCAATTTTCAAAAATGAACATGGAATGGGAGCAACTAAATCAGAATTAAAGTATTACTGTATGAAAAACTAAATATTCACTTTTATAATTTATTATAAATATTATTTCTTCCCTCGTCCTAGCCTTAATAAAATAATTAGCTTTATTCAGGGTTAGGATTCACACAATTTCATATACTATTTTAGAAGATGAGGGCAATGACAAATTTAATGAGAATCAGCTTCACAAGGCAAGGGCACATTATTATTTCTCCACCTAAATGAAAAATACTACATAAAAAAACAATTATGACAATATTTGTGCTGTTTAAATAATCTTCTCCCCTCAAAATGGGAGCCTACACAAAAACAGTAGTCTAGGAGACTGAAAGTGACAGAATTCTTTATCACTGTGTACAACTTTGTTTGCCAAGTTAATGACACCAACACAAGGACATTAACTGTTCTGCTTTTTTCAAAAGTTTAGCATACAAGTTCCAAATAGGGACTTTCCAATATATTGGTACAGCTGGCTGTCCACAACCAATCATTTTTAGTCATTACAAGTCACAGGCTAATATAAATATTGTAATAACAATTACTCTGAATAGAAATAAAAAGAAATGATATTCATGGAATAAGGTAAAGATAAAATGAACATAAAATTACAGAGTACAGGACTTAAAACACAAGAGAGTCCTATAAATTATGTAAAGTTTAATTTTTATAATAATCTAAATACTATAAATAACTAAGACAGATAACTATAAAACTGCATATTAGAATTTATAAAATACTACATCAATGTAAAGTGTGGCACCTTATATGAAGTCTACTATTTGCTGAAGCCCTGCTATGGCCCAACTAATTACAACAAAGTACCGGTAATAGCAAAACATAGAATGGTATGTGTACATTTAAAAGGAAAAGGAAAAAAAGGAGGGGGAGGAAAGAAAAACAAAGGAAAAGAAAATATACTCAGTTATGGAAGCCTAGACTGTCCACAAATAAGCCCCTCCTATTACCAGAAGTCAAAAATTGTGGTATTGAAGTCATACAGACCAGTTGCCAGCATCTACCAGCTTCAATTATCCCATGTCCTTCCTCTTTGAGGAAAGATCAAAGATAACTGAAGATAACTAGAACCTAGAGTGCTTGCCTACAGGGGTAACAGGGGTAACACAACAGCAGTAAAGTCAGTATTCATGATCTAGAATCCGGCAAAAACCAACGGTACCACAACAAATACCAGCTTTCTTTCTCTTGAATCAAATGAACATTGAGAAATCATTTTTCTCTTATTTAATAATCACATTTTTATAGTAGCAATGGTAAGTTCTTGACTTCTTCACACAAAGCTAAAGATGAAACTTTGCAAAAATAATAATTAAACAGCATCATTTTTTGACACAATTTCTTCCCAGTTATTAAGGAGAGGATTGCAGAGATCGCACCTGTTTTATGTGCATGCATACACACCAGTAGTTCAGTTCACACATGCTGTCCAGAGTTTAGTAAATCACAGTTTACTAATTAATTCTATTACCATTTACACAACATATTGATTCCCAACAATCACAATTTGGTCTACCATTTTATTCCAACAGTAGTTGCTTCCACGCATTATGCTAAACCACAGCTTCCTCAATCCTTAGTTTACCACATAGATTTGGCCTCGGTTAATGCCTTCCTAATTTATTCAATTCGATTATCGGAGTTTCTCCAAAGCACTGAACCATCAACTACCCATAAACAACAGGTTTATCCAAAACGCTAGGCTAAATTGAAGTCCGCTAGTTTTTAGTTTGGAGCGACTTTGTTCCAACCTATCACGACGACGAGGTGCTGCACTTAACATTGCCCAATTACAGCCTGGTTTGCATTTCAGATCCTGTACGCCTGAGATAATATAACGCTTTCTATAAGCTGGCAATTTCATATCCAGCCACCATCACGCTTTCTGAATCAAGCAGTTCTTTCCAAGCTTCGGAGGTCTTTTTAGAGCGGACCCAATTCTGTTTCTAAAGGCTCCTAGCGAAATGCAACTCCCATGCGGGCAGAGGCCTGCCCTCGGTTTCCGCTGCCCTCGCCCTGCCTTCCGCTCTCGTTCCTACCCGACCCGACCCCCTTCAGCCTCTACGCCCTGCTCTTCGCTCTTCTCGCCTCCCGGCCTGAACCCCGATTTTCCCCTCCTCGTGACATCCGTCTTACCTGCGCGGGCTCCGTGCTCGCCGGCATCCCTTCGGGCAAAGCCTGGAAGAGGAGCAAAGCCATTGCACCGAAGAGCCTCCGCTCCATTCCCCCCCACCCCCCGCTCCCCAGCCAACTTCACCCAACTACTGTGAGTCTGGCAGGGAACGAGCGTACCCCAAGAGCCTTGCTCCACCCATGCCATTGCTTCCCATTGGCTACAAAGAGGCCCTTCCTTTCTTCCATTGGCTTTCGCTGCTGCTGTTTAAAAAAACTGCTGTAGAAATGGAGTATTAAGAATAGGTTCCTCCTTTTTTGCCCACGGAGGGAGGGGGAAAAAAAACCCCAATGATGTGCCGAAATGGCCATGTTAAGTGTGGCGGAAAAATGCATCGGTGGCGGAGGCAGCGGGTTAGCTTTCTGGTTTAAAGAGACAGAAGACAGAGACTGGAACAAAGGGAGGTGCGATTGTGTCTTTCGAATTGGGACAACCGGTTAATTGTAAGAAACGGGGCAGAGGGAGCGAAGAGAGCTCTTCTTAGACGCTTTGATTCTGCAGGAACGAGACAGAATCTTCTCAAATTAATGTCCTTGGGCACAAGAGCAAGAAATCCAGGGCACACAAGCCTGCCTAGTACAATTCTGTATGGCCCACCCATTGTCTGGATGCAACAGCAAAATGCTAAGAAAAGCTACCTTATTTTTTCTATCATTTGTACACCTCATTTCACGTACCACTGATGTGATGATGACCAAATGCAACTAGTGATAGAGTTCATACAATATGCTAAACCTTGGTTTACTTCACCTTAGATATTTGTGTTAATTATTTGCATTCACCCTAAATCATAACTATGTTTGACAACACACAGTTGCTTGGTTTACACAATATGTTAAGCAAAATCAAATTTATTTACTTATGACCTTATTGTGAGTTATAGCTCATGATTTATAACTAAGCCAATCAACCATGGCATCCTAACCATGGCCATGTTGGCTGGGAATTCTGGAAATCCCATTTTTGTAGAGCAGCATGTTTGGACCGGCACTTCTATACGGTAGGTACTCTTCAACTTATGATCACGGTTAAGATTAGAATTTCCATTGCTATGCAAGTTGGTTGTTGAGTGAATCATGCCCAATTTTATAACCTTTTTGCCATGATTGTTAAGCAAATCACTCTTAAACAAATCTGGCTTCCCCCATTGACTTTACTTGTGAGAAATCAGCTGGGGAAGTCACAAATGGCAATCCCATAACTCCAGGACACTGCAATTATCATAAATACACCCCTGTGCCCAGATACATGACTGTGGACTACTGCATTGGTAGTAAGTTTGAGGAATGGTTGTAAATCACTTTTGTCAGTGCCATTACAAACAGTTGTAAATCAAAGATTTCCTGTACATTGTGCTACCCAGTGCAAGAGAGGTTGAACCAAAACAGAGGTAGCTTCTAAACAATATTTGGGGCATATCTCAGCCTCTGCCATGCTATCATGCCATAGTTGTACCAGAAGCAGCACAAATTGTGCACATAGACATCAGTGGGAAGGATAAAATATTAAGAGAAGCCACTGATTGAGGTCCATGATAATTGCTGCTTAGACAGAACACCTAGCTATCATTATGACTAAAGTATAAAAGGCTGAAATCCAGAATGCAGTTTATTAAGCCACATTATGCCACAGAAGAGCTCTTAAGTCTCTTGTTCATATGAAGAAACCCATTTTGTTGAAACATGTCTGATTTTGGCCTGTGTTTGAGGGGAGATTGCTTCAGAATTCCATTTACATTGTCTTGAGTTCCAGATGGGTTAGAAATGTATGAAGTTTAAAATAGCTTGATGAAAGCTGCAGATCTAACCATACTTAATGTTGATCTAGCTGAAATTTTGCTTGAAGCCTTACATTAGGGATGTCAAACTAGTGGCCCGGATGCATCATACACAGACCACACCCACCCCGGCTCCACACAGGCAAAAACATCACAATGCGTCACGATACGTCACGTGAGGCGATCGAGTATGACACCTGTGCCTTACATCTTTTCCAAACTCACGTATTTACTTGTCTATCCACTTGGTTTTCAGTGAGATCATCACAGTATTGGCCATTTACAGATTAGTAAAATAATAAGGATTAATAGACTGTATTAAACCAGCAGTCCCCAATCTTTCTGGCTCTGTGGACTGGCAATAGCAGCAGCAGTGGAGGAGGAGGGGATGGTTTCACACGTGCACCTGCAGTTTGAACAAATGGAACTTCACACACTTGCCCGCCACTTATGTGGCCCAGTTCCCAACAGACTGCAGACTGATACCAATCCACAGACCGGGGGTGGGGACCCATGCATTAAACTTTGATTTATTTAATTCATGTTTGTCTAGATCAATACAACACATAATAAATTATGGTAATTTTGGTATAATCACAATGGCTGGGATTATATCACAAGTAAACCAAATAAACCATATTGTACATAATGCATAGTCAGTATTACAATATCTGGTTTTGCTTAGTATAATAAGAAAATTATGTTGCCTCATAATGATTCCTCAGACTTGAAGAGGTGATTGCACTGCTGATTATTTATTCCCACAAAAAGTATTTGGCAACTCTGGTTCCCTTAATACTCCAGATATTTTTTCATTGCCAAGTCAGAGACTGATAGCATGCATGTATCCTTGTTTTCTTTCTAGCTGCTTGAAATATAATGAGTCAGACATAAAAATGTATTTGCCAGCCAGGTTTTGTTTGAAAACAAGGGACTCAGCTGCAGCAGTAATAAGGGTTGGTTTTTTTACTTTAAAAAGACAGGAAGATAACTTTTCAAAGGCTCTGGAAGGCTATGTTTCTTGGAAGAGGCTATCATGGGAAAGGAGAATTAAACACAAATACGGGAAATGGAAACCCAACCCTTGAAATCTGAGATACTGAATCTAGCCAAACATGCAACACATTTCTAAGTAATTCAAAACATCTTTAATACTGAATTCAGATATAAGAGTAAACACTATTGAAATCAATAAAATGGAATTGTAATAAAACTTCTTCAACATTACACAGGAAGTAAGCTTAGTAGTTTCAATCTTTTAGTGAAAGAGAAATCTTTCTCCTTCACTGGATGTAAACAAATTTCCAAAGTATGCTTGTTTGGATAAAGGTGTCACTCATTAATATGATGTAATGTGAATACTATTGCACCACTGAACTACACATAAAGAGCAATTCTCATAATGCAACTGTGATAACCATTATGTAATATACTTGAGAAGGAGAGAAGAGGAAATACCTAAGTTTGTTGCGTAAGAAGGCAAAGCTGCTGTTGGTTCTACACAGAAAACATCTCTGTTAGGCACCTCCCTTCATTAGCTACAGCAGAAGGAGAAAAGGAAAACAGGGACACTCCCTGCAAAGCTAAGAAACCAGTGGCTCTGGGCTCCTCTGGCTCCCGATACCGTTAGGCTTGGAGCCAAGCATTCAGGAGAATGAGCAGGAGACTTCCAAATTCAGCAGCACTGGTTTGCAACTTTTTGAAATGAAGTATTATCTAAAGAGCATCATTTCCTCCTTAGCTACATTTAGATTTAAATAACTAATGGCACCATTGCTTTGGACTATATCCGTTTTAGATGGTTGTTATAA
This sequence comes from Bothrops alternatus, assembly GCA_034064705.1. Taxonomy (NCBI): domain Eukaryota; kingdom Metazoa; phylum Chordata; class Lepidosauria; order Squamata; family Viperidae; genus Bothrops; species Bothrops alternatus. The sequence goes on from JARGCV010000009.1 coordinate 32,026,113, forward strand.
AAACTTCATTGCTAAGAAAGTTCTGCTTGCATTTTCCTTCCTTTTTTATGTTCTTTTTATATTACATCTTTTGGGTTAGATAAACTTAAGGCAGAGGTCAGATCTATTTGTTGTTATTGATCTCTTGGGGGTGGTTTTGTGTTCACATAAATTCATTCCCATTTATTTGAAGATAAAACATTATTTGTCCATTCAGCCTGAAGGCAGTTAAAGATGCCTTAGTTCTAGATCAGGCACGCTGGCTGAGGAATTCTGGGAGCTGAAGTCCACAATTCATAAAAGGGCCAAGTTTGAAGACCCCTGCTCTAGATGCTGAAATCTGCAATCCAGCAATTGGTATATTCCCTGTGAAAGGCCAACTACATATTATATGAAGTAACATCTATTACAGGTAGTCCTCAACTTATGACTACACTTGAGCCCAAAATTTAAGTTGCTAAGTGAGACAGTTGTTAAGTGAGTTTTGACCCACTTTATGACCTTTCTTGCCACAGTTGTTATCACTGCAGATGTTAAATTCATAACATGGTTGTTGACTTTGCTTGGCAGAAGGTCACAAAAGGTGACTGCATAGCACTGGGACGTGGCAGCCATCATAATAATGAGCCAGTTGCCAAGGATCTGAATTTTGATCATGTAACTAGGGTGATGCTGCAATGGTTGTAAATGTGAAAACTGTCATAAGTCACTTTTTTCAGTGTCAGTGTAACTTCAAATGGTCCCTAAACAAAGTCAAGGAGTACCTTTGGGGATACACTATTTTTAGAAGGCAACAATGCACCTTAGAAAATAGATTATTCTTTGACTTCAAGGATTTCCATTATCTTGCTTGCTTTTATAGATTAAAGGAAATCCTGTCTAGGCAATTTTCCACACCACTGCCCTAAAGCATTTTAATCCAGTTTGAAGTGCTAAGTACAAAGAACCAAACCACTGTCAAGTCCTCAGCTGCTACAGGATCTATAGTAAAAGAAAATCTCCTTGCCCCATAGGAAAAAAACAACAGTCATCCAGCAACTTGGCAGTTTATCTTCTACTGAGGAGAATCGGCAAATCCAGCAGCACTCTTGTCTTTGGGCTACTAAGGGGAAACTGCAAAAAATTCAGTTTAGTGTGTCCCAGAGCGACCTGGACTTCAAGAGGTAGGAGAATGAGAGAGACAAGATTTGTTGGGTTCTTGTAGTTTTCTCAGCTTGGTTGTTTTATTGCAGATGTTTCATTACCAGGCTAGGTAGCATCAAGGCATGAGAGAGTGAAGCTTACTGCTTGTTTACATACACCAGTGATGGCGAACCTTTTAGAGACCCAGTGCCCAAACTGCAACCCAAAACCCACTTATTTATCACCAGGTGCCGAGTGGGCGTGGCTGCGCGGGTCATGGCAGACTGGGTGGGTGGGGCCAGGGTGGCAGGGGCCAGTCCCTCGCCATCTCCAGGGCATGGCATGCATGCCCACAGAGAGGGCTCTGAGTGCTGCCTCTGGCACGCATGCCATAGGTTCGCCACCACTGATACACGCTGTAGTACAGGGGTCTTCAAATTTGGCCCTTTTATGACTTGTGGACTTCAACTCCCAGAATTCCTCAGCCAGGCATGCTCAGCTTTGGGAGCTGAAGTCCTCAAGTCATAAAAGGGCCAAGTTTGAAGACCCCTGCTGTATAGTTTGCCTGTTCATCTTGGTTGGAATGTGTTTTTTAATGGTTATTTATTAGAGTATAGTTTCTTCCAGTTAATCTGATCTTATTTCCTTATCTGGGTGTTGGCTGCTAGGGAAGATGTGGGCTGGACTGTTTGTTTTCCCCCTTGACCTTTGATTTTAACATATATTCTCAACCAGTGGGGAGACAGAGAGGGAGAAAGGTGTTTTCCAACATGGAAATGGAGCCAGAGAGATGCCAACAAACAAGCCTAGCTTCAAACGAGTTCTGGCTATACCATAGTTGAACCATAAATAAATTGCTTCAGCTTTCAACCTGGCAAAGAATCTTCTTGTGAAAATGCCTGTTCTCTATAAAGATAGATTTCCACAAATACCTTCCAAAATATCTAGTATTTTTGCTGTCTTAAAGTCCCATGTGAATTTTCTTAGTCCCATGTGAATTATTTTCAACTTAAGCTCTGCATTAAAAGCCCTCATCTGGATTTCCCAGTTGGGTAAAGTTAGACACGTGGGGAGGTACAGCTAATAGATGACACAAATCTTATCCTTCTTGCCTCTTGTCTCTCCTAGTTATCATGAGCAGAATCGTGGGAGAGACAGGGAGGGAGAAGGAGTAGCAATGAGGCTTTTTTTTCCTGTGGGTAAACTCTGACATTTTTCTATTGTGATTATCAGTGGGAAACTAGTGACTTGGTCACTGCTAATCAAATAATCAGCTGATTGGTGGGGAATTATTTGCTTAGCTTCCTACCATTAATACAGAGGGAAATCAGCCATTTTTTCCCAATTTGCTGGCCAATAAGAAAAATAGATAGGGCTGCTTGCTGCTTCATTTTGCAATTGGTAAGTCTATGATGTAGAATAGATGATTAAGCTGTAAACTATTTCGTATTATGTTTCAATCTGAGAATACAGAAAATAGCTAAAGATAAGTCTCTGCAAAAGTTTGCATTGTCACCACACTGAACTGCACAACCAGACTGATCCTCCATGACAGGACATTAACTATTTCTTAAGGGCAAGATTCACAACATTGTCTTTTGCTTGGTCGCAGAACAACAGGAAAGCAACTTGTTGTTTCCTGCTATACATCTGGAGAAGTGTTGCCAGCCCTTTTAGGTAGACCAGACTAGGAACCAAAGTCATGTAAGCCAATACTACTTTTATTGTAAAATTATAGTAATAGAAACTTGCAAATTTGAATGCTCTGTCCCTTCTTTCCCTTTATCTTTGTGTGAACTAGGGAAGGGCTTGCATGAGATATTTAGGTATATACATACCTGCCCTCAGATCAGCTTTCTTTTATCTGACCATTGCCTTAGCAGCAGCTTTTCTTCCTATCTCTCAAGGTTTGTGACCTCTGCCCATTACTTGCCCTGACTCAATCAGTACTATCCAGCTAGCATCTAGTGCTCCATTTCATTGTAGGCAAACACTTACACTTCAATTGGGTGTTTTGGCAAGAATGCCTTTTCCCTCCAGTCATGCTCTCCATGGCCATATTTTTCCTGGGCTGCTAGGGAACTTGGCTGGTAATTTTTGTTGTTGTTTTACCAATGAACTGATGATTTATTTTATCTTATTATTCAACTATTTTTTCTTATTATTCAACTTTAACAGCAAGTGAAAGGCTGTTTTTAATTTTTTCAAACCAGATGAAACTGACAAAGATTTTAACAGTTTCCTCTGGTAGTCTGAGGGGGAAATGGTAAAAAGGTAGTCTATTTTTCCTTTTTCTTTTTACTGGTCCATTGATGGCTGTATTGGATGGAGAGGTTTCAATCATAAAGGGGAGTCAATCAAGGAACTCATACAAAGGTATTTCAATTTGCCACAGCCAACTTGCGCCGTGGGATAACTCATCATGGCCAACTTACCATTGGATAACTCACTGTGGGACAAGAGATACACTAATATCAAGAAATGGTGGAATAGATTCATTAAAGAAAGGATGTTGAAAGAGGCATAGAATGAAACGTGAATGACAAAAATTAAAATATTTTTTATTTATTTTAAATAATTACATTGAATTGTTAATTTGTCCTATGGTCCTGCGGCTATGGTGAGTTGGCTGTGGCAAATTGGGTCTGGCTGCGACAATTCAGCTATGGCAAGTTGGGTGCGATGAGTTGTCCCATTCCAATTCTCCAGTGTCTGTCATGTGAAGAATAATAATTGGTGCTTGCTTTCTCGTCATGTATGGGAGGAGTAAAGAAGCAGAAGAATCCATCAGTTTGAGACTTTGATAAGTGTGGTTAAGACAAGCTATTAACATGGCCAAAAACAGAGCAAGGGGTGGAAATCTGGAAATACATTTTCTAAACCAGATTAATAGCCATAATGGGAAGGCAGCAGCTTAAGGCTGCAGTGCAGAAAATCTCACTGTTGCAATTCCAGCCTTATGTTCAGATTTGAAGCAAGAATACTTTTAAGTCAAACAGGCCATGGTATCTCTCCACTGAAGTTGAGAATTCAACATGTAGACATTCTGCAATAGTTCTGTAAAGATCTTTTGGTAATAAATATAGAGCAATTGTTTAAGAAAGCTTGGAGCCAAGTTAGCTTTGCTCACTACTCCCGGCTATGTTTGTGACGAAATTATCAAGGTCTGAATGTTGCTGTTCAAACATAGACAGATGAGGAGCAGAACAGAACTCAGTGTTCCTCAGGAAGAGCTGGCACAAATTCATGTATAATTTTGTATCCAGTATGCATTGGACAATCTTGTTCCTATGGTAAATGAGAGAAGATCATTTGGTATAAAAATCTGTAATATTTGTTTGTGGGTATAGGACAGGGATAGGCAATCTTGGCTCTTTTATGACTCGTGGACTTCAACTCCCAGAATTCCTGAGCCAGCATGGCTGGCTCAGGAATTCTGGGAGTTGAAGTCCAAATGTCATAAAAGAGCCAAGGTTGCCTACCTCTGGTATAAGATAACCTTCCTCAATTTGTCTTTGTGATAGAAATCTCCTTTATCCCAGCCATCATGCACATTGGTAATAATGAAGGCAGTAATCATACATCTCTGAAAAATATTCCGTTGGAGAAGATTGGTGTAGGATTAGCAGCTGTGTGGAAGAAAATTTAGATTGGAAAATTATCAAGTGGCAAAATATTTCAATTTTCTTCTCTGAATGCTATTGCTTTGACGAAAGACTCTCCCTCTTTCCTTATGACCGATAAGCCATTGTGGATCTCTTGTATTTTACCTGGTTTTCCTTAGAGTTTTCACATTTCACAAGTTGTATAGTTCAATTACTTACTGCTTGCTGTCCACAATAAAGTATAATCACCAAGTATGTTATCCTATATATTCAAATGAATGTGGAGCTGCAGTAAAACTAAACTAAACTTAGCTGCTGATATATCTAGATTACATCTTCAGCACAGAGAATTGAGATTTTTTTTAAACAAATGCCTTAATCTTGCATTTCTGAAGCTCAAAAAAATCCTTCAATATATTTGAAACATTCTCAAGCTTTGGATGCACTATATTTCTAAGTATTATTTATGCAAAAGTACGTATTTAGGATACCTTCACTGAGATTAGTTATAACAGAGGCCCCCAACCTTTTGAGCACCAGGGACCGGTTCTATGGAGAAAGATTTTTCTGCAGACCAGAGGGGGCATGGCTTTGTATGCTGCCTGCATCCAGCGGATGGGGCTTCAACTTGTTTGCGCAGCCCGATTACTGATATGCTGTTGTCCGGTGCCAGTCCACGGATGGTGGGTTGGGGATCCCTGAGTTATAGCATTACTGTTAAATGGCCTTGAGCTTTGCAAAGATGTTTGTTTTTACATTTAAATTACATTGGCAGGACTTTGCAGTATACTGAAGTTGGAAAAGCCATGCAGAACTGATCATCCTATTTCTGGTCTAAAATAGGTTTTTAGAAGGTGGCTGGAACTGTGAGGATTGCAAAGGATGGAATCTTTCTTTCATGTGACTCATGTGCAGATGTCTACCCATGATTTATTTCTAACTGAAATTATTCAGCTCTTGATGAAATGTTCCAATCATTTACAATTACCAACAATCAAACTAGCAATTGCCAAGTTTCTGTAAACAAGCTAGCTGATTGGCATCCTGCAGCCCAGGGATTGGCAGACTAGCTTGAAATATTGTTGGCACATACCGTATGTTCAAGTACTATCCTGTTAATGATGGCCCATGTAGCACTTTTGGATAGGCGTACAGATCCAGCTTGTAGATACAACTTCAGGCTTGGCTTGCCTTGGGCGTTTTTCCTATAGGAATCAATGCCCTTGAAACAACAAGAAACTTTTTGTTTGTTTGCAGAAAGCTAGAAAAACAAGGAATGGGTTTTGTTTATTAATTTTCCCAGCTCTCGGTATGGAATGATACCAGTTGGATTTATAAATTCAGCAGAGCATAGTGACTGGATCACACTTTGTCTTAAGTTGTAGCATGATTTGTTTGGTTTTGGTATGGTTGTGTGAATTCAGACAATGGTACAATTCAGACAATTAAACAGTACAGAGTTCTTTCTTGCTTTATATTCATATGTTGCCAAAATGACTATTGTTTGACATACCATGTAAGATTTCATGAATTGAAATAAATATGTAATATAAATGTGCTGAAATTTTGACTTATCCATTTATTAATTATATAAGCATACTACCAAATCTGTCAAGGACTCCTGGCAGTTTGTAATAATCCCAAAAGAATTATACTTCCAAGGTAATATGTAAGATTTTATTTTTGTGTTGGGCTAAAATGCAACTATTTTTATTATTGGCATGGCTGAAAAAAAGCCAAAAGGAATGAAAGGCTGTGACTAACATTTAAACACATTCAAAACAATGGGCTTCACAATACAGGCTTCTATTCTGCTTTTATTTTCAAAGATAGGTTGCTCCAAATTCTGGAATTGCTATCTTCAAAATTATATACAATCTGAAATTCCAGCCTAGTAAAAAATGACTTCTGTAATCTGAAACTTCTGAAGAAGGTAAGCTATATTGATACCACAGTATGGTATCACTGAATTATACTGTGCTGTGATACAAAATCCTAACTAAGATGGAATGAAAATGATGGAAGAAGGAAGAAAATAGGTAAGATGTTACTTAATATTCTATTATTTTATTTTATTCTTCTCAGTCATTTCAGAATCAGGTAAAGAACTGAAATGGGAGGGAAGGAACAAAGACAGCCATAAAATAAGTATTTGTTGGACTGGTTATATTTATAGTTAAAGTAAAAGGAAAAACCTAGGGGAAAAAGATAACAGGCTACCTAAGGTAAAGCAATCAAAAGCAGAAAAGAAAATTTGGTGCACCCACATTCCATTGGAAAGAGAAAGGGAAGATAAGATGCAGGCTGAATTCCCAGATGACATGAAGACATTAACTCTGGTTTACAAAGTGTAGTAGTTGGATTTACAGACTATATGAAGCCAAAATGAGGAAGACACATTATGATTTAATATGATGTATGAACCTAGCCTTGTGTTCAATGGTATATAGTCTTAGGAAATGAACAATAGTATTAATTTATTTCAGGGATTCACCTTAAGAAATGTTTGTTCATAATGATCTATTGGTCTTTAAGAAGATAAGGTACATAATTTATTTGTAAATTAGTTGTATTTCAAAGTCTCTATTTCAAGATCGACTGAATTAATACCATACAAAAACCCAGGTCTTGCTTTTTCTGAAAGACCCTGAATATGTGGTTTTTAAAAATGGACCTGGGGACCAGGAATGGAGATGAAACCACTCAAGTGGTTGATTTGTGATGCTGCTGCCATGCACGGGGAGGATTATAGGTTTTTATGTTGTGGATTTTTAATGTTGTAAGCTGCCTAGAGTCATCTGCGAGTTAGGCACCATGTAAATTTGTGTAATAAATGAATACATTTATACCATCTTGGTCTGCTCAACACACTTTCTTGCTTGGTAAAAAATATTCTGCTTATCTCCCCAAAATGTCAAGCTTTGCCTAGGCCCTAGGGCATTGTCAAATTCAAAAATTAACAGGCAGAAATTCAACATATAACTCTTTGATAAGCTAGTTTTATTAAGGATACCTGTTCTAGAAAAGGCTGCATTACAATAAAAACCAACATCCATGTTCAAATCTTCCATCTGCTTTTCTTGCTTGTGTGTCCTAACAGACTTGACAGCTGGTTGCTTTTCAAAGAGTTGCTTGATACTGGTTCATTGTCACTGTAATCAACCTCTTGGGTTCTTGGTCCATTTAGCCTTCACAAAATATTGTATATGAGACAGCATGAGAGTAGTAGAATGGCAGAGGCAAAACATCATTGTCCTTTTAAGCCATTTGAGAGGTGATAGTACTAGTCATTTTGGAAGAAGTATTTAAAGTTTGTCTTATATTTATATTGAGAAAGAAAGGATACTGGCCAGACACATAGATATACTCAGTGATAAGTAGGATTATGAACTGAAATGAAAGCATGAATAACCTAGCTGTCTCATTCCAAAATGATAAACAAGATAAACAATTCAGCCAACTGATGTAATTCTCTACCTTGAAGAGAGATGGAGATTCTTACAGAGACTGGAATGGTGTCCCTTTTAACATTTAGCTTCAGGAACAACAATCAAACTAATACAAGATAAGTATTAGGATTGCAACAATAGCTTTGGTTTCTGAAATTTTGCTGCTACTGCATTACTTTTTTTTGCAGCTAATACAGGCATATATCAATATCTTGGCTATTTGTTGCAGATCCTCTTTGAATCCCATTTAGATCCAGTTTGATAATTCATTGGAGGGTGAGATAGATGAGTAGTGGTAAATATGTGAATATGAATTAATCTCTACTTGATGAAAAATCAACTCACATGAGCTTGGAGCTTAGAATTTGCACCCTAAAGGACAGGAAGTTGGCAGAGTCACTGGGCTATCAGCCCAGGCTTTCCTCAACTAATATCATAGACAGCTAGCATTCAACAGTTAAAAACAAAAGGACTGGAGCAAGAGTTGGTTCATAAAACATAATCTTGCTAAGCATATTATAGTTTAATGGAATGCAGCTGAGCCTGTCTAGAATGTTTGAAGGGTGCTGATATTAATCAACCTATCACCAAATTATGGATTTGCATGTGCAGATCATGTGATACACATAAGAGAAATAACCTTTTCAATGTTAAGACTGTACATTATGACTAACGTACCTTTGCTGTCTTCTGTTATACAGTACCTTTATTGGATGAATCTATATTATTATAACACTGAGTTGTGATGTCCCTGTGGGCTCTAAGAGAATTTTTATTGTGATACACAAGAATATTTGTATAGAACATTATTTTTGCTAACCTGCAAACAATGTTTAAAACAGACCATTAAAGTATATGTGTTGGTTAGATGCCATCAAATCCTGTCAATTGTACAGACCACTGTATGCTATTTCAGTTTATCCCTGGTGATAATCCACAGCTCATCCAAGGATATTCCAGTGATTTTTCTGATCCTATCATTTACTACTTCAATACTTTATGAAATTGTACTTGCCACTGATAGCTGATATTTAACTGTATATGTTTTATTTAGAATGATTATCCATCTACATTGCCCAATGAGCAAATCTTATCTGTATTATCTTAGAGACGGGGAGTAATGTATAACCACAATGACCATTGAACATCTTTTCATCTTTATGGAAGTGCAAAGTCTATCTGAAGTTGTAACTCTGCAGCCCTGCATAGGTCAGTCATATATCTTCTATAAAATAGAAGGTCTGTTCAAGCCACAGATGCCTCCAAGATTTATAAAAGGTGAGTGAGACAATTTTTAAAATCACAGGGTTTTATTTCATTTTGAATGGTCAAGAGCTATAACAAAATTACCAAAATCTGTCGATATTTGTTGTCTAATATATCAGATTTTGGCTAGCACCAGCATAAAGAACAATAGTCATATTCTGTCATTTACTTCAAAAATTATTTGCAAAATGATGTTTGCATTCAATTACAACAAATTTAAGGTAACTCACAGACTTAAAATAATGGTTGCATTTAATTATCAGCAAGAGACAGATAAACCAGTAGCCAGGCTAAGGGTATCAAATGAACAACACTTCAATGAGAGATGTGGATAGACACTGGATTAATAATGCCAGGTGCACATTTGCTTTGGTAATATTCTGAATGTAAAATAAATTGCATAAGAATAAGCATTTTTAAAGCACAGTCTTCCTCAATATGGCGCATCCAACTATGTTGAAATTCCATATCTGGACAGTGCCAGATTGGGGAAAGGTAACAACAGTCTTCTAGAAGGTAAACCTACATTGTCCATGGTGTAGTTCGTGCATTGTCCATGGTGCATATGTGGGGATAAGGGTAAGAATGGATACCTTCTCTGTCCATGAAGCTTAAAACAGAGCAAAGAATGTAAGATGTGTTTTTTGCATCCATCCAAATTGTACCTACAAATTCCATGCAAATGTAATATGTGCTTACCCCCCCCCCCCAAAAAAGGCAAGGAAACAAGATCCTGAGTTGGGCCAGGGCTGAATCATCTGAAAAGAAATCTCTCTAAAACAAATGAACAAATCAACATAATTATTGTAGGTAATTGAATCCCTAGCATTCAGTAGGATACCTGGAGTAACTTCTCTGCTTTGCTTTTACTAAAGACTTTCTGCCTCTATGATGAGTATCAATTTTGCCAAAAAAGGTATAAAAGTGTTTGGTAGAGATTTTGCTCAAGAAAGCAAACACAGCACCATGTGGCTTATTATTAAAAAGTAACCAGAAGGAAACTTCTGTAAGATTCGTGTATACCTGGGCATGGGCAATTTGGGAGGAGGCCTTTGCGGTACGATGGGGTCTTTCAACATGGCGGCATCTGCTGGAGGGGGCAACCAAGCCATTTGAGGTGTGGACTGACCGTTGAGATTTTGCAAACGCCGAGACGCCTATTGCCTAAGCACATCCGATGGGCCCAATACTTCCGCAGGTTTCAGTTCACTCTGAAGTATGTGCCGGGAGGGAGGAACTTCCTGGCCGTTGCGTTGTCTCACATGCCCCAATACCACAGCGGGCGGGAGGGGGTTGTACAGGCGATTATGCCGCCTTACCAACGGGGTCGCTCGAGCGGTTCCATGCCAGTTGGCGGGTGACTTGACACAGCAGCTACTAATGGCTGTTAAGAATGATCCCTGGTTGAAGGACCATCCTGGCATCTTGACACAAAGGGATGGTTTAGCATGGAAAGGCAATAAACTGTACATACCAGAGTTACTGGGGCACTTGGTTCTCAAGCAGTGCCATGACGCCAAACAGGCGGGCCATTTCAGCTTCTTAAAAACATTACATCTCGTTAAGCGTCAATTCTGGTGGCCCCGGATTAAAGTGGACGTAGAGGCCTATGTGAGAAGTTGCCATGTCTGTGCTATGGCCAAGCCCCGTACTGGAAAGCCTTTGGGTTTATTACAGACAGTAGCAGATCCAACCCGACTCTGGGAGGATATAGCCATGGATTTCATTATAGATTTACCAGAGAACCGCGGGTACATGGTTATTTGGACCATAGTAGGTCTGTTTTCCAAACAGGCCCATATTGTTCCTTGTAAGGGGCTACCGTCTGCTCGGCGTTTGGTCAGGTTATTTATTGACCATATCTACCGGGCCCATGGTGTTCCTCGGTGTATTATATCAGATCGGGGGGTGCAGTTTACCGCACAGTTCTGGAGGGATTTTGTTAAATATATAGGATCATCCCAGGGGCTCAGCTCAGCATACCACCCCAGCACCAACGGAGCAGCTGAGCAAGCGAATGCCATGGTAGAGTGCTACCTACAATGTTACGTGTCATACCAACAGACTGGGTAGACCTGCTCCCATTTGCCGAAGTGGCCTACAACAACACTGTGCATAACAGCACAGGATTCGCTCCTTTTCGGGTGGTGCATGGGGTGGATTTTGTTCGATCCCTGAGTGGCCCCAGGGGGTCCTCTTGTCATGTACACCCCAGGAATGGATGGCACGAGTGGAAGGTCTGTGGGCTAAGGTTAAGGAAGCATTGGCCAAAGTGGGGGCGGCCACAAAGGCACAAGCCGATAAAAAAAAGGGCTGAGCACACGCCCTTTCAGGTGGGTGATTGGGTATACCTCTCCACCAAGTACCTATGTTCGCGGGTGCCCTGTAAGAAGCTGGGTCCCAAGTACGTAGGTCCCTTCATGGTGCTTCAGGTCATAAACCCGGTAACCGTACGGTTACAGCTGCCTTGGGTCTTCGGGAAGGTGCACCCTGTATTTCATGGGAGTCTGCTGAAGCCTGTAATGAGTCCCCCCAGGGGCCCGGCGGCCCAACCATCAGGCCCAGTTTCCGGCGACCAATTCAAGATACAAGAAATTCTGGACTCCCGGAGCCACCATGGAGGAGTCCAATACTTGGTGAGATGGAAAGGGTACCCTGTCAGAGGCATCGTGGATGCGGAAGACGTCCATGCCCCATGATTGGTGTGGGCCTTCCATCGCCAGCACCCTGGAAAACCGGGGGGAGGGGTCACGGAAGGGACCAATCAAATTGTCGCACGCTCACCTGTGTTTGCCTTCCAGGAGGGGCCCTGGTAGAGGGGGCTGCCTGTCAAGCCCCTGGGCTTGCCATGGGCTGGGAGATGGGGAGCACGCAGCCAAATGCCGTGGGTGCCTTCCTCAGAGGAGACAGACGCCAGGAACACTCCTCCTACCAGCTGGACAATGGGACTAGATAAGCAGGATGAGGGGGGTTGTGCCTTACCTTGGCTGTGTCTCCCTCCAGCTGCCTCATTATCAGAACAAATGGCTTGGACAGTAGAGGCTACGTGGGTGTGTTTGGAGGGGGGGAAGGGTGGTACACTATGCCTATTATCCATACAGATTGGATGCTGGCTTGCTAAGTGGGGTGGGGTTGGTGGGTGGAGCACAACTATGTAAAGCACTGGGAGCAATTCACTCCCAGTGCTGACTTTTCTTTTGCATTAAAGTTTGCTGGTTACCTGTTCCTTCTGTGTCTGGAGTTTATCAGCAGCTGGCAGAGGACAGCTGACAGGTGCGCTACGCTTGTAATACAGTATAAATCAGTTATGGCGAACGTTTTGGAGACCGAGTGCCCAAACTGCAGCCCAAAACCCACTTATTTATTGCAAAGTGCCAGGCCGCATCAGCATTGTGGTGCCCTCGGGGATGTGGGGGGTGTGGCCCACTGGGTAAGTGTGGCTGTGGTGGTTACGGCAGACTGGATGGGCGTGGCCACCTCAATGTTGCTTGTGGGGGGGATGCCTGTGGGGGCCAGCAGGGTTGTGGGAGATCCAGGCAGTGGTGGGACTCAGCCGGTTTGGCAGAACCAATACCTAATGTATCATTCAGTTCGGCGAACCGGTTGTTAAATGGCACTTGAAAAAAACGGAGTCCGTGTGCGGAGAATTGCAGCTCCTGTGCTGCCAGGCTGGTCTGGTGGGCAGGATTACCTTCCGTCTTCCCTGCTGCTGCATTGGTAGCTGGTGCTGCCCTCCCGAGAGGCAGGTGCGGTGATTCATTGGCAGCCATGCCACAAATGGGGATTGATCATCCCCCAAACCCCAGCGCTGTCAAAGGAGGAGGAGGAACGGGGAGAAGAAAGAAGGAAATTGGCTGAGCTGAAAAAAGCGGAATCTGTGTTCACACTTATGACTGCTGTATCCCCATGGTCACGTCATGGTCATCAAAATTCAGAGGCTTGCAACTGGTTCATATTTATATGATGGTTGCAGTGTCTCTGGATCATATGATTACCTTTTGCAACCTTCTGACAAGCAAAGTCAATGAGGAAGTCAGATTCATTTAACAGCTATGACAAGGAAGGTCGTGAAATGGGGCAAACTCACTTAACAATTGTCTCGCTCGGCAAGAGAAATTTTGGGCTCCGCTGTGGTCATGCCAAGGACTACCTGCACTGTAGAACTAAAAATAATACCAAAAAGAGTTGGAGTATCTTTCTTATGAGAGAAGGGTCCAAAATGTTCGTGAGTTGAAAAACAACAGGAAACAGTAAGTGAAATACAAAACTATGCATGGTGAAAATGTAAAGAGAAGGAAAATTTTCTCATTGACAACAACTTGCATTTGGATTTATTCAATGAAAACAATAGGAAATTAACAACAGAGGAAAGAAAATATTTCTTTTAAGTACTGATGTACAGGTTTTGCTGTAAAAAGACATGGTCAAAGCAACTGCGTATAAAATTTTTAACAAGAACCAGATAAATTTGTAGAGAATAAGTTAATATTTATGAACCAATTGCCTGCTTCTGTTCCAGAATACTTTTGAATATCAGCTGCCTCATCTGATAAAATCAATCTTCTCCCCATCTCTTCAATATCTTCCTGACTAGGAAGTAGGTCTAAGTATCCATAGGTACACAAGGTCAGCCCTGGATTAACCATTAAGTAAAATAAGCATGTGCTTGAGGCACCAAGGAAAGGGGAACACGGCAGTTTTTTCCCTGGTTACGGTAGTCCTCGACTTAAAGCAGTTCATTCAGTGACTGTTCGAAGTTACAAGGGCACTGAAAAAAAGTGACTTATGACTGTTTTTCACACTTATCACTGTTGCAGCATCCCCAGGGTCACATAAACAAAATTCAGATGCTTGGCAACTGGTTCATATTTTTGACAGCTGCAGTGTCCCGGGGTCATGGGCTCACCTTTTGCAACCTTCTGACTAGTAAAGTCAATGGGGAAGCCAGATTCACTTAACAACTGTGTTATTAATTTAACAACTGCAGTGGAATTTACTTAACTATTGTGGCAAGAAAGATTGTAAAATGGGGCAAAATTCACTTAACAAATGTCTCGCTTAGCAACAGAAATTTTGGGCTCAATTATGGTTGTAAGTTGAGGACTACCTGCATTAGGCCCTTAACTTTTTCACTGCCATGCACGAAATGACTTCCCAGCATTTACTGAGTCTTAATAACTTGTCAGTTAAGCAATGGGAGGGATGAAAGGCACCATTGTCGGGCCATGCTTAGAGCATCAGTCGACCTTAATCTGGCCCTGTAAAAGGCACACACAGTAATCATTGGGATGATTCACAATTAGGTCACTTCAGGAAAGTTGCCCTTCAGGCTAATCCCTCAGTTGAAAAAGCATCCTTTCCCTTTTAATCAGGGGTTCTCAACCTTGGCAACTTTAAGACTTGTGGACTTCAACTCCCAGAATTCTGGGAGTTGAAGTCCACAAGTCTTAAAGTTGCCAAGGTTGAGAACCCCTGCTTTTAATGATTGCAAAATGTCAAGACTAAACCATACTAAGGGGTTCCAGGTGTCCCTTGCCCTACTCTTCCATACTACTTTGGTGAATTACTTGTAAAATTTAGGTTCCTAATAGCAACATATCAGCTAAAAGTTCCTTTTTTAAATTTAAAAACACATACATTTCTAAACTTCTAATTCTTGGAGTTTTTAATCAACCCCCATGTCACTAAATGTAGCCTATCATGATTTTAAGGAGAATAAAAATAGTTCTCATGCTAATTAATCAGATGCAGGCAAGCTTTTGAAACATGTAATAAAGAATATCCTGTTAAGTGAAGACTCTTATTTGTACACTTTCATGTCCAATTTAAGGACTTCCCAGGGGGCACCTGCCACTGCACTGTGGGAAAAGGATGCTAGATTGTTCTAGTTATATTTCTTAAACAATATTATGAATTAAGGAAAATTACTGACAGGTTCAAGAACAGAAAACAAAAAGCAAGCAGACCAGCTGTTTTCAGAAATACTGCTCATTTGTACATGATTGAAGATAAAGTTGTCAATCTGAACTAATAGATAAGTTAAAGGATATTACCTCTGTTGCAAGACTACATAATTATGCTCTCTAACAAAGTTCTGAATTGGCTCTTATTTAAGATTTGCTAGTAATTAATGTTAACACAGCATTAGTAGCTACAGAATGAACAAATGAACAATTTTCTATTTTGTCATGTATTTAAGCATGATAATAAAATCATAAATGCATTAATAGTGCATTTTTAATAACATAGTCTGGTTCAATTAAAAAGTAGAATTGATGACAGGTGAAGTAGGATAGATTGATGTTAAAAATTAATTTCTGAATCAAAATGCAGCACTATGTTTTTTTTTCAGAAGTGGCTCTCCTGAATTACACAGATCTTGCTCCCAAGTATGGAGCTGCAGTTTCCTTTTTGGATCAGAGACTCTTAGGTACAGCCTTCAAAACACAGAGGAATATGATTCAGGAAATATTTTTTGCCCACAAAGGACCAAGGAGGATTTAAGGCTTGGAATAAATGCTTCAGAGTAATCCCATTTCTCATCATCATTGGCTACAAGTAATTCATTTTCACCATTGCCAGAAAGCAGAAAATGACACGTTCCAAAACCCAGGCTATTTGTCACTATGCTGATGTAGTAGAAAGAAGGACTCAGATTTGGCCAGATTTCTCTCTATACCCAGACACACAAACACACACACACACACAAGGGAAAGAAGAAAGGAGATGGAGTTCTGCTCTTTCTGGAACATTCTGAGCTCTGTTCCTTACAACACCCTATAAAGGTTTTTGTCCAGGAGAAGAAGTCCATAGTGGGATAAGGCACCAAGTCCAGGCAGTTCTCACTCATAAACCCTTATTAAAATAGGCAAAAGTCACTTTGTCCCCATGTTCAGCTACGATCCGTTCTCTGAGTTCAGGCTCCAGGTGCAAAACTGCAATTGAACTAGAAAGAAAAAAGAAGAAAACACATTGTTCCCGTAAGTCAGGAGTGTTAAAAAAAAGTTACACTACGTCACAACACGTCACGTTATACGGAGAGTTTGACACCCATGCCCTAAGTGCTAGAGCAGCGGTTCTCAACTTATGGGTCGCGACCCCATTTGGGGTCGAACGACCGTTTCGCGGGGGTCGCCGGACACCGCGGTCCGCCATTTTGTTTTTTTCATCGCGCGCGCGCTGCACATGCACGGTTCGGGCCATCGTGCGCGCCGCGCATGCGCGGATCGGCCCGTCGCGGTCCGCCATTTTGTTGAGATCTCCTGTCATACATCAGTACAAATAATTCCTGTCTAGAAAAGAAGGAATCATTCTTACATTAGCTTTTGCAACTTTGTGCAGTCTGGAAGCATTGGAATAACCCTCGTCATCCAGAGCCAGCATAGCCATTGCTGAGGAGGATAGGACTTGTATCCAAACTAATAACTGCATAGCTGTGTGCAGTTAGCCACAATGAAAGCAACATGATGAAAAGTAAGGGGTAGATATTGTGTCACAACACAGTTTGCTCACTCAGTTTCAAGGATTCCTATGGATAACTTTATTTCAAATATGGAGTGATGGTCCTGCTTCACATGCCCCACCCTCCCCTGTCCCAGGCCTTCCTACTTGAGATTATATCAAAATTGTATAGGGCAGTCAGGAGGGATAAAAGGACAGAAAAGAGATTGGTACCTTCTCTGTGGAAAAAGTGCACAGGCGATTGGGACCATGAACACAAGGCTGCAAGGCAAAGGCAGATTATTAAAAAGAAAGGACAACATTTTTTTTCTCCATAGGGAATCCAGAACTGCACTCTTAGCTTCAAAAAAGCCAAGCAAAAGTTATATCTTTGGAAGGATTTACAATAAGATGCACTGGATTTTAAAGCAGTCCGATGTCCATTCCCACATACAATACAAACATATCCCTTTTCCACATATAAACACAGATGAAATCTGCATTTAACCATGGTTGCTTGACCAAGCATTAAGCCATTGCTCGTTAAATATCCCACACATAATTCTAAGCCATAAACATAGTTTTCCATCCACAGTGCTTGAGTTTATATTATAGCTTAATGCCATGATGCAAAAAATGTAGTCTTCCAGTATCCTTTGTAACCTTCCCAGATTCCAAATAAAATGGGTGCCTTTTCATAAATCACTAAGAATTACAGCTTTGAAGCAATCTCTCACATGACACTGGCTTCTGAAAGTAATGCAAGATGCAGAATACTTACAATCCTCCAACAAGAACTGTTTGCAAGGGAGCATGAAGAACCTGGATTTTCTGCCAAGAAAATAATACATGTGAGATGATGCCAAGAAAGTAAGAATTCAAACTTTCAGTTCCTAGAATTAGGGCTGAGATCATAAAGAGAACTAACAATACAAATCTCTTTTCTTTTGGGAACCAAGAGCACAAAGATCTATAAAAATCTACAACAAGCCTCTGCCAATTTAGGGTTCAGTATCAGCAACATGCTGATATGCTTAAACAATATGCTTAGCCAGTGAGGAGTTGCTATCAATGTCTTCACCTGGTGTCAAGAAGCTTTTAAGAATTAAATGGGACAAAAAGGCTGAATTCAAGCCTGTCTGTTCACTGAGGCACTCTAGCCGCTCCACTGTTGTTTCTCAAGGCATGGTGCTGCCCCTAAAGGAGCAAGTCTATGATTTTGGGGTCCTCCTGATTTGCGGCTTCTGCTGTGTAAGCTGATGGAGACTATGATCTGTCCAACTTTGTCCATTTGGGACACATCCTTACACATCAAGATTAATGCAATATGGTATACTTGGGGCTGTCTTAAAAGACGACAAGACTTCAATAAGGCCCAAGTCTAGAATGGAGTTACCGGATATTAGTTGGCTCTTACATTTTATCTGTATTCCAGTTTCTGCAGTGGCTTTCTATTAGCTCCTGGGTATGTACATCAAAGGGCAGGTCATAAACCCTCTATGGCTCTGCAGTGAAATACCTGCAGGACAATTTCCTTCAGGCGGAATCAACTCACCCAACTTGCATCTGGGAGAAACTGCTGGGAATCTTTCTGTTTACTATACAGAGTAGAGTCTTGTAGTTGCTGCTTTTTAGTAGCAGCCCTTATGTTACAGAATTCTTTCCTATTAGAAAGCAAGTTGGCTCCAGTTTTGACCTACCAGAAAGCTTTGAAAACTGAGTTATTCTGTAAAGCTTATGATGAATAATACAATGCCTAAATCTGTCTGCTTTTATTGTTTTCTTTAGTTACTGTGGTTAGAACTTGGGTTGTTTTAGTTTTTTCTATTATACCGGTAGATGTTTTAATTTATTAAATAAATGACCATTAGATAAATTCTGATAGCATGCTAAGTTCAATCCAACCGACCCCAGTATGATTTACTATGGTATGCAAGTATAATAAACAACCTTTTCCCGGTATTCTACACAATGGTGGGATTCAGCCAGTTCGCACCACTTTGACAGAACCGGTAGCTAATTTTTTGTTGCCCAGGCCCAGAATGGACTTCCAGAAGCAGCACCCACACAGAGAACTGATTGTTCACATATTTGAATCCCACCACTGATTCTACATAATTTTGATTAGTAGCAACTAGATGCTTTCAATCATAACAACAAATAATGTACATTATTTATATAATAAATATAGAGACTACCTATTTCATATATATAACCCTGGAGAGATAACAATTAAAGCCAAGTAAAAAAACAATAAAAACAACCAAAAAATAAAAATAACTTGCTTCAATTCTTCTGTTTTCTATTGGAGGCTTGCCTTATAATAATAATAATACAGTAGGAAGGGATCTTGGAGGTCATCTAGTCCAACCCCCTGCTCAAGCAGGAAACCCTATACCATTTCAGACAAATGGCTGTCCAGTCTCTTCTTAAAAACTTCCAGTGTTGGAGCATTCACAGCTTCTGGAGGCAGGTTGTTCTAACTGTCAGAAAATTTCTCCTTAGTTCTAGATTGTTTCTCTCTTTGGTTAGTTTCCATCCACTGCTTCTTGTCCTGCCTTTAGGTGCTTTGGAGAATAGCTTGATTCCCTCTTCTTTGTGGCACCCCTGAGATATTGGAATACTGCTATCATGTCACCCCTTCGTCCTTGTTTTTCTTGTTTCTGCTGGCAGCAGTAGATTTGCTATTGAGTTATGTGCAGATGATCTATTTTGAACCTTTAACACAGGGGTCTTCAAACTTGGCCCTTTTATGACTTGTGGACTTCAACTCCCAGAATTCCTCAGCCAGACACTGGCTGAGGAATTCTCGGACCTGAAGTCCACAAGTCATAAAAGGGCCAAGTTTGAAGACTCCTACTTTAACAAATGTAATATATTGCCAAAGTGAAGACTATGTAGAACTTCTGGTAGGTATCTAGTTATCTGCATAATTATCTAAAATTTCTGACCCCTTATTATTTAACAACAGCAAGAACGAACTAATTCATTTTCTGGGTAACTTACCTTCATGAATGGATATTTCTCTAATGCCTCCATGATAATAGGCAACAAAACTAAAATGAAAAAATGATTTTATTTTCATTGGATCAACTCTGTCCCACATCTCCACTCAGTGATATAATACATAAGATACACTGGAGTGGCCCACTAATTATTTACAAGCACTTTTTTCCTGTGTGCTGGGATAATACTTAATAATCCTAATTTATCCTTATTTAGGGGAACAAAATGCAACATGTAGA
Organism: Bothrops alternatus; assembly: GCA_034064705.1. Lineage (NCBI taxonomy): Eukaryota > Metazoa > Chordata > Lepidosauria > Squamata > Viperidae > Bothrops > Bothrops alternatus. The sequence continues at coordinate 32,046,219 of JARGCV010000009.1, forward strand.
CATGTTACAAAAAATCTGGTAGCTTATTTCTCAAGAAAGTAGAACACAATATCATTCAGTAACAACTTTGATCCCACCTGTGAATGTTTATACTATGGCTCATAATAGCATTTTAAAAGGTTTATAATCAATACATGGTCAAATGCTTACCATACTTGAAGCTAGGCATTTTAATAAACTCCCCTTCATTTTTTTCATGGATTATGTTGGCATCCTACAGGACTTAGCCATGCACATACCCACACCCACCCATACATAGAGTTAAGATATTGTAAATGGATTTTGCTCTAAACTTTTAAATCTGAATCTTAACAACATAAATAAATTAATACTACACCTTAGAAATTCCTCTATCTGGCATCTGTAAATAAGTAATTAAAGCCCCAATTATCCCCAGTTGGCTGAAAGTAATAGAATGTTAGCCATCACCTTGAAGGGTGCCATAGGGGAAGCTAATTATGATTTTAATGTGGAGCAAGGTCTAACTAATGAGCAGTTACTAGCTTGTAAACTTCATAACAAATGAGAGCCAATTCTAAATATAGTTTCAAGAGCCCTCCAGCAGAACCCACCAGAAGAGCCTTCGTCAACAGAGAGTCCCCTATGTGAATTCCCAGGATACCCAACCAACATAGCAGCAATCAACTTGGCTGGGAGTCCTTGTGGCGGTCACCAAATTGCAAGCTGTTGCACTAGAGGACAATGCAAGAAGTTGAATGGTGAAATGTACCTCATGATATTAATGACATGACTAATATACTTGCATCCAATGTCAAAGCAAAAGAATGAAATGCTGAAATTAATGTTCTGATATCAATGATGCACATTTCATTGTTTTCTACTGTGTTTTCCCAAAAATAAGACCTGGTCTCTTTTTTTCTTACCTCCAAAAGAGGCACCAGGTCTTATTTTCAGAGGGTGTCTTTTCCATGGTCTCACCTTGCAGCGGCAACACCGACAGCCCCACCCAGCTAGCCCACTTCTTCTGCGGCTGAAGGAAATGCCTCTACAGCTGAGAATGGTGCTCCAGCCTGCATTTCACTGTCCGCAGCCTTCCGGAAAGGCCTCTGTAGTTGAGAACTGAGCTATGGATTGAATCTGTACTCGGTTCTTGGCTGCAGAGGCCTTTCTGGAAGGCCTCTGACGGCAAAATGCAGGTCAGAGAGCGTCGAAGAAATGGGCCAGCGAGGTGAGGCAGGTGTCGATTCATGGGAGGCCTGGTTGCAACAGTAAGTGGGTGCGGAGCACATGGGAAACTCCACCCCCCCACACACACCCGCCCTAAGCTTGATTTTTAGGCATGCGCCTTGCCCCAAAACTAGGGCTTATTTTGGGGATAGGGCTTATATTATCCCCCCCCATTGAGCTAGGGCTTATTTTCAGGTTAGGTCTTACTTTTGGGGAAACACGGTATTAAAAATTTGTATTGGATACTTATGTTCTGATGCCTACCTCTAAATTAACATGCCAAACTACAGTCCAACAAAAGAGAAATACTTAGCACTTACTCATGCCAGGAGCAGCCATAGCAATTCGGGAAACCACCACCTGAGTTATCCCCTTGATTGCAGCTCTCTAAAACAAACAAGCAAACAAACAAACAGCAATGACACAGTATTCACTGTAGAATATCCAGCCTCAGAAGCAGGGCAATGCTGGTGGGACAATCCTAAATGCCAATTTCCCCAGACCTTATCTCAACACGCTTACTAGGAATGCTTATTAAAGCCACTGATACCTACTGTTGGAAAGCAGTAGTTCAGGAGTATTCAGCTGCATTTAAAACTACAACATATTAAAGACAGAGTATTTTTTGTTAAAAAGCACTCATAGAGAGCTAGAATATTTTGATCTGGATCATAGCTGCATGTAAGGAAGGGCAGGTAAATTTTGTTCATTTTTTAAAATTAATAATGCATTCACATAATCCAAAAATAGTGGAATAATGTGAGATCAATCCATTAAATGCAAATACTCCTGTTAACCAAGACAATATTTACATTTGTCCAAGAAGATTTTAAATAAGTTTAAGTCAGCGGTTCTCAACCTTGGGGTCGCGACCCCATTTGGGGTCGCACGACCATTTCGCGGGGGTCGCCGGACACCGCGGGCCACCATTTTATTTTTTTATTTTTTTGGGCGCGCGCGCGCCGCGCATGCGCAGATCCGCCCGTCGCACCGAAAAAAAACCAAAAAACCAAAAACAAACAAACAAACAAAATGGCGGCTGCAACGGGCGGATCCGTCGCGGCCGCCAATTTGGGTTGTTTTTTTTATTATTTTTTTTTTTAAAAAAATTTTAATTTTTTTTTTTCGGCTCGCGTGCGCGCACGCACCCGGGTCGGGGTCGCGGCGCGCATGGGCGGGGCAAGTGGGGTCTTAACCTGAGAAAGGTTGAGAACCACTGGTTTAAGTACATATTTTATTGGTTAGTTACATATTATTAGGAAGCAATCAAAAGGCAGTAAAAGAAACTAAACTGTTTTTAACATATTTATTCATTCAATGTGGATGCTACCCGAGTCCAACTATTTTTAAACAACTTACAGAAAAGAAAGAATTAAAACCTAAAACAATAAAGCTCCAGACAGCAAAATTTGGCAATTCTATTGGTCTCCAGTCTTCCTTAAAGATAAATCTGCTATTGAAGAGAATGTTTTCTTCATCTGGCTTCTAAAGCAATTATATATAAGGAGCATTATAATATCTATGCTCCAATCTATACAATATAGGGAACGCAGCAATACATACATAATCATCTCCATTTCTCCCACCAAGCAAGGCAGATACAGAGACACATTTTAAAAACTTTCCTATTGACCACATGGAAATTAGAGCATTAAATCTGTCCAAAAAAGAAGCTCTCATGTGTGGCAAACACAAGATATTAAAGAAATAATTGTTTTAGTGAAAGGTCCTCCAGATGGACTGCCACTATAATAGGTGGGGGTTGTGTTCAGATGCAGGTGGTCTTCAACTTACAATAGTTCATTTAATGACTGCTTGAAGTTACAACTGCACTGAAAAAAATGTCTTATGACTGTTTTTCACACTTAACGACTGTTGTGGCATCCCCATAGCTACGTGGTCAAAATTCAGAGCTTGGCAACTGACTCATATTTATGACGGTTGCAGTGTCCCAGGATCATGTGATGCCCTTCTGCGATTTTCTGACAAGCAAAGTCAATGGGGAAACCTGATTCACTTAACAACCAATTTGCTAATTTAACAACTGCCGTGATTCACTTAACAACTGTGGCAAGAAAAGTCATAAAATGGAACAAAACTCACTTAACAAATGTCTCAGCAATAGAAATTTTGGGCCTAATTGTAGTGATAGGTCAAGGACTACCTGTATTTCTAACTATCAGTATGGAATATATCTTGCATCAGTTCAGTTTTAGTTCTTTCAGTAATATCAAGTAAGATCAAATACGGGGCTTACAGTTTACAATATGTAAGATCCACTTCAATGCTTTTCTTCCAGGACAAACAACAAAGCTATCCAAAAGGACTAAAGAGGCAAGGGAACCATAAATAAAAATAAACTTTAGCGAGAATTTTCAACAATGGAGCTACATGTGAGTACTCAGAGAATCTAGTCTAAATTCCAGATGCAATAAAGAGTTAGAGTCACTCAGAAGAACTCTTAGAAATGTAGACAGTGCTGGTTCTGAAGGCTTGGAACTTTATAATTACAATCCTTCAAGCCAAATGGAAGCCTACACTAAAAATATTTATAAAAATATTTATAGTGAGACAGATATAGTTACCCTCTCTGTTCCCAACGAACTGTAGATTCTAAACTGTGTTCAAAGCTGTCATTATCTTTCCAATAATATCTACATCTTGCAAGCCTCTCTGGAAAGACCTTTGTTTTGGCACAAAGGAACACTGGCCTTTACAATATGGGTCAAGAACTTAAAAGCAGAGTTTTAAACCTACTTGTGTCTGAGATAGGCCAGATGCATCATCAGCACTTACGACTGAAATAGATTTATTTGTAGCTTGGATGATGGAATTTTATTTTTTGTAAAGGGTTTGAACTAGAGAATTGTTATACATTTTGACAAAAAAGGAAAACTAGGATACAATTTACTTTAAACCTTTTGAACTGAAATTGGGGAAATCTAAAAAAATATATTTAATCTGCACTAAGGTATTTTCATGTGGCCTTAAAATCAGTAATTGTTGACCATTGATCTACTCTATAGAAGAGGCTGTCGGTTTTATCCAGAGCTTGTACATAGGGATTGAATCAAATACTGCATTTAAATAAATAAAAGCTGCAAAATGATGCTTCACGGACAGCTGATTTTCAACTAACTAGTACAAAATAATACACTGATCAAGACTTGATTTTCCTGTCATAAACTTTCATCAAAAACCTCATAGTGACCATCATAGTGATTGAAACCAAGATAACTATCTCAGAAAGCTCATTTTAATCCTGCATTTTATTTCTCTCAGTGGCCATTATGGAATGCATTCAAAGTACAACCAGTACGCTCCTAATTGTTGGGTATCAGTATGGTGACTTGAAAGGTAGTTTGCACAAAATAGCATAAGCATGCTTGAAGTTAAACTGGGTTTAGTTGCAATTGTGACATCTGTGCCAAGCATACCAAAACAGATTAGTATGTACTTAAGAGCTGTAGTGGCGCAGTGGTTAGAATGCAGTACTGCAGGCTATTTCTGCTGTCTGCCAGCTGCTGGCAGTTCTATTCTCATCGACTCAAGGTTGACTCAGCCTTTTATCTTTCTGAAGTCAGTAAAATGAGGACCCAGATTACATTGGGGCAATATGCTGACTCTGTAAACTGCTTAGAGAGGGCTGTAAAGTATTGTGAAGTGGTATATAAGTCTAAGTGCTACTGCTATTATCGCTAACAGGGAATGCTTCATGTGATATAGGCTGGTAATCTAATCCACAACCTGTATATTTTACTAAAAACTTCTTGTGAAAATATCATTTGACCCTGGGGAATACTGAGGGGCTGCAGGTAATATCCATGGGGCCCTCTGATAATTGTGACTTGGAATGCAAAAGGAATAAATAGCAGGGTGTGACTTAAAAATAAAATGAAAGAAAAATTGTGTCTGTAGAAGCAAGAAAAGGAATATTGTAACAGGTCTGCTACTCCTCCTATGGGTTTCCACCACTGTGACTATCTTAATTTTATACTTTAAAATCTAGAAGCATCTCTACCTCAAATCTTCACTAATTCGGCTCCATCATCCTAATTGTCTGATTGCTCCCAACAAGAACTCTGCTTTGCTCCCTATCTTATATGCATGGAACTGATTTTCTACTGGTAGAAGTAACCATGGCACATACTTTAATTTTTAATTAAAATTTATAAAACCAGTATTTGATTATAAAACAATATAACAAAAGGAAATACAGAACACCAAAACAGTCAAAATGTATTTTAGAAAAAGGGGGAAAAGCAAGGGTTTGATTGTCCCATGCCGCTTTTATATCAGTTGCTATGGCCATCAATTCTATTTTTGAGTAATGCTTTTAATTATGTTATTAAATAATAATTTTATTATAATATTTTATTAGTTACCAATTTTTATTTTATCATAATTTTAGTCCAAGCATAGTTTTGCTCTACTGGACAGAAGAGTGGCAGGAAGTATAATAACAACAAAACACACTATTTCATAACATCATTAGCAATTTTGGTGTTTCTAAGAGTTCTAGTTCCAACAACTAAAAAGACATAAATGAGCTAACAATTTTGCATTATGAATCATACATCTTACCCTGTTTTATCCCTGCCTCCACTTTCTCTGTTATCTCCCTTGTGTCAAACTTTATATTGTAAATTCCTGTGAGCAGGGACCTGTCCTCTGGTTATCGATAAAATGCCATGAAAACTGATGCCACTGTATAAATAAACAATAAATAATAATACTAGATATAACTTCTCTAAAATAGCTTGTACAGAAGGTTATGTACTAAAGGTAAAGGACTCCCAATATATAGAGAGATCTGTTACTTGGAATACTGGTAACAAAGTAGGAACATTAAAGCATCCCAAAGAACATTAAAGAATCTACAAAGTGTATGATTTTTGCTTTTTTGAGTGGTAATGCTGGTAATAATTTTCTTTGTCAAAGGAACATAATGAAGAGCTCTCAAAATTGTGTTTGGGAAAGTAGTACAAGCTAATGGTAGATATTCACTACAGATAGTTAAGAATGCCAAAAGTTCATTAATATCCTCATTCTTTATATTTTATTATATCTTTATGAAGTAGGTTGCTGCCTTCAGATATAGCATAAATCTCCCATGGCTCTAAATCAGTGTTTCCCTACCTAGGGAATGTCCAGATGTATGGACTTCCAGAAAGTCCAAGCCAGAATACCCATTCTGAAAATTCTGGGAATTTAAACAGACATATCTGCATGCTGCTAAGATTGGGAACACAACTTTACTGTAACCCCACATTCCTCAGTCACAATTCTTAGCATTCCCACTAATTGGGAATTCTGCGAGTTATTAACCCAATACATCTGGAAGGGTATTAGGCTGGAGAAGTCTACATTGGACAGTTCAACAACTCCAACCTGCTCTTTATTTAAGAAATGTTGATCTTGCCATCTCCTTCTTTATCTGAAATAATCATCATGCAAGTTTGTGGAAGGCCAAAACAAACAAACAAATAAACCCCTCAATAGATAGCACTTGCTGAAATCTGATGTATCAGTATACAAGGCTCTCCTTAGGCAGTCAAGCACATAGAGAAGATGATTCTAAATGTTCTTGTTTATAAAAAGAATAATACTAAACCAATTCTTGAATCTCAAATTCCCAAGATAATGGTACTTACCCTGGATTTTCCCAGAGTATTGTCATTTTCATCTGTCACTGTGATCCCATTAATGAGTTCCCTAATGCAGACACAAACATATGACCTTAGACATTAAGATCAGCCATCTAAATGGGGGGGGGGGTTGTACTATGCAAGGAAGCATACTAAATGCAACCATTCCTTTTCTCCCCACCAAAACTAATCTATGAGATGAAGAGGATCAGGAAAGAATGGTTGGTCCTAAGTCACCCAGCCTTCCTTGTCATTTTTAAAAATGCAGCAGGGGCACTGTTACATTCAGTTTAAATCAAGAAACTTGAATAAACATCTTTGCAGGAATGCAAAGCTTCATCAGCATAAGAATAATTATGTTGAGGAGAAAGTTCAACCACTTGAGCTACTACGGTAGTATGTGACACCGAGGATAGTACCCTGCTGCCTCCTAGTGAATCCTATTCCTAATATCAACAAACATTCTGAGGATTTATATACTCGGCAACTCCAAATAGTAATTTGAATGTCAAAATGAAAATAAGACCTGGGTAAAATGAAGAAGGTGACAATTTTTTTTAAAGTATTCATCAATATAAATCCATCATGGTATTTATCAATGGAGGCACAAATTGTTTAGGAATGAATTAACTTAAGCCAGAGCAAGCTGGTAAAAATTTGCTGTTCTGTACAATCTTCTCTATTTTCCAAATGCTCATCAAAATTCTAGATCCCATCCTGTATGGTCCATGGTTCTCCCACTGTGGCTGTTGTAAACATTTGTTATAGCTGGCTCACACATTCAGTTAGCCAATTAGTAGTGTGCCAAAATTGCATTTCTATGGCACTCAGACCCACTCATTTCACTGGGCTTGTTCTGCATTAGCACCATGATTAAATTCATGCTTGCTTTCTGAGTAGTCATTCTAAAGCCCAATATGGGAGACATTGTGATGGCATCGGATTTTTAATGAAGATGCTAAGATAGTTGTGGGGAAAGAGCACCAAGATTTAGTATGACTTCTTGCCAGTCAAAAACAGGACAAGCTCTAACCCCAAGAACAACAGTATCTCACAATCTGGGAAAGACAAGTTTTACAATGTAAAATTTTGGCTAGCTGTGATGGAAGAGAAGGGGTATTGTCTTACCTGAACGCCTTTTCTCAGCATGATGATGTAGAATCCACCGGTGGGTAATTATAGCCTTCCTGCTCAGATAGACTAAGTCAGAACTTTAGCCACGCCTCCTTCAGAGAGTGTCCTCCAGTTTTGACGAGGCGAAGCATCCATGACGAAGTCTGATGCAATGGCTCCAGAGGAAATATCTAAGACACCTGCCTAGACTGCTAGAGGAGGGTGTGGATTCTACATCATCATGCTGAGAAAAGGCGTTCAGGTAAAACAACGCCCCTTCTCCAGCATGATGCCTTTAGAATCCACTGGTGGGACAAACCAAAGCCCTACATATCCTATGCATGGGAGTCTAGGCCAGTGTGTCTCGAGAAGAAACGACCTGCTGCAGCACTCTTCTGCCAAACGAGGCATCTGCTGCGGCAAATCTGTCAATCTTGTAATGTTTGACAAAGGAAGAAGGGGAGGACCAGGTCGCTGCCCTACAAATCTCCTCCACAGAGGCCTGAGTGAGCCAGGCTGCGGAAGTGGTGGCACTCCGTGTGGAGTGGGCCGTAATGTTTGAGGGGATTGGAAGTGACAAAGAGACATAAGCTCCAGCAATACAGGCCCTGATCCACCTGCCAATGGTCGAAGAAGAAACCTTCTGACCCACGGACGATGGCTGAAACGAATAATGCCTCCGATTTATGGAAGGCCAAAGTCCTCTTGACATAATGGAGCAGGGCTCTGCGTACGTCTAATGTATGCCATCGTCTCTCCAGACGATGGGAAGGGCGCGGTCAAAAATTGGGAAGGACTAGATCCTGCAATCTATGGAACCAAGTGTTAACCTTTGGAACAAAGGAAGGGTCCAAACGTAAGATGACCTTACCTTCGGAAAAGGTACACAAGTCTCTGCGAACTGAGAGAGGAGCTAACTCTGAAATTCTCCTAGCAGAAGTGATAGCCACCAGAAAGGCCACCTTCGAATGGTGGCGAAGTCAATGCCTGTAGGACCTTGGGCAGGTCCCAGGACGGAAAACGATGAACTACAGGTGGCCTAACGGTAACCGCCCCCTTCAAAAAAGCACTTACAGCCGGGTGTTGTGATAAGGGGGCAAGGTTATCACAGGAAAGGACCGTTTGCAAGGCCGCCACCTGTGACAGAGAGAGGTGTCAGGTTGTGTTTGTTGCACCACGTGGAGAAGTTCCTCCACGTGGCGTCGTATATTCTGTTAGTCGAAGGATGTCTCGAAGCCTGGATTATCGAGATCACCCCCGACAAATAAGATTGTCTGATTAGACCTTCCCGCTCAAGTGCCATGCGGCTAGTTGGAGCCACTGAGGGTCCGGATGTTGAAGGTTCCCTTGGCTGAGAGACACTCGGTCCAGGGGAATCTTCCACGCTGGCGAGAGCGATAGGTCTACAAGGTCTGCAAACCACGGGCGCCGTGGCCAATGCGGAGCAATTAATATTATCTCCGCCCCTTCCAGTATCAATTTGCGGATTGTTGCCTGCAACACCGGGAGGGGAGGGAAGGCGTAAATTAGCCCTTCCAGCCACTTGCACCGTAGAGTGTCTGTTCCCTCCGCTCCCCTTGTGGGGAACCTGGAAAAGAACTGGGGAAGCTGGGCGTTCAGATGAGAAGGGATCCAGGTGAGGATGGCTGAACCTGTCCGAGATCTCTCTGAATAGAGCCGGATCCAGCCTCTACTCTGATCTACCGTGACTCTGCTGAGGGAGTCCGCTTGACGATTTACTTCCCCTGAGATGTGTTCCGCTTTGATGGAACCTAGGACTGACTCTGCCCACAGGCCCAGATCCCAGGTCTCCTGCATGAGTGCCCCCGATCTGGTCCCTCCCTGCTTGTTTATGTGGGCCTTGGCCGCCACATTGTCCGTTAGCACCAGGACGTGACGACCCGCGACGAGAGAGGAAAAGTGACGAAGAGCTAAATGTATGGCTCTGAGCTCGAGCCAATTTATGTTGTGTGTTAGATCCTGTCTTGACCACTTTCCCTGGGCAAGATGAGTCTGAAGGTGGCCCCCCACCCAAACAGGCTGGCGTACGTAGTTATTGTGATCCTGGGAGATTCTCTGAAAAGTGTCCCTTTGGACATTGCTGATCGAGGTCCACCACAGGAGAGATAGGAGGGTGTGATGAGGAATCCTGACCCTTCTGGTGGACGAACTGAGGTTCTTTTTTTGGAAGGGAAGGAGGAACCATTGGAGGTTCCTGGAGTGGAGTCTGGCCCACGGAACGATCCCCATGCACGAAACCATCTTCCCTAGAAGTTGGGACAGCTGTACGAGGGGAACTGATTTCTCTCTCCAAGTTGCGTGCACGAGCTGTCGGATGCTGACCTGATGCTCCTGAAAAAGATATACCATCCAGAGATCGGAATCTATGATCGCTCCTAGATGAAGCAGTCGTTTTGTGGGAGCGGTGTGACACTTTTTGTAGTTCACCGAGACTCTGTGAACCTGAAGGGTATGTAACGCAACCTGTAGGTCTGCCTGGGCTGACTGGAGGGAGCTGGACTGAACTAAGATGTCGTCCAGATAGCATTGTATGCACACCGGCAATGTGCGAAGGTAGGCCGCCAAGACAGCCAGAACCTTTGTGAATACTCGAGGGGCCGAGGATAGGCCAAATGGAAGGGCCCTGTATTGATAATGCCGGTGCGCGTAACAGAAGCGGAGGAATTTTCGATGTTCCAGAAGAATGGGAATATGTAGGTATGCCTCTGTTAGGTCGATGGACGAAAGGAAATCCCCTTTTCTGATGCTGGCTAATATGGATTTGAGGGACTGCATTTTGAACCTTTTGTAAATTATAAAGTGATTTAGACTTTTTAGGTCGAGAATAGCTCTCAATCCTCCCGAGGACTTGGGAACCACGAACAGGATGGAGTAAAACCCGTTTTCTCTGTTCCTGTGGTACAGGTTCTATTGCCTTGATTTCTACTAGATGAGCTATGGCCAATTCTACCAGTCTTGCTTTGGATGGGTTCCGTGAAATGGGGCACTTTATGAAGCGACTTGGAGGGGGAGAGTAAAACTCTAGAGCTAGACCGTTTCTTATGGTGTCTCTGACCCAAGAGTCGGTGGTTGTTATTTCCCAAATGTCGCTGAACCTTGCCAAGCGACCCCCTGTAGGAGCGTTGTCCCTGGCATCACTTTGACCATCTGTAAGGAGGCCCCCTGCACCCCTAAAGGGCCGTTTAGATTGAAACTGGCCCTTGGCTGTGTTTGGGCAGTCCTGTTGGCAATCCTGCCTGGGGGGAAAAGATCACGAGCCTCTGGACCAATCCCAGAACTGCCCGCTACGAAAGGGCTGTCTCCATTCCCAGGAGCCGCTCGGGCGGAAACCTTGTCTACGGAACTCCTGTTGGGGACGCCTGTCTGATTTCTTGGATGGGTGTGTCAGAATTTTGCGTTTATCTTTGCCCTTGATGATGTGTGGTTCAAGGATAGGGCCGAATAAGTGGGAGCCTGTGTACTTGGAGGTGGACAGATGCCATTTGGACTTTAAGTCCGTCCGCCACTGTTTTAGCCAGAGGAGCCTGCGCGAGGCCACAGTCGCCGCTATAGATCTGGCTGAGTACCTAGTGGCATAGAGAGAAGAGTCCGCCATGTACTCTGATGCCGCCAGTAATTTGCTCAATGTTTGGTGCATGCGTACCTGCTCAGGCGGAACAAGCGACTGGAGTTCCCAGAGCCACATGATAGAAGCCCTTGCGAAGAAGGAAACTCTAACGGACCATGCTGAGGATTGGTGTGCTCGACAAAGGGAAAATTCAAATTTTTTATCCTCCGCCTTCAAGGCCTCAGCCATATCCCCTGGAATGGCAGAAGTGGAAAAAAGAGAGATTAAGGGGGCGTCCACCGAGGGTACGTCCAAGAGCGACGCGAATGAGGAGGAAACATTGAACAGTTTTTTCTCCGTATTGTTAGGGAAGGGGACCGTCGCTAAGGATGCCCACTGTTTCTGCACTGTGGAACGAAAAACCTTTGGGCAAGGAATCTGTTTGTCCTCTGCCATCTGTACAGCGAAGAGGGGATTGGATTCATCATCATCATCATCAGAAGTGGCAGGTTTGTCCTCCTTTGCCGAGGAAAGGTTGACCGTGGCACAGGCCTTGAGGAGGAGGGAACGAAATAGGGAGGGGTCAAATAACCCTGAGGTGGATGCCTGTTCTGGTGCTGCCTCCTCATCCTCCGACAATGGCATGTCAGTCATCTCTAGGTCCACTGACTCTTCCTCTCCTAACTGCGAAGAGGCCTCTGAAATGTCAGAGCCCTGGGTTGTGGCCCGTTCCGCTTGGGGAGGGGGTGCAGGAGGAGGCAAAAGGGGTTGAGAGGGAGGTTGACTCCTAGAGGAAGACGTAAATTGGTCAAACGCCTGTTGCATAAAGGAGTGGAATTGTTGTGACCACTGATTATGCTGATCCCTGGAACTGCCCCCTGCCTCTGCGTGTGTGGCTGCAGAACCCTGGTGCACAGGTGAGGTTGATGTTGAGCGAGGGGTACCAACCTGCTCAGTTTCCCCACGGGGAGACCATGCCCTAGGGGCATCCTGCACAGATTCAAATTGCGGCTCAAAGGGAATAGGAGTGTCCAGTGGAGCGGGGGAAACTACTTCAGCCCCACTGGATCTGAGCCAGAACTCCTTCTCCAGCGCCTGATGTCTCCTCGTGGCCTCTCGCTCGGCTGCCTTCGATGGCTCCCTTGTGGACAGGTGCTTAGTTTTAGCTTTCTTCTTGCCCACCCCCTGCATCCAAATCAACAGATCTGTGCTTTGTTAATATGGGGGGGGGGTGCCTGAGCCTTGGTATGCCTGGGGCGAGGAACTGTCTGCCATGCTGTCTAGATAATCCGGCAAAGGATACCCAGACGGTGGGGGGGAACCCAAGGACGCATATCTGACTACCAGAGATGGGAAACCGACCCTCGCTCTGGACTACTGCAATGGCAGGGACAGCCAGACAAGTCCCTAGAACTGTCTGCAAGGCCAAGTGGCTAAAGGCCACAACTAAATAGCAACAGGTGATATAAATTGCCCTTGTGCTCAATCAACAGTCAAAAAGAAGGTACATAAGCTAAAGTTCAAGAGGTATAGCATATATATATATATATATATATATATGTATGTATGTACTGGCAACAATAAAGCACCCAAAGGTGAGGAGTGAGAGAGAGACTTCACGTTCGTTGCAAACTGGAAGCCTTATGCTTTTTTTTCCCTCCCCAGTAACACCTGACTCAGCAGGCTCTGTTAAAGGAACAAGCAGGCTCATGGCCGGAGGGAACACGAGGCCCCTGCGAATGGCCTCTGTAGATGTGTCCGGCCACACCCAATAGCCAAAATGGCGGCCGCGCCTATTCTTCCAAAATGGCAGCCGCGACCAGCACACGCAGTCAATGGTGACCGCAGCCTCTAATGCCTACAATCAGGTGAAAGGCGGGGAAATTAGATGCCTAAGTCCTCAAAAAACCCTGTAGGGCAACCAGGACCACTTCCCCCCATTCCGAAGGCACTTGCGATTTCGTGGCGCAGCTCCGCTGCGATCCGGATCCGCCTGCTTCGTCTGCCGCAGTGAGGGAGGAAGAAACCTCTCCAAATAAGGCTCGATTGAAAAGGAGCCGTTTCGCCGATCGAGCGGCTGGGAGAAAGCGAGGGAAAACGTACCCCAAGTAGTCTTGCCAGACAGAGCCTCTTAGGCTCTTAAGGCCCAAAGGCCTAATACCGAAAAAGCAGCCAAATCAGTCTTTTGGGGTCCAATTAATAGATAACAACTTTAAATATCTAATTAAATTTGGATTGCAAAGAAAAAATCTCAGAAATTGGAACAAGGTAAAACAATTGAACTGACTAGGCCTAATCTAGCTAAGGAGCCACAAAACTTGCGTGCTGCTGAGCTGTAGACTAAGTCAAAACTGGAGGACACTCCCTGAAGGAGGCGTGGCTAAAGTTCTGATTTAATCTATCTGAGCAGGAAGGCTATAATTACCCATTGGTGGATTCTACAGGCATCATGCTGGAGAAGCTGCTGAGTAAGAACATACTCATTGTGGAAGTACCCTGAGAAATATTCTTCAATGTTGATCAACTACACCAACCTCACAACTACTTAACATATAAGTAGTCTACATCTGATCAAATGACTGCAATTTTAAACAGAAGATCTGAAAAGCACCATGCAGCTTTCATAATATCAAACCACACTTATTGTAATGTTTCATATGGGGCTTTGTGCTTCCTATCCATCATTAACTTTTTTCTAGACAGGGCAATAGTGACATCTCTATGCTATGTTTTATTATGTATAATTAAAAATAATTTTTATTTGAACAGCAGGGGCCAAAATCTATTCTTATGACAATCAGACTAATCTTTAATTGTTTTCTCTCTTATTAACTATTCCTGGTTATACACAAAATGAAAAGGCAGTTATGGAGAAAAGCATCATTTAATTAACATTTTCTATTAAAAAATAAGTACATACCGTATTATCATAAAGTGATAAAGATTGGTGACATTGCAATCTAGCAGAGTAGATTTTTCCATTTGTCCCCAAATCACTCATGCCCTAATTATCAAAGTGACCCAGTTTTTATCTTATCTTACAGATTATACAAGAGGCAAAATCTGGGCTGTAGCCAGTTGCCTTCAAGTACTCCTCCTGAAGCCATTGGCTAAATCACTGTGATGTCATGGAATTTTTAATGAATTGCAGCTGTACAGGTAAGGATGACATCAACAAAATGTTGACAGTGCAGTAGCTTCTGTAAGCAAAAGGTCATCAGGCTGAGAGCAAATTATCATATGATAGCCAGGGCAAGAACGAAAGTTTAAAATATACTGCTTTTATTTAGATCACAACTGACTGATTCAATCATTCCCCATGTCAGCCCTGGGCAAAGGAACAACATGACCATAAGTGATATTTCTGAGGTTTTTCCAGCTGCCACCAAAGAGGTGGCTTTGGTGGGGAAAAAATAAATAGTGGCCCAATTGGGGTTGGTGTCACTGAGGACAGAGAATTATTTAATTTACTACTTTGATCCTTCTAGGCTGGTGAGGTAAGAGAGCCACAAGGCAAGAAGAATAAAAGTAAGATTTTGGAGACAGGTTAAAATAATAATAAAACTGTATTTATCATCTAGCTTAATCTGCTATGTCTTTAACCTGCTTTAGTTTTAAGAATGCATCTGCATTTTAGGCACATAGGCATAATAAAAGTGTGCTTATTTTTTGTGCCTAGAATATGGCTTAAATGTTTAGTTGGTTGCTTTTATTGATATATATTAACTGTGCACATACAGTATATGAAGTTGGTAAATCTAATTCAGCTTGCAGAAGGAAGGTGCAACAGCTAGCCAGGATGGAGTAGAGATACTGTACTACAGATTGGTAGTCGGATTATAAAGCTTTCAAATTTATTTCCTTCTCTCAGGAAATAAATGAATATAGAGAAAATAGGGAGAGTTGCATAGATGCCATTTTTGACTGGATTATCAGGTCATTAATTATCTTTGTCAAGTCAAGCAATGAGTATAAGGTAGTATTCTAATATTTTTTTTTTAAATTCCATCTTCTCCACACAGGAGTATTGGTTCCTGGTGTAGACTGTGAGGATATTGGGTGCGTGCTTATTAGCTGGACTAATTAGAGGCAACATGAATCCTTTTTTTGCTTTAGCACATGCAACCCTTGCTTTGATTTTAATGATCCACATTTGGCCAGTTAATGATTTTAATGGCCTCAAACCAGTGGCTGAGATGGAGACTGTAATGACCAATGATATAGATGCAAATGATTTTATGAAGGTAACGGAATAATTTCTCTTTGTAAAAAAATAGTTATCTGGCTACCTGTTTTCTGCTATCAGTGGTAATTTTGAAAAGCAGCTATAAAGACTGATCAAGTTGTTGCTGATCAAGGACAAAATACAGCTATCCCCATTCCCACAATGCTTTTATTCTTATATTAAAGGAGTCACTCGTGGTAAACTAAAGCTGACTTCTGTGCATGATGTTCAAGAAAACCCCTCCTTCATCATGTTATTCTTCTCCTGGGATTTCATCAAGAGACTTACTGTTGCCTCATCAAGGGGATATTCACACAGTTGGCAGCAGCTACTGCTGCGAATGGGACCCAACGTGCCACAAGGGATGGTGCTCTCTATATGGAGAAAGATAAAGCAATAAGGAGAGGAATAAACTTTACAGGAAAAGGTAGAAAGAACTAAGCAGCAATACTATGGAGGCCCTGGGCAACAGGCTTCTATTGCATTGACATAAATTCTTCTAATCCCACATTAAATTTGTCTCTTAGAATGAAAGTGTGCAACCTGCAGTTCCAAGGATACAAGAATACACACCTCTCCTCATGGTCATGGTCATGGTTTAGTCTTCCAGAACCCCATCAATAAAAGTCCCCAACAAACTGTGTGGGGTTTTGTTTTTTTTTTTCAAAATATGCAGGAGAAAAGTGGTACATACATCCGAAAAAAACTTTAACTGTGTTTAGTTTAATTAAATCCAGTGAAAATGCAAGTTAAATAAAATTAAATTTAGATGTCTTTTCAAGATTGTTACTATCCTTGAGTCTAACCCCTGGTATGCCATTAGTCTAAAAAGCGCAACGTGCTTACAGTCTTTGCAATGGTGAAGTGAGGAAGAAAGAAAGCATATATTTTAGAGTCCAAAGTAAAAAAAAACAACAAAAAAACCTTTAAAGATAGAAGATATTCCACTCCTCCACACTAGAAGACTCAGGGCTTTTGAAGAAAACAATTATGCTCCTTACAGCTCTAAGCTCCTACAGGAAGAGGCCAGGGATGCCTTGTCTCATCCTTGGGCCTGCTGCCCCCTTGTGGTTAAAATTAGTAGCATTTTAGAGTTGTACCTTAGTGTAAAGGTTGAGTCCCACGGCAGTTGCCAAGGCAGTGCTGGTAGCGGTGAAATAAGCCACTCCAATTTGCCTGAATTATCCAAAGGGGATGTAAAATAATAAGAGTTGTGGCGTTAGTCATTTTAAAGCTGCAGTTGTGTAATAAAGGATCCTATCATTCACATGCATTTTAAAATGCAAATTTAATCACAGCCCTTATTTACGCTCTTTTCCTTAAACAAGAATGAGCTTCGTGAAAAACTTTTTCTATATGGACTTGCGGCTTCTCATGAAAGATCTGGGATATAAAGACATACATATGTTTTACACATCTGGTTCTGTGACACACACAGGAAATAAAGAATGGCCATTAAGCCAAAGTAGACAATGTAAGAAAAAAGCCAGGTTAGCCTATTGTAGTTGAAAATCAAGAGGAATCTGGCATCACCCTTCAGGACTAATTTTCTTAAAAGGAATAAATATGTTTGTGAGCAGCTATGCCAGGTTGTTTCTGATACAAGAAGTCACAGGTAATTGCATTGGGCTGAGCATAAAATCCTTTATACCATATAGCCATTTTCCAGTTTCAGGTCCCATCCCACATTTACCCCACACCAGCTGATACTCAGAAATAAAGTTCTGAGTTGAATAAACCATGAAAGCTATGTACAGGAGCGGCAAAACTAGATCTATCTCGATTGTCTCTTTCCAACAGTCAACCATTTTTTATTCCCTGAAGTCAGCTCTGCAAATACTATGCATCCAAATGATAAAGTACAATGGCTAGCAAAACTTGACACGATCTACATTTCAAGAAAATATCTCCTCATAGCAATGATTCCAGAGAGTGCTATAGATCAAAGCTAAAGCAAAGTCAGCTAATAGGGTCATAAGGAGAAATAGATGAAAACTCTACGCTATCAGGTAATCCTGAAGAGACACTTACTTGACCGAGATGGGGCTAGCTGCATTCCGGTTGGTGTAATTCACAATGGCGTTAAAAGACTGATTTACCCACTGCCAAAACACCACAGCTGGAACTGTTCTGTTAAGAAAAAAGTAAACATAGGTCCAAACATCTGAGTAGGTACGTGTATCTTCCAGACAGCTGAATGCAATAGAACCAATGTTATCTCTCTTCTGCAGCCATGTATTAGCCATGATAAGACACTGATTTTATTACTATTATAAAATATTTTATTAAAAATCCTACATCATAATCACAAATTTTCTATTAAAATGCAATTAAAGCAGCTGAAAGGATCCTAGGTAAACAAAGGAAAAAGTTCCATATTAGTAAAGATAAAAAAATAGCTGAAGAAAAAGAATAACAAAAGAACATTCAGAGGAAGCCTGCTGATATTATGTCTAAATATAGCAATATTTGGTGCTCACCTGAAAGTGAGCAATGAGAATCAGGCAATGTACTTGAGATGCTGATCCTAAGGACCTCAATACTAAATAGGCGACAGATTTTATCTTCCTGGGCGCCAAGATCACCACAGATGGGGACTGCAGCCAAGAAATTAAAAGACGCTCCTGGGGAGGAAAGCTATGGCAAATCTAGACAGCATACTAAAAAGCAGAGACATCACCCTGCCAACAAAAGTATGTATAGTCATGGCCAGTTGCAATGTATGGCTGTGAAAGTTGGACCATAAGAAATGCTGAGCACAAAAGAATTGAGGCTGGAGAAGACACCTGCCAGTCCCCTGGACTGCAAGACGATCAAACCGGTCAGTCCTAGAGGAGATCAACCCTGACTGCTCCTTAGAAGGCCAGATCCTGAAGTTGAAACTCAAGTACTTTGGCCACCTAATGAGAAGGACTCACTGGAGAAGGGTCTAATGCTGGGAAAGATTGAGAGCAATAGAAGAAGGGGACGACAGAGAATGAGGTGGCTGGATGAGTCACTGAAGCAGTAGGCGTGAGCTTAAATGGACTCCAGAAGATGGTAGAGGATAGGAAGGCCTGGAGGAACGTTGTCCATGGGGTCGCGATGGGTTGGACACGACTTCGCAACTAATAACAACAACCTTCCTGAAAGCCATTGCCAGAAAGACCAAAAGTAAACCTCAGAAGCAGACTACAGTAGCTGGGAAGTTCTACGGATATTCTGATTTTAAACTAGCTAGGCCAATAATGGCTTATAATATCAAACTTAATTGAAAATTATCCAGATAATTCTCAACATAGCTGCTCATTAAGATAAAATTAGATTCTCATAACATGCAAGACTAAAAACTGGCAATTTGTGGCCAAGCAGGTTGGGCAAACCTAGCCAGTATGAGGAATATAAGCTTGATTAGCTTGTGTTATATAAGCCACTGGATATACTGAGAAATTGCAAAGCATTGGGAAACAAACTCTGGCTCCACTTTGTGAGACTAAGTAGATTGTGTCAGTGTCCTAGTTGAAAAGCTATGCAGAAGCCCCAAACAACTCATAATCCTATATCACAGGACTCATTTAGACCAATATAATTTATTTTTACAATACATGCTTAAGATCCACTTCCAGTGGTTGCTGCAAACCAGAGAGACATATCTTAATATCTTATGTTTTGTACTCAACATTTCATTTATCATATTAACTTCCTGTATAATTTTTAGCCTTTGCAATTCTTTATCATAACAAAGCCACTACATAGAGGTGGTGTTCTAAGACATATAGTATTCTCAGCAACAATTAAGTGGTTTAGCAATGCCATTTTCTGGCCTATAGCCTTGACATTTCCTTGTGGTCTGCCAATTAAGTCCAACTTTGCTTAGATTTGGGGGGATCAATCAAAGCTGGCTACATACCTCCTAAACAGCTGCTAATAGATTGTTAGACAAATCCACAACTTGTTTTGTGAAATAGAATTGTTTGCCTTATTTTTTAATTCTTTTGGAGTGAATATTTTAATGTTTGAAAACAACAAGGACCAAACGTAACTTTTAAGTTGCATAGTAACTACAGTTTGAATGTTAGGCAGACTATGCCAAAGGAAGAAGGAAACATTTAAATGAAAGTTAAATTAAAATAAAAGAGTTGATTAGATTATGCCCTTTATACTTAATAATTCTCTCCTGACAAATTAAAAAATTCAGTTGGCCCTGTTTTTAGGAAGAATAGACACATCAGGCTTCCAGACAGTGTGAAGACCTGGGATCTCAGGTTATATAACTCAGAGGTCCCCAACCTTTTGGGCACCAGGGACCGGTTCTGTGGGGAGAGGTTTTTCTGTGGACCAGAGGGGGCATGGTTTTGTGTGCTGCCTACATTTTGCAGATGGGGCTTTGCTTGTTTCTGCGGCCTGGTGACTGGCATGCCACGGTCCGGTACTGGTCCATGGACAAGGGGTTGAGGACCCGATATACCTCTACTCTAAGGTATTGAAAGAACAATTCACTACATACACACAGTCATAGTTTATGCATGCTGCTAAGTCATACACGGCTTATTGTTTTTGCATCCATGGTTTCTAGTTTATTTCACTAAGAAGCTAAAAAAGAAACTATGGTGGTTTCTTTTAAAAGAAACTTGCTTGGCATGTTTCTCCCCACTGGTATTATTTTGGATACAGATACGTCAATTGTTTTACTAATAAACAGATACATCACAGAAACATGAAATAGAAAGCCCTAGTCATGCCATCAAGACCAAGCCCCTGCGAAGTGCAGGAATCCATATTAAAGCATCCTGGACTAGGGTTAGTATATAACTAGTCTTATTAATTTTTCTCCCCCTCCTCCCCAAATTTAGTCTGCACAAAGTACAAACTGTTTATCTCAATCTGGGACACACACCCCCTTACTCTGACATGCAGTTTATCATTAGACTCTCTCACCACCATAAATGTCAACTACTTGGAATTTTATTTTTGTTTTAAAATATACAGTGGTTTCTTGAATTTCAGCATTAATGCAACAGTGTGGGATAAGGATAACAAGGAATGTCCATGAATACTGCACAGAGCAGTGTCTGTGAAACAACTGGGTAAGGTATGAAGGAAAAAAGAGAGCAGTGGACCTCAGAAAAAATGTCTCTTCTTACCTGTAAAATTGTAGCATGCAGCCTGTGATAGCCATTCCTCCAGGGACTTGAAATGACATCCTCCCTATTAAATTCATTTTTTCCCCTGAGTCAGGATGGAAAGCTGAGTCATATAGCTTTTTGGCATAGAAAAGCTGTTCCTCACTGGTTCCAGGGGGTACCGAACCTGCCCTAGAGGCGCAAAAAAGAAATATCTTCTTAGATTTATACATCTTAATAATTTCAGTACACAGTGCATGCCTCCGAAAAATTGTGTGGTAGAGCTTCAGAAGAAGCCCTCTCTTGAAACAAGTGTGAGTGCAGGTTGGGGTCTTAACAACATTCAAATTTGTTGTATGCCAAAGCAGCTAAATGCAGCTTGCAATGTGGAGCTGGACGTAAGAAAAGAAACTTTGATACTGAAGGCATAAAATATAAATGCCACACAATTAATAGAAACAAGCCAACAATAATATCCTTTTGGATGACTAAATCTTCCAATAGCACCAGATCAGGTGCTTGAAGCAGCTGTTTTACTCTGTCTAGTATTAGGGCTGGCCCTGTTTGTACAATATTACGCACTATTCTGCCTTGCATTTCAATTTATAAGAGCATGGGATTTCAATGTATATAGATTTAATTTTCTAGTAATAAGACCCAGGAACAGAAATCCTTTTGTTATGAAGGGTTTCCTTTTGTGAAAAATCTGGTTCTCAAAATAGGTTTGAGTATGCATTCAAGAATTATCACCGCCCAACTGCAATGATGACTTTAATAATAATAAATTATTTTATTTTTAATTAATTATCTGTCTGTCTATCTGTTTTTTATTTGCCACCCAACTTGCCTCAAGGCAATTTGATATCATGGCCGTTTGTTAAAGTTCCACAAATAAATGCACATAATCACATGAGGGGAAAGAAAATGAAAAAGGGCAATAGATAACAGAAAAACATTGAAAAAAACACCTTTCAAATAAATAAAAATAAAATAATTTCAAAATGAGAAAAATTAGTAAAAACATTAAGTTCTAAATTCACTTCCATTGTACATGATTGGTTGCATCAAAATATTTATAAACATTGGAATTACTTCTAATTACAGTTTTTATCTCAATTATTTCCCCTTTAAAAAGGGTGCTGTAAGTGTCTGCATTCGACTGAATTTATATAATATGTTACACAACAAGCCAAACTTCTGTTCTGGATGTATAGTATTCATTTTGCAACTGCTG
Organism: Bothrops alternatus; assembly: GCA_034064705.1. NCBI lineage: Eukaryota > Metazoa > Chordata > Lepidosauria > Squamata > Viperidae > Bothrops > Bothrops alternatus. The sequence continues at coordinate 32,068,297 of JARGCV010000009.1, forward strand.
TTTATTTGCAAAGTTGGTTTCCCAGTCTGATATTGTCAGTAAAGTCTCTCCCAGTATTGGGCCAAATTTGTCTTTGCGACTGTCATCACAGGTCTGATTAGTATCTATTAGTTTTATTGATACAATTGAAAAAAGGCAATTCTTAGATTTTACAAAAGTTCCAAATTTGATTGACATTATCCAGCACCTCCCAGTTGACTACCTGCAGCTCTCTACAATTGTTTTCGCTGAATCCAACGTTTGCTCTGAAACTGGCAGTGTCCGTGGATCTGTGATGTTGAAAAAGTGCTTTACACGCCCCATAAAAGTATTCTGGTCCCAGCGAGGGGCATCAATATCAAACTTGGCAATACTTGCCATTGTTCACTGCAAAGGGGGTAGAGAAGAAACGACAAGTTATAAGTCAACACTGTAGCTCTCTGCTTTTTTGCCAAGCTGTCACCCAGAAACTGTGAATTATTTTTAAAGATTGTAGACAAAGGTAAAATGTACCTGCTGTTAGCATTTTGTCCTGTTTATTTATCAATTCTTTTCCCCACAGATTTGTGTGGAGAGAAAATGAGAATTTTGCTGGCTAAGCCAAACAGAGGAAGGCAGCAAAAAACAGCTGGTGAATTCAGTTGTTGCACTCTCCAACTGTACAATTTTATTCAGAGCACACAAAAATCTTTATAAGGCTTGCCACTTGTCCAGAACAAATGAACCAGTTCTATATACTATGCATAGCCAACATTCAATCACAATTTCATAATTCATACCCAGCATTTAGCGATTTTTGGAATCTATTGCACAGAGAAATAGCATCAATATAGATGTTTTACCATAGATATCAATGCATTTAAATTCCACCGATCTGATATATTGCCAATAGTTGGATTTACATGTAGGAAAACCAGGGCTTAATTATTCTGGTGCAGAAATCAAATATGGATACATTTCAGCATGCCCAGGTTCTTTGCAAATCTGATGGGTTGGTTGAGTGGCCAAAGTATAAGCTATGGTACAGTATCGCTAGCTATGGACATGGGTGTTACTTTTCATTACATGGTGTCAATACAATGAATAAAATAACATTTTAGGAGAATGAATTTTCAGTCATAAGACAAAATGTTCTAATAATATGTTATAGAGAAACAGATATATACAAATGCTCACCATTCTAGATGTACTACAAAAATGAATCTATTAAGCGTAGTGATATTTAATCTCGCTTGGACCCTCTACTGCACAAAGAATTGCTGAAAATAAGTCTCAAAGAGATACAGGAGATAGGCTGTAGCAGAGTAACATCTATGTCAGACATGTCAAACACATGGCTCACGGGCCAGATCCGGCCCACCATGTGATTCCGTCTGGCCTGGGGACCTGCTCTGGAAACAGTGAAGGACTGGCCTGCGGCACCTCGGCCTGCCCCAGGCCGACCGGGCACTGATCTACAACCTGCTTGCATCCATCAAAGCCAGAACATGCTCAGCCTTAGTTCCACGGGGCAGCCCTGGAACTAGTGACGGGTGCTCCTGCCCCAACCTCCGGGTGTGCACGCAAGCGGAGTCTGGCATCCCTGCTGGCTGTCTTGCCCCACAGGCTGACTTTATTTAGGATGCTAGCGCTGGCTGTCTCCTGTGTGCACACCCAGGGGCGAGGCAGAGGTGGCGGAGTGGCTCCTCGCTGGTTCCAGGGCTGCCCTGTGGATCTAAGGCTGAGCACGTTCTGGCTTTGATGGATGCAACCAGGTTGTAGATCAGCACCACTCACCTTCCCACCAGCACTTCCATGGCCACTCAATGACCTAGCCTCACAGCTATGAGGCTTCCCTTTCACCAGGACTGCTCCCGCCCGCCTGCATGGGGTAGCAACGGCCGGCAGCATGGACACTGGCCGCGCTGGCAATCTCTCACCCTCCCATCACCCCTTCCTGAGCGCTGAGGAAGAAAAGAGATGAGAAGGAACGAAGGAAGGAAGGGAGGGAGGGAGGGAGAGAGGGAGGGAGGAAGAAAGGAAGGAAGAAAGATTATAATGAGAGAGAGGAAGAGTCTGAGGGAAGTCCTGCCTTAGCATTTGGCCACGAGCAGCCCTGCTGCCCTTTTGCCATCCCCTCCTCCTGACCTCTCCTGGTGGTCTCCCATACTATCGCTGAGGATACTTTGGTTACAAAGCCGCATCTCCTCGCAGGGAGAGGGCCTACCTCTGACCCACACATTTTGCCCCCCCCGCACACACCATGAACAACTTAGCTAAGGAGAGCAAGCCAATCAGCAGCAGCCTTGAGGAGGAGGTAAGTATAGCCGGGTGCCCCCTTGGGAAAAGGCTGGACTGGACGCTTACCCTCCACTGCCCAGGGCTCCAGGCAGCCTGCATCACTGGGGGTCCTCTGCATGGCCTGAGAGGGACAGCAAGGCTCCTCTGGTGGACAAGGGTATAGTGCTTGCCCTGGTCTCAATTTCCTCGGCTGAAGACAATAGATCCCCCCCAGCCCCACCCGGGCCACCACAGGTGCCCCCCGACACGAATGAGGTTGAGCTGCCCACGCCCACCCTGGCCATATTACAGCATTGGAAAGATAAATATGACACTTTTCACTCAATGGATTGAAGACCTGATTGCACTTGCCAGCGATGAGTGGATGAGACTCATAAATATTGTATAGAAAAATATAATAAAGTATGAGACTCATTTTTACAAAACACAATAGGTTAAAAACATGAGTTATACTATACTATCTATTCTAACACTGTATGTTAGAAAGAAGCGTTGACTTACCTGAACGCCTTTTCTCTGCATGGGGGGATGGAGAATCCACCAATGGGTAATCACTGCCTCCTGCCCAATAGAAGACTAGGTCCGAAATTTAGCTCCGCCTCCTGGCTTCCTTCCTCAGTTTTTGACAGGCGAAGCTCTTCATCAGGTCGGACCGTGTAGCTCCATTTCAGTGTCCTGTAAGACAACTCCTGCCTAGACCAGCTAGAGGAGGGTATGGATTCTCCATCCCCCCATGCAGAGAAAAGGCGTTCAGGTAAGTCAACGCTTCTTCTCCTGCATGGGTGGATTCCGAATCCACCAATGGGACGTACCCAAGCCCTCATGAGTCCCTTTGGGTGGGAGTCTAGGCTATCTCTTACTAGGACTCAACTATCTGCTGCAGGGCCCTTCTGCCAAATGAACCCTCAGCTGCAGCAAATTGATCAATCTTGTAATTTCTAACAAAGGAGGACGGAGAGGCCCACGTGGCCGCTCTGCAAATTTCCTCCAGTGGCGCCTGAGTGCGCCAAGCTGCCGATGTGGCCGCGCTCCTTATGGAGTGAGCCGTGATGTTGGTTGGTACCTGCAGGTCCAATGATTCATAGGCCTTAGCTATGCATGCCCTGATCCACCTCCCAATGGTCGAGGAAGATACCTTCAGACCCCTGGAAGAAGGATGATAGGAGACGAATAGGGCCTCAGATCTCCTGAAAGTTGCTGTTCTATTAACGTAGTGACGCAGAGCCCTGCGCACGTCCAATGTGTGCCACTGTCTCTCCAGACGGTGCGTGGGATTTGGACAGATGTCCGGGAGGATCAGTTCCTGAGACCTGTGGAACCATGTGTTGACCTTGGGAATGAACGTTGGGTCAAGCCGCAAGGTCACCCTGCCCTCTGCGAACGTGATCAGGTCCGGACGGACCGACAGGGCCCCCAACTCGGAAATCCGTCTTGCCGAGGTGATCGCCACAAGGAAGGCCACCTTCAGCGTCAGAAAACGGAGTGAGCTGGTTCCCAGTGGTTCGAACGGAGCCTCAGTTAGGGCCTGTAGCACCTTGTGTAAATCCCAGGATGGGAAACGGTGAACTGCGGGAGGCCGTCTCGTGGCGGCCCCTTTTAGGAATGCGCTCACCGCTGGGTGTTGTGACAGGGTTCCCCGATCTTCACAGACCAGGACCGTCTGTAGGGCTGCTACCTGTCTACGGATGGTGTTGGTCGCTAGACCCCTGTTCATGCCCTCCCACAGATACTGGAGGATGTCAGGAACGGTAACTGACAAGGGGTTTAACCCCCGCCTGCTGCACCAGGAGGAGAAATTCCTCCAGGTGGCGTCATATATCCTATTGGTGGAGGGCCGACGGGCATCCTGGATGACCGAGATGACCTCCTCTGAGAAGGCCTGCCTACTCAGACCCTCCCGCTCAAGTGCCAGGCGGCTAGTTGGAGCCATTGTGGATCTGGGTGTTGGAGTTTCCCTTGGCTCAGAGATACCTGGCTCGGAGGGAGTCTCCACACTGGCGAGAGAGATAGATCTACCAGGTCTGCGAACCATGGACGTCTCGGCCAGTATGGAGCAATTAGTATCACCTCCGCCTGTTCCAGAATCAGTTTGCGGATTGTTGCTTGTATTAGGGGCGGAGGAGGGAAGGCGTACAGCAGCCCCTGGAGCCACCTGCATCTGAGCGCGTCCGTCCCCTCCGCTCCCCGGGTCTGGAACCTGGAAAAGAAACGTTGCGTTTGAATGTTTGCTGGAGACGCGAAGAGGTCCAGGCAAGGCCGGCCGAACCTGTCTGAGATTGCCTCGAACAGTTCCGGGGCCAGCCTCCACTCCGCGTGGTCTACCGTGGTTCTGCTGAGGGAGTCCGCCTGTTGGTTTGCCTCCCCCGATATGTGTTCTGCCCTGAGCGAGGCCAGATGCTGTTCTGCCCAAAGGCCCAGCTCCCTGGCCTCCCGCATGAGAGCCGCTGACCTGGTCCCGTCCTGCTTGTTTACGTGTGCTTTTGCTGTTACATTGTCCGTCAGGACTAGCACATGATTCCCTGACAAGTGGGCTGAGAAATTTCGCAGGGCCAGGTGTATGGCCCTCAGTTCGAGCCAATTGATCCTGTGACGTAGGTCCTCCGTGCTCCACCTCCCTTGGGCTATTTTGTCCGTGGAGTGGGCCCCCCACCCGAACAGGCTTGCGTCGGTCGTGACTATGATCCTGTCTGGTTCCCTGAGCGGGGTGCCCCTTCTTAGGGCGCCTGACCTCCACCATCTGAAGGATGCTATGACCTGGGGTGGAACCCTGACCCTCTTGAGCGAAGCGCTCTGGTTCTGCCTTTGGTAAGGGAGCAGAAGCCATTGGAGACTTCTGGAGTGGAGCCTTGCCCACGGGACAATTCCCAGGCATGAAATCATCTTTCCCAGGAGCTGAGAGAGCTGTACTATGGAGACCGTCCTTCTCTGTGTTACCAGAAGCGCTAGCTTCCTCAGGCTCTCCCGCCGCTCCTGTGAAAGATAAACCATGCCCTGTTCTGAGTCTATGATGGCCCCCAGGTGTAGGAGCCTCCTTGATGGCGTGAGCTGGCTTTTCTTGTGGTTTACTGAGAAGCCATGAGTCTGGAGGGTGTCTATGGTGATCCGGATGTCTGTCAGGGCTGCCTGGAGAGAGCCCAACAGGATCAGGATGTCGTCCAAATAGCATTGGACTCTTACCGGTATCATGCGTAGATGCGCTCCCAATTGCTGCCAGAATCTTCGTGAACACTCTGGGTGCCGAGGACAGGCCGAATGGTAGGGCCCTGTACTGGTAGTGTCTGTCCCTGTAACAGAATCTGAGGAACCTTCTGTGTTCCAACCTTATCGGAATGTGAAGGTAGGCCTCTGTGAGGTCTATGGATGATAGCAGATCCCCTCTTCGAATGCTGGCCAGGATGGACCTGAGGGACTGCATCTTGAACTTCCTGTACACTACATGGTGATTGAGACGTTTGAGATCCAGAATGGCCCTCCAATCCCCGGATGACTTTGGAACCAGGAAGAGGATGGAGTAAAAACCCCGTCCTTCCTGCCCTGGAGGAACCGGCTCTATTGCCCTTATTTCCTCCAGGTGCTTTATGGCCTGATCTAGAAGGCCCGCCTTGGCCTTGTTGCGTGACAACGGGCCTGGGGGGGTGGAGTAAAATTCTATCGCTAGACCCTGGGCCACTGTCTCCCTGACCCAGGCGTCCGTCGTGGTCGTCTGCCATGCTTCGCTGAACAATGCCAGACGGCCCCCGATGGGACTGCCCCAGGCGTCACTTGAAGCGTCTGTAGGGCCGGCCTCCCCCCCTTTAAAGGGACGTTTGGAAGGTTGGCCCCTGCCAGAGGCTGGACGGTCCTGGCCGCGCTCCTGTCTGTATGAGAAGGTGCGCGGAGTTCTGGGCCCCTCCCAGGACCGTCCCCCTTGAAAGGGCTGTCTCCATTCCCCGCTCCCGTTCTGGCGGGAAACCTGCCTACGGAAATCCTGGCCTGCCATGTCTGTCTTTTTGGAGGGGTGTGCTAACACCTTTCTCTTGGTCTTGTCCTCAATCACGTAAGGATCCAGCATCGCCCCAAATAGCTTCGATCCCGAATACTTAGATGTGGCCAGGCGCCATTTTGACTTTAGGTCTGTCTTCCAATTTTTAAGCCATGTGAGTCTCCTCACAGCTACTGTACCTGCTATGGCTCTGGCCGCGTATCGTGAAGCGAACATTGTGGCGTCCGCCGTGAACTCCGCTGTCATGCGCAGCTTGGTCAGTGTCTGCTGTATGCGCACCTGTTCTGCTGGAACGCTTGCCTGGAGCTCCCGCAGCCACCTAATTGCTGCCCTGGAGAACATAGATGCCGTGGACGAGGCCCTAATGGCCCAGGCCGCTGAGTGGTGTACTCTGCGGAGAGAGAGTTCTACCTTCTTCTCCTCCGCCCTCATTGCCTCTGACATGTCCCCTGGGATGGCTGAGGAAAAAAGAGAAATTAGTGGCGCGTCCACCTGTGGTACCTCTATAAGAGAAGCCAGAGGACTGCATACATTAAACATCTTTTTCTCTATACCATTTGGTGCAGGAATAGCACCCAGGTTTGTCCACTGGGACCTTACCGATGACCTAAACACCTTTGTGCAAGGAACCTGTATGACCTCCGACACAGGTGAGGACATCAGGGGGTCCTTAGCGTCCTCCTCCTCTGAGGACGGTGGTCTGGTCTCTCTCGTCTTTGCTGGCAGATCGAGTGCGGAGCATATTTTTATCAAGAGAGAGGTGAAAAGGGTGTGGTCAAATAGACCTGAAACCTAAGTAGTTTGTTGCTCTGTCTCCTCATTCTCTGACAGAGGCGCTCCCTCTTCTTCCCATTCCTCCAGCTCCTCGTCTGCTACCTGTGAAGAGGCTTCAGAAGCATCAGAGTCATGGAACAGTACCTTGTCCCCCCCCCGGTGAGCATGCTTCCGTGATGAGGGGGCCCTCTGAGGAGGCGACTCACTCCTCGAGGGCCGGAGGTGTTCCAGTGCCTCCTGTAAAATGGAATGAAGCTGGGATGACCACTTACCAGACCTCGTTCGTTTCCTACCTCTGCTTCCAGTCTCCTGGCTGGTGGTGGGTTCCGAGTGTGCTGGAGATGACGGCACCGAGATGGGGGACAACTCCCCTTCCGTCTCCCCCCTTGGAAGCCATTCCCTGGGGGTGGATTCCGAGGAGCCAAAGCCACTTGGAATTTCCATGAGAGCCAGATCTGTTCTCTCTGTTCTGCTGGCTCTGCTCCTCTGGGCCTTGGCAAACTCTTTCTCCAAGGTCTGGTGCCTCCTCATGGCCTGCCGCTCAGCAGCCTTTGAAGGCTCGGTTAGATGCTTCGTCTTGGCCTTCTTCTTGTCCCCCCAGTTCCTCCGGTCTGCGGGGCGGTGACGGGGGAGGCGCTGAGCCTTGGGCCGAGGTGCCATCTGCCATGGCCATGCTGAGACTAGGGCCTTGTCCCGGTAGTTGGCAGGCCCGGCAGGGGTCAGCAGCGCTAGAGGGACTGTGTCCCTACTCTTGCTCGACCGTGGTGTGGGCGCGGCCCGTAGTTTCTCCCACGGAGCCTTCTGGCTTGGCCATCCCTTCTGGAGTGCTGGTAAGCTCGCAGTGCCCACACACGCCCTCGATCACACACTCTCTCCGACCGCCGGCCTCAATCAGTCGCTTATTTCCTTAAAACCGGTGAATCCTTTCACCTCTGCCGGCCGGTGTTTTCCTGTCTCCCTAGGCCCAGGCCCAACGGGAGTAAACAAAGAGGCTTCCCCGCCCTCTTTCTAGCAAGGAATTTTCGCGCCCTAGCGACGAAAACCAATCAGGCAGCAGGGACTGCCCGGCGACGCCCCCTTTGCAAAATGGCGATTCACGCCAGTAGCCGGGACCTCCCCTTTTCCAAAATGGCCACCGCGCCAATTTTTTGGTCGGAGCTCTGCGCTCCCGACCACGCGGTGGATGCCTTCTACCGGCCCCGGTCTACCCGCTTAGCTATGAACGACTCCCGCCTCCTTTCACCGACCCCGGTGAATCGGCGGCCTCCTCCCCGCCTTCAAGCAACCCCACTTGCGGTTAGTCGTAGCGGTCCTCCGCTAATCTGCGGCGGTCCGTCGACGACCTCCGGCGACGTCCTCTTCCTCGACGCCTGCAGTCCGGTGGGGTTCCTGTCCGCTTCCTGGGCTCAGTCGGGGGTCCAGGGATGTTCTTCTGCGACTCCCCGTCCTTCTCCCAAGGCCCCGGGCCTTGGGCGTTCGCCCTCGCGCTCCCGCCGGGGAGGAGGGAGGATTGGGCCAAAAACGCCCGAGTCACCAAAAAAGGGTAACTTAAAATTCCAATCTTCCTAAATTTCGTTTATCCAATTTATCTCTAACAAAAAACTTCAGAAAATATACTTTACCAGTCCTACTTAAGCCAAAAAACTTTCTTTCTACGGAGCTACCGAGAAGAGCTGTTCTTGGGCTTCAGACTAGGAAAAAACTGGGGAAGGAAGCTAGGAGGCGGAGCTAAATTTCGGACCTAGTCTTCTATTGGGCAGGAGGCAGTGATTACCCATTGGTGGATTCGGAATCCACCCATGCAGGAGAACATATATATACATACTTGAATAATTGCATTAAATAACTATATATAGAATTTACTGTTTACATGATGTATTTATTTCATTCTTTTCTTTGTTGTACTTTTTCTTTTTTTAACAAAATTCTATGTGTTTATTTCTTTAATAATGTATGTATTTTTATTTTTGTGGGGGTTTTTTGTTACTAATTTAAAAAGCAATAAAATAAAAAATAAATGATTACCTAGTAATTTAGTTTCAATGATGATGGACACAAGGACTCTAGAAAATCTAAAAGAGCTATCTTTTGCACCAACCGGTAGATAACAAGATCCCATCAGGTGTAAGCTTGATGGATAAGCCAAGATTAAATCATGGCCCAAAGATGGATAATTCACATAAACATCTCTATTTCATGGACATTTGAAATATTGCAATTTGATAAAGATGCTTCTGAAATGGTTGGAAATTATGTGAAAAGCTAATTACTAGCTTATGTTTGTTCAAATTATGAACTTTGGTATTAACTGGATCACATGGTATAAATTCAGCCACTGAAAAATACTATCCACTAAAGTGGAGGAGATTTTTATTGGTCTGTTTTCTCCATGATGGCTACTTAGTACAAATGAAAACTGCAATGCAGTCTCTGCTAAGATAATTGTTACACATTCCTAAGAAATGCTGCATGTACATTCTCTTAAAATAAAGTCAACATTCAGCCTTAAAATTAGGTCAGTGTTAAAACAGACTATAAATATCATCCAACAGGCCTATAAGCAGATTGTTACTGGTTGGTGTCCTCAGCAGACATTCAGTAATGCATCCCACATCCATTCTCTGAAATCTTAAAAATTCTAAATGCAGCAAACTAAGAATGTTTTCTTTCAGCTCCAAATTGTTATGTAGATTTGGACAATGGCAGTAATGCTTAATGTTTTAGGTACTGATATAATCTTCATTTTTCCCCAATCTACCTGTGCTAATATCCTAATGACCCATCCCTTCCTCTACAGTAGATTACTATAACATGCTGGATGTGGGTTGGACCTGAAAAATATTTAGAAGTAACAACTAATGCAAGGAGCACACTTCGTATGCATGTTACAATGAGTCTTGAAATATCTTCACTGAATTCAAATTTATTTCCAAATTTTTCTGAGTTGCTTGTTCATACCTGTTCATCTTGGACCAGCTTATTTTGAAAACATATATATCTGCCAGAATCTGTATTATGCACTGAAGATCAGCTTTTATATCCCATGTTCTAGAGATTCATGCTTTTAGGGAAGAAATTTTCAGTTACAATTAGACTTAAAATTCTAAAAACCTGCAATTTTTGCAAGTACACTTTGCTGAACAAGCATCAGAGTGGCTATTTTGCCTGTAATGTGGATTCAAACAACACATTTTGCCAAAAACAGGTATATCATATTATTTATGATTAGGCTTTTGCAGAAGAAGGCTTGAGTTTAGGAACTTTTTTCCCAGAGAGACTCGGCTGACTTGCTCAGTGTAGTTGACAGATAAAAATTATAATGTTCTGCCAAAATTTTAATAATTATTGCCATTTCTTCATTTTAAAAAGCTTTTTAATGTAATGTAGTCATTAAAACATATTGTAATATTTTTATTGCCTTTTACTGGGTTTTTAGTTTTTGTTAACAATTACATTTTATTGTTATGGCTTTTCCAAATGATTTCAAAGAATGGGGAAAGCTGATTCTGATTAATATATTTAATAAATGGAGGTAAACATGTAAATATGTAAATAATGTTTCTATAGTCAGGTCTAATGCACCTTTGGACTGTGAAACCATTTCAAAGATGAAGCATTGATGAAAAATACACTAATTATCTAACACTACTTTTTTTAATTGTATAGATATTCCAATTCTATGTGCATCCCCCAAATATGCCATTATTGGAAACAACTGATTATAAAAAAAGAAAAGTCTTTCACAATTTTGCATCTGCACAATTCTAAAAGGTCACTATTTAAGTCTAAAAAACCTCACCTCTATTTTGTCATAACCGGGATGAAGACAAAGAACTTTTAACAGAGAGATAGAGATAGAGACAGAGACAGGTTTGCTTATGGTGTTTCAATCATACCTTTTTTGTTTGTTTTAAGGGAAAAACAAGCTAAAAATAATTAAAATATTGATGCAAGGAAATTCTTAAAACAGAGGAACTTCTCAAGACTAATTTTTAATAATAATCAACTTGCAAAATGTTTAAGCTTTTCTCCAAAGACATTCAAGACTAGCAAAATTATTTAAAAATTGTCTGCAGCAATAAGCTTACTGGGCTGTGAACGAAGCACTATTTCACTTATATTGCTAAACCACAGTTTATAAATCACAAAGGCAGGGTTCACAAATAAGCAGAGAATGTTGCAATTTGTGAGCAAGACACTGTGGGAAGCTACCAGGGCTTCAACTATATGGGATGGGGGGGGAAAGCCTGCATGGGGTAGAAGCAAAGGCAAATCACCTCAACTGTTGTGATTAAAAGTATGGGGATATGTCCATGAAGATACTAGGAGTCATGTTCAAATAAAAAAAATATGTTTCTTTACTGTATGTATATTGTCCTATACTCCTTATGTACATTGGAAAATTTCTGGCTGTTCATTACAATGTAATATATTAAGAAATAGGATTATTCTGTTTAGAATTACATAAACAGTTCTGAATTACAGCCATGAGAAAGTTTTTATTTCATTGATTTATTGGCACATTTGATATAAACCTGCAATTTTAGTTAAAATACTTGCTAACATGGGATACAATTTAATAGTTCAAACATTCTGAACCATGATGTGTGAAAAGCCACCACTGAAATGTTTATTAGATGTTTTTCTATTAAATTTACAAAGCAATTTGAGACAATATAGTTCTTTATATTGTTTATTACCAGCAGAACTGTCTTTGAAGCACAGATGAATAAACAGATAAAATGAACAGTTTTTGTTCTGCTCTTATTCTCTAATGAACACTTGAATGAACCTTGACAAAAGTTAGTTTTATTTTATTGTGTATAACACTTTATTCAGTCTGGTGCTCCCCTGCTATATTGTATTGACATCACTTTGGCTGCAAAATGTGTTGCTTGTCAAGAAGAGACCAAGTTGGAACAAGTTAATATATGGGAATAACAGACTTGCCATACAAAACAGTTTTGATAACAAGTAATAAAAGGATTTAGAGTGCTATGCTCAGATGAAAAATAAGGTCATATTTTACTCTGATTCAACATCTTAACCACAAGTTACTCCATGCAATCAAGAAAACACAAAAAAGAACATAGGGCAGAACATGCTGATTTTGTTTTTGACATGGTTGGAAGAGTAATATCAAGAGCAGCTGCAATGTCAAGAATGTGGGAAAGATTTGTAAGCCAAAGTTCATTTTACTATTGTGAAAAAAGCAAAAATTCCACTTAAAACAAAATGCAGCATTTACAATAGACTATTTATTTATTTATTTATTTATTTATTTGGGTTTGTATGCCGCTCCTCTCCAGGGACTCAGAGCGGCTAACAACATATATATAACAGAAAATGACAATATAAAAACCCAAACAAGATATCTAAAAACCAATAAAAAACACACACACATTCAATGCAACAATCAACTACAATCATCCCCAGGCTTGCCGGCAAAGATGAGTTTTTAGGTTTTACTGGAAGGCCGGGAGAGTTGGAGAAACGCGGACTTCAGGAGGCAGTTGGTTCCAGAGGGTGGGCGCCACAACAGAGAAAACCCTCCCCCTAGGGCCCGCCAGACGACATTGTTTCGCTGACGGGACCCGGAGGAGGCCGACCCTGTGCGCTCTCACTGGTTTGTGTGAAAGTTCTGAGTTCTTTAGTGAAATGAAATCACCCCCTTCTTCAACCAGAATATATTTTTAATAAGATTTTTAATCATAGTAAAATGTGCAAAACTTTTTACAGGCAGTTTAAGTTATCTTACTCAGCAAGAGTATAGGTTAGTTTTTTGTTACAAATAATTAGATCTCAAAAGACTGGAGCAAAACAGAACTAAATGCCCTTGACTGCTAAGTAAATATTCAACTCCTTTTGTTAATGGACAGCATGCTCTCTTAAGTAGATAACTAAAACTACCAGCACAGAGCTCCAAAAATCAACCTAAATATAAAGGACTTTGACCACAAGACTGAAAACTGACAGAAAGAGAGGCTAGCTAGACACTGAGAGCAGAAAGGAAGCAAGCAATGATTATTTTTAGAGACAAGAAATTAAAACAATGACAGACATAATTATTTAATTATATCATATTTAAATATGTAAAATAAGTTGGAATATCACTAAACAGAAAGGATCTCCTCACTGCAAGCTTATATTTGGATACTATACATAGATTGGTAACCAATTGGTATATGGAACTGAGAACTAAAATACTAAAATCTACACGGTTTGCATCACCAACTGCAGCAGATCTCCTGTCTACAAGGCTGAGCAAATCTTTCTCCAGATTCAATAATTCCCACAAATGTGAACTTACCATACATTGACTAAGTTTTCTCAATACATTACGTAAAGCTAAATAGCAATTAGATAGTTTATGGCTCAGTGTTGTGTGGAATCTAACATGATTTTAAACCATAATTTGATTTAGGCGCAATATGTTATAAGAACACAACAATTATGTTTTTATATCCTGTATATTATTTTGAATCCAGCCAACAAACTAAGGATGGTGCTTGAGAATATGAACAGAACCTGGTGAAGTGCCACAGAGAAATACTACCGTAGTTAGTCAAAGGTAGATTGTCAGCAATGGTGGTTAATTTATGACAAGAATCAAGATATTTTGAGGGATCTGAAAATACACACAAAATCTGCTTATAAACCTCAATTCCTTCTTGGAATTTGATCAATGAATCTGCCCTGACAAAATGTAAAATTTTACCCCGTTTGGCTATAGAAATAGCTTTTCACACAGGTTTGAACTCTAGAGCAACTAAGTCCTTCTATTTGTGGATGTCAGCATGTAAAATACCAAGAGTTTCTGACAATCTTAAAATCATTCTTCCTTTTCATGCCAGGAACAATATCTCAGAGAGAAATAGTTCTCATATTTATTTAAGAAATAAAACACACATTTAGTAGCATAAACAAATAGGCAATTTTTCTGAAAGGTTTGCCTAGACTTATATATGTCATTGAATCCATTGCTAAGTCACCTCAAGCAAAAGTCAAAGGAAACAGGTTTCATTCTGCAACAGAAAAGCCACAGTCGACATTACTGTACAACTGAGTGCACTGAGTGGGAATATACAGTATTTACTCCCCAGATGTAACATACTATATACCATACTTCAGTCTCATTTAAATATTATGCACTGGAAATATGATGTTTTGGATCTGATTAGGAAGAGGTATTTCAGATGGAAGGAAATATAAACATAAACCCTTGGCAACTCATTAAGACTGCAATTGCACAATAATACAAAAAAGATCCATCTGCTTTAATGAGTCACAAGCAGGATCTCTCACACATTCTTGAACATTTCTTCTGAATCAAACCTGGAGCACTGAATAATCCCACATATCATCCTACTCTTGTTTGGCCATTTCAAAAAATATTTGGCTTCTAATACTTGTAGTCCCGTCTAACTGATCCTAAACAGGCTGGCAGAATGGAGATGGATAAAGAATGATTTATTATATTTAAGATATTTAAAATATATACATTCTAAAAACTGTCTGCAATCTTTTCTATTTAGGTTTCTTTGTTTGGATTCACACACTCCTCCAAGCCATTGTGAAGTTTGTATAATTTTGGCTTACTATTTTGTGAAAGCTCAACAATTTTGGTTTATAAACCATGATTTATGGCTTTATATCTTGTATGTATCCAACTAACAACAAAGTGTAATCACTCAAACCACACAGCTCAATAGGTGAATCCAGTTTGTATCTGGCCACATATGAAGTTATACATATTCTGTTTTTTTTCCCTGACAGCATAATTATTCTACAACTTCTACAGCATTTTTCATAATGATATTGAAATCAGATGAGATTAGCTGTACTAAAAGTATCATTGATTTGATTTTTCCTGGTATATCTGACATGTTCACTTAAGACTGTTTTCTTAGGTAATATTCTAATGCTGCTGAGAAATCTTCAATTCTTTGCCCAATGTTCAGGGGTGGTCTTAAATTGATCCAAAATCCCAACTATTTAAACTCCCAACAGAACATGCTCCCAAATGATGGCAGCAGCAAGTTTCTCTCATAATCTCATTGCTTTTAATGAGGGGGAGAAAAGTGAAAAAAAATGGAGAAACAACTTTGGTCCTCACCTTGTCCAAAGCAAAGACCAGGATTTAGTCAAGTAACAGATTCTCCTAGAGTCCCCTCCCCTGCCAAGTTTTGAGTTGGCTCTGCCTGACTAACTGCAAACAGCTAGCCTTGTACATTGCAAAAACCAATCAGCTTCATCCTTGCAAAAGAATATTGTGTCACCATCCTTAAACTAAAACTGAGAAACAAAAATATAGAGCAAAGCTGATCTCAAAACTTGATATACTGACACTTAATGGTAAACTCAATAACCCTAGAATGAGAGATCTTTCTAAAGATTGGTAAATGGATTTTAAAAAATGCACACAGAATAATCCATTTTCACAGTGGAAAAAATAAGATTGAGGTTTTGAAACAATCTGCATTGGACTAGTGGTATTTCACACACTTATTCACAATTTTGAGTACTTTTTAAAAAATGTATGCACATGAAAGATTATTGAAACAATTTAAATTAATAAATGATACAGAATAAGGGATGTTAAATTACTGCCTCATCTTCTCTTTTTTATGACCCCATTTTAAAAAAATCTATGTTGCCTCATTCTTTTCTTTTTCAGGTTTGTTTCAATTTTCTAATATTTCTACTGGAAAAATTATACATCCTTAGCCGATCGGACAACTTTCCTTATTTTCCTTGTTGCTGAGCTGCAAAATATTTAATTTCTTGAAAGATCAGACATTCTGTGAGAGTTTGATCAGTCTCCATTACACCAGTTACAATACATGAGGAGGATATTTCATTGAAACGAAATTTTAGTAGATGAGAAAGAAGTCATTCACTACTTCGTTCTACACAAGTTAACATTCATAATTCATGCACGATCTGAGAACATATAATACAGTAATTTGCTGAAGCTTAAAGAAGTCTGGTAAATATCCAGATGAAAAAGGGATCCTTGGTACTTTCTGAGCTTGGGTTGTTTTCTTGCAGAGATTTCATTACCCAAACTAGGTAACATCATCAGTGCTATGGTAGCAGAAACCTCTTCAAGAAAACAACCAAGTTTAGAGAGCACCAAGGACCCATCATTTCAACCTTGAGCTACAAACATTCTCCTTTAGATGAAAAAGGATTTGGGGACCTGATGTATGCTATCTTTGTGGAACAAATGCAGGCTATAAGTAAAGCTGTGTTTTTTTTAGCATTAATATACGTATTTATTAACTATCACAGCTGTATAAACCTGCTGTATTCAGAGTGAATGTAATTATGAAGGCAAAAAGGATAGCTTCATCTGCTGAAATATATACCGTAGTAGGCAGGCCCTTGCTTGTGTTCAAAACCTTCGCATCACTTTGAGATTTATCTTCAAAGCAATACCAGCATGAATCATTTACCACTCAAGGTCTGGCTTGATTTTATATCTTTCCCATTTGAAATGGCTTCTTGTTTAGCAATGTACCTTTAGAGCCGTAAATCAGCAATATTTCATTCCCCCCTCCAGCTTTTATAACAGCTGAACCTAAGTGACTGGCAGCAATTTCCTAAATTTATGTCCTCGAGTTCTGGGAATCTGGGTTGCTGCAGTCCCACCCAACACCGAGTTACCAGAGATGGATGTTAATCGCTTTGGTATCTGTAGATACCAATGAATTTACTTAAAGCAGAAATATGAAGTCAACCTGGAGTTTGGGTGGCCATCATATTTTCCTGCTGAGAAGGACCCTGGATTCCCCCTTGATATTTCCACCCGTGCCTCGGGCCATTCTTTCACTCCTAAACTATCAGAAAACCCCGAAGCCCCTTTTCCACTCATGCCAGAAGCGAGCCTATTGTGTCGCTTCTCATCCCCTGCATTCCCTCGTCCCTTGTCAGGTTGAAAGACAGCCCTTATTTCGCAGGGTCTTTCTAGTTCAACTCCTACCTGTAACTCGCCAAGCACCACTCGGCAAGACACACAACCATTCCCTTGAAAGCACATGGATGTTCACTAATTTTTTTTTTCTTAATCTCTCCGCCCCCTAATAGTTGGGACGCGTGGCCCTTCGCAACCAATCCAAAGACTCTTAACCCAAGAAAGAATGTGCTGATCCCGCCTTGGTTTAAACCGCATGCGCTGTGAACAGAACGTGCTTTAAAAAAAGAAAAAAAGAAGCCAGTGGGCGGTGTTTCTTGAATCAAGCCCCTCCTTCGCTTTCGACCGCCCAGAGAGCACCCGGGACGAACGTTCTACGTAAGAGGGATGCAGTGCGCACGCGCATGCCGCAGTTGCCCATGGTAACCGAGAGCCGCGTAGAGGATGGTAAGTATGAGATTGGAAGGGGGAGAGAGCCGGGGACGGAGGAGGTTGGGGAGGGTGAATTATGTGGCCCCCCCTCCAAATCCTGGCGCTGATGATTGTTGAAGAGAGCCGTTCTTTGGGAACGGAGTGGTTGGTACGGAGGGGAGGCCGGTCTGAAGCGATGGAAGTGGGTGAATGGGCCTGAATGAAATAAAAGGGGGGCGGGGGAACGAACGTGAATGGCCCCCTGTGTTTCTGGTTGGAGAAACTGTTCAAAATGACTGCCAGGAAGAGAAGGTTGAGATTGAAAGATAAAAGTATTCCAGGAATAGGGCTTTTCGCTCGTTTTAGCATTTGTAAATCCCATGTGTTTTATCTACTGTATTGTGCTCTTTGGAATTTTTAAAAGAGTCTGAAATCAGGATTCACTATTCATTTATGTGAGTCAACGCGAAGCTCCGTTTCTTATGGTGATCGTTTCTATCTGTGGCATTGAAATTGTGTCATTCAAAAGACAGTTTCTTAATCTTGTAGAGACATGTGACTACTGAGGAGCTTAGCCTTTGTAACCTGGAGTCTCATGGGGACGAACTGACCCATTTTAGAAGTGGAAATGGCTCATGAGGAGTCCTGTCTTTTTTTTCTTAAGATGCAAAAGTACATGAAAAATAGAGTTCAAATGCATCTTTCTAGGATTTTTTTTAATATTAGAAAGAAAAGGAATATTTTTCTGATTCTAATTCCCAGAGATTTTCTTTTGATTATATGCCCTATGTGCCAATTTTAAAATTGCCCAGCTAGACTAAACCCAGAACTTGATAAGTATTTAAAAACCCATCAGGTATTGACAGAAGAGGTCTCCTTTTATCCCGCTAAATCAGTGATAGGCACAGGGATTGTACACCTTATGTAATCCTGCTGTCACATTCTGAACAGAATTAAGGGGCAGGGAAAGGAGAAAGTGAGGGAGCAAATGTGAACTAGGATTGTGGTACTTATAGGATAACTGTGCTGTTCTTTTGCTAGTGTATGGAGGAGAGCTAGAATAATATTTAATAATAGCAATTAAATGTATATGCTGCCTGACTCTCAATAACTCTGGATGGAATTTAATAGTTTACTAATTAACTTATTAACTAATAATTTGGCGACTGAAATATGATTACGCTACTGAAATAAAGAAGAGACATTTGGGAGAGAATATTAGAGTGGAAAGCCCAAACTCCATTCAGTTTTGGTACCAAAAACAATCCTATGGGCATAAGTCTATGCCATAGAAAACAAACAAGTTTGTGGATCTTGGAAATCTGGTAAAAATTAAACTAGATTCCATAAACCAAAGTATCCATTTTTGGTACATTAGGATGAATGAGAAATTGTCCTTTAATTTCCCTTTAAAAATAAGCTCCTGTCTCTCTTCCATTGCCATCTACAGTAATCAGGGACATTAAATAATTAAATTAAATAATTTAAGATAGGACATAATAAGACTTGAAACAGTAGCTTCCTTAATTCTTACATATATATTCTGTACATTCCATTTAGTATTGATATAGTAGTTATCTAAAGCATCAGATTAGAAACCAGGAAAGTGCATTCTAATCCAGCCTTGGGCACAAAGCCAGCCGCTCAGCCCTAGGAATAAGTCAACGACAAACCACTTCTGAAAAACCTTGCCAAGAAAACTGCAGAGACTTATTCAGGCAATCTCTGAAAATCAGATACGATTTAACAGGAAAAAAAATCTCTTTACAACATTTTCTTGGGATGAAATGGGAGAACTACCTGAGCAAGAACAACTTGATTGGCCAGTAGTCATAGCTCCTTAATACAAATATTTTGTATAATTGAAGAATACAAATTTCTCCTTTTGCACTAAGTTATTTTCTTTCAGTGAATTCTGATGAAATACTGATATATCTAAAGCTTTTTGTAGAACAATTTAAGTTTTTTGGATTTTCCTTTAAGGAATAGATGCATATATTGGTGGAAAATACCCAAAACTTCATAGTCTTTCCTACAACCTGTAGCAGTCTCGATCACTCTTAACTTTGTTCATCTATACTGCTATGTGAAAATTAATGATGTTATACATTTCACCCTTAGCATACCGTAATTGGTATGGTTAGTACTTCATGCATTTTGCTTCCCCCATCTTGATTCAACCTGCATAAGCCTTGTGTTTCTCCAGTATTTCAGCCAGAAGGTCTTCCAGCTCTACGTGAAGATGCCAAGGAATTAAACTTTGGACCATCTTCATTTAAAGCATGTCTATGAGCTTCTAATGTTTATTATTTGTACATATTATTCAGCATGGTATTCACTTCATACTAAAAAAGAATCTGTGTTTAGAAGTAGATATTCTGGTTTAGATCTTTAAATTTTAAATTGTGCAAGCATGAGGTGACCAACTGTTAAGATAAGTAAGTACATATGAAGCTGAGTTGAACATCTGTGTGAAGAAAAAGTAAATAGTATCCCTTTTATATTAATCATCAATTGAAATTGAAACAAGGTCACTACAAAGGATATCAGGTGCCAGGAGCTAGTTTCCCAATGATAATTTCCCCAGTGGTCGCCCAGTGTATATTTCTAACAATTCCAACTTAGTTGTAATTTTTGCAATTTGTGATCTCAAATGTGGAGGACATCAGACTGAGAAAGCCTGCTTTATAGGCTTAAACTCAGGGCCTGAAGTTATTTAGCAAAGAAACCCTGAAGTAAAACTGAAAAAGAATCTTAGACTAAATCTATTTTATGGAAAATGGATAGGAATAAGGCACTTAAAACATGTTAAGAGAGAATAAGTTTGCAGATAAGCTGAATGTATTCTTTGTATCTTCTTGAATAGTTATCATTTGTTTCTTTTCAAAAAAGTCCATTTTCAGAAAAGGGCTCTGAAAATCTAAGACAAATAGTGATAATATTCAAATTTAAATTTAAAAAGTAAACAGTAAGATTTTTTTTGAAAAAATTAACATATTTTGAGTGGTTTTACCAAATTATCTGCCAATTTAGAGAAGCCATTAAACAAACGTATGCCAGATAACAAAATTGAATTCAGTGTGAGAGATTAATGAAAATTAAACTACCAATAATATAGTTTAGACAAATCTGTGATGTGACCACATTTAGAGTTGTGTACAGTTCTGGCTACAATTATTTAATAAGAGGATGTTATACAGTTGGAATAAGTGCAGGAAAAGAGTAAC
The DNA here is from genome assembly GCA_034064705.1 of Bothrops alternatus. Lineage (NCBI taxonomy): Eukaryota > Metazoa > Chordata > Lepidosauria > Squamata > Viperidae > Bothrops > Bothrops alternatus. The sequence continues at coordinate 32,088,866 of JARGCV010000009.1, forward strand.
TTCATTGATAATTGAAGCAGGTAAAAGAAAGCAATTCTTCAGGTAGGACATAATTTTAAGCTATGCAGTTATCACAGGATGAGATGCTTGCCAACTATAAAAGGAGATTACTTATATTAATGATTGTTAAATTTTCTAATGGCTCTAAATAATGCCAGCTACATCCTTTTTGTAAGATATATCCCCCCCCAAATATTAATTATTGGAAAGCTGCTGGAGAGGACTGTTGCTATCATTTTTTGCTTTGGCCTATCAAATAGGCATTCTAGTAGGGAAGTAAAGGAAACAGATCACTGTATTAGAAAGGTTATATTTGACCCAGAAGAATTCATTGTGTATTTTCAAAAAAAAATTGTTGCACTCTTCTCAGATTCTGTTTCTGCATTAGTTCCCATGGATTATGATTTGAAAATAAATATTTCTTATAAAGTATTCTACAAACATGAATATGCTATTAAAAAATCGCACTGATTTTTCCCATTAGGTAGTTTTTGGTTTTACCATCTTCAAAATTAACAAAATGTTGTTAGCAATGCCTGTTATATCTCCAAGGAAATATCTTCCACTTACCAAAAATATCCCTGTGATACTTATCTGTATAAATAATTTATCTTCCTAGCTTTTTCTGAAATTTCACAGTTGATAACCCGTTCACTAGAAGCTTTATATAATCATATGCTATTGAGAATGTTGAATTGCCACATAAAAGAATCAGAAAAGCAGCGTTTGCCTCCATTGAACCCTATTCTGTTGCTAAATTAATTTAAATGTACAATGGTCTCAGAGAAAAAATGTCCTTTGATAGGCCTGTGGCTTTTATATTGTGGGTAAAATAAGGTAATCGAGTTTATGCAAAATTAGGTTCAAAATTAATTTGTAAGTTTCTCTTCTGAAAGTGAAACAGATTTTTAAAAAGTACCATTTGTTTGCCTAGTTCTTATCAACAGCTATCAATGCATGAACTTTATCAAACAGAACCTGATGCTAATTTGGTCTGAGAGGACAAGTCAAACCCATGATCATACAGCTGGTTTCTACACTTAAGGAATGTCTAGAATCTGGTTTTTTTTTTTATTCTTTAATCCAGCATCTGCAACTAGTACACCACATCAGTTCTTAACAAAATAAAAACAAAAATTATCCAGCCAAGGTAAAATAACTGCTATGAAATAAATTTTTAACAAAATGTGCAGTGAAGTGCTATATAAATGTAAAAAATGAGCTCTAATTCAATAAAACCACTTTATCATGGAAAAAGTAGATTCCTCTTTAGGAGGACTGCAAAATCTATTTCAAATAGGTATTGAAAATGGTTTAAATAGAGGTCAATTTTTATATTTTTTCTATGGATCTTACATTTTTAGCATGTTCCGTTAATATTTACTTAAATGGGACCAAATTATATTACTGCTATATTTGTGTTAAAAATGTGATCAGAATATTTATATAGGATTTTTTTCTGTGTCCCTTATAGCGCTTGAGGTATGTTTGCTAAGGTTTGGGGATAAGTTAGAGAGATTACAATTCAGATCCAACCTTATTGTGGAAACTTACTAAGTGTCTTTGAGCAGTCATTCTTTCTCAGTCCAATCTACATCAGAATTGTTCCATGAGAACAAAATAAAGTGAGTTTCCCTTGTATGCCATTTTGAGATGCTGATGGGATCAAATAAATACAATTGCTGTAAGTGAAGTTGATATCATAATTAACAGCTAAATCTAAATTAATTTTGAGCAGTGATGACATTGGGGAAAAACATATACATACAGCATATTGATTTCTAACAATTCAAGCCTTTATGGGTCATATACCTCTGTCTATGTTTTCAAGCTTCTTGTTTCTGCTTGTATGTTGTAATAAAGACTGAAATAGATCTTGAAATGTTAGAGAGTGGAACTTCTTATTCATTTAAAGTTCCTAAAATCTAAGTAGTGCCTTAGCTAAGAAATAAGGGTGAAGTGTAGTAATAGTCCAAAGTGAATTAGGGTCCATATTGAAGAAGTCAGGATCACATCAAGTGGCAGAATTAAAATAGTGGAAGGGAATGAAATAAAAATCAATCCAGAATCAGAGACACACCTCAGTTCAGCTACATATTGTTGCTAATGGTTTTCTACACAATTCTACACAGAAGAGACAGCTTTTGTAAAGTCTGGAAGATGTTTCACTAAGAAATTGTAGTGAAAAGATTTGCCACTTAGAAGAGTAGCTAATACCGTAGTTCCTTCCATTGTGATGTCACAGTCGTAGTATATAAGAATAGCAGGATCAGTTAATGTTCTGGCTCTGATGCTAACTACCGGTAGGAAACCAATCAACAGATCAAGGATAAGAATGAAAAGTCCGAGAATCCCGAAAAGAGATGGAAAGTGCTCTTATGTATTATGTTAGTATTTAGGAAAAAAAAATTTCAATTATTTTGGATGCAACTGAATAAAAATTTAACAATAGTTATTTCCAAATAGAGTAGCTATTAGTAAAGCTATTAGATTGCCTTCAATGATATCCTTTAATTTGAATTCCATTAATATAACTATTTCACAGTATTTTAGAGAACTTGCTAGACTGCAGCCAAAGCAATTCTCGACTCCTTAACAAATGTTTTTTTTACATATGCTTTCACTGTTCACTTCATCAAATGCTTGGAATAGAGCCCTTAAAGGTACAGAATATGTAGACCCAGTTCTTAGAAGGGAAGGAAGGTGAGAAATGGTAAAAGGAGAGGTGAGAAAGATAGTGAAATTTCAGAGAGATATAATGACTGTTAGACAGTAGTTGGGAATAACATAAAACCACCCACACAGCTTCCATGCCCCAGAACAAAGATGCTTTACTTGCCATTTGTTGATAACATGTCTATGTCACTGTGAACCCACTGCTACAACAATTGATGTGAAAGCAGTTTTTCCATGTTATGCTGAAACTAGGTTTTCATGCACACAGTGTGGACTGGAACCATAACTTCTCTGGACTTTTTTCTAATGGGCAGGTAAACCAATTGATTGCTGCCCTGATTGAGAGACCAGGCAACCCAAGCCATTATTGTTCCTGACACCGGTTCTATTAATGACACGCTTTGGAGCTGATATGCTAGGAATGTTTTTCTACGCATTGAGAGCATGGAATGTAGAGAGGCTTTCTTCTATCCTTGCTCGTATTCTGACCGCAAGGGAGACCAGAATCCTGGTTTTGCAGACACTTTATTTTCATTTTTACTGTCTAAGGTTGTTCTATAATGTTTAAAACGTGTGTTCTTTTCTATTGTTAGCCATTGGTATCAGTTGATTTTAAAGGATCAGATTGCAAGCAAAAACAAAATGTTTAGTCTACTTAAAAATATAACCTCTAGCAATGTCATATTATTTATAAATTACACATATTGATGATACATTTCTCTTCATCATTTTCCTCAGTTGTCTGTATATGCACACACACACATATATACACACTTCTAAAATTCTCATTCCCCTAACCTTTAACTGGGAGAAACAGTGCATCTTAAAAGGCAACAATGTTTGAATTTTTGAACCAAGGTACCTCAGAAGGACTAACTTACAGAATGTGTCTAAAAACCAGGACCCATGATTCTCGTGGCATTGAAATTTGTCAAATTTTATAAAATATTTTATAATATAAAAATGCTCATAAGACAGCTTATGCCATAATACAAAATATCATGACCCTTTTCCCATGCTGATGTTTGACTCTGCTATATAGTGCAACAGGAACTATGATTGTATCCTAACTTTTCCAGTGAAGGCAGTATATTATAAATTAGAAATTCTCTTGTTGAAGGCATTGAGGCATCTGATAAGGAAATATGTCTGAAAGATTGATTTAACAGGTCACAGGTTTTCTGGTACTGTATATAAATAGACTTTTATAGCCTCTTTCTTCATACCTTTACCTTTTTCAAAATGTTAATTGTTTTCTCTTCGTTCACTTCCTTAGTCCCTTTGTTAAATATTAATGTTCTTTCAAAATCTCCATTTTCTTGTGTTGATTGTTATATATGGCATTGTTATTAAGAAAATTTATATGGTTTTTCTATATACAGCAATCTCCATTTTGGCCTTTATTTTGAAAAGATTAGATATTAAATTTGTTTCTGGTGTTTGTTCTTAATTATTATATTTTAAAACAATATAATACTTCTTTTTAATCTTATCCATTCAGGGGATAGTTTCTCCCTGATTTTTGTATCATATATTCTATATTATGAATCTGTAGCTAGGGAACGGTATAATTTATTAACATGCAGTATTTAGTATATATTGGGAATAGCATATGTACTTTCCAAAAATAGGTCTTGGAGAGGATAATTAAAATAGCAAGTTTCCTCTCTATTTGACTGACAGGGCTTGCTATCAATTCTGCGTAAATTGAAGAGTGCACCAGACCAGGAGGTTAGGATCCTGCTCCTGGGATTGGATAATGCAGGCAAAACCACACTTTTGAAACAACTAGCATCTGAAGATATCACCCATATCACTCCAACCCAGGTAAGGAAAGATGATACTACTGATACAGCAAATATTCCGTGATTAAATATAAGACTACATCTTGATGTTTGGCAGAGTTCCAAAAATACATTCACATTGGATGTGCCTGCAACTCCCTTTCCAGATTTCAGTGGTATGGTTGTACAAATAGTCATGAATCACTTTCAAGCTGCACAATTTGTTTTTCAAAATTATGGCAGCATCCTACATTTTAATTTTGATTTTGAAATCCAGAATAGTCAATAATGTTTGAAATTTCCTTCTTTTTTTTTAGGCCATGAAACCATGATCTAAGAAAGAAAAGCAATCTATTATGATATAGATACAACTATAGCGATAGTGGCATGCCCACATGCCCACATACAACTGTTTCTCAGAAAGTACACTGATGAGATTATTCCCTGCAATCTTCTCAAGCGTTTAGGATACTCATTATCAAGCCCAGCTTAGTTTACTATTGTAAAAATTTCTGGGCAGATAAACACATTTTCAAATAGTTTGGAGTTACAAAGGCAATCACTAGTTTTATTTCTAACAATGTTTAAAAAGACTATGTGGCATTTGGGGTCATTATGGGAAACAAAGGTTAGGATAGCTCTTTGATTTGAAGAATACCTGCTTCCTTTTTAATTTTGTTAAACTGTTTCAAAAACAGAAGGTATAATTTGCCCAGGAGCTGGTAAATCCAGTTTGACAGTAGAATCATAATCATTGAGATGGTGGGCTCCCCTTCATTAGATATAATCAAGCAGAAGCTAGACATTCATTCATATAGAGATGCTTTAATTGGGATTCCTGTAGTGAACAGGGAGGGGGTTGGGCTGGATGGTCTTCAGTGGCTCTTTCTAACTTTATGTTTCTACAATCCCTGCCACTTAAAGGTGCCATTGTGTGGTTTATGAGATTATCATCCAATCATTTTGCCTTATTCACATAATTTAAGGGGATCTTAACAACATCATCTGTTTACAACTCTCCTTGTGTCTTTGCAGCAGATTCTCTCTTTTTTTCTCACCAGAAAGTCCATTCATAATGAAAAAAATAGAATGGGGACAAAATGACCTTTGAGCAATGGTGTGAATAGCCTTTGATCTAGACCAGGGATAGGCACCTTGGCTCTTTTATGACTCGTGGACTTCAACTCCCAGAATAAGAGCCAAGGTTGCCTACCCCTGGTCTAGAAGCACTGTTTGGTGCTATATACAGGTTCTCTTCAACTTACAATCACAATTGAGCCCAAAACTTCTGTTGCAAGGTGAGATGATTGTTAAGTGACTTTTGCCACCTTTTACGACCTGTCTTGACACGGTTGTTAAGTGAATTACTGCAGTTGTTAAGTCAGTAAGAATGTTATTAAGTGAATCTGGCTTCCCCATTGACTTTGTCAGAAGGTCGCCAAAAGTAATCATATGACCCCGGGACATTGCAACTGTCATAAGGGTCCAAAGTTGCGAAGAGACCAAATGGTCACTAAATGAATGGTTGTAAGTTGAAGACTACCTGTATTCATATGTTACTGTTACCAGATATAGAGTGCATATATTGTATGTAATATATTCATTAAAAGAGTAGCCTGTAATGTAGCTCGGGGGTGGGGGTGGGGGGGTGGGGGGTGTTTTGATTTTGCACAAGTGAAGTCTCAACTGATATCCAATTATGAGCATCTCAGAAATACCAGCAGGTGGTGCTAGAGATTTGTTTGCTGGCTCTAAATTGTAAGTAATTATTGATGAAATCCTCCCATGCCTGGAAGCAAAACCTACTTTCAGATTCCAAGCTTAGAACCCATCCCTTGTATTGCACCACAGCTTGTGGCCAGTCTGCATCACTTCTCATTTTTCTAGTTGCACACCCTTTCAGTTGGAGCTTCAATTGATGAAATGGGTCTTTCAGAAATTTAGCTGGTGCTTCTATCTTTCTTCTGTGAAGTCAAATTCAGAGTTTTGCTTCTGATTAACCTGCCCATTGGGTTTGCCTTTCAGAGCAAAAGCATTTTGTTTTCCCCTTATTTGCTTATTCTTTGACTTTCCAGTGTGCCCCTCCTTTCTTCTTATAAGCTGCAACATATATATTTTTAACTTTGACATAAATAGATCCCGGCACAGACAAGGCTACTATATCCTTCACCTTGCCTACAATCAATTCATCTAAATAGCAATATAGGCTTTATCTTGTTACATTTTCCAGGGTTGAGATATATAAGCTGGGAGTAACATGAGCTAATGAAATTATAGCCAAGTACTGCATCCACTCATGTTTTTTTTTGTTTTAACTTTATTTATTATAGGGTTTTAACATTAAAAGTGTGCAAGCCCAAGGTTTCAAGTTGAATGTGTGGGATATTGGCGGACAAAGGAAAATCAGGCCATATTGGAGAAATTATTTTGAGAACACTGATATCCTGGTAAGCATTGGATATACGGTATGGTATATTAAATAACACAGGGACTTTAAATTTAAGATATGTTGCTGCTAAATATCTCCATTTATTTTGTAGTAGACAGGAGGTCCTGTTTGCAAAGCAAGTATGCATATGTCAATTTATGAAATCTTTAAAACTTTTTTTTTATTTTTAACTACTTTAACTCAGCCATGTGCCATCTGATAGTTTTATTTGATATTGCCTTCTGTTGGAAATTATGTGATATTTCAGATTGACAAGAATGAATTGAATTATGATGTGGGATCTTCTCATTCATACCCATAATTTTTCTTGAATGCTATATAAAACAGAGATGAAATATTTCCAGTTGCAACTATTTCACGTATGGAAGGAACATTTTAAGGAGCTGTTCCCATCTTGGTATCTTTTGTATATCATATTTGGGAACTTTCTTCCACCACCACCACCACCACCACATACCACTCACTTTTTAAGTTCTCAGATTTGTGTTAATTATCATTGTAATATTTGTGACAACAGTCCTTTAAAATAAGGCAGCATTATTTCCTATTACAGTTGGAAAATTGAGGCCAACAAATAGTTGCTTGTCTAATGTGGCATTCCTATTATCTTGCTACCGTATAAAAAATACTTTAGGTAGAAAACTAGATATTCACAGAACCAGATTAGCAGGAGAATCCAGAGTTGGTGTTGCAGATAGCCCATATTATTCTTGGGAACTGGCAGATAGTCCATATCTTCCCGAATATTAAAAGGAGAAGCTACCATCAGTTACAAAGTTGCTCATTGATTCACTACTGCCTAAAACATGCATAAAGCACCGAGTAATATCCAGAGATAAAGAGACAATCTATGTTTTTATTGTAGAAAACATATAGGTAGTCCTCACTTAACAACCACAATTGGGAACAGCATTTCAGTTGTTGAGTGAAGCCATCATTAAGTGAGATGTCATATGACTGCTTCACTCAATGACTGCAATCCTGGATCTTCCAGTTGTGGCCATTAAACAAGAGTACATTTTTTTAAATGGAGCGCAGGGGTGTCTCAGTGGTGTGTGTGGCCCTGGGAGTCCAAGCGCAGACTGAGCACAAGTTGTAGGTGTGCTGCAGTGTGATGCAAGACTGCTACAGCCCAGGACATCTTGGCCTGCTCCCTGCCTGGCCCAGGAGGCTTCGGCTTGCTCCCTGCCAGACCTGGGAGGCCTTAGTCTGCTCTGCTTGCTCCCTGCCCCACTATTATGTGCAAAGCAACCCACTTATTTTTACTGGCAGCAAAAATCCAAGCAGAGGCAGAACTAAAAATCCTTCTCTCCCTGCAGCTCCATAGAAATGGAGCTCCTGGCAGCTCTGCAGGCACAGAGCTCCCTATAGCTCCGTGCCTGCAAAGCTGTAGGAGAGAAGGATTTCAGCCCCTTGCCTGTTTGGATTTCAGCAGCCAAAATCCAAGCAGACGTGGAGCTAAAAATCCTTCTCTCCCTGCAGTTACACAGGCACAGAGCTCTTTGCAACTCGGCAAGTATGATGCTTCCTGCAGCTCTACAGGGACAGAGTTTCTGGGAGAGAAGAATTTCAGCCACATGTCTGCTTGGATTTTGGCAGCTAAAAATCTTTTTCTCCTCGCAGTTCCGCAGTACTGCATAGGCATGGAGAGATAGAGAGAGAAGGATTTCAACTGCATATTTGCTTCCATGGAGCTGAAATCTTTTCACAGGAGCTCGTTCATCCAGCTCCCAGAGATGAATATGAGTCCTCTCAGCAAATGACAGCAGCTTTCATTTTTCACTGCCAGCTTTCCCAGTGACTTTCTGGGGAAGCCAGCAGAGAAGATTACAAATGATGTTTACATGATTGCAGGGCACTTGGCAACCAGTTGTAGGTGGAAACAAATTGTCAAACACCCAGATCACGATCATGTGACTGGGGGAAGGGGGATTCAGTATTTTGCAATGGTCAGAAGTGCTTTAAAGGTCATAAATACCCTTTCAAAGGCAGTTGTTATTTCAAACTGTACTTCAGTGAATGGTTGTTAAGGAGGACTACCTAGAACCAGAAAGGCAGAAAACTACCAAAGCATTTATTTGTTACAAGTCACCATAAATTTGAAGACCAAAGGATAACGACTGCAATCTATACCTATTCTAGAAAGTTTAAAATCAGACTTTCTACAAACAAAAATTTCTAAGCAAGAATGAAGAGTAATGCAGGGAAAAGAGGCACTTGCCACTTATAAAACCACATCAATTCTGTACCCTGGTGAAGAGGAGGCATGAATGGACAGCTCATAGACTTCCAAGAATGGTTCAGATCTTATCAGAACAATACATTGCTGCAAAGACATTCCAGTTAATATAGGTATATCAGTGTCAGAGTGAGGTGAACATTTTTCTTTGTAAAGCAGCAGCAGCACAAACAGAATTCTCTGATAATTCAGTGGGGGGAAAATCCAGTGAGACCAAATGATAGATGTTAAGAGTCTAGCAAAGGGAGTAGCGAAACTAGTTATGCTTAGCTCAGCTGTAATTATGGGATTGTGTTCTGTTACCAAGGAATAAATAAACGAGAGGAAAGCCATATTCATACAAGGAAGACTGAATTTAATTCAGCATTAATAGTGGACTAACCTGCCAGTAATCCCATAAATCAACTTTGTAAAGATTTATTACTTTCTGCTTTCTGGCTTTTTTCATTACTTTATTTTAAATAATTTTATTATTCTCATAATAAAATGAAGTGGCCAACTGGGGCTGGCTGGTGCCACTGTCTCCAGATAGGGAACAACTGAATCTTTCATAACTTCCTCTTTAATTTCAAGTAATCTCTTAACTAGGGTGACAGGGAAGCTAGACTAGCAGTAATACTATTCCTGAACTAACTCTTATTTCACATCCCTCTGCTAAATCATTGCTTTGCTCAGTGGAAAGTGTCTCCTGCGGAAGCTAGGGGAACCACAGATCCAGATTCATGCATTACATATAATTGTGGTTGAATATGCTAACATAAAGTAAGCTATGCTTTTATCTGGGTTCAAGTGAAAATGTCTTACAATATCATACAATAATGGGCAAAAGAGTTGTTTTTAAATTGTATGTGTAGATCAATTCACTTAGGCAAGCATATCTGATGTCACAGCCATTTTTTTTAAATGTCATTTTTAATAGGTAAGTACCATTATTGGCATGTCCTGAATTTTATTTTTCTCAGATATACTATTTGTTATTCCTTCCAGGTATTAATATTTGTACAATCTTCCCTCAGAATAATGCTTTATGCATCTGATGAAATGAAGTATAACTATAAAAGCTTTACTGTAATAAATATACTGGTTTTTAAATTCCTTGAGCTGCATATTTTAATTATAACCAACAACTAACTATCTCTCTGGAAAATGTAATGCTCAAAATTATTATTATTATTATTATTATTATTATTATTATTATTATTATTATTATTATTATTATTTATTAAATTTCTATACCGCCCCTCTCCCGAAGGACTCGGGGCGGTTTACAGCCTTAAAATTTAAAAAACATATAAATGTACAAAATTAAAATATTTAAAAATAAATTAAACAAATTAGGCCATAAAATCCCATATAAAACCCAATATATACAAATCCTAAAATCCTAAAAATTACAAAAATCCTAAAAATTACACAATCCCCCTAAAACATTTTCACCCGGTTGGAGCCGGAGCTTCTATGCCAGGCCGGCCTGTTGAAAAAGGAAAGTTTTCAGTTCCCGACGGTGCGTAAGTCCGTCATCGTACGGAGTTCGGGGGGGAGCTCGTTCCAAAACGTTGGAGCTTCCACAGAGAAGGCTCTCCCCCTGGGGGTCGCCAGTCGACATTGTCTGGCCGACGGCACCCTGAGGAGGCCCTCTCTGTGGGAGCGTACCGGACGGCGGGAGGTATTTGCTAGCAGTAAGCGGTCCTGTAAGTATCCGGGTCCGATGCCATGGAGTGCTTTAAAGGTGGTCACTAACACTTTGAACCGCACCCGGAAGACCACCGGCAACCAGTGCAGCTCGCGCAGGAGCGGTGTTACATGGGAGCGCCACGACGCTCCTGTCACTACCCGCGCGGCCGCATTCTGGGCCAGCTGAAGCCTCCGGGTGCACCTCAAGGAGAGCCCCATGTAGAGAGCATTACAATAGTCCAGCCTGGAAGTGACGAGGGCATGAGTAACTGTGCATAGCGAGTCCCGGTCTAGGAAGGGACGCAACTGGCGTACCAGGCGAACCTGATAGAACTTCCTCCCGGCCACGGCTGCCAGATGGTCCTCTAAAGATAGCTGTGAATCCAGGAGGACTCCCAAATTGCGAACCTTTTCCGCGGGGGCCACTGTTTCGCCCCCAACAGACAACAAAGGAGTCAATTGACTAAACCGGGACGACGGTAGCCACAGCCACTCGGTCTTGGAAGGGTTGAGCTTGAGTCCGTTCTTCCCCATCCAGACCCGCATGGCCTCCAGGCATTGGGTCAGCACGGCAAGAGCATCGTTGGGGTGGTTTGGGGTGGAAATGTACAGCTGAGTATCATCAGCGTACAGATGGTACTCCACACCAAAACCACGGATGATCTCACCCAGCGGTTTTACATAAATGTTGAACAGTAGGGGCGAGAGGACCGACCCCTGAGGTACCCCACATACAACGGGTCTCGGGGTCGACCTCTGACCCCCTGTCAACACAGACTGCATCCGGCCGGAGAGGAAGGAGGCGAACCACCGCAAAACAGTGCCCCCTATACCTAACCCCTCCAACCGTTGCAGCATGATACCATGATCGATGGTATCAAAAGCCGCCGAGAGGTCCAATAGCACCAGAGCAGAGGAACAACCTCTGTCCCGGGCCCGCCAGAGGTCATCCACCAACGCGACCAATGCTGTTTCCGTGCTGTAGCCAGGCCTGAAGCCCAACTGGTGTGGATCCAAGTATAACGATTCCTCCAGGTGTCGTGGGAACTGTCTGGCAACCACGCTCTCAACAACCTTCGCAAGAAAGCGAAGGTTGGAGACAGGACGATAATTTGATAAAACAGCTGGATCCAGGGTAGGCTTCTTAAGGAGGGGCCTCACTACCGCCTCTTTCAAGGTGGCAGGGAAGACACCCTTGCTTAAAGAAGCATTAATAATTACCTGGAACCAGCCTCGTACCACCTCCCGGGATGCCAGCACCAGCCAGGAGGGGCACGGGTCCAATGAACAAGTGGTCGCCCTAAGTCCCCCAAACAACCTGTCCACGTCCTCGGAAGTGTTGTCAAATGTAAATCTACAGATTCTAGATTGCCTGAAATCATATGAGAAATGGAGTAGATAAATGATTTGCTGCCCTCTACTTTGCAATTTCTGCTATGGTAGTAGCAGTTTGCCAATATTAGAGTTTTGCTGACAGTGTCAGCCTGATTGCAGCAGCATTTATTCTTATGTTGCTGTTGATCTGCTCCCACCCTCCTTGGGAATACTAACACTTGTATCCTTGCCCGCTGATTTCAACTTAAGGGTAATATTTTGCTGTAGGGAGTTTATAACAAAGTATAAGGGCTGTTAGTGGATCAGTGGCTAACAAGCTCAGTCTGGGGCTGTAATACTGCATCATTTCAATTAGTTGGGTTTTTCAATCGTAGTGAAGGTAAATTTTAGAATAATTGCTGATATTTATACTATTTTCAATTAAATATATCAAAATTTATTTTAAAAAAGTAAGCCACTCATTAAAATATTTAAACATGTAGAAAAGGAGAGCAGTTGGGATGGTCCAAACAACTAAATATAAAATATATGTAATAATGGAGACAGTCTTTCAAAAGATTGATGAATAAAAATTTAGTGCTGAAGAAAGCTGACTGGAGAATTTTTTTTATTTCAAAGAAAGACTGTCTATATCACAAAAGGAATTCACTGTTGATGTTATGCAGATAATACAAGTTTATTATTACATTTAGGATGCTACTTTTTGATAAATTAGTAGCAATGAAATGAACATATTCCCATGTAATAGCATCATATGAATGATCTATTCAAGTAAAGTATGACTGTAATAGATGCTACGGTAAGATTCTATGTGGACAAAATAGCATGTGATTAACAATATATATTGTATCCTAGCAAATTTAATTATCCTATAAAGGATAAAGATTTTAATTAGATACTGATTTTTAAACTCTAATCTGGTCTTTCTTGTACAGCTATTATGAAACAAAGAAATGTTTAAGTTTAAATTCCTTCATCTAAGAAGTGCAAAAAGAAAACTGACATCTCATACACAAACACAATGAGCAAATTCATATAAAATCAGTTTTTTATACGTAACAGTTTCCTTTCGAAAACGATTTATCCAAACATCCTTCATACTGAGATTTTAAATCCAAAGGCATAGTTTCTTCTGTTATTTCATTTTAACCCACTATTATAGTAAAGGGAAAGCTGGATTAGGGGCTACATTAGTTTGGTTTGCCTTAAAGGGATTTTTGTAAACAGACAGCATGCTAGCTAAGAAACCTGTCTTGGCTCAGAGTTGAAGAATATTGCACAAGTGAGAGGCCCTTCCAAGAATATTTTAACACATGAAGTGATTGCACATTCATAAACATGCAGGTGTGTTTGAATGGGAAATACTTCAGTCTTCCACACCTGTGCTCTTTGGAATCTATGCACAAATAAAGGTGTGTATATTTGAATGATTGTATATTCAGACATACACCTGCAGCTGCTTGGCAAAAAAACCTTCCAGATATGGAAGTAGGGACTTGATAATATATATGTATGCTGCTTGATGCAATGTTGTTCATTGTGGTGTTGGCATTAGGTCTGCCTTCTCAGGTTCTAGTGAGGTGCTTCTCATAAGTTAAGCTTAGATGAGAAGTCCTAGAGACAGTCAGATGCTCCAGGGATCTTGTTGAGTGGTTCTGCAAACATAGCTGCCTCTTAAGCTTAATCCACTGTTTCATTAGGACTATAAAAGCATGTCATTATTATAAATGTTGTCTTTGGGATGATGTATATATATTGCTTCCATGACCAGTTATGCAACTACTAAACATCCTAGAATGACATAATTGTCAAACTTGGTGTACAGGATACATTCGAAGGATTATATTAGCCTAGTTTGGACGGTAACCAACATTTGAAAGAAACTGCCCACAAACACAAGCCATTTGCTTTTTCCTACATAGTCCTAAATACACTAGTCTTCAGTTCATCATCATCATCATCATTCCTCTCCTCCTTTTTTTAACTTTGAACTGGGACAAAGCACTTTCTACCTTTAGAGAAAGCCAGAATCCTAAATGAACCTCATAACATAGTTTAGGATTCTGATTTGTTCTTAAATTAGTAACTATAGTTTCTCAATCTGAAAAAAACTGGAAGGTAGTGTTCCCATTTGTATAGCAGGAAAATGTGGATGTATAGGCTCACATTTATCTCTCAGTTTAAGACATGATTGTTTGAAACAGTTGTCTATCTTGAGATCCTAACTTACAATTGGAAAGACTTCATTTAAATGCTTTGTGGTGGCTAAAGTATGGGCTCAATTCTCCTAGATTGCAGTCATAAACACAGTCATAGCTTTCCCCATCATTTTCCCTTACCCCCCAAGACCCAAAGTATTCAGAGAGGCAGAAGAAGTAAAGGAGGGCAGAAACCAAGGTACAAAAAGAATGAGTTGTAATGTACCAGTAATCACAACTTGTGATAACAGGTTCATCAGAAAGTTATCACTTATTAAATAAAAACTTGTGTATTTTTTCTCCCTACATAAATATCTATAGCTAATGATGCTAAAGGATTCTGTGCTTTTTCGGATACAGCTCACAGCTGAAAAAAGTGTTATAAAACACTAAAAAAAAGGGCTGACAATTTTATTCCAAACACATTTTTCCCGTTTCAACATTCATTAATTTTAACAGGCATTAATTACTTAATTTTGAGAGATTATTATTGCAAAAACTTGTTATTACAGATGGCCTCCTGTAGCCATCAGCAGATTATAAGATATTTTTTTACCCAAGGAGGCCAGTTTATTCCTTCTGCTCTGCGTATATCTCAAGCCTGGCCCAAACTCTTTATGGAATTCCCATATGGATACAAGGCTTCAAGGATTGTATTGAAAGTTCCCAGGCTGTTTTTCTTAGGAAACTTCTGGGTCTTCCTCCCTGTGTTGGATTTGCTTCGACGTACCTGGAACTGGGCATTCGTTCAGTCAAATGCATGGTGTGGATTAACACCTTCAAATGGTGGTTTTGGGTGCTCTTTTCGGCAGTCCCTGGTAGCTACCTCTCCCTGATGTTTGCTGATTCTCGTTGAGAGAGGGAGCTGACGAAGAAACTCCACTTGCTAGGTTTTACGGGGGATGCTCTGGGAGATTATGGTCTTAAGGACACCCAGTTTAGGGTAGTCCAACGGCTTGTGGACATAGATTTGGAATACTTAAGATCCAGAACCAACAAAACCTGCTCCCCTTTGATCTTTAGCCATTCTAATAATTATGGATTGAGGATGGCCTCTTATTTCTATACTCTAACCATCCCCAGGTATAGAAGAGTCTTTTCCCTAGCCCGTTTCAATGTCTTGCCCTCAGCACTACTCGACGGACGATTCAAGAGGCTCCTGTTTAGTGAGCGATTATGCCCCTGTGATAGGGCTGAAGTTGAAACTGTGGAGCATGTCTTATTATACTGCCCTATGTATAATACAGCCAGAATTAAACTATTGCCTCTCCTTGGAATTGATCCCTCTGGTTCTAATGTTAGTAATTTGGTTTTACATTGTCTAGGGGATGGCTCCTCCTATATTACTTCTCAGGTTTCTAAATTTCTTTTAAGAGCTGTAACTATTAGAGAAGAACGTGGTAATTCCCTTTAGCCAAAGCTTCTGGTGTTAATTGTTTGTTAATTGTTTTTAATATTTTTCTTGTGTTTTCTTTTGTTGCACTTGCATTTTGGTCTGTGACTGCAAAATAAATTATATATATATATATATATATTGTTATTACAGATATACTGTCTGTCAAATGGCATCATACAGTTGAATTTTTAAGCCTATTTTCCTTATTTGCTTTGTAGATTTATGTCATTGATAGTGCTGATAGAAAAAGATTTGAAGAAACTGGTCAAGTAAGTATGTCACAGCTTTTGAAAGTAGGGATACAGTACAATGAAATTTGTCAGAATTTGACATGGAACTTATAGTAATAAAAATGGAGTTTCATTTAAGTTACAGCTTTCTGTCAAATTTGGAAATTAGCTGAAAACAGGGAAATTAATTTTTAAAGTCCCTTTTCAATTTTCACAAGTTTGACCCAAATAATTTTTATTTTTTTGCACTCAGATCTGAATTATATAGACTCTGCAGTACCATCTTAAAAATATGAATGTTTTCCTGATAATTTAATGCAGTGATTGGTAAATTCTGATTTATGATACAATGTTCACATCAGTTGAATTATGTAAGGTCTCCATGTTATATCGAGCAGTGATTAGAAGTATTAGGCTATTATCCTTTGATAATTATAACACTTTTCCAGCTGCATCCAACCATCCAAAGTGTATGTTCATCTTTGATATGTTAATTATCATTTTGCATCCATTTATTTCCCTTTTTTGATGCCATTAACAGAAAATGTGAAATTTGAGTATGCTGTATTGTAAGTTCCTACCCCTTAATTTTAGGAGTGTTTTTAAGGTCAATGTTAATTTAGTTTAGAATGGTATTTGCAGGATTGGTTTGTATTTAATCTTTAATGCACTCATTTAATGAGTACATAAATTAATACATAAGCGCATTATACAGGGATGCTCAGTATTCCTTTTAGTAGTCAAAATTGCCTTATGAAGATTATACTTTTTTTAAAAGAAAAGATGCATCAGTGACCCATATATTAGAGATGAATAAACTGAATTAAACTTTAAAGTTTATATTTAGGATTCTTGTAGAATTTGAAGCATTTATAGGCTAAAATGAATTGTTTTTAAGAGCTATTCCATTATACTGGCAAATTCAGTTTATAAGTGTGTGCTTGTATATATGTTGGCTGTTCCACAAGTACTAGTATCTTGAAGGTTGGGATTGGTGATCCATTGCTGTGCCCTGAAGGCAGTTAGTCTATACCAGTGGTGGCGAACCTATGACACGGGTGCCAGAGGCGGCACTCAGAGCCCTCTGTGGGCAGGTGTGCCGTCGCCCCAGTCCTAGGCCTTCAGCTGGGTTTTATAAAACCTTTTTGCTTTAGGCCTCCGCCGCCGTGTGCAAAAAAAAAAAAAGTTCAATCTAGTCAATTTCAACTTCTCGCAGGGAAAAAAAAGATCTTGCAAAGTTGGAATTGATTGATTGAACTTTTTAGTCCCACCCAGTCTGCCATTACCACCGCAGCCACGCCCACCCAATGGGCCACCCCCCCCCAATTGGCCGCACCCAGCCAATGGGCCACACCCACCAAGCACCCGACGATGCATAAATGGGTTTTGGGTTGCAGTTTGGGCACTCGGTCTCTAAAAGGTTCGCCATCACTGGTCTATACTCGGTTATAATTTTAGAAAAACTTATTTTAACTTATGGTGTTAATGCTTGCTTATGGTGTTAATGCTTGCTTTCTCCAGAATTGTTTAGGGAAGAAAATCTTGTTCATTTTATAAAAAATTCTGTGCATGTCTTTATATTTCAGGAACTAGCAGAGCTGGTGGATGAAGAAAAGCTGAGTGGCGTTCCAGTACTCATCTTTGCAAACAAACAAGATTTACTGACAGCAGCCCCTGCTGCAGAGATTGCAGAGGGTCTGAACTTGCACACAATCCGGGATAGAGTCTGGCAGATTCAGTCTTGTTCAGCTCTGACAGGAGAGGGCGTGTCGGTGAGGAGACAGTGTTTATTTTGGCAGAATGGCTTTTCTACTGATCTGAAAGAGATAGACATTCCCCTTATTTTGCATCCCAATGTTTTCAGTGTAAGCTATGAAGCAAATGCATAATGGACAAATGTAATTTTTAACTCACTCGGCAAGAGAGAGGTTCTATGTATGATGGATTTCTCCATTGCAAATCACACACTGATTCATATTTTTGCCCCCATTCTTCTTGGATTGTCCTCAAGAAATTATCTGCTTCCTTTAGCAACATACATTCTATATTGCAATTTAGTTTTAAGAGTAATATTTTTATTGTACCAGGTTTTATTTAGCCATCCTTCTTAATTTGTTTTGGCCACAAATAATTATTTAATAAGCTCTTATATTTTATACTGTGTAAAATTGTGAGCAGTATAAGTACATACGTATCATTCCGTATTTGTAAGTGGTCCCTCTTATAATCCTGTTTTGGCCCTATTAACAGGATATGTGTGTATGTTTGTGCATTACTGCATTAGGCAACAAGATATAGAATAAGATTGATGACAGTAGGACTCAGTAAAAGTGTGCTGAAAAGGAAATAAAATGCAGGATGAAGTGCCATTTTCCCTGAGTTAAATTTCAGAATCTGGTCAAGATGGGATGCACTCTGGACCAAAACAAGATAGCCTGGGCAATTTCAAAAGCTGAAGATTAGGTCCTTATAGAGCTCCATTAATATGCATAATATATTCATTAACAAAAGAAAACGATTGGGATATTGGGGAAAGTAAAGACCTTTTATTTATTCCAATTTCCATTCCTTTTCTATACCTTCCTTTTTCTTCAGTCAGGCACCATGGCAGAAAGCCCCATCTATCCCAGCAGTGGATTGTGAAGCTCTAACCACAAACACCATTGTTTCCCTGCACTTCAAGACACCTGTTGCCCTCCTCTGCTGCCCCAGCTGACCTTTGCAATCATCTCGCTCCCAGTGTTGATGAGCCATGCCAGGCCTGGCTCTTTGTAAGACAACTGCTGCCCATGTAAGGCCTTCTTCCCCAGGTTTTGTGAAGAAACTGCCACATGTAACATTGGGAGGAAAGCCTCATTTATGCTGTAGTTGCCTTGTGAAGGGCTAGGCTGGGCAGCGAAAGCAAAAACTTGGCAAAAGTCAGTTGGAGTGGCAGATCACAGGGCAGCAGGGGCTGCAGAGTGCAGGAGGCCAAAATAGAAGAGATAGGCAAGTATGTATGTGTGGGTGGGGGGGGGTTGAAGAGGTCTTAAGTACAGATGGGTGCTAGGCAGTCAGATTTTGATCAAATGACTGGGGGCGCTGCAGTTGTAACTTCTGGGACCAGCCATTTGTTGTAAAAGTACCATTTGTGCAGCACTGTTGTACAGATAGTCTTTGCTTAATGACCACAATTGGAACCAGAAGTTCGCTCATTGAGTGAAATGGTCATTAAGTGAGATGACTGCTTCAATCAACAACCATGATTCCAGCATTCCTGTATGTGGTTGTAAAGTGATTGCACAGGTTAAGTGAATGGAGTTCCAGGTAAGGAGTGCAGGAGTGCCTCAGCAGGGTGGAAATGGCCCTGGGAGGCCTGGTGCACACAAATTAGGGAGTGTTGCAGTGCAATGTGCACACAGGGAGGTCACATAAGTCAGTCCTGGGGGTCTCAACGTCTCAGCCTGTCCCAGTAGGATGGCAAAAAAGTGCCACTCCCAGGAAGCACAAAACACCCGGAAGCTCCAAGAACATGGTACAAAGCGCTCTACTCCCCATGAAAGGCCACATGTCTGTGCAGCCCCATCCAGGCTGACTTGGCTACAGTTGCTGAGGACTTTAGCCAGCAGGTAGGGGGTTTCCCTCTCCCCTGAATGGCTCTGCTATTCCAACAGGCTTCCAGTTACAAAGGTGGAAAAAAATCATGAGTCCAGATGGAGGAAAGTGGTGAGTGGCAAAAATAGGCGGTAGAAGGAAAAAGCGGGGACCAAGGGAAAAAGAAAGAAAAACATGGCTGCCCCCATGCATCTCCCTCTTTGCACATTGAGAAAAGGAGACTTGTTTGGGATTTCCATGCTGGATGCTGCTCTTTGTAAAATATTTTTGGTCTTTTCTAAAGGGTAGACACAGGTTGTTCTCCTGGCTCAATGTTAGATTGTTATGGTGGGAGTGGCTTCCTCCTGCTTCTCAAGGCAGCTATAGTTTTCTTTTGCTTTTCCCTCAGTCTCCACTTCCTCCCTCTGGTATTTATTGTTGCCACTCATCACTTCTCTCCAATGTGGACTCCAGTGAATTTGTTCTTCCTTTTAAATGGTGGCCCGTTGAATAGCAAAACTACTATGCAAAGACCCTGGCAACTATAGCCAAGTACTTTCTGGGGCTGGGAGCTATGTGTGCTCCTCTCTCTCCCCTGGACTCTAGAGCAAGGCTGGGTTGGGGCTTCCCAGTGTTTGTTCCTTAGTATTTGTATGGGAGAGCTTTTTCACTCCCAGTTGTCAGAGTTTCCTGGGTGTTTAAGAGCATAGATGGATAAGAAATAGGGGGCGAGTGAGGGAAGTTGCAGTGCCCGTGAAGTTGTAAGGGTGAGTTAACTGCCAACCGCCCAACTTTTCATTGTATGACCCTAACCCTTAACTCCAGGCCCAGGTCATTAGTCCCTTCATTCGGCACCACTGTATTTTCAGACAGTTGCTTAAGGAACAATTGTTAAGTGTGAACTATGTGTAATTAATTTCAGATTTAAGGCTTAATAATTTTCTGAGGAAGTTTGGGATCATATGAGTGTATATTACTTTACTTATTTTAAAACATGGAAAGCTCTTCTGTTGAGTTGAAAGGTTTTTCTGCTGATTCTGTATGGTATAATTAATAAGGAAGTACTTTTAACCTAAACAAGGTTAAAAAGATGACTATTGCCTTTGTTGTAAATAACATTCTGTCCCCATTTCTTAGTATTTTGTCAGTTTCCAAGTTACGAATCATTTATACAAATATGACTACATTCATTTGGCATTTGTTTTCTTAGATTCCAAACATCTCCCATCATCCACAATATGAGCTTCAACAATCAAAACATATCGTCAATAAAGCTTTTACCTAGAAGAGGCCAAAATCAAAATTAATTTAAACAGGAAATACATTTGGTCATTGTAGAATGTTGGAATATTTTATTTCTAATTAAAAATGCTTGCTTTATCTGAAAAAAATACTCCTTTTGTATCAAACATGGATGAGGAATAGATCTTTGAGACAGATAGGCATTTTATCTTCATCAAAGTTACATGCCAAAGGCAGACGTATTCTGGTACCAATGTATCTAGTATGCCCTAGGGCAGTGTTTCTCAACCTTGACAATTTTAAGGCATGTGGACTTCAACTCCCAGAATTCCACAGCCAGCATTGCTGGCTGTGGAATTCTGGGAGTTGAAGTCCACATGCCTTAAAATTGTCAAGGTTGAGAAACACTGCCCTAGGCAGATATAATGCTGCCAGATTTTCTAAGCATATACATTTGCTCCACATTTTTTGCATGCATCACGTTTTATGGTATCAAACTATAAAAAGTGAAATAATATATCTATGTATACAGGTGGTTCTCATATCATGACCACAATTGAGCCTAAAATTTCTGTTGCTAAGCAAAGCAAGTTGTTAAGTAAATTTTGCCCCATTTTATGACTCTACTTGCCCCAGTTAAGTTAATAACGGTTGTTAAGTGAATCTGGCTCTCCTCTTGACTTGTTTGTCAGAAGGTGACCACATGAGCCCGGGAAACTGCAACTGTCATAAATATGAGTCAACTGCCAGGCGCCTGAATTTTGACGATGTGACCATGGGGATGCGGCAACAGTCACAAGTGTGAAAAACGGTCATAAATCACTTGTTTCAGTGCTGTTGTAACTTCGAATGGTCACTAAGCCTACTGTTGTAGGTCAAGGAGTATCTGTATAGGGTTTTCAAAATTTCTTAAAGAAAACAGATGATCTGGATGGTGGGATGGAAGGTAGATTTTGTTAGATTTTAAAACAAGCTTAAAATTCAGCAACTATACAATCTTGTAACCCAGCAATAGTAGTACTAAAAGCTTTTAAAGTTTTTTTGAAAGAAAGCTAGGTGAAAAATTAATTTTAGTTTAATTTCTAGCCTTTTGAAATATTTCATTCGTGAACTGTAAAAAATATGTTGATATTTCTTTCAGTGCAGCTTAAAAATAGTTTCATAGAAAGATAAGTCAGCAGAATTACTTCCTTCCCAGCTAAGCCTTCTCCCCCACAAGAATTTGACTAAATATAAAAACCATTTGCCTCTCATATAACTGCATATAAATTTAGAGTGTCTTCTCCCTTCAGAATCAACCTAGGTGTGATCATCCTTCTTTCACTCACATCCACAAAATGCTGTTGTCCAATCACTGTCATCCTGGATTTTGCCTTTTGTTCTTCCTTCTTTTCTCAAAATGAAAACAAGATTGTTTTGTTTTTAACTTATAAAAGAAGAAAGTTCCTAGGAATAGTTCTCACTTCTTTAAAAGGCAGGTTTACACATGGGAATGATGTGTGGGGAAAATATATAAGATATAACAAGGTAACATGACATTATTGTACAAGTATATATATAACTTTATAGCAGTATCACCATTATTGTTATGGAAAAAAATAATACAGCATTATAAATACAGTATATTATTATTGTGGTGTATAAATCACACAGAACCACATGAAAAATGAGATATAAGCTTTTCCTGTCATCTACCCTTGACCTAACTCCTTGTGGATCTTGTTGAAGCTTTGCTATGAAAATAAATAATAGAAACTGACTTTAGAAATGGCTAAGGAACGCGAGATATTATTGCTGATACACGCTGAATAATAATTGAAAATAATTTTATTGAGGTTTTAAAATACAAAGATAAAAAATGAATACAAAGAGAAATATAAAAAAGACAAAAAAGATAAAAATGCA
Source organism: Bothrops alternatus (assembly GCA_034064705.1). Taxonomy (NCBI): domain Eukaryota; kingdom Metazoa; phylum Chordata; class Lepidosauria; order Squamata; family Viperidae; genus Bothrops; species Bothrops alternatus. Next base: position 32,111,567 of record JARGCV010000009.1, read on the forward strand.
GACAGAAAAAGGGGGATAGGGAAAAGAGAGAATATATATAAAATAGAAAAAAACCTAGAAAAAAATAGAATAGACTTCCTCTTTGATCAAGAAAAGTACAAGCAATTTCCGTAACTTAACATCTTCCCTAACATTTCAATCAAAAATCTCTTCATCCTATATCTTATTCTTTATCTGTTAACAAATAACAAAGCCTCATCATTCGATCTTAATCAGCAAAAGTCCATTAAGTGCATATTGAAAATGCATATTGTTGTGCAAATCTTTTGGGGGAAAAAATTCCATTTTACTTAAGTTGCGGTCATTTACTTGTTTTCTTGGGAATATGCCCCTCTGGAATAACTGATACTTATTTGCTGTAGTTATGATTAAGAAGAGATTCTGGCCTGTCCTAAGTGGTTTTTCTTTTAAAATTAATAATTTATAATCAGATGTTAGTATCAAGAACTGACTTCTCACACAATAATGTGTTGCAATTCTGAACTCATTTACCGATGAAATAAATCAAACTGAGCTTAGGGAACTTAACTTCTTGCAAAAATATGTACAATTGAACTGTTAGATATTTTACTCCTGACTCATGACATTAAGAAAGTACCCAGAGATTCCATATATAGAATTTAATGATAGGATAGTAAATATGTCATATGGGAGAGGGAAAGTACACAGGAAGTTAAGAGCTGATTTGGGGGTGAGAGGTAAGTAACTGAAGAGTATGGATAATATATTAATAGGGGGAACTTTGTCCTAACCCCAAGGCATAATATGAAAAAAGAATATTGTAGTAAATGTAGGGGTTGGAAGGTCAGTTTAATTAGTTTTCTAGGTGATACTATAGTGTATAAAATCAGGAAGATTACAGACTTCAAGATGATTGAGATTATGTTATAATGAATAAATTCTATACATTTAGAAAATTATTTAAAATGAGTTTCCTTAACTAAAAATATTAATTAAGATTGGAATCTGCTGTGATCGTGTACCAATACCCTTTAAAAAGTTGGTTTGATTTTCATTTATTACCCAATGAAAAGTTATAATCAAGATGCTTTGGATATGGGTGTGTGCCTGTTTTACTCTCATGAATGTCAGTGAAGAGAAGCCATTGCCATAGCTGAGAAAATAGCTTTCATTACAGTAATCATGCTTCCTAATGTCAGAGAGTTTTACTGTAAGCAGATTTGGTTCTTCCTGTTTAAGGAGGTGAACTAAGGAGATATACAATCACACTAGCTGGATCTCCCTTATACTTCAGAATAAGTATCAGTTTAATTCACACTGATACTTGTAATATATAAATGAAGATTTATAAAATGGAGTTGAAAATGTGAATGTGCAAGGAATTGTGGCAATAGAGTTTTCTCAAGGGGGTTTCATCCACATCATGAGATATACTAATCAGTACAAATGTGTTCTTTATTAGTAAAAGTATATTATTCAGGCAGTATTTTTTACACCATGTTACTTTAGTTCATTTTAGAAAAAGCAGTTCAAAAGCCAAACATACCCAGGCTAGGTATCAGTATTTTATTATATAAATATGAATGAGTCAAACATGGTCGGCAACATTTTTTGCAACCCTTTGAGCCCTCCCAAAGTACATAGAAGTTTACCCCCCCCCAAACTAAACATTTGGCTGGAAATTGATAGTAAGGAAGTAATATGGCTACTTACTATGGCTTGGGATGTCACATTGACAATGAAGAGTCACAAAGTATTATTTGTGCCAGTGCATATGCCATGATTTTGATTAAACAGAGAAGCACAAAAAACACATTTTTCTTTTGTATTTAGTGATTCTATGGTGGCAAATTTTCAGCCTTTTTAAGAATTACACCTTTGCTTGTTCACATATAAAGTGTTAAGAATTTGTCACCTGGTATGATTTCACATTGCTTGCATAAGTTTATCATAATGCTACTTTAATGTTTCTTTATGATCTGCTTGAAACAGTGCTGTTGTCAGACCTATCTTTAAAATGAGGGTTTATCTGATAGAGTTTCAGTTACTCCCGTCTTCCTGCAGAATTATGGATTGTTTGCTTGTTCTGATTGAATCATTGCTCATTGAATCTATGATCATTAGAGTTTGGAATTTGGAGGGCCATTCACAACTAAAAGGCACAGAAGTGCCTCTACTGCGTCTGCAGCTTATTTCAACAACAGCTTGTATAGCAAGATGCATTCCTTACTATTGTATATAATATATGTACAACAGTACATGGTTTATATTGGTCCTGATACCAGAGATATTAAACAAAAGTTCTATTTCTCATCTTAACATCTGTCAAAAATCATTCATGCTTGTGTATTAATATATTGCATAACATAAGGACAGTACAGCCACTTCTAAGTGGTTTCTCCTTATTGCTGTCTTCTTTTTTCATCTAGCTTCTTTGGCAAATGTTTTCTACATTTTTTCTACATGTTACTAAGCCTTTGCAGTCTTTGTAAAACTGCACTGTGTTTATAAAACTGCACTGCTTTCTAAAAGCTGCTGAAGGCACCGCAGCTTTACAAAGACAGCATAGAGTTTTGAAGACAGGGCAGCTTTACAGAGACAGTCCAGCATTCTAAGAACAGTGAGATTTACAAAGAGAGCACTCGAAGACATGTGTAGGAAATGTTCGCTGAAGAAGCTGGATCTGCAAGAGACAGCAAGGGGCTTTTGCTTTGGCTGCGGCAGATGGACAAAAAAGGAGAAAAGTCATGGCAGGGAATTGGGAGAGAAGGCAACTGGGCAAATGAATGTTTAATAGCACTTGCTGTTGATGTGGGCTGGTGCCTATCGGGCTGGTACACCTGAGGCTTCCAAGGATATGGCAAACAGCCCCAGAACCGTATGATTATGGGGCTGCTCGGCGTACTGCTAAGCAAGGTGCAAGCCATTTAAAGAACAAAGATGGGAGAAATAGGTGTGGTGGGGGGAGTTGCAGGCAGTGCCTTACCTTACTGAGATTCAGGATTTGGAAGGACCAAGCCTGGAATTGCTTGGATTGGGATTGATAATTCGCTTAAAGACCCTTGATTCTTGATTAACAATTGCACTGAAGGGTGTGTGTGGAATTGCTGCTGTAAGTTTGTGTGGACAATGTACAATTGTGATCATAAGTCAAGGACAACCTGTACTAGAGGGAACCAAGAGAAGATGGAAAAAGTGCTTTTGCAAACCAATCTAAGAGAAAATTTGTCAGGATCTGGTTACCTATTTTGTCTAACCTCCTGTTCTTTTTCTACTGTCTTTAAAGGATGGCATGAACTGGGTCTGCAGAAATGTCAATGCAAAGAAGAAGTAAGTCAAGCTGAGTTGCCTGGAACTAGAGAAACAGCAAGAGCCAAACATGCTAGCCAGCTGCTAGTGTCTGACCAAATATTGTTCCATCTGCCTGCAGCTACAGCTGTTCAGACTGGTAACCGTAGCTAAGCCTACTGCTTCTATAGGAACTTTATCTGTTGACTAGTGTCATCCCCATCCCCATGCAAATCTTTCTTTCATCCTTTTTGAAAAGTAAATAGTATTAAGGGTCTCCCTGTTGTTCATACTAGCAGTGAAAATAGGAATGGATTGCAGTCTGACATAGACACTTCTGATGAGTTCCACAGAGGTCAGATTATTACAGCAATATATATCAGTGGCTACATCCATTCTGAAATCACTCAAGATCCTTCCCTGGTCCAGTTCAGAACTTTTCTCATTGTCCAATAAACTGATCTTTTGTTCAAGCAAATGCTTCAATTTTAAAATATACATACCACATTGCTTACAAGGCACTCATCTGGCCATATGCCCAAGGGTCTGTCTTTTTTTCACAACGACATCTATAAAACTCAATTGGAATGAAAAAGCAACAACTCATGCAAGATGCCATAATTTGATGAAATAAAACAACATGTTTGTAGTGGTTGTTATTATATTTATATTTGGCCTAAACATTCTCCAAATGTCAGATTTCACTAAGTGTTTTTGGAAGTTCAAGCTTATTGCATTGTATTAGTCCTTGAAAATAGATTTTTTAAAAAAATAGTGAAAGTAACTCAAAGCTCAAAATCGTATACAAGAAGTTAGTAACAATGGGCTTTGTCATGTTCTGAAGGGCTTTGATGCAAAATTTGATTCAGTATACCTGAAATCTATAAAGTCAATGAACTATATCTGGTAATACAAGCAGTAGATAAGTGTGAAGTGAAAGATTTTGTCCATTTTAAGGAGTCATGACCTTACGTATTTTTTGGTGAGTTAGTATAGTTTCCCACCATTCTCATTTACATTTAATATTGCTAACTCCGCAGGAAGTCATTGTCTAGGTGTCTGAAATATTGAAATTTGTCAAAGATTTATCTTTGGCCATGAGAATGTTGTTGCATCAAAATGAAGAGCAAGAGAAGAGAATCGTAAAGAATCAATAATATTCTAAATATATTCCCCAGAAAGACACATGATTTAATAAATCTTAATGTGCTGCCACAGTACCAGTATATGCCGTAAGTTACTGCTTCTTGCCTCTTAAGTTATCATTTAATGGGGTACTCTTTTGTGCAAGAGATCATTTGCAGAATGTAGCCAGATTGTAAGGCTGAAAGAACTATGGAAATTGAAACGTTCCATCTTGTTCCTGAAGGAAGTCAGACTGTCTTACTGATCCTCAAACCATGGGCATCTCTTGTGGAGAGCCAGACAGCATTAGCTTCTTTCAAATATTCTTTATCCAATCACTATCTTGTGATCCTTGCTCATAGCTTACTGTTTCTGGGGTGGGATGGGGCAGATATTTTCCTCCTTGGTATCTTAAAACAAGCACAAATTGTAGATTACATATATTAACTCTCTGTCTGACCTGCTTCTGCTGGTTTATGAGAGATCATAAGCAAACATTAAAAGAAGTAGGAGGTATAAAATGAAGTTTGTGTAACCATCTAAATACTTCTAGGGAAGCAACTTTGCTAATTAAATGCATGCTCCAATTTCTAGGTTTTTTTTAAGAGTATTTCATTTTACGGTAGATATGCCATAATATACAACAGCTAAAATGTTGCTTGCCATTTTAAAATAAAACAAAAATGATGTGTAATCCTTTAGTCCAAATATCAGAGGCTCATGTCAATCAATTCAAGAATAGGTATATTATATATTTCTCTTATATATCAAGCTCTTCATCTCCAGAATTCACTGTTGTGTTGGAAATACATTCTATTCCTATGCAGTTTGACCTTCAAGCACACTTTTCAGCTCTCAAAATTTTTGGATACAAAATTTCCCATTTTTCTTAATGCATTTCTTGCTGAGAATTTTGTTGAGAAGGATTTAATTGGAATAACCAGAAAGAATCAGTATGCTCTGTTGAACTCAGCAAGCCCCCAAACTCCGGTGTTAATGCACCTATCAAGTTTTATTCATTCTGAACTAAGAAAATATTTGAAGCACCCCCTCCCCCCAAGATGGAATTGGCCTAATGGCCAACGTAATGGCTTAGTGGATAAATGCCTCGTGAACAACACGGAAGAAGTGATAATTCATGGAACAATCTCTGGTTATTCCTTATAAAATGAAAATGCTAGCAGAACACAGCATTCGTTAGCTGTTCTTAAATCAATCTCCACATGGCCAGCTTTTTAAAAAATTCTCTTACTGGTCCTTATAATATTCCCCAGTGAGCAATATGCAATATGTATGGTACAATGTGTAAAAGCCATACTATGAGTACTTGGCAAGTTGTTTTTCCAGTAAAATATTATCTCTTTTTTATTAAACTGTGTTGATATATTTAAAGGTAGGTCAGAAAAGTTGAAGTGTAGCTTGAGACACCTGATTTAACATGTTAAATTTAACATGTTAAAACATACTTAAAAGCATGATTCAAATGTGGTTTAATTGTTTATTTTCATCACACACAGCTTCCTTACTCTCTAAGCAAACATTTTCTCATAAGATCATGTCAAATGCTGTATAAAGCCATGCCTGCAAATGTTATCTAGCACACTTTTCTTTTTTTAATTTAAAAAACACACAATTTTATAAGTTCTTCTTTTCTGAAGTTAATGAAAAGTCTGATGAAATTTGGTAATATCAAACCTCTCTGTATACATTTAGATATTTGGCAAACCTGAATTAAATTTGGAAGAAATAACTAAGACTTTTTGATTGTCTATCATTTTTCTAATAAATTCTCTATATTATTTCTTTTAATGAAAATGGTTGGGAGAATAGTGTGTGAAACTGACATAATGTTTCCATTTATTTATTTGATCCTAAAGTGGTATTTTTTATTGTTTCTGTATGCTAATGCCAATTCATTTACTATGCCTGGTTATCTGTAATGATGTCTATGGTCTTTGGATTTGTGCATATTCTCTAGATAGTAAAAGCAATGGAACTTTTTATCATGTTTTGAGTGGCTCAGGTGTGTTACAATACTAAATGTGCTTGTCAGAAGAACATCCCATTTAATCAATTATATGTACTGCCACATAAAAAGTTTAGTACAGCTTTCCCAAACTTATTACTCTCTAGATAGGTTGAACTGCACCTCCTATTATAGGTATTGTAATTCAGTACAGTTGGTGGAGGTGGTGGAGGGAGAACCTGGCTTAGTGTGTTTGCTAGGATGACCAATAGATTGTTGAGAGAGCTTCAACACCTCCTTTTTCATTTTTACCCCATTAAATCACAGTTATTCCTGCAATATTCAGGGCTGCTATATAAAATAGCTAATACAAAAAGACCCATTCTATTATTTTATGGAAAACTCTATGTATCTATCATATTTGTCCAATTCTAGTTATAGTGATAAATAATATTCATGATGACTTGTTATCCCAGAATATGGTTATAGATGCACTTAATACAGTAATAATAGTACTGCATTTATACTAGCAGCAGCAGAGCAGCAACAGCAATCATCATATCAGTGTCATTATCCACCATTTCACCTTTCTAAAAGAACTCAGGTATCTTACATAGGACCGCTTTATGCCCACAACAATAATCTGTGGATTAGTGTGCTGGGAGACTGACTGACCCAAAGTTTTCCAATGAGTTTTGTAGCTGAGGATAGACATCAATATCTTAACTGCTACGTAGCTTTGAATTGGAATGCTTGAAGCAAAACTTAGTTTTGGTTGTGCTGGTGTTCCAGTTTCAAAACATTAACATTAACATGGAATGTGTGTCTGACACAACATTGCCCTAGCCACCATCCCGGATTATAAACATGGACAAGATTTTTATTTATACACTTATTTATTACAATTATTAAGAATGGTGAACATCTTCATTCATAAGAGTGTTGTTGAAAGTTATCAGGCAGATGATCTGCTGGCATTTATTTTCCCAAAATGGATTTGATAAACTAAAGATAATGTATTTATTTATTTATTATTATTTATTTATTACTTAGATTTCTATGCCGCCCTATTTAGTCCATGAAGGCAATAGAGTAGAAAAAATAGGATTTTCATCTTTCCTGTCCCTGTACTATAAGCACAAATTTGTTCTATAGATTGTTTTAATAATGAAAAAAATCTGTTTTAGGATTGGAAAACTTCCCCAAAGCAGAGGTTTTTTTTTACATATTTTATTGGTTTTAACTATAACAATCTCTAGTGCCTAGTGTACAGCGTGTTGTCTTATTTTATGTTTTAATAAAAGAAAAAAAGACAATAATAATCAATTAACAAATCAGTAACGATTAAGTTTGATAATTCCATAATTAATATATTAATTAATCATATATTTCTTTGATCTTCCCTTCTCCCGTTTATATTCTCCTTCAACCTTAAATAAAATGTAATTCTTTATATTTTCAATATATAAATAGTTAAATATAAACACATTTTTATATTTATACAAATAATAGTGATCTCTATGTATAACATTTTGTTGCTTATATTATTCTTATAATCACCATCTCATTAATTCACCATGCATCCTATTTTTGTAATTTTTGTTAAGCTTAATTTCTCTTATATTCAATCCAATTCTTATCAGTCATAATTTTTTCATATGTTAGTCATCTAAATGTCCAAATTTTCTCTATCGTGCATTATAGAAATCCTGTACTTATTATCTATCTTATAATATCTAGGCATAACATCCTTTTCAATCAGTTTATATCACTTATATTATATTTGTAAAGATTTTATTGGTTTTTTTTTAATCAACATATGTTAATTTTTCCAATCAACAAGTTGTCTGGAGTTTGCTATGCTAATACATGTTCAATTCCTAATCCTTCATTCTTTCCTCTAGCCAAGAATAAAATAGGTTCCAAATTTGATAGTAGTCTGTATCTTCTTTATCTTTCAACCTCATAGTTAATCTGTCCATCTCTGCACATTCCAATATTTTCCTGATTGTTTCTTCTTCTGATGGTAGTCCTTCATTCTTCCAGTATTGTATATCATTTATATTAATAAAAGTTATACCAACCCACTATTTTTACATTTCATATATTGTAGAACATACTATATTACTTAAATCTCTTATCCCTCTTGTTATAGGGCCCCTTTATGTTCAAGGTTCTCTATTCTTTTAACCATATTCAAACAAGTGTTTGTTCATATAATAGTCCATCTGGTAGGGCGAGTCAAATCTCTTGCATCTGTCTCTGGTCTTCTTTTGTCGGTTAATGTTCCAAGTTGATATAATCTGCTTACACATCAGTTCCTGTATTTTTGTAAATGTTGGGAATACAAAAGATGAAGTAAGTAAGTAAAATGTATACTTTCTGTCTCCCAAACTCTGATAGTTCTCCTAAAAATTCTATAGGCCATTCCGTTTTTATTGTATCAGAATCTTGTAGATTTTTTCCTGTTTATATTAGATTGTAATTCTTTTCATTTGTTGTTTCATCAATGTGGTCGTATTCTTCTAATTTGTGGTCTCTTATCTGATTTGTTTGTTCATTTGTTGTTATTTCCTGGGTGTTTTTTAATTGTAGATTTAAATTAGAAATATGCTTATTTAAATCATCAAAGTTGTTTCGAATTTCCATGTGATCTGAATCTATTGCCATTTGTATTTGTCCTAACATTGCATTTATTTCCTCCTGGAAAGTATTTGTCTGTCTTGAAATATCATTTCTGAAAGTCGTTGATTTTCCAGGCTAAATCCTTCAGGAGAAAATAGTGAATGTGGCGTCCTATCATTTTTTGATACATATACGGTATCCATGTTGTCTCCCCCTTCAAATAATCTTTCATCAATGTTTTAATTCAAGGGTCAATTATCAGTCAGTTCAAAATTACAGTTCAGTATGTTGAGTCACTTTAAATCCTTCCTGTAGATTCTCCTTTAAAAGATTAGACAAGAGCCGAAGTTTTTCTTTTCCATAAACAGTTCTTAAATTCAAACAACAGTCCAGTTGTTTTTTTTTCCTTTCAGACACCTTTTAATCTTATAGCTGGCCTAGCTCTTCCTTTGTTCCCAGCTGTCTTCAAGGTTATTTGCAATTCAAAGGAACAGATTATTCTTTATCTCTGAGCATTCTGCCAGTTTCTGAATCCTTATTGTTAGTGTTCTATACTCTGATTCTCCACTAGGTGTCAGCAGTTATTTTTTTCAGGTTTTTTTTTCAACCAAAAAGTTATTTTTTGTTATGTATTTTTTGTAATTCCATCAAAACACTTTAGGGTATAATCTTGACAGTTGTTTAGTTCCTAAATTTATGCAGACTGTACTATTTTAAATTAAATTTTAGTATATCTCTTTCCTCCTTAATATTAATTTGCTGCTTCCGTCTGTAAGGGAATAGGGATATAGTCCCCTCCCTTCCCTTCTGGAGGTTTTCATGCTTTGGGGATCTTAATCAAGGATTCAATTAGTAGATAGAAGAAAGAAGATCAATTCTTTCACTGATGTTCAGGTTTGTGCTCTTGGACTTCAGCTGCAAGTAGCTTGGGCTAGACGCTGATCGGGTCGGAGGACTTCCCCCAGATCGAACGAAGCGATTGCTGTTGCTTCGTGATCAATGGAGCGTCCCTTCTCCACAGTCACCTCTTCTCGGCAACTTCGGACCCATGTAGAGTCCCCCTGGTAGGACAAAACCAGCCCTGGGGAGTGGAGCTTCGCTCTCCCACGACCAAGTGCTATGGGCGCAAGACCGGAAGTCCCCCAAAGCAGAGCTAAACTGAGCAGCTCTGTATATACTAACATTTACTATGGATAATCCAAGGTTCCTTTCCCTTTTAATTTTTTTAAACTTTTTAAAAAATGTTTTATGGGTATGACATAGCCTAGATTGCATTATTTAGAAGGAAAAAGGAGGAAGGATAGCTAATGGATAAACCTCTGCTGCTTACATTTCTAAACATGAATTACTCTAACTTCTCATGAGACAATATTTCTGCCCAATGAAGCCCATATATGTATCTGGCGTATAGTTGAGGATTGACGTGAGGAGTGAAGAATGTTTACCAAATTTGACGTATACAAAGACTAATACTTACGGTTGTATTTTATGATTTATGATGAATGCTTCTTAATATGATATTATGATTAATGTTGATTGCTTTAATAAAAAAAATTTTTATAATAAAAAAAAAGAGTTGAAAAAGTAACCAAACTCTTGCTATAATTAGAATCAAGAGCTTGCCAGGATTGTAAGTATACTAAATAGTAACTCTCTCTCAAGTAGCATTTATTTGTGGACTCTTGACAGATGAAGCTGCCGCTGAGCAGTTCCTATCAACAACAGTCAACAGCAACCCAGTGATGGATACTATTCAGAGAAACAGAGCTGCAGAGAATTAGCTATTGCTAATTATGAATTCATAGATTGTACCAAGCTAAGGATAGAGTGAAGGAGGATATGTGTTCAAGCCTGGAGCCCAAGTGTGCGATGGAGCTCATTTGTTGTGTTGTGTTGATTTATATTTTTATAATTTTTCTGTATTCTCTGTGTTACAGCATTATGTGTTTTAGATACCTTTTGTATCATTTTTATTACTGTTAATCACCCAGAGTCATTTATTTGAGATGGGTGGCCAGATACATCTATATAAATAAAAAGCTTCAGCTTATGCCAGGGATGAATTAGTTGTCAACGCTGTACACTGTATATTCTTGCTTTGACATTAGTTCTAGCAGATAATTTTCAGGATGGTCTTTCTAATGCAGGGCTTTTCAACCTTTTCACCCATTGTACCACTTTTAGGATATGGCAGTATCCGAGTACCACCAGTCACCTAGCAAGGTGTCAAAAACTTGATGACCAAAAAAAAAAAAAAAGGAAAAAAGTGATAAAGTACAGGTAGTCCTCAACTTACAACAGTTTGCTTAGTGACTGTTCGAAGTTACAATGGCACTGAAAAAAGTGCCCCCCAAGGCACAGCCGAGCAAGACACCTGCCTGCCTGCCTGCCTGCCTGGCGGCGCTCTCATTCCCCTCCCCCGCTACCACTTTTCTAGGATGGTCGCGTACCACCTGCCAGGTACCAATGTACCACAGGTGGTACCCGTACCACTGGTTCAAAACACCTGTTCTAATGAAATGCAGGATGAACTAGCTCATCATCACACATTAAAGAATTTAGAGGAGCTTTTTCAATGTTGTACAACTATAAATAAAAAAATGAGAAGAGCTGAGGCAAATGAAGAATAAAAAGAAGAAAATATTTCGTACCCTTTTTATGTCCATTTCCTCTCCCCTTCTTCATACCTTTGGATCCTTCTGGGATGGAAGTAATGCAACTCAGAACAAACAGATCTCCTTTGCCAGAAGTGGAGATATAATACAGAATACAACTTTATTGTGGGATTTTAATGTATTTTGCACGATATTGCTGTGTTAAACTTTCTCTCACTCAAATCAGATTTGAAGTGTTTTACCTGTGGGATCAAGGATCAAGTTGCTAGTAAGTGTCCAAATTGTTTCAAATCTGAGAATTCAATCCCTCCCTTTGAAGACCTTGGGGGGGAGGGGGAGTCAGTTTGGTCCAGTGGTTAAGGGACCAGGATAGAAAGCAAGCGACCATGAATTCAAGTCCACCTTAGCCATGAAAGCCAGTTGGGTGACTTTGGGCCAGTTACTTTTTCTAAGCCCAACCCACCTCACAGAGTTGTTGTGGTTAAAATGGGAGGAGGAAGGTGTGTTGGATATTACCACCACCTTATTTGTAAAAATAATAAAAGCAAGACACAAATAAATAATAAACTAAATAATGCTCAGATATCTAAAACAAGAAGCAACTTGTTTTAAATGTGTATAATTTTACAGACATAACCTGGATCTGAAATAATTTTTTTCTACATTATTAGACTTGGAAGCAATGACAATTTCCATTGATAAATCATGGTACAGCAATGTACCTTAACCTGTCAGACAGTTTACCAGATTTTTTTTTTCCCAAGGTTGAAAGTTTATTTTTATTTTTTTTTATAAAAATTCTTTTATTAAAACAATCAACATTGAGCATAAAAATCTATTATGCAGCAATCATCATGACACCTGGTATACAATACTAAGTATTAGTCTTTGAAAACGTCTGAGTTAGTAAGCCTTTTTCCCCACTCCTCGCGTCTAGCCTCAACTATACTCCTGTTACATTTTATTTTGATTGGTGTTTCCCCTATCAGTTTCAATATTAATGTGATCAACATTAAACATAAGATCCTATTGCTAAGCAATCATCCTAGAACATAGCATACAACATTAGGTATTAATCTTTGTAAACATCTGTTTTAGTAAACGTTCTCCCCTCCTCCCTTACATCTTCAAGTATACTCCGAATACATTTTGTTTGATTGGTGTTTCTCTTATATATGGTCTATCTACTGTATCTAGTCTATCGCATATTGTGCGTTTGCGCTTCTGAGTTGACTTCATCCCATTACTAGTGCAATCTTTTATGGTCCCCAACCCGAGATCCTGAGGTAAAAGTTTCATATCCTGAGGTTTTTATTACCCTCTGGAATCCTTGCAATTGTACCAACCTTGCAACTTCTTATTTGCATGTCCTCATTGTGTTGGGAATTAATTGGCTATTGACTTATATGGGATAAAGAATTTTTTGTCTTTTTCATCCCCTTAGTTCCAAAATCATCATTTACAGGCAGTAAAGTTCATTTATCATATTCACTGTTCATTTATCCAATTTACCTGATTTACCCATTGTAGCTCAACCCTCCTGTTTTAATGGATAAATATGTTGACAAACTTGGAACAGAAAGGCCGGCACATTCCCCAACCTGATTCCTGTGACTGGTTCCAGGAATTCAGATCTTTGCTAAATAGCATCCTATGCCAGCACAATAATTCGCTTATCTAAAAAAATGTATTGATGATACCTAATAGTATATTTTGACCCCAGGCTATCCACATGACACTGTCCCCATGTCTGCAGGCTATCTAGTGTGTCAATTGCAACTATTGCTGGAACAGGAGCCCTTTTGACAATCACCTCAGAAATGGAATATTGCATTCTCCATGAGGTTCTACATGAGAATCTCCTTGAAGACCACTCAGAAGCTATAGCTGGTCCAGAATATAATGATGGAAGTAGCAATAGGCATGCCAAGATATGCCATGTGGAATCACTGCTCTTTGAGCTTGCCAGTAAGCTTTCTGGTTCACCTCATGGTGTTAGTTATTACCATAAAACCTGGTTATTTGGTATTTCCAATAGTTTCTACCTATCTGGTAAGATTTGGCAGGAGGTGCACCCCATGTACCCTCAATATCTATCTGGATACAATGTATCTTCTCTGTTGGAATGCCTGTCCCCCAGAATAGCATCACCCTGAGATCCATAAGGATTCCACCCTGATGATGTTCAGAAACTCATTGACAATTTATTTATCCTACCCTATCCTAGGATAGGGTAGTTGCTGAATGCCTGTAGGATTTTTTATTATTATATAAGCTTTTCTTCTGGAGACATATCATCTGTTCCTTTATTATTTCTTACTTTAAATGTTTCAAATCCCCATTGTCTCTTATTCATGTAAATAAATAATAGTGGAGTCCTTGATGCTCTCTGAGCTTGATTCTTTGTTGCAAAGGTTTTGTTACCTGGCTCCTTGGTAGTTCCTTAATTAGGCTGTTGTTTATGGTGTTTGTTTATAGTTAGGCTGTTGTTTAGAGTAGTAACCAACAGTCTAATCAAGGAACTACCAAAAAGAAAACAATACCACTGACAGGGCAAGCTATAGTATTTAAACAAATAGCAAACCTCACTCCTTTCTAGCACTGAAGATTTTACATAGTCAGGTAATGAAGAGTCCGCAAGCAAACAACCAAGCTCAGAGAACACCAAGGACTTCATAGTTTAACCCTGAGATACATATATTCTATTAGTAATAATTGTATAATTAAATAAAACAGGCATGAGAATAACTAGAAAGGTTAGTAATGAATGGATAAACATTGAGCACAAAGAAATATGTGGTTGTCCTATGTATCTGTACATAGGTTGGCCTATGTATCTGTGGATAAGTATATACAAAATGCTAGTATAGACATTAGCTCTGTGTCAATTGAAGATGTGAGTAAATGTGTACTTTTCTATCAAAAATAGTTCCATGTGATTTTCAAACCTGAATAATTTTCAGTGAATGTTAGACTGTATAATGCAATTATGAGAAGATATGAAAATTAATGAACTGAAGTCCAAGAAAGTTGTATTTGACAGGGGAGATTAGAATGAATAATTGCAAGCTATCCATGAATGGTGAAAATTAGAGCAAGTAAATGAAGTGGTATATATTGGTAGAATGTTTATTAAAGAAGGGGAAATTGATGGAAAAACCTTAAAACATGCAAATGCTGGCAGAAAGGTAATAAGTAGTATTTGATTTGTTGCAATGAATCCAAGTTTCTTAAAAGAAATAAAAATATAAAACCAGCCTTCAGCTCATTTTGTTATATGGAAGTAAGAACTGTTTTACTCTATAACTGGAAAACAAAGATAAGAAAATGCAGTGGGAATATATTACTTAAGAAATGTGTATGGTAAAGCGAAGATAGGTTCAAGAATGAATAAGTGATGAATACATATGAATCGAACAATATAAAAGAAGCACACTGAGTGGTATGCTCATACAGAGAGAATAAATGAGCATATAAACATATCAAGGAAGAATAAATAGATTGAGAAGAAAGAGGAGAGTCGTGCCTGAATGAAGTTCATGAGTTCCTGAAAAAGGAAAGTGAATGTGAGAACTTTACAAAACAAAGGGCAACATATGAATTAATATGTGGACTTGATGGCTTTTCTACCAGGATAGAAAAGAATGTATATAAATAGTCATGGTACAAACCAGATTTAGTTATCTTTCCTTTTCTCCACCTCCTCCAATTTCTTTTGTTTATAACTCTTTTTCTGGGCTTTGGACAATGTACTTACCAAAAAAAGAAAATGTGATGTTAGTATACAGTGTGCATTTCTTTGAAAACAATGTAATGTGGATAGAGGCCACATAGACAAATGCATATTTGAAGATAGAAATTGAATAAGTAAATAAAGATGTATCTGATGTGCACACTTCAGCTGATGAATGGTATTTGCACAAGAGTTCCTGCTATGTGCATTTTTTTATCTAGATTGGAATATAAATTTATTTACATGTTAAAATATCTGAAGCATTCAAAGTATGACTACCCTGCATAAGTGAAACCTCCAACAAATGGCACTTATGTAATAACAGCATCCTGTCATTTACAAATTTATTAGATTTTGACATGTGAAATCCTACGCAAGTATACTTCTGTGCAGAAAGTATCTTCATTTGTAAGACAATTGCAACCGAATCTGCATATGCCCAGGAAATACTGTATGTCATTGAGTAATGATGGAGCAGTGCTTAAATAGAGACTCCCCTGGTGAGTTCTAATTTTATAATGCATGGGGTAATGATTAGCGACAAGAGGTATGAGCTTAAGATGCTGCTGTCCTATCCTAGCTTGACTTCACATTTGTTGAATTGTGTTCATCAAGCTATGACTAATGTCAGCTGTACTTTCACAATCTGAGTGGATAATATATGCTGATTTAGTTCATCTAAACCACAGCTGAAACTCTTACCACATTATAGTTTAGTGCAAAACATAGCCTATTCACTACCCGAGATAAAGTTTGTGTGAATACCTTTAAGCAGTAATACACCATATAAATGTTAACTGCTATTTGGTCTGATGCTCTCTTTGTACTTGTTTTAAAAAGTTTATAACAACCACTGTAAGGTGGAGAGGATACCTTGCCACAAAATTAAGTTCAGAATTTAATATATATATTGAAAGAGAAATGTTAATAAGCAACTGGGATATAAAACTATTAGGAATGGCATGATGTCAAATCTCTATAAGAAATAGTCTGATTTAATCTGGGGGAAGGGAGGGTTTTTCCCTCACTCTTAAGAGTTTTTAAGTCACTTCCAGTTCTCCTGATGGTTTGGATATGGAGAAGGTTCCATTGGCACATACATACCCTGGGAGTAGTTGAACTTGTCACAGTATTATTTATTGTTTGCTTCCAGGTTTCTGCACTTCTTTCTCCTGTTGCTTTTTGCAGTAGAATGCCATGTAATTTATGACAAGTTTGTTCTGTGACCTTGTTTGTGTGGCAGTCGGGGAGAATTATATCCCAAAGCTTTTATATTTACATGATAGATTGGGTACTCTTAAAATGACAAGGATTTGGTTTGGCCCTGTATGTTTTACCTCTGAACTGAGGAAGAACCACAGGCATGTTTTATTACTGTGGGTTTTGATGCATCTCTATTGTTTGGACTCAAAAAACACCTATAGCCTTGACGAAGCCCTTCAGTGCACTATAGACTGCATTATTGTCAGTTTTGACTCCAGCAAACCTTCCTGAAGATGCCAGGCAATCATTCCTTTTACCTCCTTCCCACTCTGCCAGCTACTATACAGGCAAAAACATTTCAGCTCATACAATCCCAGCCACCTTGCAGTGAGCTTCTTTGCCAGCTGACTAAATGCTATTGGATGAGATTATTTTTCTTTTAATTGTCCTTCAAAAGTGGAACTCAGGTTTGTATTTAAGACTCTTGATTTGGCTGATTAAGTAACTTAGAATGCACAGTTAGAATTTTAGATATAGGGTTGTGTGTATTTGATATACACAGATGTGTGGGGGGGGAGAGGGAGAGAGAGAGAGAGAGAGAGAGAGAGAGAGAGAGAGAGAGAGAGAGAGAGAGAGAGAGAGAGAGAGAGAGAGAGAGAGAGAGAGAGAGAGAGAGAGAGAGAGAGAGAGAGAGAGAGAGAGAGAGAGAGAGAGAGGAGAGAGAGAGAGAGAGAGAGAGAGAGAGAGAGAGAGAGAGACTGTTTTGCTTATGGTGTATAATACTGCCCAAATATATTTATCCTTAGCTTAAAAATGCAGGTGTTGAATATTTCTCTGAAGATGAGCAGTTTAATTTATGTGGACAAACAGAGCCACAATCGAAGAGGGGACACAACACCTGAAAGCAGCATCAAATCTGCACAAAAGCTGGAAGGTATTGCAACAACAATTATGTCTTTGTCTTCCTTTACTGCTCTGTGTTTGAACACTGAACAGCAAAAGTGTAAAGATAGAAAAATAACTGAGCAACTTGGATATGTCCACCCTCATCTTGCCCTCTGACACTGCTGTCTTCAGACAGGTGCAGACCATGGGGAGAATTTAAGTTATGTCCAACAGATTGAGCATCTCTACAGCTGGGCAAACATGTCCTGAGCTGTTTGGCACCAAAACAGGACTTTTATTTTTACTCCCCTGTAAATTTTCAACAGTCACACCCACTATTTGTGAAACAAAAGACAGCTGAATGATAGCTTAGCGCTGCAAGATGGAAGGGGATTAGATGCTGGAAATGCCCATAAAGAGGGAGTGGAAAGAAGTGTTTCTTTGGTCTGTTTTGAAATCAAATTGTACAAGTCAAAATATGAAATAAATTTGCTAGCTATTGGTCAACGCTGTAATTATTTTAAAAGGAAAGCTGCTGTTATATTTAATATATCATTATTATATTTCTGTCTAACTACAGCAGTGTTTCTCAACCTTGACAATTTTAAGGCATGTGGACTTCAACTCCCAGAATTCCACAGCCAGCATTGCTGGCTATGGAATTCTGGGAGTTGAAGTCCACATGCCTTAAAATTGTCAAGGTTGAGAAACATTGAACTACAGAATACAATACTTCAATTTTGCTCATCAGTTTAACTAAGGCTGGGAAGAGGCAGGGAGACTAGGCAAAGGGACCTCTAAGAAAAAAGGATAGGAGATTCCTCCCTTCTCCTTTTTTTTTATTGAGGTGGGATTAATCTCCAACCAACAAATGGCAATTCAAGTATCTGCACTTTTTTTCCCATTGTCAAGTGACAATAGAGTACAGTGTGTTATTTATGTCTTCATTTTCTTTTACTCATGATTAAACTACAAAGAAAGCAAAAATGGTTTATGATTCTTTAATTTATGATTTGTTTAATTTATTTTTAAATATTTTAATTTTGTACATTATATGTTTTTTTTAAATTTTGGGGCTGTAAACCGCCCCGAGTCCTTCGGGAGAGGGGCGGTATAGAAATTTAATAAATATAATATAATATATATATATATATTCTTAATTTACAGCCATCACTCCATGAAAGATGCATGAAGAAATTCTGTCTTGCACTACTTGTTTCTCTCCAGGGTGATCCAATTGTCCATATCCAGCATTGTGAATAAATTAGTCCATCTCATATGAAGCAGAGAACAAATTTAAGCAAGGTGCTAGAAATACTTGTAAAACAAGTTTAATAAAACAAATCAAGGCGTTTCAAGCAAAGAGCTGCCACAAATGCCATTGGAGAAGGACAGAGTCCCCAGCCAATTTTATCTGAGACAACTTCATTCAACTACAGTAACAATTATGCTAGCATAAAACAAAGCCTCTTGTCTGAGTGCCTATCAACATTCAATTGTTTTGCACCTCACCTCATCCAATGCCCCACCTCAAATTCCAGATTTAAATAGACATTAGATAGACGTACTATATTAATCTGATGCCTATCTAATGTCTCTTTAAATACTCAAAATGTATCTGGTTCACTTTCAAAAACATGTCCCTTTCTCTCAAAAGTTATTTCTACATCTATTCTTGGATAAATATTTTTTTTCTGTTCCTGCATGGGTAAGTCTTTGCTTTTGTGACCCTAAACTACGGGCCAATCTATAGAATTGTTTTTAAGAGCATAGGAATATAAGACGTTTCTATTAAATAATTAATGTATTCATCAATTTAACATAACATTAACTCTTCTGGTTATGGTAGGACCATCCTATCTGGGTTACATAAATCTGGTTGCTTACCAGATGGCACTAAAGAGATATAGACAGCCATTTTTGCTTTCATCTTATGGTAACCTAAATAACAGTTTTTGCAGCCCAAGTATCGTAGCCTTAAGTAGTAATTTTTCATGATCTTAGCAGGAAAGGGTATTATTGTTGAGTGCACAGTCAGGAGAAATTTAGATTGGCATTTTTATCTACCTATCAAGTCTTTCCCAAGGACCTGGAATAGGCAGATGTTGTTTGATGATATTAAAGATATTGTTGCAACTGTTCCAAGTAAATCTGCCTTTTGTAATTGATGGATAGAGATTTTGTCAGTGTCAATGGTGTTCAGATGTACTCTAGATGTTTTGAGATTTACTATCTTTGATTTCTTTTGCCACTATTTTCTCCTTCTATTTTCAAATCTTGTACTTTCTGATTTTCTCCAGTTGTTTTCTACTGTCTCCAGATATTGCAGTGTCCGTTATCCAAACTTTTTTTGTCTTTCTTGTTGATAATTGTTAAGTCTAGAATGTTATATGGCAGATTTGTTTGAATTCTAAAATTCCAGAGCATTTTAGCTTCTTATAATTATTATTTAGAAACAGGGGACATTAGCTATTTAGAATCAACATGTAACTCATATGCTGCCTAATCTTGCAGCAGCATCTTAAATTCAAAATAACCTTTCTTTCTAATATGTCATATCACCACCACCACTTAAACTTTTATTGTGGCACAACAATAAATATATATAAACCTGTAATTATTATTAAAAAAAAAATTTAAAAGACATAAAACACTATAAAATTACAAAATACAATTATTAGAAAAACTGTGATACAGATAGCAGTGGTAGTCATTAAAAGTTTTTGCTACTTAGAAATTACACAGAGAGATAAGATCAGTGTTTCTCAACCCTGGAAAGTTTAAGATTGGATAGACTTCAACTTCCATGCTAGCTGGGGAATTTTGGGAGTTGAAGTCCACCCATCTTGAACTTGCCAAGATTGAGAAACACCGAGTAAGATGATGGTACTTGCCATTTGAGAACGATCATAAATTGGAGGATTGGATCTAGGCTAAAACCGGTTTGAAAATCAATATACTAGATACATTGTTTAAAATGATTCCTGGCATTTTCAAACCCTAATGGACAGAGGCTTTCCAAGCAGAGTTCTAAGGATTAGACTATGCTGTTAGCTTTTGTTAGCCAAGTTGATGTAATGTGGTCTTGGAGGACTAGTGGAACCAGACCACAGGGAAAAAAAATCAATTTCAACAAGAAATTAAGGGATAGAACCAGTCTCTGGCACCCACAGAAACAATATCGGTCTTTAACTGTGAAACAACCTTCTTGATGTATCTTGGAACCCCAGGTATAACTTCTAAGTTGGACTGGATGGCTTCCAAAATATTAAACTTTTTAAAAATACAAACATCATAAAGAAGCTGAGAAATGACCTTGGAGTTCTATTGGGCCACACTGCATGATAAGAGAAATGTATACTCCAAGATAAGAACGCCTAGACTGCTCTGCAGTCCAGATGTGGTAACCTTAAAAGCCTACATGGCTGTAAGAAGCATGTGGGAACTGGCTAAACCTATTCAACTTTGACTCTCTTAAACCAAACAGAAGGCATTAATAGTTTGGTTCCAAGGAGTGATAAATATATTTTAATTACCAAGCTCAAACTCAACCCTGACAAGACGGAGTGGCTTTGGGTTTTGTCTCCCAAGGACAATGCAATCTGTCCGTCCATTACCCTGGGGGGGGAGTTTCTGACCCCCTCAGAGAGGGTCCGCAACTTGGGTGTCCTCCTCGATCCACAGCTAAATCTGGAACATCATCTTTCGGCTGTGGCGAGGAGGACATTTGCCCAGGTTTGCCTGGTGCACCAGCTGCGGCCCTATTTGGACCGGGAGTCTCTTCTCACAGTCGCTCATGCCCTCATCACCTCGAGGCTCGACTACTGCAATGCTCTCTACATGGGGCTACCTTTGAAAAATGCTCGGAGACTTCAGGTAATGCAAAATGCAGCCGCGCGAGCAGTATTGGGCCTGCCTAGAAATGCCCATATCTCGGCATCACTCCGCGAGCTGCATTGGCTGCCAATTGGTCTCCGAACGCAATTCAAAGTGTTGGTTATGACCTATAAAGCCCTACATGGCATCGGACCAGGTTACTTACGGGACCGTCTGCTGCCCCATGAAACCCAGCGACCGGTTAGGGCCCACAGAGTCGGCCTTCTCCAGGTCCCGTCAGCCAGACAGTGTCGCCTGGCGGGGCCTAGGGGAAGAGCCTTCTCTGTTGCAGCCCCGGCCCTCTGGAATCAACTCCCCCCGGAGATCCGTATTGCCCCCACCCTCTCTACCTTTCGCAAATTACTGAAGACTCATCTTTGCCGACAGGCCTGGGGCAGTTAACACCTGGCCCCAGCCAGTGTATGTATGTTTGTATGTCTGTTTGGATGATTGGTCTTTTAATTGACGGGTTTTACAATGTTTTTTATATATTAGATTTCTACATGTAGTATTTATGTTGTGAGCCGCCTTGAGTTCTTGAAATAGGGCGGCATAGAAATCTAAGTAATAAATAAATAAATAAATTAAGAAATGGAGCCAGTTATCAGAAATATTTGTGCTTCTATTTTCCTTCTCTCTTTCTTCTCTCCATGGACTACTATTATCCCTTGAGTGACTGAGTGGATGACTGCAAGCAATTCCAGAATCTCTTGGATGGGATTTATTTTAATATGGTTTCAAATCCTAGTTCTATATATAGTAAATGCCTTGGGGACTTTGGCAGGAAGTAGGTACTGAGAAAAGGGCAGGAAAATGCAGTTCTGTTCATTCTGATTTTTGGATTGTCTTAAGGATATGAGATTAAACCACATATCCTGCTAACAGAACAATCTAAGTGATCCACGGATCTGCCTTTTCTTTCTTTCTTTAAAACATTTATATAAATCAAAAATGTTGTCTAGTATGTTCATGAAACTGCTGATAACGTTATCAACTCTTTTTTTTAAAAAAAATTACATCTTAGTCAATTGGGGAACTTCAATAAAGTGGATGAAAGTCAAAAAGCTCAAGATTAGGATTACACCAGAAATGTGCCCATTTAATTATTGTTGGTATTTAGTAGGAAAAAAATATGAAAGCAGAAAACAAAAATAATTCCATTTCTATCTTATCTCATCATAGCTTTAAGACATATTTCCTTACTCTTATATTAAAAGTGAACCAGCAAGGAGAAAATATTTTATGGAGTACAATACGGTGGGAAGTTCAGTTCAGTTTTGCACTCTTTTCTGAATTAAAAAAGAACACCTTTTATATAGCCAAATTAGTATATGCATGTTTTAATACATCAGAGGGACCTCAATAGATTTCTTTTTTTTTTAGTAAAGAAGTGAAGCCTTTATTTAAATCAGTGTAACATGAGTATATTTACATAGAACTTTTATATATTAAACTACATGTTTAAAAAGAAAGTTATTTCTTGCCCTTTAACCTTTTTTTAAAAAAAAAACATGTATATGACAAGACATTTACCTCCAGTATTCCAAGCTAGTTTAAGAACTATTATGTCAAATATTTATATCACTTTTTCTTCAGACCATTCTCATTCAATCTGATGGAAAATAAATTGCTTTTATTTAGATTTTTTTTGGTAAAAAATTCTTTTATTGAAACAATCAACATCAAACATAAGATCGTATTAAAAAGCAATCATCATATAACCTGCAATACAACACTATGGATTAGTCTTTGTAAACGTCTGGTTTAGTAAACATTCCTCTTATATATGTTCTAACTACTGTTTCTAGTCTATCACATATTGTTCATTCGAGCTTCAGAGGTAAATTCGTCTCAGTAGTAGTGCAATCTTTTATGATCCCTAGCAAAAGATCCTGAGGTAGAAATTCAGTAACCTGAGGTAGAAATTCAGTACACTTTTCCAATATTAAAGCAATCAACATTAAACATAGGATCATATTAAGAAGCTGTCCTCATAAAACCTGAAAATACAGCATGAGGTATTAGTCTTTGTAAATGTCTGGTTTGGTAAACATTCTTCGCTCCTCACGTCAAGCCTCAACTATACACCTGATACATTTTATTTGATTGATGTTTCTCTTATATATGGTCTATCTACTGTATCTAGTCTATCACATATTGTTCATTCGCGCTTCAGAATTAACTTCGTCTCAGTAATAGTGCAGTCTTTTATAATCCCTAACAAAAGATCCTGAGGTAGAAATTCAATAACCTGAGGTAGAAATTCAATCCGCTTTTTCAATATTAAAGCAAACAACATTAAGCATAAGATCATATTAAGAAGCAATCATCATAGAACATAAAATACAACATTAGGTATTAGTCTTTGTAAACGTCTGATTTGGTAAACATTCTTCACTCTTCACGTCGAACCTCAACTATACGCCAGATACATTTTATTTGATTGGTGTTTCTCTTGTATATAGTCTATCCACTGTTTCCAGTCTGTCAAATATTGTTCATTTGAGCGATCTTTCAAATATGCCGATATTTTTGCCATTTCCGCCAAATTTATTACTTTCAAAGTCCATTCCTCCATAGGTGGTATTTCTGGATTCTTCCAGTATTGTCCCACCAACAATCTGGCTGCTGTGATCAAGTTCAGAAATAAGTTCGTCTCTGAGGTAGTGCAATCTTTTATGATCCCTAACAAAAAAAACCTGAGGTAGAAATTCAATACGCTTTTTGAATATAGTTTGGAGTGTCCACCATATCTTCCTCCAGAAGGCTTTGATTTTTCTGCATGTCCACCAAACATGAAAGTATGTAGCCTCCCCATCGCCACACCTCCAGCACTTGGGCTGGGTGTCTGGATAGATGTATGATAGTTTTTTCGGGTCTAGATGCCACCTATAGAACATCTTGTAGAAGTTTTCCCTTAGCTGTTGCGCTTTCGTAAATACTACATTTCTCACCCAGATTTCCTCCCACGTTTCCATCGCGATCGGATGTCCACTTTACCATACAGTTCTTGACTAGCACCGTTTCAGAGTCAATTTCTATTAGTACACTGTACACTCGTTTGATATGCATGATCCCCTGCTCTCTAATCTGTTCAATTAAAGTCTCATCAGTCCGGGATAAGCCCTTCTTCTTGTCTTTATGCCACCTTGACTGCAGTTGTAGGTATGATAGCCAGGTACCTCCTATTCCTTCATCTGCTAGTGTTGTTTGAGGCTTTAAGGAGAACCCATTTTCTTCTTCCAGTACCAGTTTACTGTAGGGCACCACTCCCTGCTCTTGGGATATGTTTACGTCCCCTATTGCGTGTCCTGGGATTGTCCAGATGGGGATCTTGTCATGTAGAAGGTACTTATATTTCCTCCATACCCACAACAACAGGGTTCGTAGTGGGTTCTCCTTGAAGTTCTTGTCCACCTTTTTGTCGTACACCAAGTATGCGTGCCAGCCGAATAGTAGACCGTGCCCTTCCACATTCAGTATTCTTTCGTTCGTCATATTGATCCAGTCACTCAACGCCACCAATGTCGCTGCGTAGTAGTATAGCTTTAGATTGGGCATTTTTAGTCCCCCTCTCTTCCTTGTGTCCTGGATGATTTTTAGTTTTACCCTCGGTTTTTTGCCATCCCAGATAAATCTGTTGATGCCCTTCTGCCAGTTGTCCAAGTCCACATCCTTTTTGATTATGGGTAGCATTTGAAAGAGAAATAGAAATTTTGGCAAGACGTTCATTTTTACTGCTGCTATCCTGCCCAGCAGGGACAGTCGTAGTGTTTTCCACCTTTCCAGATCTGCTTGTATCTTGTTCCACAGCACCTCGTAGTTATTCTTGTATAATTTCGCGTTCGTTGTTTCTATCTCCACTCCTAAGTATTTAACTTTCTTAACTATTTCAAAACCCGTTATTCTTTCCAAGTCCTGTTTTGCTTTGTTGCCTAGATTTTTAACTAGCATCTTCGTTTTTGATATATTTACTTTGAAGCCTGACACCCTACCATAGTCTTCCATTATCTCCATCAATCTCCTTGCTGACTGTACTGGTTGCGACACTGTCACCAGCAAGTCATCTGCAAAGGCACACAGTCTGTAGTCTTGTTGTCTAATCTGTATGCCCTTTATGTCCTCTGCCGCTCTTATCTTGTTCAGTAGAAATCTCCAGCGTTAGGACAAATAGCAGGGGTGACAACGGGCAGCCCTGTCTCGTGCCTCTTTCTATGTTGAATGAGTCCGTTAGGTCTCCATTAACAATGATCTGGCCTGTTTGTTTCTGGTAAATAGCCAGTATGGAATTGAGAAACTGTGTTCCCATTTTCATCTTCCGGACCAAGTTTGTCAGAAACGGCCAATTCAATCTGTCGAAGGCTTTTTCTGCATCCACAAACATAAGAGTGGCGGGTACCTGGTTGTGCCTTTCCAAGTATTCTATTATGTTCAACAACTGTCTCACATTGGTTTTCTTCCGGCGCCCTTGTATAAATCCCCTTTGGTCCGGGTGTATTGTTTTTTGTAGTACAATCATTAATCTATTGGCCAAAAATTTTGCGAAGATTTTGTAGTCTGTGTTTAGTAGTGAGATGGGTCTGTAGTTTGCAGGTTGTGCGTTATCTTTTCCCTCCTTGGGGATTAACGAAATGTAGGCTGTTTTCCAGGACGGTGGGACTTGGCCTCCTTCTTGTATGTTGATAAATAGCTTTCTGAGGGGTTCTAACATCTCCTCCTGGAGATGCTTGTAGTAAGTCGCTGTTATCCCATCCATCCCGGGCGATTTTCCTTTTTTCAGTTGTTTGATCACTGAGTGTATTTCCTCCTTTGTGATTAAGGCATTCAGGGCATCTCTTTGTGCATCGGTGATTGCCAGTATCTTTTCGTTTTGTAGAAATTTATCTATCTCTTTGTCTTGTGTCTTCTCCTCGGCGTATAGCTTTGAGTAGAACTCGGTAAAGGCTTTCTTGATGGTTTCCTGTCGAAATTCTTCCTTGCCTTTGTACTCTATCTTTTCAATTATGCGGGATTTCTGTTTCTTTCTTATGGTATAAGCCAGCCATCAGCCCGGTTTGTTGGCATTGCAGAATGTCTTATGTTTTGCATATTGTATATTCCTTGCAACTTGGTCTGCCATCAACGTGTCAAATTGCTTTCTTAGAATCTTGATTCCTTCTTTGGTGACTTTGTCCTCCGGTCTTTTTATTAATAGCCGCTCCTTCTTACTTATCTCGTCTTCTAACTCCTTTCTTTTTTGTTCTTGTTTGCGACGGTGCCTTTTATTCATGTCCATAAGAATCCCACGCATATATGCCTTGCTGGCGTCCCAAATCATTTCTATAGGTGTTTCATTGTTCATATTTATGTTGAAGAATTCCTTCATAGCATTTTTGCATTCAGCCACCTTTTCTTTGTGTCTAAACAGGTTTTCATTAATTCTCCAGGATCTCCTCTGTTTCAGGCCATGTCTTAATTCCATCCTCACCGGGTTGTGATCTGTTAGTACTTTGGGTAGGATTTTCACCGCGTTTAGACAAACCAGCCAGTCGCTAGATGTTAATATAAAGTTGTTGCATATCTTAATTTTAGAAAAGTGACTCCATTTTAGAAAAGTGACTCCATTTTGAAAAAGTGACTCCATTTTGAGAAAGTGACTCCATTTTGGAAAGGTGACTCCATTTTGAGCCAGGCCAGGAGCATTTGTGCTCTGCAAGTCTGGTGGAAAGTTACTGGGAGAAAGTTCCAGAATATGTCAAAGATGATGGATGTGACAAAGGGAGGGTAGGCAAATGGGAGGAGAAAGGGGAAGGCCCAAACAGTGTGGTGCAGCAAGAAATTCTTGTATTGGCCAAAATGAAACATGTGATGTACATATGTGAGTTAATAAAAGGAGGACCCAGGGATTGTTCTGGGCTCTTCACCCCAAGAAAACCTGTGTCCTGGGTTTTTCTTTATTGGCCCGTGAAGAGACCACCAAGTTGGAGCCCACTGAGCCAAACTCCCGATGCCGTTCCGGGGGACTGAGGCTTAGGAAGCTTCATAGTGGTGACCCCCGATGTGATTCGGGTCGGTGTCGTGTTCCGATGACACCCTTGGCACTCTCATATTTATCTCGTGCACCGCGACTCCTACTAGCTAGGATCGACTTCCTGTGAGTATGGGGGCAGAATTCTCCCAAGAGCAGATAGCACATCTGTGGGTGCTTGGGGGAATCGTCAGGGCATCAATTAAACAGTTAAAAAAAGAACACAAAGTGCCTTCACAAAAAGAATTGAAAAAACTACTGTCATATTTATGGACTCATTGTCCTACATATCCCTTAAAGGGCACTTTGAAATATGAACATTGGATTAAAATTGGTTCATATTTTAATACAGAACCAAGGGCCCCTGCTAATATTCTTCTTACATGGAAAACAGTAGTTGCCTGTCTAAAAATCCATTTCCAGAACCTTTCAGGTTCTCCTCCAATTTCTAAAACCCCCTCTGCCTACTTACCTCCCTCTTCTCCTTCCTGTCCTGATCCACTGATCAATCCAGTAAAAGGCCGGACCATTTTTTGCCAAGAGCCATCCTCCATTTTGTCACCAGTTCACCAGGGCATTCTTCAGGCCCGCATGGAGGGAAATATAACCTCCACTGAGGATCTCATTACAGCTTCGGCCTATCCGGTTGATCTCACTGGTAACAATCCTGTTTTTACCCCATTACCCTTTAATCTTTTGAAAAACCTTAAGTCTGCAGTTTCCACATATGGTCTCAGTAGCCCTTATGTTCAAGAACTCTTAGCATCCATGTCTGCAACTTATACAATGATCCCTTATGATTGGAATACCATTGCAAAAATAATTCTTTCCACTACTCAATATGTGGTTTGGGAGGCAGAGTTTCGACGGGCTGCTACCATGAAATTGCCCCTTATGGCCGCTGCTCTGGCTGCCACACTCGATCAAATAACAGGCCAAGGTGATTTTTCAACTGCACAAGCACAAATTGGCCTTGCCATTCCTATTCTCTCAGCCTCAGGGGAATGTGCTCTGTCTTCCTTTTCTAAACTTGATGACCCTTCCATTTCCTCTCGTTCCTCGTTTGTGGCTATTCGCCAAGGCCCCTCTGAGTCTTATGACTCATTTATTGAAAAATTGCAATCTGCCATTTTTAAGGAAATAGCTAATCCCATAGCAAGAAAGGAAGTGTTGCTAAAATTGGCTTATTTTGGCTTTCACAAAATTACAAGACATTCCCTTCAATCTCATTTCAGATTCACTATATGTTACTCAGATTGCCATGAATATTTTTGACTCTTACCTTTCCCCCACAGTGGAGCCTCACCTGCTTTCTTTGTTTTCTGCCCTACAAAATTGCATTCATAGTCGGAAACATCCCTATTTTATTGCACACATCAGGAGTCACCAAGGCCTCCCTGGTAGAATTTCTGAAGGCAACTCTATGGCCGATCAGGCTAGTAGAGAACTCCTTGCCTTATCTCCACTCACCCCATGGGAAAGTCATTCCTATTTCCACCAAAATGCATTAGCCCTAAAAAAGGAGTTTTCCCTCTCCATGCAAGAAGCCTCTGCTATTATCCAACAATGCCCAACCTGCAGTTTGCAGTCTCATTCTGTGCCCTTGGGAGTTAATCCACGGGGACTAAAAACTTGTGAGTTATGGCAAATGGATGTTACTCATTATCCGACATTTGCCCCATGGAAATATTTACATGTTTCCGTGGATACTTATTCTGGTTTTATCATGGCTACCCCCCAAAGAGGGGAAGCGGTAAAACATGTAATCAATCACTGTATTCGGTCCTTTGCAGTGGGAGGACGCCCAAAATGCTTAAAAACGGATAATGGACCAGCTTATTCCTCTTCGGCTCTTGCCGCTTTTTGTAATACTTGGGGCATTGTTCACAAATTTGGCATACCATATAATTCACAAGGTCAGGCAATAATTGAGCGTTCTAACTTGACTCTGAAAACTATGTTAAAAAAGTTTGACAAGGAGAAAAACCCTCCTGGCCTCCCATCACTGCAAAATATTTTAAATAAAGCATTGTATACTCTAAATTTTATTAATTTGACAAGAAATCCTCCATCTACTGCTGCTGACCGACATTTTGTTTCTAACAATCAGCCTAGTCTTCGCCCCCCTGTTTATTATAGAGAGTTACCTGAACCTGCGTGGAAAGGTCCTGCACCATTGATAACTTGGGGACGAGGCTACGCTGCAATTCAATTGCCTGAGAAAGTATTGTGGGTCCCGGGACGTCACGTTCGCCCATTTTTGCCAAAACATCAATCAAGCAGCAACGAAGATGTCACTCAATCCTCGTCAGCAACTGCATCCTGAACACCGACCAGATGCCACCACCACGTGGTGGTCACAGCTGATTCCAATACCAAGAAAATGTCTCTTTGTTAACCTTTGCCTTTTATCCCTTCTAACCACCTTTTTATCTATGTTTGCCAGTTGGTATCTAATCTGCTCCTTTTCTACCACAGAGGCACGTATTACCACTTGTATATCGCCCCAGCCTCACCGTGTTAAACGCGAATATTCAGACAACCTTTTGTTAACTGACACAGCTACATATGCTACAATTTTGAATATTACTAACTGTTGGATTTGTTCTGCTATCCCTGTTCATTCTCTTCAGGCTTCTTCTGTCATTGCTTGGCCTGGGGATAGTGACTTTTTAGGTAACTTGTCCTCCGATTGGGGTCGGAACATCACAGCTCGCATATGGACACAAGTACAGAAAAGGGCCGTTGCCTGTATAAAACGTGATAATGCCACTACTGGTTGCCCCCAATTGGGTAAATATCCATTCTGTAACACCACTATGAATTGGGCTTCTATTAGGCCCACAGAACAGAGCAATCGTGCCTCTGAGGCGCTATCACTTGGCCAATACTTAGCTGGAGCATTTAACTGGTCCTCTGCCCAGCATGATGCCACCTTTGCCATGCCCAATGAAGCTTGGCTTTTGTGTGGAAAATATGCATATAGAGAGATCCCCCTTTATTGGAGCGGTATTTGTACAATTGGTCAAATAATACCTGCTATGTTTGTAAGACAAACATTACCCCATTTACGTCTTAGAAATAAAAGAACAGTGGAAAGTGTGGAAAACGACTTAACCCTAGGAGGCAGTTGGTCTGTTCAAACTGCTAGAGTATTAATTCCTGCAATGGGTGTTGCTATGAATTATCAGGATTTACATATTTTAAATAATTGGACAGTTGCAATGTTTAACCAAAGTATAAAAGCTATGAGATTGCTTACCAAGGAAGCTACAGAAATTCATACCATGGTTTTACAAAACCGTTATGCATTAGATATAATTTTGGCCAGCAAAGGTGGGGTGTGTGCCTTGTTGGGACAAACCTGTTGTGTTTATATTAGTGATTATGCTCCCAATATTACCGCCACATTGGACACAATGGAAAATATGATCAGAGATAACCCTTTACGATCTGATGCTTCGGGATCATTTGATTTATCTATGCTCTTGGATTGGTTACTTAATGCAGTCTGGTGGAAAAAACTTATATTCGTCATTGTATGTATTACTATTTTGCTTATTAGTCTTTGTTGTTGCATTCAATGTATTCATTCCCTCCTTGCAATGTGCCACCCTTCTCGGAGAATCAATATCATTCAAACAGCAGACATTACAATTGGACCTAGAGGAACAGAAAAGTTTCAAAGATTTTGATGGACAGTGCCCGATGGAGCATGAAAATGGGGACAAACCATTCTGCACTCTTACGTTCTCATCAGATGAAGAAGACTGTTTGTGATTGCTTATCTTTGAAAAAACAAAAACAGAGGAAATGTTGCATATCTTAATTTTAGAAAAGTGACTCCATTTTAGTTCCAGAATATGTCAAAGATGATGGATGTGACAAAGGGAGGGTAGGCAAATGGGAGGAGAAAGGGGAAGGCCCAAACAGTGTGGTGCAGCAAGAAATTCTTGTATTGGCCAAAATGAAACATGTGATGTACATATGTGAGTTAATAAAAGGAGGACCCAGGGATTGTTCTGGGCTCTTCACCCCAAGAAAACCTGTGTCCTGGGTTTTTCTTTATTGGCCCGTGAAGAGACCACCAAGTTGGAGCCCACTGAGCCAAACCCCCGATGTCGTTCCGGGGGACTGAGGCTTAGAAAGCTTCATAAAGTCAATTCTGGAGAATGATTGATGTCTGTCAGAGAAAAAAGTGAATTCATGTTCTTTGCCGTGCCTTTCCCTCCATACGTCTGTCAGTTCAAGGTCTTCCTTCATGTCAAAGAAGGATTTAGGCAACTTGGAGTGCTTTTGCGGTTTAGGTGCAGTCCTCTTTTTGTCCAGAGCAGTCTCTATGACCCCGTTCCAGTCGCCCAGTATAATGCAAGATCTGTAGTTGAGTTGAGTTAACTTCTTGTGTATCCTTTTGTAGAATTTGCCTTGTTGCTGATTTGGTGCATATATGCCCATCACCAGAATCTTCTTGTCTTCTTGTGTTATTTCGATTGCCAGGTATCTACCTTGGGGGTCTGACTCTATTAGCTTAGCTATTACATGTTTCTTTACATATATAACAATCCCATTCTTTTTTCCTGGTGCCGCTGCAACAAATTGTGCACCCAGTTTGTAGTTGATTAAATATTTTTGGTCTGCCGCTCTGATGTGTGTTTCTTGTAGGCAAATTATATCGCTTTTACCTTGTTTCAGGTAGTGAAACATTGTTCTCCTTTTCTGAGGGGAGTTTAATCCGTTAATATTCCAAGTCAAGTATTTAGTTGTCATTATCAGTTTCAGGATACTCTTGCAAGACCGCTTCTGTTCTTTCTCCTGGTTTCTTCTTTGGTCTCGTTCCCATGATATCCGGGTTGGTGCTCATGTTGTGTAGTAGGGTCTTGTCTTGCTGGTCTGTGCGTTTGGTAGTGGATCTTAGTAGCCTGCCCTCCGCAGACTGCCCTGTTTCCTTGTTTTTGTTGCCCTCTGTTCTCTGTGCCATCGTATCTTGAGGTGGTCCATTCCTTTTTCCTGCTACTGTGCCGGTCTGTGCTTCTGAGTGGTTTGCTTGTTGTTCTCGGTCCCTTCCGCGTTCCAGTGGCCCTTCTGCGTCATCCCTCGTATTGGATTGAGAACCGTCCGACTTCAGTTCCTTTTCAAGGAATTCTTTGGCTTTCTGGACCGAGTTCAGGTAGTACCTTTTATTTTTATAGAGAAGTGACATCCCTGTTGGGGCTTCCCATCGATATTGCAGAGCGCGTGGTCTCAGTTCGTTGACCAGGAACTTGTAGTCCTTTCTGTCTCGCAGCATCGCCGGGGGGATCTCTTTCAGTACCTTCACCTCCTGTTCCTCTATGTAAAATCTCTTGTTGTAGGATGTGACGGAGATGAGGTTCCGGATCCCCTGTGTTGCAAAATGGATGACCACGTCTCTTGGTTGGTGCCTGTTTGCTGCCTTCCATGAGCCAACTCTGTAGATTCTGTCGAATTGCCACGCAATCTCTTCGGTTTTCTTTCCCAGAAATGTTGCCAGGGCCCTTACAAAGGTTCCGAGCAGGCCCCCTTGGGTTTCGTTTGTTGTCTCTTTCCACCCTCTAAACCTGATTGCAGACACCATTTGCCAGTATTGCATCATGGTGGACTGGTCTTGAGCCACCCTTTTCATCTCTGCTATCTGTCCCTCCATTTGGTTCTCCACTTCTTCCATCCTCTTTTCCGTATTTTCCCTGATCTCCTGGAGATTTTCCCCCATTTCATCCCCTATTCTCTTGTAGTGTGCTTGCATTGCCTCCTTCATCTAGTCCAGGTCTGTGGCCATCGCTCTGCGTTGTTCTTCCCATTTTCTCTCTAGCTCTATGCCTTGGTCCCCCAGCATCTGTTTTATGTCTTTGCATCTTTCCTCCATCTTCTGTTCTGCCTCTATGCACCTTCTCTCCATCCTTGTCCCCATTTCCCCCAACTTTTTATCCATTCCATCCATCCTTATTACCAGCGTCTCTATCATCTCTTTTAATTCTTGCATCATGTGTGCTGTTGGGCAGGCATGGGTTAACAGATGGGTCTGGGGGCCTGTAGTTGGAAGGGGTGTGTGAGGATGGGTAGGGTGTTTCCTGGCGGTTTAGAAAGCTGAGCTGGGGAGGATGTAGCTCCCTTTGTTTGTGTCAGTTTGGTCTGTTTGGTCTGTTTGGAGGCCATCTTGAGCTTATCCTCCTGTTGGCCTGGCACTGTTTTGATCTTCAAATTAGACCAGATTAGTCACTAGACTGTGTTCTGATGATGATCCAGTACTCTAGCCTTTCATGGGGGGGCCTCAGGGTTCAGGCAGTGCAGGGCTAAGAGCCTATATTCAGGCAGTTCTGTGTTCAGGGAGCCTGTTCAGTGCCTTTTCCTTGGCTTCCTCCTCTCTCTCCTCTGCCAACCTGTCTCTTCTCTTTGCACTTTTCTGGCTCCCTCTTGCTCCTCTTTCTTTGCTTTCTTTCCCAGATCACTTTCTGCTGTCTTCTGCCTGCTTGTGTTTCCAGATCTCTTCTGCCTTCCCTTTACAGCGTCCCAGGTTGCCTTCCAGTCTTCCTCTTACTCCCACCTTCCTCCCTGATAGGTTCTGCCCTCTTCAGTACCCCTGGGGCTCTCATTCTGGAGGGTCTGGGGCACAGCGCGTGGGGTATCACTCACCAGTCCCTCTGCCATCCAGGGTAATCTTTTCCTGAGTCTTCCCCCGCCGTCTGCTTCTTTACCTCTTCCTTCTTTCGATACTGCTTTCTGTTGGCTCCGCTCGCCTCCTCCTTTGTTCTCTGCACCAGGCTGTCTCCTCTCATGCAGGTAATATTTGCTGCTATTACTCGCGCCGCTCGCCTCCACTCCTGTCGGCTTCTTTCCGGTCCGTTCGCCTCCGCTTCTGGTTGCCTCACCAGGCCTCCTCCGCTGCTCTCTCACTGTTCCTCCTTCACTCTAGCTCGTCCGGGGGGGTCCTCTTCAGGCCGGCAGACCCCCCCAGCAGCGAGCCTGTGTCCCCTTCCTGCTTCTTGGCTCCTCTCTCGCCAGCTCCCTTGCGTTCGCAGCGCGGCGTTTTCGGGCCTGCCGGCCGGCCGCCCAACCACCACCAGCTTCAGCAGCTCCGTTCGCGGCTTCCCGGGACCTTCCGGTGGCGAGCCTCACTTTTTTCGAGAGCTCCGATGTTCCTCTTCTATCCGGTCTTCTCTCTTTGTCGCTCCCTTTCACGGTGCCTAAGTATTTTAAATTTCCCGCGAGCCCCGTCCCGGAGCTTTCTAAGAAAGGCTCCGGTCCTCGTGACCAGAACTGGAAGTCCTTCCTCAATAGATTTCTTTTTCTTTTCTTTTTTTAATATATAAAATTCTTTTATTCAAACAATCAGCATTGAACATAAAAACATATTGTGCAGCAATCATCATGGCACCTGATATACAATACTAAGTATTAGTCATTGAAAATGTCTGAGTTAGTAAGCCTTGTTCCACCCCTCGCGTCTAGCCTCAACTATACTCCTGTTACACTTTGTTTGATTGGTGTTTCTCTTATCTGGTTCCATATTAATGTGGTCAACATTAAACCAAAGATCCTATTGCTAAACAATCATCTTAGAACATAGCATACAACATTAGGTATTAATCTTTGTAAACATCTGTTTTAGTAAACGTTCTTCCCTCCTCCCTTCCCTCTTCAAGTATACTCCAAGTACCTTTTGTTTGTTTGGTGTTTCTCTTATATATGGTCTATCTGCTGTATCTAGTTTATTGCATATTGTTCGTTTGCGCTTCTGAATTGACTTCATCCCATTACTAGTGCAAACTTTTATAGTCCCTAACCGGAGATCCTGAGGTAGAAGTTTCATATCCTGAGGTAGAGATTCAGTCCGCTTTAACAGTTTTAAAGGAAACAACATTAGTCATAAGTTTATGTTAAGAGGCATTAGTTATAGAACATATACATTCAACATTGGGTGTTAGTTTTTGTAAACATTTGATTTGTTAACCCTTCTTCCCTCCTCCCATCGAGCCTCAGCTAAACGCCAGCTGCATTCTGTTTGATTGGTGTCTCTCTTGGATATAGTCTATCCACTGTTTCCAGTCCGTCAAAAATTGTTCATTGGAGCGATTTTTCAAGTACGCTGATATTTTCGCCATTTCCGCCAAATTTGTCACTTTCACAGTCCATTCTTCAATAGGCGGTATTTCCGGATTCTTCCAGTATTGTCCCACCAACAATCTTGCTGCTGTAATTAAGTTCAAAAATAAATTTGTCTCTGAGGTAGTGAAGTCCTTTGTGATCCCTAACAGAAAAGCCTGAGGTAGAAATTCTATACGCTTTTTGAAAATAGTTTGGAGTGTCCACCATATCTTCCTCCAGAATGCTTTGATTTTTCTGCATGCCCACCATATGTGAAAGTAAGTAGCCTCCCCGTCCCCGCACCTCCAGCATTTGGGCTGGGAGCCCGGGTAGATGAGTGATATTTTTTTCGGGTCTAGATGCCATCTATAGAACATCTTGTAGAAGTTTTCCCTTAAGTGTTGTGATGTGTATGATAGCCAGGTACTTCCTATTCCTCTGTTTGCTAGCGTTGCTTGAGGTTTCAAGAGGAACCCGTTTTCTTCTCCCAGTACAAGTTCACTGTAGGGCACCACTTCTTGCCCTTGGGATGTGTTCATATCCCCTGTTACGTGTCCAGGGATCGTCCAGATAGGAATCTTGCCGTGTAGGAGGTGCTTATATTTCTTCCAGACCCATAACAATGGGATTCGTAGTGGGTTCTCCTTGAAGTTCCTATCTGCCTTTTTGTCGTATACTAAGTATGCGTGCCAGCCGAATAGTAGACCATGCCCCTCAACATTCAGAATTCTATCATTTGTCATGTTGATCCAATCACTAACCGCCACCAACGTTGCTGCATAGTAGTATAGCTTTAGATTAGGCATTTTGAGTCCCCCTCTCTCCCTTGCGTCTTGGATGATTTTTAGTTTCACCCTCGGTCTCTTGTCGTCCCAAATAAATCTGTTGATGCCCTTCTGCCAGTTGTCAAAGTCCACATCCTTTTTGAGTATGGGTAGCATTTGAAAGAGAAATAAAAATCTGGGTAATGCATTCATCTTTACTGTCGCTATCCTGCCAAGCAGGGACAGACGTAGTGATTTCCACCTTTCCAGGTCTGCTTGTATCTTATTCCACAGGACCTCGTAGTTATTCTTGTATAATTTTGCATTTGTTGATTCTATCTCCACTCCTAAGTATTTGACTTTCTTGACTATTTCACAACTCGTTATTCTTTCCAGGTTCCGTTTTGCTTTGTTGTCTAGGTTTTTGACTAGCACCTTTGTTTTTGATATATTTACTTTGAAGCCTGACACCCTACCATAGTCCTCCATTATCTCCATCAATTTCCTTGCTGACTGTGCTGGTTGCGACATTGTCACCAGCAGGTCATCCGCAAAGGCACATAGTTTGTAGTCTTGCTGTTTAATCTGTATGCCCTGTACATCCTCTGCCGCTCTTATTCTGTTCAGTAAAATTTCCAGTGTTAGGACAAATAGCAGGGGGGACAGCGGGCAGCCCTGTCTCGTGCCTCTCTCTATATTAAATGAGTCCGTTAAGTCTCCATTGACAATGATCTGACCTGTTTGTTTCTGGTAAATTGCCGTTATGGAGTTGAGAAACTGTACTCCCATTTTCATCTTCCGGATCAAGTTCGTCAGGAACAGCCAGTGCAGTCTGTCGAAAGCTTTTTCTGCATCCACAAACATAAGAGCGGCGGGTATCTGGTTGTGCTTTTGCAGGTATTCTATTATGTTCAGCAGCTGTCTCACGTTGGTTTTCATCTGGCGTCCTTGTATAAATCCCCTTTGGTCCGGGTGTATTGTTTTTTGTAGTACAGTCATTAGTCTATTGGCCAAAATTTTTGTGAAGATTTTGTAGTCTGTGTTTAGTAGTGAGATGGGCCTGTAGTTTGCGGGCTGTGTGTTGTCTTTCCCCTCCTTTGGGATTAATGAGATGTAGGCTGTTTTCCAGGATGGTGGGACCTGGCCTCCTTCTTGAATGTTGGCAAATAGTTTTCTGAGGGGTTCTAGCATCTCCTCTTGGAGGTGTTTGTAGTAGGTCGCTGTTATCCCATCCGTCCCGGGCGATTTTCCTGCTTTCAGTTGTGTGATCGCTGAGTGTATTTCCTCTTTTGTGATTAAGGCATTCAGGGCTTCTCTTTGTGTGTCGGTAATCGCCTGTATCTTTTCGTTTTGTAGGAACTCATCTATCTCTTTGTCTTGTATCTTATCCTCGGCATATAGTTTCGAATAGAACTCCATGAAGGCTTTCTTGATGGTGTTTTGTCGGAATTCTTCCTTGCCTTTGTATTCTATCTTTTCAATTATGCGGGATTTCTGTTTCTTCCTTATAATGTAGGCTAGCCAGCGGCCCAGTTTGTTGGCCTTGCAGAATGTCTTATATTTTGCATATTGTATATTCCTTGCAACTTGGTCAGCCATCAACATGTCAAATTGCTTTCTTAAGATCTTGAGTCCTTCTTTGGTGACTTTGTCCTCTGGCCTTTTTATTAGTAGCCGCTCCCTTTTACTTATCTCATTTTCTAACTCTTTTCTTTTTTGTTCTTGTTTGCGACGGTGCCTGCTATTCATGGCTATGAGGATCCCGCACATGTACACCTTGCTGCCTTCCCAGATCGTTTCTATCGGTGTTTCGTTGTTCATATTTGTGTCGAAGAATTCCTTCATAGCTTTTTTGCATTCCGCCACATTGTCTTCGTGTCTAAACAAGCTTTCATTGATTCTCCAGGACCTCCTCTGTTTCGGGCCATGTCTTAATTCCATCCTCACAGGGTTGTGGTCTGTCAGTGTCTTGGGTAGGATTTTCACCGCGTTTAGACAAGTTAGCAAGTCACTAGAAGTTAATATAAAGTCAATTCTGGAGAAGGATTGATGTCTGCCAGAGAAGAAGGTGAATTCCTGTTCTTTGCCGTGCCTTTTCCTCCATACGTCTGTCAGTTCGAGGTCCTCCTTCATGTCGAAGAAGGATTTAGGCAACTTGGAGTGTTTTTGCGGGTTTGGTGCAGTTCTTTTTTTGTCTAGAGCAGTCTCTATGACCCCGTTCCAGTCGTCCATGATGATGTAAGATCTGTAGTTAAGTTGTGTTATTTTCTTGTGTAGCTTTTTGTAGAATTTGCCTTGTTGCTGATGTGGTGCATATATGCCCATTACTAGAATCTTCTTGTCTTCTTGTGTTATTTCAATTGCCAGGTATCTACCTTGGGGGTCGGACTCTATTAGCTTAGCCATTACATGTTTCTTTACGTATATAACAATCCCATTCTTTTTTCTTGGCGCCGCTGCCACAAAGTGCGCTCCTAGTTTGTAGTTGATCAGATATTTCTGGTCTGCCGCTCTGATGTGTGTTTCTTGTAGGCAAATTATGTCGTTTCCTCCTTGAAACAGATAATGAAATATCTTCCTCCTTTTCTGTGGGGAATTTAGTCCGTTGACGTTCCAGGTCAGGTATTTAGTCGTCATTGTCGGTTTCAGGATACTCTTCCGAGACCGCCTCCATTCTATCTCTTGTGGCCTTCTTTTGTCCCGTTCCCATGGTATCCAAGTTTGTGTTCGAGTTGCATATAGGGATCGTGTCGTGCTGCTCTGTGCGTTTGGTGGTGGATCTTGTTATCCTGCCCCCTGCAGTCTGTCCTGCTCCCTTGTTGTTGTTGTTGCTTCCTGTTCTCTGTGTCGTCGTGTCTCGAGTGGGTTTTTTCCTTTCTCGTGTTCCTGTATCGGTCTGTCGGTCTGGTGGTCTTTCTGCGTCTTCTCTCGTGGTGTATTGGGGTCCCTCCGGCTTCAGTTCCTTTTCCAGGAAATCTCTGGCTTGTTGGACCGAGTTCAGGTGGTGTCTTTTATTTTTATAGAAGAATGTCATCCCCGTGGGGGTTTCCCATCTGTATCGCAGAGCACGTGATCTCAGTTCGTCGACCAGGAACTTGTATTCCTTTCTGTCTCGCAGCATCGTCTGGGGGAATCTCTTTCAGTACTTTCACTTCCTGCCCCTTTATGTATAAGGTCCTGTTGTAGGATGTGGCTGAGATGAGGTTCCGGAATCCCTGCGACACAAAGTGGATGACCACATCCCTTGGTTGGTGTCTGTTTGTTGTCATACGTGCGCCCGCTCTGTAGAGCCTGTCGATTTGCCATTCGATAACTGGGGTTGGTTTACCCAGAAATGCTGCCAGGGCCTCTATAAAGGTTCCAGTCAAGCTCCCTTGGTTTTCGTCTGGTGTCTCTTTCAAGCCTCTAAACCTGATTGCAGATGCCATTTGCCAGTACTGTATCATGGAGGCTTGGTCTTGGGCCGCCCCTTTCATCTCTGCTATCTCCGCTGTCTGGCCTTCTACTTGATTCTCCACTTTCTCCATCCGCTTGTCCACCTTCTCTCTGATTTTCTGGAAGTTTTTCTCCATTTCCTCCCTTATTTCCTTGTAGTGCGCTTGTATTGCCTCCTTCATTTGCTCCAAATTTGCAGCCATCGCCTTGCGTTGCTCCTCCCATTTTCTCTCTAGCCCTCTACCTTGATTTTGCAGCATTTGTTTTATATCGCTGTATCTTTTCTCCATCTTTTGTTCTGCCTCTACGCACCTCCTCTCCATCTCTCTACCTTGTTCTTGCAGCATTTGTTTTGTATCATTGTATCTTTTTTCCATCTTTTGTTCTGCCTCTACACACCTCCTCTCCATCTTTGTGTCCCTTTCCACCAACCTTTTATCCATTCCATCCAACCTTTCAATCAGCATTTCTATTCCCTCTTGTAATTTTTGTATCATGTGTGCTGTTGGGCTGGCCTGTGGAGATGTATGGTTCTGGGTGCCTGTATTTGGATGGGAGGGTGTGGGGG
The DNA here is from genome assembly GCA_034064705.1 of Bothrops alternatus. NCBI lineage: Eukaryota > Metazoa > Chordata > Lepidosauria > Squamata > Viperidae > Bothrops > Bothrops alternatus. Next base: position 32,151,718 of record JARGCV010000009.1, read on the forward strand.
TGGGTAGAGTAGTTCCTGGTGGTTTAGTACGCTGGGCTGGGGAGGATACAACTCCCTTCGTTTGTGTCAGTGTGATCTGTTTGGAGGCCATTTTGAGGTTGTCCTCCTGTTGTCCTGGCACTGTTTTGGGTCCCAGTTTGGACCAAATTGGGCACTAGGTTGTGGTCTGGTGCTGGTCCAGTATTCTAGCCTTTCGAGGGGGGAGGCTTCAGGGTTTAGGCAGTGTAGGGGTAGGAGCCTGTATTCTGGCAGTTTTATATTCAGGGAGCCAGTGAACCAGTTCAGTGCTTTTGCCTTGGTTTCCTCTTCACTCCCCTCTGCCAATCTATTTCTTCTCTTTATTCCTTTCTGGCTCCTTCTTTCCCCTCTTTCTCTGCCTTCTAGCCCAGGTCACTTCCTCCTGTCAGCCTGTGTTTGCTGCTCCCCTCTACTTTCCCCTTATTGCTCACCGGGTTGCTTTCCAGCTTTCTTCTTCCTTGCCGCCCGTTGTGGGGGGGGAGGGGGCTGTGTCTCTGCAAGGTTTTCCCCCCTCCCTTCTTTCCCCCTTCGCTTCGTAGCCTCCTCTCACCCGGGCTGTCCTCTCCTGCTCCGCCCGCCCGGCTCCTTGCCGCCTCCGGTGCTTTATTTGGGGGTCTGGGGGGGTCTTCTAATGATTCTGTGGGGGCCTCCTCCTCCCTCTGCTGGCCTCTCTCCCCGTTCTGCGTCCCTCGGTGTGTGGTTCCCTTCCCGGCGGTCTCACCGTTTCTCTCCGTCGTCCCTCTGCATTGGCCGGCTCGCTCTCCTAGGCTGCGGTTGCGCGGCCTCGCAGCGCGGCGTCTTTGCCCTCTGCCGGCCGGCCGGCTGCCGCCGGCCTCTTCGGCCCCATCCGTCGGCTTTCTGGATCCCTCGGCGGCGCTTTCGGTCTCGTCTGGGCGGGCTTGGGATCCTCTTCGGGAGCGCCCTCTTTTCCGGCGCTTCCCTGCTTCGGTGAGTCGATTTTTAAGTAAAAAAAAGTAAGCTCCGTTCCGGAGCTGTATTTAGAGGGCTCCGGTCCTCGTGACCGGAAACCGGAAGTCCGGCACTGAACAACTTGAGTTATCAAGGGAGCAATCAGACTATGAAACCCATGAGTTTGCAAGTGTAACCCCTGATCTTGAACTCATATGAAGGCTGCCAATGAATTATAATATTTAAAATATTATTACAAATATTACAAAATGCAAAATATTACAAAAAAGTTTACAATAGAAAATAAATGCATGAAAGAAAATCACCATCACCATATTTAATTTAAATTATACAAATCACATTTAATGCTATATAAAGGCCCCAAATTGCCCTTGATCTGAAAAAAAGTTGTATATCTTTACCATGAAAGATCTCATGGCTATTTGGTATTATTGAAGGTTCCATTCCTTGGATTTGATTGTCTGAAGTTCTCTTAACGTAGTATACCTTAGGTATACTTGATTGTGTATTAGACATGAAAGGTGATTGGATAACTTTAGGCAGTCACTCTCTCTCAGTCCAACTTACCTCACAAGATGGTTGTTGCACACATAGAGAGTTCCTAGTGCAGCGGTTCTCAACCTGTGGGTCACGACCCCATTTGGGGTCGAATGACCATTTCATTGGGGTCGCCAAACAATGCAGTCCGCCATTTTCCCCCTTTTCCTTAGCTGTGCTTCGCCATTTTTTCCCCTTTTCCTTAGCTGTGCTACTCCCTCTTATTCTATTGGCTTTTGAAAGCCAATAGAATAGACTCTCTTGAATAGAGTCTAATTCTATTGGCTTTCAAAAGCCAATAGAATTGTCCAGGATGTCTCTGCCCTGCTGAGCCCGCCAAAAGTCTCAGTCTGCAAACGGTGCTGCAAGTTGTCTGCAGTGAAGGCGAGCTCTCCGGAAGTTTCCACCCCTCCCTGCTGAGCAACTACTAAAACTGTAAGTAAAAGAGGGCCAGGGGTGGGAGGTGGGAGGCCGGCGGGCGCAGGGAGGGTTTTTGGTGCACGTGGGGCCCGGTGGGTTTTTTTTACCTCCCTTGGGCTGGGCCATCTGGTGGCCCAGCCCATGGTCGCCCTGCACCGTCTCCGCCGCAGCCGCCCAGGAGCACCTGAGCACCTGGACCTGCCTGCCACTGCCCTGAACAGGTAGCGGCCTACACCTCGGCCGGCGCAAGGAGCAGCACCACGCATGCGCGGTGTAGGGGGCAGCACCACGCATGTGCAGCACAGCACCATGCATGTGCGGCGCAGGGGGTAGCACCACGCATGCGCAGCACAGGGGATAGCACCACGCATGCACGGCACAGGTCGGGGTCGTGGCCTGAAAAAGGTTGAGAACCGCTGTCCTAGTGAGTATCCATTGTCAAATTTGTGGAAGAAAATTCAATAGAAAATGATGGGGAGGAAAAATATTTTCTGCTGTACTTTGTTATATTATGACTGTGATACATTAAACCTTCAAGGGTCAGTTCTCCTGCACAACAATGGCACGAGACTAAAAAAAAAAAAGACTATTTCTGACCTTTTTAGATCCAGTGCTTCTCAGCAAACCTTTAAATATTCCTTTTGTGTAAGATGAGAACTTCATCTGAAAAAAGTTATCAGTTGCTATTCTTTGGCAGAAGAATCCCATGTGCATTTGCAAGTACAATAAACAATAATACATCAATACTAAATCAATGTCAAAGGAGAAATATCCTCATTCCAAATAATGGAAATTTGCCTGTTTAAGCGCATGCTCCACTAGAGATGGGCTCAGCATGAGTCTGAAAGCTCCAAAGACTAAATTTCTGATCCCGGTGACCAACCCAGATCAAATCCTTTGCCTGTTTTTGGTCGCAGATTTTGATAATTAGACTACGCATCTTCCAATTAAGCCCCAGTTTAAAAATACATGGATACTAGTGTGGTTTTCCCTATTAGAGGCGTTCATGATTGAATGCCAAAGCGAGGCATTCAAGAAAGTTCCCAATGATTATGCTGTTAATGATTCTCCCAGAAGATAATGCAGAATTGTTATCTCAAAACATAGCCACATTACTGAAATAGCTATTTTGAGAGCAAAATCAAATACATCACGATTGGGATAACCTTGATATAAATAATAAAGAAGTAAGTCTGACTTTTTCAGTAGAATTCTAGGAATTATAAGGTTGAGGTTAAAAGGAGTCCCCTTTTTATCAATACAACTCTAAAAAAAAAATTAGTCTGTTTCCCAACACAGATATGCGTGAGATACATGCGGAAATGTTGAGTTCAGTGATGACTTTGAAGTCATTTGATGGGGATGGCTTAGAGGCAGGCAAATGGGGGCTGAATGAAGAGCAATCAACAGCCCCACAGCTGCTGTGGGTGGAAGGAGGGGCAGAGACTGCAGTTGTTGCAGGCACGTTCGTCTCTGAGTATGCCAACAGACTTGTCTGTGTTCATCTGTGCTGTTTCCTCTGGCTCCCAAACAGTTGGCCTTAATGAGCAGAAGGCTTGACAGCTGTAAAAGGCTATACATATGTATGGATCTATATTATAGACATAACCATATATAAAGAGAGAACACAGCTGCTGCAATTCTTCTGCCGCCAGCATGGCCCAGTGCATGCTTCCCTCTCTCTTCGGAGAGTTACTTGATCTAGTTTAGAGGTGTGGGTTCTTAGTGCAATTAAGAGTTTATCCAGTTGATACTTTTGATGTAGCTGAATTATCTTGATTGAACGATGCGGCTCCTTCAGTTTTATGGCTTTGCTGACATTACAGAAATGGACCAGAAAGCCGGCATGCACTTATGTGTGGGGGAGAGTGAAAATGAAGGCAGGAGAGGGGTTTTTTTTTGGCAAGGGATTGACAGCTGCTATTCTGATATTCTAAAAAGAAACATTCTATATCTTCAAATGAAGTGGAAATCAAAGCTGATGAGCTTAAAACTTCCCCAAACTTGAAACTTATTGCCATATTTTAGTGGCTCAATTTTAAGAGGCTCCATGGGCCAAAACATGGGGCTGGCCTTGGAGAGTTACATGAGCCTGTGGGTTGTCTATATAATGCATTCACTTCTAAATAAGCCCCAATAAGTTGAAGTGAATGGAGAGAGGTTTGCAGTTGATATTGGTTAATATCTAAGGTCTATGTATGACAGAGCTTGATAGGCCTTATTGGAAGTAATTTTCATTGCTATGTCTCAGTGCTGGAAAATATATGCAAATAAGAGATAAAGCAGTCCAAGCATGTTTCTCTTCTCTTAGACATCACAGAATGGTGGAATGGATTTCTAATAAGTGCTGGCATTATTTGGTGTAAAAGGTAAATTATAGATAGGCATCTCATAAAGTAAAGACTAAGCCATCCAAATGGCAAATTATCTAATATTATTCTGAGATACTGGTACAGTACTGGGCAAACAATTCCCAGGGCAGTTTGAGCAGTCTTGATTTATTTCAAATTACCAATAATTTTGTTCAACCACAGCCCCATAGTCCCACCTCTTCACTGTAACATGTTCTTCTAAAGGCTCCAATGGACTTCTCATTCAGAAACATTCCAGATATTCTACTCAGAAGTAAAAGTAAAAAGTTGAGGTTTGATGTTACTATTTTATTCTACTGCACCAAAAGGAGTTGGAAATCAATGCCTTTTCTTTCTTTTTGCCTTCTTTTCTACACTTTTATCTTCCCTTTTTCCTCCCCTATTTTTCCTATTATTTACTCTTGTATTTTGTATTATAAACTAATTTTTAAAAAAGGAACAGATATTCCACACAGACATTCCAGAAGAGTTTCTTCCCCTAACCATTATCTCCATGATTAATTCAGCATTGCTGTACATTCTGGCCTACGCAGCAGTTCACCTAACAAAGAAGTGGTTAGCCAGCTGTAATGCTGATGAAAAAAAACCCACTGCTTTATAATATTGGTTTCTGTCTATAATGGCTGCAGTGATTGATAGGAAAGTATGTGGCCAGTACCTGGTAGGACTGAGAAGTCAGAGAATTGAATGCATATCTTCATTGGCCATTGTGTGATACTTCAGTGTTTCACTGAATCATGATGAATTATGCAGATCAAATAAAAGCAATAATAAACTGTGTTTTGCCAAATGTTACCTTTATATACTATGAAACTTTTCCTTGGAAATAATCACATGCTGTTCACATGCTTACACACCCACATGTTACATTGGTTTCGGTAATAATGGTTTATTGAATAAGAATCAATTGGCTGGCTTTTAACAACATACTAAGCTACAAAACACATTATGCATTAGAAAAAATGTACAATCCATCCATATTCTATAGGCTGTCTCTGAATCAGCTCTGCTTCTAGCACACTCTAGTAGATCCAGGGACAGACATCTTGCAATGAGGTTAAGGCAACCTTCTGCATTGCTATGCTTTTCTCATCCAAAACAACCCCCCTAATTAACTAGAGTTCAAAGCTAAGCCTAGCCTAAGATCACTGTCACCTACATTGCTCTAGTCCAGTGTTTCTCAACCTCGACAATTTTAAGGCATGTGGACTTCAACTCCCAGAATTCCACAGCCAGCGTTGCTGGCTGTGGAATTCTGGGAGTTGAAGTCCACATGCCTTAAAATTATCAAGGTTGAGAAACACTGCTCTAGTCAGTTCAGTTCAATAAAAACACACCACAAATTGACAGCATTTGTAAAATCATCAGTGTCCAGAAATAAATAAAATTCTTCATTATTGTCAGCTGAACTGGTATAGTGAGAGTCTGTGCCTGACAGCCAGATGCCTAAGGAGGACCTGACATGGGAATGAACATCTTTTGCCATTAGCAGCCAAAGGTTCTGACAATATCCAGCCACCAGAGGGCCCAAGTTGATACCATCCATTTTATTCCAGGGAATGGGGCTAGAAAAAAAGATTGCACTGAATTTAAAATGGAGCTTGTTAAGTACTTCGTTCGCGTGCGAAGACACATGGCGATGTTAAACAGCTCTTTATTCTTCTTCTAACAACCGAACAAAAATCCAAAAGGCACACAGGCCTTTTTATGTGGCCAGAAACCCGGACAATGGCAAACAAAGTAACAGAGCGTTTTCACACCTTGCCCATGCACACAAGGCTGGCGCTGCTCTGTCTCGTCCCAAGCAGCAAACGCCTTGCGCATGCGCACAAGGCTGGTGCAGCTCTGTCTGGTCTCGGGCAGCTTTTGGAATGCCCGGGACCAATGCAACATCCCGAGCCTGCTTTTGCAGGCTCAGGACACAACACCCCTCCCCCCTAGATGGAACATACTTTGCGCACACACATGTGCGCCATGCAATGGAAGAGTGTCATACAGTTTCAGTAATCAAATGCAAGGAGTGTGGAATACTCGAGTCTGCCCTCAGGCAAATCCCCTTCAATCTTAGTAATACAATGAATGTATCCGAAATAAAAAAATACTACAAAATAATCTATCACGAGTACTCCTGTTATTCAGGGGCCTCATGAAAAGAACCCTTGTGACTTGACAGCAACTTCACAAATTCTCTAAGATGTTTGGGTGGGCACTTGGCCCGCTGCGATCTTCTGAGGCCAGGAGAGATTGCCTGGCCCACTTACGCACCTACCAGGCTAGGCAGGCCAGGACTTTTCTACCCCAAATACCCGGTTGACCCGCCCATCTGCTGGCTGCCTGGACCCTTTAAGTCCAAGCCAGCATACCTTGGAGGGGTGGAAGTCCCCGGGTCCACAATGGACCCTTCTTGGGAACACTGTCCCTCGAACCCAAGGCCAGCAGATGGAGAGTGCTGGGTAGCGGAAGTGCCCCAGTACTCTGTGGCCACCACGTGCCCAAGGTGCCAGAGTCAGGAGATGAAGACACATGGCGATGTTAAACAACCCCCTTTGCTGGTGACCTCCTTTTGGGAGCAATTGTGGAATTTGGCAAGCGTCCCTTCTGGAATTCTTTTTCTCTTGCTGCTTGTGATTTGTGTGGATACCCCAGTCAGTCTCCCTGTCTGGAGCACTATCTGACATATGAATACAGTGGATACCCCCAGTGTGACTCTCTGTCTGGAGTAATTATGGATGTGTAGGATGACCCCCTATCCCGTGAATTCCTGTTAGGAGCACTTGCGGAACTTTGGGATGAATCCCCAATAGCCTCAGTAGCCGCTAGTGATGGCCTGTTAGGCCTGAGAAACTGTGACCCAGAATGCATATTATGGTTCTCCTCCTCCCCCAGAGCAGAGCCAGGAGTGGAAGGGTGCGAGTCCAGTCTCCAAAGCAGTTGGTCTATGTGCCTGTGAAGAACGCGGCCGTCCCCCAATGCAACTTCATATGACAATGGCCCAGAGACCTTGCAGACCACAGCTGTGACCCAGAGATGACCAGGCCCATAGTTTCTTGCACAAACTGGATCGCCCACCTGGAGTCTCCTAGGTGCCCGTGGTTGTGACACCTGTGAAGCCACCTGGTCAGGGTGCAGCCTGTCCAGTTTAGTGATGAGGCGGCGACCCCAGCGGAGTTCAGCAGGGCTCTTCCCTGTGGCTGTGCATGGTGTGGTGCGGTGTGCAAGAAGGAAATCAGCTAACATGTGATGCCAGTTACCATAAGTCAGTTTCTTGAGGGCATCTTTGGTAGTTCGCACCATCCTCTCTGCCATTCCGTTGGAGGATGGATGGAAGGGAGCCGAAGTTGCATGGCGGATCAGGTTGGCCTGAAGAAAAGCCTGGAACTCAGAAGAGGTAAATTGAGGGCCATTATCTGAAACCAGAATATCTGGAAGACCATGTGATGCAAAAATTCCTCTCAACACCTGGATGATCCTGGCAGTAGTAGTGGAGGAAATAGGAACAACCTCTAGCCACTTGGAATGGCTATCAACAACAACCAGGAAGAATTGCCCCTGAAAGTGCCCAGCATAATCTATATGCACTCCAGACCATGGGGTTTGAGTTTCCTCCCACCTATGTACTGGAGCCTGAGGCATTTCAGGCCAAGACTGTTGGCACACTTGGTACCCGTGCACCTGGGCCTCGATGGCTTTATCGAGTCCAGGTCACTAAAGATGGCTGCGCGCAAGCGCTTTCATCCTGACTATACCAGGATGTCCCTCATGCAGAGAGATCAATATTCTAGACCTCAATGATCCCTCAATGGGATCACTACCCTGCTACCCCATAACAGGCAACCCTTGAAAGTGGAAAACTCATGCTTCTTGTGCCAGAAGCTTTGGAACTCAGTATCTGGGCACTTGTCAGGTCATCCTGACAACACCCATGTCAGCACACGTGTAAGCGTGTGATCAGTGGCAGTTTCTCAGCCACATCCCTAGCATTGAGGGGAGACTCAGGCAATTCCTGAATGGACAGAATATTAATAGCTGGAGCAGGATCTGGCTCTAATTGGTCCAGGGGTAATCTGCTCAGGCCATCTGCATGACCCATTTCTTTTCCTGGTTTGTGAACTAATGTATAGTCATATGCTGACAGGAAAATGGACCATCTCAGCATACGAGGAGAAATGATATGTCGGGTCTGTTTGTTAGTGGTAAACAAACCCAGCAGAGGCTTATGATCAGTATAGACCATGAAATGGTGGCCATATAAGAAATTATGAAATTTCTTAATGCCAGCCACTATGGCCAATGCTTCTCTGTCAAGTTGAGCGTAATTCCGCTCTGCAGAAGACAGAGTCCTTGAATAATAGGCCACAGGGACCTGTGTCCCATCAGCCTTCAGATGACGAAGTACAGCTCCCACCCATAAGGAGATGCATCACATGTGATGCAAACAGGCAGTTGCTCATTGAAATGCGCTAAAACAGCATTAGAAGTGAGCAAGGCCTTAACTTCATTGAAGCTCTTGTCATGGACTTTAGTCCACTGCCAAGGAGCCTGCTTGTCTAAGAGCCTGTGTAATGGCTCTGCCACTGCAGCTTTATGTGGGAGAAATGCATGATAAAAATTTAATAGCCCCAAGAAGGCTTGCAGCTCACTTTTAGATTTAGGGCTTGAGGCCTGCTGGATAGCTTGCAATTTAGTTTCAGCAGGGTGAATGCCTTGAGCATCTATCCTGAATCCTAAGAAGTCAGTAGAAGTGACTCCTATCTTACATTTATCCTTCTTTAGTTTAAGGCCTGTGTTTCGAAAACGAAGCAAGACAGCCCTTAATCTCTCTGCTAAATTTTGAGATGACTCCCTAGCAATGAAGACATTATCAAAGTAGGGACAGACCCCAGGAATACCTTGAAGTGTGCTCTCCATGACACTTTGGAATATGCCAGAGGCTACATTTACCCCAAATTGCAGTCTCTTGACCTTGAATGCCCCTCTGTGAGTTACAATAGTCTGGGCCTCTGCAGTTGCCTCATCAATAGGTAGCTGTTGATAGGCCTGTGCCAGGTCAAGCTTCGCAAAAATGCGCCCCCCCCTTGAGGGAGGCCAGAATGTGACTTACCACAGGCACTGGATAAGCGTGCTGTTGCAGCGCCTTATTCAGTGTGCACTTGTAATCTGCACATATACATATGTCCCCATTAGCCTTTAGAGGCGTTACTATGGGGGTTTCCCATGGACTTGAATCCACAGGTTATAGAATGCCCTGCTGGAGCAATTTGTCCAACTTAGCATCAATCTTACCCTTGAGGGTAAAAGGTACCTTCCTAGGTTTAACCCTGATGAGCGTGATGGTTGGGTCTAACCGTAGTGAAATGGGAGGCCCCTTGTAGGATCCTAGCTCTGAACTAAACACATCTGCAAACTCCTTGCAGACTTCTGCAAGGCTCAACGTTTGCAAATGGTGCAGCCCAATTACCTGGATTCCCAGAGCCTTGAACCAGTCGAGTACAATAAGATTCGTACGTTCACCCCCAACAACCACCACATCTAGGGGACCTTCAAAATCCTTATGTTGTACTCTAAGGGTGGCCTCTCCCTTAACACAAACCATAGAATTCTGAAAATCTGTAAGTATTAGATTGGATGGCCTGAGTTTAACTCGAAGGCCATTGCTGCTGCATATCCTTTTGAATGTGTTAATAGAAATAATGGAGAGAGTGGACCCTGTGTCCAACTCCATTGATGAGGGAACCCCTTGCAACCTTACGTTAATGGAAAGTTTCTTCTTATGTGCCCCTGTCCTCAAAATATTCCTGTGTGATGCGTAGAAACCCACCCTATGTTGGCTGGGGACCCTGGTACCTTTCAGATGCAATTCTTCACAAGGTTGGACCTTCTGGCGACCCAAACAGACGGATGCGATGTGGCCTTGCCTGCCACACGCTCTGCAAATGGTGGAACAGAACCTGCAGTCAGCTCGCTTGTGGTGTCCTCCGCACCCGAAGCAGTGAAGAGATGCTGGGGCCTTGTCCGGACGTTCCTTCTGCCTCCTTTCAGCTGGCTGATGAAGTCTATCCACCTCTTCTTCAGGATCCGCTTCCAATCCTTCTCGAGCGTCCTTTTGATGGATGGTAGGTGTCTCTGGAGGGCTCCTGGTGAGCCATAAGGTCTTCACAGCCCCACCTGCTGCTTCCTCAGCTGTCACTTCTCGTAGCGCATCTTGGAAAGAGACTTCTTCTTTAGCAAAAATCTTCTGCTGTAAGTCTCTGTTCCTTAAACCACATATGAAGTGATCTCGCAGCCTCTCTCCCAGATACTTAAACTCACAAGGTCTGGCTGCTCGCCTTAAGACTGCAATAAAATCTGTAGCAGACTCACTCGGCCTCTGGTCCCTCTGTTAAAATGCGTGCCTCCATGCAACAACAGACAACTTTGGCTGGAAGTGTTCCTTCAACAGTTTCTTCAAGTCAGTATATGTTACTGACTCCAGAGGTGCAGGGACCACCAGGTTCTCTGCGATTTCAAAAGCTTCCTGTCCACAAACACACAAAAGAGTTGCAGCCTTCAAGCCATCTTCTCTAATCTGATTTACTCTGAAGTAATTCTCCACCCTTGCTACGTAGGAATTCCATCTCTCTGGGTGTGAGACATTAAAATCAGACAAACGGCCAGTTTTTGCCATCCTTTAGTTTACAACCTTCACCACTCGCTCCTCTGCAAACTGCTATAGGGGAAAGAGTCCTTTAGCTGAGCTCACCCTCCAGTGACGCTATACTGGCAGGCTGGGACGCTGATTCAGACGCCGTCTTCCCCTCTTCAGGACTTCCTGTGTAAGTCTTTAAAGCTTTTTTTTCAGCTTGCAAAGGATCCCACCTTCGTCGCCAGTGTTAAGTACTTCATTCGCGTATGAATGATGAAGACACATGGCGATGTTAAACAGCTCTTTATTCTTCTTCTAACAACCAAACAAAAACCCCAAAGGCGATGTTAAACAGCTCTTTATTCTTCTTCTAACAATCGAACAAAAACCCCAAAGGCACGCAGGCCTTTTTATGTGGCCAGAAACCCAGACAATGGCAAACAAAGTAACAGCGTTTTTGCGCCTTGCGCATGCGCACAAGGCTGGCGCCGCTCTGTCTGGTCCCGGGTAGCAAATGCCATGCGCATGTGCACAAGGCTGGCGCCGCTCTGTTTGGTCCCGGGCAGCTTTTGGAATGCCCGGGACCAATGCAATGTCCCGAGCCTGCTTTTGCAGGCTCAGGACACAACAGAGCTCCTGTGAATAGTCCATGCACCAAATGAGTAGTGAGTTAGAAAATTGATTTATTGTATGGCTACAAGTATCATAAAGTATTGTATGGCTGCAAGTATCATAAAGTTTGGAATAAAAATCTGGATTACTTTGCTTTGATACAGGCTTTTATTTTGAAGGATATTAAAGATCCAATGTGATAATTATGATGTTCAACTGGAACTGTAGTAATTTGGTTTAAATCCACTCTGAGGCATGGATATTCATTGTGTTACTTTGAGCCAGTCACTTTATCCCAGTTCTTCTTTACATAGGTTAGTAGTAGGAAAGAAAGAAAGAAAGAAAGAAAGAAAGAAAGAAAGAAAGAAAGAAAGAAAGAAAGAAAGAAAGAAAGAAAGAAAGAAAGAAGGAAGGAAGGAAGGAAGGAAGGAAGGAAGGAAAGAAAGAAAGAAAGAAAGAAAGAAAGAAAGAAAGAAAGAAAGAAAGAAAGAAAGAAAGAAAGAAAGAAAGAAAGAAAGAAAGAAAGAAAGAAAGAAAGAAAGAAAGAAAGAAAGAGAGCTCAGGACAGAACCCTGCAGTTTGCTAAATGTCGCTTACTCCATCTTGACATAATTCCTTAGAGGCATTTAATTATTCAAATGGTGCCATATCCATCTAATAGTAGCATAGGTAACTTGCTCCTGTACTAGAATCTTATGGGATTAATCTGTTATTGATCTATCAACCACCTCCACTGTGATGCTTCCCTATTGGGCCTGCAAGCTAACTGGCAGAGCCAGGTCTTTAGGCTCTTATGAAAAGTCAGGAGGGTTGGGGCCAACTCACATGGGGGGGGGCAAGATGTTCCAGAGGGCAAGTGCAATGGCAGAGAAGGCCCTTCTCCTGGATTCTCCTAGCCAGAATAATCAGGCCTCTGCTGGCTCGAGTGGGATGAGACATTCCCTCAAGTATCCTGGACCCATGCCAAGAGGATCTTTAAAGGTGATTACCAACATCTTGAACTGCACTCAGAGGCAAAATGACAGCCAGTGCAGGTCCCAGAGCCAGAACTGCCTGCGCTGCCACACTCTGCACCAGCTTTAGCTTTCAAATGCTCTTCAAGGGTAGCCCCATATAGAGGTCATTGCAACAGTTGCTGATGAGGAAGCGGGTTTGAATTAGGCTTGAATTCTAGGCACTTTTGATTCTAAAAACTGCATATTGTTTCAAAGGAGCCATTTCACAGAGCTGAAGCACACAGGAAATTGACGGCTTGTGACACCATGGACTCTTAGATATATCTTTTACTGAGCCAAAGCCAAACAAATTATATTATGGTTTAATCAGTGAGTGAATCTAGTCAATGCTATTTATGGAAAAGCTGACCACCATCTCCGAAGTTCCTCTTTTCTGTTTAGAATGTTAGATAGGTGGTATTAGGAACAAGACAAAGAAGCATTATTAATAAAAATAGACTGTATGTGACTGACATTCCAACATGACATTTTCCCATGTTATATTGGTCATGCATGACTGTCTGAACTCATATGATCTGCAAGTTTTCAAATTAGAGTTTGCTAATCTCGGGGATAGGAGAAAATAGCTGCAGAAGATGAAGATGGCCTCAGGACATGATGGGCTTCACTTCACTGGAGTAAAGACTAAATAACCATTTGTAGGGGATGCTATAGTGCTATATATGTTGGACACTTCGTGTTGCTGTTTGTGATGCATTTTAGGAGTTACAATATTAATTCCTAAAATTCAGGATACTTTTACTACATTTTGGTCTGAAATTCAATGAACTGTTAACCTGACTTTAGAGTGATCACTCCTTGTTACATACATATATTACTATATTCTCAGCATTTGGAATTATCAAGACATTAGGAATGATGTTTGTTTCATGCATGGGAGTTAGCTATAGAACTATAAAAGTTGAAATGAAAATATACTTGATTTGCAGCATTAGATTTTTGATATATGATATTTCTTGATCTTCGTATTAATCTTCCTTCAGCAGAGGAACAATCTGGTCAGATTTGCTGAATTTGTTTTGCAGGTGATGCCAATTCTCACACAAGACCCTTTTGAATTTTAGTCTTCTACTGAAATTGTTTTTATAAAGTTGATTGCAAGTAACTATTTAGTTTATTCATTTTGTAATGTGATTTTTATTTGGATCATTATTACGTTGAACAAAAATTAAATAGAGTAGGGTGAGGGATATATTGAGCTCCAAATTCTTTCTATTCTTCTGATTCTAAATCTGGCAGGGTGATTTCCCTGGGATTTCCTGCTCACATGATTTGAAGTCTCCAGTTGTTAACAGAGCATTTTGGTGTAACAATGGAGGAAAGGCATCTACACCTCATGAAAAGACCCCAGATTAACTCCCACCTCTGTTCTACAGACTCACAACACTGGGCACAAACATAGACTGCAATGAAAGAGGCATCGGAGTAGAAAACATCCATAAACCAAAGATAGGAATCTCCTTCTGTTTCATTACCACCATTTTCAGTGGAAAGTAACAGGCTTACATCTTTTTTGCAATGAGGGCATATTTACATCGGAGTTTATACAGAAACACAAGGTTAAAGCTTCCCCAACAAAATATGCAGGCCATAGGGGTGTGATGCTCACATGTTCTAAAACAGGCAGATCCATCTGTCTATTCAGAGAGCACATTCAAAATTCAGTGAAAGGTATGTTTGTTCAATCAGAGAACCACCGTTGGAATGGTGGAACTCATTACCACAAGATGCTGCTGGGCACAAATAGTAGAATCTACAGATGCTGCACAGACGCCTAAGTTGGAAGCAAGAATCAAAGCAACTCATGTGCACATATCTTTTCTACACATCTTTTCTAACAACACAAACATGAAACTCATCATTTCTGGGTTTTTAAAATAATAATAATAATATGTTTAGTTTTAAGGTCTAAATTAACCACATTCCAGGGTTGGAGAAACCTCTCCCTGTTTTACAAGGCTATGGAATACAAGCTCTCATTTTTAAAAAAAAAAAAATGGGCCAAACTATTCCTCCAACTGTCAAATAAATGCATGCAAAAGAATATTTTTGTGGGGACAAATAGGAAAGAACGATTCAAAGGCCCAAGGGAGTTTAAAGCTGTCAGCAGAATTTTGCCATTTTAACAAGCTCAGATCAAGGGGAAATCATGTGCTGGCTGGTGTCTCATCAGACAAAACTCTGGTCTTTTATCTCTTCAGGAAAGCATGGCTCCGATATTGCCACATCATCAGTATCTGCTGAACAAGTCACGCAGCATCCTCAGTATCTGTGTAACAAGTCCCCTCCCCATTCCCCTGGGAGCCAGGATGGGCCTCTCTTGCCGTTTTCAGGGGCTGCATTCCTGTGTAAAAAGGCATCTGGGAACTCTCAGGCCAGGCTTTGCATGTCCATACAGCACAAAACTCAAGGCAAACAAGCCCTATATCTGGGTGATCACTGGGTTGATACAACTTTCATTTGACTTCAGGAGATGGTTGAGATATCATGTTTTATGCTAGTCTTCTCCAGTCTGGTAATTTCAAAATGTGTTGGATTTAGATAAGTGGTTCAGTTATGCAATGATCTATGGATTCAGGATGGTTATAGGGTGGTATTATTGATATTTTTCAAAAGGAAAAGGAGCTGGGTTTAGAAAATGGCAATGCCAAGATTATAGCTAGGTTCACATGACACAAGTCATTGATTCATGCATAATACATACAGTGTCCAATAAATCATATAGTGGCTGGCTTCATATATTGCCCTAAGCCAGTGGTTCTCAACCTTTTTAATGCCGCGACCCCCAACCGGTCGTAAGTCAAGGACCCCCAACCGGTCGTAAGTCGAGGACCCCCAACCGGTCGTAAGTTGAGGACTATTTCCCTGCCCAGGAGCGCCGCCGCCCCCTGCACCGGCCGAGGTGTAGCTGGCAAGGGGCAGCGACGGCGCAGGGTGACCACCGGCTGGGCCACCAGCTGGCCCAGCCCAAGGGAGGTAAGGCACCCACCGGGCCCCACACACGCCAGCAACCCTCCCTGCGCCCGCCGGCCTCCCACCTCCCACCCCTGGCCCTCTTTTACTTACATTTTTAGTAGTTGCTCAGCAGGGAGGAGTGGAAACTTCCAGACAGCTCGCCTTCACTGCAGACAACTTGCAGCACCGTTTGCAGACTGGGACTTTTGGCGGGCTCAGCAGGGCAGAGACAGCCTGGACAATTCCTATTGGCTTTTGAAAGCCAATAGAATTAGACTGTATTCAAGAGAGTCTATTCTATTGGCTTTCAAAAGCCAATAGAATAAGAGGGAGTAGCACAGCTAAGGAAAAGGGGAAAAAAATGGCGGATTGCGTTGTTTGGCGACCCCCGTGAAATTGTCATTTGACCCCAAATGGGGTCGCGACCCACAGGTTGAGAACCGCTGCCCTAAGCCATCATGTGATTAGTTTTGGTTTGGTGAACCAAGAAACCATGATTTACACCTTGGTATTATTCATAAAGCCACACATTGAGGCTTATTTAGTGAACCATGGTTGAAGCAACCACAGTTTCACATTATGCATAAACTCAAATTCTTATAAACTTACTGAGGGGTATGTAGAATTGGTGCAAAAAAAGCTAATCAGTCAGATGTAATAAGTCGAAAATTGAGGAAATAGTTTAGATAGGTGTGAGCAAGTTTTTATTATTAGAGCTGTGCTTCTCAAGTTATTGCTATTGATTATTGCTACTCTACTGCAATGATACTAGAATAATATTATAATGATAGTGATGGCTTCCAGACAACACAGACATTGGGCTAGGATTTGGTACCTGTTTTCTCTCTTTCCTTTAAACAAAGATTTTATTGGTACATTTCTTAATGGACTTTTAACACATATTCTACTTTCTACTAAAAAAACACAGAGATGATCCCAAGAGGCTCAAAAACGTACATAAATGGGTTCAGATGTTATATGTAAACTGCAGATTGCTCATTTGTGATTTCAAGATTTGACTGGATGGGATAAATCTATAGAGAGTGTGATGGAGGGAGAGAAATATAGAAAAATGCTTATTTGCTCAGCAGATCTAGCTTCACTTAGAAGCATCTGGCAGTACAGACCGCACAAACATGGAAAGAGGTAAATCATATTTTCAGGCAGGAGCAAGCATCAGAAATAGTACAGAATATAGAGCAAGCATTATCTACATTTTCCACTTGTGGTGTTCTACCAATGCAGTCAGACAAAATGGCACAATGGATTGAATAAGGTTCTAGTTTAAAGCATTCAGTTCATTCAGAGACAGAGTCTTCTAGGATCTATCACTGATGCACCTCATCTGGGCTTCCTATAGCCCTTGGTTCCCATTACTTTTAAGGTTACCATAACTTTGAAACAAAATAATTTTGCTGCAGAAGATCCAGCCAAAATATATCCTAATCATCTGTCAGAAATTAATTCAGCAGTCATGGACTTAAAGGAAATGCTCCATCCCTGGGTGCCAGATGTTATTATGGACTACATCTCAGTTATAATTAAAATGCTTTTATTGTATTTATATTGAACACAATTAGTGGATGATGGATTGCAAACATAAAACCATATTTTCATTTTGCATTTTGTTATTTCAGTTTGTTATTGGAATATTGGTATTACAGCAATAATCTCTTGTACAATTAAGCACATCTGCAATGGTGTGGATGAGGTCATAAAAAGATACCCAGAAGGTAAATGCTGGGACTATGTCTCACAAACTCCATAACCCCCCAGGGGGTCTTCTACAATTACAACATATCTCTGTCTTCTCTCTGGGCAGATGGACACATTTCCAAAGAACTGAAGTGCAGTCTCCTGTTGCTGTTGTTTCCTGGGTATATGTGGGGCTCAGAGGAACTCCTGGAAATAAACAATATGTTGTTATCCCAGAGCCGCATGCAGCCCCCATAGACACATGAAGCTTAATGGGACCAAAGGAAGATGCACTGGCAACCTTGAGCACCCCATCAGCAACTCAAGCAATAGAGAAAAGCTGTTAATAAAATTGCTTATTGTTATAGTCTTTATGAATCCAAGAGAAGTTTTCATCCACAGAGCTAGTTATAATCCAATCTTAATTTCTAACTATTGATCTTCATTCAAGTCTCTCCATTTGTTGCTCCATGAATTTCTAATGCCTGGGGTTCATATTTTCCAGACCAAGGGAAATCCTTAGCCATAGTAGGACTTGCATTTAGCTTTTTGAAAATAACTATTTGGTAACAAAACCTGGCTGTGTCTGCATATGATCCTAGATTATCACATTTTCATATTTATTTGTAAAAATGCATTACAAATAGGTATATTAAAAATGTTTTCTTGCTGCTCTCATCTGTATACAGCCATTGACAAAAGTCAATATAAATATTTTCTTGATTAAGGTTTAGGCAGTACTCTTAAATCATCACTGGATATCTTTTCAAAGAAGAAAGAAATTTTGATATAGGATAATGTCCTATACATCTACCTATATAATAGGTAGAGAGCTAGAGCTCAAACTAATAAGTCAAAGGAAAGACCATGATTATCATAAAACTACAATTTAAAAAGTATTAAAGAATGTGTCCCTAATGAAAAGCAATATAGACAAAAATACTTTGTTGGCTCTCTCTATTTATATGCACCATATTTTAATGTTATGATCTGGAGTATATCTACATCTGACAGCAAAATCTAAGATAAATTGCTGTCCTGATGCATGGTTATAAATACAGATTTTTAAAACATGCAGAATATGGTCAGTAAAATAGCACAGACAATAGTTAAATACATGACTACAATTAGCCATGTGCTAGTAACATCTTGCTTAGATTACTATGACAGATTTTACTTGTGTTGTCTTGGAAATTTACTTGGACCCCCCCCCAAGTAGTATAAAATATAAGAGCTAAACTACTAACTGGGATTAATGCAAACAGTGACCAGTTCTGAAAAATTGCATGGACTACATTTCTAACTACAGTTGAAAGTGCTGTTCTTAGACAAGTACCAAACCATTTGGAAGTTAGTTCGATTATTAAGTATTAAGTCAATGGCTGCAGTCAGCTGTCCCATTTATTTACTTGTTAATTAACATTTTAGTACTGCCCAATGATAGGAGTGAACAGAGGAATCTCAAACAGTAATATTCCCCAACACAAAAAATCCAAACGGTAAATGAGAACATAAACCAAAATAAAATCAGATTGCAATGTCTTTCCTCCCCTGGCATTACAAAGTGTCAAAAAAATTAAAAAATGTTTTCTGAAGGCTTGGAGCAAGGACCAACTCCAAGGTCACTATATTCTATACAGCAAGGACCACTCCTGAGAAGACATTCCTTCTGTCTTACATGCCCTCATCACATGTAGGGGATGGGAACTGAAGAAGGCATCTTGAGGTGACTTGACAGAATGAGCAGAATCATTAAAGACAAGGATGTCACAATGGTAATTCAGCACCACCAGCTCTTTGAAGTGATAGTTCAAGCCTATTGGCAATCAGAGCAGCAATGATAAAGTAGGTGTTATTCTGGAATGGTGGAGCCTGCATGCCAGCAGTCTGGCTACTGCATTCTATATTAGAAGCAGTTTCTAGCGAAGCTTCAAAGAAACCTTCATGTAGAGCCCCTCACGTGTTGATAAGATGTGAGTCACTATTACCAGTATTTCCTGTTTCAGTTAAAACCTCAACCAGAACACCAGATAAAGCTAGGCAAAGTTCCCTGCTGGCCAAACCCTCCACTTGCTATTCAAGCAGTAATTATAAGTCAAGAGGAAACACCCCCCCCCCATTGATGGATCTGCTCTTTCAGGGGAATATCACTGCAATGGTATGTGGAAATGTCCTTGGGAGCAAAGAGATGCAGCCAAGGGAATGGTCAGATAAAATGCAACTGAATCAGAAGCAGGAATGTGGGACAGGAAAGAGGCTGAAAATATCCTCCCTAGTTTTAAGCTGTAAAAGAGATGGGGGGAGGAGAGCGGGGAAGGGGAGTCATAGTTTCAAACCTGCAAGATTCTGTTAATGTAGTTTTACAATAAAGTAGAATGAGCTCATTTGACAGGAACCAATAAAGACTCTCTCCAAATCTCTCTTTGATGCTGGTCCTTACTCCAATTTTTGAAAGCTTAAGTCTAACCCAGGGGTTCTCAACCTTGGCAACTTTAAGACTTGTGGACTTCAACTCCCAGAATTCCTCAGCCAGCAAAGCTGGCTGAGGAATTCTGGGAGTTGAAGTCCACAAGTCTTAAAGTTGCCAAGGTTGAGAACTCCTGGTCTAACCCTAACCCTAATTGGATATTAGAAATTGGAATTCCCATTAATTTGTCCATGGAATGACAATAGTAAGTATAAGAGCCCCTCCCATGAGCAAAGAGACTCTCTGAATCTCTCTGTGATGTTGGTTTTCTCTCCAATTTCAAGGAAGCCTAATCCTAACTCTAAGTGGATTTCCGCCCCTGAGTGGGATTTTCCCATGCATTTTTCCATGGAATGAACATAACGTGGATCATAAATATAAGATACCTCCTATGCATAAAAAGCTGCTCTGCGAGAAAGCAGGCTGTCCAGAAAATGGCTAGCACCTGTGCTACTGTTGTCCTGCCTTTTAAAGCCCTCTCCACAGCCAGCAGGGCAATGTTGGCTATAAAAGCTGTGCTGCAAAACAGCTGGGTGTGGTGTGGTGTGGTGTGGTGTGGGTGTGTAGGTAAAGTATCCTAAAACTGAGAGAGAGAGAATTTTCTCTATCAGTACTCATGAGGTGTAGTAGTTGGAGTGGAAGTAGTAGTAGTAGAAAAGTGTGGCATAATGGTGAGCAGTGAGTAATAGTGTGTGAATGCTTGTGTATGTGTCTAGGGACCTGTGTTGTGTTGACTCTTGTGCTTTGAGCCCACTGAATTTGTTACACTTTAAAGAACCTGTGACTGAATGCTAGGATTTCCATAAAAAAGATGGGATATCAAACACAGGGTGATAATCACACAAGTGGAGGTGGCTTCAACTTGAGGAGTTCATTAAATACTCCATAAAAAGAAAACAAAAATTGGCTTCAAAAGGAAAAGAGTTGTGTTCTGGCAGAGCTCAAACTTTGCCGGAAACAGTCAACATCCTGGCTGCAGAAACCAGACTTCTTACCAGAACTTACACCACACAAACAGACATGGAAAAAGAAGGTTCTTTTTCCTTAGAGACAAAGGCAGGTATCTA
Organism: Bothrops alternatus; assembly: GCA_034064705.1. Lineage (NCBI taxonomy): Eukaryota > Metazoa > Chordata > Lepidosauria > Squamata > Viperidae > Bothrops > Bothrops alternatus. The sequence goes on from JARGCV010000009.1 coordinate 32,172,429, forward strand.
CCCCATGCCTGCAGTTAAGCCAAAGATAAAGATAGATCAGCCAAAAACAGGGCTAGGCTCAGATACTTGGGCCAATATCATCACAGAAATGATAAAGCAACAGCAAGAGGAAAAGCTGTGATTAATTACAAAAGAAGAAGAAGAATGGCTTCGGAAGGGGACAGGAAAGATAGGGTAGAATGGAAAAGAGTGAAAGAGAGGCAAGAGGAGAAGACCTTAGGGGGCTGGTAGACTTTTTTTTTAAAAAGTCCAGTCACCAGAAGGGGCACAATTGCCTCCAAGATTTTTGGAACATATAGAGAGCGGAGGTAATCGCAAAGACATAAAAATCCCTAAGTTGTCAGAAGAAGAATATATAGAAGTCTATTTTATCATGTTTGAAAGAGTTGCTACTTCTTGTAAATGGCCAGAGAGTAAATGGGTGGCCAGAATGTTTAACAAGAAAGGCTTTGAGAGCTTACAAGTAATCTTCCAATAAGAGAAGTAACAGATTATTCACATGTTGAAAAAATAATTCTATCCAGGTATGACATTACACCCTACATCTATAGGTAGAGGTTTAGGAGCTACACATATGACAAACATGAAGGGATTCATGAATTGTGGGCAAGAGTGGAAGATTTAGGCAGGAAATGGTTGAGACCAGATGAAAGAAGCAAAGAAAAAATGGCAGATGAAGTAATTTTAGAAATTGTTTCTACAGGTACTCCCTAGTAAAGTGAGGTTTTGGGTGCAGAAACACAATCAAGAAATGGGTCAAAGGGCAACAGAATTGACTGAGAGCTGCATGGCAGCAAAAGGGTCACACAATGTTAGAAAGAAAGATGCAGAAAGAGAAAAAAAGTAAGAAAGCACCTTCCAAAAAGTAGGAACTCTTAAGGAGCTGGAAGGGATAATTTCTGCCCAAACAAAAGATCAGCACTGGGAAGTTAGAGAGACCCAGAGTTGTTAGAGTAGGAAAAGTAGATATTTTCAAAAGACTATAAAAGACAGAGGAAAAGGGGAATGTCTGCAGCAGTGGAAGCATCACTGGGGAGAAAAATTATGATTTCAGCAAAAGTTAATGGGATCACTGTTGGAGGCTTAGTAGATACTGGAAGTAGATGGGCATTAGTATACTCTCATTTAGTAAAGAGGGCAGCATTTATGGGGGGAAAGCCTCTCACAAGTATGTTAACGTTTGTGCAATAGTTGCACAAAACCCCCACTTTAAAAATACAGTCGGACTCCCACCATTCAAAATTTAAGAGTGAGTGTACAAAAGTAGTAATGTTTTATAACACCCTTCATGTTTTTAACTTATTTCTCTTTCTACTGCATTGTAGAAAGTAATCTCTCAGAAAAGCTGGGAAATATGTTAGCAAAGAGATACTTTACAGGTGGGTGAGGGGAGGAGGGAAAATAAGAGTTATTTGTGAAAGAATCTGATTGAAGGACACTGTACACTAAACAAAATTCTCCTGAATTGTGCATAATAGACAGAGAGAAGAGCCCCTCTTCCATAAGAACTTCACTTTGAACAACAAGAATAATAAAAATGAAGTGAGTGCCATTAATGAGTTCTTCTCAATCCCCCTCCTCCATAAGTGTGGCTGCACTTATGTTATAGAATGCCTGAAAGGGAATAATTCTGCTCCCAGTTATAGGATCTCTAGGATTAACCTGGATTGGTAGTTCTGGGGAACAGTTTAGATTTGAGAGATGAGCAATTGAGCCTCTGACCATGGAACCCTGGGCGAAAGAAATGCCTGGGAAAAAAGCTATCCACATTACTCAACTTTGTCCATGGTTTGCTGGACCACACAATTCATGCATATGTATGCTCACCTGAATTATGCATACTATGAAGAGATATGGGGTAGCTTTTCATACTGTGATATAAAGACAAGTTTTATGACACAGGTACAGAATTGTGTAGTGTTTTGGACTGAATAGCAAAAAGATGCTTCAGAGCATGCAGGGGTGCAGAAACTGTCATCAATTCCTTAATGATTAAGGGCCTGGGAGACAAAAACATATGAAGAAGGGTTGCGGGAATTGGGTACCCACGGTCTAGAGAAAAGAAGGAGTAGGGGTGACATAATAGTGGTATTCCAGTATTTGAGGGGCTGCCACAAAGAAGAGAGGGTCAACTTATTTTCCAAAGCACCAGAAGGCAAGACAAGAAACAATGGATGGAAACTAATCAAGGAGAGAAGCAACCTGGAATTAAGGAGAAACTTCCTAACAATGAGGACAGCTTGCCTTCAGAAGTTGTAGGTGCTTCTTCACTGGAGGTATTTAAGAGAAGATTGGACAGCCACCTATCTGAAATGGTATAGGATCTCCTGGACTAGAGGACCTCTAAGGTCCCTTCCAGCTCTATTCTGATTGAAGCAGTGGCTCCTCTTAAGAGTTGCAGCAAGGTCTAATGTTTGTCTGCCAGTGTGCTCTGAAGCAGGATTTGGATTTTGAAGCTGAGGCTCAGCAAAGTCCTAGATACAGACCAGCATTTCTCTAAAAATCTATTATTTTCTCTTTAGACAGTGAAGTGTGGTAAAAATATTGGCACACTATGCTAATCCTGTTGCAGAACAAAAAAAAAAAATCCCAGTCCATGCAACTGAAATCAATTATCTCTTTAAAGGAAAGAAAATGTGTTTAACTCTTTCAAAATCATTTTAATTGATTACTATTGCTTCATCCTATGGCAGAGCTAATGACATGGTTGCATTTGCATTAGGCAGCATCCCTCAAGAGTCTTGCCCTGCCTGCCCCCCCCCCTTGCATGGAGATCCATCTGACACTTTGTACACAGAGATCTAAACAGCCCAAAAAAGGGGGGGGGAGAGAAGAGAGGATTACTTGGATGGAGGAGCTTGCTTAGCCACCAACAGACAAAGAGGCACTTTTGGGTTTGCTTTGTTTGAATCTGGCCTTCATCTCGGTTTCTACGGCAACCAGGAAGTTCACCTCCTGGCCCGGATGTCACAAAGGATGCAGCCGGGGAGTCGGGGAGGGGATGTGGCAAAAGGAGAAATTGTTCAGCCTACAGCTGACGGATTCATAGCTGGAGGCTCAATTGTCATGAGCTTCTGCAGTGGAAGACTTGGCTGAGTTTTTAGAAATCTCTCCCCATACCCAAATTTCTCCCACAACATTAAATTCCATGAAGAATTTCAACCCAACTGTCACTAACTGTCCTTTCCTGTAGACTTTCACCAAAAGAGGACTAATCCGAACTCACTGTTTTCTGCGTGTATTAACTGGAACAAACAAGCTTTTGTCCTGCAGAGATCCTCTGGTGTTGTCAGCTCTCTCTAAAGCAAAGGCTGTCCCCTTAATAAGCATCTTCACAGAAACTTTAGGAAGGAAGTTCTCCACATACTCCTACCGTAGCAGACAGCCAGGCTTCATTGTATCAGCCTGCAGCCACATGTCCAGCACCAAGGGAAGGAAGAGCAGGATGTAACATGAAAGAATCAGGAAAGTCAATAATACAAAACACCAATATACTGAACCAACACTCTTCTTAAGATTCTGCATCATGAGAACACTATGTTTACATTTGGAACAAATTACACAGACAGTACTGATATGCTTTGTTTGCATTACAATGTGGAAGCCAGTTCCATTTGCTGAATTCAAGTTTTGCTCTTTGTGTAAGCTGAACTATGAATACATATTCTGGAAGTGATTGGGCTGATCAAGAAAACAATGCAAATGAAGCTTAATAACTGCATGGTCCCACTAAGATAAAAGTTAAGTGACAAAGACTAAAGGAGGCGGAGGGAAACATAACCAGAGTATGAAAATAAATCCCTACTACTAAGAACTATGCATGATTGTCCTTTGGAATTTCTGCTTTAATGAGTGCTATTCAAACACTTTCAAAGTACCTAATTCATTACTAATAGGAATATTGCTACTAATATTCCTAATGTTCAAAAAACCATCAATGAGAACTAACCTGTAAAACAGTGCAAAAGCCATGTTTTGTCTTTCTCAAGCATGCATAATACCCATAGTCCTGTCTGCAAGTGAGCTGATTTCTACATGTGGTATTCAAACTTTTGTTAGAGTTTGACCATATTACTGAATTCATGCTCATACATGTGGTACCCAGATGTTCAACAGCAGAATATGCTGCAGTGTAAAAAAAAAAAAATCTGCTTTGCCCAAAAGGCAACCACATCAACCCTTCTATAATCACTGAAGAGTTATTTTTGTTTTGAGAGCTGGTATAAAGTTCTGGAGTCAGGAAGTCCCTGGTCAAAGTTTCACCACTATGCACTCACTAGTAGAGTGATCCTATACTTAACTTACATTTACAGGATAGAGATACAATAACATTCATTACAATATGCCAAAATGGCAGGAAACCAAAATCTTGCATTGTTGCACCATACTGACTTATGTGCTGAGGTTATGCTGCTAATGCAAGGAGACAAAGCTGGTAGAATATAAGTGATGTCCTGAGGGGGGATGTCCTGAGCTGCAATGGAATCCAATTGTCAGAACTGTGAAATGATACTCAGTTTCATTAACAACAAAAAAAAATACTATCGATAACATACTTCCAACAGAATCAATGGATTCTGCGATTGTCATTCTCAAGAGACTTGGTTAATTTGGAGAAACAGTTGCACTATCAATATATAAGCCTCAAGCATGAGAACCCAAATTTGAAATTTCTTATTCATATACACAAATAGAAACTTTTATCCTTGTGAATTTTGATAAAAGAGAACCCTTAACACAATCATTACAATAGAATAGGAAAAATAGATCAAGAAACTTTAAAATTACATATATTTTGTTTCAAAAATCCAAATGAATGCTCCAACCCCATTCATCTGGGCACATACATTGCAATACCCATAATAAGTAAGCAAAGGGGGGAAACCCTACCTGAGAACTTTAAAATATGCCTCCGGAACATCCCATCTTTCCAGATGCCAATTGATCTGTACAACATGCAAATTCTTCCCCCTTACAGATAGGAGAAACTGATTTTTTTCCCCCTGTAGTTTAATATCTAGTAATTTTCTTCATACTGAGAATGAAGGAAAACATGTTGTAAAGAAAGTTTATTGATCAAAAAATATCCACATATGATTAAATGCTGTGTATTTTTTAAAGTCAGTGGCTTTAAAAAATACATTCATACAATGTATTAAGATACATAATGATTTGCTTACTGCATTCCTTAGTGTATTCCTTAAGATATAGATTATACAGGTGGTCCTCAACTTACGATCACAATTGAGCCCAAAATTTATGTCTTTAAGTGAGAAATTTGTTAAGTGAGTTTTGTCCCATTTTACATCTTTTCTTGCCACATTTGTTAAGTGAATCGCTGAAGTTGTTAAATTAATAACACAGATGTTAAGTGAATCTGGCTTCCCCTTTGTCCTTGCTTGTCAGAAGGTTGAAAAAGGTGATCACATGACCCCAGGACACTGCAACTGTCATAAATATGAACCAGTTGTCAAGCATCCAAATGTAAATCACTTGACCATGGGGATGCTGTGACGGTCATAAGTGTGAAAAATGGTCATAAGTCACTTTTTCAGTCATAACTTAAACAGTCACTAAAGGCACTGTTGTAAGTTGAAAACTACCTGTAGTTTATAAGCCAATGCTTATAATTTAGCAAGTTGTGTGAATACAGCCAGTATATAATGTATCACATTTTGGTATAAATACAGTTCTATTTTTTACTACTATATAAGGTATTCTCTCCTATAAATAAAACCTAGAACATATACAGTAGGGATACACAGTGAAGAATTCTAAAATAACCTACACTGGATAGGTGAAAATGGCTGAGATAATCCTATTTAGTTCAACAGGTGAATATACAATTGTATACTTTGGAAGAAATCAAAATGTAAAGTAATGGAGATGCGGAGGATGTAGACCGAATTACACTGATTAAGTACCCTGCTAAGTATTCTCCAAGTGGTAGTAGGTACTTAGTCCCTGGACCTGTTGCAGCTGCTGCTTATGAGTGATTAACCCCTCCAGTTTCCACAATCAAAATGTGCAGCCCTGAGAAGTCCCCCCTCCCCCCAGCACATGCAAACCATGTGAGTCTGGAAACAAAAGCAGCCGTGAATAGCTGAGTTTCTCCATTCAGTTACTACTGTTGATTTTCCCTGGGCTTCTCTGACTTTTTAGCCTGCGAGGCTGAGGAGGCTGACGGGTTCTTTTTGTTACCAAAGCTAATTGGGGCTGTGGGCAGGAGGGCCAGTTGGAGCTCATTTTTAAAACTAAAAATTACTCATTTTTAAACATTAACATGTATCTAAGAATTTTGAGAATGTCTTGCTAAATGTTAAAAGAGATCTTTTTTCATTTTTTGTTAGGATTAAGAACTTCAATATCTGAAAGTGGCTTCTCTGAGAGAACCTGGAGGCCTTGAATGCATATATTTGTCTTCTTTGCAAGATTAAAGAAGGGATGTTCTCAAAAGAAATGTTGGCTGGGATTAACACTGCATGCCAAGACAAGGTTTAATCAATGCTTATTAAATAAACTTTTAAAGAAGATGGCTTGCTAGGAAGATAGCAATTTTTACAGTGAAAAAAAAAAGACTGTTCAATTTTTTTTCCTGTAACTCCAGAAGAATATTTTTTGGGTTGTTAATTGCCAAAAAAAATATTCAGAAAAAGGAAGTTTTCCTCTAAGGCTGTTCCTTTGGAGTAAAGCCACAAGGTTATAAAACTTCAGATTTTCCATTTTTTGTCATGGTTTTGGTTTTGCTGGTAAGAGAGGATAGCATCTCATTTAGCTTCTTGCTCCCACATTTTGGACGGCATCAGTAGGCAACCATCCTATACCACTGGTGGCAAGCTGAGTCCTCTGCTGCATTCAAAATTGATTTCAGAAAATATAGAGATGACAAACCTTAAGGACCACTGGAAAAAATACATGTAATTACATTTTATTAGGTCAGAACAGACTAGCCTATCTGAAATCCACAATGTTCATTATAAAGTGCAACATACCAAGTTAAATATAGAAAGAAACAGTAAAAGCAACTACCAATAATATCCAATTTTATTACATAGCCTAGGGTAAATTTTCTGACTATACATGTAGACGTTTGTGCGCCATGTAATCCTATGCACACTTGTTAGAAATAAGTCCCACTGACATCATGGGGAATAAATAACCAAGAAACTAGACATTACTGAAATCTCTGCAGATCACATGGTCTAAAAGGTCTACAAATTTTGCTATATCTAAACCCCATTGGCATAAGAAATCTTGTGAATTTCAGACTCAGTGGAGCAAATCATAGGATTATATCGTAAGAAATTCTTTTTATAAGAAAAGCAAGTATACTTTATGTAATATATATATATATATATATATATATATATATATATATATATATATATATATATATATATATATATATATATATATATATATATATATATATATATATATATATATATATATATATATGTTTTTAAAATTGTTAACAAAGAAATAAGGGATTTCTGAGATAGCTATTTCGAGTTATTTAACTCTCTTCAGTCAGAACTCACCCTTTCTGGGATTCGAACCTGGGCAGTCTGCATGCTAGGCAGAAGCTTTAGCCTCAAGCCACAGGCTCTATCCTGCTTTGTTAATAGTCAGGGAGTTAATATGTGTGTCAAGTGGTTATTTTTTAGATTGCACCCTGTAAACCCAAATATGGGAGGAAGAAATCATTCTTTCCTTTGCTTGTTTCAGCTCAACCCAGAGCCATCTGCAAGCACAAATATATATATATGTTTTTAAAATTGTTAACAAAGAAATAAGGGATTTCTGAGATAGCTATTTCGAGTTATTTAACTCTCTTCAGTCAGAACTCACCCTTTCTGGGATTCGAACCTGGGCAGTCTGCATGCTAGGCAGAAGCTTTAGCCTCAAGCCACAGGCTCTATCCTGCTTTGTTAATAGTCAGGGAGTTAATATGTGTGTCAAGTGGTTATTTTTTAGATTGCACCCTGTAAACCCAAATATGGGAGGAAGAAATCATTCTTTCCTTTGCTTGTTTCAGCTCAACCCAGAGCCATCTGCAAGCACAAATATATATATATGTTTTTAAAATTGTTAACAAAGAAATAAGGGATTTCTGAGATAGCTATTTCGAGTTATTTAACTCTCTTCAGTCAGAACTCACCCTTTCTGGGATTCGAACCTGGGCAGTCTGCATGCTAGGCAGAAGCTTTAGCCTCAAGCCACAGGCTCTATCCTGCTTTGTTAATAGTCAGGGAGTTAATATGTGTGTCAAGTGGTTATTTTTTAGATTGCACCCTGTAAACCCAAATATGGGAGGAAGAAATCATTCTTTCCTTTGCTTGTTTCAGCTCAACCCAGAGCCATCTGCAAGCACAAATATATATATATGTTTTTAAAATTGTTAACAAAGAAATAAGGGATTTCTGAGATAGCTATTTCGAGTTATTTAACTCTCTTCAGTCAGAACTCACCCTTTCTGGGATTCGAACCTGGGCAGTCTGCATGCTAGGCAGAAGCTTTAGCCTCAAGCCACAGGCTCTATCCTGCTTTGTTAATAGTCAGGGAGTTAATATGTGTGTCAAGTGGTTATTTTTTAGATTGCACCCTGTAAACCCAAATATGGGAGGAAGAAATCATTCTTTCCTTTGCTTGTTTCAGCTCAACCCAGAGCCATCTGCAAGCACAAATATATATATATGTTTTTAAAATTGTTAACAAAGAAATAAGGGATTTCTGAGATAGCTATTTCGAGTTATTTAACTCTCTTCAGTCAGAACTCACCCTTTCTGGGATTCGAACCTGGGCAGTCTGCATGCTAGGCAGAAGCTTTAGCCTCAAGCCACAGGCTCTATCCTGCTTTGTTAATAGTCAGGGAGTTAATATGTGTGTCAAGTGGTTATTTTTTAGATTGCACCCTGTAAACCCAAATATGGGAGGAAGAAATCATTCTTTCCTTTGCTTGTTTCAGCTCAACCCAGAGCCATCTGCAAGCACAAATATATATATATGTTTTTAAAATTGTTAACAAAGAAATAAGGGATTTCTGAGATAGCTATTTCGAGTTATTTAACTCTCTTCAGTCAGAACTCACCCTTTCTGGGATTCGAACCTGGGCAGTCTGCATGCTAGGCAGAAGCTTTAGCCTCAAGCCACAGGCTCTATCCTGCTTTGTTAATAGTCAGGGAGTTAATATGTGTGTCAAGTGGTTATTTTTTAGATTGCACCCTGTAAACCCAAATATGGGAGGAAGAAATCATTCTTTCCTTTGCTTGTTTCAGCTCAACCCAGAGCCATCTGCAAGCACAAATATATATATATGTTTTTAAAATTGTTAACAAAGAAATAAGGGATTTCTGAGATAGCTATTTCGAGTTATTTAACTCTCTTCAGTCAGAACTCACCCTTTCTGGGATTCGAACCTGGGCAGTCTGCATGCTAGGCAGAAGCTTTAGCCTCAAGCCACAGGCTCTATCCTGCTTTGTTAATAGTCAGGGAGTTAATATGTGTGTCAAGTGGTTATTTTTTAGATTGCACCCTGTAAACCCAAATATGGGAGGAAGAAATCATTCTTTCCTTTGCTTGTTTCAGCTCAACCCAGAGCCATCTGCAAGCACAAATATATATATATGTTTTTAAAATTGTTAACAAAGAAATAAGGGATTTCTGAGATAGCTATTTCGAGTTATTTAACTCTCTTCAGTCAGAACTCACCCTTTCTGGGATTCGAACCTGGGCAGTCTGCATGCTAGGCAGAAGCTTTAGCCTCAAATAACTCGAAATAGCTATCTCAGAAATCCCTTATTTCTTTGTTAACAATTTTAAAAACATATATATATATTTGTGCTTGCAGATGGCTCTGGGTTGAGCTGAAACAAGCAAAGGAAAGAATGATTTCTTCCTCCCATATTTGGGTTTACAGGGTGCAATCTAAAAAATAACCACTTGACACACATATTAACTCCCTGACTATTAACAAAGCAGGATAGAGCCTGTGGCTTGAGGCTAAAGCTTCTGCCTAGCATGCAGACTGCCCAGGTTCGAATCCCAGAAAGGGTGAGTTCTGACTGAAGAGAGTTAAATAACTCGAAATAGCTATCTCAGAAATCCCTTATTTCTTTGTTAACAATTTTAAAAACATATATATATATTTGTGCTTGCAGATGGCTCTGGGTTGAGCTGAAACAAGCAAAGGAAAGAATGATTTCTTCCTCCCATATTTGGGTTTACAGGGTGCAATCTAAAAAATAACCACTTGACACATATATATATATATATATATATATAAAACAGGAAAACAGTTGCTAATTAATACTCCTGCATATTTTTTCTGAGTTGATGAGGCATCTTGAAAAGCTCCCTTAAATAGGTTTCCATATTCATAAGATTCTGTGCATATAAATTGATGACATCTAAATATACTTCTCCTTGCAATTAAAACGCTGCTTAATTTTTTAAATAAACCATGCATATTCCCCCGTATTCTCTGTATCTTGAGAATTTTCATAAAAATATAATTTGCTAGGAATCAGGGGCCTTTTCGTGGTCCTCACATCTTCCTGCATTTTTGAATAGGGATGATGTGTGGCTCTTTTGAGATGTTCTTCCTATGACCAGTAGTGAGGGAAGATGTAGTTTACAATCCAGTAATATCCAGTGAACTATACTTTGCCATTGCTACTCTCAGCAAGGGAGAGCACCTGGCTAAACCTGTCTGGATTTAGAAGTTGAGGAGGTGGGTTCTGATCAGTACTTAAAAGAGAGACTACTAAGGAATATTAGGGATTCACTCATTCATTGTAGAGGCCACCTAACTCTATGAGAAATTGGAAAATGTTCCTGAAGAAGGCAGAAATAAACCATTTCTGTACCATTCCTGAGAAAGCTGCCACGGGTGAATCTGTTACCCAGAGTTAAGTTTGTCTTAAAGGAGATTTTATCTTTATTTTAAAAGCACACCTATTGCCTATACTGCAGCTGCACAATCATGGGACACACTCAAAATACGAAGGAGGAAGTAAAAACGTAATTGCTTTGGGTATAAAGGGCATTACAGGGCAGAAGATTGGTTGATGGACGTAAAGTGATTGTTTTTCAACAGGGACTCTCCAAGGTTTCCAAATGGATACTTGGGGTTTTCCCCAACAATGGGGGGGGGACAGTCAGTTAAATCAGTTAAGTGCCTCTTTAGCCTCTGATATACAGATGCAAAGGGGCACTAAAAAGGATTACTGCTAGATGGTTTTTCCACACCTAAGCAGCAGTTTTGAGGGGCTGAAGCAATATTGGTAGAGAACAAAAAGTGACATGACACAATATGGTTCTACTTTGTGGCCATAATGGCAGCAAAACACGTTTACATTTCTGTTTTTATGGCACCAGTGGAATGTCAGCTGTGCTGTTCAAAATGGCCCACTCCCTTCTTGGGGGAGATGGACCAGAAGATCCAGTCAATTGCAATCATCTAACTGATCACTTCATGGCTAACGTTGCTTGTGACTAGGAAGCCATGGGGGACAGCATCCAATAAGATTATGTCTTACAATATTGTATTTGGGAAAATAGGAGCAGCACACAAATTCCATATGATCTTAACTCCAATACTTGTAGGACTTGACCCCTGCTCCTCCTGATTGGTTAGACAAGCCAGAAAGGAGGCAGGAAGGTAGATACAAATAACAGTAAAATGGGAGAGGGGAAGTGCCAAAAACCTTGAAAAGGGCACTGCTCTGCCACTTCAAGAAGTCTGCCCTGGATCTGCTATAGTGCAACAATTATTGCTCTAGTCTTCCCCTTGTGAAGAAAATTTGTGGAAGAAAATGATGGGGTGACAGTTACAAAGAATCTTGAAAGAAATGGATGTTCTGGACTGTGGGAGTCAGAATTCAGGCCCATGTGAAATATGGTACTAAAATTGCATTGGTCAACCTCATTGATGGAAGAAATGTGGCCATCCCTGTTCTGCTAGACCACAGGTCGGCAACCCGCAGCTCTGGAGCTGGATGCGGCTCTTTCAGCCTTGTACTGTGGTTCCTCCTCCGCCATTTGCAGAGAGACAGAGAGAGAGAGAGAGAGAGAGAGAGAGAGAGAGAGAGAGAGAGAGAGAGAGAGAGAGAGAGAGAGAGAGAGAGAGAGAGAGAGAGAGAGAGAGAGAGAGAGGGCTAGATTCTTATCCCAATCCCCAAACTCATATGTGGGTGGATTTTTTGGGGGGGATCAAAGGGATCCTAGATTCCAGACAGGAAGAGAGTTTTGGAAAGGAAGGGAGGGAGGTGTGTGAGCCCACCCAGCCTGGAACACAACAAACACCCCCAGGCCAAATGCAGGGAAACTCCAAACCCTCCGATCCTTCCCAAAATGAAACGAAGGCAATTGATTGGTGGACGATGAGCAGATGGAGGTTCAAGGGGAAAAGGTGGATTTCACCCAGGCTGTTTTTCTGCAAAAACTCCAGAACTGGCTCTGCTGCTTCTGTGCTTCTGTGGGTTTAATCTCAGTCCAGTTCTGCTCAGAAAGAAACAAAGTCCCAGGAGTTTCTTTCGCTCTTGAAACCGACCAGATGGTGTGAAGTCAGCCCTCCGCAGGCCACTCCAATCTCAGTGGGTTCTTCACAATAGCCGGATTAAGGAGAGACATGCTACCAAGCACATTTCTTGGGGTGAAGCAACAACAGACAAAAGGCTGCCCCCCTTTTATTACCTGTTACAGTGGGCGGTTACACAATGCATCACATGGTTACAAACAGCCTATGACAATGTTATAGCTGCAGCCAATGACAAGGCTACACTGGCAAAGTTACATCTGTGGCCAATGGATTCAAATCTTGGTACAATGTTCCTCCACCCACCAGCCCCTCCTTATTTCCTGCTGTTCCAAAAACGCATGGTCAAGCCACATGGCCGCAGGCTTCTTTGTTCCAAGCCACATGGCAGTCTCTTTGTCCCTTTGTTCCAAGCCTCATGGCGACTTGCTAGGGTGCATTACAACATATCCTGTGTTTTTATTTCTTTAGCAACTGTGCTTTGTTCCACCTATGCACCGTCCAGCTCTTACACGATCCTAGGGCATAGGCCATCTCTGTCCAGTCATCAGAGGCTGTAGTGGGTTCTTAGTTCTTTATCCAGGAGATGGATAGAAGAGGCAGGCCTACACAGGTTCAACAGGGAAGGAATACATTGTACACAGCAACAGATTGTTACACAGAATACTACGGTACAAACATTATAATACGAAAAACCAATTTTTTGAGCCACCCAGCATTAGGTAGTCAGGAAAATAAACTCCCAATCAAACAAGGCATCAGTTTCTTGTGATAAGGGATTGTTTTGTACCATACTTTCCATGTGAGCGACTGTGGCAGAAATGTTGGGTATGTTGTCAGAAATGTAAATGTACCAGACCAATTCTGGGGTATTGACCAATATGCATTTTTTCCACATAAGAACTACATTGTCTTTAGAGAAGTTGTACAAAGTTTCAAAAATTTCACCAAAATCAAACAAGGGAACACAATCAGCACATGCTTTTTTGTTGTCATTGTTTGTCTCATTATAATATTTAGCTTTATAGTCCAGCTGCCAAGGGATAGTTGTTTTATTACAAGATTGCCAAATACCTAGAAAGGTGTTGTTACTAACTGATGAAGCTGTGTGATTAATGCATACTTGAGCAGGGTAACACAAAGTAAGGAAGGATTCAAAGTGAAAGAGAGAGAGATTTCATTCATCCATGTGAACGTATTAAGGAAAAAATTGTGAGGCAAGGCAAACTCATAAGGTACACAGATCCAACAATTGGATGCATTCAGCAACATAGCATGGTGAGAGACATAAAATACAAAACAGCAAAGATAGTCACAAAAATAAAATCATTAACAAGACTAGAAAACATAAATTCAAAATAGGCAAAGAGAAATAAGAAAGGCAAAATTGGCAAAGAGAAATAAGAAAGGGAGGGGGCCATGGTTTATTAAACAAAACAACCAGGGAGGGGGGGTGTATGAGAGAGAAGGGAACACAGATTCATATGTAAATTGAGAAACAACCAGGGAGGGGGGGTGTATGAGAGAGAAGGTAACGCAAACAGATTCATTTGGAGATGGCAAAAACAAAATGCAGTCATATGTAGATTGAGTCTCCGTTTACAGCCATCCTTTTCAGGCTGCAGATGGGAGATGAGATTTCATTCACAGCCACCCTTTGTTACTTGGAAAGAGGAAAGAAGCCTGGCCGGTTTTACTGGTTTTAAACCGTCCTAGTTGGTCTTCATTGCAACAAACAAACTCTTCAGATCTGGCAACCAGTGATAATAAACCTGCAATTTCAAAAGAAGAGGGGGGGAAATGGCTCTGCTACAAAAGAAAAAGGGGGGGAGAGAAGGGGGGGAGGAAATGGTTCTCTGCTGCAGGGGAAAAAAGTTTTTTAACAGCGAGCAAGGCATTATTAAGGCAGTTTTTTGAATCAATGGAAGGCCAGGAGATAATTTCTCCTTTTCAAATTATAAGAAATAGAAACAACAGACTTAAGATTTTTTAGCAAGTTAAAAGGTAACAGAGCAGAAGAAACAGAAACATCAGAAGAAGAACTGCAGGGGGCTTTAGGAGTCATAGAGGTTGAATAGGCATGTTCTGAGTCAGAAGGAGAAGTAGGGGGGGGTAAAGGAGGAGGTAAATCTTGAAAGAAACAACAGACTTAAGATTAGACCTGCAAACAATTCTTCCACGTAAGGAGGATTTGAGGAGGAGCAGAAGACTCCTCACATAAGCCAAGTTTAATCCAATCAGCAATTTTTAATGGTCCCTTTAAGGTGTATGAGGGACAATGCCAAATAAACATTAACAATACTTTTAACTCCTTACGTGAAGGCAATTTGTGAATTTTTTTGTTGCATAATTGAGGTCCTGACAATTACACCAAGCCCTCCCCCTTGGTCCTTGGAGAATTCTGCCCACATACTCACGGGGGGGGGGGTAGATCCTTGCTGAAGAAACACCACAGGATATAGATCAGGACTAGTCAATTGAGTACAACTCCCAGCCTTGGTACTCAATGGTTCATATCTTGGGGGTAGTTCATTTGATGGGGAAAATTTAGAGTCAGATTGTTACATTTTTTGATGTCTCAGGGCTTGTTTTTAAAGCCTGAGGATCTATCAAATCAGCTTGTTTTGTTTTTGCATAGTGTAATGCCAGCATGGACATTACAGCCTTCCATGGGGCTAGGACACCTGGCGGTGTTTGGAGCCAGGGACCTATGCGTCTCCATGTGGCGAGGTCTAATTGCCCCTCCTCCAGTTAGGAGGGATAAATTTTTTTCAAAAAAGCCAGTAAAAGATATAAATCTTTCTGAGTGACAGGGAAAACAGTCTAATTATTAAGTTTCTGAATATAATTTGCTCTCCTGACTAAACTAAGCAATTTTTCCAGATACACAGCCTGGGTTTTGCATAATTTCTGTCCCATACTTACGTAAAGCGTGCACGATAGTCTATTCCAGACGAAGTAAGCAGTGAGTTGTCAGAAGGAGGTGACTTCGCATCACGTCGGGGTCACCAGTTGAAGTCGGCCCTCCGCAGGCCACTCCAATCTCAGTGGGTTCTTCACGATAGCCGGATTAAGGAGAGACATGCTACCAAGCACATTTCTCGGGGTGAAGCAACAACAGACAAAAGGCTTCCCCCCTTTTATTACCTGTTACAGTGGGCGGTTACACAATGCATCACATGGTTACAAACAGCCTATGACAATGTTATAGCTGCAGCCAATGACAAGGCTACACTGGCAAAGTTACATCTGTGGCCAATGGATTCAAATCTTGGTACAATGTTCCTCCACCCACCAGCCCCTCCTTATTTCCTGCTGTTCCAAAAACGCATGGTCAAGCCACATGGCCGCAGGCTTCTTTCTTCCAAGCCACATGGCAGTCTCTTTGTCCCTTTGTTCCAAGCCTCATGGCGACTTGCTAGAGTGCATTACAACAATGGTGGGCAGAGGCTGGGACAGCAGCCTCACTCCTGGCTGACCCTGGGACCCCCAGACACGGAAACTTGGGGGGGAGCAAAGCCCCTGAGTTGCAAGAGGGATTCTGGGATAACCAGTGCCCCCCCACCTCCCCTTCCCGGGCATCACATCAATAAAAATGCCACAACTGATGAAGGTACAAGCTGAAGGCTGCAAGGACAAACTTTGCAGAATGCTGGAAGAAAGAATGCTATGCCTTCCATAATACTGCGTTGATTCACAGATATCTTTTATTTTTTAATAATAAGAATAATAAAAACATGTTTTAAATACATGAGAGAAAGAAAGAAAAATAAAGAAAAAAGGAAAGAAAAAGAAAAGCTTGATTGGTTCAAGCCAAGTCCCATCTTTCTCCTAATTTTCTCGTGTGTTTCAATCACTTTTCAAAACGTTTTATTTGGAGAAAGAAAATTTCTCCTTTTCACTTTCCCTTTTTTGCCTTTGTGACCCACAATATACACAAATAAGCAAAATCCAGCATAAAATTCAAGGGGAGAAAGTGCAAAGTGTGAGGTGGCTGCAAAACCCAACAATTTTAGGTAGCATCAACACAAAGAGATATTTTTAAGGAAAGGGCAAAGGACCCCAATGAGGGGCAGCCGTTTGCTCCCCATCATTGCCAGAATCCCCTGAAGGAAGAGCTTCTCCCCCTGACTGAAGACTGATAAAACCCAAATCCCCCTTTTGGAGCAGGGTGGACAGAAGAGATTTTGGGGGATCTCAAGGGGGGCCTTTGGGGATTCGGTAAGAGATTCCCCCCACAGACCACCCTCTCCTGCAACCAGCCAGCCTCCTTCCCAGCCTCAGGAACCGACCATTCCTGAAGAAGGAGGTGGGGAGGGATCCCACTACCTAATGGCAGCTTCTGCCCTGGATGGGGGGGCAGGAGGACTCAACTTGCCACAGCCAACTCAATGCCAGACAACTTGCCGCAGGATGTGTTTCTTATGACCCGAATTTTAGTTTTAATGTTTGTGGGTGTTTTTGGACTTCCTCCCCCAAATCAGGAACCTTCCCCGGTGTGAAAAGGGAAGCAATTTGGCTGCAGGTGAAGCTGAGTCTATTGCTAAAAAGGGGGTTTCAAGGGGGCTTTCTCCCAGACCCCCAAAATTGGCTGAATGAAATTTCTCAGCCTTTGAATCAGTTTCTTCTCAAGACAGAGGAAAGAGAAAGAGAAAGAGAAAGAGAGAAGGGAGGGAGGGAGGGAGGAAGGGAGAGAGAGTGGGAGAGAGGGAGAGAGAGAGAGAGGGAGGGAGGGAGGGAGGGAGAGAGAGAAAGAGAGAATATGAATATATGTGGTTGTCCTTACTAGACTTTTAGTAAAGAACGTTTAATGAAATATTTTGAAGTTTTTTTAAAATTAAGAGATGAGGTATGGGGATAATTTTATTATGAGTATTTTATTTGAAAGTAACCTTCGACCCAGCATCTTTTTTTGGAGTTCAAAATGTTTTTGTTGCACGCAGAAATAAAAATTTGTTTTCTTTCCAGCAGTTCATTGATTTCATAAATGCAGCACACTATAGGTTTTTTTATACATAGCATAAAGATAAAAAATGATATATGCAGTGTTATCTTCATTTTAGATGTCAAAAGGGTTTTGTGGCTCCCAGTGTTTTCTTTTCTGTGGGAAACGGGACCAAATGGCTCTTTGAGTGTTTAAGGTTGCCGACCCCTGTGCTAGACCTTCTGTCAGCATTCCTTCAGGTCACTTACAGTATGAGGTTTAGGAGTTGGAGACACTAGGTCAGTGATGGCGAAACTTTTAGAGACCGGGTGCCCAAACTGCAGCCCAAAACCCTCTTATGCATTGTTGGGTGCCAGTTGGGTGTGGCCATTTGGGTGAGTGTGGCCCATTGGGTGGGCGTGGCCCATTGGGTCGGCATGGTTGCGGTGGTAACGGCAGACTGGGTGGGACTAAAAAGTTCAATCAATCAATTCCAACTTTGTGAGATCTTTTTTTTCCCGCGAGAAGTTGAAATTGACTGATTGATTGAACCTTTTTTTTTTTTTGGCACACGGCGACGGAGGCCTAAAGTGAAAAGGTTTTTTAAAACCCAGCTGAAGGCCTAGGACTGGGGTGATGGTGCACATGCCCACAGAGAAGACTCTGAGTGCTGCCTCTGGCACCTGTGCCATAGGTTCGCCACCACTGCACTAGGTTATGGCACTTTTTCCTATTGGGCAGGTCCAGTCAGTGGCTGGGAAGGTGGGGAGATCCATGGCTCCCAGGTGTTTCACTGTGGGCATCTTCTGTAGGGTTTGCCCTTGCTTGAGACAATTGCAGGTAATTTCTGCTCTTGTGACATTCTGGATCCTTGTAAAAAGTTATTTGGAACCAGACTGATACAGAGATGTTGGCACTTGTGTAATGGCTAACATGTAATGGTTTGGTGTGACTGTATTTATCATTGCCTTATTTTGGTTTTGATCTCTGTAAACCACTTAGACTTCTTTAGCGGGCCCTGCATCTGCAGGAAAAATTATGATGATGATGAAGACAAAGAAGAAACCACTTAGACTTCTTTAAGATCACTGTTGTCTATTCTTGTCATAAATAAATCAAATAATTTTAAATGTCTCTTTAATACTCGGGAAGATAGATGAGAAGTTTCTGACACTGGACTGGAATTGTATTTGCAGTGGCAAATATAACTATTAATATTGCCTTATTTAATAGCAGAAGTACTCACCTGAAGGCAAAACTAACACTATAATCGTATATGACTCTATTTAGAATTAAGTCTCATTGAATTCAACTGAATTAGCTCTCAGGTTAAGGGAGACAGTGCTACCACTGAAATGTAAGATGCATTATTTAATCCTTTTCCTTTAAATAGATAAGAGAATTCAGACTCCATTTTGTCCTGATCAATTCCATTGCAAGAGGCAATGCAGATCTCTGTGCATCATTTATTCTAAATACATATTACTAAACTAAGAACTGGAATAAAAGATATTAAGCAATTATAAATAATGAAAGCTATCAAGTGTATTCAGACTAAAAGAGTATTTGCAGGAGAAGGAGATTCATTCTGAAGATTTTATTAATAATCTGATGATATAGGCTTCATAAGGATTGTATTTAGGTGTTCCATTATTGTATTCAATTCATCTAAAAATTTATTACTGTATCAATCATATATTACAGATTTAAAAAGTTTATAGTGAAAATTATAATGGCAACAATTTCAATTCATCTAGATTAGAAAATGTGCAGTGAGAGAATTTAACAAATATTTCTGAATGATTTTTTTATATATATATAAAAATTCCTTTATTAAAACAATCAGCATTGTACATAAAATCTTTGTATGCATCAAACATCATATCATCTGATATACAACACTACGTATTATTCTTTGTAAACGTCTGGTTTGGTAAACATTTTTCACTCCTCACTTCAATCCTCTATTATACACCTGTTACATTTTTTATTCTCTATGATCCCTAACAATAGGTCCTGAGGTAGTAGTTAAACATTAATTATAGAATCATATTAATAATCAATCATCATAGAACACAACATATAACACTAGGTATTAATCTTTGTAAACGTCTGGTTTGGTAGATATTCTTTATTTCTGAATGATTGATGGGTTTACCTGATATTAAGTTTGAATCTTCTGCCTTTGGTATGTAATATCATAATTTCGGAAGGCAGGAAAAGTGGAAAAAACAGGAATTTCACATTATATATATTATCCACAACTGGGCGGATTTGCACAACATTTCAGGCCTAGCACTGAATAAACCATATCATGACTTAACTACCTTTGCTGCTTTAATAGGGATCAGAATCGGAGAGAGCTAGAAGTGAAAAAAACTAGACTCACAAAATCTCCTATACTTTTTCCTACTTATCCCACATCTACAGGGCCATTTTATTATAACCAGCTGTTCTTCACCAGGCAGTGCTACCAGCTTTCTGTATCTTACTTCCACCAGGCCTTGTGTCCTTCATCTGATACTCATTTTAGGCAGCTGTTCATTTTTTCCCCTGCATTCTGACACAGTTCCAACTAACTCCTAATCTATATCTCACCATTAAAATTTGAACTGTATATTAATGCTTTATTTTGAGCTTTCTCTTCCTCCTACTCCCACATTAGCCCTCACCCTTCAGGAAGAGATAATCCATCAATAAAACATGATGTGTCGACCTTCCATCACACCCTCCAATTTCTCCTCCTTCCACTGCCAATATGTTCAAAAATTATTACAGTTGCGAAACACGCAGCTAAAACACAACTGAGAAAAACTAGGGTAGGAAAATGAATTGCTAGATTTGTTTTGAATAAAATGGTTATAAATGAAAGGGTAGAAGAATTGCCCCTGAAAGGGCCCAGCATAATCTATATGCACTCTAGATCATGGTGACTGTGTTTCCTCCCATCTATGTACAGATGCCTGAGGCATTTCAGGCCGGGACTGTTGGCACAGTTGGCACCTGTGCACCTGGGCCTCGATAGCTTTGTCAAGGCCAGGCCACCAAAGATGGCTACGCGCAAGCGCTTTCATCCTGACTATACCAGGATGTCCCTCATGCAGAGAGATCAAGATTCTAGATCTCAAAGAGGCTGGGATGACTACTCTGCTTCCCCATAACAGGCAACCCTTGAAAGTGGATAACTCATGCCTCTTGTACCAGAAGCTTTGGAACTCCGGATCTGGGCACTTGTCAGGCCAACCTGACAGAACCCATGTCAGCACGCGTGCAAGCATGTGATCAGTGGCAGTTTCTGCAGCATTGAGGGGAGACTCAGGCAATTCTTGGATAGACAGAATATTAATGGCTGGAGCAGGATCTGGCTCTACTTGATTCAATGGTAATCTACTGAGGCCATCTGCATGGCCCATCTCCTTTCCTGGTTTATGAATTAATGTATAGTCATATGCTGACAGGAAGATGGACCATCTCAGCATTCAAGGAGAGATGATGTGCGGGGTTTGTTTGTTGGTATTAAACAATCCCAACAGAGGCTTATGGTCAGTAAAGACGGTGAAATGGCAGCCATACAAGAAATCATGAAATTTCTTGATGCCAGCCACTATGGCCAGAGCCTTTCTGTCAATTTGAGCGTAGTAATATGCCACAGGAACCTGAGTTCCATCAGCCTGCGGGTGGCTGAGTACAGCTCCAACCCCATAAGGAGATGAATCACATGCGATGCACACAGGTAGTTGCTCATTGAAATGAGCTAAAACAGCATTGGAAGTAAGCAAGGCCTTAACCTCATTGAAACTCCTTTCATGAACCTTAGTCCACTGCCAAGGAGCTTGCTTGTCTAATAGCCTATGTAATGGTTCTGCCACAGCAGCTTTGTGTGGAAGAAATGCATGGTAAAAGTTTAATAATCCTAAAAAGGCTTGCAACTCACTCTTAGATTTAGGGCTTGGTGCCTGTTGGATAGCCTTTAGTTTAGTTTCAGAAGGGTGTATGTCTTGAGCATCAATCCTGAACCCTAGAAAATCAGTAGAAGTAACTCCTATCTTACATTTATCTCTTTTAAGTTTGAGGCCTTCTTCTCGAAACTGAAGCAAAACAGCCCTTAATCTTTCAGCTAAGTTCTTAGATGATTTCCCCAGTAATGAGGACATCATCAAAGTATGGACAGACGCCAGGAATACCTCGAAGTGTGCGTTCATGACACTTTGGAATATGCCAGGGGCTACATTTACCCCAAATTGCAGTCTCTTTACTTTAAATGCCCCTCTATGGGTTACAATAGTCTGTGCTTCTGCAGCAGCCTCATCCACAGGCAACTGTTGATACGCTTGTGCCAAGTCAAGCTTTGCCTTGAGGGAGGCCAGGATGTAACTTACCACAGGTACTAGGTAAGCTGTAATGCCTTGTTCAGTGTGCAATTGTAGTCTGCACATATACGTATGTCCCCATTAGCCTTTAAAGGCGTTACTATGGGGGTTTCCCATGGACTGGAGTCCACAGGTTCCAGAATGCCTTACTGGAGCAACTTGTCCAGCTCAGCATCAATCTTTCCTCTGAGGGCAAAAGGTACTCTCCTAGGCTTAACCCTGATGGGTGTAATGCTTGGATCTAAGCACAGTGAAATGGGAGGCCCCTTATAGGATCCAAGCTCAGAACTAAACACATCTGCAAACTCTCTGCAGACTTCTGCAAGACTAAACGTTTGCAAATTGTGTAGTCCCGTCACCTGGATTCCCAAAGCCTCAAACCAATCAAGTCCAATAAGACTCGTAACGTTCACCCCCAACAACTACCACATCTAGGGGACCTTCAAAATCCTTATACTGTACTCTAAGGGTGGCCTCCCCCTTAACACACACCATAGAATTTTGAAAATCTGTGAGTATTAAATTGGCCGCTTCTACTACAAATCTTTTTAAAAGTGTCACTAGAAATAATTGAGAGAGTGGACCCAGTGTCCAACTCCATTGCTAATGGAACATCCTGCAACCTTATGTTAAGAGACAGTTTCTTTTTAAGGGGCGTATGTGTTCCTGTCCTTAATATGCTTCTGCGCAATGCGCAAAAGCCCACCCTATGTTGGCTGGGGACCCTGGTACCTTTCATACGCAATTCTTCATGAGGTTGGACCTTCTGTCGACCCAAACAGGTGGATGCTATGTGGCCTTGCCTGCCACATGCTCTGCAGATGGTGGAACGAAATCTGCAGTCAGCTCACTTGTGATGACCTCCACATCCGAAGCATTGAAGGGATGCTGGAGCCTTGACCGGATGTTCCTTCTACCTCCTTTCAGCTGGCTGGGAAAGTCTATTCACCTCATCTTCAGGATCTGTGTCTGATCCTTCTCGAATGTCCTCTTGATGGACCGTAGCAGTTTCTGTAGAACTTTTAGTAAATTGCAAGGCTTTCACAGCCCCGCCTGTTGCTTCCTCTGTGGTAACCTCTCACAGCGCATCTTGGAATGAAATTTCTTCCTTAGCAAATATCTTCTGCTGCAAGTCTCTGTTCCTTAACCCACACACAACTCTATCTCGCAGCCTATCTTCTAAGTCTTTAAACTTGCACGGCCTGGCTGCTCTTCTTAAGGCTGCAATGTAATCAGTAGCAGATTCTCCTTGCTTTTGGTCCCTCTGTTCAAAAGCATGCCTCCAAACAATGATGGACAGCTTTGGCTGAAAATGTTCCTTTAGTAACTTCTTTAAATCGATATATGCCACCGACTCTAGTGGTGCAGGAGCCACCAAGTTTTCCGCAATTTCAAACGCTTCCCGCCCACAAACACACAACAAGGTTGCAGCCTTCGATCCATCGTCTCTGATTTGGTTCACTGTAAAGTAATTCTCTAGTCTAGCCACATAAGTGTTCCACCTCTCAGGGTGTGAAATGTCAAAATCAGAAAGCCGGCCAATCTTTGCCATTCTGAACTGCGAACTTCCCACTTGTTCCTCTGCAACCCTTCTGGCAAAAATGGAAAGGGTCTGGTAGCCGAACTCACCCTCCAGCGACTCTGTACTGGCAGTCTGGACGCTAATTAGACGCCGTCTTCCGTCTGCTCTTCTTCATCAATTACTCTTCTTTTTGTTGCGGAAGAATCCCACCTTTGTCGCCATTGTTGTGTTCTTGGGTTCGTTCGCAAAGATGACGACACATGGAGCATCCAAAAATCCTTTAATACTCTCAGCGTTCTTACTACTCACAACACAAGCAAACAGGAAAAGGCACGCAGGCCTTTTATATAACCAAAACCCCAAACATTGACAACCAATAAGAATATAGCATTTTCGTGCCTTGCGCATGCGCATGAGGTTAGCGCCACTCTGTCTGGTCCTGGGAAGCTTTTGGAATTGCCCGAGATCTTTTGCAATAGTTCTGGGCCTGCTGAGTTCCTCGGCAGGCCCAGGACACAACACAAACTAAGTATAGATATAGATAAGTATAGATGTAAGTAAAGACATCTCTGAACTTAAGTTCTAGTAATCAGCTGGATAGCATGTGTAGAGATGGATAAGTTGTGGAATAAGTAGCATGAGTGGTTTCTTATTGCTACGTTACATAGTCTTTAGCTCTAGAATTCCCTGTTGGTTTCCCATCCAAGTACTAACCAGGCCCAACCTCCTACCTTCCAAGCCCACACAGCATTTGCCAGATGCTTCCACTTGCTTAGACCCACTGGTGTAGGGTCCGGTTCTCAGCCTTCTTTGTGGTCAATGCACAGCATGGCAGCTAATAAACCATAGTAACTGGATTTACTAAATATGTTAGTCTATAAATAAGCAGAATACATTCTTGCTAAACAAAATTTGCAAAAAAACATTAAAGATCATAGAAGCATAATGAAGCCTTATATGCTACCATCATTACACACACACACAATTCAGATCACTCACATAACTTCCTACAATCTATATCAGGGAGTTCCTGGTATGATTCAGACCATTGCCCCTTGAGTTCTTCAAGTCATGTTGGAGAATGTAACAACTGCAATCACTTGACATGTCATCTGGAATTTGCACCATGTTTCTCTATATATTTATTAACTTGTCTGCCAGGCCATAATTTCTCAGGAGTTTCAGAAAACACAGAAACAAAAAGGGCTTCAACAAACAGAATCTTGCCGAGAACAAGGAATTCACATGCTTCTTTTTCTTTCAGTGTTTGAAGGTCTTAGGCAGCCATGTAGAAGAAGCAATTGTTCTGAGCTTTTTGTCCCAGTATCAGTGATGCTCCCACTTTCTTGTTGGTTCTATATGTTTTTCAGGCTAGATCAATTTAAATTCTTGCCATTTTTGCCTCCTTCTGTGATTTCTCCTTTTCCACCTGTTTCCACTGCAGTCCCTGTCATGTTTCTTCTGACAGTTGTGCTGTAGCAACTGGGAGATGAAGGCTTAGCAGACATATGACTGTAGGCTGGGCTGATGGACTAGCACCTGTGAAAATCTTGCAATTGGTCTTACAATAGTCAAACACTGCTGAAAAGTGTCAGTTGAAAGTATACTATTAATAATTCATCTAGATTCAGTTTTTAAAATGAGGCTCCCTTGCTTGTCTTTTTAAAATGGCCAGATAGAGGAGTCTTCTTAGTGCCTAATATTTCCTCAAACTCTCTTTTTTCTAATTAGTCCAGCCTGTTGTTTGGTAAAAGGTAAAGACTCCATAGATTTGAAATTAACCCTGATGATTACGTGCAGTGGCATCTGAAGGAGAAGTCAGACAAGATGGTACTTGTGGCATTGTAGTTGAAATCTCACATCTTTGTACATGCGTCACTATATTGTTGGCGCTGTGGGTCCATATTTCTGCCTCCTGTCCCTCCCCTCCTGTTGATTTCATGTCTCCATTGCTTTCTTTGGGGATGATTTTTAAAAACTGCCCAGGCTGGACCACAGTTTTCTAGTTTTCTGGTGGTCTTCCAACTACTACTAATCACACCCAGCCCTGTTCTGCTTTTTTGACGTCAACAGATTTTATCATGCTCTTGGGACAAAAGACGTATTCATGCTGATTCTGCAGGCTCAGGGAATAGTGCCTTCACTGTCTGTTAAAAATATGGTTAGTATTAATCTGATTTAGTCTAAGAAGGTAAAGAAATGGAACATAAATAAAATACAAACCCTGTCAGTAGAGAGGTTCCTAGGGACATTAGGTCTTAGAAACACCCAGGTTCCTTGAACTGTTTCTGCCTAGCCTGATTTGCTGTATTGCACATTTCTCATGCATATATGTAGATAAAATTACTGTGCACACTACAGGCATGCTTTAGAATGTCTGTAGTTTGTAAATAAGTTAACTGGCTAGATTCATACAGTGTACTAAATCATGGTGTCTGTCTGTCTGTCTATCTAATCTATTAATCTACCTCTAATTTATATAGTTGCCCATCTGAACTACATGACACTCTGCAGCTAAGAAGTATACACCATAATAACTGGATTTACCAAATTTGTTGGTCTATACATAAGACAAACTTACTCTTGCGAAGCCCAATTCACAAAAAAAAAAATTAAAGGTCTATAGGAACATATTGAAACTTCATATGCTACTATCATTTCCTCAATAGTCCAAAGCTCTTTAAATAAGTTGGAAAGTTTCTCTGTAGCTACTTATATCACATGTAGCTTTAAATTGGAACGGCTGGCATTATTGATTTGTGAAGAACAGAATAACATCTCAAGTTAGTTATTGATGTAAATTTCAACTAAGTCTAAAGTATGTTAATAGCTTCTTAGAAGATGTATATTGTCTGTTATCTCTAAACATGATTAAAGAACTGAATGTGTAGTGTTAATAACCTTCTATAGAGACTTATTAAGTTGTGTGGACACAGGCATTAAGGATCCTTGTAGCCAAGTTGTTTGATAGCTAAGCTGTTTGTTGTCCCTTGCTGAACAAGTTTCTACTAGAGGTTGGTAGATATCCATCTTAATACTGCAATTGGCTTGCTAGTCTGAGGAATTTATCTCTTGGAGGATTTCTGTTTACTGTTACTTATTACTGAAATGTGGATATGAGAAAGCAGAATATGCAGGATTAATTTGGTTAATATATATATGCTAAAAAATAGGTGCTTTAAATCATAATGTATTCTTTGTTTTTTCTCCAGAAAGTACTCGTAATTGCAAGGTAGTGTACAACAATAAAAGAAATGCACATCTTTTCCACAGCTGTGCAATCTAAAAAGAGTAACATGTAAGACAGAAAAGGAATGAGATCAGTTTGGAGAAACCAGAGCCAGAGCCCAAGGGGAAAAATTGTTAAGGATGCACTGGATAGATATCTGATATAAAAGCATACCAGCCACAGAAAGCAGTGCAAACAAGTTACAGAACAGTCAGAAATTAACAACATTGGGGACTGATAATTCATAAATGTTTGTTTCAAGTAGTAAAAGGTTTAATTAAACGGCTGTACACTGAGCAAAATTCTAATGCACTTCTTGAATATCCTGCACCATTGACTATGCTGTCCATGGATTTTAGTAACTTTTCCAAATCTGGATGATACCAGGTTGGCTACATGCTTATGCTACGGTACTTGGGAATCAACTGTTGGTTGCTTAGTGGAGGACTTTGTCACTGATGAATTTATTTGCCTTTCTTGCAATTAGCTTGTCCCTTATCTCCGCATAAAATATAATCAGTGGATTTTGATAGTTTGTTCAGGGATCCTGTTCAAATAGGCTCTACAAAAACTTGCATGTGATGAAAATGGTTCCACTTATTTCTTCATGTACAATGAGGAGGCAACTGCATATCTGAAGAATCATCAAAATGCCAGTTGTGTTATGTAATGGTTCAAGGGCTTTGCTTTTCAGCTGTGATAGTTCCTTATATAGCAGATGCCTTCATCTACATAGTTATCATTGTATTATCTGAAGCAGTCGGAAGATGTAGCACTTATAGGTCATCTTAACGATTTGTTCAGTGGTAACTCCAAGTGCATAGATCTATATATGTTTAACTCCAGTAAGATGCTCTCCTTGCTACATATGTGGTTTCTGCCAAAAGGAGAAAAAGAACAGAAGATCTGGATTTCTGCCATCTGTCTTTCATAGACAGGTGGTTGATGGCATGAAAGCAGGGACTAAATGAAACCCTGATGCCTCTGCAGCAGAAGGCATAAAGTTGGAAACAGGCACCTAGAACCTGATAATAACTCTGTTTTTGTGTACTAAAAGCCCAGCTATGTGAAAAAACTCCAGAAGCAAACAATGCTACATTCATGTTCTCCTTATTGGGGAAAGTTTGTGAGTCATAAATATAGGAATTGGAAAAGTTTGATTTAGTTTGGTTTGGTGATCATCTTGTCCACCTTCTTGTCCACTACTGGAATCTACTGAATCTTCTCCTCAAGGATTGTTTTAAAAGAGATGCACACCCATATTCAGTGCAGCAATAACTGGATATGGCATTGTTTTAATTCTCTTTTGTTATTTTGTCATATACTTTCAGCAAACTAAACATGGAATTAACTCCTAAAGACAATCACACATTTGTTATATAAACAGTAGCATTGGGATTGCATAGGATATAGAAAACCCAACCCAGTTCCTCTATAGCCAAGGTCCAACAACTGCCCCCCCGCTTCCCATAATTGGTTTACAGTATTAGCTCTATAAATTGCTTTCCTTCAAGAACTCAGCATGGCATACATTGTACTCTTTTTCTATCCCCCCTCCCCTCCAGAATCCTGAAAGAGAATTAGAGGCCCAGAAGCTTCTTTGGGTGAAGGCAGACTAGAATCTGAATTGCCCGCATCTAGTCCAGTATCTTATCTCTACACTTGCTGTTCTTTGTATTGGGAAAGAAACTTCCCTTAGCAAACCTAGAGGCTTCTCTCACAATGCAAGTGCCAACTGGGAACAGATTTGGGGCAATACATCTTCTAATCCTGATCTTGATTGCGTCCTCCAAAGCTACTATTTTTATAGGCAAATTATATCTATTGTTTTTACATCTCTCCAGTTAATACCTAGTTTAGTTATACTGGCAAACACTTAGTTTTTGCATAGCACAATGGTGCTTCTTAAAGCAGCTGATAAATTGACCCTGAATAGATTTGACTGTGTTTTTTTTAAAAAAGTCTCTCTCAATCAATTTGTTTGATAGAATCTTAGATTTAGAAGGAACTATTTAGGTCATCAAGTCTGTTCAAGTCTTTTTCTAGTACTGGAATCCAAGTTAAAGCCTTTGAGACAGATACTTCTGTATGAATCCATCCAGTTATAGGAGCACACCACTTCTCTACATAATTGGAAACTGTTTTGCTCTTAGGACATTATTTCCCCTCTACCATTCACTTAGAATCTGCCTTTCTGTAACTTAAATCTATTATTCAGCCTCTTGACCTTCTATGTGGCTTCCTTTCAAGTATTTCACGAGTGTGTCATATCCCCACTCAATTTTTCCTTCTCAAAGCTAACCAGTTCCTTCCATCTCTCTTCAAGGAATTCTGTTTCTAGCCCACATAATCATCTTTGTTGTCCTCTCTAAACCTGTTCCACTTTCTCTGACTCTTTAAAGTGTGGGGCCAGAACTGCGCACAGTTTGCAAAGTGTGGTCTGACCAAAGCAGAAAAGAGTGCCATAATTGCTTCCCATCATTTAGAAATTATATTTCTGTCGATGCAGTTTAAAATGACATTTGATCCTTTGCAGCCACATCAGACTGCTTGGTCATATTTAGTTTTCAATGACCTTTTTCAAGAAATCTTTACAAAAATTATTACTAACCCAGGTACCTCCACATCCTATATCTCTGCGTTTGATTTTTATCTTGCAAATCAAGAACTTTGCATTTGTTTCTGCTAGGCTTAGTTGTTGTTTTCAGTTCACTTCTCCCACTTTATCAAGTTTATTTTAAACTTTATTTCTCAGCTCTAGTATGCTACTAAATCATCCGTTGTTTTTTTTATCTTCTGGAAATTTAGTAGGAATTTTCTCTAAGTCATCATTGAAATTATTAATGACAACCTTAACAAGTAGAGGAGTTTCTCAACCTTGTTAACTTTAGGATGTGTGGACTTCAATCCTCCCAATTACACTAACCGGTCCCACCTGGTCAGGCAGGGAGGGCTTTCTGTGAATCCCATCAATTAAAGAACTATGACCGGCAGGACCTAGAAAGAGGGCCTTCTCTGCTGTTGCCCCCACCTTTTGAAAAATACTAACCCTGAAGATGAGGAGAGCCCCCTACCTCTTCTGGCCTTCCAGAAGAATGTAAAGACCTGGCTCTGCCAATTAGCCTGAGGATCTAAGAGTGTTATGCAACTCTGGGGATGAATAATGACTTGAAAGTGCTCCCTCCACCTTGTTAACCTTTTAGCTTTGTTAATTTCTTAATTCTAATTTTATACTTGTTTTTCATTTTGTTTTTAACTATGTTTTAAGTAATATTTTTATATTTTATGTTTGTAAACTGTCCAACCTCACTTAAGTAAGATTGGTGGTGTAAAATTTACCGGTAATTAAAAAAAAATTAAATTCCCAGATTTCTGCAGCCAGACTGCCCACACGTTTTATAGTTGTCAAAATTGACATTCTAATTTGATGAGAAACCAGCAATGACTGTGACAGGGACAAAGAAAGTCAAACTGAAGAAAACTAGTTCACAGCAATGCAAGTTCTCCCCCGCCTCCTTCTATGTGTGTTGTGACATTGCACGTATTCCCAGAAGAGGAGGCAGTGAGTTCTAGGCCTCCCTTAAGCATAAAAGTCATCTGGGTGACTTTGAGCCAGTCACTCCCTCTGCTTCACTCACCTCACTGAGTTGTTCTTACAGAGAAAAATTGGAGGTAGGAGTATTAGTTATGCTCCTCATAGGATAAAAATCTAATAATAATGCTGAAAACAGCAGGATCTTGTGGATGCAATGTATGAAACCACTGGGTAGTATTCCTTGAGTACAATTTTTGAGCTACCTATGCATTTTTAATTGTTATGTTATCCAGTCCACATTTAATAATTTGCTAATTATCAATCATGGGATAATTTGCCAAATGCTTTACTGGAGTCCCAGTATATAATATCTACAGCATCCCCCACAAGCTGTTAAGGAAGGTTACTGATCCAAAAATGAGATAGGATGGTATTGTTTTTAATAAATCCACATCTGGTAATTATTATATTGTTTTCAAGGTGTTTACAGATAAATTGCCTTTTGATCCATTCATTATGGAATGGTACATATAGTGAAAATTAATCAGCACTTTTATAATTCAATCAGGCGTTCTTAGAAAGATGGATTCAGCTCTAGATAATTTCTGGATTTGTTGGCTAGCCTAAGATATTAGAGATGGGCTATTTTCCATGAATGAGCAAGCAACAATTGAATTTTGCAAGGTGGTTAGATTTTATGAAACCGAGAAAAGTATCTACAAGAAGAAAGAAGAGAAATCCTCACTGGAAACAAGAAAAAGGATGATCCAAATTATCTTTCTAACCATCTTCTTTGCAAAGATCTCTGAATGTACCTGTATACTGAAACTCCAAACTTGTTTACGGAATTATGCCTGTATGAATGTTGCCTTCCTTAGTTTTCTGATATTCCCCTTTTCCAATAAACTCATTTTAATAGCTGGAGATTTGACTTCATTAAAAGGAGAATTCCTTATTTAAAGCCTTCTCCACATGCAAATTAGTTGGTTACTTAGCTAACGTTTGTGTTTCAGAGATGGCACAAAGCTTGTATTTCTATTTAGGGAGAACCAAAAGATCTTTTTATTTTTGCCTACAGCTGGATTGAAGGGAAAAGTTCTTGTTTGAAAAGCTGAAACCTCTCCAGCCTGACCAACTAGGAAATCTCAGGAGTCTCAGCCTGACTGGTGGCAGGAAACTCTTAGAAAGAAGGATCTGTTTGTGATATTCTAATCATCTCCCCTCCCAGTTTGGAATAGTTACTTTTTTACATTTTGTTTATGTATCTCTCACTGTCTCTCTCTCTCCCCCACACATCATTACTTCACATCAGCTATGTCAGCATTCCGGTGCTAACCGTTCAGTCACCTTTTATCACCCTTGCTGAAACTGCTGATTGTTAAAACCGAAACACTAATAAACAACCCACCATGACCTCCATCCCACCATCTCCATCTCCAGCAGAATGTTTATACGATAACTCTGAGCTGCGGCTTACACTAGATGTGGGAAATAGTTATGGAGACCTCTGTTTATGAGTTGCCAGCCACTCTCCCACTCTAAAAATAGTTAACCAAATTTAGACAAGCAGAGCAATCAAAACTGCCAAAGGATCAAAACGCTTTAATTCATTTCAGTAAGGGCTATCAAGACATTTCTTACTTTTTTTTTACTGCCATCCCAGCTCCATTTATAGGTATAGAAATAATCCTACTCATCTCTGTGTCTCACTTTTGCGGGTGCTGTGCTGAAATGCCTGAAAATATAAAGTGTCCAACCTCATGGTTTCACTGGCAGGTTAACCCAGGACTCGCCTTTAGGTGGAACTGTCTGATTTATTTGTGGATGTGAAAGAAAATAACTTCCTTTTACTGGTTTCATAAGAGGTAATATAGCTGCAGGTTTTTTAAAAATCGTCTTGGCAACTAATTTGCTCCTCGTGTCTTTTTTTTTTTTTTAAGATTTAGCTATAAATGAGGCCCTAAAAGAAAAATCAGCGATCATTTGATTTGGTATCTGATATTATACTATTTCCAAAACATGAAAAACAAGACAGAAAGCTGTTGAACATTTTGTTATGGTCAGAGGAAGTTAGTAAAATATATTGCGACTGCAAAAGACCAGACAAAAGTGAATACTAGCAGGAGGTACCACAGAAACAAACAAATGTTCCTTTCTGCCATGGTGTGTGTTTGTGTGTGTGTGCGTGCGTGTGTACCTTTGAATCATTATTGACTCCTGATGACTGCCTGGACAAGCCCCTGCAGTTTTCTTTACAAGGTTTCAGAAAATATTTGTCACTGCCCGCTCCTTAGTGCTGAAAGTGATTGGCTGAAGGTCACCTAGCTCACTTTGTGCATAAGGACCAGAACTCAACAGTCTCCCAATTTCAAGCTTGATGCCTAAACCACTACACCAAACTGGCTGTCCAGATGGCGCTATAAAATAGCATGTAACACTAAATCATAATATATTTTGTTGACCTCTTGTTTGTTCAAATATATGAACCCAGCTGAAAAAAAATTGTTGGAATATTCATGAGCAGGAAAAGTCATGTGGTAACTCAGTCAGCCAATGTGAAGAAAGTGCTACTGAGTCTGTGCAAAAGGGTATTGACTTAGAAGCTGAATTTTCAGTCTCAGGCTTGTCTTTGTATCTCTCTGTAAGAAGTCTTCATTGAGCTATGTTGCTGTAAAAAAGAATGTATGGTATTGTAAATATTTTGATATTAATATAAAGAAATTTATTTGAATCAGCTAAATGCAGTCAACAGTGAGAGCTTCTGATTTATTTTTTTCACCAATAGAGAAATTAAAATTCTCTAACAGGTTATGGGCCCAGAGCTTACTAAGGACTGCATTGTAATTTAAAGCTGGAAGAAATTGCCTGTGTTTAGAAAGTATAAGAACAAGGTAGAATTAGCAGAATGGCTGCAATGGAATTTAAGGAAAGCTCTGTGCCTCGTTTAGGCCAGAAGAATTACATTATATGGGCTACAAAAATGGAATGTTTGCTCAAAGCAAAAGAGCTGTGGTATATCGTAGAAAATCCACCACAAGTGTTTGCAGCTGCTGATCAGAAAAGTCATGATCAAGCAATGGCTTATCTCATCTTGAATTTAGATGATGAACAATTTCTAAATGTTGCAAATTTAAAGACTGCAAAAGAGATTTGGTTGAAGTTGAGAGCTGTGCACGTGAATGTTTCTGCATGCAATATAGTGCAATTGTCAAGAAAACTTTACAGGGCCTGTTTGCAACCAGGTGAATCTGTGGAACAGCATTTAAATAAAATGCAAAGTTTATTTTTGGACTTAGAACAATGTGGGATTAAATTTCCTGAGTCCCAGAAGGTTTTATTGGTGTTGAACAGTTTAGATAAAACCTGGGACACAT
Source organism: Bothrops alternatus (assembly GCA_034064705.1). NCBI lineage: Eukaryota > Metazoa > Chordata > Lepidosauria > Squamata > Viperidae > Bothrops > Bothrops alternatus. Next base: position 32,205,921 of record JARGCV010000009.1, read on the forward strand.
TTTCTGCGATATTTGAGTGTAAAGAAGAGCAAGACTTAAATTTTGAGGCTTTAAAGGCATGTTTGCTTAATGAAGAATAAAAGCAACATTTTAGGAACAGCCAGGAGGAGGTGAAATTCCTGAGGAAGGGGTCCAGACTGCAAGTCTCCGGAGAAGAAACAAGCAGATGGCACCAAGTTGCATCAAAAGAGAGATTTTGCAAGCAGAGAGCTCAGCAAGAAAAGAATTGCTACATTTATGGAGCAAACACACATCTGAAAAGGAACTGTTTGCAGAGCAACAATTTGCAACGAAGGACATTTATGCAAGCAAAAAAGACTGATTTGCAAAAGGAACATTTTTGGTGTTGCAAAAGTTTGCTATAGCAACAAAAGAGACAAGTGGCTAATAGATAGTGGGGCAAGTCAAACAATTGTTAATGATTCTGAATTATTTCGCAGGTTTGTTCCAGTAGCATAAGAAGCTGTGGCTTTGGCAAATGGCCAGAAAGCAAAAGTCATCGGAAGAGCTGATGTAAAAATTCCATATTTGGAATCAAAGTTTACCAATGTGCTTTGTGTACCTGAGATGGAACATAATTTGTTAAGTGTGTCTAATTTAGACAAACAACCATTTTTGTAAATGGGAAGTGTCTCATCAAAAGGAATGGGAATATTTGTGCAGAAGGCATATAAAGGAAGATAATCTATATATATTGCAGGGACAAAAGGTTCAATGTTCCCATATATTTAAGAATGTTGCAGAGCATGATTCGTGTGTTTATCTTCTACGTAGAAGACTTGGCCATGCAAGCTTTAAAGTTTTGCAGCAAATGCAAGAGTTTGCAGAAGGGCTAAATTTGAAGGGATGCAAAACATATTTGGACTGTGCAGTATGCAAAGCATCGAAGTCAAAGGCATTCCCAGTTAGTAAATATAGCACAAGACAAACAAAAAGAGCTCTAGAGCTGGTCCATGCAGATCTGGTGGGACCTATGCAAGCTAGTTTGGGAGGAGCAAAATATGCACTGGTAATTGTTGATGATTATAGCAGGTATTCGTTTTGCTACTTGCTTAGAGGAAAGACAGAGGTGCTACAAAAATTCAAACAGTGGGTAAGTTTTGTAGAGAGAAGGTACAGACAAGAAGTGTGTCAGTTGCAAACTGACAGAGGTACTGAATTTATGTCAACTAAATTCCAACAATGGTTGGGGCAGTTGGGGATAAGACACAGACGTAAAAATCCTTACACAGCAGCAGAGAACAGTGTAGCTGAAAGAAGGAATGGTGTTTTGCAAACAACGAAAGATTCATTATTAGAGGATTCTAGTATGAGCAGGTCATATTGGGGAGAAGCCATATTGACTGCCAATTATATAGTTAACAGGCTGTGGAGTTCCTCCATTAATAATACTCCATATGCCATTCTATATGGGAGAAAGCCATTACTGGCACATTTGAGAATTTTTGGAAGTACTGCATGGGTACATATTCTGAAAGCAATCAAAAGAAACAGACAGCAAAAGGCAAGAAAGCTCAGGTTTGTGGGCTATGAGCCAGGGCCAAAAGGATATCGCTTTAGCGATGGAAGTAAAAGAATTGTAATTTCAAGGTCTGCTAATTTTGCAGAACAAAATTGGGACAGAATTAATGCAAATTCTGAGTATGTCTCACTTAATGACAGTGATCTATTTAATGACAATAACTCATCTAATGATGGAAAAATGATTATTGAAGATGTCAATGTTCAGGGAGGAGAGGCTGAATAAGACATGAAACCAGAAAGACTTGAGACACAGGAGCAGTTAATACCACGTAGGTCAGAGCAATGTAACAAAGGAATTCCGCCTGACAGGTATTCTGCCAGCAAGGTAAAGGTTTGCAATGTGTGGTATGAGCCAAAAAGTTATAAAGAGGTGTTGGCATTACCAAAAGCTGAACAAGAAAGATGGAGGGACGCCATGGATAAAGAGATGAAATCCATGGGAGACCATGAAGTATTTAAATCAGTGACTTTGCCACAGGGAACCAAAGTTGTGGGTTGTAAGTGGGTATATAAGAAAAAGGTATTGCCAAATAATGATGTACAGTATAAGGTTTTTCACAATTAAAGAATTTGGTAGAAATAAAAAATTATCTCGATGTAGAGATACAGAAAAATGAAAAAGGTGGTTATAATCTCAGTCAAAGGAGAAAAATTGAGCAGTTATTGGAAAAATATAATATGAAAGATTGCAATACTGCTCCCACACCCATGAGCACGGATTTTTATAATAGTTTAAGTGCAGACAAAGGTGAAACCTGTGATCAAGAGATATATCACTCAGCAATAGGGAGTTTGTTATATCTATCACAGTGGTCCAGACCAGACATAGCTTGTGCAGTAAGCATTTTGAGTCGTTTTACTGCTGCACCTACAAAGTTACATTGGATGGGTGTACTATAAATTTGGGTCTTCAAATACAGATTACTGAGGAATTGAAATTAAAGTGTTATGTCGATAGTGACTATGCAAATGACATAAACACAAGGAAATCAAATTCTGGGATTATAATATTGTTTGGAGGGACTCTGATTGGATGGAAATCCAGAAAACAAACAACTGTTGCTATTTCAACAGTGGAAGCAGAGTTTATTGCTTTATCTGAATTGTGTTCTGAAGTAACATGGTATGTACAGTTGTTGCAAGATTTAAATATTAATGTAAAAGAATCTGTAAAGGTATTTGAAGATAATGCTGCCTGTATAAAAATGGCAACTGGTGACAGGGTGAAGAACAGAAGTAAACATGTAGACATTAGGTATTGTAACCATTGGGTGGTGTTCACTATGGAGAATGTATTAAGTCAATAAGTCTGATGTCTCTTCCTGTCATGAAGGGAGGAGTGTTGGAATATTCATGAGCAGGAAGAGTCATGTGGTAACTCAGTCAGCCAATGTGAAGAAAGTGCTACTGAGTCTGTGCAAAAGGGTATTGAGTTAGAAGCTGAATTTTCAGTCTCAGGTTTGTCTTTGTATCTCTCTGTAAGAAGTCTTCATTGAGCTATGTTGCTGTAAAGAAGAATGTATGGTATTGTAAATATTTTGATATGAATATAAAGAAATTTATTTGAATCAGCTAAATGCAGTCAACTGTGAGAGCTTCTGGTTTATTTTTTCACCAATAGAGAAATTAAAATTCTCTAACAAAAATTATAACTGGAAACCATGAACAATGGGGAGAACATAATGGGTGGTGACCTTATTTGGACAAGATAGAAATTCCAAGGTGTTTTTTCCATATTTATATGACCAATTAAAGGTTAATGGTCCAAAGCTCCCAGATATGTTTATGGTTAATGAAATTTGCTCAGAGACATGACACTCTTTTACTGGTCTGTCCTGGTGGAAACTGGTGGACATCTGTCATTAGGGCTTATTTCTTCACTGCCATGTGAGTGTCATTTAATACCATATTTCACCCTCCTCCCCGCATGAAAGTGTTTGTGTCAGAGAGAGAGCAACTGCATTATATTGCAAAACTTGGTATGGTTTGAGAAAGTAACTCTGTCCCATGGCTTACTGCCGTGGTGGCGAACCTATGGCATGTGTGCCACAGGTGGCATGCAGAGCCCTCTCTGTGGGCACGCGTGCCATCGCTCCAGTCCTAGGCCTTCAGCTGGATTTTATAAAACCTTTTCACTTTAGGCCTCCATCACCGTGTGCAAAAAAAAAAAGGTTCAATCAATTTCAACTTCTTGCGGGAAAAAAAAAGATCTCGCAAAGTTGGAATTGATTGATTGAACTTTTTAGTCCCACCCAGTCTGCCGTTACCACTGCAGCCATGCCGACCCAATGGGCCATGCCGACCCAATGGGCCACGCCCACCTGGCACCCAAAGATACATAAGTGGGTTTTGGATTGCAGTTTAGGCACTCGGTCTCTAAAAGGCTCGCAATCACTGGCTTATAGTCTTCAAGAGTGGCATGGCTTGCATCATTCATCTGCATCTCAATTTGTTGCCAGGATGCTTCAGACAAATGGTTTATAACAGATGACCATCTTTTCATAGTAAAATTGAAAATGTATTTCCACACTACTAGTATAAATTACATATTTTTCTCCCTACCCCAATCCCTTTAGCACAGAAGTCACCAACCAGTGAACATAATTTTGAAAGCGTGAGGAATGATTTTGAATGATCTGTTACAAAACTTCCAATTATTTGTAAATTAATAAATGATACAACCATTATACCTTGTTTTTTTATGTGTGTATAGGTGTAGTCACTTGCAAACAAGGCACTATATAGAGATGAGAGAATGACTATTTCTCTTTTACTTTTTAGAAATTAGAAAAATTAAAAAAGAGGTATAGCAGGAAGCCTGTAGATACCAAGAAAGATGGTTATGGGTACCAGCTAGGTACTTGAATCTTAACACGTTTTCATTTATGTAGAAGTGTGATATTAGCTCTTTTTTTTAATGGCTGGAATAAGATAGTACCCTCTATTAAAAATATACTTGTGAAATTTATTCTGTTCAAAGGCTGTCAGAGAAACAGTTTATAGACAAACAGTGCTCAATAAGAATCTGCATATTCTCCAGATCTAAAGTCAAAATCCAAGTAATCAAAATCTGTTCAGAAGCCCAATATCGCATGAGAATGAAAGCAAATGGATAATTCTGGTGCAGAGTTATGAGGAAGTCCGAGGCTGCAGCCTCAGGTTAGCTAGACTGATATGAGACACTGTTCTGATACTGGTCTACCACAAACTAATATTTCTGTTTTAAGGCCCCATTGAGGTTTAGCTATTAGTCTTTTAAAATGAATCAACACTTTTTGTGAACAGAAATTCACTCATGAGTAGACTTAATATACTTGAGGGATTTTTTCTTACAGGCTACTCAGCCTGAAAAGTCCTTGAACTTGGTGTCCTCAGCATTCTGAGATCACTGCAAGTCTCGGTGTCTGCATTTGAATCATGTGATGACACACAGTTATACAGATTGTTTTGTTTTGCAAAACTCACTGAATCATAAATTATCCATGCAGATTACATTTGCACAATATATCCAGTTAAATGTTCACTTTGCAATTTGGTACATTCTGCAACTACAGCTATGCCATACCTTTGAGTCTGTTGCTCTACCCCCTTGTCCTTGTGAAGGTGATAGTGGGGAGCTGCCCTTAACAATTCCATACCAGCAGATTTCTGAAGCTCTTGTTTCATTCTCAGAAGATGATTGCTTCACCAGTCTTTAGATGGGGGCAGCGGTATATACTTGGCAAACAAATAAGGAAATAAAAATTAGCTTTGAGTATGATTATTTTTACTGCACAGTAATGTACCTTGCTGCCTTCATTTAAATTGTGCCTTCTAAAAAAAGATGGAAGAGTAGAGCTAATGAAATCTGCAACTCTGCAGATTGTTTTATTTTTCTCTCCTCAGTAGCGTCCTCAGGTTTTCTGCAGTATGATAAATGATAGAAGCAGCACTGGGAAAATTTGGAAGGATTGCATATAAACATTGTGCCTATCTAAAATGGAGTGACATAGTCCCAATAATTGTCTTGCTTGAAAGCAGCAAAATTACGTTCTTGCAACTTTGTGAGTGACATTCGAATGAAAGTTGGGTCTGCCATGTTCATCCTTTCACTTCTTATTCTGGATTCACTTTCTTGATATGGAAATGATGATATCTCGTATTTGGTACCCAACATTTTATTATAAGTTATCTAGTTACATTAACTTTGTATCTGGCTTGATAGGTGCCCAGCCTGCTATATAAAACTGTCTCTCCTCACTAAAAAGAACTTTTTTCCTTTTCCAAACTAGTGAGTTAGTTTGCATAACTACAGTCTGTTTCTCAAGATAGTTTTACAGTGGCACTGAAAAAAGTGAATTATGGATTTTCTTTACGTCTGCACAGCGGTGCCGTCATGGACGACGAAGAAGAGACTTATCGATTATGGAAAATCCGGAAAACAATTATGCAGCTGTGTCATGATCGAGGCTACTTGGTAACACAGGATGAATTGGATCAGACTCTGGAAGAGTTCAAAGCCCAGTTTGGTGATAAGCCAAGTGAAGGGCGTCCTCGGCGTACTGATCTCACAGTGTTGGTGGCCCACAATGATGATCCTACTGATCAGATGTTTGTCTTTTTCCCAGAGGAACCAAAAGTTGGGATTAAGACCATCAAGATGTACTGCCAGCGAATGCAAGAGGAAAATATTACCCGGGCCCTGATTGTGGTGCAACAAGGCATGACTCCATCTGCCAAACAGTCTCTAGTAGACATGGCTCCCAAGTACATCCTTGAACAATTCCTTCAACAGGAACTGCTAATCAACATCACTGAGCATGAGCTGGTTCCAGAACATGTTGTAATGACCAAAGAAGAGGTGACAGAATTACTGGCCAGATATAAACTAAGGGAGAATCAGCTTCCAAGAATACAAGCTGGAGATCCTGTGGCTCGCTATTTTGGAATTAAAAGAGGCCAGGTGGTGAAGATCATTCGGCCCAGTGAAACAGCCGGGCGTTACATCACTTACAGGCTGGTACAGTAGCCAAGAAGTGTCATCATGGCTGAAGCTCTTCTTACCTTACCCTGGAGACTGTCGATCTGCTTGCTTAATAGTCTTGAGCATAAGGAAATACAAACTGAAGAGATGTGAAGGGATGTGTCTACTTGAGATTTTGAACTTTGAGCTTTTGGTCCTTTCCATCAAATTGGACGTGAAGAGGAAAGGAGTCATCAGCAGCACAGTAAATGCTGGTTGGTTTTCCAAAGTGGACTTCATCTTGCTTGTATAAGCTGGATGTATTTGTTTATACCACATTTTTGGAATTTGGGTTAGTTTGGGGTAAATATTTAAGGCAGCAACCGTTTATTTTCCAAATCTGGATGAAGGGTACTTCAGAAAGCTTCAAATGGGAGGGCTTCCTTGTTCCTTCTATAGATATCAGGCTGAGGAGGGATAGGAAAACCTTTTTCAGTTTGCGGGACAGAGGGGCTCCATTGGATGTGGCTTTTGGTGGCCTTTTCTAGGGGGAAGAGTGGAGGTTCTAAGGATTAAAATGGGGGAAATAGGCTGCTAATCTCCTGGGAATGCAAATAAAGATGCTGGGAATCATCTCTAATTATGGACTGGTCACTTTTGTCTTGAAAAATGGACTCATAGAAATCCTGGAAAGATGTCTGTTGCCTTTCCTGTTCTATTAACTATTGCCGAGTTATTGCTAAAGCTCAGAGTTTGCTCATTGGTCCAGAATTTTTTATTTCAATAAAACAATATGTTTTTAAAAAAGTGAATTATAACTGTTTTTCACATTTGTAACCATTGCAACATCCCCCTGGTCATGTGATCAAAATTCAGATGCTTGACAAGCGACTCGTATTTACGATGGTTGCAGGGTCATGTTATCTTTTGTGACCGTCTGACAAGCAATGTCAATGGGAAAGCCAGATTCACTTTACAACTGTGTTACAAACTTAACAACTGCAGTGATTCGTTGTGTCAAGAAAGGTCATAAAGCAGAGCAAAATTCACTGAACCATTGTCTCACTTAGCCATATAAATTTTGGGCTCAGTTGTGATTGTAAATCGAGGACTACCTTTATAGAGAAATATACCAACTGATGAATCACTCTAGAAAAGTATAGCACACTATTTATTTAATCAAAGCTGAACCTTTTATCCCAAGATTAAATCCGAGTCATAATTCTAGCATTAATATGACAATTTCTCATTCCCCATATCGCTACAATAATACTTAGGGTGAATCACTTGCTTTTAAAAATAACCAGTCAGCCTCAACATATAAAATATAGCACTAAGGCTTTCAACAACACCTAATAGTATGACATGTTTTGGTGAGCTTTGGGAAGCATTAAGTGATGCTGAAATTAGCATTTAATTTCTGATTAATGCATCTGTCTATTGAAGATGGAGGATGAAATGGAATACTAAATTTGGTGACAGTGACTGGGAAACAAAATAACTCAGATCTGTATATATGATTGAACATCATCCTAACTGATTCATTGTTTTAAAAAATGACCATTTTAAGGTCATGGGGAAAAGCAAAGTTCTTAAGAGCCACGACTCCCCTTTTCTGTGTACATCAGCTTGTGTAAAATTTTACTTATCATCTCAGTAGCTCATATTTATCCCCAAACATTCAGCAGATACAGTAACATAACACACTGATCTACAAACTAATCATCTTGTTTTAGCATAATGTATTGTACAAACCCATCTTAATACTGTAAATGAATTAAGATATCATGTAAACAGAACACGGGTTAAAAAAAGTAAATCGTGTTTATTAACATGGATATGTATATTGCACAAACATAGACACTCAAATGTCTCCAATGTCTTCACTGAGCTTAATAGAGTGGCTAAAGTGATGATGTCTCTTCCCCAGCTTTGCCCTTTCCCAAAACGGATATAATTCTGTTTATTATTTGCGGGGTATATACTGACACTGAAGAACATCTGTGGATGCACTACCCAAATGCTAAACATTAATTACCGTATCAGAGATTATTGTGCAGAAAGATTTTACATTCCTCATGCTTCCCAATTATTTATATTGTTGGTAACAATCATTAACTGTACAGTATTAAATCAGGCAAGGCTGAGCTTGTAAAGATAATTATTAACTTCTAATAAAAAAAATGCAGTTGAGAACAATAGTTCAGTCTTATGTCAGTTATTTTATAGGATGCAGATGCATGGTCTCTGTGCTTTATTAACACAAAATCTGCTATTCACTATTTTTCCCCTTTAGTTCACTAAAGAAATCACAACAGCCAGCTGTCCATCAGGTTGCATTTCAGACCCCTATGTCTTTTAGCAACATCAAAACATTTTTTCACTTTTTGAGAAATACTAGCTTGAAGAGATTTGTTTTCTTGTGTACCGGGTTTCTGAATTCTGGGTTAAAGGTCTTCACTGTGATTAAACAGTGTCTCTAAATAGAATCCAACTCTCTAAAAAGATACTTGCTTTTGGTATAGCATACCAAAGGCCTCTAAAAATTTGTGGAGGGGCCTAAATAAGTGGAATTCAGCCCCCCCCAAAAAACCCTTTTACTCACCTGATCCCCATTTGCCCACTGGGGAAAACTATTTGCACCTTTATAATTCCATCAAGGATAATTCAGAAGCAAAATCTTCAATGTGCTAGGTAAATCCAGGTTATAAAAGATAAACATTTTCTTTGACTGGGCAAGGCAACAATCTCTATAAAGAGGCTTATCCTCCAAATTTGATGAAATTGAAAATAAAAAGTAACCCATCTTTCAAGTTGAACTCGACACCTGGTGACTTTAGGAAGGCATCTCTATTGCTCCCTTAAGAACATTACACCATTTGGTTGCTATTGTCATCTTCTGGAATATTTAAGAAGAATACAGAGGCCTGACTAACAATATCCAAACAAGAGATGCAGGATGATCATCCACTCTCTCTGTAATGAAGAATTTATTTAACAGGGGCTGGCTGTACTGTTTTTATTGAAAATGATAGGTATGATGGTTGACTTCCCTGATTTTTTTCTATTTCTTCCTTTTCATAGTATAATCCTTTTAGGATTTGCTTCATTAAAAAAAAGAAATTATCATTTAAAACTTTCCCCACATGTAAATTGCATGGTTACTAGGCTGCTCCTTGTGGATTGGCATAAAGTTTGTTCTGTATTTCTAGATTTTAGGTTTTTGAGGGGAGGGATTATTTTTTTCTCTCTCGAACTGGGTAGAAGAGAGAACCCTTGATCAAAAGGCTGAGAAAGGCTCCAGCCAGACCAACTACCGTAGGATGTCTCAGGAGTCTCAGCCTGACTGGTGACAGGAAACACTTGGGAGTGGCTGGGAAATTCTGGGAGTTGAAGTCCACAAGTCTTAAAGTTGCTAAGGTTCGACACTCCTGTTCTAAATTATCTGCCCTCCCAGTCCCCTCTCCTCCTTTTATAATCTAGTAAGGCTCCTATGGAATAGAAAAAGTAGTATGATTCATAGAAATATGCTTCATACACCTTGAGTTATGAGCAATTAGCCTCAGCACGATCCATTAAAGCAAAAAATTCTGGTTTTAGAGACCATTGTTACTCTGGAATTCCTCCTATTTCTTTGATCATAACTCAGTTTAATTCTCTGCTTTCTGGAAGAAAGAATTTGGTGTGACAATGATGGATGAGTGGCGCTGGCTTCGTTTTCTCTGTCCCTTCCAGCTGAGACTTAAATTCACACCCAATGTGATATGTAAGAGACGTAAAAGGAGGGGAATTGGTTCTGAATCATCTAGATTTGTCATATTCTTGTAAGGCACATTCAGCCAAGCCTCTAACTACTACAACAACTAATAACACCAAAAGGGTGTGTCTTCTCTTTCCCATCCTGTATGCTGATTTCTTTGCTTCACTTAAGAATGCATGTGAAATTGAGTCAGTATTCTGGCAATGATCCCAAAACTATAACCTTATTCTGTAATTTAGTGATATGGGAGCATGACAATTGTAATATATATGAATGATGTGCATGAGTGTTTGATCTATACGTCCAGAAGCTTTCCTTTAAAGAATACTACTGAGCTTTGTTTTTGCAAGGAATTCACAACTCTCTCAAATAAACAGCCACATTTGTGATCCTAGACTGTGGTTTGAAGATGGTTGCTGAATCGTTGGAAAACGCTACTCCACTGAGCAAGAAACAGGATATATTAACCACAGATCAGCTGTAAGTACACTATTTTCAGTAGCCCTGTGTACCTGCATTTTTAAAATAAAAAGATAATATTTATGCAGTGGCAGAAAGGCTCCCAATTTAGATCCCATACCAAAAAGTTGGAGCACTTAGGGACTTGGTGAGCTGAGACCTCTTGGTTTGACTAAATCTTCTTCTGGTTCAAAAAAGCTTGACAGGCTGCTGCCAGTTAGGCTGCCACAGGACAGCTGGCTTCTCCTAAAAGAAAGCTGATTCTGTTCCCAGAGGGAAGTGTCACATCTGTTTATGTGATGTATTGAATTGGAGTGTCCTACTGTTTTGCAGTAAACCAGAAGGCAAAGGAAAATGTGTACATGTGTTGTTTTGAAATCCCAAGATTTTAAAACAAGCTCGAACTTTTAAAGGGTGGTGCTGAAATGCAAAGTCATTTAAATGTACAGTTGGGCATATTTGCCAGCTTTTTCTTTTAGGTGTGTGTGAGGGGGAGTGTGAGGGAGTGACTCAGAAAGAGCCTATGAGAGTGTTGCAGTTGCAGCACAAGTGTGTACCATTTTAGTCAGTAAAGAGCCAGCTAACATTTCACTTCATTTATTGAACTAAGTGGTTTTAAAATGAAGCTTTATTATGAATAGAATAGAATAGAATAGAAAATTTTATTGTCGCTTTAAATGTACACTAATCAGCATACATTAAAATGAAATTTCATTGCATTTAGCTCTCAAAGGATAATCATTTCCAATATACACTACATAAACATGACAAAAAATTATGCACATACCCACATACACACACATATATGATCAGTGGTGGTATTCAAATATGTGAATAACCGATTCTCTGTGTGGATGCCACTTCCGGAAGTCCATTCTGGGCCTGGGCAATAAAAAATTAGCTACTGGTTCTGCCAAAGTGGTGTGAACTGGCTGAATCCCACGACTGTATATGACCCAGAGAAACAACGCAGTCTAGTTCGGATGTATACATGGCGAGAAAAACAAATCTTGCGAATTTACCAGGCAGATGGCATAGGGAACAAAGCTGTTATAGAATCTGGTAGTCTTGCTAGAAATACTTTGAAACCTCCTGGGGGGGGAGCAACAGAAACAGACCATGAAGTGGGTGTGTGGGGTCTCTGCTTTGAGCTCTAAGCACATAGCGCTTGTAAGCAGTATCCTGAATAATGGGAAACAAGCTTCCTATAATCTTCTCAGCTGTCCTTACCATTCTCTGTATGGACCTTCTATCTGAGGCTCTGCTACCACCAAACCAAAAAGTGATGTATTTTGTTAAAATGCTCTCAGTCATGCCTCTGTAAAAAGTGGCCAGGAGTCCTCATCAGATGCAGGAAATGCAGATACTGGTTTGCATGCTTCGCTAAAGATGACGTATGAAGAGACCAAGTCAGATTGTTAGTTATCTGCACCCCCCCAGATACTTAATACGGTTGACCATCTCTACAGCTGCAGCCTTGATGCAAAGTGGAATATGACTATGCCGGCTCTTTCTAAAATCAACAATGATCTCCTTTGTTTTATTAACATTCAGAACCAGGTTATTTTTATTACACCAGTTCACCAGAGCCTTCACCTCCTCCCTATAAGCCTCTTCATTGTCATCTCAGATAAGACCCACCACTGCTGTGTCATCCACATACTTCACAATATGATTCATAGCAGATTGGGCACAGCAGTCATGGGTCATCAAGGTGAACAGTAATGGACTCAAGACACAGCCCTGTGGGGAACCCGTACTCAAGGAGATGGAATTGGAAACTTTTCTTCCAGCTTACACAAACTGGGGCCTATCAATAAGAAAATCAAGTATCCAGATATATAAAGGAGTATTAAAACTTCATAGGCCCAGTTTGTTCACCAAATGCTAAGGAATGATTGTGTTGAACACCAAACTAAAATCAATGAACAGCATTCGCACATGAGTACAACCCACTAATGTAGACTAGCTGATTAGCCTGGCATATGGGATAATGCCAGCCTATGTGGTTAGTAGTTGTTCAGTGTATCTTGTAATACAGAGTGAACCCAAAATACAGGGTAAAATTTTAAGCCATAGTTATGTCAAACACCAGTTAGCATGTCATGTGAAAACAGCCAATAGTTTTAATATAGAAATAAAAAAAAATTACACAGATCTGTCATATGTTTCAGCAATACAGTATCTTGCAACTAAAATTGAATTTTTGTGCATCACTAACAGTACTCAAGAAAAGATAAGAATAAGCCAAATTTTTGCAGTCAACCCAGGGGAAAGTTTAAAGTCACAACTCAGATCAGGAGTAATTTGTTCAAGTGTATATTCAGAGCCTCAGGGCTGTGCAGTCCACATGCACTAACATCACAGCTCAGTTTGGTTCCATTACAATGACAATTATGTCTCAATAAAAAGAACTACAAGTGTGATGCTGTAGTCTTAAATACTTTGAATGATGAAACCACCAGCCTCCCCCTCATTTTAAACACCTGAAGCACATAAATAATATCAAATGTTCACAAATGCAAATATTATTTAAGTAGGTTCTAGATTATGTTTTAATCTAGAAATCTGTATTCTACTGTCCTATAGCTCAGTAAACAGCTTCAGATTTTTCTCACAATTGGTTCCTTGGTAGCTGATGTGGTGTTCCGTAAGTTAACTGTGCGCATGGGAAGAATAAATTACATATATTTATGAAAAGCTATAATCATACATTTATTTCTGGGATCTTTCCAGTATACTTTTATTTTTGAATTAACATGGAAAATAACTATAGAGACAAAAAATAGTTGTTAGAACTCATACAGTACATATCGTGCAATACATATTGCACAATAGCGGCACACACACAAAAAGAACTGTGCTAAATATATCTGTAATTTTGCTTTTCCTTGCTCCTGAATGACAAGGTCAAGTTCTTCTAGAAATATATGAGTTAGACAAAGTTGGGGCCCCAACAGAGTGGAAGGATTTCTGAGATTTTCAGAGGTGCTCTAATCTGGGTTGACGTAAGACATTCTTGATTTTCCATTATCACAAGATAGATCAGAGAGTACTTATCTCTAAAAGGCAAGGTGACATAGAAATTCAGTACAAATACCATTCAGGACCCCCATATGGATGTTGTCACAACTTTCACAACGGTCTATAACTCCAGATCTCTTTTTTAGCAGCTTGTTTTATGTAACCAATTTGTAATGAGCTGAGACAGTGAAAGAAGATTGGTTGAGCAGCCAGTGCTAGACAGACAGATGTCTGGGGCTAGCAGTTTAGGCCCAAATTGTTTAACTCTTCTGTTTGCAATATACATTTTGTTCTCATTTTTCTTATTTTTCCATGTTTTGGAGGGATTCCTTACAAACTCCGATATTTTCCACAGAATAATGCCCCACAATTTGCTTATTACTCTGGTCCTGTGCCTTCCTGAATAAAAATCAGACTTATCATCCTGAAGGAAAACTAAGAGAATTGCAATTCTGCACTGTTATAAACTTTACATGACAGGGATGGGCAATCTAGTTATTAGTGCTATCTATGGCCCCAAGTCCCTTTTCCAGATGTCATTGCCCCCCTTACAATTCGCGCCCTCATATAATTGCTGATGGGGTATGACATCCCATTTCCTCCCACTTTAAAATGGGAAAACAAAAAAATTGCAATATAAGCTCTAAAAAGTCCTATCATGATGAAAAGAAAAATCCTTCCCCAAATAATCCCTCAACTGCCTGCCACAGCACTGCCAACATAGCCTCATCCGCTTTGCAGTCTTCAACTCTCCAAAGAATGTTAAGTAGGGTTTCTGACCTACCAAACTTTTTCCCTCCCTATTATATGAGGGATTTTTCAAACCCTACCCCTGGAGCCCAGTCAAGAAAGGGATGGAAAAAACTGAAGGCCAGCACCACAAAATTGATGAGAAGTAATTCTGTCCAAAGATGGCAAAAAAGATGTTGATGATCTTTGGCTTTCCTGCACCTGTCTCACTGAATACAAGGATAGAAGGGATCTTGGAAATCATCTAATCTAATCCCCTGCCCAGGGCTAGCGTTTGCAACTACAGTATTCCTAAGAATTGTTCATCCAAGCTATTTTTTAAAACACCTCATTTGAAGAAGTAGGAAGTTTGTTCCATCACTGAGTATCTCTTAATATTAGGAATGTTCTTCCTGATATACAACTGAAATCTTTATCTTTGTAATTTAAACCCATTATTTCTTATCTTTTCTTCATAAACACTTCTGAACAAATCTGCCCCAGGTCAAACATGTCCAATGCCAATCATTTCTCTAAGTTTTTCCTTCTAGGCCCTTATCATCTTAGTGGCTTTCTTCTGGATGCACTCACAATGTCCTTCCTGAAATGCAATGCCCAAATTGGACACAATATTTTAGGAGTAGTTTGACCAACACAGAATTCAGAGAATTGAGAAGTACTCTTGTTCTTCAGACTGAGAAAAAGCCATTGATATACCTTTTTGGGCACAATTGTTCAACCAGCTCTATCCATCTAAGAGCAACATACTCTGACCTACTTTCTGTTATCTTTTCTGCTACCGGTAGAATCTCATGAGGGACTTTAATGAAGTCATGGTACAGAATGTTGCTTGCATTCCAATAATCAACTAAATTGGTCCCTCAATCAAAAAAAAGAGTTCAGCCTTGTTTGGCATGATTAATTTTCAATATACCTGTTGTGAGTGTCCCTAGACCAGCTTGGGAAGTGTCAGAATATGAGGAAGAGCAGCCAGGCCCCTCTGGGTATTTTCCCCTCCCGGCAGCTGAGCCAGACAGGGAGGAGATTTACAGGCAGTCTGGATCAGATTCACAAAGTGAGGAGTCAGATTTGGATCAAGAAGATAAATGGCTTGATCCGAGATTCCGAAGGTTTGATAAGCGACGGTGTCAGTTAAGTGGAAAAAGGAAGTAATGAGGGGAAGTGACGTATCGGACACTATATTAGAAGGGGACAGAGAGACTACGCCTTTGTCACGAGCAACGTTAATCAAGGAATAGCCTGATATCTGGAGCATTGCCTTTGAATTCAGTCTTCTGATGTTTTGGAAATCTACGGAAGAATAATGAGGTATTGGACAATGTGATAAAGAAAGAGTGAGTAATTGGAAGGTGTGGGCAGAGCCTGTTTTAATCTAAATGTAAATAAATGAGATTTGGCCGTTCTTGCCAGCAACATGCCAGCAGCGTGCTCTGAAGTGAATCCTTTTGAAATGTGTTAAATAAACCTCTTAAAGACATATTTATGTGGATTTTAATGAGCTGAGAGGGGCCAGACAGAACAATACCTGTGCTGGATCCCATCTACCAAGGCATTTTTTTTAAACAAAAACTACTCAGAAAACTAACTGCCTAATGAGCTGTTTCAGAGTTTTGTCATCACCAGTGTCCAACAGTACTTCACTCTTCTTTTTCCTGTTTTTGAAGTGTTTCTATGTTTGCTTTTCTCAAATGATGGCACTATGACCATCTTCCATGAGTTCTTAACAATCACTAAAAGGTTCACTGAAACGACATCCATAAGCTCCTTCAAGACTTATACTGACATTTTCTCAGTAGCTCTGTCTGATATCTTCAGGAGCAGATTGAGTTGCTTTGTGGCTTACCTCTTGTATTTGAACCTGACAAATTGATCTCTGATTGGTCCATGACAAGGGAGTCCAAGAAAGTTGACTCCTGATTGGCTCCTTGAAATGTCAGCACAAAAAGAAACTAGATCATGGCTATTCATCCTGAAAATTAATCACTATTTTATTGATGTCAGCCATGAAAGCCTACATTAGTATATCCTTCAAGGCTTTTGGGTGTAATTGGTCGAGTCTAGCCCTTTTTGTTGTATTTAATCTCCTTGCAAGTTCATTGCTATTTTTTGTAGATGTTAGCTACTTCCAGGTACAAACCAGAGGCTAGAAGAAGGAGTATTAAATACAGTATATTTAATGTCTTGAGTTTTTTTATAAAAAAATAATAAAGGTGAGATGTAGAACAAACAAACAAATCACTTACCTCCATTTCTATTCCTCATGTCTCTTTTAACTCTTAACTTTTTTCATAAGTTTTCTCCACATATACAAAATATTCTTAAGGCGCCTTTCAATTATTTTTCTCATTGAAATAGTGAGGGGTCTTTGGTGCCCTCTAAGCTTCTTGTTTTCTTGCAGATATTTCATTGCCCAATCTACATAACATCATCACTAATGGTAAGGAGTGTTTGCTCTCAGTCAATATACTACTGTCTTGCCCTGTCAGTACTGGTGGGGGAGGTCTTAGAGAGACTTTGTTTGGGCTGTTTACTATTGACTTATTTGGCAGTTTCTTGTTTGGGATATTGTTTGCTTGATTGCTGGTCTGATGTTAATTTTGGAATTGATCTATGCTGATCTGGGTGCTGATTGCTGGTGGAGAGGTGCTTAGATCTTTTTGTTCCCTTTTTGGCTAGTTGATTGTCTCTTTTGCATAGTCTATAGATATTGTTGATGTCAACGTGTCTATTGATGGCTAATTTGTTAGAGTGCCAGGCTTCTAGAAATTCCCTAGCATTTTTGGACTTGACTTGGTCTAGGATGGTTACATTGGAGCTGTTGGTGTAAGGCTGAGAGATATGATGATAAGACCACCTCCCCCTTTCCAGATTAAAAGAATGAGGGGGTAAACCCTTCAGGATATCTGGTGGATGACCAAAGAGTAATTCAAAAGGACAGATACCTAAATCTTTCCAGGGCCTGGTCCTAAGGTGGATCAGGGCTATAGGTAGAACCTGGAGCCATGGTAAGTGTGTTTCTTGGCATAATTTGCCCAGGAGGGGCTTTACGTTCCCTGTTTTTTCATTCTACCACCCCACCTCCCAGATGAATAAGGGTGCCAGGGGGTATGAAGATGTTTCCTGGATGAAGCATTGTTGGCTAGACAGGTCTGGCACACTTGGCTACTTGTGCAGCCTCACTATATGCTCCAGGTGCATACCAGATCCGTCTGGTTGCATCTACAATAGCCTGAAACCCACAGTGACCCTTGGAATGCAACTGCTGACATACGAGTCTTAAGAGCCGACAGAGGATGATAGGTTTCCCATCGTGAACTTGCCAGAATCCTTCCTGAAAGTTTGCTTCATACTTTTCCACCTATAATTCTGCCTCCCCTGTTTCCTCACACCAGGGGCATCTGAACTGTCCCTCTGACTGAGGAGGGTTGGGGCACCTTCTGCCATTCTGCAGGGCAGTGAACATCTTAAAATCTTCTTTCCTCTCTGTCCTTCTTTTCCTATCTCTCCCTCTCTTTCTCCATCTTCTTCCTCTCTTTCTCCTCTTCTCGTAATCTCTCTCTTTGATCGAATATGAAATTGGCCATCCTACATATTTCTGATATTTGACACTGATGGAAATGCTCCCAAATGTTGTTGGCTGATGGGTCAACAAATGCCGAGGCCAGAATCCTTTAGTCCTTGGGTTGTTTATATCTAAATGGGTGAATGCAACCCCCACCTTCAGGAGGCGGACCCAGAAAGCATTTGGCATCTCACCTTCCCTTTGCACTGAGCGCTGAAACTCAGGCCAGCATAGGGGGTTTTGCCCAATCTCACTGAGGGCTTCTAGCAAGTTTTCTTTTGCCCTACGACACACGTCCCAATGGGTGGCTGTGTTATAATCCCAATCAGGGGGGCTCAGGGGCCAAGCAACATTTACCGGAGCCACTTGTCCCAGTGTAATGACAATTGGCCATTTAGCAATCTCTTCTGTCTTCTCAAAAAGCTTCATGATTTCATCCTTCGTGAGAAAAATATGAAGCAGTTGAGTTCTATCTCCCCACAAATGATTATGGCTTTCAATGATAGACTGAAGGGTTTTTATAACCGTTTGGGGGGTCTGATCAGAAGGAAGGGCTGTCTTTTTTCCAAATCACTAAATCTGAAGGGGAAAAGGGAGTATGGGTGAGAACATATTCAAACTGTCCCCTGCTTCGCCCAGGGATGGATTTCTGCAGCAGGGGAGCCATGAACCTGGCATCGGATTTTTCTTTCAAGGGGGGGTCTATCTACATCTGGCTGACTTGACTGAGGTTCTTCAATTTTCCTTTCCTTATGATTTTCTGAGTCTGACAGTTCAGTCCAACAATACCAGTACAATGGTAGCTGGGAGGTTTTAGTCTGGGTCTGAGTTTTTTCAGAATTTTATAGTAACACTTTCTGGCCAAATTTAGTTTCTAGCTTCATGTCTGAGCAGAGTCTATTTTTCACATAATCTGCACATGCACTTTTTTTCTTATCCTTGCCTGGACAGGAAATTTCTCCTGGCTCCAGGCTTTCATCAGTGTCCCTAGGGGAGATCTCGGTGGGATCCTTGACTCTAAGCTCCCCATATTTGGGCTACTCTTCCAATCGTCTGTGGCAAGACTCCAAGGTTCCCTTTGCTGGGTCTTATGCAATCCATGGATTTACTCTGCACTGCGAGGTGAAGGTACCTTTCAGCCTGCAGTCTGCTGCCCTGAGTTTTGAGGCAAATGGCCTGGTAGGACTCTGTCCACCAAGTTTAATCAGAGTATGGGCCCTCCTTTTCTTATTAGGACTCTGCTCAGTGATTTTAGCAGGCTGCCCAGGGGTGAACTTCATGCTTTCCTTTTATCAATCACTTCACTCACTTTTTCTCTCTCTTAGCAAAAGGTCCTGCACTCTGGTCAGACCTCTTGCTTTCTAGAGCTCACCAGTCACTGTCCTTTGGGACTAGCAACAGCCCTGGGTGTGGCTAGGAAAGGCACAGAGGAAGCAGGATCCAGCTGTGGCAGAGAGATTTTCCTTTCTGTCCACACACACACATGCCCACACTTTCACTTCCTGGGTGTTCTGAAAACTGACAAAATTTATGGTGGTACTCACCTCCTTTCAAGCAGCTGCCGAGCACCAAGCCTCAAAACTCCCTTAACTATCTTTCGCAATCAGTCAAGATCTGGGAAACTCTCCCACAGGCAAAAGGAGCCTGCTGCTGGCTGGACGAAGCTTACCTGGGCCCAATCCTTTGATCAGGTTAGCTGGCAGTCCCTTTGTGGTTGCCAATTGTTAGAAGAGAAAATCTGGGACTTGTTTTTCCCACCAGGAGAATGCACAACAGGAGGAAAATGCCGCTGCTGAAATGAAAAGGTCGAAACCAGCTGCTTGGAAGGAGGTTTGTTTCAGAAGCAAAGTGACATACATCAATTCAGTTCTGGGGCAGCTGACCAAATGTCTGGGTAGGTGGATGGATTTCTATAGGGTTCTGGGGCTTTGAAATTGAGATGTTCCAGGGGGCTGTGCAATGGGGTGAGCTTTGTGTCTTTTTTTTTTCTGAAGGTGTTGGGTAGTTTTTATTGTGCCTGAAAGATCAGGTCCTGTCTTTGGAATCGGGTGGGGGAATGCATATTTTAAATCCTATCACCCTTTTATTCTTAATTGTTTGGTTTTGCTGTGAGGGTTTCAATAGCGCTAGACTATGAATGGGCTATAGCCGGTAGTGCTTGTTCCTTATGAATGGGGCTATCAAGATAGGTGGCATCCGCTTTCAATAAGTGGCTTGTGACAATGTATCCTCTACAAGTGCCGGCATGCATTTGCGGTTGGCATCTTGTAACAATGTGTTTTTTGCAAGTGTCTGGCTGGTTGTGGAATCCACCTCGGGCAGTTTTTTCTATTAGCCCGTAGCTTGATTTTTATATTTTCTGAGGCGTTTCTTACGGCTGGGCTTTTTCACAGGGAAAAGAGGGGAGGGGTACATATAATGGATTCCTACAGAAGGCATTACTCAATTCAAATCGTCTGCCTGGCTAGGCCGTTTATACTGTAATAGTATTCCTTCCCAATAATAGCCTTCCTTTATATTCTTACCCAAATGCCCTGGATCAAACCTTTACGCTCAGATTTTTTGATCTCAATTTATGCATATGCCCTTCACATTAAATGCTGCTCCTCCTTCTTTTTGTCTGCCAGTACTTCTTGAGAAAGTTGTACCTTCACTCCTTGCATTCCATATTGTCCCATTGTGATTCAGGAATACCCACAAAATCATTTTGATCTTCCTGAATTAAGATTTCTAGTTCTTTCTCTATCCCTGCTTGCAGGAGTACCATAGTAAAGAAATAATAACAATAATCAGCTGCAAGAGGCAACCACTTCACACAGTTCTCTTGCAGTAAGGATCTATGCTGAATACAGAACTGTCTGAAGAAGTCATTGAATGATGGGCTTCGATAACTTATCAAGAAGATGCTGTGACCCACTGTTTGAAAAACAGTGTCAAAATATTTTTCTTAAAATCATACATGTTTTTTTTATTCTGCTATTTATCTTCTCTAATCCTGATGCTATAAATAAGTCACATCAGTTATTTTCTCCTACATCAGATCTTTGAAGGCTATAATTAAATGGGAAAGCTATTGGGTTTTCCATTTCTGCTTTTGACATCCCAAGATTTAGCTGGAATAAATTTTCCAGGCTTTCATTCTGTGTTCATGCACGCATGTAGGTATGAGCAAGTGAAAGGACAATCTATGGTAATTCACCTACTCTTCACCTGGGACTTCAAAATGCAAATGTGGGAATAATAAGGAAGAGCAGGATTGGATAGGAGTGACAGGAGAAAAAGCAAAAGGAAATTAACCGTTATCTCTCAGCTATAGTTGCATCTTAATGCCTTCCCACTTCACAGGCCACATTGAACACTGCTGTTCAGTTTGGAAAGAACAAAGCCATTTCTGCTTTCAGTTGAGGGAGGCCAAATAGGTCACCTAGTTTCACACAATGATTCGGAACCTATAGGTATATTTAAAACTGATCAGAAAAAAAGTAATGCATTCTGAGTAGATAGTAGAAACAATGAAAGTTATATTGAAACCTTAGAATAAGAGGAGACAACACTCAAAATCTGCCCTCCCACTTTTAGACCAAGCATAAATATTCCTCAATATGAATTGTATTTCAGATTATTATACAATTTAAAACATAGCTTCAACAAAAGCTTACAAAATGCAATGTTTTTTCCCTTTTTTAAAACATAATTTTATTAGATTTTTTTTAAAAAAAGATGAAAACTAAAAAAAACCTAATATTTAAAATAAGAATTTAATCAAAACTAAAAGTGTAGAAAGAGTACAATACAACACAAAGAAATGACTTCTGGCTTTCTTTTACAACAGATGATATCCCAAACCTTTACCAGTATCATTTTGACAGGAAATGAAGATAAATTTGGCAAACTTGAGACTTCACCTAACCTATGGTTAGGTCTTAGAATATTACATAATAGGTTAAATTATGAATTTTTAACTCTGGACTTTTAATGTTGTATGCTGCCCAGAGTCACTGTGTGTGAGTTGGATAATAAACTATGTTTTTTAAAAAAAATCAAATCATCCTAGATGTTCGCTATCACATACTGTATATCTTTCAAGAAATGTGGATAGTAACTTCTCCTTCAATCATCTTACTACCTTATAAAACTGGAGCTGCTGCTAAGCAGACAAGCAGCTGCCTTATGCAATAGATGTAGGGTAGTGTGAAAAGTCAAAATCATCAAATTACGCTATTTAATTTGTAATTGCATTTCACCAAGAGAGAGAAGGGTGTCAATAATTTTTTTTTTCATTAAGGGCCAAAACCAACATGGATGTCTTTGATTATAGGCATTCTGAGTTGAATAGGGAATAGTCATGGGCAGGAACTATTTGCAGCTCTGACTCAGGCAGCAAAGGATCTCGGGTCAGCCCTATTCCCACGCTGGCATGCCTATGATTCACTCACAGTCCTCCTTTAGTTCTATTTCCCACTCTATATGGTGGCCCAGTTTTTCCTACACCTCCCATCCCATGCACAATTTGTTTTTTTCTGCCAGATTCCGAATAACGTTGGGTCCTTTCTCTTAAATTCTTTCCTGGGTATCATTAATACTACTATATTCAATAGAATATGGCAGAAGTATATTGTCTCCTGAGGGACTAAGAACTTATGTTGTAAGCTCTTGGGTATATCTGGGCTGAAATCAGACATATTGGGAAGTGCTTTATGGCCACATTTTATGGGACTGTTATGAGCCACACAGATGCTCAGCAGCTGTTCTTGAATCATGCTGGA
Organism: Bothrops alternatus; assembly: GCA_034064705.1. NCBI lineage: Eukaryota > Metazoa > Chordata > Lepidosauria > Squamata > Viperidae > Bothrops > Bothrops alternatus. The sequence goes on from JARGCV010000009.1 coordinate 32,228,708, forward strand.
AGATCTTAAAGATGGCTGGCAGACCTAGTAAGAAATCAAAACCAGCTTCTCTGTGCACAGGCTGATGATGTCTACTACATCAGTAGGAATTCCTAGTGTGCCTGCTTGTATAAAATAGCCTTCACCATCTTGGTACCCTCCAGAAATGATAAATGGAAAGATGATATTGGCTGGGAATTATGGAAATTGACATCCAAAGCACTGCAGAAATTATAGAGGCTGGAAACAGCTGAGATTCATAACCCATTTGTGTATTACTGTAGCTGTTAAGCAATTACTCAGAGGTTGTAAGTGATCACCTATGATGAAGCAAATAATAAAAAGTTAAAGCATGCATCTTGAAGCAAAGGAACTAATAGCAATTTAATTCATGCTACAGCTATATAAGGATTGGTGCAGTGCTTTGCTGGTGAATTTCTAATACAGAATTCATGCTGGAAACGGTGACTTTAAGGACAACCTAGCACTAATAATTGTTAAAATCAGAATATTGTGGTTAAATGAATGTATTGCAGATTAGTTTTTCAGGAAAGCTTCTTATACCCAGCATTTATGTCCTAGGGTGACCCAGTATTAAGGCACAAATGACGAACACCTTCTCTTCCCTTACACCCTCCAGGTATGGTGAGACTGAAGACTTTAGCATTCTTGGCCATCATGACCCACCAGATTTTCAGTTCCAACCTACATGGAGGTCACCAAACTGAGAAAAAGGCTTAACATTTAAATATAATTTAGAGCAGGCCTGTACAACCCATGGCCCAAGGGCTGTATTTGGACAGCAATTAATGCAGCCCCACAAGATTGTAAACTTGTAACATTACGTGATATTTATATATATTAACTATATTATATATTTTATATGTGGCCTAAAATAAGTCCTCTTCACTCATTGCAGCTCAGGCAAGCCAAAGACTGGACACCCATGATTTAATCTATTGACTCAAAGACTTCTATCTAGTTCAATTCTTCGTTATTTTGTCAGCATTGATCCAACTTGCAAAGAGATGAATAGGTCCGGAATAGTAATGAATGGAAAAAAACCCCAAGGCCCTCTTACCAATGTATAGATTTGAAAATTTGTAGAATTACATCAAAATGAGTGAATTTGTAGCCTAGAATTATCATTGCTCTCCCAAACTGCAACTCTGGTGCTTTTTATACAAAATAAAGGTTACATTTGTAGCTAGCACTGCCTTAATCCTTAGTTTATAGTACTAAAAAAGCTTTGTATTACAGCAAACATTTTGAGTGACAATTTAGCTAATAAAAGCCAGGATATTTTAGAGCACAATTGTAAGACAATTTCCTTAGAAATTTCCTTGTCTGTATATGAATTTGCATATATCCATGTGTAAATACACAATTTTATTTTTATTTTTTTAAAAACGGGAAATCAGTTTAAGTTTTGCCCTGGGGGGGGGTGCATTTCTCAAACAGCAGGAAACCCTGAATGCTGCAGAGATTTCTTTGGCCACCAAAAGCAGAGATTCTGGCTGGATCTGTGACTGGGGGAACAGGAGGAAGCTAGAAGCTGCTGCCGCCTCACAAAGACTGCAAAAGAATACTGATGAAATACAAAGCCTCTCATTCTCCATTTCTGAATCCTCAATGTGCACAGCTGTATGTTCTGGCACATCTGTACCTCCTGAGAAAAACAAGCAGCAACCCCCGCACTCTTCTCCAGGGAGGCACACTTTGCATTAAACGTCTTGGAGGCTTAACTATTTGTTGCATGGAGTCATTCCAGGGCAATGGATTCATTGGCTTCTCACTATCTGGCATGGCACATTAGAAGCGTCTGTTGATAGAACCGATACTTTTCTCTAGTGAAGAACAGGGGCTCCACCCTTTTATGGTATTTGATTAAGATGTTGCTATTGCTAAGCCCAGGCTTTTCTTAATAACATCCGCTTCCCACAGACATCCAAAATCAATTAACAAGAACAGCTTCCTTTCCAAAAAAAATAAAAAATCTAGAGCTGGTAATAACTAGTTAGTTGCCAGATCAGGGAAAACCAATCACAGCTTGTACTTGGTATAAAGGTGGGGGCACTAGGCTGAGAACCTGGCAACCTAGTTTGGACTTAGAAGCGACGGTTTGTGCCAGATTAGTACACACATAAGGGTCATCGGGCAATTCACTAGCAAACAGGAAAGCGTCCCCGAAGTTGACAATGCTAAACTGCATGATTGTCCATGTATTCAGTAAACTCTCAGTGAAGCTCAACATTTGCTTTTTCTTTTTGCTGCTTGCAACAGAGAGAACTATTGCAAGTTCCTCACTGAAGAAGCATGCATGCTGCTTTGTTGCAGGAGAAAGGATGCAACCAAACAGCTACAAAAATTTGAGCTGCATTTCTTGGTTTGGGCCATCTCTCCCATACTCCTGAAAAGTACTGTGTTGATGCTGATGTTAAAAGGAGAGATCACATTTCTTTTCAGTAATAGCAGCCTTCCAGAATAAACTGTGACCTCTTAACTTCCTTGTCTCGGACATCACCCAGGAACCTGTGATTTCCTTATACTTTATTTCAGGGTGTTGAATGCCATTGCTCTGGGAAGGGACAATTTGGGACTATATTTCCTATAAGTTCCAGGTAGCTTGGTCAATGTCAAAGATGAATGGAATTGGTGTTCCAAATGTTTGGCGTAAACCAAGTCCCCCATCTTTAAGCCGGCATACTAGGTAGGGAAGAAGTATGTAAGTTCATCTCAAGAATAATCATGTTCATGTTGTGTTAAATCATTCATTTATGTATTTATTCATACATGGATTCTTACTATCTGTGTATATTAATCCATTTATTTAACATTCCTTTCACTTGTGCCTAACACAAGCAATATTCTGGATAGTATCACTTTCTTTAAAGAGGCAAGAGAGCATTTGAAGGAAGTTTGCAATTTCTTTGATTGAATGAATGATACAGGCAAGGACAGTATTCTATATTGTGCTAGCTCAATAGGTCGAAGACAGTTATGCGGTATCTTTAACAGGTCCCTGACAACTATATAGGTGTGTCATGTATGTGTTTCACTTTGAGAGCGGGTAACTAAATTTCATTTTTTATGTGTGCCGTTCTGTCCACAGTGTAAAAATGACAATAACGGTTATCTTATCTATGTGTACTCTTTATGTATATCACATCTAAACAATTCACAAAGTCATTCTCCATCTCCGTGCTGAGAAATGGCGTTCAGGTAAGACGCCTCTTTTCATGGATATAGTTGGATAATTTGTCACCCTTGAACAGACATTCTCTGTTTGGAAGGACCTCATTCCCTAAGATACATTAACATTTGGGTCAGAGGGAGGAAAAAGAAACAAACTTTCCAGATACATGCACATTGTTATTCTCTAACAGTGCATAATCTGCAGTTCAATCCAGATTTGAATTTGCAGGACCCTGACAATTGTTGTGAAATTATGTTATCCCACTACCTGCAGAGTGCCTTGAGTTCCTGAATAGTGAACTGGCATATTCAGTTGAACAAGATGTCTTGAGCAGTTTTATCCTTCAAATCCAACATTATTTTATATATATAAAAAGAAATAATCTATGTGATAAAAAAGGATACTTCTGATGAGGCACTTCTCATGGACTTTATTCTGAATTGGCCTCAATTGCCCTTCAGGTATAGAGTGGAGCCTTTGCATGTATAATGGTGGACTGCAGCTGCCGAAATCTCTTACCACTGGTGATGCAGGATAAAGTGGGAGTTGATTTCAACATTGTCTATCCTTGTGTTGGTTGTACCTGTACTAAGTTATGTTGTCACTGTTCCATTTTCTTAAAAATATGGCATCAAAGCAGACCTGCTGTGATGAGAAATGAACACGGTGGGTGGGACTTTATAAAGTATATGGAGGTCCTCCAATCTTTTTCCCCTTTCCACATACTAAGAAGTTGGATAATGCCACCATTTCAGTCTTAATAAATCAATCCTCTTTTCTCAACCTGGCCACCCCTTTCCCCTTTCAACAGATTTATCACATACTTTACAGTTTATAAATGATTTAGATTGCAGCAGAATGATGAGCTAGGATTTTTATTACCTTTTGAAGGCTAGTTAGGCAGTTCTTTCTGTCAGATATACATTAGAGCTGCAATCGTACAGTTCTAATGTAGTTGGCCTAAATAATGCAGATTCCATTGCCATATCAGACTCAGCAAGCTTTCTTGAGACACTGACCTTCTATGGTCTGTTTTCCAGAGTTTTAACTTTCTCACCTTTACTTTATCTCTTAGTAAGATGCTGCCATGCTACCTCAAGGTAGCAAGGAAGTTAAAATATCTTCCAATATTACAAGTTATTTTCTAGTAACAACTTTACCATAGGCCATCCATTCAACCCAACAGTAAAAGATGAAAATATGGAAACCAGATAGTATTCTTGGATGTTTTACATAAATCCTTCAGCTAAACAATTTCCCTACCTTCAAAACAGCATACTAGGCAATAAACCCTCTCTCTACTGTTAGCTATCCAGGAAGAATAAAATTACCAGTTTCCAATCGAGAGCAAGTTGATCACGAATTCTTCTATGTCTGCTGATTATTATTCTTGAGGTTTGCTGGACAACTCTGTATTAGCAAAGTGAATTTGCTTTACCTAGAAAGACTTTTTTTTTTTTAAATTCAGTTTGATGAATCTACCCTCGAATAGTCCCAAGGAAGAAATCTTCACAGGAGAGAGAAAATTATTGTTCTTCTATGCTTTTAAAGTATAGCATTGTCAGTTTTTTCTACGCTATTTGCTTTAGGAAACACCCTTAAAAACTATTTTCTAAATTGACCTGGTAGTAAAAGTGAGTACTGAAATTTGAACTATGGATCTTCCCACCCATTTCATTGGCTTGAACCTTAAGCAAAGGTATTTTATTTTTATATTACTGTATTGCATGTTATTGCTGCAAGATACTATAAAGAGAAAAGAGTATTTGAATTTATTCTAGGGAAGGTACAGTTATTACTTGGATAATGAAAGAGCTAGCTCTTCTTGGTCTTTTTCCCATGTACTGATTCCATTTTTATATTCCTAGAGCATTTGAATAGGACAAGGTTGTTCAGACCATTTATACTCAGCTCCATGAGGCTCAGTTCTGCAAGATCTCTTAGCAAAGTTATCTCCTTTCTTCTGACAACAAAAACAGCATGCATATTTAGCAAAAATGTCATTCTGCCACTGCAGCCCCTGCTGTGAATTGATTAGGCTCATAAAAAGAAATAAGACTAATGCATTTACTGATTCAAGAACTAAGAGTGTGGCTGGGAAAATATCCTAATTCTAGGAAAGTCATCAGCTGTAGGTTATAGAAAGTCTTTCTTATTTTACATCCTACTTTTTCACACTATGAATAAATATTATTACACACTTTTTTCCTCCCTACTTTAATCTAGTCTTTTTTCTATCTACTTCTTTTGGAAATCCCACTCCATAGATCCTGTATTGCACATGTGAGGAAACTTGGTGCTTGGAGCCGTCTGCTGCCTCATGAAACCCAGCGACCGGTTAGGGCCCACAGAGTCGGCCTTCTCCAGGTCCCGTCAGCCAGACAGTGTCGCCTGGCGGGGCCTAGGGGAAGAGCCTTCTCTGTTGCGGCCCCGGCCCTCTGGAATCAACTCCCCCCGGAGATCCGTATCACCCCCACCCTCTCCGCCTTTCGTAAACTCCTTAAGATACATCTTTGCCGACAGGCCTGAGGCGGTTGACATCTTGCCCCTAGCCAGTGTATGTTTGTGTGTACGTTTGTTGAATGAATGGTTTCTTAATTTAGGGGTTTTCTTTTTTATATATGTATTTTTTATATATGTATTATGTAGTATTTTAATATTAGATTTCTATTTATGCTGTGAGCCGCCCTGAGTTCCTGGAATAGGGTGGCATAGAAATTTAATAAACAAATAAAATAAATAAATAATAAAATAAAATATTTTGGGGGAAGGCCAAGAGCTGCAATGGAACAGGCAATGATGCAGAGCAGGTTGAGCTGCATGATATGCATAGGACAGCACCAGAGTTCTTACATGGATGTTTCTTAATTACTCATCTCCAAATGGCAAGAAATTATATCACTCAGACATGAGATTTTGTACGCTACAAAAAAGTGGCCCCTGGTTGCCCAACTTTGCACTAAGTTATACTCACTATCCATCACAATTCTAGCAAATAAACTACCTTTTCCCAGAAAAGGGAAGACAGCACTGATATTCTACACTTCAAAGCCTTGTCAGGTACAACTATCCTTTGTTTCTTCCTCAGAAACATGCATCTAATAAAATATTAATATTTTAAGATGCAGAAAACTAGAATGGCATTATGGTTTGTGCATTCTGCCAAATTTGATTGAGAAACATGCTCAAGGTTGCACTGCTTTGTGCCTAAGTATATGAAAGTCAGAAGTGCCCTTCTTAACAGGAAGAGGAAAAGCAGTACTTCTAGAAGAAAATATAACAAATAACTCTTTTGTACAGTATCATAATGTACATTATTGCTTCCTCTGTAATTTACTTCATAAACATCCTGTATAAACAATTGTTGTTTTTATTGAAGAGTGGCCATTGGAATAATATCAATGAGAACCAATATTTTTTTCAACATTGTCCGGTTAGAAATGGAAATCCAAAGTTGTTTTTTTTTATCTAGCGTGCTCAGATGGGCATGAAAGGGGGTTTGTTTACACAGCAGTCTTCAATGCCTTTTGATATAGAGATCTGCCTGAAGAAAGAGTTGGAATTAATCTAATTCACTGTATCACAGTAGACTATAGGAAACTCCATATGAAAGAATCTGTTCTGAGTCATATGCAGGGCAACTCTCAATATAATATCAAGTCTAGAAGTAATGCATCTCCCAGAAGTGTCCACAGGAAATCAAGAGGAAGAGAATGCATTGTATCAGAGAGACATAATAAGCTCCCCACTCCGTTTTCTATGCATTGTGATAGTATCTGCAGGTGACCTATGAAAGAGATAAACTTGCTTTGTGAAAGTACAATGCTATTTTGTACTTTTTGACAAAAGCACTGGATCCCGAGGATGCAGCTGATCTTTTTCATCAAGCTGAGTCAGGATTAAAACTTGTTTCTTTGAAAAGAGCAGTTCCTGCTTCAACTCTGAACACTAAGAGTACCGGTTCTATGAGGAAGTGTTACTTTCCACCAAAGCAAAAACACACAGGTAAACAATGTGTACAGGAATGATTGAGTGTCTTCTGCAGGTTTATGGCCCGTTCATTGTCATTTTACAACAGTACCAATAACATGACCTTAAGGAGTTTCTTAGGCTACATCAAATCTTATAGATGAATTTGAGGGCCATGTAGCCCATGGCAGGATATCCACATCTGTATTGAAGGTCTGTGTCCAATCCATTTAATAGGATCAAGGTTTAAGAACTAAAAGATATTTGTGCATGTCATCCATATGTCCTTTCCTATTTGGACCACCAGAATAAATAACATTAAGAGTACTGTTTTAAAGTGAAATCTGCATTCCATATACACTGTCCACACTTTTGTGTTGAATTAATGCTCTTCTGCATGTAAAAAAATGACAGGCCTGTGACAGATGTAATTTGCTTTTTAAAACAAAAAAAAAAACCTGACCTTTTAATTATCTTGCAAATCTAAAATTAAAATAACCCTGGGATGATTATCTAGTCCCTCATTAAGTCACCACTGAATATTACAAAACTTTGAAGTAACGTTTGATCAAAAGTTGATATGCAATCAAAATTGGTAAACAGAACAGATGAGCAAGATGATTTTACATTAAAATCTAAATAATGTTTTTTCTTTAAATAGTGAAATTAAATGCTATTTAACTAATGTCAATGGAAGAAAGACACTATTTGCTAAGCTCTTCACCAGGGGAAACCACATACTGGTCTATCAGTTTCCAGCAAACATTTTGTCTTTTTCATATATCAAACAGAAGACAAAATTTAAAAAATCTAGAAGTTAATGGTACTGCCAGAGTCCTGATCAGTTAGTTTTCTTCCTGCGAATAAAAAGGGATTCGTTTTATGCTTATATCATATAACGTATTAACTCCCACATTGTTTGATAGAATAGACAAGGAAGGGGTGAATGCTGGAGATGTTAAATAAGGCTATTTCCAAATAACTTTGAAGCAGATTTCTTATAAAGAGAGCCTCCTGTTTGCTATTATTGCTTTTTGGGTGCTAGGCTTGTTTGCTTTTTATTGCACTGATATTATTTTAATTTTCTTCTGAAGAATGTATGCCACTGAGCCCTGTTTAGATTGGAGAAACATCTAAGTCCCAGTAAATAAATAAATAAATCCGAATGGCTGATGTTGGTACTAGCTGTGGATTTCTTATCTCTCCCTTTATAAAAATAAATTCTGTGCCTTTAAAAAAAAATGCCAGAGAATTGGAAGCTAGGCTCAGGTACTACAAAATCTTTTCTGAACTCCATCAGGGTACTTCCTATATAACAGATATGGCAAGAGCAAGCACAAAGGTAAAAGGAATCTTTTTTTTTAATTGGGCCTCAAAGAATCTAAGCCCACCTTTCCCTCTGGGGACGTTTACAACTCCTGGAATTCCCATTCAGCATTTTCAATTGTTGGGGATTCTGAGAGTTTTAATCCATCTGAAGAGAAATAGATTGAGAAGATTGGTTCAAAAAAATGTCCAATAGAAAGCAGCTCTAAACCATAGGGTTGTTTTTTTTTTAAAAAAAGCAGTACAATCCTCTACATGTCTATGTAGAACAAACATGCCAAACACAAGGCCCGGGGGCCGGATGCGGCCCACGAAGTGGTTTCATGTGGCCCGCAAAGCAATCCTGGAAACAGTGAGGGAACGGCCCCCTCTGCCTTGGCCCTGGCCCACGTCAGCTGGGAGCCAACGTACAATTTTGTGGTGGCCATCTATGCTGAAACACATTCAGTCTTAGCTCCATAAGCCCTCCCCTCTGCATGGCCTGAGAGGAACAGTGAGGCTCCTCCAGGGGACCATGCCTTAGCACTTGCCCTGGTCCTACCCCCTTTTGCCAGAGACCCTCAGATCTATCCCACTCCTGCCCAGGCTCCCACAGGCACCCTTGATGCGAACGATGTAGAGCTGGCCACACCCACCTAGTAGGCCACATCCACTCCATCCATGCCCACCTAGTAGGCCGCACCCACCCTGGCCACACCTACCCGGCTCCCTGAGGGCAACCGCAATGCTGATGCGGCCCTCAGTGAAATTGAGTTTGACACCCCTGATGTAGAAGCATATGCCATTGAGTTCAGAAATCAAATATTGTGGAAGTGTGCATAGATTTGTTGCATAAATGTGTTATAGCCGAAATATATAGACATTCATTATTAGTTTAAAAGCAGAACCTCTGGTATAACTCTGACAAAGCTTAGAATGTGATACTTTTGTTTTAAATGAAGGAGATACCCCCAAGAAACAAAATATGGCACTATATTATAATCTGCATTGCTTATCAAATTAATATGACCATATCTTTCTTAATTTGCAAATCTCACATTTTTAGATTTTAACCAGGTTTTAGCAAATAAGAAGCAAAATCTGACCATTATGCAATGTGCATATCATTCTTAATTATAGCACCCATACATTATATGTATTTTTTTATTCTGAACTACTGTTATGATTCATGTTTGGTCCATGTTTTCATTACATCCAAAAAGAAATGACATTCCTATTTCACTGAATAAGAAATAGGACATTGCCAGATAGTTCAACCCATTTTTTCAATGTTTACCCCATTACTGAGTATCTATTTAGAGTTATTCCCAAAGGAATGCATAGACAAAGAAGAGTGTGATCTATTTTTTAAAGGCTATTGGATTCCTTTCTGAGCAACATATCCTTATTCTCAGACACAGTTGGGTACAGTAATGCCCACACAGGCAAACCAGAACAAGGCATTGCACTAAGTGATCACATTTATTTGAATATTTTGTGTGTGTGTTCTAAAATTGGTTACAGAATAAATACCTGCATCTTATAACAGGAAGTCCTTTTTTTTTAATACAAAGTGCTTGTTAGAGGAAGTTGCATCAACAAAACACAGGAAGCCATGTGTGTACTTAGGCACACACTTCCCTCCTGGAAACTAAAACAGATTTTTATTTTTTTTTAAGTTTCTTTTCCCTTTTTTGTGCATTTCATTTCCTGCCATTGTGTATTTACAAATCTCTGAAAGAAGAAAAAAATGCCAATATGTACGATACGTGGCCTTTTAACACACAAAAAAAAAATCAGCCTTAAAAAAACCTCTACAAGTGTCATTTCTTAATGAATCAATGATAGAAATGGGAAGGAAAAAATAATTAAAAAGAAAACCAAAGAGCCCAGACTTTGAAATAAAAAGGATCATCTGTCCCTTTAAGTTTTCCCCTCAGGAAAGTAGCATGTCACATGATCCAAAGCAAATACTTGATTGAAATTCTTGTTAATTTTTCCCATCAGTTTCCCATCCCCAACCTGATACAAAGAAAGGAATTTTAAAGAATTAAATTAGAAATAATAGATGACAACAATGCCCCACTCTGAATCTGGCATGTGCTAGGGATAGATGGAAATGAATTTGATTTAAAACAACAAAACTAGATTAAAAAAATTCAAAAATCAACAGGATTTTACCAAGACCAGATGGTTAACTGGTGACATAGTGTTTGGTGGAAGGCTGACCATAAACTCTATAGAAATCCTGGCGTCCATGTTGCTGAGATGCATCAATCCATTCTCTCACTGCCAATCCTGGAAGCGACTGAGGTACAGATGGAGTAGGTGGGAGTGGGTGGGAATATTCCTGTGATGACACTGTCCATGGAAAGTGGCCGGATCGTGGATAGGGCTGATGCCCACTGTGATTAGATACTGAGGAACAGTAACAGTTGTCCACTGAGCAGACAAGAATTTTGCGCCCACCATACTGAGACAGCACAGATTGCTGAGATGATGTGCTGTTGGGATAGTGAGAAGGATTGAACATGGAGCTGGAGTGAACTGGCTGGGGGCCACTGGGGAGTCCTACTATGTGCTGCGTGGAGCTACAAGGCACCATGGGTTGTGCAGACTGGCCTTCACCAGCCGAAGCCCCCTGGCTGACGTACTGGTTGGCAACGGGTCCCGAGGATGGCTCCAAGAAGCTGGCTTCTGGGAAAGCTGTGGAGTGCTTGCGTTTCTCGGCTCCTGAGTTACTGACGCTGCAGGGGTACATAGGGATGCTCTGCAGGAATGGCACAGGGGTACTGAAGGGGCCTGAAATGAAACAAGAGAAAATAGGTGACATCTCCATTAAATGTCACACTGCTTTTTCAGCTGAGTGATTACTACAGCTGCATAGCTCCATATATTTGCTAGTAATATAATCAATTCTGGCAGATAATGCCAAAGACAGACATGATCTCAAAACTAATAGAAACTAGGAAAAGAACCCGATCATTCCAGCTATTCCTTTTATACTTTCCACAAAAGTAATTCTAGGGGCCTCCTCCATTTAGATCAGGGGTAGTCAACCTTGGCTCTTTTATGACTCGGGGACTTCAACTCCCAGAATTCCTGAGCCAGCTGTGCTGGCTCAGGAATTCTGGGAGTTGAAGTCCCCGAGTCATAAAAGAGCCAAGGTTGACTACCCCTGATTTAGATGGAGATGTCTGCTGGCCTTCAGTTCTTATAATGAACAAATAGAAAGAGGAAATATTTTTCACTAAATGTTGTTATCTATAATCTGCAGAAAAGACCCTGAAGATGGTGTTAACATGCAGTGTTTTCCAACACGCATAACCAAGTCAAATATAATTTTGATGCAGAAACTGGATTTCTGGAACCCAGAACAATGGGCTCAAAAGGTTTATGCTTTCCAATGTATTAATTTCTTCACTTATATCAAGATAAAATGGAATAAGGGCTTACAATCCTGAAAAAGCTAGGGTACATTCTCATAGTAATTTCCCCAACAACAGATGAATGTAAAATGCTTTTCCAATCGTCCAGTCTCATCCTTGCAACACACAATTTTGGATCCTTGAGGAACTTCCTATCACTGAGCCAGCAATCTATCCATGGAGCAGCCAAATTTGACTCTTGTATTACCTACAACTTGTTGCTCATTATTTCTAGCTTATTTTTCTACTTATCTTTTCTCAATCAGATTAAGTGACTAATGATTATGTGGTGAAAATAAATAATCTGATCTGTGACAGTTTCTTATTCGTTAAAATATCAAACAATTTCAACTTAACATGTATCATTTGGAGACTATGAATAAAAAAAATGTCCTATTAGGTTAAATAGGAAATACTACACTGTGCACTTTTGCCAGAAATATGTAATCTAGGACACATACACATTAACAAGCAAATACTATTTATATGATTCCAGCAAGAAATAGATCACTAAAGACCAGGAAACTCAGTGAAAATGCACTTTTGATATATTTTCATCTTCTGAAGATTAGGTTGCTGTCCATTTTCATGCATGGTGCACTCTTCAAATATTATCCAGCATATATAAAAATGGAAGCAGAAATGGAAACGAACATTTTATGAAGAACCTCAAAATGCCTAAAATGCATGGAAATTGTCCTTTATGAGTAATATATACATTGCACTTAGCCCAACTGTTGATTCTATAGCCCATAATCATTTGAGCATGAATCATTTACTAGTAATGGTAAAAGGTAGCTTTGGATACATAAAACACACTGATTTTGGCCTCAGTGGAAATCTTTGATAATATGGTCTTACCTAAAATTTATAGAAATTCTATTACCGGTATTACATAACTAATGGATTGGGCAGAGTCAGTAAGTAAAGAAGGTATCTCTTTTCAATATGATTATAATTGCATTACAATATTAAGCTAACATAAAATAACTCTCAGATAATACATAGTAACATTTTATTGATTAACTATTAGGTCATAACAGAATACAAAATATAAAACACAGAACAATAGTAAGACCATATATTAAAAATAGAATAAAAGAAACTGCAAATCATACTTTCGTGTCACCCTTACAACTGACTTTAATCAGATTCACATATGCAGTTCTCAACTCTTTGCTTTGTTCAAATAAAGGGCCATGTTATTATTATATGACCATGCAATAATAATGTGCATAAATAATCAGGGTCTGCAATTGTGGCAAGATATATTATTATTAAACATTAATGGGTTGAGTGGTTTAGAAAGAATTTTGGAGGTAATATACTGTCATTTTCTAATGAATTATTTCTATGAAAATATATTTGGAGAGACTATAACATTTCATATTACACTCAGAACATTTGCTATCTAATGTCATTTCATGGAAATATTCTGATATACAAATATTCCCATATAAGTAGAGACTATAAAATTATCATTCACAAATATTATAAATTAGGAATTGGTAACCTTTTCAGTCATCGTAGCATGATCTCATGCAGTAATGCAGACATCATTGATCAGTATAATTAGATGAAATCTAACGAGAATACTGAAATCTCATAGGATTTGATCTTTTTCACTTGAAAATTTTTTAAGATTCAATATATAAATGTTGAAATCTTAAAACATTTGACCATTTGTCCTTTTTGTAGCATATAGCTATGCCATCCATATCAATATTCTAGAGCCTAGGGGCAACACATTTATAACCCCTTTTTTAGCCCTTGTCTCATAAATTTTAACCAATTAACAGCCATTCCAAGTATAACTGAATATAACCAAACTACAACTGGTGAAACTAGCAGCCTCATCATCCCCAGGTACCTGACAAATAATAATAAAAATCATATTGGTTGTTACAGAATTCCCGAGGGGGGTCAGCATTATAGCAGTTATTGGACTATATCTTAAATAAAAGAGACTGTACTTCTTTTTTCCTGCATTAAGGCCATGCTCTACAGGACAGAGTAGGAGTTCTATGGCCCTTGCAATGCTTTTGGATTACCAGTTCCAATCAAAATGGTAAATTGTGAGAGCTGGGAATCTAACAACAATTGGAAGGATTGAGGTTATAACTCATCAGATTGAGTTATTTTTCCATTACTGTTAAGACCACTGTGTTAAAAAAATTCAGAATGCCTTCTGTTTCTAAAGTTTATCTTAATCTTAGCAGATCTGGGACTAACAATATACAGTGAAAATATTGTGGGAAGAAAATCATTTTGTGTCACATCCACGCCACAATCCTCTAACCCTTTAAAATTAAAATAAATTAAATTGCCAATTAAAAAAGCAGCTCACTGTAAGGAATGTCAAGACAAATTAAAAGAAGTAACACAAAAGTAAAATGTTAATTTCCCCCAAAAAATAGATAGTTGGAAAACCATGTACAGATTTAAGATCGGGACCTAATCTGGGTTGATCACGTGATGTCGTGCGATGTATCAGAACTTTTTCCCCATTGCCGGAAATGGGATGGGCGCGGTTTCCTTGTGACGTGTCTGGCCCGCGGGCCGGCAGTTTGACACCCCTTCTGTAGCAGAATATGCACTTTGGGCTATTCAATGTATAGTATTTATGTGGTGCTTGGTTATGTGTGGCTTTTTAGTTGTTGATTAGGGTGCTGATGGTCAGCTATTAAGTCACTGGCTGATTTAAAATCCCTATTCTATAAAAACCCAGATTCTCCTGGGATTATTTCCTTGAAATATAAAAGCAAATCTGTGAACATGGTGTGCAAACTCTTACTTATCCCTAGGGGAAGAGATGTAAAACTCAATCCAACAATACCCCCAAACCAAAAAAGGTCTGCTCACATGTATGATGTCACACTTCCGTTACCCTGTTTCCTGTGGTTTCCAATTTTCAAAAATAATTGTTTAAAAAAATGGAGCTGAAAGATACTCTGTCCCCAATTCATGCAAATAGAAATTCAGTAGTGAATATACAGACGATGAAAAGTCATGGGAAGCATCACTCACCTTCCAGGAGCTTCCGCAATTGTTTTTCCTTCTTGGCAATCTCATTCAGGAAGAGCTTGGAATTGAGGTGGCCAATCTTAGGAGGGGGCAGGCTGCCTCCTGTGCAGTTCTGGGTCCTTAAAATGAGCATTACAATCTATTACAATGTTGTTGTTTTTTAACGAAAACCAGCTGGAAAAATATCCACTGTGCCTATTGTTAAGGCTCCATCCTTCTGCTAATTTGAGGGAAGCCTCAATTGTTCAAAAATTTCTCTCCTAGTGGATTCTGGCAAACTCCCCCCCCCCCATATACCTAAGAAGAACTTTTTCTCCTCCACATATCTTTTTTTCTTGTAAAACAATTCTGTAAATTTAAGATTTCCCAGATCTTTTTAAGAAAATGGTGTTCTCAACTGCCAAACACCATCTAAACTATTTTTTTCTTACATGTTTCTGTCACTACTAATTGAGAACAGTTTATTTATGAGATTCTCTAGTTTTGCAGATACAGGGCATAATTCAAAGCACCTTTTTTTGGCTCTGATTTAAGTGGACACAAGTAACACAAGGGTACAGCAGAAACTAAAGCACAACCCCCCCCAAAACCGTAACTTATAATTGATAGAACTATCAATGCAGAAGCAAAACTTGTATTTCTCATGTTTGAGAAATACAGTTGTCATTTTCTTACATTCCTATATTTTCTTATATTCTGAGTAAACTAGACAACAGAGTTCCATTACAGTGCAACAATAACCCATTGGTTATAATAATGGCAGCTCAGGAAAGAAATCAGTTTTGTTAATGTTATCTTTACAGCCACTCAGATGGTTATCCGGATTTCCTGCATTTCAAACCACCCTCTATTATGCAATCCCAAATTGCCGCCAATAGATTCCTTACCTATCCATCAAGATCTTCACCGACTTTGTATTCTAGGAAAGAATAAAGAAATACAATCAGTAGTTGTCAATCATATAGACCTCTGATGGCACATAAACTTCTGTTTTCCCAATTCTGCAGATATCTAGGATGTTCCCACTGATTATATAAATTTATTAAATTCATTTCCAACAATCTATAAATACTCTATAACCAAACTACTTGACAAGTATCATGACTCATAGAGTCGTATGTTTTGCATATTATCAGATTCACTCTCTGCATTTTCCAAAGTTTCTCAGTTAACAAAAATGACTTCTGCTGAAACTCTAGAATCTAGTGACCACCATTATGAATTCTGTCAAGGTAGATGGCAATTTTTTCTTCTCAGAAAAGATAATCTGGATTGCTTGTTGTAAAGTTCATGAGAATATTATGTAGACCATTCTGAAGTATTACATTACCACTTTTCCCTCCCCCTCTGGTATAGAGTGTTACATTATGCTTCTACCAATACCCCTTCATTTCTCTGTTGTAATTGAAATATATGGGATCAGTATGGAATCAGCTATTCAAGTTCAATCAGTGGTGTACAATATACCTTAGGGTAATTGCAAAAAATACTAGTAGTTTACACAAAGCTTCTTGGTTTTAGATAGATTTAATCTCCTGGATTATAACAATGAAAATAAGAGAGCTTTCTTAATTTTATGAATTTAATTAATTTTACAAATAATCTTCTCTCTGAAACAACTAGCAGAAGTTACTAAGCAAATATTTTGAATTAGATGAAACCCCAATAACTTTATCTATTGCACTATATTGAGTCTAGTCTTTATCATTTTAGCTGTAGTATATGACAGATAAACTCAGGATTTTAGAGCACAAGATTACCACTATTGCTTTCATTTCACCACACTTCCTTGGCTTCATGCATCTACTGAACATTAATAATACTGAGAATAACCTCACATTCTGGCATATAATTTTTTTTAAAATCACATTCTGCCATTCTTCTAGTAGTCTGGCTTGGGAAGTGCAATATGATGTATCAACCCATTTAATGAGATATTCTAGTAGAATGTAAATTTCTTGCCAATAAATTATTAAGATTTACAAGGAAGCCTCTTTTTAATAGAGGCATTAATATTCATGAGGTGAAGAAACTTCCTAAACTGAGTATTAGGCCATTTGGTATACATGAAAAGATTTTTAGACAAGAATGCTGACTGGAACCTTATCCAGAATTTGTGGTCTAAAGTAATATTTTTACTCATTCATCTGTTGTATGACCTAAGGAGGCTATATTTAGGAATCAATAGGGGGGTTGACTGGGCATCTCCAACCCCAAGGGAAATCCATGATCCTAAATAAGCTGGTAAAAACATTTGAATCTTAAATCCAAATACATAAACCTAAAAGTTGTTGGTTGAATTCTGCCCTTGGGCCACTTGACCAAAATTATAATAGTTTTATTTTATTTTAATTACAATTTCTTTTATGGCAGGTAATAATATTGTTATCTTTGCCTTAATCCTTAAGACAACTTTCCTCAACCTGATATCCTTTGGGACATGGTGCTAAAACTCCCAGAATTTGTCACAGCTGGGACTTCTAGCCCAACACATCTCTTGGACACCAGATATGTAGCTATTTTAAAAAAGCAGTCAACAGAATCCCCGAACTTATTTTAAAAGAATGTTATTTGAAATATCCATCTAAATCCATCTCTGTCCATGGGCAGAATTAGAACTTTCTATCCTGTCTAAGACTGTATGAAACGTGATAGCTGATGCTGCAATATTATAAGAATAGATATGTTTGAATTTTGTATGAGTTTTAGGGTTTAGAGGGATTTGAAGGAGAAATAGTCATTTTGTGCCATCAAGTTACTGTTAACTCTTGAAGACCACACAGGTTTTCTCCATTAAGATTCATCCTCAATCTGGCCATTCCACAACAGTGTACCCATTGCTGTTGTAACTGAGTAAAATTTCAATCTTATCTATTTAGGAAGGAGAAATTGTGGCGCCATAAATGGGCTGAGAGCAACCAGAGATTCAACAAGATTGTTGTGCTATATGTAATCAAGAGTATGGGTAATATTGCTGATATTCATGTATCCCTGGCCACTAGCTCTTTTAGGCAGCTCGGGACAGTGTAACTTAGGAAACCATTTTACCAAATAATAATGTGAGGTAGATTAGGTCAAGAGAAGATGAACCATTCTAAATCACTGAAAATTGTTATACTATGAACTTTTCTGCTGTATATTCAGCATAATTTTATATCGTACATAAAATATTTTAGCACTTGTCCAATTTAAGTCTTCTGTTCTACTTAAAACTAGAACATATAGTTTGTTCATAGATATCTATATACATGAAAGAAGGAACTTTAAAAAAATATTATGCTACCAAACTATCCAAGTTTAACATTTATCACTGATTAAATCCTTGATCAATTCTATCTCCTTGCCAAGTGGTAAGATTAATCACACATTTGAATGTCTCCATGGTATATTATATGGTAAAATGAAAGATAAAATAATTTTCTACATGGGCTAATTTTCAATTCTTAGTAACTTTAATTCCCACTGTTAATTTTGACACTGCTAATTCTTCATATGCAGAAACTGTATGGATCTTAGCATTAGTTTGGAATACTGAATGTTTAAATCTGTTAATGAGAGCTGAGAGGAAAGACCTGTCCTACTGTAGCCCAGAATTTTTTTTTATCAAATTTTGTTCTCTTATTAGTTCTATAAACCTTTTGGGGGGCATTCTCATCCTTTGTGGGCAAAGCAGCATTTAAACATGCAGAAACAGTGACTGTATTTCTATATCAAACAGGGAAATGGAATAATAATTGCACACTCTTTTCTAGAGGAACATATATTCTTTCATTCTTTCTTTGCACAACATCTTTGTGTGTTGCTGCAGAAGCTTCAAAATTATTAAAGAAAGAAGCCATAAATAATGAAACAAACAAGTCAATAAAACTACAGAAAGTTAATCAAATCTAAGATAATATAGTTTCGCCAGGTAAATATGGAGGATTCATCAGGGTAACTTGAGAAAAACAAATGCAAAGAGATGGAGAGAGCATATGCAAGTTCAAAAGGTTATAATGAAGAGAGGGGAGAATAAAGGAATTTCTATTGTCAGGATGGGAGACAAAGATTGGAAATGAAGTTACAACTTTTGAGCTTAATGCACCCAGTACTGGTTTGAAGTGACTGTTTAAAAACTCTGAATCCTTTTATTCTAAGTGCTCAACCGAGATCTCTCCTACTCCAAACACATCCCACTTTTCACCTTCATGAAGTTGATGTCTTCTGTCTTGTCATACATGACCTGAACAGAGCTTAGCAGTTTCTTGGCCTCCTGCATGCGTTCGCTCAAATGCAGCACCTGGGCAGCATTCTCATTGCAGAATTTGGCTTGGGCCTTGTCAAGGATCTCCATTGTTTTGCGCAGGTCCTCATCAAGTATCTGATGCATCTTCTCATACTGTAGGCGCACCTCATCCTTCAGCTGGCTCACCTTCTCCTATTGGTACAGAGAAAGAAGAGTGCCCAGAGTCAATGATGTCTCTTATTTATTTACTACGTAATGGATAGTGTTGGTAATGCTGAATTCAGACAATTTATCCTAGGCAATTTTCACTCTCATTTTTTACACAGGTTCATTTGTTTTGTTCTATTGGCCTATATAAATGCTAAAAGAATAAAGTTACTTCAAGATGTGAATTCAACAGAGTGGCGAGGGTGCACATCTTAGCAAATGGCACATAGCAGTGGTAAAACATCATCTACAAGAAAATAATTTTTGCTTTTGGTCCTTGATCAAGATCAGGCCAAATTAATCCTAGATCAGTGAATAGAGCTTTTTCACAGACACACTGTTGTATATCAATGCACCCCTTAGTCCCAGCTCCTCTACTATCTCAGGAAAATCTGCTAGAAAGACAATTTTCCCATCTAACAATCAGCTGAAGTTTGAGGCTGAAGTAAAATAAAATAGTTTTATTTCTCATATTCAGTGTATTATTCGTACTGAGAGAGGAAGCTGCACTGGAAGGCAGGCACTTAAGAAAAAGGGTCTAAGGTATGGAAAATACCTCTGGATTAGTGGTTTCCCATGTTCATGCATATCATAATAAGACATATAGGAATAATATAATTAACATTAAAGAGCTATAGTGAATTAATGCTTCTGGTGGAAATTCTCTAATTGTTCCATGCGTGGAGGAACAATAATATGACTATGCCATTTATTTGGTAGAGCAGCAGTCCTCAACCTGTGGGTCGCGACCCCATTGGGGTCGAACGACCATTTCATGGGGGTCGCCAAACACCGCAGTCCGCCATTTTTTTGGGGTCGGCCATTTTTTCCCCTTTGTGATGCGGGCCGTCGCACCGCACATGCGATGCGGGCCCGCCATTTTTTTGGGTCGGCCATATTATTTTTTTTTGGTCGGCCATATTTTTTTTATTTTTGGGGGGTCCATTTTTTTCCCCTTTGTGATGCGGGCCATCGCGCCGCACATGCGCGATGCGGGCCCGCCATTTTTTAAAAAAAATTTTTTGGGTCCGCCATTCTTTTTTCCCCTTTGCGATGCGGGCCGTCGCGCCGCGCATGCGCGCCCGCCATTTTTTCCCCCTTTGCGATGTGGGCCGTCGCGCATGTGCGATGCGCCCGTTGCGCCGCGCATGCGCGATGCGGGCCGGGGTCGAGCCCCGGAAAAGGTTGAGAACCGCTGTGGTAGAGATTCCAAAGACTAAGCCTCCACTGGAAATTCCCCTATCAAGAGCACTTTCTTGATAGATGAACAGAATTCTTCTTGATTTTAGCGTTACGTAAATTAGAATTACTTCAACCAGGCGCTTGTCAGATTCCAACTTGTACAGCTGCTCCTCAATGTCTTGTTCACGCTCTTCCAGACGGTCCTGCTGCTTCACCAGCATCTTCTGCAAGAGAAGGAACCAGCAGAAGAATGGCTGTTAAGATGCTTTAAGGGAGAGGAAAAAAACTAAAAGGTATATAACAATTACAAGGAATGTTGGAAATGCTCATTAAGACTAGTTCTTTCTGTAAAAAGTAGCAGGATGACAACAGCTAGCCTAGATTTGTATTTCAGTACCTAATCTGAAAGTGTTCAGTTAATTAGAAAAAGAAAAAATGATAAATAATTTTGTTCTTCCACTCATCATCACTGCTTCTATGGTAATATACTATGAACTAGAACTGTACATATTACAAATGTGACTCTTATTTGTTTAGTCAATCAACTTATAGGCCATCTCAACTACAGTTGCAACTCTAGGTGACCTACAAAATATAAATAATTAGAATTTTAAAAAGAACAAGAAAGAGAGAAGTAATGAAGAGAAAAAAAATAAGAACAGTACGACTGCTAAGGACTACCTTAAGGAAACAACTCATCATCAAAAATATAGATCAAAAAGTTGGGTTGCAAATCACCTGTCCCACAGCCTGATGAAAAAGTAGGCTTTTTGAAAATACAAGGTTGGGGCCAGACAAACACTGTGTGAATGCTGTTTCTTTTGAACTCCCAATTTTTCTCAAATTCTTGAATGCCATGCAGAAGTTATTAAAGACTAAAGACATGTGCTCAGATAAGGTAAACCCATGATGTTACATAAGAGCTTATTCAAACCAGTTGTTTTTATTTTGTAAGCAACAGGAGTGGAAGAAGACCCACACTGAAACACACGCGCGCGCGCACACACACACACACACACTGAATATTTTGCTAATCTGGAAAGATGGAAAAATTATATTGGAGCACTTCTTGTTCTTAAATGGACTTTTTACATCCTTAGTTGTTCAAATCTTTGCTATGAACAAAGATTACCTTACCAAACTCTATATCTTTGTTTCTTAAACTTTTAAGAGATTAAAAACACAATTTTCACCCAAAATATTTTTTCAACTTAAAGTGCGGACTAGATGTTCTATACATATTAGAGACTGTATAAATACTACAACTATACTATAATAACAAGAAATTAAAAGTAATAAATACTTAACTATGGAAAATCAACCTAAAATCATTTCCATTGTATTTATTTCATCCTCGCTATTATTATGATCTTATTTTTCACCTTCAAAATTCTTCCAATTCTGAGAAAATTCTTTCTGAAATGCTAAAACCTATTGTGTAAACGAGAGTTTTTACTTCAGGTATCTAAACTATAGCACGTTTTAGGAAACTTCAATATAAACAGAAATAATAGATAGCATTTTACATTAAATCCTCTAAAAATTCTTGATAGTTCTTTGCACACACTTATTTATGCACTAACTTCAGATAAGACCCATTCTACTAAAAAAAATTGTTTCCCTGAGTCATTTGGGTAGGGGAAGGAGAAGATGCAAAGAAAGAAAATGATTCCTCTCTGATTCAGAAGACACTGGAACTTATGAAAACATTTTAGGCAAACAGGTCTTCAGATAAATAAGCTTCCTTATTGAATGTTACAAAGAACAATTTCAAACAAATGAGTTTTCTGTAATAATGAAGAGCTAGACAAACCAGTCTTGTAGAATTTCTTCCCTTTGCTTCAAAATAAGCAGCTTCTGCATACAAATAAAATGCACTTTGATTTCAGATAATATTATCCAGATATGAAACTTATTTTTATATGATAAAGGTAATTTCAATTGTTACATGAACTGTCTATCTTTGACCACTTATCACCCAGCTAACTGCAGGTTACTTCTCTGCCTTACTTCCATGGAAGTTGTTTTATTTTTTCAATGTTATGAAGATGACTAGGCTGAAAGACACTGACATGCCCAAGGCCACCCAGGTAGATTCTTGTCACAGCAGATTCAAGTCATCCTAGTTCAAGGCCAGCACTAAATCCTTACATTACACTGGGAAGAATTCTCATAAACCTATTGTCATTATTCACTAGATAAAATGGTATCTCACCTAGCTGGCACTAAGTATTAAGCTAGAAAAAGTTTAGAAACACAGATGGATACATAGCTCAAATAAATATGTTGATGCGGATGCCATACATGAAAAAAAAAAAATCAATGCCACATCCTAGAATTTGTTACAACTAATAGTAGAGAATTAACACTGATGGGTTTGAAATAATGCATTTTGACATACTGAATCTATACAAGGATATATATATATAACTACACTAAATTGATTAAAAAATAATTATTCTAAATAAATAAATATCTATGTATTTTATTTCATTCTCTCTTCTGGCTACTTCCTCCAACTAATGAAATTCAACTGTACCATTCAAGCTGAGTTCTGCAGTAGGAAATCATCATTTGTGTACTACTAGGGAGCATTTAAAAATAATACAAACCAGGACTATCATGTAATTAAAACAGTCGGTGGGTTATTTAATTTTAACTATTTAAATTTATGTAAACTGCAGAGAATCAGCACCAAAGGTAATTATAAATATCTATATAAATTATAAATAATATAGACAATACATTTAGATGTAACAGAATACTAGATTCATTCTTTTCTGGGGATAAGAAATATAGGATAAATCTCTTAAAAATCTCTGTAGTCAGCCTTTCTGAACAGCTGTCCAGGCTTAATGGAAAACACATTTGAAAAAGCAATTTTAAAAACTTAACTTTAAAATAATCTGTTTCTTCACAACGTTATGCAAAATAGTTTTGTTTCCTACTCAAGCTATGTTAGTAATTGATAACAAAATCTCCAGGAACTGGAGATAAAGGAGACAGCAAAATATTTTAATTTAACACAAAGTATTCACATTTCTGGCCTTTGGGGAAGAAACCCTCAGGTGACTGCATATTTTTCATTATCAACACATTAAAAAAAATATATGCTTACCATTTCAATAAAAGTGGGGGAAATGGAAAACAAGCTAACCTAATTTACCAATCCCCAAATGGTCTTCTGTTGGCTTAGATGTGTTGTGTGTGTGTGTGTGTATGAGTGCATGCGTGCACGTGCATTCCCCCCATGCTTATCCATTCATTCTGTGGAGGGGAAAATCTACCTAACTTTTTACTACACCCCCAATGAAATAAATAAGGACAATGAAGATCAAGAAGGAAAATGAAGTGGTTAAAATAGGCAGAGAAGGAAATAGCAAAGAACAGTTCTGAAGGGATTATTGCCATCATAAATAGCCAATTGAGATTTATAATCAAGTACTTGATTCTTGTCTCAAGTTGAAAGAAGAGTAAATCAATTTAAGTGCAAGGAAGACCACCATCTTCTCTATCCATTAAGCAAAAATATTGGAACACTTTTCTTGTTTTCATTATGTTTCCTGCAGGTCTCAGGTACCTTGAATCCTGTTATCTACAGAAATTGGGATAAAACAACTGCAACACAACAAATAAAACTGCTTGCAAAACTATGCCTCTTAAGGAGAAAATAATTCATGTTTGCCTATTTAGTTAGCTCTCTCTAACCTATCCTTTAAGATTTCACAAAAATGACACCACAGATTTCACTGAGGAATCCTTAGTCTTTTAAAAGAGGTTCATTCTGCCTAGACAAAGTACAACTAGAGCTGTTTATAAAAGCTCAGCTACTTTGCTAGTTTATTAAGAAAACTAAACTAAGCTCTGTGAAAGGCTTGGGCATAATATCAATGTATCCAAACAGACAGGGGGGAAAGCAGGATAGTGTTGTTCTTTTAGCATCCATTTAGAAACGTGAGCTGGATAAGGTGCAAATGCTATCAATTCCTGGCCTAATTCTATTCACTTTCCTGTCAGTACAAGTAAAGAGCTGAGACTTTTTGCATTCCTCTCAGCTCATCCTCATTAAGGAATGGGGACATCCCACATTTGGCAGACTTCTCAGTTCTTTCCCTGAATTGAAACACTGATATGTTGGAGTAGGACCAACAGCATTCACAGTATGCATGAGCAAAGCTTTTAAATAGAAAATGAAAGATTTAAAATAGGGCAGTGGTGGTGAATCTATGGCACGGGTGCCAGAGGCGGCACTCAGAGCCCTCTCTGTGGGCACGCGCGCCATCGCCCCAGTCCTAGGCCTTCAGCTGGGTTTTATAAAACCTTTTCGCTTTAGGCCTCTGCCACCGTGTGCAAAAAACCCCAAACTTTCAATCAGCCAATTTCAACTTCTCACAGGAAAAAAAAAAAGATCTTGCAAAGTTGAAATTGATTGATTGAACTTTTTAGTCCCACCCAGTCTGCCATTACCACCGCAGCCACACCCACCCAATTAGCCACACCCACCCAACTGGCCACACCCAGTCAATGGGCCACACCCATCCGGCACTCGACGATGCATAAATGGGTTTTGGGTTGCAGTTTGGGCACTCAGACTCTAAAAGGTTCGCCATCACTGAAATAGGGTAACAAATGTGGGAGGCACCAGTGTGAAGCATCTGCAAATCTATCACTTTTCAACATCTGTACCATGAACTGCTGAATATCACAGATTACCTTCTCTCAACCTGGTTCCTCTTCAGAAAGGAACTATAGTTATATATTGCAGTTCTATAATTCCCTGTGTTTATAGCTCCATAATTCCCAGTGAGTACTATGGTGGCTGATGAGGATAAGAGTTGTAGTCTAACACCTAGACAACTAGGTGGGAGAAAGCTATAATACACCCTGGGGGGGGAGGACTCTTGATATTTAACTTGCTAGTAATTGAGACCCCCTGAATTTTGAATATCACTACTGCTGATTGTATTTCATCCAACAGGGTTAAAGGAGCAGGGGAGCTTTGGCTGAAGGCTGTTCTTTGGACAAAGTGCAATGAGACTATTTATTTTTTTCAGGAACAAATTAAATTCTTTCTGTTTTTCCCAGTGCTGACATCTGAACCTCTGCATGTCTACTTTTGAGTTTGGCATTGGGGAGGGATAGGATGCAAACATCTGGAGATAAGTATGATGAAAATTCCCTGTCCTTTAAATCAATGAAGGAGCAAATTTAATATATATTTTATGCAGATACAAAGAATGGTGGGATTCAAATATGTGAACAATCGGTTCTCTGTGTGGATGCCACTTCCGGAAGTTCAATCTGGGCCAGGGCAACAAAACATTAGCTACCAATTCTGCCAAACTGGTGCAAACCGGCTGAATCCCACCACTGGATACAAACCAATATTTGCTATGCCTTCTGTTGAATAATTACTAACATAGGAATGTTTATAGAGTCCAATGGCAATCACAATGGATTGCTGTTGTACAAGTACAATCTTCTTTGATTTTGAGTGCAGCTAAGATACAATATAAATATTCCAATGTTTCTAGATGGCCACAGATTTCAAAACTGGGTAAATCTTTTGCTCAGATTTAACTAACAATTATTACCAATTCTGAGACTTATTTACTAATTTTGAATAATAGAGGTTCAATGGAGAATTTTGCAATTTTTACAAAATCTAGTGTCTAGTATTAAAGATCTTTAATTTTTTTAAATAGCCCATAGAATATTTCATAAACTAAATGGAATGAAAAGTATTTGATATAGATCACCATTTGACATATCCTTATATAGATGATAGTAAGTAGATTCAAACTTAATATCAATGCCACAAACTCTTCAGCAATATAATGTCGTAAACACCTTTTGTCTCATTTCTTTCCAGAAAGAATGCAAAATTTTCTGTCATAGAGCAAAAACAGAATTGAGTTTGCTGTTTTGCTACTATGCTTTATTTTTTGATGTCACTTAATTGGAATTAATTTTCTGTTTTAATGCAATCATTGGAAGTTCAGGGTATGTGTCAACGATATAAGTTCAGGGTGGACAGAATAAAAATATTTTAAATTAAAGTATTAGCCAAAATTTCTAATGCTGGGCTGTTGCAATCAATCACAACCATTCAGAGAAGTGTCTTGAAAAAAGAAGCATCTCTGTCATTAACCCACTGATATGAAAACATGATCTATGTCACTGATTCAAAAAACTAAACTAAAAAGGAATCAAAGATCTGAGAGGATCAGTTCCAATATTATGCTGAGATAGGATTTTTCTTCTTATTTCTCCTGACATAAATCAAGCCAAATGACTCATCTAGTTCCATTTATATAAAGTGGAGAGTATCTAGTGATGAGTTAGAAATCCTGGAAATTTTTCCAAGAAATCAAAGACAAAAGAAAACCATATGCCATTGATTCATTATTTAGGTATTTGTTTTCCATCCTGATACTTTTAGTTTATCAGGATATCTTTAAAAAATCTGAATCCAGGATCAACTCTCATTCAGAGAAAGAGTAACAAAACTTACATCACCTTTTAATTCTCTAGTCACACACATAGATAGTACCTGCTCTCATTTACATAGCCACATAGAAATTGTTCTTTTTTAAGTCTACGACATCTCCTTTTTTTAGTTTCAATATGAATATTTTGTTATAAGATAGTGATAGTTGCCTCTTATAAAGGAAGATGACCAGACATCAAACAAATGAAGGGAACACACACAAAATTACTATTCAAAATTGTCTTTGTATTTTACAGTTTACCTAACAGAATGTTACACTCTCCTCTTACATATTTTAAATTTCTTCCACATTCCTTTCCCCTGAATTTAAGAAAAAAGAGATTTCTTCCACAACATCAATGTGTTATTAAAAATAAATATATTTTACAATGTGAAACTGAAACATGTGGGCCCTGATAAAGCATACACTGTAAAAAATACTTATTTTCTTATCACTGTAGTTAATTAAGTGTATAACAAACCATGGCTCATAAGCATATTACTCATATACTCAAATTTCATTTTAGAATTGTTAAGTCCCAGCTAGTTATAACTAGAAACAATGGGATCAGAAACTTATCTTTATTTATCTGCCTATTCCTGTGGCAAATTGCAAGATTTGGAAAATGGGGCAAAGTAAATGCTTAGCATAACAGCCTCTCCACACATGGAATCCTCCAGATATGTTGGATTGCAACTCTTATCACCCCAACTTATTGCCAGCCAGTGCTGACAGGTTTGCTGTGAGCTCAAATTTAAAACATCTTGGAGGGCATTGGGTGAGTGAAGGAAAGATTAAGAACAATTGCAGCAGCTCCGCTCAACAACAGGGTTCATTTGATGACTACTTCCTTATAGATCATAAATGACAAATCTGCTTTACCCCTCAGCAAAGTCATATCAACTGAAAGACATACTACTTTTATCTTCAAAAGACAAAGTAAAAGTTGGAATTCCAAACAAGATAACAAGCAATCATTTGGCTTAACCTCTACAAAAGTGTTTTGAGTTTTACATCCCCACCCTACACAAGACAAGCTTATTAAATGCAACATAATACTTTGCTGCATTTAGTAAAATCTCCCTTAAGTTACCATAGCTGGTTCCCTAGCAACCAGTGACACAATGGTAGACAGGAAGAGTGCAGACACAATTCTGCTGTCTGAAAACAATAGACTACTAAATGAAAGGAAGTAGTATTCTACTTCCTTAGAGCTGTTTTAGCTATTGGAGATACCAGTTTAACACTGATATTGATTTGGAGACAAGACTCATTCAGATAAGTTCTACAGACTAAAATGAAAATTCTATCTCTTTCCCGGCCATTCTGTTTCAATTACAACTATTTTCAATAATTTCATGATGTTTTAGCAACAGTTAATATTTTTGAATACTTCATAGACAATCTGATAGACACATACCTATCACTGCCTGTTGTTACAACTTCTTACATGTTCTACTTTAAGTGATTCTTTTTGGTTAATAAATCTCTAGTTAAGAACTTTTAATATTCATATACATGTTATGTACTGCCATAAGATTTTATTGACTGAGAAGTGATATAAGAAATATTTTAAATAAATAAAAATGACTATTTTGAATTACCATGTATGTATGTACCGGTATGTATGTATGTACCGGTATGTATGTATGTATGTATGTATGTATGTATGTATGTATGTATGTCACCAAATTTATATGCTGTCCATCTGGGAAGGGTACAATATTGTAGTGCTTATATTGGAAAGTGGCTTTTAGTAGAAACTTAAGCAAGTTTAGCTTCCATTTCTACGGCAGACTTGTAAGCATGAAGGTCTTCTTGTCTACATTCACTGGAGTGCAAGTATGAGCTTAGACTGGCAACTGTAATAGTACAAAATGTTTCTCTATGGCAAATGGAGCTGATTATTAACCCTGCTTCTGGGCAGCATCAGGTTATGGGAATACTCACACAGCACCCTGTTAAAAGTAGAAGTCTGTTCTGACTACTTTATTGTAGGAAAAACTTTCAGGAAGGGATTGTAAAAGTAAAAAAAAAATCTCCCAATTCAGTATCATTTATAATTATAATTATTTTCAAATATGGACAACTAAAATGAGCAAAGACATTTAACATAAAATGCCCAGAATCATTGAGAATGAGTTGGGAGACAATATAAATTCTCTTAATAGACAGACATTTCCACCTAGGAAGTTAAAGAAAATAACCATGTGCAAGAAAAATTTTGTTAAAGATAATTTTAAACTATCTCCTCGGAATTCCCAGCCCACCCAAGTGATGGCTGATTAGAATCCTGCACATTGTATAAAGCATGAATTAGAATCCATGTGAGAAAGAAAGTCTTAAAATGATAGTTCAGTATTTGCCATGTTCATAAACATTACACATTATTTAAGTCAACTGCATGCAAATAGAAATCTACTGCAGCTGGCTAAAATTCCATTATCTTTTCATACATATATTCAGGAGCTCTACCAAGAATTTTCTGTTGAAGAGTTTGTGAAATGTAGGTTAACCTCGTGGTAACCAAGCAAGAAGAGCTGAATTTGGCTGGGGCAATTCAGGAAACTTCCTTTCTTTAGTCTTATGGCACAAAGCCATACCAAATGAGATGACACCCTTGAGGAGTAATGGAGTCAAGTGTGCTGACTACATAATTTAATGGGCCATAACTTTAAGTCATGCATGGTAAGACCAGGATAATTAAATTTCATGCTTTAGAAATTCAAGGTCAGAAAGGCGTTCCCAGATCCTTACACTGTATGTTGCATCACCCAGTTAACTGTATAGCTCTTCTCAAAAATTTGGCCTGGTCAGACACAGACAAAACTCAACAGCTGCACTGGACTTGTCATTTTCCTGTGGAAAAATCTCATCTGATTTTAAGTGGAAAGTATCACAAAACAGATTCGAATAGAGATTATATGAAAAAGATTGTTCATTTTTTCCATCCTCTTTTGCCAAAAACTAAGCCATTGATAAGAGCCAGTTTGGTATGGTGGTTAAAGCATCAGGCTAGAAACTGGGAGACTATGAGTTCTAGCCCTGCCTTAGGCCCAGCTGGGTGATCTTGGGCTACTCACTTTCTCTCAGCCCTAGGAAGGGGGCAATAATAAAACACTTCTGACAAATCTAGCCAAGAAAACTGCAGAAACTTATCAAGGCAATCTCCAAAAAACAGACAAAATTGAATGGAAGAAAAAAAAATCCATTGATACTCTTTTGCTTTTGCTTCCAAAAGCTGGAACTCAAGAATACTGAATACTAAAGAGGCATGAATGCCACAATGAGATTTGGGGAAGCAACCACAGAAATTGCTCTGCAATTCAGATTTTATCCCATCCTTGTTTTTCTTATAGTTGCAGCTTCACCCTATTTTTAGTTCTTCACAGAATCCCTTCTTCCAAGTTTCTGATACAGAGTCAGAAGGAGATTATTTTGTTTATAAAGGGAAATGTCAAAATATAGAAATAAATTATAAGGCAAAGAATTATTCTCAGAAAACTAGCATATGTAAAATTTCCAGAGGAATCCCCAAGGATAGTAATAGAAATCTAGGGCATCTCTCTGAAAAGAAGTATGGCTGATTTTAAGATTAACATACCATAGAAAACTCCATTCATTATTGTTATCATTAATAAGATGCTTCCTGGCCATGATGTGTCCTCACAGATTTCCAAGTGCAAGAATTCTCAGCAGTGGCCAAGTTTATTCTGGGAAAAGCGGCTAATACATATAGAGGGCTTGGGGAAGGATGGCTGCACACACCAATTATCCCAAAACCTACAAGAACAGCTTATTGGTTAATAATAATCTATTTACAACAGGATGGAAGTAGAGTAGAACGAATGGGATTCAGAGTGGGAGTGTGCTTTGGTTTTTAAAACTCTGCCACTGAGTGCTGGGTTGATCTTATTCAGGTTCCTTTTCAAGGACACAGGAGAAAAAATAATTAACATTATCTGCAGAAGCTGTAGCCCAGTTGTCATCGTATCTCAGTTTGAAATAATGCAAAGAAAGAGGTATCAGCCCACTGAGACCATGGAAGATTTGATATTTTTGTACGTTGCCATGGAAGAGATCTGCATTTCTTTTCCAGCAGGTTGATTTTTCTATTTGCAATTGACACATTCTTTTGGCACTAGCAGGATTATTTCAAAAGTAGTACCTTGAATACTAATTATGAGTGCAGCAGAGGGATGTGCTTCCAAGGACACACTCAAAAGATCCAGAACATGGGCAGGTCAACATGTGAATGCCTTTAAGAACAGAACATTTGCAGGAAGGGGAGGCAAGAGAATTCTCTTCCATGTTCCTTCCCCTTTGAAACAATGAATTATAACTAGACCCAGAACAGAGCCTGACCCAAGCTTTTATACCTCAAAAATGAGTAGGTGGCCTAAGTACAATCTAGGTATTTTGGACTATAAGTTGCTTAGACCTTCATCATTCGTCTTGCTTTTCCCTGCCATCAATATTCCATTGTTAGTTTCCACTATTAATCTCCACATTGTGCTGCTTATTTCACATGCAGGAAAAAGATACCTTATGGCTTCGCTTACTTGCCTGTGCCATATGGAACATTTTTGCGCTCTGAACTGTATTTTCTGTTTGTGGTAATAATGTGACCCAGATCTCATTGGATGAGTGCAAAAATAGGGCAGAGAGAGATAACAGGCCAGGTTTTAAAGCAAAATTAGCACTTGGATACCTCTTTCCACCCAGAGTCAGCTTAATCCTTACAATCACTTAAGGAAAGTGTGCTGAGGGTTCCTATCCTGCAAATGATGAGGGAGGGAGGATCCAATGAAGCAGCTTCCATTCTTTGGAACAATATTTTTCGAACATATCAATATTAAAATATGTGGCCTTCAACTCCCAGTCAGAATTTGGGGAGCTGAAGTCCACATATCTTAGAGTTGCCATGTTTGAAAAATATCCTGCCATTCAATACTAGAAATGCCCAACCCATCTTTTAAGCTTTTAAAAATGTAATTGTTCTACAGAGCATAGTATAAGGGCTACTCAGATGAGTTAGAATAAATTTTGTTTTGATACTTTTGTTTGATTTAAACTATCTTGAGTCCTCTGCTAAAGTGGGTAGTCTAAAAATTATTACACAAATATATAAACAAATGCATAGTTTACTTTCTAAAAATTCCTTGGTTCTTATCGTTCTGTTTGTGTAGTCACCTGGCACAAAACCCCCCAACATATTAGCTCATTCATGTTTATAACACAAACATTCCCACAATTTTTTTTTACGATCAACCTATATGTGCAGTACAGCTGTATAGCCTGAGGGCACATAAATAACTATACCAAACCAGATTGGGGGCCAAGTTATACTTTTGAATGCTGTTCCACACAAAGAATAGCCTCTTTGTTCCCCGGATGTTCTTTAATGGCAGACTGCTAAAAATGCAGCCCACAAGTATGTAATCTGAAGTGGAACACTCCAGATTGTCATCAATTTTGCTGCACATTTGGGTCAAGACCTGTTGGAGCTCAGAAAGAACATGGCTACAAGTGAGAAAAAGGGAGTGATCAACTACAACAGACACAACTTTACACACATCCCTTTCTTTCCTTTCCTGCTCTTGCTTAGGGCTAGAATTCTACATTGTGTTTGCTGCAGTTCTGCATAATAGTTATAGCTTCCTCCCCCGCTCTGGGGGAAAGAAAATGATACTGACCACCGAGGACCTCATCTCTCAGATTCTAATTAGATTATGCTCCCTCGCGCAGCAAAACGGGTGGAATGTTGCCAGCCATAAACGCCCAATGTAAAGGCCTGCATCAAACTGCAATCCATCTATCCTAAGGCTATGTGGGAAGGCGGCTTGCTCTGGCCCAGTTGCCATGGCAGCAGGGGGGCATCGCCATGTGCCTTGGCTTGGTAGGGGACTGAGGGGAATGAGGTCAGCAGTACTGTATGGCCTCGTCAATCACTGTAACATTAGGCTGGTGGCCAAGTGAGCAGATAAGTGGCTAAAAGAGCAGACCTTATCCTTGGCTAAGTAAGGAAGAGAATATGCTCTATTGAAAAGCAGCTCAGAGAAAATTAGATTGGGGGGGACAGAGAGAGAATAATAAATCAGCTAGTCACTCCTGACTTACTTGTTGGAACAGGACCAAGAGTTAAGACCAACAATGAGGAAGTAGCATAGAGGAGATTCCACTCACACTTCCCAGATGGCACTGACCAACCGCTATTCCTGAATTTAGTAGCATTCTCCTTCTACATTAAACAAATATAATTTCTAATATTTGATATTTTTCATATTTAAATGATTAAATAAAAACATTTTCTTCTATATTTATACCAACAATATTAGCGTACATATATAGCATTTTTTTTCTTATCAGCTTATGTTATTTTCGTAAGTCACCTTATCGATTCACCATGTATCTTATTTTCATAAATCTTAAAAAAATGGACACTGCTAAGAGAATCATTGTTTGGGAGACAAAAAGCATACATCCTATCTACTATGTATCCTCTATTTCTAACAATAACTACAAAAATACAAGAACTGGACAAGTTGAAAATATTAATTTGGAAAACAATTTGGCAAAGGAAGAAGATTAGAGATGGGTGAAGAGACTGGATTTGCTCTACCAAATGAACTATTATATGAGTAGGCATCATATAATAGTTGATGGCATCTTTGTTGCCATCTAGTGATCATCCATATTTTTACCATCTTGATCTAACATATAGTGTTATTTCCAGAGTAACTATGAATAGCTTGTGTGGAACTATGCATCCAGGTAAAATGTTATGCAAACAAAGACAATAAAGCCAAAAGCCAAAACTGGTATGTAAAAGTTAGTAATTTGTGGATGAGAATTCAGAAACAATCACCTAAAAAGGGGTGGCAATCATTAGTTCTAATCTGGTCTCTAATTTCAACATGGACTTCTCCAAATTCTGTAAAGTCTTGCACCTCAAACTGTTCATACATTTAAAGCAAGCAATTTACCATCTGTCATTTAAAGACACCTGCACGGTAATATGCCAGGAATTTCAGGTTTACACCTATAAGAGTTCAGAAGTAGCTGTAAAATACAACAGGCTCGAGTTAGAAAGCCAAAAACAAATATCTCTAGGGCAATCTATATGAAGATTTTAGTGTCATATGCTATAATAATGCTTATGTTGCTATACCTAAGGCTGACCAGTTGGCTCCTTGTCTTTGGAAGCATTTCAGTTTTATAGAGGATATTAATTATCCATAGGAAAATAACTACTCCTTATTTGTGGGTTAGTAACTATTTTTGGTCTGGACATCACATTTCTGTCTGCCTTGCCTTAGGGGCATCCAGAAGTAGTGGTCAGAGTGATGTTAACAGAGCCGGTGAAACCAATATCTTGCAATTTTTTATTTGAGAACTGATTAAGCAGTAAAGCATCCATTTTGATCCTTAAACTCCTCCCAAACAAAAATGGCCTTGTTTTCACATCCAACTTTCAGGGAGAACATGAAGCCCATTGGTGATTTACTACTGCCCTTCTTCAAAGATGTGGTGCACAAAAAGTACTTTTTGCAATAGGGAAAATTCATTCATTATGCTTCCTATAAACCAGGGGTTCTCAACCTTGGCAACTTTAAGACTTGTGGACTTCAACTCCCAGAATTCCTCAGCCAGCAAAGCTGGCTGAGGAATTCTGGGAGTTGAAGTCCACAAGTCTTAAAGTTGCCAAGGTTGAGAACCCCTGCTATAAACTGAGGCACTGAAAACCAAAAAAGTAATGCACCATTTTATTTTTTGAATGAAGTTCCTCCTATTCCTATTCAGAATCACAAAACTAAAGATTGCAATTTTAGCTTTCTGTATTTCCTACATATTATTTTCATACCACAATTAGGGTTTTTTTGCCTTTTTTTACAGTCTTCATTTAAAATTATTTGGATCCTTGCGTTTCAGTTTATTCTAAGTGGTTTTACTCTTCAAATAAGCAGAAGTTGTATGTTTTATCTGTACATAGAAGCTGCACTGTTTTACATCAAATAACAGCTTCAACAAAACATTTAAAGTATGTTATACATGGCTCCTTAGAAAAAATATAGAAAATATTTACAAAATTATAGTTTACCAAATCAATATGTCAAGCTATTCCTAATTTCTCCTTCTTCAGAATGTAAGTAGTGTTTCTTGACTGATTATTGATTCAAGGGATTGAGGGGTAGAGAAAAAAAAATGTCTCCATTCCAAGAATATCAGTCAAGCAATCAAGGCAAAGGATCATCTTGAATAAGGCTCTGTACCGTATTTGTGGCCATTCAAATTGCAAAATAATTTTTGCAATTGTGTTATGAAGTAATCTGGCTTCTGTTCTGAAAATAACATAAGCAATTCTGTGTTGGCAGCTTCTAGAAAACAAAACCAATGCAAAGTAGTATTTTAGATAGCAATAGCATTTAAACGTGTATACCACTTCACAGTGCTTTACAGCCCCCTCTGAGCAGTTTACAGAGTCAGCATATTGCCCCCAACAATCTGGGTCCTCATTTTATCAACCTCGGGAGGATGGAAGGCTGAATCAACCTTGTGCCAGTGAGAATCAAACTGCCAAACTGCAGGCAGCCGGCAGTTAGCAGAAGTAGCCTGCAGCAGTGCTTTTTTTTCTTAAAAAAAAAAAAAAAAAGGTGCTGGAATGGAACTCACACACGTCATACAACCCGCCTTGCCTACCCTATAAGGTTCCATCCAAAAAAGGTGCCGGAACTCCGTTCTGGGTGTTCTTTGAGAAAAAAAGCCCTGGCCTGCAGTACTGCGTTCTAACCACTGCACCACATATACTCTGTTTATGGTGCTACATGAAGGAACGTGTACATGTATGGATTCCAGTTTCCTGCCTCTTAAAGTTTCTCTTTCTCCAGTCTATCTCTTGGAACTTTCAGGATCAGAGCAGCTGCAAGGAGGCCAGACAGGCCCCCTAGCAGACTTCCAGCATCTGCTGACCGGATAGTACAATTCCATTGTTCTATGTCCCTTCCTCATCAGCTGAGCTCTATAGATCCATGTATATATTTTTCAAAGTTTCACATAATCTTCAAATCTCACTGAATTTATTCTAGGAATCTTCAATAGACTACATACCAAGTGGCAATCAGTCTAATTAACAAATACTAAGTAAACAATAAGCTAAATACATAGCACCCCTATGTGTGTGTTAAATCTCCATTCTGTTAATGGAGACTAAAAACTTTGTCCAACAACAAACTAGCACAGAAAGCACTGAAACAGCTAAAAAGAAGCACAAATAGAAGCAGAAAAAAATTCTCTAGCAAACCCTGGTTTCCAGATCCATTCATATAGGTTTTGCATCATAATATACAAAACTTACACAATTTTTCACTAAATGTATGTTCTTGCATTACTAGGTCACTTAAATTGCAGTAATCTACAGTACATTTATAACTCCAAAATCCAAGATAATTTTTTTAAATGATTTTAGGTATTGAAACAACTTTGTAATTTGGTTTTTTCCTAGTTATCCCAGAGCTCTCTCCTACCAGATCAAGTTCACATCTGCTTAGCTTTAGCAATGCTGCCACACTGAGTGCTCCAATGCTATTTACTGAGCCCTGTGTTTCAGCTTTGTGACTGAATTTATATATCTGTTTTTAAAAGAAGTACCTATGGAACTATAAAAGGATTTAAAGCGAACAACTAATCTATCATAGGACTTGGAATGGTGGAAAAGGAAGCTAGGCAGAAAATTCACAGATCCTTGACTGCCTAGCTTCAAAATTTGCATCAGAATTCAAAAAAATATTTAATATTAGCTTTTAAAATTCCTATGTTCAACCCTCAGAATATAAAAAAAAATTCAGGTCAAAACAGACATAGGTACTATATATAGATACAGCTATTCATTTCAATAGGACTTTTTTGTTTTTTGTAGATTTTAAAAGTTGCTGCAACTGCCATCTAGATTTCTGATCAGATCATTGTAGTTAGGCTTGTCTTCTTCCTTCCTAGTCTATAGTTTGGACAGCATTCAAGCAAAAGTGCTTTCAACTTTTTTGTATTCAAGTTTCAATTAATTAATTAATTCCTAACAAAGTAAAGGGCTAGGGAAAGGATTGGAGTATACGATGTACTGATTGCATGATGGAATTGCACTTGCAAATAAAACTGCTGTTATATAATTTTGTTGCCAATGCATAAAAGAATCTGGGATTCTTTGACCTCAGCATCTCAATGCTATGTTATAGCATATATTTGATCCTCTCCATCAAACAGAAGCCAATCACCTCTTTCTGAGAGAGAATTTTTGAGACATGAACTAATAAAGATTGTAACCATAATATACAATGATTCTTAAATTTATTTTTACTTTTTGAGAAAAGAAAAGTTTCCCATCAGGGCCGATTTCCCATTCAACCTACGTATAACAGTGCTAATTACAAAGCTGCTGAAGCATCCTGACTATTTAGCTAACACACCCTCCAGCTGTCTCCTTTAAAAAAATGCAGTAAAATCAGCTTGGATTTTACTTTTTTTGAGGGGGTGGTGGTTCAGAATTCTAAAGGCCTGAATTATAATCTTTTATGAATCCTATCGTTAGAACAACCCAGGAACACCAGATGTTCAGGCAAAGCTGCCAACCAGCAGCTGGCTACAGCTTACAGCACAGGGTTTTTTTTGTTATTGTTACTTCTAAAAAGCAAAATGATATAGATCTGTATTTTTAAACAAGGACACTTCCAGGCTTTATAACATCATTCAAAGTGCTGAGGGTTGTTTCTTATCTAGGGATTGGCAGAGGTAGAGAGAATCTTGAAAAGGATCAACCTTTTTTCCCTCTCTGGGCCCCTCCTTAAGGGCAGAGTAAAACCTGGGTTTCTGATGAGTGGGATACTCCTTTTTTGAAGGCCTGTCCATACAAGCCAAAGAAAACAAGCAGAGCACAAACCAATACTCTCTCCCTGTACCAGATAGACTAAACTCAATAGCTTGAAAGGTTTGCTCCTGTATTTATAGGAACTTTTTAAAATCAAGTATTTTGGAAAATATATTATCTATTTGTGAGACAAGAGGGGAAATTGAAGACAGTGACCTGAGCAGTGGTAGAATTCAAATACCTGAACAACCAGTTCTTTTATTCGATGCAGGTCTGGGCCTCCGAGGCCTAGAACGGACTTCCAGAAGTGGCATCACACACTTCTTCTGGTGGGCCGTTCTAGGCCTAGGAGGCCTCCTCCAGGCCTCTGAGGCCTAGAAACGGACTTCCGGAAGTGGCATCCATGAACGTCTGGCAGGCCATTCTAGGCCTGGGAGGCTCCTCCAGGCCTCTGAGGCCTAGACTGGACTTCTGGAAGCCAGCCAGTTCTCCGAATGCAGCAAAATTTAGCTACCAGTTCTCCCGAACTGGTGCGAACCAGCTGAATCCCACCACTGGACCTGAGAGAATTAAAATGTAGCCATGTAATTCAAATTAAAATGTATCCATGTTATTCATATTCAAGAGTTAATTAGCTGTGTTTTAGGGAAGGGACATTTTCTGCCCAGGTGTCTGGGTAATAACCAAAATGAGGTTTGGGAAGGGACTACTGTGGCATGTTTTTATTTGCTTTCTGAATTATCTGAATGTTTGCTATATAGATACTTCCTTCTGGCACACATATACATCTGCTATAGAGGATTATAAACTTGACAGAAGAGGTTGGAGTCCAGGCAGAATATGGAAGATGGTCTACTACTGTCTTCCATCTGTTTGATTCTAATCTTATCTCAAAGGATAGAAAAGTAGATATGTAAGAATTTCACTTTTTCTTCCTTACTGGCTTTTATACACTTATTTCTATAAGCTTAATTTATTGCACTATATACTTCGAATCTACTTTTAGATTTCACTCATGATTAATTTATTCTCTTCCCGGTTCTTAATAGAAGGGGCGTTGGTCTTACCTGAACGCCTTTTCTCAGCATGACGATGGAGAATCCACCAATGGGTTTTCCTTGTCTTCTGCCCATAGACTAGTCGGCCAATTTTGCTCCGCCTCTCCTCCTGAGACCTCCCTTCCCCAGTCTCGACGAGGCGAAAGCTGTTTGGCTATGTTTCCTGTGTTGACTCCATCCTCTCCCCTCACAGGACCTGACAGGCCTCAAGGGTGGGAGTGGATTCTCCATCGTCATGCTGAGAAAAGGCGTTCAGGTAAGACCAACGCCCCTTCTCCAGCATGACAAGTGGAGAATCCACCAATGGGACATACCAAAACCTCACTGCCCTTGTGGGTGGGAGGCCATCTGGACCTGTGTCCCAATCTCTGATATTACGCACTGTAGTACCCTCCTGCCAAAGGAGGCCTCCGCAGATGTGAATCTGTCTAATTTGTAGTGTCTTATAAAAGGAAAAGGCAACGCCCACGTTGCTGCTCTACATATTTCTTCGATCAAAGCCTGAGTTGCCCATGCTGCTGAGGTTGCAGCGCTGCGCGTGGAGTGTGCGGTGATTCATCTGGGAACCGTCAAGGACTGTCCCCTGTATGCCTCCGCTATACATTTTCTAACCCATCTGCCAATTGTGGATGCAGTGACCCTCCGGCCTCTTGTGTGAGAGTGGAAGGAGACAAATAGTGCTTCCGATCTATGGAAGGGTGCCGTTCGCTTGATGTATTGTTTTAAAACTCTGCGAACGTCTAAGGTGTGCCACTTGCGCTCCAGTTCATGGGACGGTTCGGGGCAAAAGTTTGGTAGCACCACCTCCTGTGCTCTGTGGAACAGGAAATTGATCTTTGGAATGAAGAAGGGGTCCAAACGCAACATCACCCTGTCCGTGTGGAAGGTACAACGGTCTTCCCTCACTGACAAGGCTGCTAATTCTGAGATGCGCCTTGCTGAGGTAACAGCGACTAGGAAGGCGACCTTAAGGGTCAGGTGCTGTAGGTCGCAGGTCCGGACAGGCTCAAATGGAGATAAGGTGATGGCCTGTAGGACCTTAGGTAGATCCCAGGAGGGGTATCTGTGGACCACTGGTGGCCTACTGATAGATGCGCCCCTTACGAAGGATCACACCACTGGGTGTCTGGCTAGAGGTTCGGAGTTGCCGTAGGTAAGATAGGGCAGCCACCTGTCTATGAACTGTGTTGGGTGCTAACCTCCTATCCAGACCTTCCGCTAGGTAGTCTAGGATATCTGGAATAGAGATGCTACAAGAATCTAGTTATTGTTTGCTGCACCAACTGCAGTAATTTTTCCAAATGGAATCATAAATCCTGTTGGTTGTAGGCCTTCTAAGGCCTGGAGAGTCCTAATGACTCTTCGTGAAAAGTTGTCTCTCTCTAGGAGACTCCGTTCAAGCGCCAGGCGGTCAATTGGAGCCACTGTGGGTCTGGATGTAGCAGGGACCCATGGCTGAGGGAGATTTGGTCGTGTGGAATCCTCCACGGTGGGGATGTAGATAGGTTTACGAGGTCAGCAAACCATGGCCATCATTATTTTATTTATGCTTTTATTTATGTTATTTCTCTATGGCTGGAAATTTTTATATTTTGTTTCAAGTGGGTCATTTACAAAATTGTCTGTCTACCTACGTACCTGCCTACCTACCTACTAACATTTTGCCTTTTCAGCATCTTGATAGGATGCCCTGAATACATGTCTACTTAGACCAATCCAAGTCAGGTCTTTTGTAGTCAAAGAACAATTTTTATAGCCATCTTACAAATTATAACTTCTACCTTAAGAATGAACAGGTTCTTCCTTAACTGAAGCAAGCTTAAAGTAAAGTAAGGTAAGGTCTGACATCTCTAATACAATCTGCTAAATTTCAGGTAGAAAGATGGATTTTGCATTCAATCCCCTACTCAGGATTGAGAAAGAGGGAAGCAATATTAGAACCCCACTTAGATTCTGCATATGCCTATCCAATAATTGAAAGATTAAACTACTTCCAGCTATGTTTCAGCATAAGTTGTTTCCTCCTGATGTACTAATATTTCTATAATTTGTAACAGTGAAAAGCTGGCTTAATGAGTAATTCTGTGCAATAAAAAGAGGGAAAATAACATTGCTATAATTTGGAGAAAGGAGTACACAACATCCACAGACCTAAACTGCAAAATGTTCTGAAATTAGAAGATCAGTCAAATGATATGTGAGACTAAGCATTTCCAATGCCTGAACATCTATGTATCCAAGTTGCACAACATGAATCTCAAAGGATCAGAAAAATTAAAAGTTAAAAGAACAGCTATATAATATTTAACAAAATCAGGGGCAGTAATGAATAGACATCCTTTCCCATTGTTTTCCATGTGACACAACTAAAGAGAGTAGATTTTGTATTCCTCCTCAACAGTATAGGGTTGCCTAACCCTGCAAGAGATATCTATGGAGTTCTAAGTGGTCTCTGAGTCTGTTCGCTTGCAGTATTTCATTACATAAAAATATCTATGAACGAGAGAAAACCAAAACCATGATTTTTCTGTAGAAAAATTATCACTAGGAAACACTTTTGCTTTTATTTTTCAGGAAGTATTTAAGGGATTCATCTGAAACAGTATCTTTGCAGTTTCACTGAAACGCAACCCAGAACATCAGGATGCAATTTTTAAGGATGCTTGCAACAAAATAAAATATATAAATTTACACATGCTGCTGTACTGCAATAATAATGAGCAGTGGGGAGGGAATAGTAGGGCATAGATATCTTTTAGAAGTAGACAAATTTAACTGAGCATTAGACTACTTTCATCCTCAGAAATATTATGTTAAATCTAGTCTGAAGCAGTAACTATTATATTGCAATTGATACAATAGTTCGGGTTTTGTTTCACCAAGTCAGAATATAGAATAATATTAATTTTTCTTGTTTTATTGTTAGAAAATGAGGCTGGAAGAAACAATAATAAAAGAACATATTTATTCAGTATAGTACACTAATTCCTTTAAAAGTCCACTATTCTCTAAATGATTTAACTGAAGAATATATGCTGAGTTTATTTATTGAGATTTTTCTAAGCAAAGGTAGACA
The DNA here is from genome assembly GCA_034064705.1 of Bothrops alternatus. NCBI lineage: Eukaryota > Metazoa > Chordata > Lepidosauria > Squamata > Viperidae > Bothrops > Bothrops alternatus. The sequence goes on from JARGCV010000009.1 coordinate 32,270,706, forward strand.
AGAAAATTTAATTATGTTTGGGACTCCCAGATTTTTTGCCAGTTGACATAATTCACCAGTGAAGACTTTTTTTCCCACCAAGCAATAAAAAGTACATTTTGGTATACATCACTGATCATATATGTTTTTGACTAAGCTGCTAAATTTATTGGGGATTTACTGTCATAGTCTTTCTGTATAAAGTTTCACATAACCTATTTAGCCAATTCCCATTAAATGATTAGAAAACATTATTTCCTGTGAATTTAGCAGGAGAGCTGCAATAATGGCAAGAAAGAAAAAGGATCTTTATAACCAATCACTCTTATTGGGGCACTTATTTGCATTACCTATAACAGACAAAAAATGGAGGTGTAAGCAGCTTATACTTATAACCCAAAAGGAAAAGTAGTCAATTTTTTTCAACAGCATCCCCCAAACTAGTGCCAGCTGTATTGAATTACAGCTAACAGATGCATCAGATAGGAGAAGCCTAATTTAGAAAATGGATTACATTCTCTCATATTTTATAAAGATTTAGGGGAGAAGGCTCTTCTTGATTAAACATCATACACACAAAAAGACAATATTGTCAAATGGCTAAGTGCTTGCTAATTGTTTTGCATTTTTGTCTTGCTTCCCTCTGCCCTTCTCATCTGGAGCAAGTAACAGGAAACTGTCCAATTCATCTTGGTTGAAAGAAATACATGGTGAGACCATCCAAATGCAAATCTCCAATGATAGATTTCTATCTTATCCTCCACTGGCCAAAAAAAATAAAGCCTATTAAAAAAAACAGGTCAAATAAATTCTGTTCGAATTTTGTTGCATCTTTCAACATGAAACCTTTAGATTAATGAGTAATATAGCAAAGATAAATACTAGAAAAACAAAATATATTTAATTTTGGAAAATTATTCTCAATCATGTACTCCAAAGAATTCCTAAAGCCTCTATCATAATAGATCTTACTGGCAGAAATGTAAACAGGCCTCCATAGAGAACTCAGTTTACACGTATAGACTTATCTTAAAATTCTTTCAACATTGTGAAGGTACTGCTTTATTTGGTTTAGTGAAAATCAACATGATTCCAATTACAAAAAGCAACAGCAGTTTTTAGCTTGGAATTTGCACCATCAAGACTATGTCAGAGATAATGTAACATGTCAGTTTCCAGATGTTGTTGAATAGTCTCTCTCAATACTCCTTAACGTATGTCTAGGCTAACTAAGGCTGCTAAGCACTATGACTGAACAACATCTGCAACTTACCTCTGGTTTAAAGTGTGTAATTTCCACCCATTTTCTGAAAAGATTTCCTGGAAAGCATCTAAAATATAATGGACCAAAAATCCATTATTCAATCCCTTGTTACTAAAACATTAAACTCACAATCAGCTCAAAGATGTGAACACAAAAAAAGGAATAGCAAACCCATCTCCCATGGCTTACTCATCTGATGTCATACATTATGACATATTTATAACCCTAAGTGCACTTTTCAGAGAGTAAGATTCCTTGAATTTAGTGAAATTCACTTTTGAGAAAATGTATATAGAATTACATTGCTTATCAGTTTAAGAGATAGCATTTTTATTGTATTATATCCTTGTATCTCTTAAGCAACCAGCATATTTTCTTACTCTTTCTTTAACAGAAAAGTCCCCTATGTTCTTGTTTTCTCACATTAACAAAAACTGTTATTTATTTCTAAATGTTCAGGGATTTTGTATTGTTTCTCTGAGTTTCATAGATAAAATTTCTGCTGCATGTAGCAGTGTGTAATTAAATTACCTAATCATATAATGAACAAACTGCAAGCTTTGTTCAACAGATTCTTTTTCATAATGGGATTGCTGACTTAAACATTTGTGTAGCTTTTTTGTATTAACACTGCATTCTCAATTCTTGATTTTCAATTACTGATTTATTATTAAGTTGACGTCACTGATTTTAAATCTCAAAAACAATAATCTTTCTCTTAGGTGTTTGTCTTAAGAAATGGGGGTCAGTTTGCTGAGTCACTTCCTATTGCTTTTTGTTTCGTTTACATTATATATTTTGTCATATCCATAAAGAGAGCATAGAATAACAAAAAAGGTAACCTATTTTAGTGTCTCTTAACCAAGGGTCAGGATTAGAAGAACCTTGCTTCTGCAATGCCATCACATTGAACCTCAAAAAGCCTACAACTTCATTCTACTTGAAGTAGGTTATATACAAATTACTAAACTCAGACACAAGCCGTACTCCTCTTTGTCCACAGGTTAGGAACCCTGTCAACATGTCCAGATGCATCATATTCAGCAATTAAAATCAACTATATAAAACCCTGCAAGCTTGATTTAGTTATATATTTCTTTAATGCAGCAATATTGTTTTGCTTACCTCCACTCCTTCTCTATCACATGACTCAAGTTTCAACCAGTCAGATGCTACATTAAGCTATTTCTATGCTTCTAGTTTCCTTGATATTCTAACTCAGTGATGGCGAACCTTTTAGAGACCGAGTGCCCAAAAACTGGCCCTGCCCCTGCCCCACCCCACCCCCTGCTCCGCTCCGCCCCACCCTGCCTACCCGCAGGGCCACTCACCGCCTCCAGGGCCCACTGCAGATCGCCCAGCAGTGCCACGGCAGCCACGCCCTCTGCCCACGCCTCGCAGCATCAACTGTGCACATTGGGGCGTGAGGGCAGAGTCTTGTCTACGCTGCCTGGCTGCCATGTCCTTGGCTGCACTGCTCCACGTGGGCCACGCTCAGGGGCAACTCTCCTCCAGGGAGCCTGCTGGTGAGGGGGTCGCGGGCAGAGGCAAGGCTGGGGCAACGGCATGTGTGCCCACAGAGAGGGCTCCGAATGCTGCCTCTGGCACCCATGCCATAGGTTCACCATCACTGTTCTAACTACTTGCTTTCCACAGCCCCTTAAAGTTATCTGGGGTTTTGATTTCAGTATCATTTGCCAATGAACACATGCATGTATACAAACATAGGCTAAATGATAAACATAAGTTACTTAAAATCAGTTACTGGCACACTACAATTTGTGTCCATAGGGATTCCCTGCAAAAGACCAGATCTATTCTTTATCATCCACCAAGCATTTACCATTGGTAATGTTCGGTTTCCAAAAATCTATTTCCATAATTCTTTCTGTACCTGACAGTTCATTCCCACACTTTTAACTGCTCTGTGTCATAGACAAGGCAGAACATTGACAGTGGGCACATGCATGGAAGAAAATAGGAGAAATAATCATATAAGAAGTTTAAAGAGTAGGATATCAGATTAGGAAAAAACCAGGAACAAGGAGTTGTCAGTTTAGTCAAGGTAATCACAGCTAAATATCTATCAGAAGATTTCTTTCTTAAGCTAAGGAAGGAAAAGATTGTATTGTATAGTTCCGTGGTAGTGAACCTATGGTACACGTGCCACAGGTGGCATGCGCGCCGCCGCCCCAGTCCTTCAGCTGGGTTTTATAAAACCTTTTCGCTTTAGGCCTCTGCCGCCATGTGCAAAAAAAAAAAAGGTTCAATCAATCAATTTCAACTTCTTGCGGGGGGAAAAAAATATCTCACAAAGTTGGAATTGATTGATTGAACTTTTTAGTCCCACCCAGTCTGCCATTATCACTGCAGCCATGCCCACCCAATGGGCCATGCCCACCCAGCACCTGATGATACATAAGTGGGTTTTGGGATGCAGCTTGGGCACTCAGTCTCTAAAAGGTTCGCCATCATTGGTATAGTTCTTCAAATTCAAGTACAGTATTACGTAGCTAGATTAAATAAATTATTCTTGTTATAAGGCTGGTGATTCGGTTAATAGGTTCAATGGCTGTTACTTTTAATCTGCCACCATCTCCAATTGCTAGTTGCATTCTTAGTTCAGTTCAAAATATTGTTTTTTAATTTTAAAGAAAATAAGGCAAGGAACTGATTAAGAATCTACCTTCATATTAAAATATGCAAAAGAGGCCATTCCAAAGACACTTCTGCTCTGAAATATTTTTATCCAGCATACATAAAAGATTTTCTGTAGTATCACTTCCAAACTGGGATATTTTTCTTTGATTCCCCCCATTTGAAATGGTGTTAAGACACATTTCTCCAATTTAGTTTTTTTACATTGTAGTGGTTTCTATTTTGTTAATAAATAGTATTTTTTATGTAATGTTATCTAATTTCCATGACAATTATAGAAAAATAGTGAATGCAATGTAAAATTAATCTGTCCAAAAAATAAAAATGAGAGATAATACAAATAGGCCTCTACTTACAGCCACAACTGAGCCCAAAATTTCTGTTGTTAAGTGAGACATTGGTTAAGTGAGTTTTGCCCCATTTTACAACCTTTCTTGCCACCATTGTTAAAGTGTATCACTGCAGCTGATAAGTTAGTAACACAGTTGTTATGTGAATCTGGCTTCCCCACTGACTTTGTCAGAAAGTCACAAAAGGGGATCACATGACCTTGGGACATAGCAACGGTCATAAATATGAACCAGTTGACAAATATCTGAATTTGACCATGGGTATGCAGCAAAATCATAACTGTGACAAATGGTCATAAGTCCCTTTTTTTCAATGCTGCTGTAACTTTGAACAGTCACAGGTTGAGACCCCACTTGCCCCGCCCATGCGCGGTGCGACCCCGGTGCGTGCGCGCGCGCACGTCGGGCCGATCCGCGCATGCACGGCGCACGCGCGACAAAAAAACAAAAACAAAATGGCGGACTGCGACGGGCCGATCCGTGCATGCGCGGCGCGCGCGCGACAGCCCGAACCGTGCATGCGCGGCGCGCGCGCGACAGCCCGACCCGTGCATGCACGGCACGCGCACAACGGGAAAAAAATGGCGGACCGCGACGGCCCGACCCGCACATGTGTGGCACGCGCGACGGCCCGATCCGCGCATATGTGGCGCGCACGACGGCCCGATCTGCGCATGCGCGGCGTGCACAACGGCCCAATCTGTGCATGCGCGGCGCGCACACGACAAAAAAACCCCCAAAAACAAAATGGCAGACCACGACGGGCCGATCTGCGCATGTGCGGCGCGCGCGCGACAGCTTGAACCGTGCATGCGCGGCGCGCGCCCAACAAAAAAACAAAACAAAACAAAATGGCGGACCACGGTGTCCGGCGACCCCCGCGAAACGGTCATTCGACCCCAAATGGGGTCGCGACCCATAGGTTGAGAACCGCTGCACTAAAGGGGCGTTGTCTTACCTGAACGCCTTTTCTCAGCATGGTGGTGTATAATCCACTGGATAGGGTTATTTCTGCCCTCCTGCTCAGAGAGACTAGGAAAAAAGCTTTAGCCACGCCTTCCCCTGGGTGTGTCTCCCAGTTTTTGACAAAGGCGAGGTAGCTAAGCTCTGACACCGTGGCTCCATAAAAAAAAATAACAGAGTAATAGAAAGAAAAAGGGGGATGCCCTCCACGCAAGCCTAGCCCGTTGTTTAAGGGGGGGAGTGGATTATACACCACCATGCTGAGAAAAGGCGTTCAGGTAAGACAACGCCCCTTCTCCAGCATGGTGGATGTATAATCCACTGGATAGGGACATACCAAAGCTCCCCCATGTCCCCCGGGGTGGGAAGACTAGGTTGGCGTCTCCCTGAGGGCAGCCACCTGTTGAAAGACCCGTCTGCCGAACGCGGCGTCCGCCGCGGCAAACCTGTCAATCTTGTAATGGGTAATGAATGAGGACGGAGACGACCAGGACGCCGCCCTGCAAACTTCCTCTATGGAAGCCTGGGTGGCCCAGGCCGCGGAAGTTGCTGCACTACGTGTAGAATGGGCCGTGATTCGTGATGGAACGGTCAGTGAGTGCGCGACGTACGCCTTAGCTATGCAGGCCCTGATCCATCTGCCAATGGTAGAGGAAGATACCTTGCTGCCCATGGTTGATGGTTGGAAAGAGACAAACAAAGACTCGGACCTACGGAAGGGACCTGTGCGCTTTACGTAGATGCGCAGAGCCCTGTGCACGTCCAGTTTATGCCATTGGCGTTCTAATCTATGGGTCGGATTAGGACAAAAGTTTGGTAGTACGAGGTCCAGCGTCCTGTGAAAGCTGGTGTTAACCTTTGGTATGAACGAGGGATCTAGTCTGAGGACCACTCTGTCTTGGTGGAAGATACACAGGTCCTCCCGAACTGAAAGAGCTCCCAGCTCCGAAATCCTTCTAGCGGAAGTAATGGCAATTAGGAAGGCCACCTTCAAGGATAGAAAATGTAGTGAACATGATCGCAGGGGCTCAAATGGAGCCTCCGTTAGGGCCCGTAACACTGTGGGTAGGTCCCAGGAAGGGTATCTATGCACCGGGGGTGGACTAGAGTTTGTCGCCCCCTTGAGGAATGCCGAGATCGCTGGATGGTGAGAGAGAGGGCCCCAATTGTCACAGGTGAGGATCGTGGCTAATGCCGCCACCTGTCTGCGGATGGTGTTGATGGACAGCCCCTTGGACATGCCGTCTAATAGGTAGTCTACGATGTTTGGGACGACTACTGAGAGGGGATCCAAGCCCCGAGAGGAGCACCACTGACAAAAATTGCGCCAGGTTGCGTCGTAAATTCTGTTTGTTGAGGGGCGTCTAGAAGCCTGAATCATATCGATTCCCTTTGGGGAGTAGCCCTGCCTAGTTAGGCACTCCCGCTCAAGTGCCAAGCGGCCAATTGTAGCCACTGCGGATCTGGGTGAAGGAGCTCCCCCTGAGATAGGGCCACTTTGTCCGGTGGGAATTTCCACGGAGGGGACAGGGACAGATCCACTAGATCTGCAAACCACGGACGCCGAGGCCAATATGGTGCAACCAATATTACTTCCGCCTGCTCCAGTAACAGCTTGCGGATGGTGGCTTGGATCAGGGGGAGGGGAGGAAAGGCGTACAACAGCCCCTCGGGCCACCTGCACCGTAGGGCGTCTGTTCCCTCGGCCCCTTTGGTCGGGAACCTGGTGAAGAACCTGGGGAGTTGGGCGTTGTTCGGGGAGGCAAAGAGATCCAGGCATGGCTCGCCGAACCTGGACCCTATCATGTCGAATATTTTGGTGTTCAGTCGCCATTCTGCATGGTCCACGGTTACCCTGCTCAGCGAGTCCGCCTGACGGTTTGCCTCCCCCGAGATGTGTTCCGCCCTTATCGATTTCAGATGGGTCTCTGCCCACAGCCCCAGTTCCTTGGCCTCCTGGAGAAGGGCCCAGGAGTGCGTGCCCCCCTGCTTGTTGACATGGGCCTTGGCCGCTACGTTGTCTGTCAGGACTAGGACATGCTTGCCCGATACTAGGGGAGAGAAATGGAGGAGGGCCAGGTGGATGGCCCTTAGCTCTAGCCAATTTATGTTCTGCGTCAGATCCGCCCTGGACCAACGTCCCTGTGCCAGCTGCGTTTGGAGGTGAGCACCCCAGCCAAACAGACTGGCATCTGTCGTCAAGACTACCCTGGAGGGTTCCTTGAATACAGTCCCCCTGTACATGGCTGGAGAAACCCACCACTGGAGAGACGCAAGGACGTGGTGCGGCACCTGGACCTTGTGGGGAGAGGCGCTGAGGTTCTGTTTCTGGAAGGGGAGGAGGAACCATTGGAGGGTCCTCGAGTGGAGCCTTGCCCATGGCACTATCCCTATGCAGGATACCATCTTTCCCAGGAGTTGGGACAGCTGCACCAGGGGAACCCTTTTCGTGCCCCGGATCTGGGATATCAATTTCCGGATGCTCAGCTGCCGTTCCTGGGACAGGTAGACCCTGCACCGTTCCGAGTCTATCAGTGCCCCCAGGTGAAGGAGTCTCTTCGAGGGGGAAGTGTGGCTCTTCCCGAAGTTCACTGAGAACCCGTGGGACTGAAGTACCTGGATGGTGGTTCTCAGGTCTGCTTGTGCCGACCGAATGGATCTGGACTGGACGAGGATGTCGTCCAGGTAGCACTGCACGCGCACCGGCATCATCCGGAGATGAGCGGCCAAGACTGCTAGTACCTTCGTGAAGACCCTTGGTGCCGAGGAGAGGCCGAACGGGAGAGCCCGGTATTGATAATGTCGGTGCGCGTAGCAAAAGCGCAGGAACCTGCGGTGGAACTGGGCGATTGGGATGTGGAGATAGGCCTCTGTGAGGTCTATGGATGAGAGGAGATCCCCTTTTCTGATGCTGGCTAGTATGGACCTTAGGGTCTGCATTTTGAAACGCCGGTACACTAGGAACCGGTTTAGGCCCTTTAGGTCCAGGATCGCCCTCCACCCTCCTGATGCCTTGGGGACCACGAACAGGATGGAGTAGAAGCCTGTCCCAGTTTGGTCCTCCGGCACGGGTTCTATGGCCCTGATGTCCAGGAGGTGTTTGATGGCGGAGGATACCAGCCTTTCCTTGGAGGGATTTCGCGATACCGGGCACTGGGTGAAGCGATCGTGTGGGATCGCCTTGAATTCGAGTGCTAGGCCTCGTCTGATTGTGTCCCTGACCCAGGAATCGGAGGTGGTCTGTTCCCAGACCTGATAAAAACGCTCTAGGCGCCCCCCTATTGGGATGTCCCAGAGGTAGTCACTTGGTCCGCCGGAAAGGGCGGTTCCCCGACCCCCTGAAGGGACGCTTAGTTTGAAATTGGGCCCTGGGTCCTGAATTTTGGCGGTCCTGTTGACGGTCCTGCCTCTGAGGGAAGGAACGTGAACCTCTGGGCCCATCCCAGGACTGCCCTGTCCGAAAGGGCTGCCGCCACTCCCAGGTGCCCGAGGGGCGTGCCGTCTGTCTGCGGGAGTCCGGCTGCTGCCGTCTATTGGCCTTCTTGGAAGGGTGGGCAATGACTTTACGTTTGTCTTTACCCTCGACCACATGTGGGTCAAGGATGGAGCCAAACAGGTCCTTGCCTGTGTACTTGGCCGAGGAGAGGCGGCACTTTGCCCGTAAGTCCGCCCTCCAGTGTTTCAGCCACAGGAGCCTGCGGGAGGCCACTGTGGCCCCTATTGAGCGGGCTGAACACTTGGCCGAGTGGAGAGAGGCGTCGGCCATATACTGTGAGGCCCCTATCAGTTTCACGAGTGTCTGGTGAACTCTGACCTGGTCAGGCGGGATTGTGGCCTGAAGTTCACGGAGCCACATGATGGAGGTCCTGGCGAAGAAGGAGGTACCTGTAGCAGCCTTAATGGCCTGACCGGAGGTCAGGTGTGCCCTTCTGTAGTTGGCCTCGAACTTCTTTTCGTCCGCAGAGAGGAACTCTGTCATGTCCCCTGAGGCTGCAGAATTTGAGAACAAGGAAGTTAGTGAGGAATCCACTGACGGTACCTCAAGTAGGGAAGCGAAAGACGGGGCAACATTATAGAGCTTCTTTTCCACCGTGCTTTCCCTGGGAATGGTGGACAGAGAGGCCCACTGGGCCTCCACCGCGTCCCGGAAGACAAAGGGACAGGGGATCTGTTTGTGTTCCACTACCTTCACCTTGAATAGCGGATTTGACTCCTTGTCCGCTGAGGTGGAAGGTTTCTCCTCCTGCACAGAGGTTAAAGAGGCAGTGGAGCATGCCTTTGACAGTAAAGCAGTAAAGATGGAGTGATCGAAGAGACAGGAGGCAGAGGCCTGATCGGGTTCTGCTTCCTCCTCGTCTGACATGGGGGTGTTCGCTACGTCTAATTCATCGGACTCCCCCTCCCCCATCTGGGATGAAGCTTCCGAATCAGTAGATTCCGGATCTGGGGAGTAGCTCTGCTGAGGGGGAGGATCATTGGGAGGAGAGGGGACCTGAGGGGGAACCTGTTGGGTCCCAGATGTAGACATGAACTGCGTGAAGACGTGCTGCATGAAGGCCTGGAATTGGGCCTGTGACCATGCCGGTCCCTGGGCCCCAAGGGTTGCCCCTACCAACGCTGGGGCAGTAGCCACTTGGGGGCCCTGCTGAGGAGGAGGGGAGGAGTGAGAGGGACCTGCCTGTTCGGTATCCCCCAGAGGAGTAGCAGTCCAGGTGGCATTTGGTTGGGAAGGCTCCCTAGTATTGGTATCCAGTGGGGCAGGGGGAACCGGATCGGCCCCACTGGATAGGAGCCTCTGTGCCTTGGAGAATTCTCTCTCCAGTGCTTGGTGCCTCCTCGAGGCCACTCGCTCCGCCGACTTAGAGGTCTCCTTGGAGGAAAGATGCCTGGTCTTGGCCTTCTTCTTACCTCCTGTATTTAATTCGGTTGCCCTGCGCTTTGGTTGCGCGGAGGGGGCACCTGAGACCGGTATAGCCAGGGGCGAGGAACTGTCTGCCATTGCCACTAGTCAAGCCTGTATAAGGGTGACTAGTGTAAGGGAATTTGAAAGTATGGCCGCAGAGCAATGTCCAGGGAAGAGGCGCAACTGCCTCTTACGCTGAGACCAGATAAGATGTGGCAGATCAGCCAGACAGGTAATAGGCCTGTCCTGTAGGCTGTGTGGCTAAAGGCCACGGCTATGGGAAAACAGGCGGCCTGTGAAATCCTTCACTCCTGCCGGGACCTAGGAAGCCAGGGCCCACGGGGTACTGCCTCCTCCAGCAGCCCTGGAATTGATTTCTTATGCTCCCTGCTATATCCTGATGAAGAGATGTATGAAAAGCCGGGTGTTCCTGCGGTTACGGAGGGCGCCCCACAATGGCCTGGACGCTAAGGTGTGCGTCAGAGGCTCTCCCTGGACGGGCCTAATAAGCTAGGCCAAGACGAGGGGCTCTGCGGCCTGGGCCCTGTAGGCCTAAATCAAAATGGCCGTCGCCACCCGGGAGCCTGGAGTGGCGGGAAAACTGCGACTTAAAATGGCGTCTGCACACTTCTGAGGTGATTCTCTAACCCCCGAAAATTCACGGCCCCGTGGAAGGAGTGGTACAAGCAATTCACGCTCTCCCTGCTCTGCTCCCCCCACCAGTCTACTTGCGTGTGGAGACCTGTTGCGATCCGTGACAACGGAGCCCCGTGTCCGGATCGAGTATTCGCCGCCGTTTGCTGCGCCTCCTTGCCGTTTGAGCAGCAAATCCGAAGGTTTAAGCTACCACGGAGGAGCGGGATGCAACTGCTGGCTTGCGTGCCGGCTTCAGCAGCTGGGGATATTTATATCTCTCTTGTCCCCGTTCCTCCTTCCCGGCTGATTTTATTGAGCCCGGCGTTTCTGAGCCCGTGGGGGGAGCGGAGGCAGCTGCTGTTCGGCGGTTCTAAGCCCCTGGGGGGAGCGGAGGCCTCGGCTGGCTTCCCCGCCGGCCTGCTGTGAGAGATCGGCCCGTGCTGAGGCAAACTCAAAAACCAGGACCGGATTGCTCTAATAAATGGATTGAAGGTTAAAAATAGCCTAAATTGAAGAAAAATCTTGGAGTTTGGTGATAAATTTGAGATTGAGTCAAACAAACTACGGAGCCTACTAAAAAAGGTGTCTGCTCTGAGCCGAGACTAGGAAAAAACTGGGAGACACACCCAGGGGAAGGCGTGGCTAAAGCTTTTTTCCTAGTCTCTCTGAGCAGGAGGGCAGAAATAACCCTATCCAGTGGATTATACATCCACCATGCTGGAGAATGAACTGTTGTAAGTCAAGGACTACCTGTATTCTACAATTCTTTGTACAATCTACAGCACTTATTTCCAGGGTCGTTATTGTTCCTGTAGAGGAGGTATCAACAAAAATTAGGATGCTTTTCTTGTCTTTGAAGATAGTAGAAAATCGATTGCCAGAATTCATGTTGAATAACATGCACAATCCCATGCACCCATACATGATTTGACAAAACTAAGTTTTAAATCCATCAGTTCTGCTATATTTCTACTTTTGGTCATCCAGAGCAACAATTATTGTTGATAATTGGTTTACTAAGGGCCAGGTGGGCTCTGATTCTGAAACATTCTTGTACAATATTAATTTTTCATTTTATTTAATTTGTAAAGTAGGTAAAAAAATCAAATTAGAAAACATTTTAGCTTTTTATTCCTGGAATTATATTCAAAGAAAAGCTTTGTTTGGATATTATTCTATTGAAATATTTTTAAATATTAAAATTAGGAAGAAAACTATTAATATATGGGTAGGAAGATTCAATGCGTATTTCCTTGGAAATATTTCCATTATATTGATTGTCCAGCATATATGCACAATATGAAACTTCAAAATTTGTTCTTGTTAGTTGCGAAGTCGTGTCTGACCCATCGTGACCCCATGGACAATGTTCCTCCAGGTCTTCCTGTCCTCTACCATCTTCTGGAGTCCATTTAAGCTCACGCTTACTGCTTCAGTAACTCCATCCAGCCACCTCATTCTCTGGCGTCCCCTTCTTCTATTGTCCTCAATCCTTCCCAGTATTAGGCCCTTCTCCAGTGAGTCCTTCCTTCTCATTAGGTGGCCAAAATAATTTATTTTATATGTAGCCAAAGGAAACACATACATGAGAAGGAAGAAAATTCAAAATCAGTAAAATAGAAAGAGGGGATGGGAAATAAAATAGCATTGGCTTTGCCAATTACAGCTTTCTTGAAAAAAACTGGCTAACATGCAGAATCATATATATGTTCATTTGGCAAACTACTGAAGAGGTACTTCAGTAATAATATTCCCAAGCTAGTGCCCCAGAAAATGAAATAAAAGGAAAAACTGTGCTTCTGTGTATGGATGATTATCAAATAGACTAGCAGCTGGCAGCCTGTGGCCTGGGTGCGTCATGCACAGGTCACACCCACCCCACTCCGCAAAGGCAAAAAACGTTGTGATATGTCATGATACATCACATGACACGATCAAGTTTGACACCCGTGGACTAGACAATCAGTCTCCTAGTCCATATCTATTCCTTTAATCGTGATTAGTCCCCATATTTAAACTTGCACTAACCTCCCTAGAAATGTGCCTTTCCATAACATACATTTATTTCAAAACAGCATTCTCAATTTGCTTTTCACCCGAAAAAAAGGGGATTTCCTTTCTCCAATATGCAATACTATGCTTAAATTATAGTAATAATGATAAAGCTAGTTGGGAGATATTCATAAATAGTCCTGTGGTTTTCCCAACATTTCTGGGGTCGTAATGGAGCCAGACATCTTATGTCTTTCACCCTACATTGCCTGCAATTCAGTCAACCTACCCCTGTTTACACCCCCTATCTCAAGCCCACAGGAAAGCAGCTATGTCAGCGTATGGCACACCAGAACAAGAGAACAAAGGGATAGGCAGGCTGGTGCGCACACACACACACATACACACACAGAGAAAGAGAGTCCTTTGTCTGGGAAAGGCCATCCCTTCCTGGCTTCCAGCGAGATGCAGAAATGCAGTTTTTGCTGATCAGGCCAGCCACTCTGAAAGTATAGTGAAATTCCTGGAAATCTTAATTTTGCTTTTTGTTCCCATCCATAAAACTACCTCCTTATAGAGGCAAAAGAAAGTCCTATTGCCCAGTAAAACATTATCAATAATCCTGTGTGCGCAAAAGAGCATCTGACCTCATGCTTGTTTGCAAGGTCAGCAAAAAGGAACACATTGCAAGGGGGAAGAACCTGAGGAAGCAAGCAGAGCAAATGAAAAATGTATCACCATAAAGAGATTTAAAGATCAGTCAGTTCACTGAATGGTAGCAAGGAAGCTATTCAAGTTGAAATTTTTGAAAATAGTCAACTTACTGGTTTCTTTTAAAAAAATGGACTAAGAGTACACAGTTTGGGAATGAGAGACTCAGATAATTACAAATCGTATCTCTCTTTAAAAGCAGCATACTGCCCAAGCAGATTGGCTGGCCAGCATTTATTCCTACTTCAAAAAGAGAGAGAAAGAAGACAGTCATACAAACCTTTATTTCCTGCCAACTGCTTCATCTGGATCTATCTACAACTGTTGTGTTTTCAGTGTAGCCTCAGTGTCTGTACAGTATATTTAAAAAAGCTCTTTACTGCATATGCATATGAGCATTTATGTGGGTGTCACATAAGAAGCCAAGCAACAGAGGATTCTACATACAGTACAGAATCAAAGCCAAGACACTGATTATTCAAGCCAATTCTTTGGAGTGAGGTGGGCATTTGTAATGTGTACATATTATTATCCTATTTTTAAGCAAGGCAGGCAAAAATGTATCATTGATTCTTATAGATTACAACGTCTTCCCTCATGCAAGCTGATTTTTTCTGAACTGAATCTTTAACGACTCATGTAGCTTTATGTATATGACAATAACATACATTCTCCCAGTAATGTCACGTACCTGGCTAAGTCATGATCATCATTTTAAAAAATCCACAATTACTGGCTTCACATAAAGTGTTAAGCTAGAAAACCTAGTTTACAAACCTCAATGGTTGGATTTACAAAGTAGTTGGTTAAAATTAACAGAACCTTATTATTAATTAGCATGAAATGCAAATTAAACTTAAGGACACCTAAGAAATTTAACAGGCAAGAAGAAATTTAAACAAGATATATTTCAGGGTTTGAGTTACTATGTGAACATCAGATCGAAAATGATAAGGAAATACATTAGTACCTCTATTAGACCTTTTCAATTTAGTTTTGGTACTTATGGAGGGATCAAAGCATTTCAAACATTTGAAATAAAAATATATTTTTGAAAAAGTTTTTTGAAAAAATATGCCAAATTGTTGTATGACACAAAAGTACCCACTCATTAAGCTTTGCCGTAAATCTGTATTCAGTTATTTACAACATGATGGAGCACAAGGTTAAAACGTTCTGAACATAAGTGAATGCTCATCTGGATCTCTGTTTGTTTTAACACTTGATTCTTATTCAAAATGGCATTCTTAGATCTTAGACAATCAGACCCTAGAATAGACTATCCTTTTTGGTAGTGGTTTGTTTGCTTTATTTGACAAATATTTGTTTTATCTTTGGGGTAATACAGTATCAGACTTGACAGTTTCTGTTTCCAAGAAATGACATGTGATTCCAATAAGTAAACCAGAGATCCTTACACACAAATTACATATTGATAAGAACTCATATGTTCATAATCTAAACTTTTTCATGATACACAATAACCAAGATGATGGATTCTGATCACTGACTCCTAGATGAACATACATTAAAAAAAAACCAGTTTTAACAATGCATGGACATTGAGCTATCTTTTTTAACTAGGCCAAAGATTACAGAAATAGGGATAAACATGTGCATTCTGCTCACGAATAGAGACATAGTTTTAATAAAGATGTTATTAAATTATGATGCAGAAAATCAAAGATTCATATTGCTAATGACACTAAAACAAAAGCAAAAAAACCTTACAGAATAAGAAATTAAGCATTCTCTATATCTATCTTGTTCAGTTTTTCATATCTACTACAAAAGTATGGTCTTTATGAAAATGAATCTGTTTCAGGTATTTATTGGAATATTCCAGTGAAGAATTAGGTTAGACTATGCAACCTTTTTGAAGATTATCATGTGCAGATATCAACCTTGTGCAAGATACAGTATAATCACCAGCAGGACTTTGTCTTAGTCTTAAAAGACTTAAACACTGCAGAATTGTAGTGTATTTACTTTTTTGGAATGGGAGCTACACCCGACTTTTCAGTGGCATGCTGCACACATGCAATGGTTCCACCTATGCAAAAAGTGAGCAGAACTAGGATAAAAATCAAATTTAATTATTAAGATTGCTCCTCAAGTATTTTATTATGTCTGTCACACTAAGATTTAATTCAGCAGCCACTTTTTCAGCGGCTTTAAAGGCCATATCCATGGCTTTATTTAACCATTAACACATAGTGTGAAGATGGGAATCATGACCCATCTATCCTTCAGCATGCTCCTATTTAGCTCTGTGAAGTTAATGATATGCTCAGTTTAGTCTATTGAGAATAGCCAGTACTTGTTCCAGGAGAATCTCTTCCTTACCCCATAACTCTAGCAAGAAATCCAATGAGTACAATTATCATGTTGAATTTGGATATAAACTAGGACTTCAAAATCTGTTTGTTTAATTTGATAGACTGATTGAATTTCCATGCTACAACAGGAAACAGAAAGGCTGGGTACAACAGAGAAGATCACAGTCAAGGGAAAATTACTACTAGTGTGGAAGAGTGAAATGTACATGTCATACATACCTGAATGGTCTGAAATGGAATACTTTCAACTGCAAAAGATTTGAGAAGCTATAGGAAGGGGCATGTTGTTTCTGCAAGCAGTATCCAGTCAATTTTTGTTCTTTAATCTGCTTCGTACAGGTTTGAACATACCATGTATTTTGTAACATATCATTTAAGAAAGAATTCCAAATGGCTTTTTAAAAACACTGTTTCTGAATTGTTCATTTTCCTTCTATTATGGATTCTTCTTTGAAAACCATATGCTTGATCAATATGTGCCCATTTCTAAGCAAATAGAGAACAGCAAAGAAATGGCGCTTGATGGACCAAACCTAAACTGATGCAAACAATTGCAGGCACAAATTGCAGGTAAGAAATAGAATAGCTCAAGTTCCGAAATAGGTTTCTCACTCTGCTGCAATCTTGTTTCAGAAAATTAATACTGCAATAAGATTGGCTTGTAATCAAACAAGTCACAGAAAAAGACATATAGATGCAATCTAGAGATAACATCCATATATATGATTGGCGTATGCCCAGATCAGAGGGTTTAGAAGGAGTATTTTTATATAACTGCATTGGAAGACTGGGCATTTAAAAACAGATTAGTGTTCAAAGTGCTTTCCACACCTTTCCAGTAATCTTTATATCTTGTTTCTAAGGCAGATCAGTACAATGATTTTGGAACTTCTGAAGACAGGAGGTTGAGGTTTAGAGTGTTATTTTACATCATCTACTGAGTTTATGGCTAGGCAGAAATTCATATAATGACTTCCTGCTTCATAACACTCTCTTAGTTTCTATTATACCTCTGTGAAATCTTTTTGTACCCATATATTTTTGTGCCTGGGATAAGTATATTTTTCCTTCAGATCAGTGACAAAGAACCTGCAACTCAGTACCTCTATCCAACTCTCAGCAACTTAACATTAACCATACTGTTTCGGGCTGTTAGCAACTGGACTAGAAGACCTCCAAGGTCCCTTCCAACTCTAGTACAGCAATCCTGTATTTGGAAGGTTATACAAAAGAGTGTGGAAAGACTTGGGGAAAAGGTAATTAACAGTCATTTTATTAAATACAGTTGAATCCTGTAAGGAAGAGAGGAAATCTCTAGATTGCTCCACTTCTTGAGTTTCTTCATACAGGAACGGGGAGACTCTCTGACAAGTATAATATTTATTTATTTATTTATTTATTTTACGATTTTTATACCGCCCCCCTCCCGAAGGACTCGGGGCGGTGTACAGCCCAATTAAAAATGTCAACAAAATATTTTTATTTACTTTACAAAAAGTAAAATTATTAAAAATAAATTAAATAATTTGGCCCAATCATTTAAAAACCCAATACATAATCTAAAAACTCATAATCTAAAAACTCAATCCCCTAAAAACAATTAGGGGATTATATGCTCCATACATTTGCTTTAGGTTAGAAAAGTATTGGGAAATTTATTATAAAAAGTAATCCTTAAAAATATGGTGGCCACTATCTTTAATTTTGTTGGATCATTTTGGGAGGCCAAGAATATTTGCATTCTCCACCCTACTGACCTCCATAAGAATTGGACTAAAACAGCATCTGCAGGCAGCACAGCCAGACCATTGTAGTACCACTCCCATAACTGTGAGAACAACAAAAAATGGATGTCACTAGTCCAAAAATATTGCTGTATATAGCCAAATATTTGGAATATTTTAAAACATTTATATACTGCATGTCATTAAAAGAATCTAAAAGTGCCTTACAATTAAAAATTATGGCCTCTTAACCGTATTTCCTTCAGTTGTAGTTCAGAACACTTAACTGCTTACTTTCTCATCTTTAAATGGAACATACAGAAAACATATAGTGTGTGCTTTAAAGTAGGTTTAAGTGTTTAATAAGTTAAAATAAACATTCTAATGTATTCAAAAATATCTAGACCGCCTCCTCCAATACATACTCTGGCTTCACCAGTTTTGCATTGTTGTTTGGCCAACTAAGGCCCTTACTACTTTCCTAAAAGCTAGATGTAGCCCATAGCCATCAAAGGGTTGTCCATCCTTATAACAAAGGAAAACTTAATTCTGAGTAAGCAGCCTGTGTGCTTATCAGCACAGGTCAGAGTTTATCTACAACAGGGGAAAAAATCAGTAAAATGAAGACATTCACTATTTTATAAGCACAAAGGGGGTTTCTATAACATGAAAGCTAGACCGGTCTTCCTACTTTAATTCTGGAGACTATTCAATCTTTGTTAAAAACATAAATAAAGCATGTGAGGATTTTCTTCCTAAACCCTGTGATCCCCAAAGGCCTGCCCTATCCATCAGTCTTTCCATTCTCTCCTCAGAAAGCAGCAACAATCCAGTTATCAAACCCACAAAAAAATCTCCCTGGACCATGTTTCTCATCTGAAACTATAGCAAAAGTAGAAATGTACCAAGACATTAAAATTGCTTACATTTTATTTCTTTGTTTTTATCCAGGTTCCATATACAAGTATGCTTAGGTTTTTAATTCAAAGCATTCTCCTCCTTCAATGCTGTGGAATGCTATTCAGCATAGAGATTACTCAGATGACTAGACTGAGCCTTTCTGGAAAGCCACAGAAGCATCTTCAGTAGTGCTCTCTCATGCATGTTTTGGGGAGGCCTTCCATTGTCAATATTCCCCTCTTTTCTTATTCTACAATCACTCCTCCTGCTAGCTGCATTCATGTGCCCTGAAGAAATAAGTTATCTTCATTTCTGTTAAATCAAAACATGTTTTATAATGAAATAAGAGGCACTTGCAAAACATAAAATACTATGTAACTAAGAGGATTTGAAATGCATTTAAAGAAAATAAAATCAAGGCTCTTTTGTTGGAATTTTTCACCTCACAATTCAAAATCAAATCTGAGAGATGTCCCATACAGAATAATGTGGAAAACAAATTATATGTATACTATATATTTCAAGGTAGTAGATGTAGAACTCGGGACCACATCTGTTTGGAAATATATTTGGAATTAACAGAATAACTGAGTTGGAAGGGACCTTGGAGGTCATCTAGTCCAACCCCCTGCTCAGGCAGGAAACCCTATACCATTTCAGACAAATAAATGGTTGTCCAATCTCTTCTTAAAAACCTCCAATGTTGGAGCACCTACAACTTCTGGAGGCAAGTAGTTCCACTGATTAATTGTTCTAACTGTCAGGAAATTTCTTCTTAGTTCTAGGTTGGTCTCTCCTTCATTAGTTTCCATCCATTGTTTCTTGTCCTGCCTTCAGGTGCTTTGGAGAATAGATGGATACTTCAATCAAAACATTTCCTCCACTACATAGAAAACTAATATGTTCTCCTCAAAATGAAAGTTTATCATACACAGGAAACATTTTATAGAGAAAGTATTCCTTTACTTATATAGGATGTATGTATGTATGTATGTATATAGGTATGTATGTGTGTGTGTGTGTGTATGTATTTGCAGAGCTGATATGTTCCTTGAATTGAAACTGACGCAGCTGTTTTTGTACTTTATTTACATAAGTAGGGTGAACGTTATATTCTAGGTAACACTTTAGTAACACAGAATGCTGCACAAATCTGAAAACCTATCTCCACAGCATGCATATGCATTGCATATATAGAGAATCCTGAGGGATGTTATATATCAAGCAGGAAGAATATGTTAGGAAATACCAAGTTGGTTCAAAAGAGAAAGGCCCTTGTTTTCCCACATATCAGCCAGTAACCTATTTCAAGGAGGGGAGGGCAGAAGACCTATGAACACAAGGGCCCTGGGGAAGCCAGCAGCTTTTATTCTTTTTTATATCCAATCACAATTGTTTCCTCCTCTTTCTCTCCCTTCACCTCCTCTTCCTCTCTCTCATATTTCAATGCCAGAAAACCCACAGCACTGTTTTTTGTAAATGGTTCCAATGAGCACCATATATGAGCAAGGGTAGGGAGTCAGGATATTTAAAACATACACACAGAGGAAAACAGGATTCTAAGCAAAACAGGATAACACAGAGAGGGGGGAGGGAGGGAGGGAGGGAGGGAGAGGGAGAGGGAGAGAGAGAGAGAGAGAGAGAGAGAGAGAGAGAGAGAGAGAGAGAGAGAGAGAGAGAGAGAGACTTGGACACAGGAGATGAATGAAAAAGAATCTTCAGAACAATGTAGACAATGCTAAAAAGCACATCTTCTGCCCTTTTAATTAGTGGGAGGTCAGTGGGAATGTCAAGCTTTGCCATCGAGTTCCTCTTTTCAGAGAAGGAAATTAGACTTTTAAATGAAGGTGCCTTAGGTCTTTTTCAATAGGATTCATACAAGGAAAAAGAATGGCTTATCATCCCTTTGCACTAAATACAGCACCAAAATTTACTATTGCCAAATGAATGTCCCCAGTCTTCCAAAAACTGCATAGCTACAGAAGTCTAGACAGGGAATGGCACTAGTTATTTCAGAAGAGAAGGCAAAATGTGAAATAGGATACAGCAAATTTTTGCCCTTCAATCAAGGTTCATGGTGGCAGTAACCAACTATTCTCTGCTTTGCTCTTCATTCAAGCATGGCTTGATGAGGATGGGCATCAATGAAAGCCACAGAATCTGATCTTCATTCTCCCATCTAACCACAAGGTCACTGAGGGTAGTTACTTTTATTCCCATATGCTTTCTTTTTGTCAGATGGCTAAAGGGAGAAGCAAACCAAAAATTAACAGATACATTTCTTCAAGCTTGATATATAAAGATAGACCACGAGTCTATTTTGCAGGGATCAGAGGATATTTGTATTTCTTTCCATTACAAAAGCCTTCTGTGACTAAAATTCATTACATTAGATGTGCCAGACATAATATGAAATAAATACAAATCCAGGCTGTATCAATAACACTTTTGTGGCTCTCAGAACAAGAAACATTTTATAGACCAGAAATAACAGGCAAACACAAATGGCTAACTTATTGTAAGATACTAGAATTTTGTGAAGAGGAACACAAAATAGAATCTAGAGAAGAACTGGTGGCAGAGGAACACAATAGCCAATTGTCTTATTTATAGTTATTGAAAAGATTTAGACAAAAGTTTTTGGGTTTGAATATTGTAAGACCGAGTCTGAAATGGAATTATGTACAAATGATGAACATGTAATTGCTAAAATGTATAAAATTTTACTGAAATATGAAACAGAAGTTGAACAAATAAAAAAATGCAAAGGTAGTCCTGTATAGTAGTCAACTTATGTCTACAATTGAGATTGGAATTTTTATCACTATGCAATGTAGTTATTAAATGGCTCATTACATGACTGGACTTGATTTTACAACCATTTTTACCATGGTCGTTAAATGAAGCATACGATTAAGTGACACACAAAGTTGTTAAGCAAATTCAGCTTCCTGAATTGACTTTGTCAAAAGCTGGCTGGGAAGTTCGCAAATCATGATTATATGACCACAAGCCACGGCAACTGTCATAAATGTGAGCCAGTTGTCAAGCACCCAAATTGCAATCAGGACCATTGGGTGACAGTTGTAACTTTGAGGACGGGTCATGGGTCATTTTTTTCTGAGGCCATCATAACTTTTAACTCTTGTTAAATGAATAGTCTAAGTCAACACCCACCAGTATGATAAACAGGGCTAAAATCTTTGGTTACAATATACATATGGAACAAGAGGAAAATATGTGGTTGAAAGGGTAGAAATTTACATTGTTATAATCTTAAAAGAGAATTTTTATAAAATGAAGTAATATTGATATATGTAAGCAGGGAAAAGTGCCTAGGGTATACAGCATAAAAGCACTTCAAAGTCATGCTGGAAATATGAAAAAGAAGGGAGATTTTATTTTTAGTGGATGTGTAAAAAAGCTAGAAATTATTGAATTCAAATATGTACCTGATTTAGAGGATTTTAAAGATTAATATATAGTTGAGAATAAAACTTTATTCTCAACTATATATACATATATATAGTTATATATATATATAGTTATATATATATATAGTTATATATATATATAGTTATATATATAGTTATATATATAGTTATATATAGTTTTATATATATATAACTATATATATATAAAACTATATATATATAAAACTATATATATATAAAACTCTCTCTCTATACACACACACACACACACACACACACATATAAAATTCTCAGTCTTTTGGGATTGATGGACGTAGTCATGGAACCTCGTTTTTGTATATGATAACTGCAGTAAGATTATTGTATATGCAAAATAGAAAGCTTGAGCAATACCTACAATGGAGGTAAAGATTTAGCTTGCCCAACTGACTTCTCTGATTAGAGAAAATTTCTACATTTATCGCTGATGGAAACCCCGTACAGACTTTTTGTGGAAAATAGAAAAACCAAATTTATGATTTATGGGTTTTATGATTAGACAGGATAGATTATACAGGACACATGTTGTAACTTCAGAGAAAGAGATAAATTTACCATTGTACTTATAACTGCTGTAGAAAAAAAAATCAGAAACCATTTCTTTTTCTCTTTTTTCCTTATTTATTTTTGTTTTATTGTTTTTCCTTTCTTGCACTTTAGCTTTCCCTTGGATTTTTTTCTTACTTTCTTTACATTAGTTTGCATTTAATTTTTATCTTTTTAAAATATTTTATTAAAAAAGGCTTTGTAACAACTGCCTCCATTGCATGCCTTCTACCCACACCAGTGTGGTCTGTTTCCGAAATTCCATGTGCTTCATCCTCATCTGTAGGTTCCCTTCACAGCATGTGTTTCACCCTGCCTATTTCCGTGATGACCCAGAATAAAGCACATGGAATGGTTCTGCAATCCCATAGATCTTACTACAAAAGTTGTCTGGGGAGAAGTGGGAAGAAAAATAATTCAACTTTATGAACATACAAATTCCTTTTTTTTTTTAGCAAATGTAAGAATTCCCAAGATAAGTTCATGTGACATTTCTTTAGGTCAAACATTTACTCTGGGGCAACATCCAGGAGGTAATTGGATAATTAGACCTTAACCTCCAAAATTTCTGTGAAACAGTCCTTTCTTCTATCTTATACATTTAATTTTCTCATTGTTAATTTCCATGAAAACAGAAGCCCAACTCAAAAAAATGCAGAGGCTGTCCAAACCAGAAAATCAGCAAGAGAGATGAGGAGCAAGATGGTTATTACAAACCATTAAAGAGCATTTGGGAAGAAGCATGACCAAGGTAGAGGAGAAATGGACATGGCTGCATAGAATAGGGAACTATAAACTATCGAAATAGGAGAAAATTCAGGATGCAGAAAGCCAAAAGATTAAAAGACCTCAGCAGGCCTTGCCAGTTTCAGGGAAGAAAAGAAAAGGGATGGGTGGGAGGGGGCTGCTGTGGAGGAGAACGCCTGCAGCTTCACATCACATTTAAAGTGATAGGCAGAGCAGAAAATGGAGCTGGGAAAACAGACAGCAACATGTTTTACAGGCCACCCAGAGACAGCTTGCCTGTGCAAAATTATAACTGTGACCTTATAAGCATTTTCACCCACAAAAAGAAAGATGAACCCAGAAGGTGGCTGGGCAAGAGGGGAAGAAAGGATGACTGTGTTAAATCATGCTTAGGCCATAATACCTTTTATGCTGAATGATTTTTAAATGACACCTCAGCACAGCTTCTGACGAAAGAAGGCTTCAGAAGGACACTCTTAACCATTTTGTGTTTTTTTCACATGCTGGTTCCTGTATGCGGTTTGGGTGGAGCTGTTGTAACTCTGCCTTTTTCAACACAAAAAAAGCATTGGGCCTCTTTGGGGCCAGGTAACGAAATTCCTGTCAGAATGTACTCTTGGCACAAAGGCCATCTTCTGTGACACACAAACACACACACAGAGCAATGCAGCCAGCCAAATGGGGGAAGCATTTGATGAGAGCATGGAAAGCCAATTTGCAGGACATAAACTAACTGTTCCTTGCCTCCAAAGGCAAAGCAAGCTAGATTAGGCCCTACTGAGGGTTCAGGCAACCTCTTCTTCTGTTTCCTTTGTCCATTTTGATATGTTATCATCAGAATTCAGTCCTGAAGATGCTCTGAGTATTTTTCTTAAAAAAATCTAGTTGCTTTGGAAAAACTCTGTTCATTTTAAATGAACATGAACAGCACTATTTTCCCCCCCATTTATTGCAGATATGGGATACATCAGAGGCAATTTAGGGTGTTTCAGAGTCAGAAGAGTCTTTCTTTCATACTTGGTAAACAGAACAGAGTATCCCTTCTGCAAGAAAATCTATGTTCACAGTCCTTTGATATAAACCTTTGCCATATCACATAAAAACCGAGGTGGTGAGGAATTGCATTTTAAAACAAACATTTAAAATATGGACTAATGACTAAGTTAGAAAAGAAGTCCATATGACTGACACAGCACTCTTCAATGCCTCTCATGTTAAAACATGTTACAAAAGTCTGTCTATGATAGAAAAATATATATGCAGAATAAGGGATAATTTCAAGGTGTTTATTATATTCTGTTCAAGCTTTTATTTGTTTTTAAGAGTTTTTTTTAAGTTTTGCTGTGGCAAGATAGGTAGTCATAGAAATCAAACCAATAAGGAAATAATAAATGTATAAATGCTACCAGCTGGTTTATTATAGGTCTCAAAAACTGACGTTTAAGTTAAAAACAGAAGATTAGTAGTAACATTACAAGATAATAAGCATAAAAGGGTTCAAAATGAGTGTTCAATTTTTTTCCGCTTTGTTGAGGCTTCTGAAGATTTTATTTTTTTATTAAGAGGGCAAACCAAGCTATCTGCAAATTAAGAATTCACAACTTCTGGAATCTTGTAGAATTTAAGAAAATATAAACAATACAATTTGCTTTTGTATTCTGGTACTAAAAAATACCCAATTTGCTGGTCATGCAAACTTAGAATAACACATGAAATGACTATCTCTGTTTGTTCCAAGCAGGCTAATTCATTGCAATTTTTGACTAAGAGTTCTTCCATTGATCAAGCATTTATTTCTTTTGCTCATCACTAGTTTTAATGCTCCAAAGTCACTAATAAAGGGAAAAACTGATCCATGGGAACTAGAAATTAGTTCATACTTGATTTGACAATCTTGTTTGTACCAACTCATACATTAGGTTTAATAAATATGAAAGGAACATGTGGTTGCCGAGGTGTATAAATACTTTGGATAGATCCATGTAAGAGAAACAATTAGTTTTTATCCAATACATTTTAAAAATACTAGCTTTCTTTTTCAATTTTACATATTTCTCAGAGCACTCATGAATGTGGCATATACCATGAAACAACTCATAATCAAACCATAATAAATATTGTTTCCTACAACCAAATGTCCTAATTTTAATAATGGCTAAACTCTTATATCTCTTGCCTTATCTAGCTCAGGACTGGAAAAATTTCTATAATCAAAACTACCTATGACTGATAAAAATTGTACAAGCATGTCCATTGTAGAAACAAACCCAACATCCTTAACTCATTCCAACAAACCTTCTATTCAATTGGAAGAGACAGGCTTTAATTTTATTATCATAGACTTCACTTTTTCCAAGACATTTCCCATTATTCTTAGAATGTCTGCATTTCACTTCATAACATCTCCATATTCCTATTTATTTCTTTTACTTCTACTACAATGAAAAACTGTTTTTTAAAAAGCCTAGTGCATGGCCAGTTAACTTTGCAATCTGTGTTAATGTGCAAAAGAGAAAGAAATGTCCATGACTGCATATATGGACAGCATTTAAAAACGGTTAGAAAAGGAAGTTAGACAATGGCTGAGATGAATAATATTCCAGGATATTAGTCAAGGAGACACATGAAGGATACCATGGGAAGATTGATATTCTTTAATGAAGGACACTGGAAAGAAACTTATTCAGAGACAGGAAGAGATGTAGCCTACATCCATTACTGATATTGATTGAATATGCCACCAACAATATGGAAGGTATAGAGTGACACAAGTGAAATCTCCAAAAGTAGCAAGTCTCTATTTCATTTCATTTATAGTTTAAAATTTAACATTACAGGTGAAAAAAGGGAGTAATATACATCATCAAAAGGACAAAATGTAGGTGCTGTAGTTAGACATACTTGACTCAATGGATATAAACAAAATTATAAAAAGACTGATGGATGCCAGCAAGAGTTTACTGAGCAGCTCACATCCTTGGAACACTTACATGCAAAAAACAACAACGGTAAAGTTAATTTCAGTTAAAGACATCCTCAGAACTTTGAATGAGAAATGGTTCAGATAGATTAAATAGGATATATAAATTTTAAAAGACTAATGATAAATCACATTAGCTTTCAAAATATTCTCTCAAAGTGCTAAGTTCAGCAGGGCTAAAAGCAGCAAAAACTTTTCCCAACAATAAACTAAACGCAACATGTATTGTTTTTTTTGTTACTATAAACTGCAGTCAAAACCAAGAATTGGCCAGCCCAACCAAGGACACAAGAGTTCAGTTGATTTCGAGACAATGTCTGCTTATTCAGAGAAATACCACCAGACAATCTGGGATGACTTTTTACTAACTCACTACATATATATAGCCTGATTATCACAGTAAGGTCCAAAATAAATATAGCTTATTACATTATATAATGGAAGGTAATGAAGGACACAAGGTAAGTTTTAGAAAAAACTGGGTGTGGACATAACTAAAAATTCCAGAAAATTGACTCATTATCAAGAAGCAAGCTCTGAAATGAACTGTTAATGGGATTTGCCAGTCTCAGTTCATCAGTCATTTGCCAAATCTCTGCTAGATTTGAGGAAAAACATATATTTTCTATTTGATCCAACTTTCCTTCCTTTTCTCCTTCCTATCTATAAATAAAAGAAGAGGGAAGGGGAGAAACCAATTCTATGATTTTCTCTATAGTTCTGCCAGATCTTCCCTTCTTCCTATATAGGTGTGTAGAGCCACTCACAGGTGTATTTGGCTTGTCCTCTTCTTCTCCCACCCCATCTCCAAAAAAGTAGAGGGCGGAAAATAATCTTTCTGCTCAAACTCACTCTTTCTATTCAAAATACATACCCACATCCCAACCACAAGATTAGTTCTCCAATTGGAAAATAATGAGAAAGCAATTTTATTTATGACTTATTCACTCCCCCATTTTAGCAGCTAAATGGTGAGTCATTTTGGCAACACTGGAATATACAAAAGTTGTCTGTTTTACAGCCACCGCTTTTCATTTGTTAAATATTTATCCTACACAATGCTGCTTGAAAGGAATCTGTGGACCTGTTTGTGCAGATTTTGAAGCAACTGGATCAGATCAAAAAAAGAAGACAGGGCCCAGTCAGCCTGTCTTTACATGCAGGTATAGTCACACAGCTGTTCCTCAGTCTGACTTTTGCCACATACTCAAGATCACACCCTTAAACTCAGTATTAATCCAGAGTAAACACCACTCCCTGGTTTCAGCCTCATGATCACCAGTACAGATTACAACTTCATTTCATAGATAAACATGCATGAAGGGATATGATGACACAGAGGAAAAGTCTATCATAGCCATTTTTAAACTACTTTAGGTGATCTTACGACTGTAGTCCAATAAAATTTCATGGCCTTCATATTTTAATCTTTTGTACAACTTCCATATATAGAAAAATCCCCCCCTCCAAAGAACCCTGAAATTTCAGCCTATCAGAAACTACTGAAATGTCAGGAATTAAAGAAACTACAGTCCAAAGTATATGTTCATGGCCAGGCTGGCTGGAATTTAAAAGGATGCAGGCAAAACCATCTGAAGAATACAGAATATCAGATTGACTATCCCACTTTTACTGTATTGTCAAGGTGCAAAATATTTATCTGAAGCTGTTGGTGTTCTTCCAATTACATTCCCTTGCTCCACCACCTAATGATGGCTTCTTTGGGGAATATCTTTTGTTCCTTTTGGATAAATATGAAGAGCCCATCTCATATCTCCCTTCATAGCATGAAGTCAGTGTAGGAGAGAGGGTTGAGTTCATATTGTATTCCTTTCTAGGAAGTTGGCCAGAAAGGAGGAAGGGAAGAATAATGATTTGACAAGAAGACTTACAAAATAAGAGGACTGCAATGTAATAAAGTCTTTGCTCCCAACTATCGAGAACAAAGCTGCTTAAAACTAGATTTCAGTTCTGTACTTTAAATCTTTAGGTCCATTGGCTTTTTTGTGCATCCCATTTCTGAATAAGAGCAGAAAAGAGAGTTGGTCTGTAGAAAAGGTTCCTAGAGTGAACCAAATAGTATTGTATTGGGCATTTTTTCTGAAAGCAATAAGGAAAAGGGAAATTATTGAAAATTCTATAGCTTCACTTACTATACACTGATAAGAGTCTATCCTATATGGAATTTTATATTTGCTAATAAGCCTATACCCTAGTAACATAAAATGATCCATTGCTATTCTGAGATTTGCAGAGCAATGACATTTAAAGAACTGGTTTTTTTTACAGAGAAGGTATAATACTATTGTTACACACACATCCATTTTATACCTTATTGTTTGAGTAACTAGAGTTACATTGAAAGACACCTCCCCACCACATACATTCCCATTACTTTATCCCTCCCCTCCCCCAACATCCTGTGCAGTAGAGGCCTGGTTTCCCTTGACAGATTTCTAAAGAGGTCTGAAAAAATAATGTCAGCTTTTGTTTACTTCATTTTCACATTTAAGATATGAGAATAGTGCCAGAATAAGTTCATAGAGCAACCTGCAGTAAATCTTGTTAGCAGCAATGGAAGAGTGTATTCTGTAGGCCTTGCCAAAAAAAAAGGCAAAACCCAAAACTCAACAACCACTTCTACTTCTATCTTTATTTATTTATACAGAAAAGTCACCTTTGGGTGGAATGGGTCATTTTATTATTGCAAAAATTTACATTTGTGCAAAAGGGGTCACATTTCTTATTGAAAATAAAACTGTTCCTAGCAGAATTAAGAAGCAAAGATACTAAAACAATAGTGATCCTGCTGATGTGCAATCAAGAAAACAATAAGAAAAAAGTTCTTGCTGCACTTTCAACTATTATTTATCATTTGATATCAATGGTTCCTCTTTGGCCTCAGATCAAAACAGGGACAAAGTAAACCATAGTTAATGGTAAACAAAGAACAGGAGGGGGGGAGAGACAGCTAAGAAACTGGCCTTTACCTGAAGTAGAATACAAATTCCTTGATGTTCTTTGGTACAGTACCAAGCACTGAACTGGCCAAAGATATTTTGCTGCCAGGGCAAGACAGCTTAGTAACTTAATTTACAGGAAAAGTTTTTATTTTGCTTTTCTTCTAAAAACATTTAAAGTAATAACCTCCTCTATTCCACTTAAACTGATATGACAACATTCACCACCTCAACTGAAAGCATTACACTCTCTGGACAGGCAATAGGGTGGATTCTAGGCTGCCCACAATTATGTACCCCAACAGAAGAGAAAGGCTGGGGGCTGCTTCAGGACCCCTCCTCTGCAACTCCCATCCACCATCAGAGAAAACCGGTTGACTAATGTCAAACGCACCAGCTGTATTTTGCAGACAAGAAGAAAGCTGCATTTAAGTGTGAAGCAATGTTCCTACTTACCCTAATCTCATTGCGTCGGATCTCCACGTCACATACTGAGTGCCCTTGGTGTGCACCACTGTAGTAGCAACAGAACTGGCAAACAGCAACCTGTTCAGCTTCACAATGATACAGTCGGTAAGCATTGTGCTGGGGGCAACTCCAAGCCCTGACGTCATCCGCCTCCACCAAGAGGTGCCCACGTGCTGTAGAGGGCTGTTGCAGGTGTGTCTGAACGTGGGATTGACAGCATGGAGCTTCACACCTTAGACAGATCTTCTGTGCAGGCAAAGGTGGCCCACGGCGGCAGAAGACACAATGTAAGACTGAGGGAGTCTTTTCCAAATTAAGAGAGTTGAATTTCTCCACAATGTTGGTCAATTTTAAGTTCTTTTCAAGGTTGGGCTTCTGGTTGTAAGCCTGATTACACTCAGGACAACGCACTAGCCCCGACTCTTTGGCCCAAGCCTCTCCTATGCATCCCCTACAAAAATTGTGCTTACAAGGAAGTTGGACAGGTTCCACAAAGACATGCAGACAAATAGGACATATAAGCTCTTCTTCAAAACAGTTCTTCCAGTTTTCAGCCATGTCTCACCCAGATCAGAACTTTCCTTTTAATCTCTTTAAAAAGTCAGTTTTTGGTCTACTAAAGCAGATGATGACGAGTTTCCACTTTTGCAACAGAAAGGCCACTAAATTGCTAATGAACCAAAAAATTAAAAATGCAATTAATGTAGATCTCCTAAAATTTAAAGTAATATATTCCCAACAACCCCACTTATATTAAATATAATTAACAAAGTACCAAAATTGCAGAATAGATACTTCTAAAGTTTGAAGCCAAACTTTCTTAATTCTTATAAGGTTTTTATTTCTGATTCTGAAAAGCAAAAGTAAAACTTACCGAGAATTGAAAAAACTCCATACAAAATCCAGAAGGAAGTCCAAATGCCATATAAACTTTCTATATTAAATATTCCTAATTACCATTTTTTGACCATTTAATATCTGAAAGGAATTTATATCCCTTGTGACTAAATTCAAGCCTCCCTTTTCAATTATTTTTCCTCTGTAAGAAATTTGAGTCTTTAATTGAATCATTAAAAAGCTGGAGATAAATCCATATGCAAAGGAGAGGAGGAGCAGCTAGTTTTCTAATGCAGTTGAATGGTGCAAAAGGATTTTTTCCCCTTGGCTTTGGGACAGTGCAATCCCAGTAGGAAGACGGTCAATCACTCAGATGAAATTCCAGCCCAGAGCCAAAAGGACCCTCCCATTCTTTGCTCTTTTTACAAATAGGAATGAGAAGAAAAATACTTTAAAAATGTCTAGTCTGAAGAGCAGTAATAATCAGAAACAAGTTCAATGGAAAAACAACCTATTCTAATACTCTCTGGAATTCTGTTTTCATGATTTGCCTTGTTTTTAATCTTTCATAAAAGTAAGGTGGAAACAATACTCCCAACTCCAAAATCCTCAGCCTTTTGGAGTGATGGTTTGCTCTCGCTGGAAGGAAAACAAGTATGCCTTGATCAAACTGAAAAGGAATTTCTCAACTGCTAATGAAAAGCCCAGACCCCGCCTCTTCCCCTTTGCTTCTCTGTTCTCCTTCTGACATGAAAGCTATTTCTCCTTTTGGAACCAGCCTGCAAGGGGGTGGGAGAAGAGGAAGACAGACAAGAGCTAGAAGAGAACTGCTGAAATGTACAATTCCAAGAGGACCTACTCAGTCCTCAGCCATTTTGAGTTGATTTTATCTTTAATTTGTGGGATTTAGGGGAGAGAAATAGAAACAAACATGCAAAAGACAAGGGAGGGGAGCTGGTGAATGGCACCACCCTGCAAAGCGTGTCCTGATGGGGGAAAGAGAGAGAAAGGCATACACGAAGGAGAAGGGGAGAAGCGGAGTGTTCTAAATTGGGTTTATATAGCTGCAGCTGCTGTGTCTTAGTTTTTATTATCAGATCAAAGAAACCCCTACATACTCCTTGCAACCATCTCCAGCCATCTTGGGTTCCTTCAGTTCCCCTTTTAAGTAAAAATGTATTTTTAAAAATATGTGTAGCTACACCTCTCTTCAGCACCTCTCTTCTTCAGCTCGCCCTCAGTCACAACAGAACGAGCTAGCAGACCAATGGATCAGACCTGTGTCACATAAAAAAGAAACAACAAGAAACACAGCCACGATTTCAGCCTAACAGAAGGAAAAATAAAGGGGGGGGAGGGAGGCTACTATTACCACACTATCGCCCACAACGAAGACAAGAAAGAATATGGGAATTCCGAAACAGGAAAATAGGGTAATAAATTAAAAAGCAGGTCCATTTATCGATTAATATCCAGTACAGAAAGCCTACATGGATTTTCAAAAATCTTTTCCCCATTCAAGGCAGAGGAGTGATGAACCTAAGAAGCTCTGCCTGCTTCGCGAAGATTTCCCCCCCTTACAGATACAAATTAAAACCTAACAACCTTCTCCCCCCTCTAAGGTTTGCAATATAAAACAAGTCCGAAGTAGGGAGTGGATGGCCCAATAAGATCAATTAAATGAAGTATGCTGAGCAGATCGAAAGGGTCGCTATCAAGGTGAAGGGGAGCAGGCGCCGGAAACAGGCAGAGAGGATGCTGCCTCTTTCCCTCCGCTTTTCCCGGGATGGCGAAGGCGCGCTAGGGTCGCGGTGAACGAGAGGAAGAACCGGAGTATGAGGGAACTCAAGGGCGGAAAGATGACTAAAGATCAAGGGCGTATCGCAGGATTCCCCCCGGCTTGGATTAAAAGAACAGGAGCTCAATCCGACCCCAGCTTTCAGTTACCCAACGGCAGGGCCCCTTTAATGCACGATTGTCAATCGATCAATCAATCGACTCCGATGAATAACAAGCGTGGAGCCTCCAGAAGCGCAAGGACAAAAAAGGGGGGAAGGGAGGAATCGCCGCGCAGTCCGGTGGAAGCCGCTCTCCTAGCTCGGACCCTCGTCTGGATTCAGTCCCTCCTTCCTCCCGGGTTTGCGCCCACCCTAGCCGCAGTCAGCGCCAGCCATTCGCTCCCCAGCTCGGTAGACCGGCGACGGCGACGATGGCTTCTGGCGCTGCTCCTGCCGCCGCGTTGCTCCTCAACCCCTTCTCCAGGGCCTCACGTGACCGCCACAATTTGATACATTAAACACAACGCGTCCGGCCTCTCTTAAAGGGGCAACGGCGGCTCCGGTTTAGGTCGGCCTTACAGGCCTCTCGCCTGACTCCCGCCTTTCTACAGTACTTACTGAGCGA
Source organism: Bothrops alternatus (assembly GCA_034064705.1). Lineage (NCBI taxonomy): Eukaryota > Metazoa > Chordata > Lepidosauria > Squamata > Viperidae > Bothrops > Bothrops alternatus. The sequence continues at coordinate 32,303,539 of JARGCV010000009.1, forward strand.
GCGGGACCGCTAGGAGGCCCGTTGCCATGCCTGAGGAGAGCCAGCCATTGCTGAGTTCCCTTCTCTCCGCTTGCCTTTGCTGGATGTCACGGTATGACTGAGTCATAGTGGGCTGCTCCCGCCACCCCCGAAGGGAGGGGAAGAGCGTGGCTGGAGCTGCCAATTTCTTTCTTCCCGGTGCCGGCAGCAGGCGTCCCAGCTGGGCTGCCCGGGGTGGCCGTTGCAAAATTCAGCGGATGGCACAGATAAAGGGAAGAGCTCGTTGGAGTTACAGAGGCTTTGAGCCTCAATTAGCGATGCCGGGGGTCGAAACGGGATGGCTTTGCGTGCCACTGCCTGCCCGTGGCCTTTCCCAGCCTTTTAAAAAGGAATGTGGTGTTGTACCTGCTTGCCAATACTGTAAGCTTTTTCTGATCGAAGCATCCCTCAGTTTTGTACGCTGCTGTTGGTATCATCATTACTGCTAAAAATGCCAGGTGAACAAAGAAAAACGACACATTATCTACAATATTAAAACTTGCCGGTGCCCTGTCCTGGAAGTCCTACAAACAGGAGTATATTTTAAATTCTACACTGCTGTGCTATTGAATCTGGTTTATAGAAGTCATTTATGTTAGTCCATAATTTAGCTTTGATGTATTGCTATCATTGTGCCAGATCCTAGCAATACAGTGATATCTTGGATATGGAAGAGATTGGGAAATTCAAAAATCACTGGATTTCTATGATTGGAGTTCAGTTGTTATAGTATAGGTATGAAACTGACTAGGAGTAAAAACAATGCCGTCTTGTAAATGGACAGTTTGAAAAGAAAATCACAATGGAAGCTAACTTGTTTTCTGTGTTTTTTTTTATAAAGGGAGTAAGGATAAGGGATGGTTTTCTTTCATGTGGCATCATCGTTATTATTCAGTGTCATATATTTTTCCAGTGCTAAGACTTATTTGAATGGAGAGCATAGTGGGTTACAGATGTTTTATTAAATTTAGCACAATTTTATTTTGCTCACCAGCTGAAAAATCTCCCTAAATGGCTTGTAAAGGTCATAAATAAGGACATCTTTGCTGTAGACTTGAAAGGAAGGTATAGGCTTTATAAAACACAGTGAGTCACAGTTACTTTAACTATGATTTATTTAATAAGTCACAATAACCTGGCCTTGTAAAACAATCAGAGATCATAGTTTAATCATCACATTAATCAAGAATAAACCAAACCACATATAGCTTCTAATTTCTTACCTAAAGTTTTGGAAGCACTAATTCAGTAGATGATGAATCTGGATCTAAGCACAAGGGAAGTAAGTGTTGCTGCTGCTGCTTTTCGCTCTGCTGGCCTCAGCAATGGCCACTGATAGCTAGTACCGGTAGTAGGAAACAATATTAAAACTGGTATGCTGGAGCTTGGTTAGCTGCTGCTTGATACTCGCTCTGATGAGGATTGATATAAGCTGTGTAGCAGCAAACAAGCATATCTGATATGTGTGTTTGCATGTTTTCATATGTTAAGTGATATCTATACTTGATTTCTTGTATCTAGATATTCTAGATCTAGAAAACAAAGTAGAATGAAAGATCTAACAAGTCTAACAGAAGGATCTGTAAACAAAGCTTGATTTTTGTCTCCCCTCCCCCCAACTAGTTAACTGTGCTGTTGTGGGCTGTGACATTTTCTGTTCCAGCCTTAACTTTATTTAGCGTGGTTTCAGCATGCATTCAGAACCAATACAGTTCATAACACTTCAGGATTAGAAGAGGCTTTTGCTGTTTCAGGGAAAGGCCTGCATATTCCCAAGTAATGGCATGACTTCATATGAGAAAAGAAGACATATAGACAGATTTTGTCAGCACTTGCTTGTACTCCCACTGTGAGCGTATTTGAGCATTTACATTTGGCCACAGGGAGGAGCAGAATTTTTCTCACTGTGAGAGGCACAGTTCTCAGTTACAATTTCTGGATGACAAGAGTATTCTATGTCTGCTTCATTCACTGGGGGAAGCTGCATTTACAGCTCACTTACATTTAAATATTGCAGTTTTCCACCTATGTAGATGTGTGGATGTAGGTGAAGCAAATAAGTTTTCTCTGAAGAAGGAAAAAACACACTATTATTAATACTGCAGTGCTATTACAAATATCCAATTATATTTTGAATAAATTATTATTCTTTTAGGATAACTTTTTGTAATAGTTGGCATTACTGTCAGCTTTTGAAAACTGAAAATATGCTCAGTGATCTTTCAATTTTGCAGGGGGGGGTTGGGTGTAATTAATGGATTGGATTATTTGAGGGGATAGGATCCTTTTAACTACAAATAACTTACTAACTAGAAATCACCTGATTTTTACATCCTTTGCTACAGAGAGAAGAGATTAAGTAAAATTAATATTGAAAGCTATGGTCTATATATCCTGAATCCAGTTCTGTTAAAATAGAATTATAGCAGCTACATTTTCTACTTTGAATGTTAGAAAATATTCACAACAGACTTTTTGATGCTACCTATTGCTTTCTTCTATTATTTTGAAGATTGGTGAATTCCCCTGTTTTTTGGGGTTGGTTTTTTGTTTTGTTTTTTGGAAAGTGAGCTGAGTAGTAAATCAGTTATCAGACCCTTCCTGCCAATGTTATCTGCAGCAGCTTTTCCATACCATGTGAGAAAAGCTGATGAATCTAAATCCTGGAAAATATGCAGGGTGGAAAAAAAATTCAATAATTTTTTAAATTATTGAAAAAATGTTAAAAACTCTCTTGTATATTTTAATGGAATAGGAATGGAATAGAATTGCATTATTACACGTAATATTTAGTACCAGGAAGAAACATGATAACCAATATTAAGTCAACTCTTAATTAAAAGAATAAAAATTAAGCAGTCTAGTTGTAAATAACATGAACTAGAATAAGTAGAATATGTATCTTCAATATGTCCGACTCTGTGAAAAGTAGGAGTTTAAAAGCAATAGTTTTTACCTAAATTAAAATTGGTTATTTTTCAAATGGATTAAGAATAGAAATATTAGTAGTTTCTAATTCATGTTTGCCATCTGGTCTCTGCACAATGCTAAATGAACAATAGAAAAGTGCATTATCTGAAATTCAGGAAAAAGTTGGGGTTTTGCTAATTAATAAAATAATCTGGAGCTCATGATCAGCAAACATAAGGATGCAAAAATACAATAATTTATACATATAAACAAATACAAGTCCTAGGACAAGTGAAAATTAAGAATAAATTCTTCTGTTTGTATTGCTGCACACTTTGAACTATGTTATAGCAAAAAGATTTTTCTGGGGCTAATATGCGCTTTGTATCCTATTCTGTAACTGATTATGGGGATATTTACCATATAGCAAGACTGTAAAGATTACTAAGGTGCTGTGTGTGAGGCATTCTATAAACATATACAATGTGCAATATGATATTGTATTTTGTACAGCCATGTATGTAATATGCATCAGTTGCTCAGATTAAATATCTGAAATAAGAGCTTAGTTGCAGAAAGCTTATGCAACCACAAATGTGCTAATTAATCCTCATGGTGCCATAGAACTCCTGGGCTGTTTTAAATTTCATATAGGGTTCTATAGCATGCCATAGTACTTGCCAGAAATATTCTGTACTCTCTTTTTCTCGCATTGTCAAGATTGGTTGCCCGCATTTGTGCTGTATGAGTGTGCTGCTATGTTTTTTCTCCACAAATTATAATTGAAAGATTTCCTCCATTTTCTCCAGCATGGTGGATGTAGAATCCACTTGATTCTTGATTGGGTTATTTCAGCCTTCCTGCTCAGAGAGACTAAGTCAGAGCTTTAGTCACGCCTCCCTTTGGGTGTGTCTTCCCAGTTTTGACTTAATCTTAGGCTCAGCAGTACGCAGGTTTATTGGCTCCATAGGATTTTTTCCCTTAATTTGTTTAAATTGGCTTTTTCTAAAAATTTACTAAATTCCTAGACCGCTGTTGGGTTTTGGCTGACTCAAAGGACTTTGTCCTTTCTCGTGTTAGAGCCTCTTGGGCTCCGGCAGGGCTTTTTTCCCCCCTTCGAGGCCTTGGGCCTCCCTAGAAGCAGGACCCTCGGATCGTTTCTTACCCGCCTTTGCAGCTCCCAGGAACTGTGAGCTGCTTTACTCAGCCAGAAGCATTGCGATCCCAGGACAGGCGCCACGAGGCTCCAGTGTCGGATCTTCGGGGATTTCCCCATTCTCCTAAACGCAAGTTCCAGGACGGGGGGGAGCAGGGAGCCCTAGCTTTCGCGGTTGCCGCGTTTTTCTCCCGTTTTCGCTTGTCTCCTTCGTTTTAGGAGATACGAAGAGTCGCGGCCGCCATTTTGACCGCGTGGTCGCCAGGCGGTCGCCATTGCAGACTCCCTTGTCGGCCGCCATTTTGGTTTGAGAGTCGTCAGGCCGGCTAGGCTGCTCTTTAGGAGATTGTCGCCTTGACCTGTGTTGGCAGGTCCGAGCGGGGGGAATTCTTGCTTGATTGCTTTTCAGCAGTTTGTGAGGTTTTAGGCGGACGCCATTTTAACCTCCACGCTGATCGGCGCCGGCTAGGCCGGAGTTACAGTGGTTGTCCGGGGGCCACGTTGGCAGGCCTGATCGGAGGCAACTTATATATTTAGTCAAGAATTTACTGTTTTCTTTGAAAATAAAAAAATAAAAATAATAAAAATAATAATAATAATAAGGAGTTTGTCATTTATAAATACAGGGCTCAATATTGCTTACAGGCCCACGGTCCTGTTCTTGGAGTGTGGAGTTGTTTTCCCTTGACCGCCTGTTATTGATAGTAGTGGCCTTTAGCCACCAGGCCTAATCGGGCAGGACTAACGCCTGTCCGGCTGCTCTGCCTTTGCATCTGCTGTTCAGTGTGAGGAATGGGTGCGTTCCATCTCTGACTGGTTTTGATCTGCGTCTTTGGATTCCCCCTTTTTTCCTAGGTATCCTTGACAGGCCCTACCTAGTTGCAATGGCAGACAGTTCCTCGCCCCAGGCAACACAAACCTCTGGTGCACCCCCTGTGCAGGCAAAGTGCAGATCTAGTGAATTGGAAGCAGGGGGGAAGAAAAAGGCCAAAACCAAACATTTGTCTACTAAAGAGACTTCCAAAGCAGCCGAGCGAGAGGCCTCGAGGAGGCACCAGGCACTGGAGAGGGAATTCTCCAAAGCACAGCGGCTCTTATGCAGTGGGGCCGAACTGGTTCCTCCCACCCCACTGGATACCTCTATCTTGGAGCCACCTTTTGCGCCTGTGCAAGAAGCCACTTGGATTAGTCTTCCGGGGGCAACCGAACAGGCAGGTCCCTCTCACTCCTCCCCCTCCTCAATACATCTGAGCCCCGAAGCGGTTTATGCTCCAGTGGTCGTTGGGGCTCCTCCCAGGGACCAGGGGGACATGTGGTCTCAGAGTCAATTTCAGGCTTTCATGCATCATGCCTTTGTTCAGTTTATGTCCTCCTCCAGGAATTCGCAGGGTCCTTCCCAACATCTGCCTTCCCCCCCAAGTCCCTCTTCTCTGCCGGGACGGACCACGGCGCCGGGCTCAGATATCTCTGAATCTTCCTCTCAAATAGGAGAGGGGGAGTCCGTGGATTTGGCCGTAGCTGACACTCCCATGTCTGAGGATGAGGAGGCAACACCAGACCAGCATCTACCTCAGGTCTCTTTGATCCATCCCTCTTCAAATCCCTTCTTTTGAAGGCCTGTACTACTACTAACCTGACTTCAGTTCAGGAGGAAAAGCCTTCTACCTCCGCAGATCAGGAGTCCAATCCTTTATTTGCAGTGAAGGTGGTGGACCTAAAACAGATTCCTTGCTCATTTGTTTTTCGGGATTCAGTTGAGTCCCAGTGGTCATCCCTGGCCACCACTCCAAAAGAAAGCAGTATGGAAAAGAAGCTGTACAATGTGTCTCCTTCATTTGCTTCAATACTGGAGGTTCCGACTGTTGATTCCCCATTAATTTCCTTGTTTTCTACTTCCGCCGTCACAGACGACATGGCGGAGGTTTTGAAGGCGGAGGACAAGAAGTTTGAGTTCTCCTCCAGAAGAGCTCATCAGGCCTCGGGCCTGGCCATAAAGGCTGCGACGTCCGCTTCATTCTTCACCAGAGCGGCCATCATGTGGCTCCGAGACCTTCAGGCCCTTGTCCCACCGGATCAGGTCAGAGTACACCAGACACTTGTCAAACTGGTCGCAGCCTCACAATACATGGCCGACGCCTCTCTCCATTCGGCCAAGTGCTCGGCCAGATCTATTGCCGCCACAGTGGCCCCTCATAGGCTACTGTGGTTGAAGCAGTGGAGGACGGATCTCAAGGCCAAATGGCGCCTCTTCACAGCCAGGTACGCCGGCAAAGACCTGTTTGGCCCTATTCTCGATCCACACGTGGTCGAGGGTAAGGACAAGCGCAAGGTTCTGGTACACCCATCCAAGAAGTCGGACAGGCGACCGCAGCAGGAGTCCCACAGGCAGCCCTTTTGTTCCTCTAGTTCTTGGGAGTGGCGACAGCCCTTTCGGGCAGGGCAGTCCTGGGATTGGCCCAGAGGCTCACGGTCCTTTCCCCAGAAACAAGACCGGCAACAGGACCGCCTGAATACCGGAGCCAGGGGTCAGTCACAGGCCAAACGTCCCTTCAGAGGTTCAGGTGGCCATCCCTACAGGCGTTCCAAGTGATGCCACAGGGGACTTTCTGATAGGGGGGCATCTGGAACAGTTTTACCAGGTCTGGGAGCAAACCACCACCGACTCTTGGGTCAGAGACACCATCAGACGGGGTCTGGTGCTCGAGTTTCAATCCCTCCCACACGACCGCTTCCTACAGTGCCCAGTATCTCGGAACCCCTCAAAAGCACGATTGGTCACTACCGCCATCAAGCACCTCCTGGAAATAAGGGCCATAGAGGCAGTCCCAGGGGATCAGGTTGGAACAGGTTTCTACTCCATCCTGTTCGTGGTCCCCAAGGCATCAGGAGGATGGAGGGCGATACTGGACTTAAAGGGTCTGAACCGGTTCCTAGTATACAGAAGGTTCAAGATGCAGACCCTAAAGTCAATCCTGGCAGGTATCAGGAAGGGAGATTTTCTCTCCTCCATAGAACTCACCGAGGCCTACCTCCACATCCCGATCTCCCAGGAGCACCGCAGGTTCCTGCGCTTCTGTTAATGCACACTGGCATTACCAATACAGGGCCCTTCCATTTGGCCTGTCTTCGGCCCCAAGGGTCTTCACGAAGGTCCTAGCAGTATTGGCAGCCCACCTTCGGATGATGCCGGTGCGCGTACAGTGCTACCTGGACGACATCCTTGTACAGTCCAGGTCCCTCCAGTCAGCAAAATCAGATCTGTCGACCACCATTCAGATCCTTCAGGATCACGGCTTTTCGATAAATTTCAGGAAAAGCCACACTACCCCCACAAAATGGCTCCTTCATCTAGGAGCCCTGATAGACTCCGACCTTTGCAGGGTCTATCTCTCCCAGGAGCGACGGATGAGCATCCGGAAATTAGTCTCCCAGATTCAGGGAGCGAGGGCGGTGCCACTGGTACAGCTGTCCCAGCTCCTGGGAAAGATGGTATCTTGCATGGGCATAGTCCCGTGGGCAAGATTACATTCAAGGAACCTTCAGTGGTTCCTTCTCCCCTTGCAGAAGCGGAACCTCAGCGCCTCCACCAGGAAGGTCCTGGTTCCACCCCACATACTCTCTTCCTTCCAGTGGTGGACCTCTGAGGCGATGTCCAAGGGGACCATCTTCAAGGAGCCCCTCAGGCTCGTCCTGACCACGGACGCCAGTCTGTTCGGCTGGGGGGCTCACCTCCAGAACCAATTGGCCCAGGGGCGATGGTCCAGGGTTGACCTCAAGCAAAACATAAACTGGCTGGAACTCAGGGTGATTCATTTTGCTCTCCTTCACTTCGCCTCCCTAGTGTCAGGGAAACACGTGTTGATCCTGACGGACAATGTGGCAGGAGGCCATGGAACTAGGTTTGTGGGCGGAGGACAACTTGGGCTCAATCAGAGCAAAGCACATTTCGAGAGAGGCAAACCAACAGGCAGACTCCCTAAGCAGGGCGACTGTGGACCACTCGGAGTGGCGCTTGGCCCCGAGTCTGTTCGAGATGATCGCGAGCAGGTTCGGCAGGCCATGCCTGGATCTGTTTGCCTCCCCGTCCAATGCCCAGCTCCCCAGATTCTTCTCCAGATTCCCCACAAGGGGGGCCGAGGGGACGGACACTCTTCGGTGCAAGTGGCCGGAGGGTCTGCTCTATGCTTTCCCTCCTCTTCCACTGTTACAGGCCACCATCTGCAGGCTGATCCTGGAGCAGGCGGAAGTAATACTGGTTGCTCCTTATTGGCCGCGACGCCCGTGGTTTGCAGATCTAGTGGATCTGTCCCTGTCTCCTCCGTGGAGGTTTCCTCCGGACCGAGTAGCTCTCAGCCAGGGGGAGCTCCAGCACCCAGACCCCCAGTGGCTTCAATTAGCCGCTTGGCACTTGAGCGGGAGAGTCTAGCCAGGCAGACCTATTCCTCGGGGGTGATTTCTATGATTCAGGCCTCTAGACGTCCTTCAACGAACCGGGTATATGACGCCACATGGAGAAACCTCTGCCAGTGGTGCATCTCACACAAGTTGGATCCTCTTTCAGTTACAGTCCCTAATATTTTGGATTATCTGCTGGAGGGCATTTCCAAGGGATTGTCCACTAACACCATCCGTTGGCAGGTTGCGGCCTTGTCCACGGTTCTTACCTGTGACAATTTGGGTCCGCTCTCACACCACCCAGCTATCTCCGCTTTTCTTAAAGGGGCAGCCAATTCTGGTCCTCCCACAGTACATAGGTATCCATCTTGGGATTTACCTACTGTGTTACAGGCCTTAACCACTGCTCCTTTCGAGCCTCTCCAGTCTTGTTCCCTGCATTTTCTCTCCTTGAAGGTTGCCTTTTTAGTTGCAATCACTTCGGCCAGGAGGATATCGGAATTGGCCGCCCTCTCAGTCAGAGATGATCTCTGCACCTTCCATGAGGACAGGGTGGTCCTTAGATTAGACCCCTCCTTTATTCCCAAGGTGAACACCGAGTTTCACAGGTCATTGGATTTAATTTTGCCTAGCTTCTGTCCAAATCCTTCTCACAGTCTGGAACGTCAGTGGCACAAGCTAGATGTCCGCAGGGCTCTGCATCTGTACATCAGGCGTACTTCGACCTTTCGCAAGTCGGAGGCCTTATTTATATCCTTTCAACCCTCTGCCATGGGCAGGAAGGTCTCTTCTTCCACCATTGGTAGGTGGATCAGGGCTTGCATTGCTAGGGCCTACGCGTCCCATTCACTTCCGGTCCCGGCTCGTATCACAGCTCACTCCACGTGCAGCGCAGCGACCTCTGCGGCCTGGTCTACCCAGGCTTCTGTGGAGGAGATTTGCAGGGCGGCATCTTGATCGTCTCCTTTTATTACACACTATAAGATCAATAGGTTTGCTCTAGGGAGACACCAGCCTAGACCTTCCCTCCCTTAGGGACATAGGGGGCTTTGGTATGTTCTAATCAAGTGGATTCTACATCCACCATGCTGGAGAAGGGGCGTTGTCTTACCTGAACGCCTTTTCTCAGCATGGTGGTGTAGAATCCACGCCCTCCCTTGGATAGGGGTCTAGGCTTGCGTATTGTCATTTTTTTGTGTTTTGGAGTCATTGCGTCAGACTTTGTCAGGATCCTTCGCCTCGTCAAAACTGGAAGACACACCCAAAGGGAGGCGTGACTAAAGCTCTGACTTAGTCTCTCTGAGCAGGAAGGCTGAAATAACCCAGTCAAGAATCAAGTGGCTTCTACACCACCATGCTGAGAAAAGGCGTTCAGGTAAGACAACGCCCCTTCTCTGAATACAGGTAGTCCTCAAGTTACGACCACAATTGAGCCCAAAATTTATATTGCTAGGTGAAACATTTGTTAAGTGAGTTTTGCCCCATTTTACGACTTTTGTTGTTAAGTGAATCATTTCATTTGTTAGTAACATGGTTGTTAAGTGAATCTGGCTTCCCCATTGACTGTTTCTCAGAAAGTCGCAAAAGCTGATCATATGACCTCAGGACACTGCAACATCATAAATATAACCAGTTACGAAGCATCTAAATTTTGATCTTGTGACCATGCAGTACTGCAAGGGTCATAAGTGTGAAAAACGATCATAAGTCAGTTTTTTCAGTGGTGTTGTAACTTTGAACGGTCACTAAATGAACTGTTGTAAGTCAAGGATTATTTGTACTTGGAACTTTAAACAACATTTCTCTGAGTGTAGTACATTTTTTTTTGGTCTGTAAAAGATTAAAGATCAATTAGTTGCATGGGGTTAGTATTGCTAATATGCTGATGATCTCTATTCTATGCCAGGCATGTGATGTTGTTCAGGTACCTGCTCAGTAGACTGTAAGGGCCTGGATGGGGAGAAATTGTCTATGACTCAATTCTAGCAAGCCAGAGTGGTTGTGGGTTGTTGATCCTCTGAGGTCAGGAGAGATAGCACTTCCCCCAGATAGAAGTGGTATGTAGTTTGGGGGGTCTCCTGCATTACTGCCTCCTGCTGGAATAAGCGGTGGCAAATGAAATAATCATCACCATCACTATCTTGTAGGCCAATTGCACTCATTCCTAAACCTCATTGGATTATTGCAATGCACTCTACATGAAGCTACTCTTGAAGGCCATCTGGAAGCTGTAACTGCTCCAGATTGCAGTGGTGCCTGTAGTTTTGGACACTCCTTTGTTCACTCATATTACATTACTGTATGAGCTGCATGAGCTACACTTTCTCCCAGTTGTTTTCCAGGTGCAATTCAAAGTGCTAGTTATCACATGATGCAGCTCCAGGTTACTTGCAGAACAGTCTCTTCCACTAGATCAGATAGGGTGGGCTTGCTCCAGGTTCCTCTCCTCAAATATTATCCTCTGGTAGTACCTTTGAGGCCTCCTTTCTCTGTAGCCATCTTGATTCTTTGGAATAGTCAGAATAATCAGAATGGAGCTGACTTGTTTACAGTAGAAGTAGTTTGGCACCTGGAGGAAAGAGTTTGATTTGTTTGTTTTTATATTGTTTTTATTAGTTGTTGTAAGACACTTAGGGCTGGGCATCATAGGCAGACAGGAAAGAGGTACAGATGACCAACGTGTACAAGAAAACTATTGAGAATTGTAGAGATAGTATTAGAAAGAATGAGTTCAGTAAAGGATACTAAGAACAAAGAGAAGGTTTCATATATATTCAAAATAAAACACTAACAATAACCAGCTGGGCATACAACTCCCCTCCCTTGTTATCAACATAGCGTCCAGGTCTTCTAACACAGATACTAATCTAGGTCAAGGGACCATGCTGCCATGGAAAGTGTCTAAAAATCAGACCTGATCAAGACAACAGATAGAAAAGACTCTGTAATAACAGAGCTGGTATAGAGCACAATATGGTAAAGTTCCTTACTTCTCATTTTTCTGAAATTTGTGTGGTGTTTTTGCAGTTTGATGGTAACTAACTGTTAGATCTAGTTTATCATTAAAGAAAAAGCTTTCACTTCATGATATGCCTTTGCATTGATGTGAAAAGGCCAGCCTATGAAATAAAATATGAAAAAGAACAATTTGATGGGACATCATTTCAGAGCAAGGAAGGTGAAGATACTATGAAATGAAAGTGTTTTTCTGTTTATAGAAATATATACAAATATCTTTTTGAAAGATTGCCCTAAAGCAGCGATGGCGAACTTTTTAGAGACTGAGTGCCCAAACTGCAACCCAAAACCCACTTATGCATCGTCGGGTGCTGGATGGGTGTGGCCATTGGCTGGGTGTGGCCCATTGGCTGGGCGTGGCTGCATGATAACGGCAGACTGGGTGGGACTAAAAAGTTCAATCAATCAATTCCAACTTTGCAAGATCTTTTTTTTTCCCGCGAGAAGTTGAAATTGATTGATGAAACTTTTTTTTTTTTGCACATGGCGGTGGAGGCCTAAAGCGAAAAGGTTTTATAAAACCCAGCTGAAGGCCTAGGACTGGGGTGACAGCACGCGTGCCCACAGAGAGGCCTCTGAGTGCCACCTCTGGCACCCATGCCATAGGTTCGCCACCACTGCCCTAAAGTCTAAAATATACAAACAATTTTTGTTCTATATCCTATACTCAGAGTATTAGAAAGATGAATGCTCCAATTTTCCTCATTAGACACAAAATGTCATTTCTTCTGCATCTTCACATGGTTTCACATAATAGAATATTAGTTAAACAAATAGAGCAAAAAGGCTTCAGGTTCATCATGCCAAAGGAATCTCTGAGTTAAGGAATAATTTTAATGTTTGGAATTTTTGCAGGGCTATTAATAGGAACAGCTAAAACCTCCAAGGATGTACTATATTGCACTTTATTATTTCAATTTATACATCTACCCATCTCATTTCTAAAACATAATTCTGGCTGGCTCACAAAAAATTAACAGTATAAAAATACCAAAAAGTATAGAATGATGTAAGAAAAATAAAGTCATAAAAAACTCATACACAAAACGTATAGCTAAAGTAGTTGACATATTAGTTTACTGCAGGAAGTTAATTTATCTTTGTAGTATTTAGAGTAAAATAAGTTACTAATTCACAAGTACTTAACTGGGTTATGATTCCAATTGGGGATGTCTTGAAAATATAAACCCTGTATGGTTTTTTTTTAAAAAAGCTGTATCTGGTTGAACAGACTTATTAAAATGTGCATGTATGAATGAACTTGATTACCCATTGAAGTTTACTGTCTTCTTGATCAGGTGATGTGCTGACAGTTGATATTGCCACAGCCCCAGACTACCTAAACCTGTTTCCCACCTGCAAATTGCCACAAAGACAATCCAGGTAGAATTGCTGTGATGTCACAAAATGACATACTAACAAGTGCTATGGAACTTCTGAAGTGCAATTGTTTGGAGAAAAAAAGTGATCTGGGTACTGTATATGTAATTGGAAAATCCCAATTATTTTATAAATGATTCATCCCTTTCTTATGAGGGTCACAGTCATCTAGACCAGTTATTTAATTGAAGATGCCCTATTCAGATTAGCCTGATGTTTTATTTTTATTTTTAATTTGTAAGCTTTGTATCTCACTTTTTATTCAGGAGATCAAGATGATGTTATAGTACTCCCTCCTTCTATTTTTCCCAACACCTGCACCCCTGTGAGTTAGGCTGGGTTAACAGAAACTGAATGGCTTAAAGTCACCCACTGACCTTTTGTGACTGAAGGTGGATTTGAATCTGAGTTTCCCTGGTGCTTGTCCAACACTTTAATCTCCGCACCATACTGGGTCTCTAATGGTGTGTCAGTTACCAGTTGTTGCGATAAGTAGATTCTACATGTAGCCACAATGTCATATTCGAGAGATGTAGGGTAGTGATTGCTGTAGAATATTTAACTTAGCCTTCCTGATCACGCCTGGTATATGGTATATGAGGGCAAGTACACATTCCTAAGTGAAATTAAATAAACTTCATGTACAGTATTAGGATTTTTTGCTTTATTATAAGATTGTAAAATTTTTTTCATTGCATGATCTTATTTAACAAACATTGCATGATCTTATTTAACATTGGTTTCAAACTTCTTAGCCATAAGACTGCAACCTAAAATGATTCTTTCCCTTTTAACTCACATTCAGGAAAGTATCAAAATCATCCTGAACTGACTTCTAAGTAACTAAGCAAATTCTTCAAACTCTTGGGACTATCTAGCTCAGGGGTAGGCAACCTTGGCTCTTTTATGACCCCTGGACTTCAGCTCCCAGAATTCCTGAACCAGCCATGCTGGCTCAGGAATTCTGGGAGTTGAAGTCCATGAGTCATAAAAGAGCCAAGGTTGCCTACCCCTGGTCTAGCTACAGGGCAGAGTTAAATAAGTTCCAACTGTAAGCATGTCTTTTTTGATCCCATCTTACTGAGACATAAAAAGTTTTACTATAGAGGTAAATAAAATTTTGAAAGGAGAAAAATGGATCAGTCTTGACTCAATATAATGTGAAAATTATATGGTAATTGTTATGCAGATAAAGACAGAAGTAGGGTATATTATCTTCGTCAGCCAAAAATGGGAAAATATCATTTTTTTAAAGGTTTCTACAAACATGAAGATGTTAGTTTTAAGAGAGTGAAGAAGGATATTGAAAATCCTCCTACTGAAATGGTGGGAAGATGGAGAGAAAAATAGGATGGAATTATGTAAATAAAACATGCACTAGCAAGGCTGACTTATTTGTGTATTTGTATGCTTTCCTAGAAATAAATATAACTGTGCCTTTGTGGTTTATTCTCAAGAATAGTGCCTAGACCAGGGGTGTCAAACTGCCAGCCCACGGGCTGGTTGCATCATACGGAGACCACAACTACCCCAGCTCTGGCAATGCAAAAAAAGTCACAATATGTCACGACATGCCACGTGATGTGGCGAGTTTGACACCTGTGGCCTAGACTATAATTGTCATCCTGGAAACTCACAGGCAGAACTGAAGCAAAAGCTCCTTAGCAACTGGTTTTTAAGTTGTTCTGCCAGTGATTCAGGAAGTAATACAGTGGTGCTTAAAAGCTTATGAACCCATTTTCCTCAATAAATAAATAAACAAGTATAATGTTTTTGATGCATTTGTTTAATGGGTTCCCTTTATCTAGTTTTAAGATGTGTGGAGAACAGATCATATTTTAGGTCATATTTATGCAAAAATATTGAAAATTCAAAAGGTTTCACAAACACTTATGTGCCACTGTATATATTAATCTAAAGCATATCCACTGATGGATGTATTTGCTATAGATTTGTCCAGTTCTCATGAATTGCTAGCCATTATTGTATCGGTATAGTTTAATCAGGCCTGATGAATATCTGCAGTGGCTGCCATAGTTGCAGTTTGGGTTTTCATCCTGAAAACTTCCATCCTGGGGAAAGTGGACCTTCAAAATGTCAAGTCATTTGGTGCAAATCATCACAATGTTAAGAATGACAGGGCTCCTAGTTGCTCACACAATAGTGATGTTCTATACAGTTCCTCAGACACTTTTGGGCTCCTGCTTAAAGAAATTACATCTTTTTTTTGGTCTGTGATAGCCAAACACTGAAAAAACACCAGGCTTGTTTTGGCACATCTTGTTCCACTTTGTTGGTGCCTTTGTAATTCAAATGCACATTTCCCTAGGATTGCTCAGCAACTGTGTGACCCAGCTTTAAAGAGGCGTTAGAAAGCACAATATGATTTCTCAGTGTCCCATGATAGGATTGGTGATGTAAATATTTTAAAGGTAACATTAGCCCTAGGACAAATGTGTTAAGTCAAAAGAATTTAAAAGCTTCACAAAGGCTAATAGACTCTTTTTTTTTAATTTTATAATTTTTTATTAATTATATATTTGTAAATGTAAACAGAGGAAACAAAGGAAAAAATCAGGTTGAGTGCAACTCAACTTAATACAATCATTTTCTACTTGTAAACATTTTTCAATCAACATATAAAACATTTAACTATAGGCTAGATACAGTTTCTTAGATTGATATTTCCCTTGTATGTAATCTATCCATTTTATCCAGTCCAACATATATTTTTCATTTGAATGATCCTTCAAATATGCAGATATTTTGGCCATTTCTGCCAAATTTATGACTTTCAAGGTCCATTCTTCAATAGATGGTAATTCTGGTTTCTTCCAGTATTGTCCCACCAACAGTCTTGCTGCTGTGATCAAATTCAATATTAAGTTTGTCTCCAAGGTGGTACAGTCTTTTGTAATACCTAACAAAAACAACTGAGGTAGAAATTCAATACACTTTTTCAAAATGTTCTGAAGAGCCCACCATATTTTTCTCCAAAAAGCTTTAATTTTTCTACAGGTCCACCATACATGAAAATAAGTAGCATCCATACTTTTACATCTCCAACATTTAGATTGGAGGTCAGGGTAGATATATGATAGTTTTTTCGGATCTAGATGCCATCTATAAAACATTTTGTAAAAATTCTCTCTTAGATGTTGCGCTTGCGTAAATCTTACCGGTACATTTTTCACCCAAATTCTCTCCCACGTTTCCATCATAATAGGTTGTCCAAAATTTTGTCCCCACTTTATCATACAATCCTTGACTAGTTCAGTTTCGGAGTCAATTTCTATCAATACATTATACAATCTTTTGATATGCATAGACCTTTGGTCTCTAACTTGTTTAATCAAATTCTCATCTGTTTGGGATAAACCCATCTTCAAGTCTTTTTGCCATCTAGACTGCAATTGTAAATATGAAAACCAAGTATAAACTATTCCTTCATCTCCTAGCATATTCGAGGACTTTAATGATAACACATTCCCTTCTTTAATTAGGAGTTTACTATAGGGCACCACATCTTGAGCTTGTACTATGTTTATGTTCTCTATTGCGTGTCTGGGAACCGTCCAAACGGGAATTTTTTCATTTAGTAAGTACTGATACTTTTTCCAGACACGCAACAGAGAGTTTCTCAGTAGGTGCTCCTTGAAGCTCTTATCCACCTTTTTGTCATAAACTAGATATGCGTGCCAACCATATAGTAAATCATACCCTTCAATATTCAGTATTCTATCATTGGATAGATTATTTATTTATTTATTTATTTTATTTATTTATTCGATTTCTATGCCGCCCTATTCCGGAGAACTCAGGGCGGCTCACAACACAGTAGAAATCAACATAAAAATACATATAAATATAAAACCTCTTAATTTTTTTTTTAAAAAAAACCCAATCATTCAGCATACACACAGACATACACTGGCTTGGGGCAAGATGTTAACTACCCCAGGCCTGCCGGCAGAGGTGTGTTTTGAGTAATTTACGAAAGGCGGAGAGGGTGGGGGCGACACGGATCTCCGTGGGAAGTTGGTTCCAGAGGGCTGGGGCCGCAACAGAGAAGGCTCTTCCCCTAGGCCCTGCCAGGCGACACTGTCTGGCTGACGGGACCTGGAGAAGGCCGACTCTGTGGGCCCTAACTGGCCGCTGGGATTCATGGGGCAGCAGACGGTCCCGTAAGTAACCTGGTCCGATGCCATGTAGGGCTTTATAGGTCATAACCAACACTTTGAATTGGGTTCGGAGACCAATTGGCAGCCAATGCAGCTCGCGGAGTGATGCCGAAATGTGGGCATTTCTGGGCAAGCCCAACACTGCTCGCGCGGCTGCATTCTGCATTACCTGAAGTCTCCGAACATTTTTCAAAGGTAGCCCCATGTAGATTAACCCAGTCACTTAGCGCAACTAGAACCGCAGCATGATAATATAACTTAAGATTGGGCATTTTTAAACCACCACTTTCCCTTGTATCCTGGATAATTTTTAATTTAACCCTCGGTTTCTTGCCATCCCAAATAAATTTGTTAATACCCTTCTGCCACTCCTCCAGGTTCACATCCTTTTTAAGTATAGGTAACATTTGAAAAAGAAATAAAAAGTTTGGCAATACATTCATTTTTACTGCAGCTATCCATACAATTTACTACTTTTTCAGGTGTTGGGTGTATGTACTTTTTTGTTTTATTTTTGTTTTATTAAAAAATACAAAACTCATTTTCTTCATTAACAAATGAAGAAAAAATATAAAACAAGATATTAAAAAAGTGTATTAAAAATGAAAAAACCTATACACATATTGCCCCACCTTGCTGAATACTGATTAATACATTACTACAATATTAGTTGCCCACTCCTTGTGAAACAGACCCCCCTCCAAATTTTTAAACTATTTGCAAATTATTAAGGATGTGTGTGTGTTTAAACAATATTCTGTTTGATATGAATGACAGTTCTGATAAATAAACATGTGAACTCACAAAGCCAGTCATTCTGCCCACTGCATTGGAATGGGCTTAGAGTAGATTATTCTACAATAACTAAATTCTGTTTCAATCCCACTTAGCAACATTTTGCCGTGCCTATCCCTTTAGGGAACAAGAGAGGGAATATGTGCAGCCGAGGAGGAGCAAAATTATAGGGTGATGTATTATGCATGGCCCATTGCACAATACATCTATTCCTGATTCTGACATGTTGGCAGGTATGGTTTAATTATGCATTATGTTCAGAAGTACTTCCTTTCATTAGTCCTGAATCTCCCCACATTTCATTCATTTGGTTAAGTTGAACGTGAATTTACACGGAGTTTATCATGGTCCTGCTTGCTCAACATAACTGGCATATTGATTACTCTTCTAATTAATTCACTCATCTTCATATGTTGGCAGCAGACAATCCAGGATGACTGGGATGGTCAAATGGAAGCCATGTTCTTCATCCTTCTAGTTTCTCCAATGGAAACTTAGAGGCTGATGCTTCATTCCCAAATGCCTATGATTTTTTTCCCCTCTAGAGAGATTTTTTTTAAAAAAAACTTGATTTATATAGTCAGGAATGGCACTACTGTAGACAGATTCTGGGGGACCTTATTTATTTTGGGCCTTCTAGCTCTTTCCCTGCTTGAGGCTGTAGAAGAGATAAATGATCAAAACAGTCACAGATGGGGACAAAGTTTTTGCTATTTTTGCAAATTAATAGAATAGGACAACCCTCAGAGAAGCAGTTTTCCCAACAACAATGAGTAAGCTGATTTAAAGAAATTAGTTTTGTGCTTACCAAAACCAGAACAGAAATGTTTGGGACTATATCTAAGCTGCTCTGGACTAATTGGATGGGTAATCCCCCAATGATTCATTTAAAATATAATGCAAGTAGGGGCCACAGTGGAGAATAATTGTGCTGAATTCTAGCTTAGACATCATCCAAGGCCAGATTGGATAATAGAATACAATTCCTTCTAGCATGAAATGTACCAGTTTTTTCATTATACTACTTAAGTTAATCAGAAGATGAAAATAATATTTGACAAAGTAAAGTGAAGCAAAAGGACCAGTCTCTCTTTGTAACCTATCAGTTCATGGTTCAGGCTGCAAGCAGGAACAAATTGCCACACCAACTACAAAAAGATTACATCACAGCAACATTTATTACTTGAGAATCAAAAGAGATGCCAGTGTTATTAGCATTTATAGCTTATAGATTTATTATCTTCAGCCTATTGACATCAAGATGAATTGGGTGTATGACTTCTATATTCTTAGCGAGCATGGCCAATCTTAAGTGTTCCATTAGCTGAAGTTCAAACATATATTAATTTTGTAAAATGGGGAGAAACAATAACAAATGCATTAAAATTTACAAAATGAATCCCATCAAAATTTATACCAATCCCTAAGTTTCTTTCTTTGACAAATGACATCCTTGTTCTTCTGAATAGAAATAAATATTTAAACATTTTCATCACTGTACTGATGAAGATGATACTGCTCAAATTCAAATAAACCTCTTGAAGGTAGATTGTCCAATAAAAGGAGTATATTTGTAGTTCAAGGTTGAAATGAGGGGGTTTTTGGCACTCTCTGAGCTTGGTTGTTTTCTTGCAGACGTTTCATCCTCCAAACTAGGTAACATTATTGGTGCTAAACTGTTCTAGCCATCTAGATTCTTTTTACTGGGAAAAATTATACCCAGAATAAGATGTTTGGGGAATATTACACTTCCTTGTTTTGAGATGTGTTCTAAATGTATTAACTTTTTGAAAATATCAGGCAAGACTTAAATTCATATTTCAGACAAGATGTTTGTTCTCGTAGATGCAGCTTTTCTTTTACCAAACGCAACAGAGCTGCTTATTGTATGCAGCTTTTAAACAACATAATAGCAGAGGCTTCTTGAATAAACAACAATCTTATACTTTTCACTGCTCAGTAATAGTCATAATCATAGAACCTAATTCCAAAGTGATAATTTTCAGTATTAACCCGTTTTTCCTAAAGACCAATTAACAGGGGACTCTTCCACAAGGCACAGTTTCTATCCCCTAATTCCTCCAAAGCAGTATAAGGACCTGTCAATAATCTTAGCTCTGCCAGCTTCCATATGCTGAGCAGAATAACTCAACTAAAGCTCTCCCTCCAGCTGACCAATAGAAGCCTCTAGAAAGCAGCATTCCATTAGGTCACCTCCATTCCATAAGACAAAGACATGAAATATATTGTTAGCTCCTGTTCCATGTTTTCTGTATATATTGCATATATCTAGGCTTTTGCAAAACATCTAAGCATCTGCAATATGGTGATGTTTTTCTACTGCTAAGCCACCATTCTATCTGTTTTAAAAATCCCATTGAGAGCCATAAAGATGATAGGATATCATATATCCATTTTGCAAAGAGGTCCTTTTTCCAGTACTTCTAACTATGGTTGTAGACTGGAACAAGGGCTGATGTGGGGTAATAAATGGTAAACAAAATGTGGACCTGCAGAAACTTTAATTCACTGTAATGGCATTTCAGAAATTAAGCTGTAGCAAAGTATTTTTCAGACCCATTTATCCCTGTCAAAAGGAATGGGGGAAACCATTTCTTAAGATACAGGTGACATCATGTACTTCCTGAACCTGCAGTTTCTAAATCCATAACCAAGGGAAAATCTTTGCAGTAATTCAAAAGTATTACAATATGATTGGGCCTTCTCTTATCAGGGAGAGTTACAGCTACCAAACAAAGCAGCAATAATTCAATGCACTCCAGACTACCTGGGGTGGCTGAAATGAATCCTAGCGTACACTAAGATGGCACTTGCTTCTTTGGGGAATGTAACCCCATCTGGGTTCAGACACCTATTGCAATTTAAGTGAGCTGCCAATCCATAGTGTGTCTATTTTTCTTTTGGATTTCAATTTATTATCCCTTCCCCAATACATTAACTTACTTGGACACTGATCTAGATCATGCTGGTGACAAAGATAAATAGAACTGGTACCTGTCAGCCTGTCAGTGGTATGCACTCCCAAATTGCCTTATGGCCTTATCCAGCAACTTCATCTACCTATGAAGTCCTTAGAGCCTATCTAGAATAAGAGGGGTGTAGAAATCTGGATAATTAATAAAATAAAAGAACCAGGCAGCCAGAAAACTGTATCACATTTATGCTGGTGCAGAATATGGTTGCATTTAATTTGTGCTCTTTGTCTGCCCTGATTTTCAGGTTATTTGTAACTGCAATTCAAGGTGAAGTAAAAAGCAGCCACAGAGTTGAATGAAAATCTGCACACAAAAGACAATAATGAATGAAATAAATTTGGTGATAGTGATTCAGAGCATTCTACTGCAATCACTGTGGTCTGGGATAGCACTCAATCTTTTCAACAATTATGTGGATGAAGGTACACATGGAAAAGTTGTAAAATTCAGAACTGGTGACATTTTAAGGCAATAAAGAGTTAAACATACAGCAGTATCATGAAAATCAACAATAATAAAGAATCAGGGTGGCAAAAGCAAAATGTATACCATGGGACAATAATTAGTAAACAGCATTATTTAAACTTGGGATAGGTGGCGAAACCTTGAATTTCTTAACTTAAAGAGAAAATGCTCCTTGACTAATCCCTTGTTCAGCAATTGTTTTATACTGTTTATAGAAATTTATAGAATGGATTCCAACTATTACTGTTTTCTCGTTGACACACTTTCTTTTTTGCTTTTCACAAAATATCTCTTAAGAAGACAAGGGGCCTTGCCATTTTGGACCAATAGTACTAGAATTCTCTGCTTAGAAATATGCTTAAGTGGTCTGGCCCTTTGGCTATGGTAAAAATGAGAAGTAAAGTTAAGCCTATAACAATGTTTAACGTTTACAAGATATTGTAATAAGGAAGATTTGTGTTATCCCCTCCCCAAGAAGCAATTGCTGGATCCATCTGTTTTAGATAACTTTGGCCCCATCTCCAACCTTCCCTTTTAAAGGAGGGTTGCTAAAAAGGTAGGTCCATGGAGTTTCAGAGATTCCTGGAAAAAAACCCACATTATCTGGACCCTGTTTAGTCAGGCTTCAGATCTGGTATAGGACTAAAGTGACATTGATTATACATGTGAATGATCTCTGGTAAGGCAGGATGGGGTGGTGCATCCATCCTTGCTCCCCTTGATCTCTCATTGATTTTTGATGCTGTGAATCATAATAATCTGAACTGGCTTTGGCTGCTAGGAGTGGGAGGTGTAGTTCTGAGTGGATTCTTCTCTTCTGGGGCCTTCCTTCCTCCTGGGAGAAAAGATCTAGCCTACAATCCCTTCTCTGTGGAATACTTAAGGGTTCTACACTCTCCCTATTTCTATTTAACATTTAATGAAGTCATTGGCTGAAGGTAAGGCATCATCAATATGCTGATGATACATAGCTCTAAATCTCCACCCTGAGCTAACCAAATGATGCCAGTGAGTTTCTGTCTTAGTGTTTTGAGGTTGGTTGGGGAATAAGACGTTTCAGCTCCATCCTAGCAAAATGGAAGTTTTGGGCCCGCTGGATTCACTGTTTTCCCACCTTTGGTTTTGGATGGGTTTGCACTACCCCAAACAGAACAGTGCACCATAGGAGTGCTCCCCTGGACTCAGAGTTCCTATTTGAAAAGCAAGCGGTAACTTTGTTTTAGGAAAGTAGTACTTTTTGTGGGGTATAAGACACTGCTCATACTCATACCTTAGTTACCCATCAAGTGGATTACTGCAGTGTGCTCTACGGAGCTGCCCCAAATGAGAACCAAAAGATTAAATTGGTCCTAGCCCAGCCACGCTTTTCCTCTGGAGGCATGGAGGTATGGATGTGCTCGAGGGCCTGCCGGCTGAAAGGTTAGATAACGTGAGATGTTGCTACTGCTGAGTGCTCATTGCATTTGTTCTTAGTGAACATCGTAAGTTATTATGCTTTTGCTGTTTTCTTTGTATTGTATAAATGCTATTTGCAAGATGAGTGGCCATATAAATCTAATAAATAAATAACTTGACAATCAATGTTTAATATGTAGTATTTTGATCAATATCAGCAAGGTTTCATTTTACTTCCTTGTTCAGTTGAGAACCCCTGCCATAGTGCAAGAGGGCAGTTTGGGGAAACATAATGTAGCAACTCAGCTACAACGTAAGAAATCTGTACTTAGTGCCTGGAAAGAGGACCCATCGTGGTAGAAATGCAGGTTGATTCAAGGAGAAAAATATTTGAGAATAACAACTGTTCGCTATATCCATTCATCTACAAAAACAATTATAGCAAAACAAATTGCTCAAGAAATTTCATTTGGAGATTTTTTAAAGAGTTACTCTGACTTTCTAACGATGGCTCTTGGGTATATAGATTAACATATCCTGAAGCTTTGCACATGTTTTTATAAGAACAACAAATAAGGGTTGATCTCATCAGGTTCTTCTTGTTTTTCTTTGCCCGTCTCTTTTTTAAGTTCAGTGCTAACCATCATCTGAGCCTTCCAAGTGGTGGGAAAACACGGGTACAATGTTCAGCCAGGGTAACTGCTTTACAGCAACACATGAAGAATTTTTTCAGTCTTCTTGTCACAAAACAGCTACTTTTGCATAGTGTCTATAAGCTTGCACACTCATGATGCTCATCTTGCTCCTTCAAAGCAAATTGCCGGCTCTTTGACTCCTAAGCATAAAGGCTTTTTAAAAAAAATATTTGGACGTTTTCTAGATAATTTTAGATGATAAAAACAAGCTAAGTGGAGAAAAATACATGTCATTTGGAATTGGACATTAAAAGAGATTCTTATTGTCCTCTCTTTGACAATATCTGAAAAAAAGCCTGTGCTTTTTCTCATCAGAATCCACGCAAGAAACACATGGGAGGAGGGCATAATAGCTGCAGATATTCTTAGGAAAGGCTGGTTGATCTCCAAACATTTCACAGCCTTGTTGTTCTTCCAGATATACCACCTTATGAGAAGTAGCTTATTGGGAATAGACCTAGAAATTCTCCCAGCTGAAATAAGCTTACTTTGCATTATTTTGGACAGTCTGAGTCAGCTACTTCAGGAAACTTACTTGATATGTTCATTATTTAATTTTTTATGTTTTGAATGCTTTATTTTTAAAAAAATCCAGTAATGTATATTCAATTGATTTACATCTTGATACATTAGTCAGCTCATTCATATACTGTGGTGTCCTAAATTGTGCCAAATTAACTAATTAGATCCAAAAATTAAGATTTTAATTCTGGACTTAACACGGACAATACATTCTTCTCAGAAATAAATCCTATGGAATTCAGTGGAGCCCACTCCAAAGACATATAGGAATTACAGTACTATACTTCTTGAGATAGGCTTCCTCACTAGTTTTCCGTTGCAAAGGAAAACAATCAGAACATATGACTCCTAAGCAACAGAAACTGTAGTTAGTATTTCTCACGAAAGCAGCAAGCTGTTACTTGCTGCCTTGCTCAGCCCTTTGGCTATTATTTCCCAGCCTAGTCCACATTTGCAATATTTTCTGATTCATGTTCTTAGCTTCCCTGATAACTAGAACAGCTCAATTTTGTATGGTATTATTTTTCTTGTCCCACACATGAAGTTTTTGCTAACTCTTTTTGTCCATTCTTCACCTTTTTTTCAATTGAATGTAATATTACTATACAAAAATTGAAACAGCAATAAAGCAATGGCAGAAACTCAACAACGTAATGCCTTGAGCTTCATATTTGTTATCAACTTGACTGTGATCTTCCATGAATGGACCAATTCTCTTTGGATTTATACAAAGGCCATTATTAAATTTCACATAGATAATGCAACCAGAAATGCTGAGGATTGTATTGCAGCTCTACCTTATCATCAGGGCTGGAGCTATAGCAAATCAGCTGTCTCAGGTGGCAGAGGTGGAAGTTGGCTGAAGGATGTTAGAGGAGAGACGCTGTATCAATTAGTTTTTTCCTACTAGCCTTTCTTTTTCTAAGCTTGTTGGCTATATTCAGATGCAGTAGCAGATGTAGTCCTATTCAGCAGGTTATTGTACAGGTAGTCCTCGACTTACAACATTCAAAATTACAACAGCACTGAAAAAAGTGACTTATGACCATTTTTCACACTCAACGACCTTGTAGCATCCCCATGACCATGTGGTCAAAATGCAGACGCTTGGCAACTGATTCATGTTTATGATAGTCATGTTATCACCTTTTGACAAGCAAAATCAATGGGAAAGCCAGATTCACTTAACAACCATGTAACTAATTTATCAACTATGGTGATGTGTGGCAAAAAGGTCATAAAGTGGGGCAAAACTCACTTAACTCACTTAACAACAGAAATTTTAGGCTCAATTGTCAAAAATCGAGGACTACTAATATGTTGAATGGGCAGTAAATATATAGTGACCTACTGGTCACTATTGGAAAAATATATATCAATACAATATGTGGTATTCTGTAACAAGTCTCATTGGAAGCAATAGACCTTATTTTGTGATCAGTGTGGCACTACCTCTGACTAAAACCTAGGATTCTTTTGTAACTCGTTGCTAAAGCCATTTTTTAACAATGTAGTTCAGTATCACGCTCTCAGCTTATTTTGTCTTGTTTCATTTGCTAAGGCTTCTCTTGCTAAACACAGCCATTTGCGCTGTGGATATATTTCTAGAAAAATATTTTTGTTGCAGTTTGTCAAAGGAAAAGAAATGTTTGTATGTTCAAATGTTCTTGATACTTCTCTGTAGGAATACACAAAAGTGGGCGAAGTGGTTAAAAAGGATTATACTTTTCTGTTTAAAATAGGTTTAAGGACCTCCTAAGGTAAAAATGGAAGGATGGAACAGGTGATAGCGTGAGGGGGACTTGTGTATTCAAATATCTATAAAGAAGCACGGAGAACTACTGACAGGTGGATAGTAACATTTGCGTTAAGAAACACATATTTCAGCCAAGAAATCTGAGAACTGCTGTCTCAGTTCATCTGATAAACAAACCACAAAATGGGAAAGTTGTACCTTCTATCTAAGGAACTTCTGCAAACAAAATGTACAGATTTGGTACAAAAATTAGGCCACTTGATATGGATCAGAGAGATATTATTTCAGATGTATATTCAATACTGGCAGCTTAATAGATTACTTTAAGCTAGCATTGAACCTTTAAGCTGCTCCTGCCCTGTGCTAACACCAAACTGTTTTAATGAAAAAAAAATCTTAAAATATCAAAATGTATAAGTATGAAGGCACAGCAACCAGCTTTCAAATAAAGCACCCATACTTGCATTTTCCCAGTTTGGCTCAATAAGATCTGCTACAGCTGCTATTGGAAATGCATGATGATTATAGTACTTATCTGACATGTAGTAGAATGTCACTGGTATGAAACCCAGTAGAGGTTTTTTCCCTCTTTTTATGTTTTTTTCTTTTACTGATCTATGTTTCTAGTGGGATTTTTTTTTAAAGTTTTATTGATGCACTGTTCAAGACATTTCAAGCAGAGGGTTTTCAAAACTTAGAATTTATTTTAGAAAAAACAACACAGTGAAAACATTGGTGAGTCAGGAAATGAAAATTAATATTTTTACTAGCTTTCAGACCAATGATGTCCTACATGTTAGACAAATGTGAGTACTTTCCTGCTTCTGCACAGTACTCACAGTGCAGAGGTTTACTAAGAAGAAAATTAAGCACAGCAGGCAAGCTGGAGTAACACTATCAGCCATCAAAGAGTGGAAAATCCTTCTTTTGTATCGGAGCAGAAAAACACAGTTAGGGGTTGCATTTGTGGTGGACTGAAAGTGAATAGAAGGCAGTGGCATCCATTCCTATGCTCCAGAAATGGTTGGTGCCCCATACTTGCAATCGGGCAATCTGACAATGTGGATATGCCTACTGTCTTTCATCCCAATTTATTTCAAAGTATGGTTCTTGTAAGGATAAACCTGCAGGAGGGACTCCTACGTAAGGCACTTTGAAGTATAGATGAAAGTTGGCATAGAAATCTAATGTAACAGCCAGCGCAGATGCATCATTGGGCATACAAACAATTTATTTATTTATTTATTTGGGTTTGTATGCCGCTCCTCTCCGGGCCCTCGGAGCGGCTAACAACATATATATAACAATAAATTACAATAAAAAAACCCAAACAACGATATCTAAAAAATACAATAAAACACACATTCAATTCAACAATCAACCACAATCATCCCCAGGCCTGCCGGCAAAGATGAGTTTTTAAATTTTTCCGGAAGGCCAGGAGAGTCGGAGAAACGCGGACTTCAGGAGGCAGTTGGTTCCAGAGGGCGGGTGCCACAACAGAGAAAGCCCTTCCCCTAGGGCCCGCCAAATGACATTGTTTTGCTGACGGGACCCGGAGGAGGCCAACCCTGTGCGCTCTCACCGGTCGTAGAGAATATGTGGCAGAAGGCGGTCCCGTAAGTATCCTGGTCCCATGTCATGAAGGGCTTTATAGGTGATAACCAACACCTTGAATTGGGCTCGGAGACCAATAGGCAACCAATGCAGCATGCGGAGAGTTGGTGAAATGTGGGCACAATGCGGAAGGCCCACAACTGCTCGCGCAGCTGCATTTTGCACTAATTGTAGTCTCCGAACACTCTTCAAGGGTAGCCCCATGTAGAGAGCGTTGCAGTAGTCGATCCTCGAGGTGACAAGGGCATGTGTGACTGTGAGGAGAGACTCCCGATCCAAGTAAGGACGCAACTGGTGCACCAGGCGAACCTGGGCAAATGCCCCCCTCGCCACAGCCGACAAATGATGATCCAATGTCAGCTGTGGATCGAGGAGGACTCCCAAGTTGCGGACCTTCTCTGAGGGGTTTATAGATTCACCCCCCAGGGTAATGGAAGGACAGATAGAAGTGTCCTTGGGAGGCATCACCCACAGCCACTCTGTCTTATCTGGGTTGAGCCTTAATCTGTTAACACCCATCCAAACCCTCACAGCCTCCAGACACCGGCACATCACCTCAACCGCTTCACTGATATGGCCAGGAGTGGAAATGTACAGCTGAGTATCATCAGCGTACTGATGGTATCTCACTCTGTGCCGATGGATGATCTTACCCAGTGGCTTCATGTAGATGTTAAAAAGTAGGGGGGAGAGAACCGACCCCTGAGGCACCCCACATGGGAGTGACCTAGAGGTGGACCTCTGACCCCCCCACTAACACCGACTGCAACCGACCAGTGAGATAGGAGGAGAACCACCGTAACACGGTTCCCCCCACTCCCAATCCCTCCAACCAGCGCAGAAGGATACCATGGTCGATGGTATCGAACGCTGCTGAGAGGTCAAGGAGAACCAGGATAGAGGACTAGCCTCTATCCCGGGCCTGCCAGAGATCATCCATCAGAGCGACCAAAGCAGTTTCGGTGGAGTAGCCGGGCCTGAACCTCGACTGCAGAGGGCCCAGATAATCGGCTTCCTCCAGAGACCGCTGGAGCTGATGTGCCACCACCTTCTCAACAACCTTCCCCACAAAGGGAAGGTTGGAGACCGGACGATAGTTGGTCAAAATTGCTGGATCCAGGGAAGGCTTCTTGAGGAGGGGGCGCACAAGTGCCTCCTTTAAAGGAGCCGGAAAGGACCCCTCCCTCAAAGAAGCGTTGACAATCTCCTGGATCCAGGTACGTGTCACCACCCTACTGGCTGAAAAATGTTTGTTTATCTATATTAACTGAATGAGAAGGAAAGGAAAATGCAGGTAGATTATTCATTCTGTCTTTGTCTCTCAGGGCATGCAACAATAAGACATTGAGCCATGGTGGGATATGGGCAGTGGTTAGAATGAAGTGTTGCAGGCTAATTCAGCTCATTGCCAGGAGTTCAATCTTTACCAGCTCATGGGTTAGTCATGTGGCCAATATCATTTTACAGCCTTTTTAGCAATGGTCGTTAAATAAATAATGCTGTTGTTAAGAGAAAGTTATAGTAATTATATGAACCAATGGTTCACTATGAGTGTGTTTTGTTGAAAACCAGAAATAAATTCCAGGTTTTGGGAAAACCATCATAAAATGTGGCCATGTAAGTGCAGGATGTTGTAAACAGCTGTAACTATGTCTGTGTTGAGTCACATAACTATGGAGCAATCCTGACGGTTAGAACTTTGAATCTAGATCCTAAATCCCCTTTTGCGGGTCATTTGTAACTTAAAATATTCACTAAGTGACCGGTTGTAAGTCAAGGACTATCTGTACACGGACTTCAACTTCCAGAATTTAAGTCCATATATCTTAAAAGTTGCCAAAGTTGAGAGATACTGCCATAGTCTACCTAGATTTTTAATTTATTGGGAAAATCTATATTTTCATTTTTTTCAAAGAAACAGAAATTTGGGAGGAATTATGTACATAATTGATAGACCAACATTTCAAAAACACTTAACAGAGTAGGAGAGAGAAGCCAGGAAAAGAAAAAGATCGAGTTTGAAAATGGACCAGATCACACCAGATGCTGTAAAAAAACAAATACAGGGGGGGAAAAAATCCCCCGCACCTGCATTCTTAGAAGCAGTTGGCTGGTGGCTTCAATTTCTGATTCCTATTCTGTTCTAAACCTTCCTCCATTCTACCTTCCAGTAATGTCCCTATTATGCTGAGATGTCTCTCTTTTCCAGTTCTATCCTTTTTCAGGGCTGGCAGAAGAATTTTGCTGCCTGGGGTCAGAGCTTCTAATGGTATCAACCACCTACTACCACAATTAAGTATATAGAAGCAAAGGTATTTTGGCGTATCTTGCTTAAAATTCTACAAGCACTCACCCCCTTACAGGCAGTAAATGATTGTAACAGCAAAATTTCCAAATTATATATGTATCTCATATATATATATATAAAGAACATCTCCATCACATCTTTATGTGCAATGGCTATCCCATGGAGTTTGTGAGGCAGCATAGTAGACCACATCGGAATCATAGAGACTCACGTTCCAATGTGACAGCAACGCCGGCCACACGGACAACCCTCCCTTACATCCATGGTGTCTCTGAGGCCACAGCATGGCTGTTGGCCCCCTACAATGTGAGCGTTGCCCATAGGCCTGAGCAGACCCTAAGGTCCAAGATCATGGATCCAAAAGAGCTGCTCCCCAACGGTCAAAGATCGTCTGTAGTTTACAGAATCAATTGCAAGGACTGTGCAAGCAATTACGTTGGGGAAACTACTAAAAGGCTGAGGACCAGGGTCCATGAATATGAACTGGCTATTAGAAGGCAGGAGCAATGCTCAAAAGTGTGGGCCCATATGTCCAACTTTGGCCACACGTTCGATCTAGCTAACGCAGAGGTTATAGCTCGTGAGACTACCAAGGATGGCCACCTATGTAAGGAAGCCTGACTCTCTGATGAAAATTCCATCAATCGGCATATAGATCTTTTATCAGCTTACCAGACTCTTAGGAGATGGGAAAAACAGTGCCACGGTCTGTTGAGAAGACACTTAACTCTTCCTTCGCAGGATTGGGGCGGACGATGACCTGGTTAAAGGGAAAAACCAGAGACCGAAACAATGTGACAGCATCTTGCATAATTGGGACGATGGCTCTACAGGTGAGGTGACCACGATTCCCATGGGCCGAGATGATGGACAAAACAGCCCTAAGCCGGGGACAGACGCACAAAGGCGATCTGGAAGGAGGTGGAGGGAGGGGGAAGACAGAGAGCAGGAATGCCAGAATAGCTGCTTTTTGCAGGACTGGGACGCAGGAATTACGGGTGAGATGACAATGGCCTTGGGGTGGGGGAGGATAATGGCCCTGGGAGGGACGGAGACTGGGCGCGGTTGACAGCCGCCCTCCAAGTGCTTGCACACGCTCTAAAAGAGCACTTGAGGATCGTAAAACAACTAGCGGAGCCTAGGATAGTTTGCCTGATGCGGAACAACTCTGCGCGGTATGGATTGATACAATCAACGGGCCGATGACGCGTTCAAGGAGCCGGGTGCAGAGGCAGGAGGTTATATGAGCTGCCTTCCTGATCTCCTTTTACTCTAACTCTGATGACGTCGGCAGTTTGGCCTGACAAAAGCTTAGTGACTCTTTTTAACCACAGGCTTGTTTATATTAAACAGTCTGGTTTATTATATCCTGGTGTTCATTTTTTCTTTCTTATTTAGTTAATATGTATGGATGGTATGTGTTATGTTCTACCCACAGAACAAATTATCAGTAGTCAGAAATTATATTCATATAGTTGTTAAAATTGCTAATTTAAAAAACCCTAAAAATGTCACAGAATTTGACGAATGAATCATGATTTTAATTAAGTTGTCTTAAATTTATCTAACATCTAGAATCCATTGTTAGTATTGCTTGTATTTCCCCCCCCCCACATTGTCTTCTTTTGCAATTTGACTATTACCTTTGGAAATTCCAGATTTCACAACTATGGTATTAATCAACTTTGGCCACAGTTCTGTACATTATGCTGTTTGACATGACAACCAACGCTTGCACAATATTATTTTTGACTGTGATGCATTTGGTCTAGTTTCCCTGTTCTTTCCCCATCACCCACCCACCCACTTTCAGAGATAGTTATGTCTCAGCCAACTTTGCTGCTTTTCGTCCACAGGTCATAATTATCTTTAATTTATCATTTAAGTAGTTTTTTCCCTTGTCATTTCTTACATTAACATTACCTCTTAAAAGGGAGGATATAGGACAGAAAACAATACAACTTGGTGTGGTGGTAGATGTTTCAGAGCCCACCCGTTCTGACTTTTTAATACTTATTCTGAATATTAGTTGGAAAATATTTGCAGTGATTATCATCAAACATAATCTTGAAAGCTCACCAGTGATACAATTATTGGGTTTGGGGTAAGATGAAAATGTAAATGGCTATTGCGAATGTAACCATTTTGCAGTTTCCTTTATTTTTAGATGTGCATCTTAGATATGATCTCGTGGTGACATTGGCAGCAAATAAATTCAAGATAGATAGATAGATGATAGATAGATAGATAGATGATAGATAGATAGATAGATAGATAGATAGATAGATAGATAGATAGATAGATAGATAGATAGATAGATAGATAGATAGATAGATAGATAATTTGCATGGTATTTTGCCCAGCCTGACCTATGCTATGGTGTAATATACCAAGCAACATTTGTAAGACGCTGTAAAAACTATTTAGACTCTGATACAATGGTGTAATACAGCCTTCTCTACTTTTGACATCCAGATACCAGCTGAAGATGCCTCAGCTGTAGGAAATAACAAATGTCCAATCGCTGCAAACAGCTGCAGTTGGTTTGAAGATGGAATCATGCAAAGTCATGGCCAGAAGAGTTTTCCAAGACGAAAGCACAGGGTTTGCCTTCTGAGCCAATCAAATCAAAGTCACCTGTCCATGATAATTATATAGCTTAGCTATTTGATCTTTGCCTGGAGCCATACAGTCCCACCATAAATAAATTTTAAAACCTCAACTTTTTTATTTTTTATAAATGTCCTATTATAGAATGCAAACTAGTTTTTTAAAAATAAATATATATGTAAGGATGGCTTCTCTGGCCATATTTTTGTCAAGATCATTCAACCAGGGAGCATACACTGGCAGCAGGAAAAGCTAAATCTAGCAACAAGCAAAGCCACTGCTCTCTTAATCTCTTAGGTATGCCATATTACAGATGTAAAAATCTGGATGGCCACCAGTCAGGGTCAGGGCAAGACTGAATTCTGTGCTGCCATAATACTGTAGTACAACAGTCTTCCCAGGTATACCTACGCTTTCTGCCTCCGTTTTGCCATCTATCTCCTTCACACTTTGTAGGCTTAGAGGCAGAAAGAGATACTTTTGTCAAAGGTCAGAAATGAAATTGTATAGTGGGTATTTTCTTTCCTGTTTACCATTTGGACTATTCCCCCCTTGTTATTATATTTTCATGTATTATATTGTTTTGATACAATGTTATTTGTACAGATTTAATTACAATTATTGACATTCTATTGTTTAGATAATCTAAAGTATTAGAATTATAAAGAAAGAAATATTCTGTCTATTAATTACAATTTAGGTAGGATACAAGCATAAAATTATTTGGCTTCTTCATATTGAGTGCCTAACATTTGTTTGGCCACTTTTCTCTTCCAGTATGTCCCCATTCTAAGGAAATTAAGCTGGAACCTTCAGAAAGCTAACCCTGCTTACTCAAACCTACGTTTTTTAAAAAAAGGAAATTATCTACCTACATTACAACATAATTTTACGGATCTTTGCTTGGAATGAGTCCTGTTAATTTCAATGGGATTTGTGCTCTAGCAAGAATTCCTAGAACATCTGCACAACCAGGTTCAGTGAAACAAAGAGGAAATATATTGTGTACAAGGTGAATATTAAAAATTCAATATTAATATCCAGTTAAATTATATCACATTAAAAGGGAGGCAAAAATGAACTAAAGACAGACAATTATACAGTATATTCAGACAGTATTTCCTTCCTAGACATTGGACACTCTTTTCCTTGCTTCAATTCCAGTGAATTTGTTTTTAACAGTTCAGTTTGTCTTTATTCTTTTTAAAAATTATTTTCTTAAAGTTGCTGTTTGTACTCTGCTAAAATTTAATTTTATAACGAAAACAGGCAATACATTTCAATTAAATGCACATGATAATAGTTTATATGCATTTTCCATTATTCTTTAAGGCTGTGCTATGCTTCCAGATATTTCATGCTGAAATACTTAATAAAACCCTTACAGCTGCATTGAAGTAGCCATGATACCTCAGCTGGGGTGATTTGCAGCAGAGAAGGCAGAAGGAGTGGGGGAGAACAGCTCTCCTATTTTACATAGGACCATCCTCTATTGCAGGTATGTCAAACTACTGGCCCGCGGGCTGGATTCATCATGCCAAAACTGTGCCTATCCCATTGCCGGCAATGGGGGAAAAGTTGTGATACGTCGCGACACACCACGTGATGTTGCGAGTTTGACATGCCTGCTCTATTGGAAAGCCTGTTCAATGCAGCCTCTAAGGAGGGACAGCACAGCTGGTGAAGTTCTCCACCCACAAGACTCCATCGCACTTCTGGTTGCCACTTGGATAAGATGTAAGGTTTTAATTATTACTAAGTGGGAGGTTGTATTATTACTATCGTTATTACCATTTTGTCATTATCAATTGGAATCAACCCTCTTCACTGAAGATTATGGACCATAATCTACAACACTGGCCCAGTGCAGGTTGGTGGATGTTTTTCAATTTCCTAGTCTAGGTCTGTGGGATAATGATTTGCTTAAAATCATCCATGGCTTTTGTGCCTAAGGGAGGACTAGGAACTGAGTCTTACTTGCCCTTAGTCCAACATCGTAACCACTACGCCACTCTGTCTATCTGTCTCTCTCTCTCACTCTCTCATTCTCTTATACATGCAAATTGGTGTTCAATGGGACTTATTCCCAAGTAAGTGTGTTCAGCCATTACATCTATTACTCTGCTTATATTTCATTTCATTATTTAATTATTAATCATATTTTGGTCACACTGCAATCAAAACAACTTTTGATGGCTTAAAGTCTGCACAACTAAAATTAAAACATCTGCAGTTGGATAGTTAGATTAAAACTATTCGAAGTAATAATGATAGCAATCATATCAGCCATTACATAAAGACACAAAAACAGCAAAAAACAAAAAAGCGGAAGCAAAAAGCAGAAAACAAGATGGCAAAAGGCATAGACCTGAAATGGTTTTTAAAAGATTCTGAAAAAGATGAGTCTGTTCCAAAGTACCAGCACTACCATAGAAAGGCATCACTTTCTAGTCTCATCCCCCCAAATCTCTTGAAAATACAGGAGTACAAACATTAACATATCTTATTCTAGTTGTTCTATTGAGTTTGATCTACTAGTGAGAGCAGAGGAGACAACCCTGTTGGTATTCAAGTGCCACGTGATCAGGGACTTTATAGGTTAATACCAGTATTTCAGATTGTATCCAGAAACAGATTGGTAATCAAGTCTGCAGAACTGATTTTACCATGTTCTGAAACCAATTGTGGTTTTCTTAAGGGCAGACCCATGTAAACCATATTGCAGTGATGAAGTTGGGTGGCAATGAGGACATGAGTTACTCTACCCAGGTCTTTTTGTCCCGGTACAGCCACAATTGGTGCACAAACTCGTTGGTTATAGATCCCTCTGACCATAGTTTCCACCTGCTGGTGGAACTGTGAGTTCAAAGATCCTCCCAAGTTGCAGACCTGCTCTTTTATAGATCATGCCTATCCGTCAAGGAACAACCTGCCATTCCCATATCTTTCATCTGCTATCATCCACTTGTTTTTGACATCTTTTTCTTCCTTAAGGCTGCCCACCCCCTCAACAAAATGAAGCTGAATCCTTCTGAGGTCCCAGTCTAATGATCTTGAGCCCAAGTTTTAAAATAAAAAGGAAACTAACTACCCACAACACACATCTCTCAGCATTTTCAAATTATATGACTGCTTCTGTGTCAAAAGTAGAGTCTCCCTGCTTTTCCAATATCAAATAACCACAAGAAGAAATCAATGGTAAAGAAACTGGAGTATTCCAGATGTTGATGAATTACAGTTATCAGCAACCCTCCTAACATGGCCAATGGTAGTTTAACAGCATATGGAAAGTCTCACATTTTCTACTCCTTCACCTTTGGAGTGTGTGTTTGTATGTGCGCACATGCAAGGTGAGATCTATCAGATACTTCCCTAGAGAGGCCAGGCCAAAGAAAGAAATTGGTTCTTGGTCTGTTTTAATCCCCCCTATCATATTAGTACAAAAGTGGATGCCTTGCCTAAAGAAAAAAGTTTTCTGAAAACCAAACATGCCACTGACTGGAAGCAACCACCAGATCTACTTAAAGATTTCAAGGTAACTGTTGGATTTTTAATTATTTCTGTCCCAGAAATGAGATTTTGCACGTTGCAAATGCTTGTGCATCCTGTTGGAAAAATTGTTTCTTGCCCAGAGAAAACGAGCAATTGTATCTCTTGAATACATACAGTACACTTCAAGGAAACATCGGTCCATTGCCGCTTTTAGGAAAGAAGGGCTTCATGCCCAATGACTGTGCCTCTGCTGCACAAAATGATCGTAGCACAAAGATACTAATGTGATTGTGGTGCAATGTTGCCATGATAAGATTTTATAGAGCACAATTGTTGGAATAATAAAACTGGTGACTGATCTGGTGGCACCCCAAAAAGCAGCCACTTGCAAAGTTATTGCTTTCCCTCTCAGTTGTAGTGAAATTTACTTTGTGGGAGTAAAGAAGTGCATGTTTTTGAAACACAAAATTCTTTTTAGTACTTTGAAATGCTTATTCAGAATAAATCCTCTGCAAAAATTAGAAAAATTGAACGATTTTACTTAGATATTTTGGTTGTGAAGAAAAATCTCCTCCCCAGATTGGTGTAATTTCATTGAATTATTACAAATAATTTTTAGTACAAATAATAGATAATCATGTGCACTAGCATCTAGTATTTGTAAAGTGTATGCTGCTATCTTCCAGAGATGTTGAATTATAATTTCCATTGTCCTACTAAGCAAAGTGTTTTCAAATTTATAATGTAAAATATAGGGCATGAGATTAAGGGAACTAGCATTAGGCTAGTTACTCAAAATGCAATTTGTTACATCAGATTACCATGTGTGCTTTATGGCACAGCCTTCACTGAAACCTTTAAAGATATGGAGTAAAAGGCAAAACCAGCAATGGTAGTATTAGCATATATTATCATTTTAGAATAGGGCTGAGTTATACTTTATCTCAAACAAATTCAATACCTGAATATTAGTTTTTCCAATAAAGTTTACAGTACCAATAAAGGAGAATGCTTATAGCTCAGGGTTGAAATAAGGGGTCCTTGGTGCTTTCTGAGTTTGGTTGTTTTCTTGCAAATGTTTCATTACCCAATCTAGGTACACTACCGGTATCAGTGCTAGTAATGAGTGGAGTTTACTCTCAGTTTATACCGGTAGTCTAGTGCAGGGGTTTTCAAATTTGGCCCTTTTATGACTTGTGGACTTCAACTCCCAGAATTCCTTAGCCAGCATGCCTGGCTGAGGGATTCTGGGATTTGAAGTCCACAAGTTATAAAAGGGCCAAGTTTGAAGACCCCTGTTCTAGTGGCTTGCCCTGGCAGTGTTGGTGGGGGTGGTCTTAGAGCAGGGGTTCTCAACCTTGGCAACTTTAAGACTTGTGGACTTCAACTCCCAGAATTCCTCAGCCAGCTTTGCTGGTTGAGGAATTCTGGGAGTTGAAGTCCACAAGTCTTAAAGTTGCCAAGGTTGAGAACCCCTGTCTTAGAGGTTCTTTTCATATGGCTACAATTGGCTTGTTTGGCAGTTCCTTGATTGGGGTATTGTTTACTTGATTGTTGGTCTGATGTTAATCTTGGAGTTAATCTATGCTCTTCTGGGTGCTGATTACTGGTGGGGAGCTATCATATAATATAACATAAACATTAGTCATATAATATCACATTAATTGAGAGCAACCCCACTCCTTACTAATGCTGATGATGTTACCTAGTTTGGGTAATGAAACGTCTGCAAGAAAACAACCAAGCTCAGAGAGCACCAAGGACCCCTCAAAGTTTATAGTTCAGGAAAGCAAATTGATGCCCGACAGGTGTTTCTATTAGTTCTAGCCAGCAAAATAGATGGGTGAGGATGACAGGAATGGTAGTCCAAGTTAATGTCCAAGTTACCAAAAGTCTTCTCCACCCTTTCATGCACATTGCTATGATACCCGTGAACCTAAGATATGCTTTCATCTCAGTAAAGACATACTTTGAGAGTTCGTGCAGCTTACATGGAATTTTATGTTAAATAATATCTATTCTTCTCTGAAAGTCAGTTTGGTGTGGTAGTTAAAGCATAAGGCTAGAAATTGGGAGACTGAGTTCTAGTCCTGCCTTAGGCACGAAGCTAGGTGACCTTAGGCCAGTCACTTTCTCTCAGCCTTAGGAAAGAGGCAGTGGCAAACTACTTCTGAAAAATCTTGCCAAGAAAACCACAGGGGTTTGTTCAGGCAATCTCTGAGAATCAGACACAATTAAATGGAAGTAAAAAACCTGTAATTATAAAGTAAACATACACAAATATAGAGCATAAATATATAACAATTGGTAGGATTAGGATTCATATATCTTATGCACATCTATCTATCCACACTCATACAGATGCATTCACAAGCCTACACTTTTATACTAAGTACTATCATTGAGATAGTATCACATATTGCTTTGATAGCTATAGCAATAGCACTTAGATTTATATACCCACCACAGCACTCTCTGGGTGGTTTACAATATCAGCATATTGCCCCCAACAATCTGGGTCTGCATTTTATCAACCTCAGAAGGGTGGATGGCTGAGTCAAACTTGATTCCCCCCCCCCCACACACACACACTGATCAAATTCCAGGCTGTGGGCAGTTAGTACTGCATTCTAACCACTGTGCTACCAGGTCTCTGATATTCACCAGATTATGTTGCAGACTGAAGAAGTCATATGAGTGCACCTTATGGGTGGTATGTCTTCTTCAGTCTCAGTCCTCTACCAGAGACCTGGGAGCCTGAGGGTTCTGTGCAGTAGCTTAGTTGTTCTTGGCACTGCACTTTTCTGGATAGCAAACTCTGATGCCATTCCTGGGATCTGTTGAAACCACTCTCCCAGCTTAGGGGTCACAGCCCTTGAGATCTCCTACCACCAATCGGATCATTTTGGCCTTTACTTTCCACAGTAAAGTAAAGGCCTCTCCTCTCCAGTACTTTTTCCTGATATTGCTGTCACTTGATACTCCTACATTTATCACCACCACTGTCTTCTACCATAATGTCTGGTCGATTGGTCAATACCTGCCTGTTCTATCTGGATCGAGCTTTCTTATTCTCCAGAACCTCTTATGGACTCTCTGATTTAGACTTGGGAGGATCTAGCCCATATTCTGTACAGATGTTCCTGTACCTAATGCCAGCTACTTGATTGTGCCATTCAATATATGCTGTTCCTGCCTGCATATTACACCCTGCTACAAGGTATTAGATCTGCCTTTGTGGCCTCTCTGCATAGCCTGCACCTCGGGTCCTGACTCCTGTAGTAGATCTCTGTCTCAGTGCTGTCCTTTAGTCTAGCCCTTTCCAGCCACTGGAAGGATTTCCCAATGTCTGAATTTTTTAATGTACCAGTAGGTTTGATAGTTTTATACATTCATAGATTTATATTTACAGACAACATAGATAATTGTCATATTCAAATATTCAGTTGTCAATATCACCCTGAAATACCTGAGATATTTTTTTTCTGGAACTCTGCATTCTTAGAAGAAATTTAGGACTCAACTTGCTTATATAAATTCCTTCACTGCACTCACAGCCACTTAACTGACATGAAGAGCAACTTCTGAGAGAGAGAGAGAAAGAGGGACGGAGGGAGGGAGAGGTGTGTACATAATACAGACATAAACCACTGGGTTTTTTTTTTTGTTTTGTTTTGTCCTCACTTTGTAAAGGATTGGCAGCTGCCCTAACCCAGTCTTGTCTGTTCTGTCCACCTCCCCAGTGTTTTCATAACAGACTTCTATATTCCTAACTT
The DNA here is from genome assembly GCA_034064705.1 of Bothrops alternatus. NCBI lineage: Eukaryota > Metazoa > Chordata > Lepidosauria > Squamata > Viperidae > Bothrops > Bothrops alternatus. Next base: position 32,343,024 of record JARGCV010000009.1, read on the forward strand.
TACTTTCTCCTGCCTTGCTAGGTTCAACTCTGACTGGGTTGGAGATATTCTGAATGATTAAGGAGACTCTCAGAGGGATAATACCTGGTGTTACCCAAGAAAAGCCATATTGCAACTATCATATTTTCTTTTCCTGCAAGGATTATTAGTAGTAAAGGGGAAAAAAGATGGAAGAAGCAGAATGTTTCAGATTTACAAGTGAAAGATAGGACTTTTGAATCTTCTATAAAATTCTGCAAATAAGAATTGTATAGTAAAAGTTCAGATAGGCACACACACACACCCCTAAACTATTGTATGTGCAGGTTCCCTAGGTAAGGGCCATAGACTGAGCTTCCTTCATGTTTGAAATGCACTGGCAATTGACCAGTAGGGTTCTCATCTACTATATGGAACTTGTACTTTTTAAAAAATGATTACTATTCATGAAAAGATCAGTGTCTTTGCAAAGCAAAGCAAAATCAGTCCAGTATAATACTGCAACTATGCAAGATCCTTTTGATATGTGGTGTATTCCTCAAGCTGCTGCTGCAGTATAATTCAAAGCAAAAGACATACTTGCTTTTAGCATTCTCCCCCCCCCCCATTTATTCTCTTACCTGAAACTGGACCTGCTGGTGGATTTGCCCTTTTTAGAGCAAGTATTATCACAGTGAAGAACAGGCTCTATTCTTAATGGTCCATCAATGGAAACTAGAGGAAGCTATATCATTAACTCTTTAAATCCTAACTTACTTAAAGGGCCTCCCAATCAGTTCTGTTGTGGACCCTGCTGACCTAGTTGGTTTCACTCAGTGTGAGGGGAGAATTAATCCCTTCCTTGTCAGAAATGGATTGAGAGGATGACGGATGTCTGTATCATCCTTCTGCCAGAACTTTGTCCTTGTGCAGCCAGCTTAGTAAGTCTTCTCCTAGGGAAAAACTCAGAGGGCCCCCAATGGCCTTGCCCCGACCTGCCCAGAGACGCTGGCTGGTTTGTGATAGTGTGATGGGCTGTTTGTGTGTGTGATTTATTTAAAACGAATTTCATGTTGCGTCTCCGAGGAAGGGTTTAAAGGGATCAGTGGGGTTCTTTAAGATAAGGCAGAGCAGACAAAAATCTGAAAATGAGCAAGTAGCCTCTGAGTCCGGAAGCCTGGTGTCATTTCCCCCTTGTCTGGTGGTGCTTTTCTTTATGCAAATAGCTGAAAGCAGCTGCTCTCTTGGGAATGACTCATTTCCTGCTCTTGTGTCACATTCTGGTCAAGCCAGTTTGGCAAAATCTCTCCTTTCCCTCTTGGTTCCACTCCCCTTTGGCTAAGCAGGGATGTACATTTGTTTAGTCCCTGACAGGATCAGGCAGGACTCTCAGGAAATGGCTCAAAACTCCCAGCCTGAAACCGGAGAACAGTGTGTTTAGATGTGTGTGTGTGTGTGTGTGTGTACACAAGTGTACTTTTTTCTGGAAAAGTGTATGTGTTAAAACACACACACACACACACTCCCCCCCCCAGAAAAAAATTTCTCCATTTTGGGAGGGCCTCCGAAGTGCAATTTGCATTGGAAATATATTTCTACATCTAAAAATAAAACATGGGTAAAGAAAAGGAAAAGCAACTTGCTTTCTATATTTAAACTTTGAAGTCAACCTTATAGATTGTGCGTGCTAACTGTAGTGGTTCTTACGTTATTATTTTAAAGCAGAGTTTAGAGAGCAATGTTCAAAAGGCAGAGATTATGGGATCATGAGAAATTTGGTTTTTGATGCCATCTGATTCTAAGTAGCTTCAGGAATTGAGTGTAGAGTTGAAGATAATAATATGATAATCACTAACACATTTTTCATCTCTCAAGATGATTTTACAATTAAAGCCAGGTGTATGTAAAGCTACACTTGTTTTCTTTAGAGGAATTGACTAGAGTTGATAACTTAATTCCTTTTGATATAAGTGTACCTAATATGAAGAATAGAAAGGTGTAGCATCAGCAGAAAAAAAATGATTGCATCAAGATATAAGGGCTACCAAATCTGCAAACATCAGGACAACCACATGATGATAACAGAGATATAAGAAAATATATAGGTTACATATTGTACATAATGTAACATAATATTACATAATATTCTGATAGCTTTATTCGCTGGATGCATCCATACAAAGTCATCTGGAATTGTACAAACCAAATCTAGTAGCACTGCAGAAGATATTTTGCTTGCATTTAATTTTCTTAAGGAGAAATTAGCAGCATTTCTAATATTGCAGAATCATCATTGTGCCTGTAGCTCCTAGTTCCTTATCCACAATCCCCCCCCCACTGTAATACACACATATTACTCAGTATAGTACTGGAGAGTTCATTATTTAGTTAATGCTAATATTCCTGTGGCACTTCCTTCCTTCTTCCCTAGACCATTATAATTATAAAATCTTGCCTGTTGAAGAGTTCTAGGGTTCTGTATCATTTTGATCAGATCCTTCCTAGGGCTGAGAGTGATTGGCCTAAGGTCATCCAGCTGGCTTTCTGCTTCAGGTGGGACTAAAACTCAGTTTTCTGGTTTCTAGCCTGATGCCTTAACCACTACACCAATCTAGTTCTCATTTTCAAATGTTCAAAACTTGTAAGACAGCTGATGAGAATAAAAGAAATTCCCTTTTTGCTTTTGAAACTGGGAAGATAGAAAATTGGATAGGCGTTGACCTGCAATTCTTTGATCCAAGCAGGTTGGGTAAAGATGATGGTGTGTGCTTAAGTAGCATTATGGTTCTCCTTTACTGTTTATCAATTCCCTGAATGAACTGCGACAGAAAATGGCAAGGGACCAAAACTGTTTATGGGTTTCCAGGCTGACATTGGGTGCAAAAGATAAAATGGTCAAGAATCAGCCTTATAAGGATCCCCAAGGGAAAACAGCTTTGCAGTAATCAATCCATAAGCTGTGGGAACCAGGCCTAAGGGGGGAAGGAACATGTGCTAACAGGCAAACAAAAATTCCCTGCAATGTGGTGTCAATTGTGACATAACTTGGCAAGAAGAGTAAACTAGTTAATATGAGCATCTCTGCTATGCTGCTTTTTGTCTATGTGTGTCTGCCTGGTAAGGCTACATTTCATTTGAAATAGTGCTTCAGCGGGTCCATCTTTCCCATGTTCACACTTCAAGATTAAAGGAGTGAGGTAGTTTAGTTTGTAGAATGACCTTAGCACCGTCCTACATAGTCAGTTGTTTAGGATAAGCCCACAGGAAATTGCTGTGACTTATTCTGAATAAATGTATAGAGGACAGCAGTATTAGTGAGCCTGTAAATGTTTTCCAGTTATATAGTTAGACCTCCCAACGTTAAAGATGCTGTATGGATTATTTGGGGAACAATTCAAATGCATGTAAGTGACACAGTAAAGTGCAATCAAGATACTCCAAGGGCTCTTCTCCCATCTGTGAGCCAGAAGAAAAGTATGCCAATTCAATTTTGCTGTCCCCATTGTCAATCCTAATTGTCTGTGCTCTGGCTTATGGCCATAGCATGGTGTCCTTGTTTTCCAGGCAGGGAAGGCTATAATTTCCAGTCCCAGCACTGCATCTATCAGCATTCACTTCCTCAGTTCTCCTGCCACCTCTCCCCAACCTGGGGATTAATGTATGTATACATCTACTGGGGCTTTGAAAGAGCCACCTCTCATCGCCTCTGCTTTTTCCAGCCCTGGCAGCTGATCCTAGGCTGGGAGAATGACCGATGAAAAAGAGATGGGGATATCTTTATCCACCAGATATACGGTAGTAGGTAAAGGAAAACCTGCTTTGAAAAATGAAAAAAAGCAGAATGATTCTACAAGAAAGTACCCACAAACTAGACAATTTAGACACGCTCCCACTAGTCCAAACTAGCCAGTAATCCCAGAAGATCTACCCGCTAAGGCCACCTAAACACCACTGAGAGAATGGCTGGTGAAACCCATTAGATTTTGTCTACAATGAAACTGCTATGATGTGTGGTCTGCTAAAAGTGGAACAGCTAAAGATAACTTAGGTGTAGTTTAGAGCTAAGGCAACAACAGGAAGACACAGCAGAAAAAAAGAGGTTCTGCGATCAAACACAAACGGGAAAGACCTTCAAACATACATACATACATAAATATATACATACATCACACAAAACAGTTTACAGTTGTATCTTTGGTTTTGGCCAATACAACCTAGAAATATACTGTGCCACTGAATAATGATTTTAATTCTTGAAAGGGAGATGTTAATTTAATGAAGATATTAGTTATTCACAATCAATGGATATTAGGTGAATGACAGATACTAATTCTATAAGACAATAGGAAATAAGGGACTTGGACCACACCTACTAATAAGTCTTGAACCAAATATTACCAATGTCACATTTTGATTGTTGGTCATTTTTCAAAATCTCGTTTCCAAAATCAGAGATGAGATGCATTGCAAGTATTAACACTGTTACTGAAGATGAAAGGTGTAATATATAAACGTGACAGCTATTTTTTTCATCCCTGGTAAGAGCTCGCCTTTGTGACTTTTAATAAAAACATGCACATTCACACAATGAATACTATGGTACCCTAGAGAAATGGAAAAAAAATGACCCAATCTTCCTTGGTGATTCTAAAGTTGTCACATCTTTTTCTTCCTTCAAATCTGATATCCCAAAGTTTTGCAACTCCCCATCAAACAAGATTGTTTAGGTTTCAACATCTCTTCAGGATAGGGTGCTAGAGGGTTGAGCAAAATACCTCATAGGCACCACAATACACACACGCGCCTAATGAAGTACTGAGAACAGGCACCCTATTTGCTTCTATTTGTAACTCAGACAGAATTCATCACTGAAATACTCCCCTCCCCATGTAGTAGATTGGCTGTTGCAGCTGTTTTTGCAATGTTCATTGTTGGGAGCCTTGAAAGATTTCATGGCAGCCATTTTAGATTCAGAAGGGGGAGTAATACCTAAAAAAAGGAGAGGCCAAGTGGGTGTACTCAATGTCAGTGAGGCTGGGAAGATTGTGATTGCAAGTAGCAGAGGTACACGAGAAGGTATTATAGGGAAGAAAGAGAGAAAATTTGGTTCTCACACCACTTCCTGCTCCCCAGCCGCAATCCAAGGCTTTTGGTGCCGGATCACTGAAAGCCTAGGTCTGACTAGTTTTGCTGAAAGTCAGGCCTGTTCATAATAAGACCTGCTCCATGTTTAGCACTGGAGGAGCATATAGCCCTGGTGTGAATCCTGAATGGGCAAAAGGAAATATGTCAGTCAGATTGTAGATGCTACATCAGCCCTGACTCCAGGGTAGGGAAGGAGGGTGACTTTGATATTCTATGCTTTGGCAACAGGAAGAGCTTCACCTTAGAACAATTAATATGTAATCTGAAGAGGGAGGATGTTCACAATCATGGACAGATCATTATTAAGTTGCATTGAAGTTATGTTAGCCACCAAACTTTGTAGGAGGGAATAAACCCATTAAGCTGGTTTTTCCTGGGCAACTTATAGATTCTTTTGGATTCCAAAAGATTCTTGGGAACTTTCCCAATGAGTTAATGAGCAGCACTGTGGGTGTCTGATTGACGTCTGGAATACAAAAGTCACTAAGACATTTGATAAGATTATTCCTGAGTGCTTTTCTTGGGCATATAGCCTTGGTTTACTAAGCTGCTCTGGGAACTTAAGTGCAAAATGAGACTTAATGCATTACAGTAATGCTAATGCAAAAGGGGTTAGTGGAAAATGAAAAGTGACAAAGACTGGGTATGGGTACAAGTCCATGTTTACCAATACACCATGATGGTAAAAGGGACAAAACATCAATACGTCTCTGCATATATTGCATCTATAGTGTGCAGATGATAGTGTTGTTTAGAGTGATCCATTTCTTTTTGGATCCTGGGAGAACAAAAAATTCTTCTGATCTTTGAGTTCTTGGCTAGAGATTTTGAGAATAAAATTACTTGTAATCATCTTGAACTGGATGCTGCACAGAAAGAGTTGTGCAAGACAACAGAAGTAACATTTTGCAAGACCAATGGGAATTATTTTGAGCTCGTGATACTTGACGAAGTTAACAGTATTCTCAGTGACATGAATTTTGTCACTATAAATTAGAAATCTGTTCCTTTTGGATAATATGGGTAGCTAAAGAAAGCATGATGGCATGGATACAGATTCTGGCCAATACATATTTAAGAGAGGAGGTAATACCACTGTTGCTGAAGAGCCTCAGAACAATTTTTTTGTGGGATCTGTATTGATTGCAAGTAGACGTCCAAATCCAATTTAGGATACTGGTGAATATTTATAAAGCCCTCTATGACTTGCTTCTTTTCTTGTTACCTTTGGAATAATCTTATTTTATGTATTTTATTTATGTTATTACCCCCTACCCTGGTATGCCCTTTATCCACTGTGAATTTGTTATCTATGCCTTTGAGTGAATCTTATATAGCTTGTGACTTTTGGATTCAATATTGACTGGAATAGAGACTGAAGGTTTTCTATTGATATGCATGTCTATGAACCTCTTCAGAAATAGTGTAAGATTCAAACGTAGCACTTCAATATCACTTTCTTCTGTCACTGATGGTCCCCTACCTTTGTATATGAAGGCTCCCCAACTTGGAGGTAATATTGAGAGTCCAAACTATCCACACACACACACACACACCTATACACACTCTATAAAGCCATCTACTTTGTAAGCATATTTTCTTTTTCCCATTTTAAATCTCTTTCCAATCAGCTTCACTGGATGTTCCTTGGACCTGATATTTTACATGAGGGAGAAAAAAGTTATTTGTCTTATTAAAGAGAAGGTCTGCTTTCTCATCTATATTTTGTGAACCTCACAAGGGGAGAGAACTTTTTTCACTCACTTGATGACTGGACTAGATGGATAGACTCACTTTTAGCAAGGCATTCCTTAATCTATCTCCATGGTGTGTCATTTATGGCTTTAAAGGTAATGACCAATTAGTACAGCCCTATGGAGAGCACATTATATGTGTACACCATAGAGCACATCCTGGAGGTTACCAGTGGATTCATCACTGCCTTTAAGTCATTATTATCAAGGAATGGGCATAGCTGACATAACATTCAAGGCTGACAGAAGCTCGTTGGCCACACAGGGAACCAGGGAAAGGCCTGATCCATCATTTCTCCCAAACTGCATACCTGCTCTTTTTGGGGAAAATATGATTCCCTCAAGAACAGGCCTAAATTATTATCTTTCATGATAAGTGCTTCTATCTTATCATGATTTGGTTTTAAATATTTTCCCTCATCCAATCTATTTATTGTTCATAGGACAAATATTCAAAGATGCCATACAATTATTTGATGGAGATGAATTTGAATATCATCAGCATAATAACACATGGTCCAAATGTCCTCATGATCACTCCCAGAGTTTGGGTATGTTAGGGACATTAGGGACAAAATGGAGCTTGAGCAACTCCATATACCTGCTTTCACTTTGTGGAACAATAGTTCCCATGAAACACCAAGTGGAAGAAAGGAAATACTGCAAAGAAATGTCCTCAGTTGCAAACTTCACCTGGCAGACCAGGATATGATGTTCTTATCAAAAGTCACTGAGAGATTTAGGAGAACTCAGTCTTCATCTACAGAACAAGCTGACTAAGACCATCTTAAGCTTTGTAGGCTACTCTTAAACCACTTTGAAATGGATCTAGAATGGAGATCAAGTCAATTTCTGAGTCCCACAACAATTCTTTGTAGATTTTGAATATTACAGATCTACACAATAATAAAAACAAATATTGGTGTTCTGGTTTATGGAACACTCTGCCAGTTCTGTGACTACAATGAAATGGTTCGGTTTCATAGAAAAAAAAATTAGTACACTTATATTTAATGGTATATTGTTTATTTTCTTAATTTTTGACTCATAAGAGACTTTTCTGTATATGAAAAGTCTTCAAGGTTGCCTCCTTTTGGTTTCTGGTCAGGTGGGAACCCTCAACATCACAGGCAATCTATATTTGTAGTCATCCGATGAAACCGATTGAGTTTAATGCTATATAACGATAATTTTAGGTGCAAAACAGTGTCCAACTTAGCTCAAAACCGGACGGATTGTCTTTTTTTTGGCAAAAGAACATATTGACTGCATCAGATGTCATCTTTGGCAAAAAAACCCCTAATGTCCATGTGCATTGAATCTGCAGATTCTCATCTATGTGAGATGCTCAGAGTTGTAAGAGATTTAACATCTGTTCCTTCTTTTTATTTCTTGTCTCTTATAGTTACTTAACAAGCCACTTCTAACATTGGCCCTGATCCTTACATTTTCTAAAACATCTATGTGTCTTTTCTAAAAATGCCTCTCAGTGGCTAAGAAAGCCAGCATGGTAGTTTATCCTAAATTATGGAAGTTCACTAGATGACATTAGGCTAGTAACCGTCTCTCAACCCACTTACTCAAAAGAGTTGTTAGTGTGAGAAAAACACAGGAAGAAGTAAATGTATGCTTTTTTAAGTTCTTGGAGGAAAGGCAGGATATAAATATAACAAATCTAAATAAATAACCTCTCCATCTGCTATGAAACCTCTGCTTTATCCATATATTAATACCCCTGAGCTATGCTTGCCCTGTTGGCCTTGCATGTACAATAAGCAGCATTTCTGAGGGCATACATCTACAGGTTAGCTACTTACAAATATATCTACAAGGACAAGTTCACAGCTTTAATATGGCAAAAATGCTGCTGCTCAAAATGTTTCTGGAGAAGCCAAGACTCAAGTTAATATAGAATCCAGCTTTCTCATCTCCACCCTGACCTTGTCTCTACAGGTGCAACAAAGCACATTTCCCCAGACTTCTGCAAGAGTACATTCCATAGTTGGGAGGGAGGCCCTGTGGCAGAACAGTCTATGGCAACTTCCTTGTCATTCACAAGACCAAATAATGGAAGCCTATGTAACCTATAAAACAAAAGGAAGCAGTGAATCCTTTGCCAGAACTATTTGGGTGTCCTCTGACCAGGTATTCTGGGCAGAAAAAAACTATTTAGAAAAACAATTTAACCAAGAATCACTCCAGCTGTAGGCTACAGAAGCGGTCATCCAAACTATCCTCTTCAAATATATAAATTATTAATGTACTTGTCTACAATTGGTTAATTGCTTCATGGATACTATTTAAATTCTCATTTAAAATGGAATGTATTGTTGATATTAAGTATTTATTAGTTGACTTTCCTTGTAAGCTGACTTTGGCACATTAAATTTTGTTAATGAATATATATTGGGTGGAGGTGTGTTCTGATTGGTTAGGGGTTTGGCTGTGCTCTGATTGGCTGGGGGAGTGTTCTGTTTGGGTGGGGGCTTTGTTGTGCTCAGGTTAGTCTGATTTACAAGGGGATTAGAGATGGTGAACTGCATAGCTGTTTGGCTTCGCGTTCGTGGTCGTGCCTCATCTTCATGGTGGGTGTCAGTTTGTTTCGTGTATGGATTGGAGGGGTTTAAGGTGGCTAATGATGCAGCTGTGGTCTGGCTTCTGGTTTGTGGTCGTGCCTCCTCATCAGTGTGGGTTTGGGTTTGCTTTTTGCCTGGATGTGTGGTGGTGACATCTTGTGTGGTTTTTGTGAGTGTAGGTCTGGTGTCATTCCCTGTACTATGGACTCGTCTGTCAATAAGGGCAGGTTTCCAAATGGCTGGTAGGCGGGAGGCATCATCTCGTTTGTTCATGCTGTGAGGGCGTTTTTCTATCTCGATGGCTTCTCTGATTATTCTGTTATTAAAGTGTTCAGTTTTGGCAATAGTTCTGGTCTTTTTGAAATCAATTTTATGTCCTGTGGCTTTAAGGTGTTGGACCAGGGAAGAAGTTGGTTCTTCTTTTTTGACTGAGTTTTTGTGTTCTTCAATGCGTGCACTTATTCTTCTGTTGGTTTGTCCAATGTATGTGGTGGAGCAAGCAGTACATGGGATTTCATATACTCCTTGATTTTCTAACTCAATTTTGTCTTTAGGGTTTCTTAGGATGGTGGATATTTTTCTGTTTGTGCAGAATGCTGTCGTAATGTTATGTTTGTGCAAGATTTTGCTGATCCTGTCTGTGGTGCCTTTTATGTATGGGAGGAGGGCTTTGCCATTTTCTTGTTCTCTGTCTTGTATTTTAGTGGGAGTTTCTTTTTGGATTAAGTTGGAAATCTTATTTCTTGGGAATCCGTTGGATGTTAGTACATTAGTGAGAGTGTGTAGTTCGGTTTTTAGGTGTTGTTCGTCAGCTAGGCATTTGGTTCTGGAGATGAGTGTCTTGGCTACGGAGTTGATCTGTGCTGGGTGGTGGCGTGAGAGTGCGTGCAGATAGCAGTTTGTGTGTGTTTTCTTCTGGTAGATGGTGTGTCCTAGGGAGCCATTGGATTTCTTGTAGACTAAGACATCCAGGAAGGGAAGTTGCTTATTGCTTCAGATTTCTTATCATTGTGTTGCAAACTCTAAAATTTTAGAGATAAAAATGTTATGCTTAAAACCATCTTGCACATGATGTGTCTATATGTGTCTCTTCAGCTGTTAACGGCTCATAAATAGGAAAAATATCTCTGAGTAATTGTATTATACATCCATTTTCTTAGATCTGAACTGACAAAAAGAAACATTTTAGGAAACCAGGCTACATTTCCATTCCTCAGTGACACAAATCTAACAGCTTTGCAGTCTTCTCCAGTCTGCTATACTCCAGATCTTTTCTAGTTTTTATTATTCCCAGCCAATAGGAGATAGCAATATATACCGGTAGTATGTTGTGCATGCGATTTGAGGGGAAACCAAGCAAGGTGCAGGTTCACTTCCTCTTCAGGTAAAAGCATATTCATTTTTGCCACCATAATCAAAAGTCCTTTTTCTTATGTGCATGCCTCCACATTGCAAACACTGCTTAAAACTCTTTACACAATAGCACTTTCAAAAATTCTAATAACAACAGTTTAAAGTGTTTTTATAAGTAATCATATTGTATACTGTAGCCTTTTATACCTATTGGAACAATTGATCACCATCCAAGCTGTATTATTTAATGAACCTATCAGTCTCTCCACTTTTATTTTGGAGGTTCCTCTGAAACAGGAAAGGCTAAGCATAACTGGAATGGCAGACTGGGTATCAAAAGGACACCACTTAGCACATTCACTTCTGCATTATTTCTGGTGTTTCTGAATTGGGGAGAAGAAGATAGATGTTCAGGTATCCTTGTCTTCAAAGGAAATGTATGTAGGCAAAGATATTAGCCTTCCCCAACTTCATGCCATCCTGACTCCAACTCCATAAATTCCCCCAAAATAGAGACAGGGCTTTAAATTCTGAAAGTCCTGACAGAGTCAGTCTGGAGTCAAAGTTTAATCAAATAATTAAATACATCTTGGAAAAAGTTTGGAGTTTGAAGAAAGGTGGTATATAGCTTAGACTTTCCCATCTGATACTCTTAGTCATGTTAACTAGTTGGTTGGAGAAAGCTGAGAAAGCAATAAGACATTAGCAGCTCACATATCTGGAGGGTACCAACCTAAGAAACACTAGTTCAAGTAAGCAAAACTGTTTATGTTCACACAGCATATCTAACCATTAATTCTTAATTAATCTACCATTACTAGGTTCATGATTCATTTAATCATAAGCTACCATGGGCAGATGATTGTAGAACCCCCAAAGCTAAAATTTAATTGGCAAGTGTGATTCAGTGTAAAGCTTCAGGGAAAACTGATGCTTTATCTGAGTACCCGTATTGCTAGCACCAAGAATCAAGAAAAGATTATGTAATGTTGTCATTGGCAACTTCTGGCATCACTTCAAGAACATGGAAGATTTTTTCTTTCTTTGCAGCTCTTAAAACTGCAGGATCTCACTCACAATCTCAAGATGGCAATTCCATGTAACCTCTGGCTTAGGCATTCTTCAGGCTGATTGCTTTGCATTCTCTCAATGATACTATCAAACCTCTCCTTTTAACAACTTTTATAAGGATCAAGTAAATTGTTCTTTGCTGGGTTCTTAAAAGGCAAAGGAAGAGTTTTTTATAACAGCTATAGTTGCTTTTTAGATTCTGTTGAAGTGTATGTTCTGAGATGCAAACTTACTTTCCTCTCCAACTCAAAAGCCTGCTAAGCACAGAAGTGTTGCTACGGTATAAACAATGTTCATTGTAATTTTTAGATCTATCAGTCTTGCTGAAATGTAAGTCTTAGAAACTGAGCAGAGAGAGAAGGGGAGGAAAGCTCACACATTTATTTTATGCGAAGATATTTTCATATTTTCAGAGGAACTTCAATTGGGTTGCTTGTCAATCCAGCATTGTTTACTATTTATATGTTAAGGCAAAGTTGTGGTAAAAACCAAAATGAAGTATAAAAATAAATAAAACCCTACAAACACATATCTAGAATGTCAATTGTAAAATTGTTTTAAAGGCATACTAAACCTCCCCAGTTGCTATTAAAGCTGTACTTAGAATGTCAAAATACAGTTGTATTTTTCATTCGTTATTTCCCTTTTACTATAGCTCTGTTTGCACATAGGAAAACATACCCACTCTACCCAATGTTATTCTTGATTACAAGATTCTGATACAGCGATCTATAATTTTAAAATTTATTTTAAAAATTAAAAACAGCAAGAAGTAACAGCCTTCTAGCTGTCTTTGTGATGACTGCAACTTTATCAAGTCAAACAGTTCCCGTTAAACTGAAATATCTGTGATCATGTGCTATCAACCAACAAGGGCATTTCACCAAGGCCACTGACTGTCAAGATCAGTCACTTGGGCAAACACATCAACAGACAGCATCATAATTGACTTGGGATAAGAATCCAGGTCATTATGCTTAAAACCATTCTATTCCAATGAGACTAGCTGGAAAAAAAATAGAAAAAGAGATCTAACACAGGGGTTCTCAACCTTGGCAGCTTTAAGACTTGTGGACTTCAACTCCCAGAATTCCTCAGCCAGCTTTGCTGGCTGAGGAATTCTGGGAGTTGAAGTCCACAAGTCTTAAAGTTGCCAAGGTTGAGAACCCCTGATCTAACATCTGGAGTAGAAAAGCTAATCTATTACCCAGTGATTTTTTAAAAAGCAACCCTATTTTTAATGTTGCATCATGGCTACTTGCAACATGGGTACCCAGGAGCAGAAAATAATTGTCATCATGATCTAAGATTATTCAAATATCTTCTCCAGACTTTCATATTTGCATGGCTTATTGAATTTTAGCAAGACTATAATTCTTATGCTAAAAGCTACTTAAACAGGGTTTGTACTTCCCTTATCCTACTCCTATTGAACACTTCAACAATGCCATGTTTGGGATAATTACTAAAAATATTCTGTTCTTGACCAATCACTATACTAAAGAATTTCCATCATTCCCCTCACCCCAGAAAAAGTGGGGGGGGGGAACCTTTCTTCTTCTGACACATGATTGACTGCTTGAGAATTTGGGGCTGACTTTTTTTAATTGGCTAAATTCCCCAAGAAAAGGAGGGAGGCCCTTCTTTTCTTTTTTTTATAAATTTTTTTATTATTAGATATCCATTTGTACATGCAAACAAAGAAAAAATTCAAGTTAAAGCCATTCAGCTTAATACAATCATTTCAAATTTGTAGACCTTCTTCACTCCGTATATCAAAGTCCAACTATAAGCCAACTACATTTTATAAATTTTAAGTTTCACTTCTTTTCAAATCTATCCATTGTACTTCACACAAACAAGTCTTCTTTCTAAAGTTAATAATTATCATGTCTTTGCACCCCTCCCTTCAACGCGTACATTCCTAGTCTAGTTAATATACATCTTCCATTAATCACCCTCTCATGTCTTTTGCTCTTGCACTTAGTCCTTAAATCAGTCCATAATTCTTTGCCTTTAATTCCTTGCATAAAATATTAAGTTTCTCTTCATTTCAGACGAATTCTAGGTTTCTTCCTCTGCCAGGTGGCTTTCCATAGCACAGCTTCCCTTCCACGTAATAAGTCTCTCTTTATTGCTTGCAATGTCCCTTGGTTCCATATAAGCCATGCTCTATGGATTCTGTCAGTTTGCCAAGAGAAATTTTTAGCCTCCTCTCCTAGATATTTCCCCCATGCGTTTATAACAATTATTTTCAGGCTTCCAGTGGCTCCGCCGGCGTCGCTAGAGTCTCCCCTGTGAGGCTCCGTTCCCTGGGTTTGTAAAGCCGCAAAAAACAGCGCACATCAGTTGTTTTTTGTGGTGAAAAATCCCCTCTTCGGGCAAAGAAGAGGTGTAGAGCATCGGGAGCAGGGTTGAGCTTCTCTTAAATCCCTGGAAAAAGTTTTCAGGGATCAAGAGTGATAGCTCCCTAAGCTCCTGAAGACGCTCCTGCCCAGAGACGCTTCTGTCATCAGACAGAGAAAGACGCCGCGACCGCTTCTGCTTATAAAAACAGATCACAAGAGAGACTGTAAGCAGAGTGAGTGAATACAGGAGTTCTTATTGGATTGCAAGTATTTTTTTATTGTTTTTCTGGCTATATATTTCTAACTTCTACAATCAACATAATGCTTTCAAAATGGCGTATAGCTTTTACTGCTTTCACTGTTAAGGGAAAGTGTTTGAAAGTGAAAGTGAATTCTCCATTCTTTTCTCTCTCCTTGTTCTCGTAACCGAAGCTAGAGAGACGGCTGTAGGAATTGGATTAAAGCCAGAGTGATTGTTTTAAATTTAAAATGGAGTGGAATTTACATTCAAATGTTAAACCTATTTTGGATCGTATTGATGAATTTCATGAAGAAAGGCTTGCAATAGTGAAATAGATTAAAGCAATACTGAAAGAGACTATTACAGAAATATTAACCAGATTCTTTCTTCCAAATGAAACTGATTTACAACAGACTGCTGAACATTTTATAATACAATCTAAACAAGAAGAAGAACAAGAAAAAGAAGAAGACAGTACTGAGAATAAAGAGAATAAAGGGAAATGGATCTTGCTTGATAAACAGTTCATCTATGGAGTGGAGGAAGAGGATTTGTTTCAAGAAAGGAAGGGATGGCTATTCCTTTTAGATAAGCAGCAAGAAGAGGATTTAATTGAGAAAAAAGAGAAATTGATTAAGTTTAAGAAGCAATTTACTTATGGGGCTGAGGATCATGAAAAGCAAAGACAGAGATTTGAATTGTTACCTCAACAAAAGTTTATGGCTAAGAGTAACAGAGGACTAATGCAAAGGTTAAGACGGTTTATTTGGACTCAAATGATATTGCAAGAAAAGAAGAGAGACTTACTATTTGGAAGGGAGGCTTCGTTATGGAGGTTTACCTGGTTGGAAAAAAAACCTAGAATTCGACTGAAGGAATGAAATTTAAAATTGTATGCAAGGAACTATGGGTAATTTAAAATTATGGACTGATTTAAGGACTAAGATTATGAGTAAGATGTAAGAGAAGATGATTAATGGAAGATATAATTAAATTGATGAAGAATGTATTTGCTCTGAAATGATCTAGGTTTGACATTAGATTGATTGATTGACGGGATAGATAAGCATTATGTGATTTGATAAGGTTGAAGGAATGTAAGTTAGAAATGGAATAAATAGATTGTATTTGTTATGGAGGTTTATTTGACAGATGAGAAAGCCCAGAAGTCGATTGAAGAAGTGAAATTTAAAATTAAATGTAAGGAATTAAGGCTAATCTAAGATTATGGGCTGAATCAAAGACCAATTTTATAAGTAAGATGTAAGAGAGGATGTTTAATGGAAGATATATTAAATTGATTAAGAACATAATTTTTTTTTTGAATTGAGGGGTTTATTGATATTATTTGTTTATTTTTCTAAAAAGATGATTTTTTTTTATGTTTAATGGTTTGAAAGAGGTTGATTACTGGAAGATATATATAAAACTTGATGGTTTGGGTGATTTTATATAACCTCTCAATGGATTGAAGTGATTTAAGGTTTGACTTAGATTGATGGTTTAGATATGTAAATGAAAATTATTATTCTTAACAAGATGAGTTGTTTGTTTTGTTTAATGGATTGAATTGATTTAGAGATTGTATATAGTATATAGTTTAAAATTCTTGTTAGGATTATATAATAATTTTGTTTGATGTAGTGGGTTTTCTTTTGTTTTACCCTGTACTCACTCTGGGAAGTCGGGGGGGGGGAGGGTTAGGGAGGGTTTATAATTTTATATACGATGTTTTCTCAACTGTAATTGGGGTTGATGTAAGAATATGTAATTACTGTTATTAAGGGGTTGCTTGGGTGGCCTCTGGGCACCACATCTGATGGAAAGAGGAAGGAGGAGGGAAGGCTGATGTAAGTGGAAGTTGATAAGAAGGGGGAAGAGTAGGATGGAGATAGAGAAGGATGGAGGAAAGTAGAAAGAAAGTAGAAAGAAAGTTGGTATGAGTAGGGATAGGTGGGTGGAGTATAGAGAAGTAGAGAAGGAGGGAGGAAAGTAGGTAGTTAGTTGGTAAGTGAGGGGGGAAGGATAGGGTTAGGGGGATGTGGTGGTGGGGGTACCGAGCAGTAATATTAATTGTTTGGTATGATTATTTTCAGTTGAGTTATTAGTACTAGATGTATTGAAAAATGTACTTATGTTTTGTTTATGGATGATTGTTTATTTTAACACTATGATCTGATTTGAGTAGTTTCTTTTTTCTGTAAAAATTAAAAAAACCAATAAAATATATTTAAAAAAAACAATTATTTTCAAATCTTCTTGTCTCTCCACCTCTTCCATCTTTTCTTCAACTCCTTCCCAGACTCTCTTCGAATTTCTCCCAGTATCTTCTCTCATTTCCCCACTGTACGTTCCTCCGGTTTAGTCCAAGTCCTCAATAACTGCTTTGCTGTGATTTTCCACCATTTTCTCCATTTCTCCGTTTTGTTCCACTGCCTCCATCTTTCCCTCACATGTTTTTGCACACATGTCTATTATCATGTCCATCTTTCTCTTTATTTTTTCAATAATTGTTGATATGTCATATGTCATCTTTTAATTCCTTCATCGTCATCTCTGGGGAGCTGGGATACATCCTTAGGTTTATTCTGCAACGTTTTTAAGTTATGTGTCTCTGGTGCCCTCTAGAGGTCTCTTTCGCATTACAGTTTCTCTTCCTTAGGTTTATTTTGCACAGGTTTTAAGTTATGCCTCTCTGCTGCCCTCTAGAGGTCTCTTTTGCATTACAGTTTCTCTTCCGCCTTTCTCTTCCGGTGCCTATCCCTTTAAATTAAGAGCAGTCGCCATCTTGGGTGCCTTCTGTTCAACGTGAATGTATTTGATCCGAGGTAAAATATAAGAAATACTTGCTTTTTAAGCTCCTGGGTTCAGTCTGTCAATCTCTGTGCTTCTTCGAGATGTGTTCCTCGGGTGGTGGCTGGTCTCAGCGTCTTGATGCTGCACTGGGCTGGAGCGATTGTGAGCTTACAGGGAGTCTTCTTTCTTCCCCCCCCCGAGCGTTTTTTCGGGGGGCTTTCAGAAGATCTCAACCCTCACCCACAGCTCTTCGCCCCTACTCCTACCGAGGAGGGGTTTTTTCGCCGCGAAAAACAGCTGGTTTACGCTGCTTTGGCGGCTTTACAGGTCCCGTGTCGCAGAGCCTCTTAGCAAGGCTATTTCGACCCTGAGGCAGCCACGCCCCCTCGAGGGAGGCCCTTCTGAACTCTTAGCAGCAAGTTGGAAAAAAAGGGGTAAAAAAAATAAGAATTTTCTTTTTACTGTGTTCTTTTTCTTCCATACATCTAATCAGCAAAATCACTCCAGCATGCTGGCCAGACAGATGCTTCTTTTTATACCCTGTCCTAAATCAAAAATCTTTTCTTCACCAAACAAGCAAGTTCTTTTTTATTTTCTATATTCTCAATTTACATTGGGGCCTGTATCCTTACCACAGGTGTATGTTTGTGGTACATCTTACACTTTTTCTGCTTTGCAGGGGCAAGACGCAGCTCCAACATAACATCCTCAGTTTTATTTTTATTTTCAGTTTCACCATATATAGGAAAATTCTGTTAAAATAAATCACTTTTCAAAACTCCCTTCTCTACCTCTTTTTGAAGAAGCTCATTCTTTATCCTTCTCTCACAGAAAATATGAACTTGTTTAGAACTACACATAAATAGCAAGTTATTCCTTGATTGCATAGTATATTATTAACTTCAAATATTTTTAGTAGTTTATACTGAGCCATTGGCTAAGCAAGTCTGCCTTATGGACTTCCACAATATATAAGCTAGTTTAATAACCTATAGTATTCAAAGTCTTGGCAGAACTGACCCTTAGGAGACTAGTTCCTAATAAAGGGAGACAAAAGACAAGAATGTTCAGTAGTAAACCCTCCCATAGTTTCTGATAAGACTGATAAGCAAGGAGAGAAGCAACCTAGAACTAAGGAGAAACTTCCTGACAGTTAGAACAATTAACCAGTGGAACAACCTGCCTCCAGAAGCGGCGAATCCTCCAAAACTGGAAGTTTTTAAGAAGAGACTGGACAGCCATTTGTCCGAAATGGTATAGGGTTTCCTTTCCTTGGAATAGATGACCTCCAAGGTCCTTTCCTACTACTACTACTACTACTACTACTACTACTACTACTACTACTACTACTACTACTACTACTATTACTCCTTGATGCCAAAGCAGCTAATGTTATTTCTCAAAGTTACTTATGAAAAAAGCTATAAGCCTATATGTAACCCAGTTAATTTGGAACTAGCCCTAATTCATTCAACATGGCATGCTTTTTAGTGAATCTGGTTAGAATTCCTCTCAATATCTCAGTAGGGCCTATTCTAACCAGGATTAATATGAGATACAACTAAATATAGACCAGCATCAATATGGAATCAAAATTTAAGACTAAATGAACATTTCTAAGATAGAGTTTTTGTGAGAATAGTCAAACTTCAATAGAATGCCTAGGAAAAAGAGAAACACTCTGTTGGATCACACTATCTATTTCTGATCCTGCCTTCTATATCAGAGAAGTTAATCAGATGGCTCCTGAAGGCCCACCAGCAAGATTAAGACACATTCGTCTCTCCCATCCCAGCAGCTTGAATTCAAATTATATCATTCTGAATTGGGTAGTTACATAAAAACTAGACATTAATACTAAACTACTAGGCATACAGCTACTTAAACAAGTGGTCAATTCCATCATGTGGCAGTTCCAAAAATTAATTATACACTGAGCAAAGAAGTACTTCCCTGAAATGTGTATTTTTCTAAGAAAACTATATCAAAAGGCCACACTTAAAAATGTTAAAAGGGAAAAAGAAAACCAACCTCCAAATTCCAGAGCTTTAAAAATCACATTACAATAGCTAGATGTATGTTAAAATCTCCTGTAAGTCATACCTCCCCCGAAACACGCCCACACTAAGCATTGTGAAATCCTGACTGGGAAAGGATCTAATACTGGCTGGAAAGAGGTAGGAGGGGGAAGGAATGGAGTGTCCAGGAAAAGGAGTGGATAAAGATAGTTGTCCAGCTGGAACCTATGAATTCAGTGCTACAGCAGAGACATACTACTGTAAGTCGTTTTCCTAGATTTAAATCATGATTAGGGGAAAATATACTACCTAGCACTAGACGCAATACTCAGCTCAGCTGGGTGGCCCAAGGTCCTCACCCACAATAAGACAGATTCCAAAGTTGCAACAATAACTAAGTCCATTTAGATATATATCCTGGCAGTCTCCATCCACAATCCCTACTGCTTCCTTAAAGTTTGCTTTGAGAGCTTGTTAGTCTTCATTTCAGTACTGTCTCTCTCTGAGTAGCAGCCTGGCAGTCTTGTTTCCCCCACTTTGAGTGAGATCTGAGAGGTAAAGAGATGTTAACATAGCACTGCAAGGGCTAGTTGGCCCTAGCCAGGTTTCAGTACAGTAGTTTTTCAGGGACTCAGAAGATGAAAATTTAAAGCAGCATGCATGCATGGATGCACTTCTTTGCTGCCTCTGTATTCTCTGCAACCAGTCCAATTAATTCAGGGAGGCAGCTGCTCTATCTGGCCCACCCAGCAGACATCCCTGCTTAGACTGTTTTAATACAAAAGTCTAAGCCATTATATTGTCTGAACCCAGAGAAGCCATTGCTATGTTAGGAGAGAGGCCAAGATTACTTGCTGGATAAATCCAATCATCCATGACTCATTTTAATCTAGAAAAGGGGGTTAATTTGTGATTAGTCCTCTCTTCCAGCCTTTGGTGCAGAGCCAATAGGCTAGAATAGTTGCAAAAGTGAGGCTGTTCCAGCACTGTCTTATCTGGTCTTTCTTTCTGGATCATCCCAGGCATGGGGGTGGGGGAGCGGTGGGATAAAGCAGCACAAAAGCACAGAGGTGAAAATTTCTTCCAGTCTTTCTACAAGGACTGGCCCAATGGGGATTTTAAAAAAGATTAAGGAAAGGCAACTACAATGATTACTGCTGGGATGATAATCAACGTGATTGGCCCAAGTACAACTGGGATACAAACT
This sequence comes from Bothrops alternatus, assembly GCA_034064705.1. NCBI lineage: Eukaryota > Metazoa > Chordata > Lepidosauria > Squamata > Viperidae > Bothrops > Bothrops alternatus. Next base: position 32,363,491 of record JARGCV010000009.1, read on the forward strand.
TCAGTTTGATCATTCATGTGGGACTAATCAATTTGGTTAAAGTTATCCTACAAACACCTCCTCTTTCTATATCAGTTTCCTTAAGCTTGGTGCTTTCCAGTGTAAACTGCCCAAGGCCGTGCTTCCTGGGAGTTCTGTAAGTGTTTTCCAATGCATCTGGAGGGCAGATTTGGGGGGAAGGTTATATTCTGCTCTATGTGTTATATTCTGCTCTATGACTATGTAATATGTAATTCTGTTTGATGAAGTGGAGAGTGAAACCTGGAAAGGTTTAAAGCCTTTTTCAAATATTGAGCTTAATGCACTGAGCACTCAACTGGAGAATGAGGCATGCATGCTAACATTCCCCTCCAAATATCTAGTTGAAGGCCTGCTAAGAAACTGAGGTTATTGCTGCTTGACTACTGCTTTCTACGTGAATTGGGATCTTGTTTTATTGCAGTATTGCACCACAGAGACAGGGAAATCTCAATCAGGCCAGTCTCAATGCCCCTTGAAACATCCAGCTAAATGTGAAAATGTTGGGAGGAATAAGGGCTAGACTGTCTCTGTCCAGTTCATATGTTCAACTGTATTCTGGGTAAGCCTTAAGCTACTTGGTCGGTGGGAGATCATGGTCACTTATGAAAAAGACAGTAGTATTCTTCATAGCACATGAAAAGGCCTGTAGAGGTTTCAGGCAACATCCTCACATGACCACAATACCAAATACCGGTAAGTCTTTCAGACCCGGAATAAATCTCTGCTTGAAGTCATATTCAGTATTTTTCTTCAATCCAAGAACCTGAATTTCCAATTTCCATAGAGCTTTTCCAGTGGTTCGAGAATGATGTGACTTATATATATATATATATATTTCATTCGGCTCAATGCATCTTAAACAACTGTTTGCTCCTTGCTTCAGCTAGGCTTTAGTTTGCTTCAAAAACAGATATAGACCTGGGACTATATAACTTGTATGTCCATCCCTTATGAGAACCCATTTCTTTTTTGAGAGCTCATACAAAACTAAGATCCTTTCAGATGCCCAGAATGTTAATCAGTCAAAGAAGACTAATTAAGTGGGGGAAAATAAATTCTTTTTCTTGCCAACATCCAACATTTTCATTCTTTTGGCCACCGTATTCACTCTAGGAACCTGATCTTTAGAAGATTACAGATAAGTGTAGAACGACTGTGACCTATTCCAGAACAAAAATGAAACTAGCAAAGAGTTATGCTAAAATCTTTCAAGTCATTGAGGTTCCTTTCTAGAAAGGGTCAAGCAGTGTCAGATTACCGTCCGTTAAAAATCCCAAGCCTTAGTAACATATTAATGATGTCCTAAACCCAGGGGTCAGCAGAGGCAACAACCATTTTTTTCACCAGATTCCTGAAGACGCTTGGATTTCTGCAAGATTTCCAGATCTTCCCATTTACAGTTTCCTCTGGCACACTGAAGTTAGACACTCAGCCACAAATGTACAAGCTCCATTAATTTAGAAATGTATATTCTAGAAAACTGCAGCATATTTTAGGTCTTTCTCTTGAAAAAGAATTTAAGTATGACCTTGAGGAAGGTATCGAAGAATTATTAAGATGGAATTTGTACAAAATATGACAGACTCCGGGATTCAAGCAAGCAGAAGAAAGAAACTCAAAACAACTCTGCCTTGATTTTATTTAATATAAGATGACACAGAAAGAAACCTAGACAGCTGTCAAGTGTTTGTTATATACCCTCAAAATAAATTAGCATTTTTAAAATTTTCTGCAGTGTATGTTTTTTGACCTGTCCTACTGCAAAGGGCTGATACCAATCATAAAAGCCTCTCTAAGTTTCGAAAACAACAATCATACAAATGGAATTCCAGATGCAATCATAACAGCAGAGTTACCTATCTTTGTTACACATGTTCTGGAAAAAATGAATATGAAAGAAACAGCTATAGAGGCATTTCCCCCAGAGAAGGCACACAACCTGACCCAATGTATTGCCTAAAACTACTCATTAATTTCCCAGGAAAAGTCATTTGGGGAAAGATTCAGATTACTGTTAAGTATAGAGACCTAGAGACCTCTATAAGCAAGAAATTTTGAAGGCATCTGGAGTTTTCACTTCCCCTTTTTCAAAACTGCAGGTTTTCTACCTGACGGTTTCCTCCACACTCAATGGAACCACATCTACATGGAGGGAAGTGTGTAGTGGAGTGCCCCAGGGCTCTGTTCTAGGCCCAGTGCTCTTCAACATCTTCATCAACGATTTGGACGAGGGAATAGATGGGGAACTCATCACATTTGCAGACAACACCAAGCTGGCAGGAATAGCCAACACTCCAGAAGACAGGCTTAGGATACAGGAGGATCTGGACAGACTTGAACACTGGGCGCTATCTAACAAAATGAAATTCAATGGTGAAAAAAGTAAGGTTCTACATTTAGGCAAGAAAAACCAAATGTACAGGTATATTATAGGGGGTACCTTGCTCAACAGTAGTAACTGTGAGAGGGATCTCAAGAGTCCTAGTGGACAATCATTTAAATATGAGCCAGCAGTGTGCTGCAGCTGGCAAAAAAGCCAACACAGTGCTAGGCTGCATTAACAGAGGGGTAGAATCAAGATCACGCAAAGTATTAATACCATTCTACAATGCCTTGGTAAGGCCACACTTGGAATACTGCATCCAGTTTTGGACACCACGATGTAAAAAAGATGTTGAGACTCTAGAAAGAGTACAGAGAAGAGCAACAAAGTTGATTAGGGGACTGGAGGTTAAAACATATAAGGAAAGGTTGATGGAATTGGGTATGTCTAGTTTAATGAAGAGAAGGACGAGGGGGGACATGATAGCAGTGTTCCAATATCTCAGGGGCTGCCACAAAGAAGAGGGAGTCAAGCTATTTTCCAAAGCGCCTGAAGGCAGGACAAGAAGCAACGGATGGAAACTAATAAAGGAGAGAAGCAACCTAGAACTAAGGAGAAACTTCCTGACAGTTAGAACAATTAACCAGTGGAACAACCTGTCTCCAGAAGCAGTGAATGCTCCAACACTGGAACGTTGTTGTTTTTTTGAAGAAATTTTATTGCTTTTTTAATTCTTATAACAAAGTATTCAGGACACACCGTGGTGCTAGGGTAATCAAACATCCTAGAACAAAACATATATACATAGTACAATCAATACATCAAGTATTCCCTCTCTTTTTCCCTCAAATAGCATAGTGTATTTAAAATATCCAATTCTAGCTTAAATTTATTCAACCTGAACCTGTTTTAAAGTTTTATAAATTTACAATATCGTAATCAAATTAACTTTAAATAAAGACATTTTCAATTCACATATCCCTTCCAAGTATGTTCTACTTTCTTAATTTTATCAAAATCTTATTTATTTCTTCTTCCACTAATCTCCCCTATTTAAATTAAAATATTAATCTATCCTATACCTATCTAATCCATCAATTAATCAATCTCTTTAAGCCAGTGGTTCTCAACCTGTGGGTCGCGACCCCATTTGGGGTCGAATAACCATTTCACGGGGGACGCCAAACAACGCAGTCTGCCATTTTTTCCCCCTTTTCCTTAGCTGTGCTACGCCATTTTCCCCCCTTTTCCTTAGCTGTGCTACTCCCTCTTATTCTATTGGCTTTTGAAAGCCAATAGAATAGACTCTCTTGAATAGAGTCTAATTCTATTGGCTTTCAAAAGCCAATAGGAATTGTCCAGGCTGTCTCTGCCCTGCTGAGCCCGTCAAAAGTCCCAGTCTGCAAACGGTGCTGCAAGTTGTCTGCAGTGAAGGTGAGCGGCCCAGAACTTTCCACCCCTCCCTGCTGAGCAACTACTAAAAATGTAAGTAAAAGAGGGCCAGGGGTGGGAGGTGGGAGGCCGGCAGGCGCAGGGAGGGCAGCTGGTGCGCCTGGGGCCCGGCAGGTGCCTTACCTCCCTTGGGCTGGGCCAGCTGGTGGCCCAGCCGGTGGTCACCCTGCGCTGTCACTGCTGCTTGCCGCGGCCGCCCAGGAGCACCTGGGCCTGTCTGCTGCCGCCCCAAACGGGCGGCAGCGAAGGCAAGGCTAGCAGGGCAGCGGCGAGCGCAGGGAGAGTTTTTGGCACGCGTGGGGCCCGGCGGGTGGCTTACCTCCCTTGGGCTGGGCCAGCTGGTGGCCCAGCCCGTGGTCGCCCTGCGCCGTTGCTGCTGCAGCCGCCCAGGAGCACCTGGGCCTGGCTGCCGCTGCCCCGAACAGGCGGCGGCCTACGTCTCGGATGGTGCAGGGGGCAGAAGGTAGCACCGCGCATGCGCGGTGCTTGACAGATCGGGGGTCGCGACCTAAAAAAGGTTGAGAACCGCTGCTTTAAGCTGACAAGATAATATCAGACTTTAAATCATTTCAATCCATTATATAGAATTCAAATCTCATCCAGTTAATTATCATAACTAATAACATCCATGTCATCAAAGAATCACTTCATCTTATTAAGTTTCAATTAGTTAATAATTCAATTCAAATCTAAAACATCTCTTCAATTTTCTTCATTCCATTACATAATAATTTACATACAAATAAACCTAACATTCTAAAAAATACATTCTTAATATTCTAGATTACCTTTAATCCATTATATAAAAATATCTCATTTTTAAACAAAAATATTAATCTATCCTAAACATATCTAAATGTGTATATCTATCTATCTATTCTATACATGTCTAATCCATCAATTAATCAATCTCTTTAATCTAACCGAATATTATCAGACCTTAAATCATTTCAATCCATTGAGCAGAATTCAAATTTCATCCAGTTAGTTATCATAGCTAATAACATCCATGTTATAGAACAAATCATCTTATTTAACATTCAATTAATTATTAATTCAATCAAAGTCTAAAACATCTCTTTACTTCAAACTCATAATCTTAATCCTTACATCAGTCCATAATTCTAGATTGCCTTTAATCCAATGCATGAAATTTTAAATTTCATTTTTCAATCTTATTCTAGCTTTCCTCTTATGCCAAGAAGGTTTCCATAGCAGGGCTTCCCTTCCAGGTGATGAATCTCTTTTTGTTGCTTGTAGTGTCATTTGATTCTTTTTTTTTATTGGTTTTTTAATTTTTAACAGAAAAAGAAAAATGCTCAAATCAAATCATAGTGTTAAAATAAACAATAAACATAATCACAACATAAATACATATTTCAAAATCATCCATTAACAAAACATTAGTACATATTTCAATACATTTAATAATAATAACTCAACTGAAAATAATCATAGACCACATTTACCAAACAATTAACATTACTGCCCGGTACCCACACCACCACATCCCCCTAACCCTAACCTTCCCCCCTCACTTACCAACTATCTACCTACTCTCCTCCCTCCTTCTCTTTCTCCCTCCTTCTACTCCACTCAACTATCCCTACTCTTCCCCCTTCTTATCAACTTTCTACTTACATCAGCCTTCACTCCTCCTTCCTCTTTCCATCGGATGTGGTGCCCAGAGGCCCCCCGAGCAACCCCCGGCGTCGCTAGAGTCTCCTCTGTGAGGCTCCGTTCCCTGGGTATATAAAGCCGCAAAAAATAGCGAACATCAGCTGTTTTTTGCGGTGAAAAATCCCCTCTTCGGGCGAAGAAGAGGTGCAGAGCATCGGGAGTAGGGTTGAGCTCCTCTAATATCCCTGAAAAAAGTTTTCAGGGATTAAGAGTGCGAGCTCCCCATAACTCCTGAAGACGCTCCTGCTCAGAGACGCTTCTGTCATCAGACAGAAAAAGACGCCGCGACCGCCTCTGCTTTTAAAAATAGAACACAAGAGAGACTGTTTGCAGACTGAGTGAATACAGGAGTTTTTATTGGATTGCAAGTATTTCTTATTGTTTTTCTGGCTATGTATTTCTAACTGTTACATTTAACATAATGCATTCAAGATGGCGTATAGCTTTCACTACTTTCACTGCTAAAGGAAAGTGCTTGAAAGTGAAAGTGAATTCTCCATTTTTTTTCTTCTTTGTTCTCGTAAGCGAAGCTAGAGACACGGTTGTAGAAATTGGATTAAAGCCAGAGCGATTGTTTTAAAATTTAAAATGGAGTGGAATTTACGTTTTAATGTCAAACCTATTTTGGACCGCATTGATGAATTTAAAGAAGAAAGGATTGCAATATTGAAAGAGACTAGTACAGAAATATTAAAATTAATTAGATCCTTTTTTCCAAATGAAACTGATTTGCAACCGACTATTGAATATTCTACACAACAATCCAAACAAGAAGAAGACAGTATTGAGAATAAAGAGAATAATGGGAAATGGATCTTGCTTGATAAACAGTTCATTTACGGAGTGGAGGAAGAGGATTTGTTTCAAGACAGGAGGGGATGGCTATTCCTCTCAGACAAGCAGCAAGAAGAAGATTTAATTGAGAAAAAAGAGAAATTGATCCAGTTTAAGAAGCAATCTATCTATGCTGCTGAGGACCAGGAAAAGCAAAGACAGAGATTTGAAATGTTACTTCAACGAAAGTTTGTGGTTAAGAGACAAATGATATTGCAAGTAAAAAAGAGAGACTTATTATTTGGAAGGGAGGCCTCGTTATGGAGATTTACCTGGCAGAAGAAAAAACCAAGAGTACGATTGAAGAAGTGAAATTTAAAATTGTATGCAAGGAATTATGGGTAATTCAAAATTATGGATTGACTTAAGGACTAAGACTATGAGTAAGATGTAAGAGAAGATGATTAACGGAAGATATAATATTAAGATTATGAGTAAGATGTAAAAGAAGATGATTAATGGAAGATATAATTAAATTGAAGAAGAATGTACCTGCTTTGAAATGATTTAGGTTTCACATTAGATTGATTGATTGATGGGATAGATAAGCATTATGTGATTTGATAAGGTTGAAGGAATCTAAGTTAGAAATGGATTAAATAGATTGTATTTGTTATTTAGGTTTGACATATGAGAAAGCCCAGAAGTCGATTGAAGAAGTGAAATTTAAAATTAAGTGTAAGGAATTAAGGCTAATCTAAGATTATGGGCTGAATTAAGGATTAAGTTTATGAGTAAGATGTAAGAGAGGTTGTTTAATGGAAGATACACTAAATTGATTAAGAATATAATTTTTTTTAATTGAGGGGCTTATTGATACTATTTGTTTAAAAGAAACTGATTATTGGAAGATATATACTAAACTTGATTGTTTGCGTGACTTTACATAACCTCTCAATGAATTGAAGTGATGGATTGATTGTTAGATTGATGGTTTAGATATGTAAATGAAAATTAATATTCTTGACAAGACGATGTGTCGGTCTGGCTTAGTGTAGTTTAAAATTCTTGTTAGGATTATATAATAACTTTGTTTGAAGTAGTGGGTTTTCTTTTGTTTTACCCTGTACTCACTCTGGGAAGTCAGGGGGGGGGTAGGGAGGGTTTATAATTTTATATACTATGCTTTCTCAACTGTAATTGGGGTTGATGCAAGAATATGTAGTGTCATTTGATTCGATGAAAACCATCTTGGTCTCTGCATTGGCCCTCTGTTTTTCTTGTCCATAAAGCCTTGTTGCTTCAGAAGTTCAAAACTCAGTCTTTGCTTTTCCTGATCCTCAAAGCCATAAGTGAACTGCTTATAGGGCAAGATAAAATTCTCTTTCTTCTCAGTTAAGTCTTCTTCTTGTATAATCTGTTTTGTAGAGTAGACAGGTGTAATCTGAGAGTCAGTTTTAAGGTTTAAAGTAGGAGTTCTGGCTCTTAATTCTGTAGTAAACTCTTTTATTGTAGTACATATTTCTTCTTTAGCCTCATTGATCTTTTCCAATATGTTTACAATTTAAAAGTGATTGAGGCTTCTCCATTTCAACAATAATTGAAAAGAAATCTTTTTTTCTTTTCCTTCTTTTTTTTAACGGAGGCTACAGTTGAAAGGTATCCACCCCCAGAAATCCCACAGCTGGCTCAGATTATCTTTTCTCTTAAAAGATAGTTTGAAGGACAAAACTATCTCATCTCCAAATAGTCAACAATTCCAATATTAACTTTTGACCAGTAGATGTCCTCGGTAAGCTAAAAAGACTTTATCAAACACCATTTTTTTCCTTTTTTCTATTTTTTAAAGAAAGAATGGAAAAAGAAACTCTACCAATGTAATACCACTCCAAAGAAAAAAACAAAAAACATTTTTTTCTATACCTCAACGTGAGTAGAGATAAAATATAGTTTTTAAAAAGGTTTTAATCTGCCCCTTTATAAAACGCCGCTTTTTCCAGACGGGGAAATCATTCCAACGAAGCTTTTGCAGGCAACAACAACAGCATGGGGTGAAGAGAGGAACAAAAAGAGTCTCACCTGGATCATCCGTGGTGGGTCTATTGTGTTTAGGTGTCAGTGTGACTTTCGGCTGGTGCAGCAGGGTGATCTGCCATCTTGCAGGCTGATCTTTGCTCCGTCGGCCCTGAGGAATTAGCTGCAGATACGGGGGAGGCTGCCTCCCTCCCCTATCTACCAGCAAGCCTCCTTCTCGGTGGCCACCCCTCCAGGGCGACTTTCAATCCCCTAGGGGGTCTACTGGCAAAGGAAATTCCGGATGGTACGGAGACAAGTCTCCAAGCATGTCCGGCGTCGCCATGTACCAGAACCGGAAGTCCACTGGAAGTTTTTAAGAAGAAACTGGACAGCCATTTGTCCAAAATAGTATAGAACACAGGTCGGCAACCTGCGGTTCCGGAGCCGCATGTGGCTCTTTGAGCCTTCCCCTATGGCTCCCAGCCTCCTCTGCCATTTGCAGAGAGAGACAGAGACAGAGAGAGGCACTTGCACACTCTTACTCTCTCTCTCTCTCTCTGTGTGTAAAAAAAGACTGGACTCACGGTATTCTCCAACGAGCTGAAAAGCTTATTTGGGCGGAGCTCCTCCCTTTGCTGCGTCTCTGCAGGAAGCAGGAAGGGCAGGAGAGAGCTAGCTAGCTCAGCTATGCTGACTCAGGAATTCTGGGAGTTGAAGTCCACGAGTCATAAAAGAGCTGAGGTTGCCTACCCCTGAACTTGTTGGAGAACAGCTTGAAGCCAGCTTGCCAGGTGAGCAGATCAGAGAAAGGGAGAGGGGGGGAGAGAAAGAGAGAGAGAGGGAGAGAGAGAAAGAGGGGGAGAGGAAAGAAAGAGGGAGAGGGAGAGGAAAGAGAGAGAGGGAAAGGAAAGAAAGAGAAAAAGAAAGAAAAAGATAAAGAGGGAGAGAGAGGGAGGGAGGGAAAGAGACAGAGAGACTCTTTTGACATCTATTATAGGTGTGTGTATATATGTATGTATGTGTATATATATGTGTGTGTGTATGTGTATATATATATACACACACACATGCACACACACACACACAGACAAAATAAAGGTAAAAAAGGATATATGCAGTGTTATCTTCATTTTAGATATCAAAAGGGTTTTGCGGCTCCCAGTTTTTGGTTTCAGTGGGAAACGGGTCCAAGTGGCTCTTTCAGTGTTTTAGGTTGCCTACCCCTGGTATAGGGTTACCTGGCTGAGCAGGGGGTTGGACTTGATGACCTCCAAGGTCCCTTCCAACTTTATTATTATTATCATCATCATCATCATCATCATTTCAGCTCACAACCCAATACCCCAAAATGCAAGTGGTCTGATCCAACATTATTATGATCATGCAGAATTGAAATACATGCAATATTGTATGAATGCATTAATACCCAGGTCCACAGAAAGGATTAGCCTGTTGACTAATTTTCATTTAAAGCTGTGATTCTTATCCAGACTGCTGTGGTATCTTGCATGCCACATAAATAGTCTAGGGCAGGGGTCTTCAAACTTGGCCCTTTTATGATTTGTGGATTTCAACTTCCAGAATTCCTCAGCCAGGCACGCTGGCTGAGGAATTCTGGGAGTTGAAGTCCACAAGTCATAAAAGGGCCAAGTTTGAAGACCCCTGGTCTAGGGGATTGTGGAAGAGTAGGCTGCTAAGAAAATTGCATGCATCTGTGTGGCTTTTCTCCCCTCCTATTTGAACCTTCTCTCCAGTGTCAGCATGGCAGAATTGCTTGTAAAAACTGCAGCCTTGAAACAGAGAAAGGAGAAGGGAGAAGACAAGAGGAAAACAGGGGAAATGAGCACGTTTTGGAAACTCAGCAGCAGCAGCAAGAACAACAAAAGAGAAAGCATCAAATAAGTTTTCTTTACAGAGATGGAAAGGTCTGGAAGGAAAAGAAGGGCAAAGTTAAGCCTGGCAAAGTCCAGCATTGGGAAAGTGCCAAGTGCTGCCAATTAACAAACAAGAAAATAGCAACAGAAGAAAATTTGAGAGAATGAGAGTGCGGATGGAATTTAAGAACGTACCAGGATCTCAAGAGTTAAAACAGTTTTATATTAGTAATAATAGTAGCATAACAGCAACAATAATAGTATACTTAGATAGTATAATATAGCATAGAAATACAAGTAACAGTATAGAGCAGTGGTGGCGAACCTATGGCACACACGTGCCAGAGGCGGCACTCGGAGCCCTCTCTATGGGTACATGTGCCGTTGCCCCAGTCTCGCCTCCCATGACCCCCTTCTCACCAGCAGCCCCCCTGGAGGAGAGTTCCCGAGCGTGGCCCATACGTAGCAGCGCAGCCAAGGACATGGTATCCAGGCAGCGTAGACAAGACTCTGCCCTCACGCCCCATCCCGCACAGTTGATGCTGCGGGGCAGGGCAGAGGGCGTGGCTGCCACGGCGCTGCTGGGCTGCCTGGGCTATCTGTGGCGGGCCCTGGAGGCGGTAAGTGGCCCTGTGGGCAGGTGGGGTGGGGGACAGAGTGGGGCGGGGCAGGGGGTCGGGCGGGGGCAGGGCCAGTTTTTGGGCACTCGGTCTCTAAAAGATTCGCCATCACTGGTATAGAGTATGGTGTATTAGTAGTAGAACATAATATAGAAACACTGAATAGTATTAATAGAAATAGAGTGTAGCATAAGACAACAGATTTAGAAAGAACACATACAAACATTTCACTTTTGTATTTTGGATACTTTTTTTCAAAATAAAACTTCTCCCCAACCCTTATAAGGAGCTATAAAAATCCTATTGTCTAGGGTCCAATCCTTAGTGGATCTTTGAAGCATGAGTCAATCAAATTGGGTAGTTTTTTTTTTTAAAAAACCATGACAGGACCAGAAAAGTATAAATTATTAATGAATCAATGTACTATTATAGTAGATGTGTGATTCTGCTTTGTGAATAACGATTCATTCTTGTGTAAGTGATGTGCTGTCGGAGATAAGTATTGTTGAAATCTGGGTTAATGTGCTTCAAGAGCCTGAAGGTTGGTCAGCGAACAACTAACCTGAGTTTAAAATGTTACTATGTTTGAAAACTGTCCCCTGTGTGAATAAACCCCAGGTAACAAATGCAAGTATATAGCTTAGTTTGACTGGTTAATAAGGAAGTGACAGTGATGCCCAAAGACACTAGGGATGTGTACACTATGACCTGCCCTAAAAATGTTAATGGGTAGTTTAGTAAGAAAATTTAAAGATTACAGTGGTGGGGACAAAGTGACAAAGTTGAAATATAAATGAAAAAGAAATAGGCATCATAATAAACAAGAAAATTAAAAATAGTAGTTCCTTTTCAGGTAGAGATATTCCTCACTAAAATGGCACTGGTATTAAGAAACTTTGATGGCATTATGAGGAAATTTTAAATTCTAGAAATTTGAAATTTGCTAAAATAGCAAATGAAAAATTTCTCAGATTCTCTTAACTATGGATCCTCACATAATCACAGAATTACTGATTTTTCCTGCTTGTAGCGCCATTAGAAAGCCAAGATTTGGAGTGAAGCAGAACAAAAAATTAAAGGAAATTCCTCTCTTGGACAGTATGTTAGCCAATACTAAAGAAACTATATATACCTCAATTTAGAAAGAGAGAAAAATGGATGCAGTTCAATTACTGATATTCATTTCCCATGCTGATGATTGTTAAAATAGAACAATATTTATGTGGTAAAGAATTTGATGGAAAAACTCACGGTGAGGGTAGTTGTCTTACCTTAGCTACTTGGAATCTGTTGCCTTGCCCTAGAAATCCTGTGCACATAGGAATTTGTAAAGCTGCTGCTCCTTTAATAGGTGAGTCAATGAAATAATTTGTGTTAATGGAAAACATAAACAATAAAGTTACTAACAATATGTTTTTTCGGTATCATGAAGCATTAGCTGCAAAAACAACTGGCTAAAGTTGAAAACAGGTAGACAATCATGAAAATAGTGGGTCACTACTGTGTTTCCCCATAAATAAGCCCTACCCCAAAAGGCCCTAGTTTTGGGGCGAGGCGCACACATAAAAATCAAGCTGGGATGGGGATGTGGAGCTGCCCCATGCACCCCGCACTCGCTTACCTTAGGATTGCTGCGGCTAGGTCTCCCATGCCCCGACACCTGTAGCGCTGCTGCCTGAGTTCTTCTGCGACCGCTTGTGGCCGCACAAGTGGCACATTGCGATGCCGCAACTGGCTGCAGCCGGAGACCGCAAGGCTTATCATGCCAATTGCACTGCTGCCATAAGCAGCAGCAGTGGCACGATTAGCATGAGCGGCAGCAGTGGCAGTCTTCTGCTGTGACTGGTAGCTGCGGCACGGTTGGCACAACAAGCCTTGCAATGTCCAGTTGTGAGCAACGGCAGCAGCACAATCGGCGCGATGCACCATATGGCATGCAGCCACAAGCAGCTGCAGAACATCTCAGACAGCAGCGCAACAGGTGTTGGGGTACAGGAGGCCTGGCTGCGGTGGTCCTAAGGTAAGACACCTCTCAAAAATAAGACCTGGTACCTCTTTTGAAGGCAAAAAATATATAAGACCAGGTTTTATTTTCGGGGAAACATGATAGTTGCATCTATTTCCCAAATTTTGTGAAGAAATTGGAATAAATTGCATAATTTTTCCTCCATCTCTATATTGGTTATAACGGGGTGTCAAACTGGTGGCCCACGGGCCAGATGCATCACACACAGGCCACGCCCACCCTGGCTCTGCAAAGGCATTGAGTTTGACACCCATGGGTTAGAAGCTTATGAGAAACTATGATGTCATTGAAGAACGTGATGTATATTACCATTTACTTGGTAGCTATTGTTGAACATTTAAATAAGACAAAGATACAAATGTCTATATATCAAATTAATAAAGGTAAAGAATTTGAAGGAGAGGAATATGGGCATATTTTCCAATATAACTGCAGCAAACAAGAATGAGGTCATACCAGTAATTGCTGAGCAGCTGGAAAATAAAATTATATTTTTCACTCTACCCTTGAAAACTGTGACTAGCTGAGAAACCACTTTATTGAAACACCAAACTAATTTCAGCTTAGTACCATAGAATGGGAGGAATTAGTATATGGCAAAAGAGCTACAATGTGAAATTAAAGCTCATAGAAAGTGTTTCTTTAATTTTGGATGTAGGCAAAGAATGAACACACACTTCTCTTGCAGAAAAAGGGGTCTGGTAAGACTCACATCATTTTTAACATTTTACCAATGTGAATTGGGATTTTCTGCACTCACAATCAAAAACTGGAAAAATGGGATATAAACATTGCTGAGAGAGAAATTAGAGTACCTGTCAAATAGCTGTGAAAATCTCATCAAGCCAAAATATCCCACTAAGTAACAAAAGAAAAGTTAAATACTGGAAAGCTTGTTTCACTATAATTTAACATTGGAAATATACCATTAATAAATACTCAAGCAGTTGAAGGCTGAAAACAATTTATTTGCCATATCTTTCATTGAAGTTTTAATTGCAAACAAGATGTCATCTGAAATTAAACACTTTACCTAAGCTTAATTTTAGTCCTTATACATGCCCTATTATTTAGTAATCCAACTCATCACTATAGTGTAATCTTGAGGCAACTATACTAATGGAAAATAGAACAAATATACCATAGATCACGAGTGTCAAACTTGCCACATCACATGACACAATTCTTTTTGCATTGCCAGAGCTGGGCTGAGTGTGGCCTCCATATGATGCAAGTGGCCCGCATGCAGGCTGGCAGTTTGACACCCCTGCCATAGATAATGCTTGAGTTTAGGCAGGCATCAGCAAAAAAAAAAAAAAAAAAAAATTTAAAAAGGTTGAAAATCACTGATTTAAAGTATTGAGAGTATTTTCAGTTTCTCAGAACTTTCTTAATCAGTTACAGGAACATACGCTCACATGCATGTGCACACAAACACAAACAGGAACAAGATGACTCACATAGAATATTTCATACTGTTCCTGTCATCTGTTGATATGGTAGTAAGGCAACAAAAGCTCCCAGTTATTGCAGATTCCCCAGATCTCTACACAAATTCATTTCATCCATGAAATGCACAGCACTATGAGCTACAGAATCAAAATTTGCCACACATTTTTTTAATCCTCTTTAAAGTTTTGTGGAAAAACATTAATTTGTAGAAATTGGATATATTGACTGTATAGGCACTCCAGTGGTCTAGATTAGATACACCTCATTGGGTGGACAAGGTATATTACTCCATTACAGCAAGAATTCCAAATGAGATGTAGCCTTATAGGAGACTCAGTAATTTCTCAATTGAGAAGAACAAGACAATAAAATTACTTTTTGCAACAAGCCACAGGGTCTATGTTACGAAGTGCAATAAATCAAGAGATCAATGAAGCCAAGTCAGTGCTCCAAAGTGTGGCTCAATACCATATGGATCTTAGATTGTATGCATGATCTGATGGAGTAGTGAAACTATGAAACAAAATCCATTTTTCCCCAACATCCCCGGAGCTGTATGTATAATAATAATAATAATAATAATAATAATAATAATAACAACAACAACAACAAAACGAAACAACAATAATAGTTGGAAGGGACCCTGGAGGTCATCTAGTCCAACCCCCTGCTCAGGCAGGAAACCCTATACCATTTCAGACAAATGGCTGCCCAGTCTCTTCTTAAAACTTCCAGTATTGGAGCATTCACAGCTTCTGGAGGCAGGTTGTTCCACTAATTAATTGTTCTAACTGTCAGGAATTTTTCTCTCACTAGTTTTCACTGATGCAAGACTTGAAGGCCTAGGCTGACAGCAGAGCATCCTGGAGATCTACCTAGCAGTCAAATCAAATTAATGGCACTTAAGCAATCCAACTCTCAAATTGTATTTGTTCAAAACAGTAATTAAGTGGGAGTTATGCTTTCTCTAGAACACAAAGATAGGATGTGACCAAAAATAAGTGAGCATTTCTAGTCTCTATGAAAAGTCCCCCACCCCCGATTTCATCTAAAAAAAAGTCCCCCTCCTTTTTGACAACATAGTAAAGTGCTATCCAGGTACTTCAATATGATACATAGGATCATGTGATCATTTTAACTCTATCCTTCTTCCACAGCCAAGGAAAGATGATATTAAAATAAAATTGGAAGAGAACTTTGTTACTTCCAGAATTTGTGAAAAGCATACAAGTTTTAGTCCAGGGGTAGGCAACCTTGGCTCTTTTATGACTCGTGAACTTCAACTCCCAGAATTCCTGAGCCAGCATGGCTGGCTCAGGAATTCTGGGAGTTGAAGTCCACGGGTCATAAAAGAGCCAAGGTTGCCTACCCATTTTAGTCCTAACACATCTAGAGGTTACTAGGCTAAAGATAGCTACTATACGATATAGTAAAGTTCCTTCACCTGTGTGATTGATTTCCACATCATATAAATATTAGCATATATCCGCATTTACTCAAATGTTTCTCCTGAAGTAGACTGTACCATGGAGAACAACAACAGATGAATTGCAACAGTGCAACAGAGATGGTGAATAAGGAGATGCTGGTGGTCAGCCCTCATATTATATATTGCCTATTATCTGATTACAATCTGCAAATAACAGTTGGAAAAATAAAATTAAGTATGAGTGAAAAATAAAATCTAATTTATCAGCTCTGCAATCAATAAATACACACAGAACACAATATGCAAACAGGTTTAATGTACCTTGAATACACAGAAGGGAAACAAAAGCTTTGTGATTCACAAAAATATTACAAAAAAGTAGTTCATACCAGCACTGTGATAATGTAAGAATATACATTACAAACTAATATAAAATATTTTTAAAACTGCTAGTTTAGGTTTTCATTGCTTTTTTGGTAGAAAAAGATATACTAAAATATTGAAATATTACGGCAGCAGAAGTAAACTGTTTTCAGTCAGTTTCTGCAGTAACTCTAATATGTGTAGAAATATGCACTCACACACACATACGTGCTTCCCCCACGCGCGCACACTCATAGATGAACTACAAAAAGGTTCATCTCAGCTGAAGCTTTTCAAAACAGCTTCAGCAGTCAGAATTAGCATCTGAATAAGTCTAAAGATTAATTCCAAAAGTATATTTCAATTTGTTTAAAGTTTCCTAGAACTACAGTACAGCCATCTGAAATATAAAACTAACAATAAAACTAACACCCAAGAGCTCTTCTCTCTTTAAAAAGAGAAAAAAGTTAGCAAGCCCTCTGCTTAATAGAGAACTCTAGTTCCTATTGAGATAAAACTATATTTTTCATTTGAAGCATACTACCTTAAGCTTTTAACACGCTCATGCGCTGTTTTCAGCTGAGTAGAATTCAGAACTGCTACTAGCAAATACCAATTTTATATTCTTAAGCTAGATTAAATTGTGCATGTATTTGCATGCATGCGCGCAAGTGCACATGCGGACACACACAAGTCTTTGCTACTGTTAAACTACAGGTCCAGAAAAGCTACGTCATGGGTAGCATTATTCATAAACATAAAGCACTGTTAATCGTTTGAATTGTTTCATCATTTTTAAATTATTTAAATAGGTTTTTCTTTGTCTAAGTGATATTTTTTTAGTCTTAAAAGTAAAACTGGTGAGAAAGTTAGTTCAGCTTAACCTGGAATTAAAAGATCCAGCAAGAAACTTGCATGCTCCTGCATCTTCCTATCAACTGGGGCTCACAACAGCCATTTGTATTAACCACGGTGCCCATATTATATTATATACTCTGAACATGGATCATAGAATCACCTTTTGTTCATTGAAGATTTATGTCATAAGAGTCCAATGGAAGAAGAAATCTGTAATTTTGCTCTGAAAAGGGAAATAAGGGCTGAGGAAGATGCCACAAGAGTTAGCTGGCAACAAAGCTTTAAAACAATTTCTGAAATGAAAGTATAATTAATGAAGGAGGTTAAATATATGATTCCCTCACCTCTTCTGGAGCTCATTATATTATAACTCTCTAAATGAGGAAGGTTTCTTTCAAAATATTTGCAATATAGGAAAACAATTGGCTAAAAAAAATGTATTACAGTCTGGGAAAAACAATAGAAAGCTTAAAAGCTCCTATGATTGTATGTAAGCAATTTAAGAAGGGAACAAGAAATATATATGAAACATATATGATATTCAAAAGTGAATTAAGAAATGGGTCAGCCTGGGGTCCTTATAAATTTATATCAGATATAGTACGAATTTTGACTTTCAAGATATCTAGCAGAGAAGGACATACAGGTTAAGTGGGGAATGAAACACCACAGAGCTACCAAAGAAGGAAGGCATTATTTCTTTTCCTAAAAACTGCAACGATGATATTCGTGGGAAACAATGTTAAATATTTTTGTCTCAAACCATTAAAATGCTTATATAAATAGAATTGCTTCCTGATCCCTTACTTCCCTTATGTGTAGGGATCGTGTGCAAAAGGGGTTCATATAAAGCATGTTGTAATTATGTCCCTACTACTGGAAGAAGAGAATGCAGTGGAATGACAGTGAAATCCTTTTTTAATCTGCCCAGAAATTGCTTTCACTTCTAATTCTGCACTGATCATCAGACTGAAATGTAAAATAACCTTCAAAGGTTTGTATCTTACTTTTGCCCAACCACCATCTGACAAAAGGGAAACATGAAGTTCAAGATGTATACATTTATATAAAATAGACAGAGATACTGTGAACACTAGAGATGTCTACAGATGTACAATTTAATGTAACAACCATGCAAATGTTTCTTTTGTCTCCTTCAGGGTGAGCCCAGCTTCTTTTTTTATACCTGTTTCTGCAATGAACAATCACTTTCTTCCTTTTTGCTCTCCTACCATATTTCAAGTAGCTTATCCTCAATTTTAAATGTGCTTAAAACATTATTTGTGATAGGATTGTATATTTAAATAGGATTTATTTTTAAATACAATCCAATTGTTTACATTTTGAACCTTTTACACCTTTTTGCATTACAAAAATCTGTAGTGGTTTTGTGGGATTCAGCTTCTGAGCAAAACAGACGATAGGCCAGAACCTGCAACATGTGCAATAGCTTCAAATCTCTATTCTACTCATAGCTTGTATGATAACTTACAGTTTTTTTCATAGTTAGATAGTTAAACACTCTGGAATGGTCTGGTGGCTCTGTTAGCATTATCCTGGCATATGACTAGTGCAACAGCTGCACTAAAAGTTAATAATTGTTGCAGCAAGCCAGGAAGGGTGTTTACTGCTCCAGGTGCTGAAGGGATTAAGTAGCAGGTGCAAACCAACTGAAGAGCAGCCAAAGCTTCTATTTCCGATAAAACACTTCAGGAACTAGCAAGCAAAGAACAAGAGTGCAAAGCAAACTCTTCTTGCCTTATGTTGAGAAAAAAAAAGCTAGCATAACTAGCCCATGTATTTGCCCATGAAGAGTTGGAGGAGAGACCAAGCCCTGTTCCATTATGTCCTTTAGGGAACTGACAAGAACAGTCATAAATTGTTATTGATTAAACAAAAACATATAAAAGCACCATACCTTTGATTTGCCAAGCCAGTAACTTGTGGTTGCATACAAGTAGATAAAGAACCTGAAAGCACTCTCTCTGGAAATCCAACAAGACAGTCATTTAAAAAATATGCTTTGGGTCAGTCCTGCCCTCCAAAATGAATACTCATGCAGGACATAACACTGAAAATACTAGGATCTTGCAGAAAATCCTATGAGAGACATAGAAGGTAATTCTATTTAGCTCTAACTTGTAGATCCTTCATGAGAAATTCACAATGGTTTTTAAATTCCAGTTTAGCATTTCACAGTACTGTATACTGACTCTGCCTCCCTTGTTTCATTCCTTAGACAAAAAACTCCTTATTCAACTTTAAAGAGAACAAACTGAGAGTTAATTATAGAGAGAAATCAATGAGACAGTTGTGACTAATACTTCCCCATTACATTAATGAATATATTTCCAAATAAACTATATACATAAACTAATTTAGTTGCTGGAAACAATTCCCAAGAGTTCATGTCAGTATGGACAATTATTTATCATCTTAACTATGTCTCTCATTATTAGGTCCTGAGAAGTAAAGATGATGCTATTGCTATATTCTGACCTATGAGATTCTCAAAGACATCTGTGAAAAAACAAGATAGATCAAATGTTTCTTCAGGTCAGCTGGACTTTTTAAATTAAACGGGTGCATGCACACACAATATTTATATGTAATAAATTAGATCTTGTAGGAAAGGCTCTCTCTAGCTTAGTCATTTCTCTAGCATAGCTGTTTTCTACCAGCAGGGATCACTTTTCTTTCCATATAAAAGCATTTCAGTGATGTTAGATCCAATTACAGTTTGAAGCATAAAAATTAAGAAGTAGGCTTCCCACTTCAGTTCCTTCAAAAACTAAATAAGTACCATTGTGGGAAAACCTACACAGCATTTCTGCTACTCAGGCTATTTTTTCCCCCATGCCTAACTCCTCCCTGAAAGGATAAGGAATTGCTTCCCAATGCCAAAGCAAAGTGTACACATTTCAACAAAATATCCATTTCACAGAAATAAAACTAACCATACTCAGACAACAGACACAGGCAAAACAAAACCTACACAAAACACGATTGCTCTCTAAACTCTACAAATTATTTTAAAAACCCAATACAGTGTACATCTCACAAAGCTGCCAATGACAAAAAGTAAGCAAAACCAATTCCATAAACTTTACACAGCCAAAACAACAATAATCACAAAACCCCAGAACTGTCCTTTTTGAGGATGGAAGTTATACATATTTCTTGGGGTGCAAAGGAGTGGATGGGGCTCTCAGATAAATGAGCAGTAGTAGAATTTCCTGGGTTTTGCAGAGGATTTTTTTGTTCATTTGTTTTAAAAAAAATGTATTGTGTGTTACAGATCATATACTAGTTTTAATGAATATTTTGTCAGAAAATGGCGAGAAACCATGCTAGCATGGTTTATCGTTTGTACTGCCAACATTTGCAGCACAGATGGATGAAGATCTGAGGGCTATCAAAATAAGATCTGGGCACCACACTTGGCCTTGGGGGCTAAAACTTGCTTAATTATAGAGCAAATTTTCCTACAAACTAACAAAAAATCTTGTTCTTTAACTTTTGTTAAGAATATTATTAAATATCAACTGATTGATAGAAGAAATGGAGGGAAAATAAGAAATTGATCAAACGAGTCACTCTGCTGTCCCAGAAAATTGACTCTGGCTTGCTCAACAAATAATGGTTAATGAACTTAGTTGCATGGTTTGTGTGAACACCCCCCGTGTGCATTTCCTTTAGAGAATCTTAAAGTTAGCCATGTTACCTTTTTGCAATCTTCTATTATTAATTAGACATTGTTAATTTTACTTAAATATCTACTCAAAACTAACTAGGCTCTCCAAAAGACTCTCACTTGTGTTATAGATTCCAAAGCCTTGCTTTATGATCTTTAAATATAAAAACAAATTAATACATCACAGTATCCCAAATCTTAACATGAAAACAAAGGTTACTGGGATTCTGACAAATTCTACTGACAATACAAACAGTGTTTCAGAATGTATCAAGGCCAGCTCATGTTTAGTATATATTTTTCTCTCTTTTAACAAAAGGGCATCGCATAAAAAAGTATCCCCTTATTTTTCCCAATGTGATTCTAACCTAGCCTTTGAGTTGCAGATGAATACTGAATATTTGTAGATTGTAAAACTGGTCCCTAATCTTTGCAGCTTGGTGGCCTGGCTTGCGGGGGGGGGGGGTAGAGAACTGGGCCACGTGAACAGCGGGCCAGCATGCATGTGCATGAGTGCCCGCCAGCCCACCGCTCATGGAAGTTGAGTTGTGTGCACATGTGCGTGCTCCGGCCAGCCACCCACATGGATCCAATTCTGAATAGGTCATGGCCCGGTAGTGGTTTGGAGGTTGGGAATCCCTGTTGTAAAAAACGCATATTTTCACATAGTTCAAAAACAATTTAGACTTCTATGTGAATGATAATTTCTGGAGAGGCCTGATTCAAACAATACTCATCAAATTCATGGCTTTCTATTACATTAATAAAAAGTGAGAACATGATTTTAACAAAACTTAAATGTTTTATAGACGGCTTTGTTGCAAAGCTGATATAAGATAACAGGCTCTTGGGCACCTCTAGGACTTGAAACAAAGAGAGTTGGTGGAAATTTTTCAGAAAGAATGCAGCATCAGGAATTTTCATAAAAACAGAAGTGCTAACAGTGCTAATACAAATAAGATAAGCCATTAACTCATTTTATAGCTCAGTGAGTACAATGAGAAAAGCATATAAAATTAATCACTCATATTTCTTGCTTGGTCATCAATAAAAGAAATAAGAGTGATTATTTAATATGCTTTATAATCCAATAACTCAGGGTTATCTTATCAATTAAAGTGTCTGAAAAGGGTTGGGTTGGAGGGGGCTTATTGTCCCCAAACATTCTCAAAGTAATACATAAAAACTTATAATTTAACATACATTTATTTAGAAATAAGTCCAACTGAATACAGCTAGGTTTCTTTCTAAATCTGTTAATATTCACAGACTCAGTTTGAAAGTTGTTGCTGATATTATTATCATTAACCTGTTTTTGGATATTATCTTAGTAATGATTCTTTACACAAAAGCAAATGAAAGGCTCATTTTATGATAGGGCTCAAAATTTGCGCTCTAAAATTCAATTACACTCAACTAATCTAAGAGACCAAACCCACCCACCTAACTTCACTGCAGCCAAACCACAAGAAATGCCTGGGGCCAAGATAGTAGAGTAATGTTTACTCTATTTACTCTCAATACATGTGGAGAATCTCACTTTCTTTTTGGAATTGCAACTTGCATTAAAGGAATAATTCTAAGGAGAGCCTGGCTAACAAAAGAAGTTTGGCATTATGGAAAACATCTAATTAATAATTATGTGCTTACAGATGAAAAATGTGTACAATAAATGCAGATGAGGAATATAAACCCTGAACTAAGGCAGCAGGCAGTTCTAGAGCCAGTTAAAATAGTAGTAGATGTATTACAGCGGCTATTCATAATGGAATACATCTTCTTCAGTCTAACTCTTGTACTCATTCATATGCAGATACTCAAGAGTTCAGCCATGATGAAAAAGGAGAGAACCAGACATGCTCATTTCTGGCTGAACTGTTGTTGAGTAAACCTCTCTTCTGCTGTAGTTATGCAGCAACATTGTCAGGACCAACTTTTACTCTACTCAATTCTCCCATTAGTCCTTGGGCAATAAACAGTAAGCTGCTGCTCGTGGGCGTCAGCTTTCTTTAATGGAGTAGGTTGTCAAATACAGCATCGGGTAAGATGGAGACTTTTAGTTTCTTTTCAGGCCAGGTATATTCCTTTGGAAGCTTGAACTAAAAAAACAAAGAAATCAGTTAGTGTTTATAGAAATTGCTAGAATCTAGGGTGAATAAAACTACAATTTGAGGGCCCAGGAAGAAAAACAAAATTTGAAAACATTGTTTTATAATTTCTCTGCAGAATTGCATAAAAAAGTAATTGCTTCTGAATGATGCATAAAACAATGATATGAATCTAGTCTACCTATGGAAATAGACAATCAATGAAGAAATAGATCCATTAATGAAAAAGAGGCTTGTTTCAATAAAAAAAAATCTCAGATTTTAGAAGACCATGAAAATAACAAAATTAAGAACAGAGGAAGCGGAAACTACTGATAGTAACACAACAGAATTTTCAGAAGCCAAAACTGCATAATGTTCCAGAGCTGTTTTTTCAAGAGGCAACTGGGCTTTCTTGTTTTTCTATGAAGACTTTTTGCTTCTCATCCAAGAAGCTTCTTCAGCTCTGACTGGATGGTGAGAAATGGAAGGATTTATATTCCTTTCAGACAGCTGGTCATTTGCATTCTTTTAGAGAGTTGTTGAGGCCACTTGGAGACTATCTGTGTCCTCAGGTTCACCTGAGTAGTGCAAATGGTTGTGGAGCCTTCTTGGAACTGCTGAAAGGACAGAATATGGATGATGTTATATCCTTCCCCTCTGTTGAGAGAGGGCTGTTCAATTTTGACATAGATGGCCTCTTGTCTTGATGGATTTGTTCTCCTATGTTCTGCCATGCGTTTATGAAGTGGTTGTTTTTGTTTCCCCAATGTACAGATCTGCAGTGAGAAATATGCATGGCTCAACATAGAACAAACCCATCAGGACAAGATTCAGCAGTCTATCTGCATTTAAAAGACAAAGGCTACTCTTTTGAAGACAACAAAATCCACATTTTGGACAGAGAGGACCGCTGGTTTGAAAGAGGGGTCAGAGGCCATCTATGTCAAAACTGAACAACCCTTTCTCAATAGGGAGGGATACAATATTATCTCTCTCCAGTCTACAACACAGTCCTTTCAGCAATTCCAAGAAGGTTCCACACCCATTTGCACTATTTAGGTGACCCTAAGGACACAAATAAACCTCCAAGTGGCCACAATGACTCTCTAAAAAAATGCAAATGACCAGCTGTCTGCAAGAAATATAAATCCTTCCATTCCTCACCATCCAGTCAAAGCTGAAGAAGCTTCTTGGATGAGAAACATCTTCAAAGAAAACAAAATTCAGTTGCCTCTTGAAAAAGCATCTTTGGGACAACCATGACCTGGATGACTGAGAATCTCCATAGACAAAACTGCATAAACAATATTTCATGTGAGAAAATATATTTTTTTCAAATTTTCAAGATATTTTATATCATTATACAATATAGGAGCAAATGAAAGGGTATTAGATTAACAAGCCAATGAGGATTTTTTTCACCAGGGTTTATATATGATTCTATGACTTATCACTTTGTATGTACACGGAGAGCTTATGCACTGGACATAAATTCGTTGTGTGTCCAATCACACTTGGTCAATAAAGAATTCTATACATACTAGATTTCATGATACTCAATTTTAACAGACGTTAAGCAGCTTTGGAAGATAAGGAATCCTCAGAAACTCAACAGTAAGAAGGAAGCAAATGAGATGGCAAAGAAAACATTTGTGCAAGGAGACCATGGAAAAATACTCTCTCTCCAATCCCACTACAATAAGTGTATAGTACAAGATAGCTATGATGTCTTTACATTTATTCACTGTTTTTATATAAAAAAAACCTTGAGGGCAGTTGTATGATGATTGATAGTTTACAGAAAGATAGTTAACAAAGCAGGAAAAATAAAAAAAATGGTTTCATGGAGAAAGTCTGTTAAGTTAAAGGTCAATTAATCTAAAAGCTTGTATAACAAAAACTACAAAAGGAGTTGAAGCACTTTCCTCTGAGCAAAGTACTGAATCTTTTAGGGAAAACAGGATGTTTCAATTTCAACACTTTTTAAGTTTTCAAAATAACAGAATGTTCGTAATTTTTAATCATAGTATATAAATATTATTGCAATAAAACCTGCCTCTAAGTAATACATTTATAGATTTATAAATTACCATAAAAGGGGGGAAATGTCTCAGGGAAAGGAGCATACATGGCAAAAAAAAAAGTACATGGAGAAACATCAGTTTAGCATTAAGGTCCCTACTGAAGGAACATCTTAATTCTTCAAGTTCATCCAGCAAAGAATTCCAAATGTTGATGCTGATCTATACAATAAGTTACATAAGTTACATACATAAGCCAAGATATGCAGATAGTCCTCAATGTACGACCACAACTGAGCCCAAAATTTCTATTGTTGAGTGAGTTTTGTCCCATTTTACGACCTTTCTTGCCACAGTTGGTCAGTGAATCACTGCAGCTGTTAAATTACCGTAGTAGCATGGTTATTAAGTGAATCTGGCTTCCCCATTCACTTTGCTTGTCAGAAGATGGCAAAAGGTGATCACATGACCCCAGGACACTGCAACTTCATAAATATGAGTTGGTTGCCAAGCACCTGAATTCTGATCACATGATCGTGAGGATGCTGCAACAGTCGTGTGAAAAATGATCATGTCACATTTTTCAGTGCTGTTGTTACTTCGAACAGTCACTAAATGAACTGTTGTAAGTTGAAAACTACCTGTGTAAAGAGTGTCTTTTCAGGTATTAGGATTAAGTAAACTTACTTCTTCTGGAGAACTCAGATCCTCTAGGTTTTCCAGCATTCTTTCCACAAACTCTTCTGTAAGTAAGATCTGCAAAAGTGAGAAGCAATGACTTTTATTCTTTTATGCACCAAATTACACTTAACTGCCAAGCAGCAGGCTGTTCTAGTGCTCAGAACACTGTTCCATGTTGCTTATCCTGTAATTCACTAAGGCTTGGGAAGTCAGTTCACTTCCTCCGGTAATTATTTGCTTCCTCCTGCATTACCTGCAATTATTACGGAATCCATTTATAACATCATCAATATTTCCTGTGCCAAATAAAACATCAATTCTGAAAGGGTAAAGATCTAAGAACTGTAAAGAAACATGGTGTTATATGAGAAGGCAGGCAATGTAATGGATGTACCCATTTTTTAATAGATGAACCCTAGCTAATAATTGAACAGGTAGGAGGAAGAGAGAGAGGGAGAGGAGGAAAGAGAATGCCGAATTTGAATTTGTCCATAGGATTTTTTTTTAATTAAACCATGTTCAAAATTTCAAGAGTTAATCCGCAATTACTGAAAGTCTGGATGCACCTTTACGCTTCCTTTAAAAGGCAGATTAAACAAAGGCACACAGATGCAGAGGTACAGCAATACAAGACCTCATGCTTCTCGCTCATATTATTACACTAGAAGTGTTTCTCAATTGTGGCAACTTTAAGATGTCTTGACTTCAAATCCCAGAAATCTCCAGCTATCATGGCTTTTATTGAAATGTATACAAAGCAATAGCTAACTATACTGCATTGCTCTTGCAATGGTGACACCACATTACAAATAGACAGTACACACATTTGATCAGCATGTTAAAGACGGCATTTGTAGAAAATCATATCACAAGCTGCTATGTCACATTTTCTAGGTTTTCTTTTTCAAACTTATCAGCATGTGAGGAGAATATGCAAGACCTTTTAGCTACAGAATACAATGGAAAGAAAGCCAATTTATTCTTCCAATGCATAAAAAAAAATCTTTGAAGTAATTATGTAAAAAAAAACAAACCCTCAAACACAGGCCAAACTAGTCTGCTTCATGCATTTTCAAAACTAGTCTATAACTATGACAGAATATCAAATACCATTTGCTATGGAACTTTTGGAATGTAAAAACATAACACAGGTAAATGGTGCAAATAGTTCCTATCATGATTACTCAACTGATTCCTCAGGCAGGGACATAGTTCTGTCTTTAAATGAAGATGTTGCAACACACCCTAGTTTTTGCAAAGGTGAAAAAAAATCCCATAAAAAGTGTTCACATGGAGTGCTTTCCTTGAAAAGTGGATTTTCAAAGTCTCAGTTACCTAAGCTAGAACAGTGTTTTATATAAAAGCTCTATTCAAACAACATACTTGAACATGGAAAGGCAACACAGAGCAATGTATACTATCCCTCTTTTCCCAACCTTTCTAGATTGAGGAAAAAAGGATTCATAAGTGCATATTTAGCTTAATCATATGGAGAAGCATCTGTGTCATAAGGCTCCTTTGGAGAGGCTTCTGTGTTTCCCAGAGCCAAATGCCCACATACACTGTCTTCAGATTTTTCCCACCAAAGAAGGAAAAGATAAAGATACCCACACCAGGATTTATGCTGCCAGTCAAATGAGCAACAGAACATGTAAATCAAGGATCCTGAATGTCTGGGTAAAGCATGACCAATTGTATATTGAAAATGGGCTTCAAGAATGCCTGAAGCAGGGCATGAATTGCTATTTGTCTTCTTGCAACTGGGATCTGGAGAAATACTACCACTGTATCAAGAGGTTCTATTTAACTATCCTGGCTAATATTGACAGCTCTACATTCCGTAAATTTCTCAAAGCCACGTAATTCTACAAAACAGATCTGGTTTGTATTATGCATTTTTATCTTTTCTCAATCTGCTGTCAAAAAAATTCACTTCTCTATTTGCTCTGTATCTTTTTCTTTTTCCCTAAATGTAATAGCCCTAATATATTCTTTTTTTATTGGGAAAATGTTACAATATTATGACCATTTTAGTTGTCCCCTTCTGTATTTTTCTCAACTCTACAATGAGGTCGAAATGCAGCCATGTCCGCATTGCTTGTACACTCCCACAATTCCAACATCCCTTTCCTAAGATATCCAATACACTTGGTATACGCCGCACTGACACTACTATTGATCTCTTTCCATTGTAAAGATTATTTCTGCTTGCTGGTTCTTGTTCTTAATTGCTAATCCATAAGAGAATTTGACAGTTTATTTCCCAGCTGCTAAATTCACTTTGCTGTTTTCAGTGATGGTTCTATCAAAAATGTCTACAACGTTGACTGAATAATATGTGCCCATCATAAAGCAATAATTATTATTCATGTACCATCTAATCCAATGGCTTACAATAATAAATGAGATACGAAATTATATAACATCCAATATTAAACCTAAAATCAATCCATAATAATGTAATATAACATATTAATCTAGTTTAATAAGAAAATCAGTTAAACAAACAAAACAATTAGATAATTAGACTTTATAAAGTGAAAGATATGAACATTCAGGTCCAAAAGCCCTCTGGAAGAGTACAGTTTTCTGGTTTCATAATACATCTTCATTAAAAAAATGGGAGACAATCAGTAGCCTTTCCTGGGAGGTCTGCTTTGGTCCGGCTGACTCAAGTTCAAGCAGGCAATCCCATAGACAGTATCTGATTTGAACTTGGAATCTCCCAAGTAGCCAGTGCAGGTCTTGCAGCACAGATATAAAATAATCAAACAGACAAATCCCTGTCAGCATGCATGGTACTACATTTTGGATGACCTGCAGTTGCCAAGAAGTGTTTAGAGGCAGCTCTATGAGGAACAAATTGCAGAAGCCCAAGTACTGAGTCACTGTAGCCAGATCCCCCTTGTGAAGAATGGGTCACAAATGATGCATCAGCTGAAGGGGGATAAAAAGCTTATTTCACCCAGGGTGGCAAACTGTTAGCATATTGGGAGTAAAAGACTTTGAATTTCCAAATGTTCTTTCCCAGTAGTTTCTAACAGATGCTTTACAGCAGGATATACATTATGCAAGCATCAATGTCTTCTTATGTTTATAGTTTGTTAACATACCTCCTTGAAACCCAAATACTCTAAAAGAATAATTGTGTTTCATATTGCTTGATCCAAATTTTGGAACACCGAAGGGCTGTAAATGATTATATAAGCAGCAAGACTTGCCTTGGTTTTGAGATCTATGATTTAAATTTACAGAATTCATTACTACTTTTAAATTTTAATTTTGGCCTTGCAAAGAGAGATTGGGGGCAGATTTTCTGAACTAATTAACTTTAACTGAACTAATTAACTTTTAACATATACATGAAGCCGTTGGGTGAGATCATCCGTCGACACGGGGTGAGTTGTCATCAGTATGCTGATGATACTCAGCTCTATATCTCTACCCCGCATCATTACAGCGGAGCAGTGGAAGTGATGAACCGGTGCCTGGAGGCTGTTGAGGTCTGGATGGGTGCCAACAGGCTCAGACTCAATCCCGACAAGACGGAGTGGCTATGGGTTCTGCCTCCCAAGGACAATTCCATCTGTCCATCCATCACTCTGGGACGGGAAGTTTTATCCCCGTCGGAGAGGGTTCGCAACTTGGGTGTCCTCCTCGATCCACAGCTAAGTTTAGAATACCATCTTTCGGCTGTGGCGAGGGGGGCATTCGCCCAGGTTCGCCTGGTGTGTCAGTTGCGGCCCTATTTGGACCGGGAGTCACTCCTCACAGTCACCCATGCCCTTGTCACCTCGAGATTTGACTACTGTAATGCTCTCTACATGGGGCAACCTTTGAAGAATGTCCGGAGACTGCAAGTAGTTCAGAATGCGGCCGCGCGAGCCGTCTTGGGTCTCCCAAGACATGCTCATATCACTCCAGCCCTCCGTGAGCTGCACTGGCTACCAATTGGTCTCCGAACACAATTCAAAGTGTTGGTTATGACCTATAAAGCCCTTTATGGCAATGGGCCAGGATACTTGCGGGACCGTCTTCTGCCCCATGAATCCCAGCGACCGGTTAGGGCACATAGGGTTGGCCTCCTACGGGTCCCGTCTGTTAGACAGTGTCATCTGGCGGGGCCTAGGGTTAGGGCCTTCTCTGTTGCTGCCCCAGCCCTCTGGAACCAACTTCCCTCAGAGGTTCGTACTGCTCCCTCCCTCCTAGCTTTCCGAAAACTCTTAAAAACACATTTATGCAGACAGGTTTGGGGCGTGTGAGCTGCGCTCTGCCCCTGGGCCTCTGAATGTGACTGTATGTTGTATGAGTGGAAATAGTTATATAGTTTTTTATACTGTATATTAGTATTTTAATTGTGTTATATTATATTTTTGTACTTGTATTTTTGCTGTGAGCCGCCCTGAGTCTTGGGAGAAGGGCGGCATATAAGTCAAATAATAATAATAATAATAATAATAATAATAATAATAATAATAATAAAAAACCATGAGAAATCAAGCTATCAAAAGCCTTTTAATATATGGAGAAGACATACTTATATTTTGAGATAATTTGCTTTACAATGTAGAAGAACTGTAACTTACTTATAACTGTAATATTTTCATGGTTACCTATAAATGTATGCAGATCTTTATAACAAATTTTTTATTAAGTTTTCCAATTTTACAATTATTTGGAAAGCAACGTGGTGATTGGGGTTAGTCAATAGTTCAATAACAAAATCTTTAGTACATATCTCAGGTTACATCATCAAAAATTCCTTCTCTATTTCCCTTAACATTTGCTATATCAGATTTAAGCTAGTAAAATTCTAATTATATCAAACTCAGTTAAAACATGTATCAATATGTTTTTGCTTATATATAACCATATCCTGTTTTTAAGTTTTACCTAATTTTAATATTTAATTGCAATATTCCAATTTAACCTTTAATATCCATAGTATTTAATTTTTGGGTAGCCAAAATCTCCTTTATTTCACTACATAAAAGTTATAGTATCTAAAATACACATATTACTTCTGTAAATATATTCTTATTTTATTTCATAAACATTTTCTATTTCTCATCCTAATACATCACCACAATAATGGAATATCCTTTATTATCTCAAATCCATCATCTGCATTATCTGGGCTAAACAATTATTCAAAGCTATTTCCTAATAGTTAATTTTCATTTCCCTTATAAATCTAAATCCTCAATATTAAGCCAATTAATCCCTTGTTTTTTATTATTTTCCAACAATATTTAAATCTAATAATCAAATTTCCCTTCATCTCCAAATCTCCCTTTAGTCCATAATAAATGAAAAGACCCCATTTTTTAAATCTAACTCTAGCTTTCTTTTTATGCCAACCAGGCTTCCATACTAATGCCTTTAAAGGAGACTATCTAATTGTCGATTTTCTAAAGAAACTGGCCCATTTATAATCTCATTAAGTTGGTGGCTCAGATCCCCATATTTGCTCTAAATATATTTGTCTTCAATTCAATCTGGTCTTCTTCTTCTTCAGGTTTCGTCTGGTTTAAGTAGAAAGTCATATCAAATTTTGTAGTTATTGTTTGATTGCCCAAGTTTTCAGTAAGCTGTACTTGTTGATCTTTAACACCCTCCGTCTTGGTATTACTTTCTTCCGCTTCTGATGTTTTTTAGGTTGTAGATTCTTTAGTTGCAATCAGGGTTTGGTTGTCTAAAATTTCAATACGTTGTACTTATTGATCTTTAAAGTCCTCTGTCTTGGCGCTAATTTCTTCCACTTCAGTTGTTTTTTGGATTGTAAGTTCTTTAGTTGCAATCAGAGTTTTGCTTTGTAGATTTAAGCTGGCGCCTTTGTCTTTCAGTCTAGATTTAATTATCTCAGTATCTTCAAGAATTTTTTCAAGTATAAGTTTATAATTAGCTGAAATTTGTTGCTTGTCTTCCTCCATTTCTGACATGGTTATAGCTGGTCCTTTAGTGAAAGCTATTTATTAGACAAGAGTCAGTAAGTATTCACCTCCACAGTCCTAAAAAGCAATTTCAATGATCAGCTCTTCTCTCAGCTTTTAATCTCTTTTAGATAATACCAAGGATAGATCTGGGCTATGAGCAGCTCTTTTTGTCAAGAATATTCACTTGCTGTACCAAGGTTCACCAAAAGATGTCCTCAATAGCATTTAAAATCTTTTTCAAATCCCAGGCTATGTTTTTATCCAATTTAGGTTCTTTTTCATCTTTTTTACGAGTAGATAGAGTAGCAAGTTCCCGTGAGAGTAGGAACATTTTGGGTTCCCGGATATCAAATAGATGCAAATCCAATTATTTAATTGTTCTTTTCAAGGCTTTATTTCCCCAAGGTATGTCAGATGCCGCCATTTTAGAGGGTGGGAGGAGAACGTTCTCTTTCCTCTCTCCTCACAGGGGGAAGAAATTTCAAGAAGCTTTTTACAGGAAAATACTTGGGGTGCAAAGAAGGTAAGATCTCACCCAATTCCTCCACGGTGCTTTCGAAGTGCTTGTTAGTAATTTTGGCCTTGGCTGGTAGCGCCTTAGTGATGGGCCATATTAATGGCCGATCTTTTCCTTGTCAGTTCAAAGAGTTGCCTGGGATCAAACGGGAGGGCTGCCGCCTTTCCGTGATCGCTCGGGAGTCCTCTTCACACTCATTGCCCCTCCAGGGCAACTTCCGATCCTTTTCAGGTTCCCCCGGCGGGAGAAAACTGGACAAAGAGAGAGCGATCGCCCTGCACATCCGCCAACGCCACGATCACAAACCGGAAGCCAAATGTATGTAGATCCTATATACAAATTCATACACATGGCTTATGCATCTTGCAGTGACTGATCCTGGATATTCCAGGAATAAGAAACTTTTGGTGGACCCCATACCCTTCTCCTAGATCAGTGATGGCAAACCTATGGCACGGGTGCCAGAGGCGGCACTCAGAGCCCTCTCTGTGGGCACGTGTGCCGTCGCCCCAATCTTAGGCCTTCAACTGGGTTTTATAAAACCTTTTCGCTTTAGGCCTCCGCCACCGTGTGCAAAAAAAAAAAAGGTTCAATCAGTCATTTTCAACTTCTCGCGGGAAAAAAAAGATCTCGTAAAGTTGGAATTGATTGATTGAACTTTTTAGTCCCACCCAGTCTGCCGTTACCACCACAGCCACGCCCAGCCAATGGTCCACACCCACCCAATGGGCCACATCCACCCGGCACTCGACAATGCATAAGTGGGTTTTGGGTTGCAGTTTGGGCACTCAGTCTCTAAAAGGTTCGCCATCACTGTCCTAGATTATGAACAATTACGGTCATATTGGCTAATTGGGGCAGAAGCAAAAAAAAGGAGAAGATGGAAAATAAAATATACGTATCTTAATATAACAACCTCAAATTGGAAGAGAGTGCATTATGAAATACAGAGATCAGTACTCAAGAAGCAACAGTTGCAGGTAAGCAACAAGATCCTTTCATCTGGATTTCTATGAATCACAGAGATATGATTCAATATTGGGTTGGTAGATTCAGGAAATCACATCAGCAAGTTAGCCAAGTGTACCTAATGAACGAAGCATTTCATGGGAATCAAGCATCCAATATGTTTTATAAAGGTGGATGTTTGAGTTCAAGTTGTCACCCTGCATAATTACTGCAGCAAAATATGTCATGTACAGCTGCTGAAAATTACATGGCCTTTGTATAGTGTCTGCTATTGTCTTCTGGGTAGAAAGGGGTAACTCATAGAGTATGAGAGCAAGAATCATTTGGAGTGTGTTTGGGTGAGACAGGGAACTCATGGTTCATACTACAGAGTTGGATACTCATAACATAGAGTTGTGCATCTCTGGAAAAACTCTTTGTTCTTTGCAGGCAGAAGTGATTGACTTTACGCACATTCAATTCATTAACTATACCAGAGTAGTAGTATAATCTGATAATCTGATTAAAAAAACATATCTTCATATTGAATTCATATATAACTTTCAGCAAAAAGATTAGGTGCTTCTTTTTAAATTCTTACAGAAATCCAATTAAATCTATTCAACTTGAGAATAGAAAGATTATCTGCTGTCCTTCCAAAGGGTCCGGTAACCAGAAATAGGGTCTTCCAAAAGAAGAATGGGACAAATAGTCAGTAATTTAAGGAGCTTCTTGGCTCATGTACAAAAAATTAAAACATTGGCCCCTTGATATCTTGTGAGCAGGTATTTTTCAAAACAAACAAACAAACAAAAAACCTTTTCAAGAAAACAATTAACTATGCAGTGTAGAAAAGTAGAATAACAGAAAACTCCATTAATGTAGTTAGCCCTCATATTACAACAGGGCAAGAGACGCCATACAGGTCAGGGAGATTGCATGGGGTGCAGTGTGGTCTGGGGAAAATGCACAGGGGTGCATGACTGGTTGGAGCAAGTGCAGAGGGATGGGGGAGGGTGCACCAACAGGAGACTTGTGACCATCCCTGCCAGTTTCTTCCCTGACTTTCTAGGGAAGCTGGCAGGGAAGGTTGTAAATGGAGATCAAGTGATGCAGGCACGTGGCAACTTATCTTAAGTATAAACAGGTTGCCAAGCATCCAGAGCACAATCACATGACCATGGGAGTGCTGGTATAGCCTGGAACTCTGAATACTGCTCATAACCATCAGCATCAGGGTTCTGCACCATCACCATAATGAACAGTTGCTGAACAAATGGCTATAGGTCCAAGACGACCTGTATTCATAAAATAATAGCATAACTGTCAAAAATCACCCTGAGAAATAAATAAGCTTTTAATAAGAGAAGTATTGTTAGAACTAATATTGCAGAAAGCTGGGGCTTTCCTTACCTGTACAGCAAAGGACCAGACTAGCACTGTAATCTATTTCTGATCATATCAGTTGTCACTATCATTTCCCAATTAAAGTACCTTTAATTTATCATAAAGACTATATTGCCCATTCTGAAATATGAAATTCTGCACTTATAGCGATGAGTGAAAGAACAGTCTTTGCTTCTAGATAACATCCTAATCCAACACAGGAATTTATAAGAAACAAATGATGTTAACAGACACAATAACAATCAAAGTGCTGACGTATCTGGACAAAATTCCATGATTTTTTTCCCATACGTTTTTGAATGAAAAATATCATGAGGAAAACAATGGGGAAGCAGAGAATCTACCAATGTCACTTTGCCCGTTTGGTCAGGAAACACGTATCTTTGCTGCTGTTACTGAATAAACACTCCATTATTAATATCTGAGCAAAGCTTTGGTTCTCAACAATGGTGTATTTTAAAGCAAAAGGATACAATGGTATAAATGGTTTAGAAGAAGATATTTCTTTTTAAATGGCCTTTGCTGCAAAAAAATGAAATATTTCCAAAAAATCAGGAAAACTGAATTATTTTTGTTTACTTATCTTTATAGTGCTTTTCCTCCTGAAGATATGGTAAACTCCCAAGATTTAATTGATCATAAAGATATTTTCCTGACTAAATGGGCAAAGTGATTATCTTTTTCTTCATATATTTTTATTTAAAAACCTTTGACAAATATTATTTTGCCTTGTATTTACTTCAACAACAGATACATTAAAATATTACTTTGTCTTTTTTGTTTAGGAAGGCCTTCAAAATCAAACACAAGGCCCAAACTCTATAATCAACCTAAATACTTCAGTGAATATGAAGGTAGAACTGTCAACACTATTATAGACATAATATAACTCAACTACAATGTCACAAAATAATTACACTATACATTTTCTGATATGTGATATGATATAAACTACCAGCAATTTGTTTTTATATATATATATTTATGCGTATGAAAAAGATCATTCAGATATAAAATTGGAAATGATAAGACTCAGAAAACAATGGAGGACATTTCAACTTACCATTACAATCTGAATGAAAGAATGTTGCTATTTTCTAACTAATTTTTAAACTAATTTTAAAAAGAGAGTCCAATATATGCTGCATGAAGAGGACACACAACTGCCAAATCAAGTGAACCATGACAGGTAGTCCTTGTTTAGCAACTACAACTGGGACTGGCAACTTAGTCATTAAATGATTTGGTCACTAAGTAGAAAATCATTTGACTACAATTGTGCTTGTGAGTTTACTTCAGCTTTCCTCCCCCCCCTCCATTCTTTCCCCCTTTGGAATGCTTACCCTGGGATAATCAACAAGAAGTGAATTAATAATGCATTTACATTCATTTGAGAGGAAGGGATTAAAAGAGAGTAAGAAGGCACACAATGGGGAATACATATTGAAAACAATATACTAATGCTTATGTTTGCCTAATATGCTTTTTTCTCCAAACTCTAGGCTTATTAGGAGGGTAACAAAAACAGAAAGTATTAAAGTGATCTTGTCAGTCACAGGCAGCAGCTGCCAGCTAGCTAATTAACATGTTAATTGTTAACTTGAGAAAAGCAGTTTAGAAAGAGATTGCTTGTTTAAGTAATCTCTCCAAAGGGAGGGAAAGATAGGAAAGAAGTGTCAGGGACAGGACATCATGCACTAGCAGACTTCATGGTGAACATATGGCTGAAAGAGAGACATTTTATATTTATATCCCATCTTTATTATTTTTTACAAATAAGTCAAGGTGGTGAACATATCCAATACACCTTCCTCTTCCTATGTTCCCCATAACAATAACCCTCTGAAGTGGGTTGAGCTGAGAGTGACTGACTGGCTTAAAGTCACCCAGCTGGCTTTCATGGGTAAGATGGGACTTTAAATCATGGTCCCTGTGAAGGTCATACATTAGCACCTTGGTCACAAAATTATTTTTTCAGCATTATTGAACATTTGAACAGTCACTGCAGGATTGTTATGGACAATCAATAAGTGATTG
The DNA here is from genome assembly GCA_034064705.1 of Bothrops alternatus. Taxonomy (NCBI): domain Eukaryota; kingdom Metazoa; phylum Chordata; class Lepidosauria; order Squamata; family Viperidae; genus Bothrops; species Bothrops alternatus. The sequence goes on from JARGCV010000009.1 coordinate 32,399,710, forward strand.
TTGATCAGATATTATTAACCTTTAATGAAAAACTAATTAAGAAAATGTGTAACTTTTTATTGAATTTGAACATGGAAAACAAACAAGTAAAAGAAACAATGATAATGTGGGCAAAAAAATTTGAATACAATATAGATTTAGAGAAATGGCAAAACTTATGGGAAAGAAATTATAAATTGACAATGTCAACCTCTTACAAAGAAAACATATAAAATGTTTTATACATGGCACTTGCCACCAGCTAGACTAGCAAAAATGTTTAAAAATATGTCAGATAGATGTTGGAAATGTAATCACAAGTCAGGTACATATTATCATGTATGCTGGACATGTGTTAAAGCAAAGAGATATTGGACAAAAATACATACTTGGCTAGAAAGGTTGTTGGGAAAACAGGTAGATTTTAAACCTGAACTTTTTAAATTAGGTATAATACCAGAAAAGCTTGACAAAGTATATACTTGATTTTACATGTGATAACAGCGGCAAGAATCATATTCGCACAATATTGGAAAAATGAAGAAATACCACCAAAGGAAGAAATAATTAAAAAATACTAGATTGTGCAGAAATGGACAGACTTACTCTGAGGAAAGAAAAAGAAGAAACAGAATATTTTCAAACTTGGGATTTATTTTATTAATGGATGGAGAAAAGAATAAGGGATTAGGAATTCAGTTTGTATTAGTGAATGATATACTCAGACAACACGTTTGTTGAATAAGTACTTTTGAACTGTATTAAAAAATCAATAAAAACTTTTTTTAAAAAAAAAGACAAAAAGTGAGGTCTGCCCTGTAATTCTTGTTTGTCGTATTGGGAAAATAATGAATAAGGGACAAAAGGTAGTGAATAGTGAACCCTGGACAGCATTAAACCAGAAGGAAATCTGATGAAATGTGTAGCAATTATTGTTTATCTGTATATAGAGATAAAGATGTAACTGAATTATTTTAGTTTCCTCTCAAGCACATATTAGTATAATTGTATATGGATGTTCTTTTTATACATCTTAAAAGTTATACAGAATTATATTTTTGTTTTTATTGACAGTGACTTAATTTGTTCCCTTCATATATACATATATCCCAAAAAGGAGACTTTAGTACATAAATATCAATGCTAAAATGGTTAGCTTTCTAAAGTGCTACAGCTTCTGCTGCTTTCTATGCAATAACTTTCAAATAGATATTGCAGAAAACTTCATTGTCTTAGAACAAACAGGGAGAAAGAGGACTGAAGATATTCATTTCATGCAATGGGCTATAAGATCCTAAGGCTATCCACTGGTGAAGAATGTAAACCTCCTATTTTTCAACTGCAAGTTGAAATGATCCTACTTTCCATGAACCATAAAACCTGCTGTCTCCTTTGCACAATCAGTCTTAATCAAGTTAAGTTAGTTAGGCAAAAAAGCCAAGATGCTTAGTGAACAAGAAAAATAAAAATTTAAAACTGTTGTTTCTTTTTAAGAATATAGGCTGTTTAGAGTTATTAAAATTAGAAAGACATTCTAAAATCAAGCCTTTTTTTTTAAAAAAAAGCTTCTTGTGGCATCTAGAAGAAAATAGGATGCTTTGCTTGACCTGCAGGAAATGATGTATATAAAGTCACAAATTCTGGGAAAGCCATTAAATGTGAAATGTTTACCTCCAGATCTCCTTACTGGAATAGGCCTAGTGCACAATATGTTAAATCATTTCTAAACCTGTTTAAGCAAAGAGAAAAGGAGTATATAATGGGACTAGTAATGGCAAGAATGGAATGTGTTTGTTACCATATTTCCATTTCCGTAAATGGCTAAAATTACTTAAGGGAGATTTGTGAAGGTGACACAAAATCCCAACACATCTCATTCTGCAACTCATTATGAAGTATTAGTATTACCAGCAGAATCATAAAATTACAGGGCTGGAAGGTGACATTTAGACCATCAAATCCAATCCTGCTCAATGCAAAAATCTAAATTAAAGAGAACCATCATACAGATGGTTTTCTAGTGTCTGCTTGAACATAATTGAATAAAGAGAACCTTACCACTCTTTGGATAACTGACATTATTAATAAATTGTTTTTATTATTGCTATTTAAAAAAAAAAGCAATCAAAATCTCTCTTTCTGTAAGCCAAATCCATTATTCTGGATCCTACATTTTGAATGTGAATCACTCTTTAAGTCACTAAATATTGTACTTTTGTATCACCACTCACTGCACTGCAAAATATTTTCACAGTTTTATTATAATCTAACATAGTGCACTCCTACTTTATTTTAGTTATAAGCTGGTTTATCATTTATTATTTCAGTTTATATGACTCTTCATATAAAACACTTCAGTCCACAGACTCAGCAATTAATCTTTCATTAGAGTAATTAGGTTTCAAAAATGCAAAGACAAATCATAACCCAAAGATAGTTAACAATAATAAAATTATTTTGTCTTACATTATATTTAAGTATATTATAGTACAGGAGTCTACTATTTGAATTCTAATCATCCTTCCGCCTATATGCACCTATATCAGAGCAGTACAAACTGTATGCATGTTTTCTGTTGATAAACAGCTTTTGATTGGAGTCCTCAGTCAGCATAATTAATAACATCTTGACTAGAAATTCAAAAAGTTAATAATAATAATAATAATAATAATAATAATAATAATAATAATAGTGGTAGTAGTAAAGTTGGAAGGAACCTTGGAGGTCATCCAGTCCAACCACCTGCTCAGGCAGGAAACTGTATATCATTTTAGACAAATGGCTGTCCAGTCTCTTCTTAAAAACTTCCAGTGTTGGAGCATTCACCGCTTCTGCAGGCAGGTTGTTCCACTGGTTAATTGTTCTAACTGTCAGGAAGTTTCTCCTTAGTTCTAGGTTGCTTCTCTCCCTGATTAGTTTTCATCCGTTGCTTCTTATCCTGCCTTCAGGCGCCTTGGAGAATAGCTTGACTCCCTCTTCTTTGTGGCAGCCCCTGAGATATTAGAACATTGCTATCATGTCCTCCCTCGTCCTTCTCTTCATTAAACTAGACATACCCAATTCCAGCAACCGTTCCTTATATGTTTTACCCTCCAATCCCCTAATCATCTTTGTTGCTCTTCTCTGTAAGCTTTCTAGAGTGTAACATCTTTTTTACATTGTGGTGACCAAAACTGGATGCAGTATTCCAAGTGTGGCCTTACCAAGGCATTGTAAAGTGGTATTAATACTTCACGTGATCTTGATTCTATCCCTCTGTTAATGCAGCCTAACACTGTGTTGGCTTCTTATAGTTATAGTTCAACAGGTTGAAAAAGACATGATTAAAGTACAAATCATATCATGGTATCTCTAAGTTCTTGAGAAGAACAAAGGTTCCACAATGATAAAGCTGAAATAGCTCCTACATAACAGCATCTTTTTGAGATGTGAAAATTATCTAAACGATTGCCTTCTTTCATAAGAACCGATTAATCAATGAATATCATCAAACTCATATTTCTATTGCTACATCTTTAAGGAGGATGAGTATCAGAGGGGAGCTTGATTTGTTTTAAAAATATCTGGAGAACATTCGTGGTAAAACAAAGTATAAATCCCAATATGTAAATACTTGATCTCTAGAAGACTTGCACTTATTAAAATTAATGAATGTAAGTCAGATATTAATGGTTCATTGATGTAAGATATGTATTGAATGCATTATCGGCTGATAATGATTCAGTCGAGATGACAGGGACTCGTCTTGATCCTGTTGTGTGGGAGGAGTTTGACCCGGTAGCACCTGATGAAGTCGACAAGGCCATTGGAGCTGTGAGCTCCGCCACCTGTTTATTGGACCCATGCCCCTCCTGGCTGGTTTCGGCCAGCAGGGAGGTGACGCGGGGCTGGGTTCAGGAGATTGTCAACGCTTCTTTGAGGGAGGGGTCCTTTCCGGCTCCCTGCAAGGAGGCAATTGTGCGCCCCCTCCTCAAGAAGCCTTCCCTGGACCCAGCTGTTTTAAACAACTACCGTCCTGTCTCCAATCTTCCCTTTATAGGGAAGGTTGTTGAGAAGGTGGTGTCACTCCAGCTCCAACGGTCCTTGGATGAGGCCGATTATCTGGGCCCTCAATAGTCAGGATTCAGGCTCGGCTACTCCACGGAAACTGCTTTGGTCGCGCTGACGGATGATCTCTGGCGGGCCCGGGATAAGGGATTATCCACTATCCTGGTGCTACTTGACCTCTCAGCGGCTTTCGATACCATTGACCATGGTATCCTTCTGCACCGACTGGAGGGGTTGGGGGTTGGGGGCACTGTTTTGCGGTGGTTCACCTCCTACCTCACTCGTCGGTCGCAGTCGGTGTTGGCAGGGGGTCAGAGGTCGACCCCTAGGTTCCTCCCTTGTGGGGTCCCTCAGGGATCGGTCCTCTCCCCTCTGCTGTTTAATATCTACATGAAACCGCTGGGCGAGATCATCCGACAACACGGGGTGAGATATCATCAGTATGCTGATGATACCCAGCTTTACATCTACACCCCATGTCATTTCAGTGAAGCAGCGGAAGTGATGTGCCGATGTCTGGAGGCTGTTAGGGTTTGGATGGGTGCCAACAGGCTCAAACTCAACCCCGACAAGACGGAGTGGCTATGGGTTCTGCCTCCCAAAGATATTTCAATCTATCCGTCCATTAGCCTGGGGGGGAGCTTTTGACCCCCTCGGAGAAGGTCCGCAACTTGGGCGTCCTCCTTGATCCACAGCTAAATTTGGAACATCATCTTTCGGCTGTGGTGAGGAGGACATTTGCCCAGGTTCGCCTGGTGCACCAGCTGCGGCCCTATTTGGACCGGGAGTCTCTTCTCACAGTCACTCATGCCCTTATCACCTCGAGGTTCGACTACTGCAAAGCTCTCTACATGGGGCTACCTTTGAAAAATGTTCGGAGACTTCAGGTAATGCAGAATGCAGCCGCGCGAGCAGTGTTGGGCTTGCCTAGAAATGCCCACATTTCGGCATCACTCCGCGAGCTGCACTGGCTGCCAATTGGTCTCCGAACCCAATTCAAAGTGTTGGTTATGACCTGTAAAGCCCTACATGGCATCGGACCAGGTTATTTACGGGACCGTCTGCTACCTCATGAATCCCAGCGGCCGGTTAGGGCCCACAGAGTGGGCCTTCTCCAGGTCCCGTCAGCCAGACAGTGTCGCCTGGCGGGGCCTAGGGGAAGAGCCTTCTCTGTTGCGGCCCCGGCCCTCTGGAACCAACTTCCCCCGGAGATCCGTGTCGCCCCCACCCTCTCCGCCTTTCGTAAATTGCTTAAAACATACTTTTGCCGGCAGGCCTGGGGCAGCTAACACCTTGCCCCTAGCCAGTGTATGTTTGTGTGTATGTTTGTGGAATGATTGGTTTCTTTTTTAACTAAGGGTTTTTATATTTATGTATTTTATTGTAATTTCTATCATGTTGTGAGCCGCCCTGAGTTCTCCGGAATAGGGCGGCATAGAAATTAAATAAATAAATAAATAAATAAATAAATAAAAGTCCCTAATTCAATCTCAAGTAGCGATTAATGAGACAAACCTCTGCTTGAAACCTAAGTTATTCCTACCAAGTCAGAAGAGATCATGCTAAGCTAAACAAATGAATTATCTGACCTCCTGTAAGGCAACTTTTTATATTTCATAGCACTGAAGCTATTTTGTAGTGCTTAGCTTGTTATTCTTGTGTCAAGCTTTTAATATACATAATGATTTTATTTATAGAGAACATAAAATTGACAGGGGTTTCAAACCCCTGATGCATGCCAAGAATATTTGGTGGAAAATGTTTTTACAGGATTAAGTAAAAGTTACCAAGCAGCTTGGTGCTTTAGGAAGAACACTGAGGACAATGAATTACTGAAATTTTGCTCCAACCTAATTTAGGCTGCTTTGAATCACAAAGAATGAGTGGAATAAGTATGGATTCCAAGTCTCTTGATTGAGACATGTGTTGAGTTCTTCTCCCATTCAGCATGGCTTATCATAATACAGACAACGGAAGGCAGTTTTCTTCAGTTCTACCTAAATTAAAGACCAGCATTGTCAAGAGGTGTATAAAACCTATAAAGGTAGCTTTTCAAGAAAAGAGCACACCCAGAGCCAACAATTTCAGACTATCCTTTAACTATTATGAAAAATCCCTGGTGCTACATGTATTTATACATCCTAAGCGATAATTCCTTTTGCTAATTCCAATAAAGCTACAGAAAACATAACCAGAACATGGACCTACTGTTGACTCATCCATGTGTACTTGAAAATTCAGTTTCACAGCAAACAAACTAAAGACATTCTAGTCAAAAATATAAACAGGCCATTACCTGTAGGCAACATTTACATTTACAAATATATACTTAATAAAATTTAAAAAAAACACGAAATACTTATAGAAGGTTTGATTGTGACTTCTAGAGAAGCTAAGAACAAAAGAACTTAAAGTAAAAAAATAAATTTAACTTTGGAATTAAATCAGAAATAGCTGCACAATAAGGTTTCTTACTATTCTTTTAAAATTTGGTAGAGATTATATATTTAAACCCTCAGCTTTTGGAAGTGTATCTTGAAAAAAAATGCTTAGGAATATATGGGCCTTGTGAGCCACATACACATAATTCAAATAATTCCTCACAAGACTGTTTGCTGAGTCTGCTACTTTATTCTGTTTTAGTTCTACTTCCTGTCTTGATTAGTTACCATGGGAAATGCAAGAAGTCACAACAGAAGGCATTTACAAAAGATGCAACAACATATTCAGTGCACAGGATTCCCAAGAGTTAATCAAATATAAAACAAAAGATAGAAAGATTTAGTAATAGTGTGTTTTGTGGAACCATAACTAGTTTTCTAGAAAACTGTTTAAAAATTCTGCCATTGTTTCTTCTAAGGGAAGAAGGAAGATTCGGTATATTCTTAAAAATAAGCCTCTTTATGCTAACCTAAAGATATTTTACAAGGCTACTTGTTTTGGCTTTCTTTTTGAGTTTTTAACAGGTTCAAATATTGTAGCATTGCCTTTTCAATTGCTGCACACTGTTTGAAAACAACAGTGATTACAAAGGAAACTGCATTGCAGTGGTGGAAAAAAGAATTAGAGGATACAGAGTTTGTAAAATGTTCTGGGATTTGGGAAGAGAAAATTGCTGTTTACATAGAGAAGAATATTAAAAACTGCCATTTCTTTTTGGCTTAAAATTCCACTTTCTAAATACTTAAAAAATGTTAAAGACTTCAAAAGCATTTTTGGCCTAAAATAATATAGCAAAACCAAAAAAAAATGATTAGTAAGAACTTAAAGCATCTGAAACAAAAAGGGAGAAATAGGTTCTTATTCATAAATAAAAAATATAAAAATAAAATACCTGTAACCAGGGTCCATGTGCTGCATATGGATGCTCCTCTGTAGCAAAGGCCCCTTCAACTCCTGTAGATACAAAAGTGATTGCTGTATCTCCTGTAATACTTTTGTATGTAAAGTGCCGACCATGTAATAATCTGCCTCTGAAATAATAAACAAAAAAATGACTTTCAAATCAATATGGTCTTCCCCTTGTGGCATTCTGTCATGTCATGTACTCCTCAATACATACCGTATAATATTTTAGGCCCATAATTTTAGAGTTCAAGAAAAAAAATGAAATAGAGATGAAGGAAAGAAAACAACTATAACTTAACTACAGTAATTACAACTCTAGTGGATTGGGCAAAAAAAGAAAATTCATCTAAGTTCCAATATACACAAACTGCAAACTCAATGACTTGTATCATAGAACAAGCCACTTTCACAGTACAATGACTGATGAAATGAAAAAGATGCAGTTAAATGAAAACAATTCTATATCTCACTTATATTTCTCTCTTCCAGACACAATCCATCTAAATGTAATGTACATTTTTTCATAAACAAAAAGGTATTTGAATAGCTAATTAAGATAATATATGTCTGCTGGAAGGTTTCCTAAGGTTACCAGGAAAACTCTCTATTTTAGAATTCAAGTAAAAAGATATAATAATCTAATTATATAGCAAAATATGTGGTAAGATTATATAGCATATTATAATATGCTAGAATTGTAACAATCAGTTCAGACACTTGAGACTTGACATATTAAGAGTTAAGCAAAGCCTTGAAATGCAGATAGTCCTCAGGTTACGATGGCAATTAGGACTAGACTGCTGTCACTAAGCAATGTGGTATAAAGTTATGATGAAGTTAACGTCAATTACCAATGACAATCCAGACAGCCCAGCTTGCTCTCTTAACCACAAAATACACATTAGGAGGCCCTGTGCAGGCCACACACAAGTTGGAGTGAGGGGGGCTAAGGTGCAAGTGCAGGGAGGCCACAGGAAAGAGGGTGTGGGTTGTGCAAAACAAAGCGTCTTGTCCTTTCAAAGACTTTATACAGCCATTTCAAGGTCTTCCCCTGTTGTTTGAATATGTGTGCTTTCAGGGAAGATATCTGCACTGGAATTACTATTTTAGTAAAGCAATGTCTCTTGAAGGATCATGCCAAATCTCTGAGATATAGCACTTTCACATTTTGAACAAGGGCACATTGCTCATTTCATGCAGTACCCTCTGAATGGCATTCCTCAACCCCAATGGACATATAATATTACATGCTTAAATGCTTTGTAAACATATTCAGTTTAGCCTTTTAAGTCTGTTTGAAGAAACCTCAGTAATGTAGGGACAACAGAATAATCCTTACAGCCCTTCATACGAAAACTAACCTTCTACTCACCTTAAACAAAGTGGAATTAATGCTCCTGATTCCTGGTTGAATTTTAGGTGCACGCTCTCAAGCTGTCTTGTGCGAATTAGTTCATGAGGAATAATTGCTGCTGAGCTGTCGCTTTCTAAACTGTCCTTACGACTCCTAAATCAAAGAAGGTATTGGATTTTATCCCATCTTTTAAATATATTTTTGGTCAACTCAAGGTGGAGAATAACCTAATATTCCTGCCCCCTATTTTCACCACCATAACCACCACCACCATCCTATGAGGTACAATGAGTAGAGAGAGAGTGACTCGCCCAAAGTCACTCACCCTTCATGTCTAAGGGAGGCCTAGAACTCTCCGTCTCCTGCTTTTTAGTCCAGAGCCTTAACCACTATACCAAACTGGCACTGTAAATCCTTAAGCAGAGAATTACTGGAGCAATATTTAGGTTGTAAGACTTAACATATTTTACAAAATACATATGAGGCCTTTATATCAGATCTGTGTGTAGAGTCCCCTTTGCTGAGATTTCGCCAACTTGTTTTATTTTGTATATAATAATTTTATTATTATTAATTATCTGTGACTTCAGTTCTGCCATGGGTGGATTTGATCCTTGCACTACCTGACTGGTGAAAGCAGCAAGAATATTGAGAGCTGGATCTGGGGTGTACTTAATACTTCACAGGAAAGCTGCACTTTTGATATACCTGAAACTTGTGCTAAGTAAATTTTTAAAAAACCCACAGTCCAATCCATTCTAACCAACGGAAGTAACAATTTATTTAAGTCAGACTTAATTGAGATTTCTACATATAGTATTAGTAAAAAGGAGTTTCGACTGAATTTTCTTAATGGTTAATGTTATCCTATATGGTTAAGTGGTTATGGTTTTCATGGTAAATTATCTTGCTCAGAATCAACAAATTCAACATTCAGAACAAACGTTGCCTAGAAGTAAGGTTATGAACAAAAGCTTGGGATATCCGAATCTAGAGCTTAATACAGAATATCTTTAGCACTGTGAATACACCAAGTACAGTATAAAAATTGTTTGTAATTTCAGGAGCCGGTATTAAATCATTATGTTTTGTCACATATTTTATCAAGATATATAGCTATATTTATATCCCAATATTCTGAATTTCTGCCAAACAAATTATTGGCTTAAGTGGGGATGTTTATATTAATAATTCTTTGGAACAAACTATAAACTGATTCTAACTTTAAAAATAAATGAATCTATTATTAGACCTTTGTTTCCAATTCAGTATTTTGCTTGCATTTTACTCTGAAAGTTATCCTGCCTAATTTCTTCACTTGACCACATTCTATTGAATTTTATCTCTGACCAGATAATGGTCCTGGGACAAGCTTTCCTAAAACTGATCTTTCATTAAAACCTGTTAGATCCAGCGGCTGACATCAGGAGATTTCTGTTTATAGAGGTTTTTCCATTTTCCATTTTCTTTGTATCTGAAATGAAGGCCTTCTCTTTGCCTTGCCAGTTCTTAAGAAAGAAGGGTATTGGCAGGGCCACCCACATATAAGATTTTCAATAACCTACACTAAGCTGAATAAAGAATCAAGTATTCTTTCTTTCAGCTTGAATGAAAACCATGCATGGTCCTGGGGAAGAAGACAACCCAGTTGAGGGGGTGATGGAATTTCTAACACTTTAGGGAAAATCAGGGGAAGCCTAAGAACTTATTACTGCAGCTTTTTTTCTCTGCAAATGTATCTTTGAAAAGCAGGAGCTTAATACAGGTTTTATATCTGGTGTTTTCAGTTTTATTTCTACTTATTTTTGTTATGTTCATTTTTAGGATTATCATTTCTTACCCTCATTTATTCTTACACACATAAAGTACTCTTAATCAGATCTATTTAACACATTTTTTTCAGGTTTTCATTAACTAATATACTTTAAAAACCACCACATAAAATTCTCCACTCAACCAACACAAATAATTTGTGGATTCTCAGCTTATATCCATAAAGAAATGAATAAAACCTGACAAGAGCCATGACTTCTATATTAGGAAAGAGAAGATGCATTTAAATGAGAGCAATATGCCGGAAATGCCCCAGCATGAGACTGCATATCTAACATTTTATGGAACTGGAAGGAATCTGAGATTAAAGCTCATTCTGAATGATTGAAGGATTGTGGGAGGTGTAAGTGTGGGCAGTTGTCAGATTAATTCTTCAGATGATTAAATTCTTTTGTAGTCAATGTTTGAAGTCTCTTCATTTTTAATGAGTGCAATGCAGCAGTTACCAAGGTGACTTTTGCTGACTTTCAACTATTTCTTCCTTCTGTTTTCTGTTCTTACTATCAGACTGAATTGATTTCTACATCTTGTGAATTAAGATGAACACTGTTAGCTGTACTGCTGTATTAAACTTCAGTTCTGGATTTGGGTAGCTGAAGCAAAGCTAATAATCTGCAGGAAAACCACATCTCTACTGTTGCTAAGAAAGCAATAGAAGTCATAGTCGCATAAACAAATTTGCAATCATCTTTGCTCTTCCTGCAATATTAGAGAGAGATGTTATAAACCATGTCATTTGAAGGCAGTCAATATCAATTCTCCAGGGGGAAAAATCAACAACTACTTGCTATACAGTTTAACTACCCTACACTTTTTCTGCAAACCAGAATTTCAATCTGAGAGACCAAAGTTTCAATAAAAGTTTATAGTCCAAGTAAAGAAGAAACTAAGATTTGCTATGACATGCAATGTTTAAGAGATTAAAGCTTTCTAATAAAATAACAAACTAGGGTAATTATCCTTAAATGCTGACTATTTTTCCGAGCTCTACTATCTGGAGCATTTGATTCAGAGACAGAGAAGTGGACATGCACAAATACAATATTCCACTGCTACTTGTTACTTCAATTAAAAGTTCTAAAAAGTAAATTAAAGTTACTTAACTCAAGAGTCTTCATGACTTACTGTGCTATATTTTAACAGACAATTAATATAACAATATCAGAAAACACTGATACCAAAGATCAGCGCTGATTGGGTAATGCTGAAAAAATGATATATTTGCAATGCTTCACTTACATTTAAACACTTCCTTTGTTATATACACTTTAATCTGAACAAAAAATAATGATATAATAATTTGTTTACTTTTACAACAGAGGACCAATAACTAAAGTTAGAGATACAAAGTTACAGAAGAGATATAAAATGCTAAAGTTATATTATAGCATACCGTCTGTTCTAAATAGCTTTTACTATATAAGGTTTCAGCCAGCTCTTCTTCCAAGGAGAACAATCTATGACTATTAGCCCAGGCATCATGTTCTACACACCACCGGTTCACTCTACATTATTTAACTTCTGAAAGCACCCAGTCCCTACAGGGCTAATATGGCGGAGAGGGGGGAGAGGAGGGGAAAGATTGTCTAGATATTTTCTAGTTCTATCAACCTGAAAGTTCTTCTAAAGGTGAAAATATTTCCTCTTTTTTTTACAAAATTTGGCTGCAATCCTTGGACGCGCATAACATTACAAAAAGCGACACGCAGAACCTAATGTAATGTTAATAAGTCAAACAGCCAACTCAGGGTACAGACAAAAAAACCTCTCTTTATTAACATTGAGTATTTCAGAGTTTACTTGAAAACAACTATCCTTTGTCTACTTGTGAACAATAATATACTTTTATTCATATTGTACAGAGGGCAAAGGAACATTTGAAACTGAGAAATAAAAAAAACTTAAATTATTTTTTTGTTTACACACACACACACAAACTTTTATACCTAAGGTACACAAAAGACCAAATAACATGCACTTATTTCCTGTGTATCCCATATTGCTAGTGATGAAGTGATGAGTTCCCTTTCATTGGTGAACTTGAAAAAAGGGCTGGATCATTGGTTAGAGATATTTGTTTATTTATTTATAAAATGTATTGGCTGCCCATTTTACCACATAAAAATCTCTCTCTCTCTCTCTCTCTCTCTCTCTCTCTCTCTCTCTCTCTCTCTCTCTCTCTCTCTCTCATCCATGCATGCATACATACATACATACATACATACACACACACGTTAAAACCATATTCTAAGACAGTGGTTTTCAACCTTTTTCAGGTTGAGACCCCACCTGCCCCGCCCATGCGCGGCGCGACCCCAGCGTGTGGGCACGCGTGCGCGATAAAACAAAAACAAAAACAAAATGGCGGACCGTGACGGGCCGATCTGCGCATGCGCGGCGCGCGCACGACGGCCCGAACCGCGCATGCGTGGCGCGCGTGACAAAAAAAAACCAAACAAAAACAAAAACAAAAAAAACCAAAATGGACCGCGATGGGCCGATCCGCGCATGCGCGGCGCAAAAAAACAACCCAAAAACAAAATGGCAGACCGCGACGGCCCGAACCACGCATGCGCGGGGCGACAAAAAAAACAAACAAAACCAAAAAAATGGCGGACCGCGGTGTCCGGCGACCCCCGCGAAACGGTCGTTCGACTCCAAATGGGGTCGCGACCCATAGGTTGAGAACCGCTGTTCTAAGAGATCCTGCACTGAGCAGAGATTAAATGACTTCTAAGTCATTTCTGTTTTATGCTACTTTAATTTAATGATGCTTACCCAGTGAAGTAAATACCAAGCAGAGATTAGCTTTCCCAAACCTGAGTATTTTTGCAGAAATTGAAATGTTCTTTATTTAGCCAGGTTTTCCACTGACTCTTTTCAACTGCCCTAATTATAAATAAGTTGTTATTTGCGTTCCTTTGATTATTTAAGCCATTTTTACTGTTTTGTTTCATATTTTGTTATATACTGGTAGTTTCTAAATTTAATTTTCTAAACTAAAAGCAGTATAAAATGTTGCAAATCCATTGTTAAATAAAATATATTTGAAGTATAGTACCAACAAACATTATATACAAAAAATAGCCTTTCCTTCCATTATTATCTTAAGAAAAACTCATTCTTTCTCACTTCCAAGATTCATCTATAAGACTAAACTTACGGTGCTCTCTCACTGTTCAATCCATTCTGCCTCTGAGTATTAATTGGTGGCAAAATTGGCTTGCTGTTAATCTCTAGTCCCCTTCGTAGAGTTTCTCGAATTTGCTCTGTGTCTGAAAATTCAAAAATGTAAAAATAAGGTTAAATATAGATGAGGTGATTTTTCAATCAGTAGACTGGAATACTAAAACAAAGACCATATACTTCCTTTTTCATCTGTATATCAAAAACCCTAGTTTCTTGCAGCAAACTGGCAACTATGATTTCTTTTCATTTAATATAAACAACAATCCCAAAACCTAAGCTTTGAGTAATATTTCAAATTATGATTTTTGGAAAACATTAGTCACCGTGCACTGAATGAAGCATTACAGTATATAATAGCACTGTTGATCCTCCGACTTTACCCCTTTCCCTATGAATGGGAAAATGCTATAGAGTTAACACAAAGTCACAGGCATTGGTACACAAATCTTTCAGTACTAAAACCCATGCTTGTAAAATATTACTCCCTTTAACTACAGTATTTCCTAAATAAACAGTTTAAAACCAGAATTGTCTTTCTGCAAATAAAAGACTTCTTCAATTACAGCAGTGGTTCATGCGCGCGCCCGGGCCGAAAATTTTTTTTAAAAAAAAGTTAAAAAATAAAAAAAAATAACACAAAATGGCGGCCGCGACGGGCGGATCTGCGCATGCGTGGATCCGCCCATCGCGGCCGCCATTTTGGTTTTTTTATTTTTTTAAAAAATTTTTATTTTATTTTTTTTGGCTGACGGGCGGATCTGCGCATGCGTGGATCGGCCCGTCGCACGCGCCGCGCATGCGCGGATCCGCCCGTCACGGCTGCCATTTTGTTTTGTTTTTTTTTATTTTTTTTAAATTTTTTTTTATTTTTATTTTTTTTTCCAGCATGATGGGCGGATCTGCGCATGCGCGGCGCGCGCGCCAAAAAAATAAAATAAAAAATAAAAAAATAAAAAAAAAATAAAAAAAACAAAATGGCGGCCCGCGGTGTCCAGCGACCCCCACGAAATCGTTGTGCGACCCCAAATGGGGTCGCGACCCCAAGGTTGAGAACCGCTGAATTACAGAATGAAATTTCAGGAGACGCTACCATGAGAGAAAAGGAGAAGAAAATTTCTGTGAATTTGCCCTGCATCAGTAACTCCCATGTTGTTTTCAAGACTTACCTCACTTTTTGACTGACAGTGTGCACTATCCTGAAAATGATCTTACTCCATTTGTTATCAGCCAGTACTTACGGGCTTTATAATGTTTAGTTCTATGACATTCTATCTGCATAGCCACACTGAAATCACGACAATAGAAAAACCCAGAGTTGACTGTTTTTATGCCTCCTCCCAGATGCTTGCCCTTCTCTCTGCAAAAAGATTCAAAATGCAATTGGCCAGGAAAGAAAGTCTGTCTCCTTCACTTGGGGAGAGGCAACTGCCTGTCAGCAAAAAGCTCCATTTTGGCTGCTAAGGAAAGGGTATATAGGGAACCTCTGCATAAGTACTCAATAAATGTCAGGGGAAGAGATCATTATAGATGTTCTTCAGGGTAAACTGGGAGATAGTGAGTTTCAAATGGGGAATGGAAACTGACATATATGTTCAGTGAAAAGTAAAATTATGTATATTTCCATAAGATTGTATATTTGGGGGTGGGGTGGGGGGTGGAGGCTTATCTATGAACATGTGGGCACAACCTTGCATCTGGGAAAAGACTCGTTTTCACAGTACTGACAAAGTTTGTTGAAGACCTAACTTGAAATTTAATATATTCTTGAGCTGGAAACGGTTGCCTAGCTATAATACTGTTTACTTAAATAGCTTTTAAAAATCTGCTTATGCACAAGGTCTGAGTATATTTGGAAAATGCCTGCCTTCTATTTTCACTTTTACTGGGAAATAAATATTTTAACTTTTAGAACTGATGTCAAAAATTTGCTAGGTTTCTTGGTATGGTAGCCATATTACTAAGTAAGAGATCCAGGAATCTATATATATATTTCCTCACAACCCTGTGAGGTGGATTGAGCTAAGAATAGGGCGGCATAGAAATTAAATTAATAATAATAAGAGAAAATAAACCTTGGACTGATGTGATCAAAGTTTAACTTACCTTTTCCAGACAATCGTCGAGGATGTGTACCAATGCAGATACTTCTGCTGTCTTCATCGTCCTCTGGTGGCCGGCTAAGGTCATCCCAGGCACATTTTGCACTGACACCGCTTAGATTTGAGCCATCTGTTTCAATCCCTTTATCAACTCGGTCCTGCTTAAAAGGATCCCAAACAAGCAAGCATTTGAGAACATAGTTCTGTCATTACAGGATCTATTATATATATTTTATCAATACTAAGTGTCTGAGAAATTAAGAGCTGCAACACTTATTTTCACTGCTCTAAAGACACAAAGGTTAGCCGCAAATCAATGCCGATGAATACAACGGGCTTAAAACGCAGAACATACTGTAGCTCTGCCCAGTGTAATGTCACTTACACCGCTTCATGGGATTTTTTTTCCAGCCCTATCTAGAGGTACTGAAGTTCAGTAGTTCTGCATGATGAAGCCTATGCTCCATCACCAAGCGATGTCTGAGTTGCCAGTTATCATTTGATGTCTTGAGTCACAGCATTTAATTCAAAACTACATTTCACGAAAGTATAGCGTTGATTCAAAGGTTTAATGAATTCCAACCATTAATCCTCCCAGCATGCGTCACTTCCAAAATCAATAGCAGAGATATTCCTGCATCTCATGGAAACTACCAGTTCAAAAGATGAAGAAAACAATTTGTCTTCAGTTCTAACATTCACCACCAGATGATGCTGTTAAACTAACTCTTGGCTTTTAAAGTAAGTAGCAATAACTGCAGCAGTTTGATATGAAAACAGAAAGAAAAAAAGTGATTCAATTTTCCTTCTCACATGTACAACCTGGTCTGCTTGAGAATATCACTGAAGAAACTGTCAGAAACTACATATCCATCAACTATGGTTATGATGTTTGGTATACTGGAGGAAGACCTCACTCTGAAAAGCTTCACATGCAATATTCCAATACAGTCAATGGTTGCAAAGATCAATTTCAGCATGCTAGTCTATTTCCAACCCAGGAGTGAAGGGTTACATATAGTTTTTCAAAGCTTTTGAAATCCTTATAGTTATAATAAATCATATTGATTTCTAGAAAAAAGACAATGAATAGATGCCTTTCCATTTATATCCCCCAACTTCCCCCAAGCACACACGGTATCAGGGAATCTGCACATGACTGGGCCCTTTTGTTGATTCTGTTTTAACTGTTTTTACTGCATGCCACCCAGAGTCATTTTGGAGTTGTGCAGTTTTACATATGTCAGAGATGGGTGGATTAATGGATGGATGGATGGATGGATGGATGGAAGGAAAGAAGGAAGGAAGGAAGGAAGGAAGGAAGGAAGGAAGGAAGGAAGGAAGGAAGGAAGGAAGGAAGGAAGGAAGGAAGGAAGGAAGGAGGGAAATGATGCCTGTGCCCCAGTTCAGTAGCAACAGGGAAACTAATCTGAACTGAGCCATTTATTGACCATGGTTCCTGAGGATTGGAAGCATGAAGACTCACAAGTCAAAAATTGGTAGCAAAGTAACAAAAGAATTGACCATTTTTTCTGAGAACATTCAAATACAAGGAGAGAATTGTTTTGGGTAACAAATGTAATTGTGTCCATTTGTCATGAAATATCAATAAACTAAATAATTAAAATGCATACTTGCAGATGTGGATCTATTTCGAATATTGTTTCCCCACGTCGCATATCTGTGATTAACCATGGACCTCCTGCTCTATAGATGTACAAAAAAACAACAACAGTTAACTGCAACTATTCCCAGAATTTTAGGGTGTCTTGTGCATCTTTACTAACTGTATCTCAGACCATAAAACGCCTTCTCAGATTCTCTTTGCAGGCTATCAAATTTGTACAGATGTATATAATTCTTTAGGTATCACAATCCTAAGGGAATATGGTACCTAAAATATTCTCACTCTGAAGATATTTATTCTCCCCATGTTACCTAACCTAACCAATAGAAGAGAATATTTTGTAGCTCAGGACTGAAGTTTGGGATTCCTGGTATTCTCTAAACTTGGTGGTTTTCTTGCAGACGTTTAATTACTGAACTAGGTAAGCTCATCAGTGCAAGACAGGACTGTGGATTGATCTCATTTTATATACTATAGGCTTGTTCTGTCAGTGTTGGTGAGAATGATCTTGGTGATTCCTTGATTAGGCTGTTCCTTACTCTTAGCTTGTTTATCTGACTTGGTAGTTCCCCGATTGAGGTATTTATTTCTTGATTGTTGGTCTAGTGTTCATCTTGATTTTAATCTTTGCTCATCTGGATGTTGATTGCTGGAGAGAAGGTGTTTTGGTCTTTTTTTTCTTTTTTGGGTTTTTGATTGCCTCTTTTGAATGGTATATAGATGTTATTTCTCTCTATGTGCCTCTTGGTGGCTGATTTGAGTGTCATGCTTCCAGGAATTCTCTAGAATTTTTGGACTTGGTTTGGTCTAGGATGGTCTGTTTTCCAGCTGAAACTATGATTAAGTCTGTCCATGTGTTGTAAAGTAAAGGAGTTTTCATCATATCGTCTGACTGCTAGTTGTTGTTCATGGATGTGCTCTGCTAGTCTTCTGTTTGTCCTACACAGTGGCTGTTATAGTCCTTACACTATATGTTGCAGATGACTCCTGCTTTTTTTTCTGGGCCTGCTAGGTCTTTTAGTTTACTTAGGGTGCTTTGGAGGGCTTTAGTTGGTTTGTGTGATATGTTCATGCCACAAACTAACCAAATAAATTGCAATTTCAAGTTGTACTGTGAAATTAGAAGGGGAAAAACCTTCAACTATTTAAGCATACAGGTTTTTTAAAAGATTATTTCAAGTGTGGCATTAGGAAGTGGCTGAATTGAACTTAATCAGACATTATCTTTTAATTGCTAATTTGACTTCCAAATCAGGTGAAAATGTTCTACTTACACAGGAACAGTCCGAAGCAATTCTAGTATACCCTGCCCATTCCACTGCTGTGCTGCATGAAGCTCTTCTGTACATACTCCAACAATCTAGAGCAATATGTAATAATATGTAATATTATGTAATATGTAATAATAGTATCTTTTATACATAACAAGAAAATATATTGGAAAAACTAAGATGACGCAGCACAAATTTGAATGATAGAGAAAAGGGGAAAAGTCCTGTGCTCTGAAGGACGGGACCTAAAATCTGGGGAAAACTCTAGCGAATGCCTTTTGGCTAAGATCAAGTGTAGCCTTTCAGAACACCTGTGGTGTTCATTAGCCTTCCCCACCCTAACAGATGGCACAGAAATGCTCTGGAGAAGAGGGGAAAATGTTAGTGAAAGGTGAGTGTTTTGAGCCTTTCCCTGCCCTCTAGAAAGCTCAGAAAGGCTCCAGAGGGGAGGGGAAGGGAGGGGAAACATTCTCCCCACCCCCCAAGGCTCAGAAAGCTGGCATCTGCTAGCATTTTCATCAGATTTGAGGTCCATCCCATGAACTAAAGTGACTTAAAAGACTACCAAAATTATCATGGGAAATTTAGCCTTAACCAAAATTACTTACATAATTTTTAATGGGAAATGGTATATAATGTCTTTTCAATATCTGAAAATATGAAATGACAGATAATTGTTTATCTGGAAAAATAAAATATTACTTCTTATAGACAGTTATAAGAATACTGACTTCTAGAGAATACATACTTGGAGAAATGTTACAATTCCAAATGGTGTCTGAACTGGCTGCATTTGGGGATCTTCAGTCAGGAGCATATGTTGAATTCTAGACTCACTGTTGTCCAATGGACTATGCCATGATACATGGTCACCACTACAGAATGTGTTTTCTGTTGAGAAGAATGAAGGCAATCTTCTTAAAAAACTGGAATAATCAATAAATGGTCAAAACAATCATCACATCACCCTAAAAAGATTACAACAGAAACACTACCCATTTATTTTCTATTGTTCTTACGTATAATAATGAAGATTTTTTTTTGTTTTTAAAGTGAAATGGCTAACATTTACAGGTAGTCCTCAACTTACAACCACAATTGAGCCCAAAATTTGTGTTGCTAAGTGAAACATTTCTTAAGTGAATTTTATTCCATTTTATGACCTTTCTTGCCACAGTTGTTAAGTGAATCACTGCAGTTGTTAATAACATGGTTATTAACTGAATCTGGTTTCTCCATTAACTTGCTTGTCAGAAGGTTGCAAAAGCTGATCACATGACCACAGGAGATTACAACTGTCATAAATATGAACCAGTTGCCAAGCATCTGAATTTTGATCATGTGACCATGGTGATGCTGCCATGGCCATGTGAAAAACGGTCATAAGTCACTTTTTTCAGTGCTGTTGTAACTTTGAATGGTCACTAAATGAACTGTTGTATATCGAGGACTACCTGTATATACAAATATTGAGATTTCAATCACACTTGCTGTGACTGCCATCTTGATTGTGTGTCACGCCCATTTGGCATCACTGATTAGAAGGCAAAGAAAGTTACCACTCTGATATTTTTTTTAACAAGTCTTCTATGAAGTGACTATATTCTTTAAAATTCATTCTACTTAGCAAGCTGGTACAAAAGGACAATTTGTCTCTAACCATCCTACTCATTCCTCCGGATTGGATTCCATGAATTTTCTACATAAAATGTTGGTCCTACCAACCCATGCAGGAACCCTAACTTCCAATAAACAGGAAAATGTAGTGAAAACTTATTTTTATTTTGCATCTTTATATATCACTCTTCATTAAAAAATGTCAATGTGGCTTACAAAGTTATAACAAAAACAGTAAGGCACCAGGCTAGAAACCAAGGCACCAGGAGTTCAAACTCTGCCTTAGCCATGAAAGCCATCTGGGTGACCTTGGGCCAATCATTCATACCAATTACCTCACAAGGTTGTTGTATAAAAAATAGGAGAAGGAAGAAGTATTAGGTACGCTTGCTGCCTTGAGTTATTTATAAAAATAATAAAGGCAGGAATGAATGAATGAATGAATGTGACCTTGATAAATAAATTGTTCAGACCCTGGCAAAACATCCCAAAGTAGTGGCCAAAATATTTTGTTAAAAAATTTACTTTTACTTTATTTATTTCTACAAACTAGTCAGAATAAAAATGCTTAATGTATACCAGTAAAGTTAAAATCCATTTATTATAATCATTCATAGTTGGCTGCTGGCTTACAGTACTGTTATAATGGCGGTATCAAAAACTCAAAACTCAAATAACTGCCATTATTTTCTATTAATTTTATCTGTTTGCACAAAAGAATCAATGCAAAGAAGTTTTAATATCATATGCATTTCTAACAACCGGCCCCCATTATAGGGAATCTTTGGATCCATAGAGAATCTGATCCTGGAAAACCTGGCTTAACTGAAACATGTCCCATTAATCCCATGGCTACAGGAAAACAAAATTCTACTGTTCAGCAAATATGAAGGTTAGGTCGTTTATTGGAGCTAGGCCTTGGTGGTTGGGAGTAACATAAGTTTTAGTCTCCAAATCCACTTAAAAAATATCTTGCAGGAAGGTTAGGAAGAATATATTTTCATTGGAAATCCTCACGGCGTTTGAGGGAAACTTGGATTTTTTACCACCATGAAGCTACAGGAATTTGGCCAGAGGATTAGGTGCAGGGAACTAAAGTGTAACCTAAGCAAGATATATTTCACATTTATTTTAAACAGACATGTATGGAAAATCAACTGATACATTCAGATTTCAAAGGCATGTAAAGACCTATAAAAAAAAGGGACATGTAGCTGTTCAAGAATATTCAAAGCCATCATAAGAGTCCACAGCATTCCAATTTTCAATGTCTTCCAAGTCATGTACAACACCAGCCAAGACTCTGATTAACTAAATGCTTTAATTATGTAAACCTCAGTCACTATTTTCCATAATGAAAGGAGTTATAAAAGAGACTTATTCCTGAGGCTTGTGTTTTTGTCACAATATTCTCTCAGTTCTGTATTTTACTGCCTAGATTTCTTCCTTCAGGAAATCCTAACCATTTGCAACCGGTTTTTAAATGCTAATATATCTGTTGAAAGTCCACCTATTTTTGTCTATTTGACTGAAGACTACTTAAGAAATGTCTTTCTTCTACAGATGTAACATTTATACCGACTGTCAATTAAACTACAGAAACCAGCTATATGAAAAATTATATGGATTCAATTTAAAAGCCTCAGAGTGAGTAAATCCAATACCAAAGCTTTAAAAAATGCTATCATAAACAACATGCAAGACCTGTCTTTCTATAGAGGTTTCCCACAATACTTGGATCAAATCATTATCAAGACAGATTATTGCTATGCAATTTGAAGTTTTGTGAAAAAACATTAAACAAACATTTTATCACTGAAACGACGACTAATTCCTTTAATTTTCAGTGGATTGTATCATCTTCCAATGCTATCATTCAACCCAAATTGTATCAAAATTCTAAACATCCCAAATGAATGGAAATCCAGTAAGAAGATGCAGATAACAATTATTTTAAAAACCATAACCTGTTATATGAAAAATATGGATGGATGCTGTGATTTTTACTTTAAATCAATTAGTGAATAAGAATTAAGACTCTTTATCATTTTTCTGTTGCCACCCACTGGCAGTATAACAATTATGACATCTATTAATACCTAGATTTGGACCACCAGCATTTTTAATTTCTGAGATACTTCAATAAATTGAGATTTACTGAAATTCAATGAACATCACTAAATGTTAAGAGACAAAAAACCCCACAAAAAGTCTTTATAAATACTTATAATTAATAAATCTATTTGCTATGCAAATTTTAAAACCAGAATAGAACAAGGAATTGAAGATCCCAATTTGTTAAAATATTTGGAAACTGATAGATGAGGGAAAAATTAAAATCAGACAATAAGGAGGAGCTGTTGCAAAAATAAAACTGGAACTGATAGTGACAAATGAAATTAGAAAGTAAGCCTGTTTTTTGATGATGCTGATGAAGGTTTATAATCTTAGAGTATAACCTGATTCTCAGCTGTCACTGGATTCACACATCATAGCTGAGGTGAGATGTGCTATAATTATAGTGGTGCCAAAAGTAATCTGCAAACTGAAAAACTGGATTCTAAATTAGTCACAATATTGTGTGGTGACATAAGCTTTTATTTTGGAAATTTAAAATCCTTATGACTTCCAATAAATGCTTACAAAAACCATTTACATATTAGAAATGTTACCTATTTTAAAATATCTTTGACTGCGTCATATGAGAAAATGCTTACTATAAGTAACAGAACAAAAAATATGACATTCTAGAACAATTTTAAAATGAAATTATAAATACTTTCACATATCCAACGATCAATTAAATTACTTTATTATTTTGTTTGTAATACTTTTGTTACTCACAATGTTAAAATCAACTATACAATATTTTTATAATAGTAGTTTAAATATTCTTTTATTAAACTCTTACTTCCAACAAAGATGTCACCGATTCAAATAATAATTGGAGCAATCTGAATGTGCTTCCAAAGAACTGCCACTCTCAACACTTAAATGATCAACACTACTATCCTCTTGAATGCAAGATTAAAAAGATTCGCTCAATAACCACTGAAAGGTAAATCTGAAACATGTACCTCTTGTTCAGATGTCAAAGCAGTCATTATCCCATGAAATATTACCCAACCTCTACTTGGTACACAGGAAGAAAACACTGCTGAGGCTTGAGAGCACTGAATGACAGAAGGCTACAGCCATTGAGACTCAATGTAAAAACAGATAAAGCTTTTGAAGCAAAAGCCAATTTAAACAGCATAAAACATCCAAGTTTTTTTTTAATATGAAAGCCATAAAAAGTTCAGTAAAAGATAGGAATTGTCTATTAGCTCAGTATAGAGACTACAAAGTAATAGATACCCAAATGGAAATAAAGGAAAAATACAAGATAAAAATATTTATTTGAATAAAGCAAAGGTGCTATGATAGGATGTTTTAGAAATATGAATAAACATAATGAAATGATTTGGGCTATTAAATCTTATTTCATTTAGAAAATTTGTTAACGGAGAAGAGATTTCAATTATTAATGTTCTCACCCTGAGCTTGCTTCCCTTTTATCCAATTCAAAATAAGATCACCAAGAGCATTCTCCCCAAGACCATTGACAGGGCAAGTCATTGTTATATAAAATGAGAGCAAACCCCACTCCCTACTGAGGATGTTACCTAGTTTGGTAATGATATCTGCAGAAAACAACCAAGCTTTAGAGAGCACCAAGGACCCGGCAATTGAAGGTATATTTTAACTTTGGAAACATGAGAGCAAAATGTATTGCAAGCAAAAAGTGCTAAATATTTTATAATATTTAAGATAAAAGAAAGTATCAGAAGCAAGGTAGAGAAAGATTTAAACTTTTGGCTGTCAAATAATATTGAATGGAATTGCTTAGCAAACAAGGCTTCAGTAAAAGAAAGATGTCTTTCAGGTGAAAAATAACTATTTTCTAAACAATAATTAAGAAGAGGGGTAGGAACTGATGTATTTATTGGCTGTTTATTGGACTGAAGTTGGTGAAATAGGAATTTCAACCTGTCAAACCAGAGAAAACCAATTTGTAAATAAAAAATAGACAGCAGAGACGTTCCAAGTTGGAAAACAAGTAGCTACAGAACTAATAACTCAAAAAGACAGGACAAAAAAGACCAGGATTTAAACTGGTCTGTAAAATAATCTGGATACCATTATTCAATTAAATATTCAAAGTCCTTATTCCTAGATCATGAACAGTTTCCACAGTCCTTACTAGTGCAAGTCATAGCCTCTAATTTGTTTTATCAAAATAAAAATATGAGTTTCATCTTTATGCAAAATTCAAATTAATGAAATATCTATGAAATAGGAGTTAGACTCAGAGCTAATTATTGCAAAAAACATTATTTAGTGTTTAAAGTAAATATTTAAATTATACCTGATTGAAAGACATATCTGGCTAAGCCTTGCATTAACTCCGCTGGCCAGGTGGGTGGTGCAGATTCCCCAGTTTCACGCTTAAGGCGAAATGTCAGCTCGAATCCAAAACCACTTGGTCCATCTGGTCCGGTAAACCTGAAGGAAATTAACCACAAAATGTTTCATAACAAAGGTTCAGGAATATAATCTTAAAATATCCACTGTTCATTTATTCTACTTGTTCTATTAGCATACCTCTGTATCAATACAAATTCACAATACTGAAAGTTAGAAAGATGCAAAACTAATTTATAATGGCAGCAAAAATAAAACAAAGCTTAATTAAATAGTATCTGTCAGTCTAGAATGGCTCCCAAGTTTCAAGAGCATCGCATCAAGAAATTGCAATTATAAAAGTGGGTGAGTTTAGAGGAATTTATGCAGAAAGTTTACTAATATAACTTTGATAATTCATTAGTTTCCACACTGCTAGAAAATAGATATTCATCCCATCAGAACAGTCTTAGATAGTTTCCCAAATTTTCAATAGCTACTGCAGCAGACAAAATTGCAATGACTAGTAAATGTCTTCAGCAAGATGCCTTTTTCTACAAAGATACCAAGTTCATTTTAGAAGTTATAAAATTAGTGTTTTGATCTGTAAAGGATGCATGTATGGTAGCTGTAACCATTGACTCCAGATGAAGATCAAATTAGCAAACAGATTTTTTGATTCTCTGGATTTAGATGGAAGGGCTATGAATTTGTAGCCCTTCTGGGTCTTCTACAAGGAAAACAAGAGACAGCTCTTATGAAATTCTAAACTACAGTAGTTAATCTTTATACTGTACAATGACTGCAAATGCCACCCTTGTCCCTTAGCTTAAATTCAAGTTTTCCAAGTCACAATTTCTGCAGATTAGACAAATTCATGGAATCTGCCACTATAGCCAAAAGGAATTTTGAGAATAGGAGACTTTTTTTTCTAAAGAATTGCACTGCTCTAGGAAAGGATCATTAAAGGTTGAATTGCAGAGTTCATGTTTGTTATGCGGAAGTATAGATACAGTAGCCTGTTTTGACTTAAATATAAACTTAGGTTAAAGACAGACTAGGGGAACAAACCTTATTCTTAACTCAGGAACTGCTTGCAGAAAGCACAACTGACCTTAAGAATGCCAAAGTGGCTGTGTTGGGGGGAGAGGGGGTGATGAGTTTAGTATTAGCAAGCAGAGGTCACACATAGTTGTCAAACTCCCAGATACAATTAAGGACTTGATAAAAGCAGCACTGGAATTCTTAATTATCAGCCCTCCAGCATTGTTGTGTGATAGCAAAAGATGCAAAGAGGATAGAATTCAAAGTAAGGAAATCAGGAAGAAAGGGCCAATCTGTAATACTGAAAGAAGATAAATGAGAATCTGTCTGTCTTTATTGTTTTAATAATTTTAATAATTAGCTCTTTCCTCTCTCAGTATGTAATATTGGAAAACTGTTTTTACACTAGAAAGGAGATTATTCTCTGAAGAAGCACATGCACATATGCTGCAGACCGGCTTTGCCCTGAGCTAAATTTAGTCACATTCCTCTTATTAAAAACAGTCTTTCTAAGTTCAACTACTGTGCTATAAATATAAAGCAAATATCTCTCCATGCTTTTAGAACAACAAAAAAGAGTTTTTAATAATATTGGTATATTTTAGATCCAGGAATTGTGTTTGAATTTAAGTAGTTCATGTCAGCCTCTTTGTAGGTGGGCTGTTTCTCAAATTAGCTACCTCAAACAATTGACTTTTAAAGCCAAGCATATTCCATCAGACTTAAGCAAAACAAAAAATGAAGGTGGTCATGGCTTCCAGGGCGGTCTACCACCAACAAAGAACAGGAAATGTGCTGAAATGCCTTAGTGGGGTGCATAAAAGATTCAAGTTTTGCATGTAAGATATGTGGCCAAAGGTTTAAGATATATATAACTATCCCAAAACAAATGGGTTGAAAACATTTACATTTTATTTTCTTTTTCCTTGAAACAGAATTGGAGCAACCACATATAGAGAAGACCGAATAAAAAGTTGTGGATAATATATTCTGAATTGCAAAACAAAGGGTAAAATCGGCACTGCCAGCTAAAATGATCACTATATTATACTCCATAGTTTCAAACCTGCTCCTGACAGAGTCAACCAAATATTTTATTTTCAACAAGACTAATTATATAATGATATAAGTATGTGTGTATAGTATAGGTAAAATGAATGTGTGTGTGTGTGTGTGTGTGTAGGTCTTTGGTTATTAGGGTTTTCTCCCGCGTAAAACTGGAAGTATCTTGGCGACGTTTCGACGAAGTCCCATTCATCATCTTCAGGCTGGTGTTTTCAGCTTGATGCTTCTATATATATAAAATTGTTTTCTGAGGTTTTCGCGGGTGTTTGTATGTAGGTCTTTGGTTATTTGGAGATGAACCAGGCAGACAAGAAGACCAACCACAAGGGAGGAAATGATCCCTGAGTTTAAGAACACACGGACTGATGCAGGACAGCTAGAAACAATACTGCCAATTGGGGTGGGCAGACCGGTAAGTCACTCCATGAGCAGAGCGCAAAAACAGCCAGCTTTATAAGCAAGCTCCCAAAACACCAGCATTTTACTATGACGATGTTGGGAGTTAGCCAATGAAAGCTAAGTGTATTAAAACAGTTTTGTTTGTATTTTATCCTGGTGTTCGATTATCTTCTTGAATATGATTATACCCAGGATTCATATTTTTAGCGTAATTAAGGACAATATATATATATGTATGTACAGTGGGGCAAAAAAGTATTGAGTCAGCCACCAATTGTGCAAGTTCTCCCACTTAAAAAGATGAGAGAGGCCTGTAATTGTCATCATAAGTAGACCTCAACTTTGAAAGACAAAATGAGAAAACAAATCCAGACAATCACATTGTCTGATTCGGAAAGAATTTATTTGCAAATTATGGTGGAAAATAAGTATGTGGTCAATATCAAAAGTTCATCTCAATATTTTGTTATATATCCTTTGTTGGCAATGACAGAGGTCAAACGTTTTCTGTAAGTCTTTACAAGGTTGGCACACACTGTTGCTGGTATGTTGGCCCATTCCTCCATGCACATCTCCTCTAGAGCAGTGATGTTTTGGGGCTGTCGCTGGGCAACACGGACTTTCAACTCCCTCCAAAGATTTTCTATGGGGTTGAGATCTGGAGACTGGCTAGGCCACTCCAGGACCTTGAAATGCTTCTTACGAAGCCACTCCTTCGTTGCCCGGGCGGTGTGTTTGGGATCATTGTCACGCTGAAAGACCCAGCCACGTTTTATCTTCAATGCTCTTGCTGATGGAAGGAGGTTTGCACTCAAAATCTCACAATACGTGGCCCCATTCATTCTTTCCTGTACACGGATCAGTCGTCCTGGTCCCTTTGCAGAGAAACAGCCTCAAAGCATGATGTTGCCACCCCCATGCTTCACAGTAGGTATGGTGTTCTTTGGCTGCAACTCAGCATTCTCTCTCCTCCAAACACGAGGAGTTGTGTTTCTACCAAACAGTTCTACTTTGGTTTCATCTGACCATATGACATTCTCCCAATCCTCTTCTGGATCATCCAAATGCTCTCTAGCAAACTTCAGATGGGCCCGGACATGTACTAGCTTAAGCAGGGGGACACGTCTGGCACTGCAGGATCTGAGTCCCTGGCGGCGTAGTGTGTTACTGATGGTTGCCTTTGTTACGTTGGTCCCAGCTCTCTGCAGGTCATTCACTAGGTCCCCCCGTGTGGTTCTGGGATTTTTGCTCACTGTTCTTGTGATAATGTTGACCCCACAGGGTGAGATCTTGCGTGGAGCCCCAGATCGAGGGAGATTATCAGTGGTCTTGTATGTCTTCCATTTTCTAATTATTGCTCCCACAGTTGATTTCTTCACACTAAGCTGCTTGCCTATTGCAGATTCAGTCTTCCCAGCCTGATGCAGGTCTACAATTTTGTTTCTAGTGTCCTTCGACAGCTCTTTGGTCTTCACCATAGTGGAGTTTGGA
Source organism: Bothrops alternatus (assembly GCA_034064705.1). Taxonomy (NCBI): domain Eukaryota; kingdom Metazoa; phylum Chordata; class Lepidosauria; order Squamata; family Viperidae; genus Bothrops; species Bothrops alternatus. The sequence goes on from JARGCV010000009.1 coordinate 32,428,516, forward strand.
GTGTGACTGTTTGAGGTTGTGGACAGGTGTCTTTTATACTGATAACAAGTTCAACCAGGTGCCATTAATACAGGTAATGAGTGGAGGACAGAGGAGCCTCTTAAAGAAGAAGTTACAGGTCTGTGAGAGCCAGAAATCTTGCTTGTTTGTAGGTGACCACATACTTATTTTCCACCATAATTTGCAAATAAATTCTTTCCAAATCAGACAATGTGATTGTCTGGATTTGTTTTCTCATTTTGTCTCTCATAGGTGAGGTCTACCTATAATGACAATTACAGGCCTCTCTTATGTATGTATGTATGTATGTATGTATGTATGTATGTATGTATGTATGTATGCATGTGCGTGCGTGCATGTAAAATACACACACACATATATATTATATGTATATATGTATTTGTGTATGTATGACAAATTGGTCATAATGTTCTTTTTTCTCAAATACTTTTGAACACATCACTAGGAATTCTTGCACATAACGAAGTTAATAATCCTCAGCTTTAAAACATATTATCACAGATGCATTACATGTATTCCTCAACTTACAACAGTTTGTTTAATGGCCATTCAAAAGTTACACAGCAAAAAGGTGGTTAAAATTTAGCACAACTCACTTAGCGACTGCATCATTTTGCAACTGAAGTTCCAGTCCCAATTATGATCGTAACTTGAGAACTATCTATATAACATCAATAACAATCACGTGCACACAGCTACATGTTATAAAGTATAATTCCAGCAAGATAGTTTTGTCTGGGATGCATCACTTGCAACAAAAGCAGAGCCAAATCTGTAGCACCTTACATTAACTGCTTTATGACTATTGGTGTCTGGGAGATACATGACACTTAGTGTAATGTGCCATTGTATTGCAACAATGATTTATGGCTTAAGATTACCCATGAAGCAAGTCACTGTGTCCATGCCATAAATCACTGTTAAAATAAATTATGACTTAATAAACTGAATCATGCCAAAAGTCATTTTATGTAGTATCATCTACATCAGGGGTTCCCAATGGGGGGGTGCAAGACGATATTCCAGGGGATGTGAAAACTTGGGTTTTCAAAATTATAGTGTATATGCATAATTCGTTGCCGTTATTTTGAACTTTTGTAAGGGGTGTAAGAATATATCAGAAGTGTTCTAGGGGTGCGGGGTATAGAATAGATTGAGAGCCATTGATCTACATATTAGTATGCAATCCATGAATAGGCAGTAATAGTGAAAGAATATAAAATACAGATTATTTATGTGATACATAAATGCAACAATTCTATTTAAACATACATAAGTAAATGCTGTCTTGCAGCAATACTTTTTTTAATTTAACACATAAGCAAGAAAACATGCAATAGACAATTACAATTAAACTTCATAATGAATCATAATTTCACACTGAAATTTCCTTCTAAGTTATTTCATAACAGTAACTATAAATTACAGCAATTTTTCATACCCTAAAAACGACACTTTAAGACCCAAATAGAACGATCCCTTTGAATTATACCACACAGAACTATTTTTAAAACCTAGTGTGCACTGTATGCAAGTGCTTCCCAACCTTCTGATTTCATGGATTTTTGAGGAGTATCCTATTTATTATTTTTAAAAATACTGCTTCCTGTACAATTGCATCTCATCTCAGAGCATCTTATAATACAATTATTAAAACAATACATACAAAATAAAATATATTCATTAAAAAGTGTGATGAAAATAAAAACAAATAAATCAGAAACCATTAATTTAACATTTATGCAGGGAAAGAATGGACAAAGAGGTTTGTCTCTAACAACCACTGGAAAGATATAGTAACACAAGGATGTGTAAATCAGTTTATGCCCAAACTGTTTTACCTGCAGAACAGTTACTTTGAGGTGGTTCATATACAAACCAAGACATGCATGTTTTGGATATTTTATTCACATATCATTGATACATTTTTTTTTCAGATACAGACTAAAAGAAAGTTGTTCTGCATACCCAGATTCTTGCAGCCCCAAAAAGCTTGTTATGAATTTCATTTTTTAGCCATCTGAAACTATTGAAGAATTCATTTCTGCCAAAATACAGAAGTCAAAATATTTCAGATTTTCTTCTACTAAACTGGAGCCAGTCCAAAAGGGATCAACAGAATTTCTTGGATGCAATTTTTGAGATGGAAACAGGAACACTTTTCATTTCATAAACTCCCCTACAGTAGGGAGGGTGGGAATCCATTCCAATAGAAATACCACCCCAGAAAAGGCATGCCCGTGTGTTACTGAAAAATAGCACTCAGCCACTTTCGGCAAACACACCAGGAGCAATCATATGCTAAGCAGGGCTTCGTCCTTATCTGCAATAAAGATGCTAAGCTTAAGCCAGCTAAGCTAGCTACATTTGACAGTTTTCAACCAAAACAAGGTAAAGTATGAAGTATCAGGAGATCTATGGTCTTCCGCTGTGCTACATTGGAAAGCTCTGTTACAAAGTAAAGCATCTCAGTCAAATGGCCATCTAGCCTCCTCTTGAATACACCCAGTGAAAGAGAGCTCACCATTCTCTAGCTATTTGGAGCCACCATGGAACTGCTCTTTCTATTAGGAAGACTTTTCTAACATGTAATTGGAATTTCCCTTGTTGTCATTTAATCCAGTACTCTGTGTCCTACACTCTAGAATGAGACACTACAGATACTGGTCTTCTAAAATCTAAGTGACATCCTTTTAGGTATTTGAAGAGTAGTATCATGATTTCCTTCTGTCAGCCTTTCTCGGGGCTAAACTATCATACTCTACCAAGGCAGGCCCAAATTTAGTTGATATTTCCTAGAAATTCAGTGTGACTAAAATAATTCAGGCCATTACAACAGTTGTCATTCTGTGAGCCAATAGGTCCAATTCCTGAATTGTGCTGCAAAGAAATTATTTTAACACAGTACCTCCAACTGGTCCAGAGAATACTACAATTGCTGAAAAATCAAGCTGTACTACGGTAGCAGTTTTATCCTCTCTATCTGTTGCATGGCATCATCAATCTAGATAACCATAGCTGATCCTTTCCAAAACCAAGTGTGAACCAGGTTGGAAATGGCTGAAACTATCAGGAATTTGCAGCTTAATTTTTGAGTATTTGGATAGTAATCTATATAATATTGATCCAGACTTGACTTTTTCAGAGACTGGAGGACCACTGTTTTCTTTAAGGGTAATTGCATCACATCGTATTCACTATTCCTAGAGCCACCCAATCTCTTTAGCTTGCTCAGTTGTCACGATAGTCAAGGATCAAGATAGTATGCAAATATTTGGGCAACGATGAACTCTGATCTATGTCCTTGAGTCTCAAAAATTAAAAGTGAACCCAGACAACTGTGGTGCAGTAATAGTCTTAGTAGGTACTGTGTCAAAAACACAGCATGAAGTAAACAATTTTATCCTCAAGTGCCTTATAAATCTGTTACAGGATGTGTCTTCTTTTCATCCAAAAGAACCCAAAATTATAAGCATGGATCTATAGTAAATATTTTTGGCTATGAGCTTGCCAAATACCACATAATTTTCTTTCTCACTTGTAAACTCACAAAAAAACTTTGCTGTTCTTATTCAAAATTTCCCATTTTTTTCAAGTAGAAACAGGAAAAAAATGTGAAAACTTGATCTTCTGAGATTTTGGAAATTTAAAACTAACCATTTCTTAACTGAATGCACAAAACTACTTTATTTATTTGCATGTAACTAGTCTTTATTTATTTAGAAGCATGTATTTATGCTTCTTCTACTGCATTTCCAACTACTTCAGAAAACAACAAATCATAATATATAGAAATTAAAGACTTACTCATGCACTCTGTTATCACCATATAAGTCACTTAGTCCAAAGCTTACATAATGCCAGTGCTCAGGAACATTTTGAGTTGGACTTCCCAAGTTCCTGTACATACTAACATAGTCCAGAGGATCCGGTCCACCTAACCTATTTTAAAAAAGAAAGAAAGAGAAATGAGATTGTTTAATCCAGTTTTGGGAAATAGTTTCAAGTAAATGGGTTTATCTCTACTCCACATTATTACACCATTTCCTTCTGAAAACAGTTAATGCTTCTTTTTGAAGCTAAGTCAGAATTTGCCAGATATCATTATAGCTACATAGTTATAGATCTTAAAAGTTCTGTATTGCTTGGCTTTCTTTCTTTTCCTGTTTCAACACTGAACAAATTATAGGACTGCAAAGATGTTAGTGTACTGCAAAAGTCAAATAAACATAATTAAAATGAATATTTTCATCTGAGAACATCAGAATTGTCCACAAACATTGTTGATATGTCTATTTTTTTCTCCATAATACTATACCATAAGCATCCTACATATATTCAAAAATATAATGTGCCTTTGTGGAGTATTTATCTGAAAATGATTCAGGCACTGGCTAGATTCACATATTATATCAGCCATGATTTATTTATAGTTTGCTGTTAAGACAGAATTAGTTGGTTGCATGCATGATGCTAAGCCTAAGAAAAACAAATCAAAGCACAATTTGAGAATACAATATGAGTGTTGACCCAGTTAATAGTTAAATTCAGTTTAGTTAGATTCAGAATTACATACCATATTTATCTTTCTGCTATTAAGGAAAACCTGTAAAGTATTTATTAGGATCATATCTTGTTGCTATGATTGATGGCCTGTGCCCTAGGATCTGTAAGAACTGGACGGAGCATAGGTGGGACAAAGGAACTACTATGAAGCCTGGGACAAAGAGACTGCCATGTGGCAAAGAAGACAAAGGAACAAAGACCCATGTGGCTTGACCATGAGGCCTGGAACAAAAGGCTATGAGATTTTGGAATAACAGGAAATGAGGGAGGGGCCAATAGGTGGAGGAACGTTGTACCAAGATTTGAATCTACCGGCCACAGGTATAAGCTTTGCCATTGGCCACAGGTGTAGCTTTGCAAGTGTAGCCTTGTCATTGGCTACAACTATAACATTGTCATTGGCTGTTTGTAACCATGTGATGCCTTATGTAACCACCCACTGTAACAGGTAATAAAAAGGGGAGGCAGCCTTCTATCTGGGTTCGCTTCACCCCAAGGAAACCTGCATGCTGTCTCCTTAATTCGGCTATCGTGAAGAACCCGCCATTGGGGCACAATGAGGTGCCACAATATCTTATTAAGAAAACTAGCCAAACAGCAATAACCTTTTAATCATTGTAAACCAATAAGAAAAAAACTGAAGTAGCATATTTTGCTTTTGTGAAACATATCATAGTAATCACCATCTTTATCAGAATTAGTGATATATGCCATTTGTTACCCCAAACTGGTGGATAACATTTCTTTTTCCAAATTAGAAATAAATTGGATCTTGGTTCATTTCATACATGTATGGCATGAAATTCCAAGAGATGGATATTTTATACAAAAAAACTGCAAGAACAATTTCTATACTAGAATTAATATAGCCTAGTTTTCAACAAGATGATGTCAGAAGGAAATACAATAAACAATGAGATAATCACAGGACAAGCCTGATCAGAGCCTAAGTAGTTTCCATTTTTGTATGGAAAAAAAATTAAGAGCAAAGTTAAAACAAACACTTTACAGAAAGACCTAATAGTTTTTCAGATAGAAAAAGTAAGAGAAGAGGATAAGATTGAATAAAACCTCTATTTAGACATCTTAAAAATCACAATTGGAATGTATAGTTTTAAAAAAGTAAAAGAGAAAGTCTCTTTTGGGACAGACTGGATTTCATAGTTTCCATGGTCCTGCAATTTTATTTAGTGTTTGGTAAAGTCAAAAGTGATTCATAATCAGATTACCGTGCGTTTAGCTTCTGAATGCAGACAATGTCACCTAGATGGTGCCACCAGGTGAGGCTTGTAGAAGTGAAACATTTTTTATTCAGACCTAAATAAAGTTTTGAACAGCTTGACCACCAGATGTCAGTCTTAAAACGGTTTAGGAAGGTACTCTTCCCACGCTACAGATATTCCTATCAACAGGAAAGCTAATTTAGTAATTTTACATAAGCATAAAGAAAGCAAAATACCACTTTCAAGAGAAGAACAGGATGATTTTAAATAGGCTTATGCCTGAAAAATAGTTTCCAACTCTTACCATAAAAAGTTGCTTGCATTATAAAGTTTCCATATCATTTTGTAGGAATCAAAATCCTTCACTTAGTGATGCCGCGACCCTTTAATACAGTTCCTCATGTTGTGGTGACCCCCAACCATAAAATTATTTTTGTTGCTACTTCATAACTGTAATTTTGCTACTGTTATGAATCATAATGTAAATATCTGATATGCAGGATGTATTTTCATTGTTACAAATTGAACATAATTAAAGCATAGTGATTAATCACAAAAACAATATGTAATTATATATTGTGAAATATTTATTTCTAATTACAAATAAATGAAATTTTGTTTTGAAGCATGGGTGCCGAATCACACCTTCAGCTGCTCCATCTATGGCTCTGAAGGAGACCTGACCTTTTCTCTTCTCCCCTTGCCCTACAACACACACACATACACAAACATATTTTCAGGGTCATGTGATCGCCTTTTGCAACCTTCTGACTAGCAAAGTTAGTGGGGAAACCAGATTCACTTAAGAACCATGTTACTAATTTAATCTCTCTCTTCCTCTTTCTTTCTCTCTCCCTCTCTCTCTCCCTCTTTCTCTCTCTCCCTCTTTCTCTCTCTCTCCTCTCTTTCTCTTTCCCTGTCTCTCCCTCTTTCTCCCTTCCCCCCCTCTCTCTCCCTTTCTCTTTCTCCCTCTTTCTTTCTCCCTATCTTTCTCCCTCTTTCTCTCCCTCTCCTTCTCTCTCTGTCCGATTGGGGATCGATTTGGAAGTGCCGAACTTTTGACCAGTTCCGACCCTCTGTTGTGGAGGTTATTGACTGGGTACGAGCAGTCTGGGAGGCTTGGGCGGCCCAGCCAGCCTACAAAGGTTGGAGGAGAACCTGGGATGGAAGTCCACGAAAGCCCTGAGCCTCTCTAGCTGCCAAGTAAAGAAAGGGTGAGCAGGCTGGCCGGCTGGTGCGAGCAAGCGATCGGGCGGCCCACCCTTTCTCAAGCGCGCTGGCTTCCCCGGGCGAGCGGCAGCTCTCACCTGCCGCTTTCTTCAATCGGCGGCAATAAAGGTGGGGGCGGGGGTTGGTCCCTCTCCCCCAGTGGCATTAAAAGGCAGAATCGTCACTGGGGAGCGAAAAGGGTGAGGCTGGCTCGCCAAGCTCGGAGGGAAGGAAGCTCCCTCGCTTGCTCCGCACAGCCCTGCCGCCCTCTCGGCCCAGCGCGAGGGGAAGCGGCAAGGTGAAGTAGCGGGCGTTGCTGCCACGGAGGGAGCCAGAGGAGGCGGGCGCCGACAGGCCCCCGGATCAGTTGGAGGGTGTCGCGTTCGCCCCCAGAAGCCTGCAGGAGCGGTGAGCTACTGAGGGTCGCTCAGGCAGAGAGACTCGAGGGCTGCGACGGGACGGGATGGGAGCCACCCCCCAATATCTTGCGTTTGGATTGGCGCGACTGGGAGCGCTTCGGGGCAGAGTCGCCCCACCTGCCCTCCAGCGATCGGCAAGAAGCTCCCACCCCAGTGTAGTCCGGACAATGGGGAGGGGGCTTGGCGACCCCTGTGAAAGGGGTGTTCGACCCCCAAAAGGGTCACGACCCACAAACTAGTCATACCACTGGATTCAATTCTATAATCAATATGAGTATATATTCTTATTTACAAAGAAATATAAGTTACATCATATTATTTTTCTTTATTTCAACTCGGTTTCTTCTTTTTTTCCCTTTCTTCTCTTTTCTTCCTTCTTAGATCAGCTCTATCCAAAGATCAATGCCCACTGTAAACTGCAGAACCAACAAACCTTACTATTTGCTCATATTACATCAGGTAATGAATGAAATCTTCTAGAATGAAATTAAGCCATATCTGTATTCTAAGAATATTTTCAGAATAGACAAATAAAATTTTAATCTTATGGTGTTAATCTGGTAAATCCTGAAAACATTGCTTTTTAAACGGGCTTTTGATTTGAACTGACAATGACGAGGTAAACATTTTAAAGTGAAATGATGCAGGTTCAAAGTGTTTTTCATTTATGGATTGGTTATGTTTTTATTGTTGACTGACTGGTACAATATGTTAATTGACTTGTACAATTAAAAATCTTAAATCTTCTTCAGTAATCAAGACAAGTAAAAGGCAGATTACCAGGTCCTTTCTCTGATATTGTCTTCAACTTATGATGGTAATTGAGCCCACAATTTTGGTCTTAAATCATGATGGTTTTTAGGCTGGTCATCATGTTACTGTGCCCAATTTTACAACCTTTTTTTGAGACGTTATTAAGCAAATGTGGCAGTCATTAAGCAAGCGCTGTGGGCATATTGTTCTCAATTGGGCATTTTTTAAATCAGAAACTGGAGGTAAATACTAGTTTCTGGAAAAAAAACACTATACATTGCAATCACCTGACTATGGCTTTAAATGTGGGCTGGTTGCTGAGCATCCAAAATACAGTCATATGACTACAGGAGGAGGGGGATATCAGAACCTTGAATCCTGGTCTTAAGTCCCTTTTTTGGGGTCCACCATAATTTCAAACAGTCACTAAGCAACCAGTCATAAGTCCTGGCACAGAAGTATTCTTATTTTTTCCATGATCCCAACCATTCATGACCTTGGTATTAAATAGCAGCAATATTTGAATTCAAAACTGTTACAAGTTGAAGCAAACTCATCTAACTTTCTCAACTTCAGTTTTCTCTACTGTTTATCGATAGCACTATTTCAATCCAGAAATGTGACTACAATTCTCTCTTTCAATCTATTTCTTTCACAACAGTCATGGTATATGCAGAACATTGGCCATGTCTGTGAAGAACAACTAATCTAATTTGACCTAAACCATCAATAGGTGACTTAGGTGACCATCCAGTACTAGATAATTTATGAAATCAGTGACTGCCTAGTTATATTGGGAACTGCCAAGCCAGGCAGCATTCCTACAGCTTGTAGTAGCAGGCAGACTGCCACTTTCAGAGCACTTTATTGGGAGAGGCAATAACATTTTGATTATATATATTTTTTAAATGGGATGATATGACTGAGAATGAAACCACTGCTAATGAAAAGAGGAGATGCTCATGTATGGACACAACTGCTGCCTGACTACATCAGCAAAACTAATAATCCAGCCTGAAAACATAAAGAGTTCCACAATATCAGAAATTATCCATTTGGGGAAGTGAACTCAATGCTGAAAGATAAGCAAAGTAACATAAACACTGGGCTCACACAATACTTTTTTTTCCCTTAAAGCTATATATATTGTGGAACTAAAGCGTAACATTAGATGGACACATTAAGACTCAGACATACTGATTTAAGCCAAAAGGAAAAATATGTGTGAATTTCTTTGCATATGATAAGAAATGGCAGCAGTGTGGAAGACAGTTACACATAAGGAAAAGGATCAATCCACTCACTGCTAGCAATAATATGCAAAAGCCAACTTTTAAAGATATAATGAATATAAAGGACAGTCTGAAAAAGCGTGCATTCATTTATGAAAATTGAAGAACCTTATCAATATTGCCCTTACTAAAAAAAAAATTCTTCAGGCTTCCAATGGTTTGTTATATTTATTCAGAGTAACTACGGCAAAATTTAAGAACAATTCCTCTCTCAATCTATCTTGCCTGCAAGATTCAGTGTAACAAAATTGTAAATCTTTTATAAATTCAAGCTGTTTCTCTGAACATTCCCATATTCTTCATACACAGACAGGAATCAGATCACCAACCCATAAATAATTACAATTTATAAACTGGTAAATCACTCTTCCAAATTTTTAAAATCATTTTTAAAATCTGGGTTTCAACCACCCAGGATTTAGATTTGAGTACAGGCCAGGATCCCGTGTCATTTCATTGTTTTGGACTGCAACTCCTAAACCGCTGGCACAACACTTTGGGCATAATGTTCTAATAAGGTATCCTCTGTTCCAATAACTTTTCCTTCTCTCTCCCCCAAATCAACCATCTCTGATGCAAGTACTACAAGCCGTCCCAAACTTAAGTCCTTCTACCACTCTTAGCCACTCCCAGTTTCCGACAGATCCTCCTTCACATCAGACACGCGCGCACACACATTTATCACCTTTCCAACCTCGGCGAGCCACATTCAAGGAGGCAGACCCCTCGCCCTTTGTCGCCCACCGGTCCCCTCGCCCAGGCCCAAACTCGTTCAGGAGCTCCCGAGGCCTCTTCCAAAATGCCATTACCGCTCCCCTACCCACCCGCGGAACAAGCCTTCAGATCGGAACCAGCTCCTTCTCCCCTCGTCCCACTCACCAGTATTTGAGAATCGCCGTGACCTGCAGGGGGTTGGGCTGCTCTGGGTACAGTTGCCGGCACTCGCCGTAGATGCCGTGTAGCCCCGGGGGGAAAAGCGAGGGAAACGGTCCCGACCCGGGGCCAGGAGGAACAGGGGCGACGGTCTCCATGAGGGAAGCCGTAAAGAACGGAGGGAAGCAATGTAGCTCGTAGCGGGTGGGGGGGACAATCCAGACCCCCGCAGACAAATCACAGCTCGCTCCAAACTCCTTTCGCGACCCCGGCAGGGCCCAGCAGCAGGAGCAGGGAAAAGCGTCCCCCCACTCACCCCGACTCCAGTCTTGATAGGCCACCGACTTCGCCAATCACACCGTAGTGAAAGACGAGGCTGACATAATCCCACCTTCGCCTCCACCCGGTGTCCCACCCCTTCTTCGCCGGCGCATTTCTGACCTCTGGCGTCGCTTAGCTTGCATTGCTGACGCTTTCTTGCCCGCAGTGGGCCGAGAGAATGATGTCGCGCGGCAAGCCATCATGGATTTGCTAGCTTGCGGTTTATCGCGATGTGTGTATCCCGGGAACTCTGCTTCGTTTATCAAATCCTAGTTTAAAAGATCGTAGCGTACGAACCCATCCTAGGGCAAAGAGTTTTATCTCTAACGAATCGTCCACTATTGCATTATCGAAACTACGTTATATGGCATATGCTGTGCATCTCTCCGATAGGGCGACTTGGGGAGATTATAGAACGTAAAACAGGGGTTCTCAACCTTGGCAACTTTAAGACTTGTGGACTTCAACTTCTGGGAGTTGAAGTCCACAAGTCTTAAAAGTTGCCAAGGTTGAGAACCCCTGACGTAAAAGGATAAACAGAAAAGCAATTAAAATTTTAAATCTGTGCATATTAAAAATGTAAAACCATGCAAAAAACAGGACCAAAGACATGGATAGTACTGGGATGAGGTCTTTTTTCCTCCGGTCAACCACCTCCACCTCCACCTATTCAAGCGGTGTGATTCATAAATAATATATGTAAATATACATGTAATATTTATAAATGTTTGTGGTTTAGCATGTTATAGCAAATAAAAGCACTGCGACTTGCTAAACATTACATTGTTTAAAATGTGGTGAAAATATAATTATGGTTTATTTACTGAAGTATTAATGGACTGGTGTGAAATATACAGTATTGGACTTTAATTCCTACTATCACTGATACAGAATTGTGAGGAATACAGTCCTAACATACCTAGAGGGCAATAAGTTGGGAAATACATTCTAATACTACCAGTACCTTAGGCTGGGTTTATTCTTAAAAATTGCTTGCTGTTAGGCAGTCCTAGTGTTACCAATCAACATGTATTGTGCAATTTTCTGTCTGCAACTCTTTAATAGATGTTGTATATATATGAGATTTTTAAAAGGATAGTTCATTTTATGTTCTTATCTCAGAATCAGAATACAGCTGGAAGGGTCCTTGGAGGTCTTCTAGTCTAACCCTCTACTCAAGCAGGAGCCCTATACCATTTCAGACAGGTGGCTGTCCAGTCTTTTCTTTAAAACCTGCAGTGATGAAGCACCCACAACTTCTGAAGGTAAACTGCTCCACTGGTTTGTCCTCACTGTTAGGAAGTGTCTCCTCAAGCTTCTCTCCTTGATTAGTTTCCATCCATTGTTTCTTGTTTTACCTTCTGGTGCTTTGGAAAATAAATTCCAAATACTGGAATACTGCTCACCCCTATCTTTCTTTTCTCTAGACTGTCCATACCCAATTTCTGCTATCATTCTTCATAAGTATTTGTCTCCAGGCCCTTAATCATCTTAGTTGCTCTTCTTTGCACTTTTTTCCCCCCAAAAATCTCAACAATTTTTTGTAATATTGTGACAAAAACTGGATGCAGTATTCCAGGTATGGTCATACTAAGGACTTAGAATGATGTGATTTTGATTCTATGCCTCTGTTTATACAACCAAGGATTGTATTAGCTTTTTTGTCTGCTGCTGCACACTACTGGCTCATGTGTAAGTGATCGTTCACTAGGACTCCAAGGTCCCTATCACACTTACTGTTTTTGAGCCAGATTTCACTTAATCTGTACTTGTACCTTTGGTTTTTCCTGCCTAGGTGTAAAACCTTGCTTTTCTCCACATTAAATTTCATGTTGTTGGATAGGGCCCGTTGTTCAAGTCTGTCAAGATCTTTTTGGATCCTGACCTTGTCTTCTGGAGTTTTGGCTATTCCTGCCAGCTTACTGTCATCTGCAAAAAAAATTTTCAAAATATTTTATTGGTTTTATAATTTTAAACAAAGAATCAAATTAATCAAATCATCCTCGTGACCTCCAGGCTGGACTACTGTAATGCTCTCTACATGGGGCTCCCCTTGAGGTGCATCCGGAAGCTCCAACTTGCCCAGAATGCGGCCGCGCGGGTAGTGATGGGAGCGTCGTGGCGCTCCCACGTAACACCGCTCCTGCGTGAGTTGCACTGGTTGCCGGTGGTCTTTCGGGTGCGGTTCAAGGTGTTAGTGACCACTTTTAAAGCGCTCCATGGCATCGGACCCGGATACTTACAGGACCGTCTACTGCCAGCAAATACCTCCCGCCGTCCGGTACGCTCCCACAGAGAGGGCCTCCTCAGGGAGCCGTCGGCCAGACAGTGCCGGCTGGCGACCCCCAGGGGGAGAGCCTTCTCTGTGGGAGCTCCCACGTTATGGAACGAGCTCCCCCCCGAACTCCGTATAATAACAGATTTACGCACCTTCCGTCGGGAACTAAAAACATTCCTTTTCCGACAGGCCGGCCTGGCATAGAAGCTTCTGAGTATTTTTTAAGATTTTAAATTTTGTATGTTTTGGGTTTTAGGATTTTGGCCAAATGATTTAATTTATTTTAAATTATTTTAAATTTTGTATATTTATATGTTTTTTAAAGTTTAGGCTGTACACCGCCCCGAGTCCTTCGGGAGAGGGGCGGTATAGAAATTTAATAAAATAAATAAATAAATAAATAAATACAACTCAACTTAAAACATTCTTTTTTAACTTTCTCCCACACAAAAACAAAACATACAAATGTCATCTGCAAATTTGATGAGTTCCCCTTCTATACCCTCATCTAAGTCATTTATGAAGATATTGAAGAGTACTGGGCCTGAGACAAAACCTTGTGGTACCCCACTGTGTCCCTTCCCTACACAGAGCATTCTGAAGACATGGGGTACAGGTTTGAACTCAATAAGCTTAATACTATATTGAGTTTCCTGAAAATATTTTTCTTTGTAAAAATACGCATAATCTTTTAAAGAAATTAACTGTAAGAAAATGTTATTTTTTTAGCATATCTAAATGTAAACTTTTCACCATCTACTTCACTATTATCACTTGAACTTCTAAGTCATTTATGAAAAAGTTAAAGAGCAATACAAACTGTCATATTTGTTGACATCACTGCACATGGCTTATACAATGGACCATATGAAAGTTTCCGTACAATGGATTTACAGCATAATTCTTTCTATGAACTGGAAAAATCATATTCAAAAGATATTAGTAGGTACATTCTCTGAACTTCTGTCTTGAAGACCTTCTAATTTTTTTTCTCACCTTTCCCCATATCAAAAGTGAAAGCAGCACATCCCCCAAACTCTGTGAAGTCTACAAATGTATTACAACAATGCCTTTACTTGCATAATAAAAGGGAAAAAGCAGGAACCAAAATAAAGATAACAGCTGTATATTTGCACTAGAACAGGGGTTCTCAACCTTGGCAACTTTAAGACTTGTGGACTTCAACTTCCAGAATTCCTCAGCCAGCTTTGCTGGCTGAGGAATTCTGGGAGTTGAAGTCCACAAGTCTTAAAGTTGCCAAGGTTGAGAACCCCTGCACTAGAATTTATATTAACAGGACTACTGAACTGCAACGTACAGTACATTAGGCCTATTATAACTGGTCTCCAAATATTTTGTGTAGTCCCTAGATGGCTGTAAAATGGCTAGAATTTTCTGCATTGCTTTATGACTAAATATGAGAACCCTAATATATTGTATATAGTATATCTGCATTCACACATACAGCATTCAATATGTGTGTTATAGAGGTTTTTTTTAAAAGTTGTACACAGTATGTCAGTATCAAAAATCTTAGATTTCTTCATTGATTATAAATACCTCTCATTCCTCTCCAGGGCAAAAATAGTTTTGCAAATCGGTATTCCACGTTAACTTACTAGAACAAATAAATAGTATTATTCATTCATTCACCCATTCATGAAAAAAATTCCTGTTTCCTGGCGTAAACTCCAGAGACGGTAGAAACTCGCTTTCCCGGCAAGCTTTGCCTTTGCTCTGAGCATGCGCTCTGCTCCCTGAGCTGTCGCTTGCTTGGCAGTAACCGAGGTGGGTGTCGCCGGCGGCGCATAGGCGCTCGCCATGGAGTCCTACGATGTGATCGCGAATCAGCCGGTGGTGATTGATAACGTGAGTCCGAGCGTGATTGTGTCTGCTCTGTGAGAAGGGGGGCGAGGGGGCGCTGCGATTGGCACGGAGGGTTTTTTGCTCCTCATAGAAATCAGTGAGCGGATCTGTTAGCCGGTGATTTTTCTGCTCTCGCCCCCGCCCCGCCCCGTCTCCGGGCAGTCTTCTGTCCCTCGCCATTGCCAACCGAAGTTGGACTCTTTTCTCTTTCTCGATGACTCAGGCCCAAGTTCTCGTTGGTCGATGCCTTTGCCATTCAATGGTAGAACGGCGCAGCCTGAAGAACAACGGAGCAGGTAATTCACGCCCTGTTGAGCTCCTCGCTCTCTGATTGGCCCCCTGTCCTCATTCCCGTTGAGCGTCATCGATTCGCGTTTCGCGATGTAGATTTGCTCCTCCTTTTCGGAGTTCATGCGCGATTATTGGCGCGTTGGCTACAATATTCGTTCTTTTTGACCTTTAAGGTGCTGTTTTGTTCTGACCGGCTGGTCCTGTCAGGTAGCTGGGCCCCGAACATTGCCTAGCTCTCCTCCATTTTCCCCATGTGTATTTTTGCTGCTGCGTATAATTGCCCGCACTGCTCTTTTTGTAAAACAGGGCTTGCAGGAGGAGTGCAGTGAGGAAAGGTTTCCTAGATCCCGCCCAGCCTTCTTTTCTGTCGTTTTTCAGATTTCTTTGTGACCCAGAAAACGACAATGTTGCATTAAGAATCAGCTCATGAGTTAATATGATTGTTAAATGTTGCATTTTTACCAAGCTTATGCAAAAGCCGGAGAAATGAAGAGTCAATAAAGGGAAATATTTGTAGCTAGTCTAGACTAGCACTGATGATGTTACCTAGTCTGGGTAATGAAACGTCTGCAAGAAAACAACCAAGCTCAGAGAGCACCAAGGACTCCTCAAATGAAGGATTAGTTCAGTAAATACTAGCAAACAAGTGCTGTGCTTGTGGAGGATCCAAAGTGTTATTTAAAATATACACTACTGTGATGCATACATCTTCGAACCTTGGAAGATAGGTTTTAGTAATTGGTAATTAATATTCATCATAGTAAATCTGGTGAATCAAATTTCCATGTTATGTTCAAAAATTCTTTCTGGAACTCACTGCCCAACCTATTCAAAATAGTGATTTTTACCTATAAATCTCCACATGGTTTACAACCAAGTCATAGAAAAAAATGCTGCCTTCTAGAAGAACATGTCTGTAGTTTTGTTATATGATGTGATTCAGGGATTCTTCTGTGTGCTAATTAGGTAGAAAGAGGCTAGGTAGTTGGGAATATGGAACAGCTTTTTCTGTGGTGAGGTCGATTCCTTCCCTGTAAAAGTTCATCTGTTTCCACCTTTAGTTTCAGGAAGATTGTTAGAATCCATTTGTTCTGCACCTAACACCATTGCCATTTGTTAGATAGTCACAAGGCTTCTATTGCTGAATACTTCAACAGTTTTAATACTAAGCAAAAATAGATGGGCCTTTTCTAGAGCTTTTTTTCAGCCAGTCACATCGCCTCCACTTGAGAGAAGATTTCATGGGATCCCTTATTCACATTATTGTCCTTGTGATTCTAGAAGACTAGAAAATCACCCACATTCTCATACAGTGCAATGCCCCTTCTTCAAAACTCCAAAACATGCTTTGATTGCACCAATCATTTCCAAATATGAGGGCCATGCAGGTAAACTTTATGTTTATTACTCTTTAAGGGACACTAACCCTAGACTTACAAATAAGGTCACCAATTTTTTTTTACCAAGTTCACACAACTGCGCAAAAATGTTTAATTAGATATGCTGTTTTATTCTCCCATTATTTCCCCCCCTTCCCTAACAACTGTTGTGTTAAAGCTTCCTTTTACTGTATTTTTTAATTGTAAAAGCTTAATAAAGATATTTGATTTTATTGTGTACAGCCATTAAAACTGCATTTTAAAGACTTGTTTGCACAACTTACTTTACTTTACTTTATTTTGACTTATATGCCGCCCTTCTCAGACTCAGGGCGGCTCACAGCAAATAGTACAAGTACAAAATATAAATTAGTTAAAATAATAATATACAATATAAAAAACAATAAAACTATACCCACTCATACAACATACAGTCCCAATCAAAGGCCCAGGGGCAGAGCGCAGCTCACAAGCCCCAAGCCATAGATGTGTTTTTAAAAGTTTTCGGAAAGCTAGGAGGGAAGGAGCAGTACGAACCTCTGAGGGAAGTTGATTCCAGACGGCTGGGGCAGCAACAGAGAAGGCCCTAGCCCTAGGTCCCGCCAAACGGCATTGTGTAACAGACGGGACCCGTAGGAGGCCAACCCTATGTGCCCTAACCGGTCGCTGGGATTTATGAGGCAGAAGACAGTCCCGCAAGTATCCTGGCCCATTGCCATATAGGGCTGTATAGGTCATAACCAACACTTTGAATTGTGTTCGGAGACCAATTGGCAGCCAGTGCAGCTCACGGAGGGCTGGAGTGACATGAGCATGTCTTGGGAGACCCAAGACGGCTCACGCGGCCGCATTCTGAACCACCTGCAGTCTCCGGACATTCTTCAAAGGTTGCACCATGTAGAGAGCATTACAGTAGTCGAGTCTCGAGGTGACAAGGGCATGGGTGACTGTGAGGAGTGATTCCCGGTCCAAATAGGGCCGCAACTGACGCACCAGGCAAACATAGTAGGTTATTTTTTATTATTCAAGGTTTGCTATAAATTAACTCATCATAGGCAATTTTAAAAATTTAAAATAAAAATTTAAAAAATGTTAGAAGAAGGCAATTGCAAATAATTTCTCTATTATTGCTTACAAAGGGTATATGAACATGTGCATAAATTCACCAGGAGTCAGGTTTGACTCACTTGAGATTTTATTACTTTCAAAGCTACATTCACATAGCATGCTTATCCACAGTTAATTAACCATTATTTATGCACTAAACTAAAGTTTTAACATGTTCTGCAAATATTGCCACTGAGTCCCAAATTAAGCCCAAATTAGCCAACACAATTTCAACCTTGCAAGTTTGTTGTCTGAACCAGCTTTGTCTGGCATATTATTTTTATAAATTCCTAAAGACATATACGGAGGGGAGGATGCTTCAGTGTTCTGTAAGTTATTAGGGTGATGTGATTTAGTGCTGTTCACTGGATCTTTCTTGTTTTTTGTACTTCTCTTGAGGAAAAGATCTTCTGTCTTACTATCTAGTTCTAAAACCTTTTGTCCCACACAAAGGAATTCTTCTTGGGTGGTCTGAGGCTTCCTAAATATGGTAACGGGATTTGCTCCATCTAGTGGTCATAGAAATTCACTAACAAGTCATACAGTATTAATAATGGAATTTATTGGGCGAGGTTTTCATTGAAGGCTCAACAAGGCCACTGGTGCTAAATTTGGACAGTTGTTTTTTTCTTATGTTGATAGGCATAGATTTGGAGCCAAGATACTCATGAATAATTATTTCATTTCATTTGATGGTCTTTGTTTTTTATCCCAACAGGGTTCTGGCATGATTAAAGCTGGCTTTGCAGGTGATCAAATACCTAAGTACTGTTTTCCAAACTAGTAAGTATCCTCATAATTTTGACTGGTGTTCTATAATTTCCTACTATGAACATTTTCTGCATGGAGTAGACTGAGACTTTTAACCTATGCTGGCTCTGGCAATTGAACACACAGTTCCTTATTCATTAGACCAGGGGTATCAAACTTATTGCGTCATGTGACATGTTATGACATATCACAACTTTTTCCCCTTGCTGGAGCTGGGTTGGGCACAGCTTGCGCGTCATGCATCCGGCCTGCGGGCCAGCAGTTTGACACCCCTACATTAGGCTATTCCATGGCATGTACTAGGATGCAGAATTCCTTAATACTGAGACTTGGAATTTTAAGGATATTTGCAATTTGCTGCTTGCAGCAAATTGGAACACTTTAGCTTATTATAAGAAGTAAAACAAATTACTTTTTTTCATTAATCCTATGTTGGATTTCAGAGATATTTGATATTGGTTGTGTAGCATGAACTATTGACTCTTGTTTGTAGACCATGATTTATGAATTAACCATGGTTAAAATAACCATGGTTAAAATAAATCATCCTATGATATTAAACTCAACCACTCAGTTCAGGTTGCAGCACCTTAATCTAATGATTCTGGAATGCTCTTTCATAAGTAAATTTTTGAACTCATGGGTCCATTTTTTCCTTTTGCGATACTTATTTTAGTGTTGGCAGACCAAAGCATGTCCGAGTTATGGCTGGAGCTTTGGAAGGTGACATTTTCATTGGGCCAAAAGCAGAGGTAAGATCACTATGTTGATTTGACTGAAAGTGTTTTGTTTTTTTTAGGGTCACCAGAAACTGAGAAACAGCCTATGCTTTTTATCTAAACAGAGTCCGATATTTATAGTTCATATGTTTATCCTGATAAACAGATGGGGTTCCAGCCATTTGCTTAGGTTTATATTAGAGGTATTCCTGAATGAACTCAAATAGATTAAAGTAACAAACACATGTCTTATCTGTACATAAGGAAACATATGCATTATGGATGCGTATATATACACAGTTGCTGTTATAAAATAAAGGTTTGTTGCATGATGAATATATTTCTTCAGTTATGTTACATGTGTGATTTCCATTGTAAATTTAGTAGTTATTATTTGTGAGAATCTTTTTATCAGCAAGTCAATGTATGTTTATATATTTCCTCTGACTGATTGGTTGTCTTGTCTCTTTAATTTTATTAAGGAACATAGAGGTCTTCTTTCTATACGGTACCCAATGGAACATGGAATAGTGAAGGACTGGAATGATATGGAGCGCATTTGGCAGTATGTGTATTCAAAAGATCAACTCCAGACATTTTCTGAAGAAGTGAGCTACCTTTGTTTCTCTAAGTCCTGTTAGCATTTTTTATTTTGTTCTTCCATGTCTAGAAAATTATCCAGGCTTATAAGTTTCTATGAGTGAAGCTTCTGCTGTTAGCTTATTTCTGAATGTAGGAATGAATTTCAGGAAGAATAAGGATGTATAGTTATATCTGACCTGAAGTCTTATACACATGATGCCGAGCATGTTTGCTGTATTTTGACTTAATGTGAGAATAGGTAATATGTAAGAATATGTACCAATTTATTTTGGCTTAGCCTGATTTGGCTAGATTCATACAGGGACTAAGCAATAGTTTATTGAGTATGTCATGGCTGAAAGTGTGCATTGCACAGAGTCAAAACCAAACAACCATAAGATGTTCTGTAGTGGCACAGAGGTTAGAATGCAGTATTGCAGGCTAATTCTGCCAACTGCTGGCAGTTCGATTCTCACTAGCTCAAGGTTCACTCAGCCTTCCATCCTTCCAAGGTCAGTAAAATGAGGAACAAGATTGTTGGAGGCAATAGGCTGACTTTGTAAAATGCTTAGGGTTGTAAAGCACTATGAGGTGGTATATAAATCTAAGTGCTATTGCTATCTGATGTGTGACTTCAGCCATTTAACAAAAGTGAATTAACATTTTCTGATTTAACATATGAGGGGATGCAAGCATGGCCTTTCAACATAGTAATTCCTCTCTCTACTATAACAAGTCATAGAGTCAGAGTTCTGGCTAGCTGAGTCCCTTGTGTTCCTAATCACTAGCATCCTGTGCTCTTGACGGAAGCACCACTGAATCCTCGTAAGAACCGTGAACGAGCAGCTGAGGTTTTCTTTGAGACTTTCAATGTGCCAGCTCTGTTCATCTCTATGCAAGCTGTGCTTAGCCTGTAAGTATCTTACCTACTCCTTTTTTTAAGCTCAACGTGGAAGAGAAAATAAATTCTGCAATTCATTGTAATACTTTGTATATTGAATGCAAGGAGATTTTCCACATGCATACACAAGTAGATCTTTGTTCATTGCATCTGGATTTTTTCTAAAGATTTCCTCAAAGGTGTCTGCTTTGATAATTAAGAGATTTTAACCCATATTACAAATACAGAAACAGCAGTAAAAATCCACTCTGTTAGAGTGGATTTTTACTGCTGCTTCTGTATAAACTCTGGGGATTTTGGTCCAATGCCTCACTTTCATAGTGGATTTAAAATTTTAACTTTCCTCTGCTTTAATTTGATTATAATTTATGTATTATTACATCAGTATTACATTACTGATGTAATAATACATCAATTATTGTCACCGATTTTCTTTCGTAAATTGTTGTTTAGTTATTTCTAGGTATATTAGAATAGAATTATGATGGGGGAATTGCTGTCTTGGAAGTGTTACAGAGTATCCATCAAATACCGTTGATTTTCTCTTTTCTGTAGTTATGCAACAGGACGAACTACAGGGGTGGTGTTGGACTCTGGGGATGGGGTCACCCATGCAGTACCTATTTATGAAGGT
This sequence comes from Bothrops alternatus, assembly GCA_034064705.1. Classification (NCBI taxonomy): domain Eukaryota; kingdom Metazoa; phylum Chordata; class Lepidosauria; order Squamata; family Viperidae; genus Bothrops; species Bothrops alternatus. Next base: position 32,449,721 of record JARGCV010000009.1, read on the forward strand.
TTTGCAATGCCCCACTCCATTATGCGAATTGACATAGCTGGCCGTGATGTCTCTCGTTTTCTTCGTCTCTATCTCCGGAAGGAAGGCTACGACTTCCATACATCATCTGAATTTGAGATCGTCAAAACCATAAAAGAGGTGCATGGATGCCCTTTGTTTTTGATTCTGGGGTATCTTCTGTTTTAAGGTACTGAGCAGAGGAGGGTGGATTGAGCAGTTACAGCTGATATATGTCATAGCATTTGCTAACATCTATCCAGATTACAAGAAAAGATGGGAAAACAAGTCTGTTTAAATTGCATCTATGATGCAGAACTGCTTTCTTTTGGCTCTTGAAGGCCATCGTCTCTTAATTCTACTTACTTCTTCAATCCAAAGAGTATGTTCAGAGAAGTTATATGATTACAGTCTTAACTGTACTCATTCATATACTAGGCACAAGATTGCAGCTTTCAAAATTAATCCCCTTGACAGAAATCTTTGGTGCTTAGAAAGCTATCACATCTGAAAAATAAACAGAATATTCTTACCCTGGCTTTTTGCATGTATATGGGAGTTTTTTTCTTTTGTTAAAAAGGTAAAACAGGGAAATCTTTCAGACATTTCCATAAATGCCACTTTCTAAAATGGTTGTATTCCGTTACATGATTCTTTCAAATTACTGTCTAATCTAATTAAAGAAAAGTTGCAAATTAAAAAACCTACAGCATGTCAACGATACTCATCTTTGGGATCAATTTACATTGTATTTTGCATGAAGTCAAGGACTTTATTTGCCACTGGTAGATCAGAAAATTTATGGCTGATATGCAAGATTTCACTGTCTGTTTAACCATTGGGTCAGGAATGCAGAATTTGCTTACTAGAGAAGCAATAGGAACATCTTAGCAAGAAAAATCAAAGTTGGGCAAAGCTGTTTCCCTGGTCTTTTTTGGGAAAGCTACTAGTTATAGCATATCCACGAATCTCGGCCCTTCTGATTATAAACTTTCCTTATGTAGAAGGATTTCTGAGCTCTACAAAAGCCAAGGATAATAAAGTAGATGTGCCTAATTCTTATTAATAGATACTTCAACTTTGGCGTAAAAACTCAGTTTAACTATAACAGTCAGTGATTATGTTATAGCATGATACTTGAGAAAGTGAGTGGAAAACAATTACTTCATTCCAATTTCTGTTCCATAATGAAACTACTAGGTCATTCTAGAAAAACATTACTTCTTAACCTCTGTGTTTAAAACATAGAAACTCTAGTTACTTAATATTTACAAGTTGTCCTTCCCAGGTGGCTCACAATGTTAAAAAAATTAAAACAATGTAGAACACCACAAAAAATTGAAATTTCAGATAAAGGAAGAGGGAAAACAATACTTGGAAAATTGCAGAAGTCTTATCTGTCTTAAAATTATAACAAAATGGGTGTCAGATAAGCCTCCCTAAAGAGTGAATTCTACAACTGAAATAGTACCACTAAAAATATAATTTCTTTAGTCACTTGAGCAACTCACCTTTGATAATAGAGCTAGTTTATCTTATATAATTACTGCAAAAATGTACATGAGACACTCAAAATATACCATTCTGATATACCATTTTAATGGCATATTCTGAGTGGCTGGAAAGATCATATAGTGTTTTACTACAGTATTGCTGTTGAGTGTAGTAAGTCAAATAAATACTGTAAAAGCTCTTCTATGACCTTTGTATCATTGTTGAATGAGGCTATTTATCCTGACAACGCCATCTTATAAATTCATCTGTATTCCACAAAATAATGTCTTATGCAAAAGCAACATGCTATTGGAAAGCTTTATTATCACGGATTTTGTTTGTAGAACCACTGTTCTTAATACATTTTCTAGAATTTTTCATTTTTAATCACTAAATGGTTAAGAATTTTATGACATTTGGATGGTGAGGCGCCTTACATTTAGAAATGGGAATAAAAACAGTACTAAAAGGCAAAAAGCTATTGAATGACAGTGCATCTGGAGCATCTGAGTGAAAATTGTCTTACCACAGGCTGCTTGTTTGAATGTTGATAATTATTATCTTTGCTTGTCATTCCTCCACAGCGGGCTTGCTATTTGTCAATAAACCCTCAGAAGGATGAAACTCTAGAAACTGAAAAAGCTCAATATTACCTTCCTGATGGAAGCACCATTGAGGTGTGTTAAAACTTCACATAATTTAAATATTTCTTAAAGAAATTATGGAAAGAGGCCCTGAAGTGATGCCTGCAGGCTCCTTCAGGATTCTAGGATATGTGGTCTTGTCTTAAGTTCATCTTTTAATCATCTCTTTATTTTGAATTGCCATTCCTTCCTTTTCTCCTTTTTATCTCACTGGATTGGTATGACTGCTGCTTCTAGTCTCAGTCATCTGACACAATCTTAGTAAGATTGTATTTACAGTAAGAGCTTTTTTTAGTTTTGTTTACTCAAAACTGCTGTAGAACAAAATGTGAAATCTATCAGTTTTCAAATGTTTTGAATTTCAGTTCTCACCTGATCTGTCAATAAGTCAATGAAAAAGTTGACATATTGTTAAAGTTGTCCAAAACATTTGGATAGCGTCAGATTGCTTAAGTCCTACTTTAGAATCTTAAAAAAGAGTAATTTATAAGCACATCAGTTCATCACCATAGTACTGAAGGGGGGAGTCTTTGTCTCTGCACTTCAAGTTCTGTTCAAGGGTCCTTTTAGATTAGACTAGTGGAGTGGGAAGAAAGTCTTTGTATGAGCATAAGAATATTCAGGTGATACAGTTTTTCAATCTAGGAAATAAGATTTCTTATATACCATCCAGAATGCTGATATTCTTGTTCTCTTTGCAGATTGGTCCTGCCCGATTCAGGGCTCCTGAATTACTGTTCCGTCCAGATCTGATTGGAGAAGAATGTGAGGGATTGCATGAAGTTCTGGTTTTTGCAATTCAAAAGTCTGATATGGACTTAAGGCGAACTCTCTTTTCCAACATTGTGCTCTCTGGAGGCTCAACACTTTTCAAAGGTTCCTTCTGATGCTTATTTGACTTTATGTGGTTTGAACTTAACTTAAAATAAGTTTAGTCTCCTTATCTTGCTTGATATTGTTGAAAATAATATTAACTCTTTGGAAGTAAATATTGGCACAACTCCATATAATTTTTTTCCTGGAAATAGGCAAAAAAAAAATTCCCAGAAAAATCTTCTTCCAGCCCTCTTGGAGGAACTGAAGGTCAGCAAGCTAGATATTATTTCTGGGAAAATAGTCATAGCATTTCTTAATATGTCTCTTTTTTAATATTAATGAAATACAGGTTTTGTGTGCTTAAATGATTTTTCCTATTCTATCATTTATCTGATCTGTATAGTTCAACGGTCCCCAACCTTTCTGCCTCCATGGATTGGTAGCAGCAGTAGCGGCAGCAGCGAGGAAGAAGGGATGGTCTCGTGCGCAAATGAAGCTTTGTGCGCCTGCCCTCTGCTTGCGCAGTCTGGTTGCCAATGGGCCACGGATCAGTACCAATCCACGGCCAGGGGGTTGGGGACCCCTAGTATAGTTTATGTATTAACACATTTCATATATTACTTTATTATAGAGGAAAAAGATGTAGATGTCAGTGATTGGTTGATTCTAGATTTGTTTTCAGGAAACATAGATTACTTTAGAGTATCCTAGGTTGTTAACTCAAATTATTGCTTATATTTAATAGGTTTTGGTGATAGGCTTCTGAGTGAAGTAAAGAAACTGGCCCCTAAAGATGTCAAAATCAGGGTATGTAGAGCTTGTTTGGAGGTTGTAATAGGGGAGCACAACTACTGTATACACTTGCCTGAAGATCAGTACACTCCTATTTGGATGGTTATTTTTTTCCACCAATTGCACAGCTTCGGGAGGGATGCACATGGAACAGTGAAGGAGAAAGGGGACACCAACCTGGTCAGCAGAGTCAACCCTAGTAACCAATAGCGTGACATGTCATGACTATATAATCCTCACATGAAAGGACTTAAAAACCCTGTCATACTCTGTTTTAACTAGAATCTACTCAGATTTCACCAAAACGTTCTTTTTTAATGGTAATTTTATTAACAATTATGTTTGCAACAATAAAAACTAATACAAACTAAAAAGACAAAATAAAAGAGCAGAAGATACACGAAATAAAGAAAATATAAAAGAAAAATATATTAAAGAAAAAGAAAAGAAATATATGCAGAAGTGGCTTGCTAGCTTCATCATAACAAGTATAAACAATTTTAATAACTTATCACCTTCTCTTAAAATACGTCAAATGATCTCTTCTTCCCATATCCCATTTCTTATCTATAAACAAATCCATAAAAATGTCATTTCAGTCCTGCTATTAGCAAAAGTCTATTAAGGGTTGCCAAATATAACAACATATCTATTTTACCCTTGATCAAATAAACCAATTTTAGGGGACTGGCATCTAAAACATATAGAGAATGGTCGCTGGAATTGGGTATGTCTAGTTTAATGTCTAGGGATGACATGATAGCAGTGTTCCAATATCTCAGGGGTTGCCACAAAGAAGAGGGAGTCAAGCTATTCTCCAAAGGATCTGAAGGCAGAACAAGAAGCAATGGATGGAAACTAACCAAAGAGAGAAGCAACCTAGAACTAAGGAGAAATTTCCTGACAGAACAATTAACCAGTGGAACAACCTGCCTCCAGAAGTTGTGAATGCTCCAACGCTGGAAGTTTTTAAGAAGAGACTGGACAACCATTTGTCTGAAATGGTATAGGGTTTCCTGCCTGAGCAGGGGGTTGGACTACAAGACCTCCAAGGTCCCTTCCAACTCTAGCATTAGTATTATCCTTTATTTTTTATTTATTTATTTATTTTATTTTTTTATTAAATTTCTATATCCTCCTTCTTACTTCTAAGTAAAAGTAGAGTTAATCCCTTCAAATGTAATAAATGTTTTTCTTTATTTTAACTTTTTCTTTATCCCTTCTCACAAGATTCCTCAAAACCTTAACAAGCCTTTTTCTCAAACATAGCAATAGCGCTTACATACATACTGCTCCATAGTGCTTTACATCATTCTGAGCAGTTTATAAATTTCAGTATATTGCCCCCCCCCCAATTGTGTCATTTTATTGACCTCAGAAGAATGGAAGACTGAGTCAACCTTGAGCCGGTCAGGATGGAACTCTTAACTGTGGACAGAGTTTGGAAAATTATCCAATTCATTCTCTTGATTTCTTCTTTTAATCCCTTTTAATCATTAAAATGCTAGCCAGTTTCTTTGCATATCCAATGTAACATACTTTTGCATGTCATTCTTGTACTCTGCCATTTTTAAATCCACTTTTAACTGTCTCAATTTTGTCAGGTAGAATTTGTTTTATAACATATTTTAGACACAATCTATCCATAGAGGTAAAATTAACTTCTGGATCTATTGTTCAAAAATTATCCTTTATTATGTCCAAAATTCATTCTGTATTTATAAGTTAAGTTTGAGTCTTCTCCTTTAATTGTAATCTTTAGTTCCTTCAAATTCCCTCTAGTTCCCATTTTTTAAAAATTTTATTTTATTTTGGTTTTTTAAAAAAACAAAACCCCATGCAAAACAAACTCATTTTCTTACTGGAAGAATTCTTTATAATTAATTCCAAAATCTTATTTCAGATTTATCTGGACCCTCAGGTTGTTCGTAACTTTCTAAAATCAAAGTTTTAATCACCCTTTTGCCATTTGTTAAAAAATTGTTTTAAGTTCTCAAACTTTACTGTAAATATGCTTAGGTAACAATGGATGAAAACTCATTCAGAGTTGTAAAACTTGTCAATCTAATGGTTCCCAATAGCTGAAAAGCAGTTGACAAACAATTCCTGAAAGTGATTAAAACAAAGTATGCAAACTTGGTGTCTTTTCAAAGACACCAACTGCAGTTTGAGCAAGATGGCTATTCCTTTCAAATCATTTCGTTGGTTGAGACTGTTAGAAAAAAAATCCAAAAGCCTACAATAGAAGAGCTTTGTAAGTTTGGTGTCTGGACAATAAACTTCTAAATCTTCCTCACTTTTTATTTTAATCACTAGATATCTGCTCCTCAAGAGAGACTATATTCTACATGGATTGGGTATGTACAACATCTCCTGCAGCAGAAATTGTAGTTTTACTTGCCTTTACATGGATTTACACACTTCATTAAAATAAAAAGTGATTCATTTAAAGCTAAGAAACTCTGAACTAGAGTCTTTTACTCCATATGATATACAACAAATTACTGCAGTTAAATAATGTGAAGGCTCTTTAGGGAAGTTTGAAACAAACTTTTTAATAATGATATGCTAAAATGAAGAGACTTGGAAGCTCTAGTAGGACCTATATTTATTCTCCTGAATGGGCAAAAGTGGTGTTCTAATATGTATTTTCGCACACAGTAAGAAAACATTGCCTGCATTGACGTGTTTAGATAAAAGTCCTGCATGACTTTGCATTGCAAAAGATATTAAACAAATTCCAGAGAGCAAGTTTACTTATTAAAATCTCAATGGGCTAACTGGAACTCACTGTTGCCATATGAACTGAATGCTCCCAGCATATGTGCACTTTATTTAGCGACAGTGTGATTGCTAATGTATAGTGGTTAAGGTGCTGGAAGATCCAGGTTCCAATCCTTGCTTTGACTTAGAAGTCAGCTAGTTGACTTTGGCCAGTCAATCTTCAGTAAAAAAAAAAAAAGCTCTATTTCTACATTGAATTGATTCAGGATAATAGTAGTAGTAATAGTAGTAGTAGTAGTAGTAGTAGTAGTAGTAGTAGTAGTAGTAATATTGATGATAGATAGATAGATAGATAGATAGATAGATAGATAGATAGATAGATAGATAGATAGATAGATAGATAGATAGATTTAGATAAGTCAAGTGCTGATTATTTTGTTGCCACACTTTTGAAAAAGAAAACTCCAGACATCCTTTAGTTTTCATTAACAGCTTAATAACTATGGTATTTTTAGAAAGAGTTAAAATGTTCCTGATAGTCTTGCATCTAACTCCTGTGCTTGTTCCTCTACAGAGGCTCCATCTTGGCTTCACTTGACACATTTAAGAAAATGTGGATTTCCAAGAAAGAATATGAGGAAGACAGTTCCTGGGCAATCCACCGAAAAACCTTCTAACTCAAGCAAATTCAGGGGTCTCTTTAGATGTTTGTTCTTATTCTCAACTCTCTTCTGAATCTCCAAGGAATTCTCTGTTTATGTGTGCATGAATGGATAGATGGGTGCCAGCATACCCTGGACTTTGACAGAGCCAAAGGGAAAGCTGGGTTTTGACCTGACTTCCAACTGGTGGTGTGGGGTGAAAATGAGACTTAATTCACTGGAAAAATCAGTTCCCCCCTTTTTTCCCCTAGGTGACCCACAAATCTTTGTGGGAAAGGAAGGAAACCCTATTATGTCTCAGACGAAATTTTGGGTAATATAAAAGTGAATAATAAGATGGAAATAGAATATGTCAACTAATATTTGATCAAATTCAGATAGGCTGACAAGGTGGAAACTGAGCACAGAAAATGATAGTTATTTCCATGCTCAGTGGACATTTTTTAGATGGTTAATTCAGAGCTTTCTCCCCCCCCCCATTTTTCCCCCTAACATATGCAGAAAAGAGAATAAGCACATTCTTAACTGTTAAACTCCATTTACTGCTGTGTACATGTATGTATATTCTTAGGCTGGTGTGTGTGAATCAGAATCACGATATGATAGTTGGAGCAGTTAATTTTAGGAACTAGTTTATAATGCATGACCTAGATCAGAAAGCCCTCCTTTGTTCTTTTCTAGACAAATTGGTTTTGTCAGCCTATAATAAAGCAGCTGTCATTTAACTAAAGGAAGAGATTCCAAAATGTGTTTGATGGCTCGTTCTCTTCTTCCTCTGCACCCTCTCTCTTTTCCTAAACAAGTAAGTTCTAAATGTTAATCTTGATTCTTCCTCAAATGCAAAGACATTGTGCCTGTGTCACAATTGCTGCCCAAGGGGTCTTCAGCCAAGCGTGGTGGGAGCCATGCAATTGTTTTGAGACTTGTTTTATTTATTGAGAAGTTTTGGTGATTGCTGAACTGCTAATTACTACTAAAACTAGTTCCACCATTTTCTACGTCCTATTATATTGTATTTGCTCATGGTTTAATATTAGCACTAATGTTTTAACAAAATATTTGTTAAATGCTATGAGGTCTGTTTGGTGACCCTGTTGTATTATTTTTGGATTTGTTGCTTCAGTGAATGCACCACAGGAGAAAACAGTGAATTGTATTAGAATGTTTGAGTGTAATAGTAATCTCCAGAAGGTTGGCATTCTAAAATAATGTCAACCACTGATTTTACATACTACAAAAAGGAGAATTAATCTGCTTTGAACTCATTTTTGTTTGTTTTTATACATATTTTGGTGCTTACATTTTTTTTACTTTTCTGCTGAAAACCAAATATTTTTGCATTTTTCCCCATTTAAGTATTTAAAGATTAGGCATCAGAAAAAGAAGCCTTACATCTACCAATAGCCAAATATTGGAAGAGAAACTGTAGTCAGGAGTAAAAATTAAGGAACTTGTACTATCCCAGAGGAGAAAAGCAGAGTGTTTGTTATTGTAGTATATTATAAATGTGATCCTGGTTATGTTTTTGGTTGAAAGCCTGTGTTCCTTCTTCCTTCAGTGACAGAAAAACTACACAGGATTTAAGTAGGCAAACCGAACATTTAGTGGCAACTGCCTCTGTTTTAGTGTTTATAAAAGCAAGATCCATACTGGTTGAATGGATGGAGGAAAATACAGCTTCTCTTGCAAGCAGGCTGATTAGAAATGCATATAATGCATGTAGTCTTGTGCATTTTTCAGCTATCCTTTAGTGTTAAAAATAGAATAAGGATACAGTTCTCCCTGAGTAAGTTTTGCTTAGTCCCCTTCTAGGGTAAAAGCAGATATATTTTTCAGAAGAGTCTTTAATTATAATTGACTTATAAGGGAGGAAAACAAACAGACGTATCTGAATTCAGCAATTCTCTACGTGTACATAAATAGTTGTGTAGTAAGGAATGTGTAGAGTCCTTTGAAGCTATTTCTTCTGTTACATAAAAAGGATTTTTGGAGCAAAGGATTTGTTCCTTTAATGAATAATATTCAAATTTCAGCATTATGTCATTCATGAAAATCTATACTCAATCTTTCAGAATGAGTCTGAAAGACTTGCCCATTTAACAATCCTTTAAGACTAAAGAATAGCATAAAGCATTTTCTATTTCTGAGTTTATTGAGAATAATAGTTAAAATACTAAAAAAAATGACTGTACACTACATTTTGCAAGGCTGTTCTAAAATGCTGCTACAAATGATTTGCATATAACTATCTTCTGTATGTTTCTTTATTTCCTGATATATTTATAGTTTTCTTACCTTGGATGTATCATAACCATCTAAGGTGACATTGCTAGGAGATCATATCCTCATTACAAAATAACAGTCTCACAATTCAGTCATTGTTGTAATTAAACCTTCCTGAACAAGTCATTTAGTGTGTTATTGGAACTGAAATGAAATTTTTGCTATGCTTGATTCAAAAGTTCATTGCATGCCTGAGCAAGATCTTGAGAAGTTGATGCGCTTTGATTTTAACTATTTGCTTTCTAAGCAGAGGCTCAAGCAAGGTCATTGTTGTGTTGATCAAGGCTTGAGTTGTAGATCTGTTTTTCTACACAAGTATACTTTTTTCTGTTGGTTCTAAATGTGTTCAGATACAGTAGAAGCCCGGGGTACTGACATTAGACAAAGTTTAGAAAACTACAAAATTAAATGCAGATTTAGACGCAGTAGCCTAGTTACAAAAAAAATATTGAGTATTGTATTAGCTTTTTTTTTTTTACAAGATTTATGTACAGGGTAACCTGGGATTTCTCATGGAAAACCACAGGATTGGTTTTTCATTGCAGGAAAGGGCAAATAGCCCGTATTTCTTACCTTGCACTATGGTAATGTCACATTTTATTCTAGTTGTACAGCATTTGAAATGTATGTCCAGTGCAGGCTACTACTTTGGAGGCCTTGAGTCTTGCTTGAGTTACTTGAAAAAACAGAAAATTTTAGTATTAATGAGATTTGTACTGTAATTGCAGTAATGAAGGGATATTTGGAAATAATAAGGGCTACAGCTTGTACTGGTATGAAAGATGGCAAACCATTACTGTAATTTATTTTAGTTCATGTTTGTAGCTGTATGTTTTGTGGAACTAGCATTCCTATGTATAAACAATCCTTAATTACCCCCTTCCTTTCATTTAATTCATGGCAATTTTTCCTTTGTTTTGACATCAGAAGCAGTAAAATTGTATACTAAACAGACAAACCCAGCACTGGTTTTATCAGCCTGATGCTATACTTTACACAGATGTGCAAAATCACTGTGGGGTATTACCTACTGTACGTAAATAAAATTATTAATATACAGTGTGGTTATTTGCTTGGAGATTCTGCTTTATGATTTAATTAATGTAAGTGATCTTATTTTCGTTTAAGTCTTAGGCACAAAGCCTGCTTGGTGAACTTGGGCCAATCACTTTCTCTCAACCCTATGAAGGAGACAGTGGCAAACCACTTTTGGGGAAAAAAATTGCCAGGAAAATTGCAGGGATTTGTCCAGGCAATCTTTGAGAATTGGGCACAATTAAACAGAAGAAGAAAAAAATATCATTGAAAAGTTGGTGTCCTTTTTGGAAGTAATTCTGTTTGTAACAGATACAGCCAAATCTTAATCCTCTACCTAGCTTTCATGGCATCCTTTAAGACAGCTAGGATTCTTACATTACTAGACAAGCTTTCTTCAGTTTAAAACATTCCAGTGAGTTGGAGGAACACTTCCAGGTTATGCAGCCAAGCTGGCCTAATATAATTTGTATTTTTGTTATTATTGATATTTTAATAATATACTTGAGTTAGTGGCTTGATTGATCCTCCTGCCACCACCTGTCTTGGAGCACCACAGTTGGCATCCACCTTCTTACCCTAGCAAGAGAGAGCTCACATTCCTGGCAATTTAAAAGTCAAAATGCAAAAAAGTGGAAGTCTTACAGCACCATTGCATGGCCATGTAGTATAAATGTGTGGTGACTAAAGGGTTCAGCTACTCCTTTTCCTTAGTGATAAAACAAAATCAAACTTACTGAAAAAAGAAAAAATGCGATGTAAACCTTTGCATATCTGACTCAATGTCTGCATTGCTCTCTATTCTGGGCATGTGGATTGTGTCTCTGTGCCTGTAGTTTGGCATGCAAGCTAAATTCAGAAAAAAATGAACAGAAAAAAATGAAGAGATTTCATTGGATTAGTTTTTTCTTCCTTTTTCTACAGAAAGGAAATATAAAAGTCCTCACAGGACATACACAGAAAGTTTTGATGTAGAAAGACAATTGATTTTCTCCCTGTTGCTCTCAAAGTTTGCTGTGATGTTGATTTGGGGAAAGGATGCTGTCTACCAATAGTCCTTAGTGCCCCGAAAAACAGATCAGAAAAACAGATCTATAAAGAAGGTCTCACGTTTCCTAGTAGGTAATTGTGACTTCTCTTACATGTATAATAACGAGAGAGAAAGGCCCTAGGACTGGTTCATATTAAGTATACTGTCCTGATACCATCACTTATATTTGTATACCCTTATAATAGTTGTACATTAATATGATTTGGTGAAGCCAGCCAATAGCCTGAGATAGGAACAAAATACTTTTGTGAAAAGCCATCTCAACTACCATATAGCCACCAAATCAAACCATCAATGTCTCTCATGCACATAACACATAACGCAAAATAGATTTTAAAAAGGACGTTTAATGAAATGAAAATCAATGTAATCAGTATATAAATTGAGAGCAATAAATTACTGAAGCCGTCCAACAATACAAAAGCTGTAAACATTTCATCATCCTGATCCCTGTTCTTTGAAGGCAAAATGGCAGTTGCAGCAGCTAGGCTACTGTCTAAACAAAGAAAGTGAGACTTGGCACACACAAAGGAGGATACAACTTGGTCCTTACAGGAAATGTAGCCCAAAACATTTGGGGAAATCAAGGGTATTGTTAGGCAATTTCCTGTGATCATTATTTCTGCATAAAAGTGATTTCATAGCCAGTTCTGCTCAGCAAGTGGCAGCTTTTTTAGCACAGGGCAGAAAAATTCAGAAAACCAGAATTGTTGAAGAAACCAATACTTGCACTGATTCAGTAAAAATGCACAGACCACTCTAGCCCTTGCTTCCCTTTTGGCAGAACAGGAGAAAGTGGGTTTTCAGCATAAGCATTAGGACTAGTGATTGAAAATGCATGTTTTCAAATTCTGACAGCTGCATCTGCCTTCAGTACTTTCCTTTTAAAAACAAATTTCTATCTTGAATTATGAGTGGGAATACAGTACATTCATTCTCTTGAAAAGGATGAACGTTGACAGTACATGACCAGTTTCAAAATCACAGAATCTTAAGTGCTCTACTGCCCACTGTGAGAAATCATTAAGTTACATTTATTTTGGCTGTATTTGGTTAAACCAAGTTTGACCACCAATCCAATGCAAAAAAGAATAGAGATAATAGAATACTATAACCCTTATTGTCACCTGTGACAAAGCTGTCTATAAACAGTATATGGGGGTTGTGATAGGTTGCCAATTTACTCAACTCTTATCTCTTCTTCATTAATATGACTATTTATAATCTGACTGTTTAGTTCCCAAGCCTGGAAATGAATTAGAATCAATATGATCAGCAAGTTAATTGACAAAATATCACTTTTTCTGGACAACCTTGGATACAAAGATACAAACTTTCAAACCTCTGTGAATTCCACAAGACTGACCAGACCCTGGACGGCCTCACAAGAAATTTCAAGATAATTCAAAAGCTTCCATTTATTTTCCACTAGCCAAGGCTGATCTGAAAAAGATGTAACAAATTCCCCTTTGCTCCCACTTTTTCCTTTTTAAAAGGGTCATGCAGTCATTGACTGTGAGAAGATGCTGCTCACTGTTATCTTCACTCGCAATTAAATAGTCTTGATTTCTCGAGAGTGACTTTCTGTAAAAGCTTGACGTTGAGATTTCACTGTCTGAAGGCGTCTGCCATGCAAGCTGAATTGTGACCAGGTGAGGAGCTGCAGTAAAGCACAGGTCATGGGAACAAAAACCAGGAGGTAGAAGCAGCCCTGGCGTAGTGTAGGTTTCCAAGCTACACTGGAAGCCAACCTTGGCTGGGCACTCACTATACTGCTCAAGGGATCCCGCTGAAAAATGTCATAACCTGGGTCAAAAAGAAAGATGAGAATGAGAACCTGGGTCAACACGAAAGATGAGAATGATTTCAAGAATTGAGACGGGTCTAGTTTGATCTTGTCATTGTCATTTTTACTGAAAACTTTTTTCATTTCTTTCCCCATTGTATTCAGGACTTCCAGATTAACAGCTGTCCTAATGCCTCCATTACCTGCTTTTGTAAAAATAATGAAGTCAGGCTTGAACAAGTTCTCAATATTTATAACCAGGACATTATTGGGATGGCCATTTACTTCTTTGTAAGGCTACCTGATTCACAGGGCAAAAAGTAACAATTGTCCCTTCTGATCAATCAAACATAAGATATACCATGCCTGTTCCCTCAATTTTGAACCGAAACTCATTTTCTTTTCTCTTTTTAGCAAAATAGTAAAAACAAGTGCAGTTGTAAGGGCCACGTGACAGCAGGGCAGTGGGACAGGGGACTCTGTTCACTTTTATACTGCAACTGCACTTCTCAGGAAGATCTTTCACTAGAAATACAAATATTTCCCTGCATGAAGTGGTCTTAGCAAAAGAAAAGAAAATGAAATTCTCTTAACAAGAATCCTTAAAAGTTTAGATTAAAATATTTTCCATCAAGCATATTTAGTGTAGAAAAGCCCCATTCCTTTTGGCGGAACCTACTGGGTATGAGGTTTATTCATGAACAAAATATCCTAGCTTGTTATTTCAATCACAAAGCTCACTGGTGTAGTATCTAAAAAAGCAAAACATGAACCACTACATCATTAAGGGAAAGGGATTTTTTTTTTCTCCTGTAGATTCATAGTTCAGCAAAAAATGTAGGACAAGCTTAAGAAGAGCTTTTCTAGATTTATTCTAGACATATTCCCCAAGAAAAAAAGATTTGTAATTAATAAGCTGATAATAAAAAGCAAAACAATGAATATTGTCATTGCTGATGTGTTATCTGCCCTATCAGAAAAGCTATCAGTTATCCTGCTCTGATATTCCACCCAATTCTCTCACCGCCCTTCACCTACCAGTGTAAGCAGAAAGCAGCCAGGTGCCAATCAAAGGGGCAAAGGTTTGGCCTGGTTTAGTTACCAAGGCCACCATGCCAAACAAGAGGGCTGAGGCAGCCTGCTGCCTCCGATTTAGCACCAAGTCTTCATCCACCAAGTCAGACACTACCAGGTTCAGCAATTTGCACGTCCCTTCAGTAAACACACGGTTACTAAGGAAAAAGAGAGGGAGGCTGTTAACAGAAAGCACTAGCATCAGGCTAAGAGAAATTTCATTCTTGGCTGATTTGAAACAAGTGGGAGTTAACTCAGTGCAAGAAACTCTGTTTGCTTGCTTATGTGTATGTGTCTATAAATATACGCATGAATGTAGGTGCATATACATCAGGAGTGGGAACCTATTCCTGGCTCAGGAATTCTGGGAGTTGAAGACCACAAGTCACAAAGGGGCCATTGTTCCCCACCTCTGATGTACATGATATTCAGGAAAAGACCCATAAAAGGAACACAGAAGCATGTGGGGAAAGGCGCTAGCTGCAACACCCACAGCTCCCTCCAAAATTTATCAGCACAAAGTGTAAAAGTTCATTTGTACAATTTTTAATATTTCTTTGCAATTAAAAATATGAAAAAAAAACCCACTTTGAACTATCATTACCACTGAGGTGAGATGTTTCCTAACCCTATTGTCCGCCCCGAAGGTGCTGAAAATCTAGTTTTGCCATCAGGTCTTGGTTTCTCGTGGGAAATCTAACTTCAAATGGCTGTATTGCGTGTAAGATTTTGAGTGCACTCTCCTGTGTTTTCTATGTCTACCTTTTAATTGTCCTAACACTCTGTTCGATATATGTGATAAATGAGCAGGTTTGATAAGCTTCTCTAGGACATAAAACATCTATTTCCTTCCAACCTTCTTCCTCACAATGAAAACGCATCAAATTTATCATACCCTACTCATACATTTCTTTATATCTTCTAATCTCCTGTGGCCATCACAATCTGACTTTAATGAAAAATAAAAATAATAAAAATGTGGGCTCTAGCCAAAAAAACCAAAAAACCTGTCCCCACTTTAATATGCTCCTCAGCATGGCACCAACAATAACTCTGTTCACCAAATCATTAGCCACAATGACACATACCGTATTAAAACACCTCATTCCTCAGGAGCTAGATTTGTAATATTAAAAAAAAAATGAAAAACCCACTGAGCTTCAGAAATCTGATTCTTCAGTCATCTCCAAAAAACATTAGTATCTCGAGAGATATAAGTAACCAAGCAGGCACCCAGAATTAAAATGTTAAAGAATTTAGCTTCACTTCTATGACATCAATGTATGTTTAATATTTTATCATAGCAGGCCTAGCCCATTATGTTTACCTAGCCAAATTCTCCAGTGTCATAGCAACATAGCAATAAATACCTGGCTATGAAGAAACAGAGCAGGTAGATCCAATCTGGTCCAGCAAGAAACATAATCACACTGAGCAACAGTTTCAGGAAGAAAAGCCCTCGCACCACAGCATATACGCCCCACCTCCGGCAGAGAGAGAGGAAGTAGAGGTTATTGAGGTGAGGAGCCACGTAAGAAACACCTGAAGCAAAGAATAAATAAAGGAGAGTCTGAGATGGCACAATCTCTATTTACATACAGAAGATCCTGGAAAGAATCTTTCATCATCTAGAGGAAGTTAGGAAAAAAAACAGACCTGCCTAAAATCCTGAAGTTAATACCAAACTAGACATGTTTTTTTCTTGGTAATGACTTCCTTTGCATTTATGTACCCAGCAAGAAATGAAGACATAAACTTATATATATTCTGAATAAACCAGCTAAAATTACTTTGGGGACCTTTGATTTTAAGAACTCAAAGCATAAAATGGATCTGATTTCACTGCACTAAATAATCATTTTTAGCAGGGCAGACTAGACACATATCTTACAACCAATCATGTTCCTCCTTTTACAATAGCATCATTACCCTAATCAATCAACCATAATAAAGGTCAGACATAACTAATGTCTGATTTTTTCCTCCAATCAACCAGTCAACCTTTATATCAACATAAGGAGGGTGCAATACAAAAAAAATTAAAACAAAAAATACAACACAAAAATAAAATTACATAAAAGTATAAAAGGATAAAAACAAAAATCTGAAAAAGGTCTAAAAAAAATAAAAGCAATAAATGGACATTAAAACATATATTTTATTATATTATTAGAAATCTTGATACCTTGTATTATTTCAATATAGTGATGTTTAATAATAATAATAATAATAATAATAATAAAGTTGGAAGGGACCTTGGAGGTCATCTAGTCCAACCCCCTGCTCAGGTAGGAAACCCTATACCATTTCAGACAAATGGCTGTCCAGTCTCTTCTTAAAAACTTCCAGTGTTGGAGCATTCACTGCTTCTGGAGGCAGGTTGTTCCACTGGTTAATTGTTCTAACTGTCAGGAAGTTTCTCCTTAGTTCTAGGTTGCTTCTCTCCTTGATTAGTTTCCATCCGTAGCTTCTTATCCTGCTTTTAGGCACTTTGGAGAATAGCTTGACTCCCTTTTCTTTGTGGCAGTCCCCGAGATATTGGAACATGCTATCATGTCCCTCTCATTCTTCTCTTCATTAAACTAGATATACCCAATTCCAGCAACCATTCCTTATATGCTTTAGCCTCCAGTCCCCTAATCATCTTTGTTGCTCTTCTCTCTACTCTTTCTAGAGTCTCAACATCTTTTTTACATAGTGGTGACCAAAACTGGATGTAGTATTCCAAGTGTGGCCTTACCAAGGCATTGTAAAGTGGTATTAATACTTCACGTGATCTTGATTCTATCCCTGTTAATGCAGCCTAGCAATGTGTTGGCTTTTTTGGCAGCTGCAGCACACTGCTGGCTCATATTTAAGTGATTGTCCACTAGGACTCCGAGATCCCTCTCACAGTTACTACTATTGAGCAAGGTACCACCTACTATACTGTACATTTGGTTTTTCTTGCCTAAATGTAGAACCTTACTTTTTTCATCATTGAATTTCATTTTGTTAGATAGCGCCCAGTGTTCAAATCTGTCCAGATCCTCCTGTATCTTAAGCCTGTCTTCTGGAGTGTTGGCTATTCCTGCCAGCTTGGCGTCATCTGCAAATTTGATGAGTTCCCCATCTATCCCCTCATCCAAATCGTTGATGAAGATGTTGAAGAGCACTGGGCTTAGAACAGAGCCCTGGGGCACCCCACTACACACTTCCCTCCCTGTAGATGCAATTCTATTGAATATCACACACTGAGTACGGCCGGTCAGCCAGCTACAAATCCACCTGGTGGTGATGTTGTCTAACCCACATTTTTCTATCTTATCAAGTAGTAGGTTGTGATCTACTTTATCAAATGCCTTACTGAAGTCCAAGTAAATTATATCCACAGCATTCCTCTGATCCACTAATTTTGTCACTTGGTCAAAGAATGCAATAAGATTTGTCTGGCATGATCTATTTTTGACAAACCCATGCTGGCTTTTAGTAATGACTTTGTTTGCCTCTAGGTGTTCGCTGATTCGTTGTTTGATTATCTTTTCCAGAATCTTCCCAGGTATTGAGGTCAGGCTGATAGGTCTGTAATTTCCTAGATTCATTTTTTTCCTTTTTTGAAGATGGGAACTATATCAGCTTTTTTCCAGTCCTCTGGTAGTTCCCCAGTGCTTCTACCGTAGGATCTTTGAAAAATATAGTTCAGTGGTTCTGAGATCACATCTGCCAATTCCTTGAGAACCCTGGGGTGTAATCCATCTGGTCCTGGTGATTTGAACTCGTCTAGACTGGACAGGTACTCACTTACCATTTTCTTGCCTATCTTAACTTGTGTTTCTATTCTGTTTTTTATGGCACTATTTTTGATAGGTTGAGCTGTTTTTTCCCTTTGTGTAAAGACAGATGCAAAAAATGAGTTAAGTAGTTCTGCTTTCTCCCTGTTGCTTGTCACCTTCTTGCCACTTTCCCCCACTAATAGATCAATCATTTCCTTAACTTTTTTTCTTGTTTTTTACATGTTAAAGAAGCTCTTTTTTGTTATTTTTTACTTTGCTCGCAAGCCTCAGTTCATTTTGAGCCTTAGCTTTCCTCACTTCATCTTTGTAGGCTCGGGCTATTTGCTGATATTCTGCCTTAGTTATGTGCCCCTCTTTCCACTTTTTATACTTGTCCTTTTTATCTTCCAATTTATCAGAGAGTTCTTTATGCAGCCATACTGGTTGCTTTTGAGAACTGTTATTTTTCTTCTTTGTTGGTATTGTGCTAGACTGGGCTTTTATTATCTCACTTTTCAAAATTTCTCAAGCTTCTTGAGTTGTTTTCCCCTTGAGGATTCTCATCCATGGAATCCTTCCCAAGCCCTCTCTAAGTTTATTGAAATTAGCTCTCTTAAAGTCCAAGACTCTAGTTTAACTGTGTTCTATTCCTTGTGCTTCCATAATGTTGAATTCCAATATTGCATGATCACTTCCTCCCAAGGTTCCTGTGGTTTCAACACCTTAATATCATTTCATCTCTGTTAGTGAGAATTAGATCCAATATGGCTAATCCCCTAGTTCCCTTCTCTACTTTTTGGGAGACAAAGTTGTCGGCTAGGTGCAGAGTTTGTCTCCCAGTTGAT
This sequence comes from Bothrops alternatus, assembly GCA_034064705.1. NCBI lineage: Eukaryota > Metazoa > Chordata > Lepidosauria > Squamata > Viperidae > Bothrops > Bothrops alternatus. Next base: position 32,468,676 of record JARGCV010000009.1, read on the forward strand.
GTCAGGGTAATTAAAGTCCCCCATTACTATTGTGATGTGCTTCCTACATACCTTAGTTAGCTGACAAGCAAAAAGTTCATCTATTTCCTCTGTTTGGTTGGGTGACCTATAGTATACACCTATGGCAATGTCATTTTCCTCCCTTTTATATTGACCCAAATGCATTCAAGACAGTTTTCATCATTGTTGTGCTCTATTTCTGTAGAGATGTAGTTAATTCTTATATAGAGAGCAACTCCACCTCCTCTTTTATTTGGTCTGTTTATTTTAAATAATTTAAATCCCTCTAACTATGTGTTCCATTTGTGGGTTTCATCCCACCATGTTTCCATAATGGCAACAATATCATATCTGCCCTCATTAACCTGAATTTCTAGTTCACCCTGTTTACTGTTCATACTCTGTGCTTTAGTGTATAGACATTTGAGTCCTTTATGACTGGCCCTGTGTTTACTTTCTACATAATCTGTGTGGTGCCTGAGTTCCCCTATTTTCTTATCACCTGTTTGGTTAGTGCACTTTGTGTGGCACTTGCTATTAAAAGCTTGATTTTGCTTGACAGCAAGGTTGATATTCTTGTCCACACACATATCTATGTTACATGCACTGATAGCCCTATAATTTTTAGATTGCCGGGGACAGGGACGTTCTGTATCAATTAACTCACTGTCCCCGTTGTTTAGTTTAAATATTCCTCCAGAAAATCTGTGAATTTATTGCCGAGTAACTCATTCCCTTTCTTTGATGGATGCAAACCATCTCTTTTGTACATTTTTTCATTGGACCAGTTACAAACATCATGACTAATATAGCTAATATAGCTAATTATAGCTTAGAGTATCAAAAATAGAGAAAAATAGAGAAAAATATTCTGTCAATATTAATTACTTTTTTAAATGACACTATTACAATAATAACCTCTAGCTTTTTCATACAGTTTAGAATATAACATTAAGAAAACCACTGCAACTCACACTGAATTGTAATTATTGTAATTTCTATCATGTTGTAAGCCGCCCTGAGTTCTCCGGAATAGGGCGGCATAGAAATTAAATAAATAATAATAATAAATAATAATAATAATATGATCAAACTTTTGATCTTGTTAATTATTGAATATTAAAGTGCCCATTATGTTCTTACTTGGTATGTGAGTGTGAGTGTGTTAATGAAAGGGGGAAAAAATAGATAAACAGAGCAAATTTAACAAGAATCAAAATACTTGAAAAAAAAAATAGAAGAAAAAGAAAAAATAAAAAAATATAAAAACAAAACATTGGGTTTATAGCTTCTATCTGTTAATTTGAGATATTTGCAAAAATTGAAACTTGATTATATTTGCCAGGCTGCATGAAAGGTTTTATATGTGGGAACAATTCTGGCTTAAATTTAGTGAAACTTCTATATATACTATTTTGTCAGTATCTCATATTCTCCAAGTTAACATTTCCGATGAGATAGCCATATATCTTTCTTTTAATGTTGAGCAAAACTTATTCTTCCTACTGTAAGCACTTATTTTGTTAAATTAGGATGTTTTCTTATTTTTTTCTGAGATTATTCCTAGTAGGTTGTGGTTTCATTTCAAATTTAAATTCCAAGATTTTCTACATTAAATCATGCATTAAATCATTAAATCTAGTATTTTTGAGGCTTTCTACATGTCTAACATCTGTGGTACAATGTTTCTGATGTTTCATGACATTTCCATTATTTATTTCTCAATGGTCAGTCTATCTTAGATATTACTGCTAGAATTTGTATACCACCTTTGAAACACTTTGCACTAATTTTCTTTTAGATTATAACTTGCTGCAAATTTTATAGATTTAGTCCATAATTCTTTACATTGCTGTATAGAAACTCACTACTACAGCATTTGAAATTAAATCACTCAATTTTCTGATCGCTGAAAATCCATCAAAATCAATAGGACTTTTTGGCAGATGCCATGATGAGTATGACAATAAGCTTTTCCCCAGAGAAGGAAAATTGAAGCATGCATACATGTTGTTCTGAATATTCATTCTGGTTCTTTCAGCCAAAGAACATGTCAATTTCTGCAGAATAGGTCATGTTTGTTCTCATTGTGTACATGCTTTAGATTACACGAATTCAAGTTTTATATAAACTAAAGAGCCTTCCACAGTGACATAAGTAAACATTAATTGATTCCTGCTAAGCAAATGCCTTTGCATAGCACTAACATCTCTAAGGACTTTTTCCATTTAAAATGGAATAAATATTTATGATAAGTACTAGGGTTTGAGATTTGTTTTGTTTTAAAATTTAGAAGTCCAAACTTATACTAAATAGACCACATTCTGCATGATTCTATGTCCTAGATTCATTCTAGACTAAAAAAAAAACCTGTACTAAGTGAAATTTTAAAAAATATTGTGAATCTAGATTTTTAAATTAAAGCTCTCATAACGTACACCCAATATGGATGATAGTTAGGGATTCTGGAAATATTAATCCAAACCCTTTGGAATAAATAAATTTGTCTGACTCTTGAACATTGGTTTCCATATGGATCTGAACTATACTAATCTGACAAAGTGATAGTAGGCACTATAGTATCACTCGTTTGTGGGACAGAGAGAGGGAGTTAGGATGGTAAGGAAGGAGAAATCACTAAACAACTTATTAGCTACAATAAGCTTATCCAGTAAACTGTTAGAGGAAAAAGGAATTATGAGAGTACAGAAAAATTTAACGGAATTCTGTTTGGTTGACTTCAATTCTATAGTCTTGTTACAGGTCCTATTTGTTTTCATGAAATTCACACACCAAGAATATATATATAATGCTACCTTTAAAAGACTACAGTTTTTCAGACTTAATTAGGAGAATGATCAGAGCTAATTTACATAATTTGGATCTATACTATTGGATACTGCATTTCTTATCTGTAAACTTCCTTTTTTTCCCTTCAAGAAATAGAAGGAAAAAATGTACTTCCAGAAAATGGTGATCATAATGATTCAATTGAGATGGGTCATATATTTTCTATCTTTAAAGAGGAATAACATCCATTCTCCAGTCCAGCTTTACCTGTTTCATACCCCTAAAGGTGCCCAGATAACACAGTCATTATACACTGCAGTTGAATACATCTGCAGAACAATTTCTGGAAAGCCAGAATCTATGGCTGAGCAGTGCTTCTTACTATTCCCACCTTGGACTTACCTAGAAGAAATGATCCCATTGAAAGGGAGATGCGATCAGACAGCAAATGCTCCAGGAACAGAGGGAAGAAGTTGCTGTTAAAGTGGCAATGAAAAACCTGCAAAACACATTTATAAGACCTATAAAAAGACAATTAGAGAACAAATAACATACTGTATCCCTAACGCAATACCTGACTCACATATTTGTATACAAGCTCAAGGTTAAATATTCAAGCCAGTTCAGTGGGTCTGTATTAAATCAGAAAGAATCAAATCTGCTCCAGAGAATGATGGAACCAAGTAATTTATATTGCACAATCAACTCTAAATAAACCCTTTGAAGGGAATAATTGCAAGATTACTGCAACATGCTCTACATGGGGCTGCCCCTGAAGAGCATTCAGAATTTTCAACTGGTGCAGAACACAGGTGCCTGGGTAGTAAATGGTGCCAGATATATGACACACGTAGCACCACTTCTGTGTGAGCTGCATTGATTACCAGTATGTTTCTGGATGCAATTCAAGATGCTGATTTTCACCTTTGCAGCCCTATATGGCTTAGAACTGGATTTCTTGAGGGATTGCCGTTTTCCAAATTTCTCTACCCATCCAACCTGATCTAGCAAAGTAGGCATGCTGTAGATCCTGTCAACCAAACAGTGTTGACTGGTGGGGATTAAAACGTGGGCTTTTCCCGCAGTGATTACTGCTCTATGGAACATCCTCCCTTCAGAAAGTAGAATGGCCCCAACCCTGTTAGCCTTTCATAAGACCCTAAAAACCTGGCAGGAAAATATGAATATTCTCATACATGCCTCTATTGACATCAGGGTGACAAAATTGTTCTAAAAAGGGTTATTCTTTATTACTTTCAAGATACAGCTGCTGCTGACTTTGTAACACAACAATTATTTCTACCACATTATACATTATTCCAGTTGTACATTATTTTTGCTAATATGCAAATAAACCACAGAGTCTGCACTGCCAATTAATACTAATACTATATCAACATATATCAACATCTGCAAATGTTAAGAACATCTACTCATCATATAACAAGCAATGCCATATTTGAAGACAGAATAGCCTTATAACCTTTCTTCCTGTAATATAAAAGTACTGATGAAGAATGCAAAAAAGGAACTTTTGTTCTGTTGCACCCCATAACGTTTGAATATTAACTTCAAATTTCTTCCCAAAGGGAAGGCATTGCTTTTCTCTTAATGAAAAAAGCGTAAAAATATTTAGACTTCTGAAGAATGTTCTTATTCCATCATACAAATTATTTTGTCTAAGAAACAGGAAACTGAAGAGTTTATCTTAAATCTTCCCAATAGCTGACTTGTCACACACAGCCAAGATAAGACTGATTAGTCAGTTTCATTCTGACATCTTTCAGATCAACATCACTTCCTAATTCCAAGTTTCCCAATCCATTGCTTTCTAGATGGGTTGAACTATAGTTCATTGAAATCTTAGCCAACATGCTCCTCAACCAGGCTGCCTGAAAATTGTAATTTAAACATATATTGAATACACTTGACTGAGAAAATTATTGGAGATTTATTAAATTATCTGGAAGATAATCAATATTCTGCTGGATAGGATCCCTATCAATGTGCTAACTGGGCTTTTACCTAGCAGCCATACTGTTTTGTTACAGGGACTATGCAACCCCTACCTGCATTAAGTTCATGGAGACAAACCATAGAAAATTCTGGTGCCTGGAGAGCTGTTTGAGGTACTCAGCCAGTGTGATTCTTTTATCTTGATTTCTAGAAGGATTATCAATGTATAATCTGCAGGAACAAATTTCCACATTTTAAAGACCTCAGTATCTAATGAATTCAGGTTATCTTCTTGAACACTTGTTTTCTTGGTTAGGTAGAGAGGATAAAGTTCCAAAACAATCATATCGTGCAATCATATCAGGATACAAACGAATAATAGTCTGTGTCTTGTGCTTTTATACAGAATGATGTATTTTTATCCAGCCACCAAAGCAAAAGTAACACAGAATACAATTTGTTTAAAAGAGAACTCCAGTAAAACTTTCAAGTGTAATTTGTCACCATTTTGTTACAGAAGGCAAGCTCCATCTCTATTTACAGGGTTCATTTCAAAAGTGCTCAAGAATTATACAACTGTGCTTGAGGCCACTTAGCAGATACTGATATTTTGTTTCATTTTTCTGTATGTCTCAATATTAAAGCTAGAAAATTCATGGTGACGGATAGAGGACACAAGGAAAGACAGGCAATTATCATCAATTATATTATATCAGAAGGGGAAAGTCTAGTGTCCTTCAGATATTTTGAGCCTCACCTTCCTCTAGGGCAGTGTTTCTCAACCTTGACAATTTTAAGGCATGTGGACTTCAACTCCCAGAATTCCACAGCCAGCATTGCTGGCTGTGGAATTCTGGGAGTTGAAGTCCACATGCCTTAAAATTGTCAAGGTTGAGAAACACTGCTCTAGGGGTTATGCCGATGAGATCTGATGGGAATTAAAATCCCTAATTTTTGGATGACAGACTTTATTATCTATTAAATTATATTATAAATTATACACAGAGAGGAGGTTTGGCATGATATTAGGGCACCAAAGTAGAAACTAAGAGTCTGTAAGGTCTGGTTCTGCCTTAGACACCAAGCCAACTGGGTGACTTTAGGCCAGTTACTCTCTCTTAGCCCTAGGAAGGAGGTAATGGCAAAGCACTACTGAAAATCTTGCCAAGAAAACTGCAGATAGAAATCATGAAAAAAAAGGAGGAGAGAAGGAAACACAATTTTGAATAAAAGGAGATAGTGAGCACACATTAAAACATTGTATTCAAAACATTAGAAAAAGTTTTTTAAAAAGCTAAATATTAGCCAAACGTTTTTGAGAAATCCAATCAAATAACCTTAGTCAATTGCTAAGCAGCCAGTTTCTGGCACAGTGGTGGCGAACCTATGGCACGGGTGCCAGAGGCGGCATTCAGAGCTCTCTCTGTGGGCACGCACACCGTCGCCCCAGTCCTAGGCCTTCAGCTGGGTTTTATAAAACCTTTTTGCTTTAGGCCCCTGCCACCGTGTGCAAAAAAAAAAAAAAGGTTCAATCAATCAGTTAATTTCAACTTCTCGCAGGAAAAAAAAAGATCTTGCAAAGTTGGAATTGATTGATTGAACTTTTTAGTTCAGCCACGCCCCCAATGGGCCACACCCACCCAATGGGCCACACCCACCCAGCACCCAACGATGCATAAGTGGGTTTTGGGTTGCAGTTTGGTCACTCGGTCTCTAAAAGGTTCGCCATCACTGTTCTAGCAATACTTTTTTTTATTTGGTTAGCAGAAAAAGCCCTTAAGTATCGGAGTGAACAGGCTTGTTCTGCAAAAACCTCTTAGCTTTTTCACATATATGGATTAAAAGCATCCAGTGTAGAGAGATTAGTACCAAATCCAGTTAGAATAACTTCATAGTTTAATAATGTAAATTTTCCACTACAGTTGGAAAGCATGTTTTTTCTGGTTTCCCACCTACCATGGATCAGGAAGCTCAGTCATGCGCAGCTTTTTAAAAGAACCTGCACTCTTTACAATTTTAAAATTTGAAAAGTCTTTGTCATTTCTTTCACAAGGAATAAAACAATACTTGGAAAAAGTGGGAGCTGTTTACCCACAATATTTTGTATATACTGGGCCAGTTATTTAAAATGAGAAAAGGTACTAGACAACCAAACACTACTCACTCTTTTAATGCTTCATTTTCATCCCATTTCACATGTCCATCTGTCTGAAGCCTTTGCCTCAGTAGCCATGTAGCCAAGGTAAAGCCAAGTGCTGAGCAGAAAGCCAGAGCCACACAGAATACCCTGAAGGAGAAGAAGTCCTCTTTGTTCCACACAGCATAGGACATAAAAACTGAGAGGGAACCAATGGCACTAAAGAGTGAAGAGTAGAAGTTGAGATCAGTCCTATCTTTTGCAGACACAGCAAGATCAGCAAGCAAAGCATTCTGGTTTAGATCCACCACAGTAAGGAAGCTGTCATACAGGCAGAGACAGATGAGGAATTGTAAGCCTGGGTTGGCCCAGGCAATCCAAAAAGTCAGAAATGATGCAGCAAATAATGGACCATTGCGGCTTAGAGCTTTGAGTCTCTTTGAAACAACTTCTGGAGTGGAGATTGCTATTCCAGACCTAAAAAAGAAGGGAAAAAATGGTCCATGAAAACTGGTTGAACTTCACTCCATTTCACTCATTCATTCTTAAACTAGACATCATCTTTTTGCCAAATAGTAAGCTAATTTGTCTCAAGCCTGGATTCAAAGTTTCTTCCCTGACATTCTCCTTTTGCTGGAAACTATTTTCAGGGACTGGCACACAAGTAGAAAGTACCATCAAATTTCTCAAAAAGTTGAAGGCCTTTCTCCAAACTAAAGAAAAGTAACATTTTGATATAATCTAGGCCTCTGAAAGGTTGGCTCAAGGTCCACAGGATTGTAGTCTAAACTGATATAAGAGGGTAAGCTTGATTACTTCACAGCCTGTCAACTTACAAATTAAAAACAAAGGCATGTGTATTAAGAAAAAAAAATTCTTGCCAGTACAGTAATAAAGCAAGCTACATGGCTATCTTTTTTCTGTGGAGCTTCCAATTTTAAGCTAGTTTCTGACTAGGGTGTCTGAATATCTTCAAGATGCATAGCTACGAATAGTGTGAAATCTGACATCTTTAATGAAACATGTAATTATTACATTTTTTAAAAAAACTACTGTCAATGAGCTTCCCTCTGTTTTCCTATGCTGTTCAGACTTTGAAACAGGACATAAATGACACTCTGCTTACTGCTGGGTGCTAAGAAAAGCTCTGTCACTCAACCAGCCAAACAGAGGATCGTTGAGGCTGTTCCAGATCAGAAAAATAGTCTAGGAAAAAAACAAAAGAAAATGAGACTTAGATACTGAAATATTTAACCTAATCTATTATTTTACAAGTTAGCCATGCCTATACTGGGAAGAATATCCACAATAACTGAAATGCCTATATACATACCCTTTTAAGGAGTTGCTTAAAGGTACACCAAGAATGTCCATACAAGATGCAAAGCACTTTTACCCACTTTGGATCTGAATATTGCATACATCTAATCTACATAAAATGTTTTTTATGCTTATGCCAGATTCTTTCAGACTAATTACTGTACTCTGAAATTATTTATTACTGCAACTCATTCACCTAGATATTCACCTGTCTGAGACAGCTTGAGCAGGGGGCTTGACTAGAAGACCTCTAAGGTCCCTTCCAGCTCTATTCTATTCCATTCCATTTTAAACTTTACCCAGAATTATAGCAAGTGATAGTTTTGACATTTCACTGTCACTGAATCATCACAACCAATGCAAACCACGTTTGCATACATACTGGCTAATGATAGTTCACACATCTACTGGACTTTTTCTATGATAACTATGCCATAATAAATTATAATTTATTTAATTTCTGAAATATCACATGCTATCTCATGAAAGGAAGGGCCTAACGCAGATTTTCAAAGTTAAGAACTTACCTCTCCAATCCAAAAGGAAAGTTTATCAATTTTATATATAGAAACAAAGGTGTCCACATAGTAGAGGAGAAACACGTTATGCAAAATTGAAATAAAGAGAGACAAGGATCCATAAACTACTCCAATGGGGACGTTGAATAGGCAAGCTAAAAGCCTCAGACCCATGTTGATTCATGTTCTGGATATCACCTCCAATTCCAAAATGATCTTTTTGTCCAGAACTTGCTGACTTGTTGGTGGGACCAAACCATCATTAACTCTGTATAGGCAGACAACAAGAAATTGGGCAATTTAATGTTTGGGTTTGATACATGCCCTACTCCTCTTTCAAAGAAAGAGACAAGTTAAATTACAACAAAGAAACCAACTTCAGCAAGTCTTGCTTTGTGCTTCAAAACCTACATAGGATGTAGGAAAGGAAATTTATAATAGGATATATACTTTACAGCAACAAAGGAATAATGCATCAGATGACAGTGGATTTCAAATCAAACTGACTGCTCATTAAGCTCTATTGTATTATGAATATTTATATACATCTAATACAAATCAAGTCAACTTTTCTGCTGATACATCTTCATAGTTTTAACTAAGTGTATGAAATTATTTAAAATTAATTTTAAATCGAAATTTAAAATTGAACAAACTAGAATGTCTTAAGCTTGTACACTATCTCAAGATGTATGGTAGAATTGGAAGGGGAAGATGGAAATCATACTCTAATTTGAAAGGCAGCTAGAATGAAGTATTATTAATGTTAAATAGGAAGAGATGCTGAATGCCTAACTTTTAAAAAAGATAACTTTTAATGTGCTAACTTTATAACATGTGATAGCCATCTTCCCATATAAGGCATTTCTAGAGTCTTTGGGCTATAGGATCTTGAATTCCCATTTTTTGTGCAGGCTATGTTCACACAATATGTACATTCAAAGTTAGCTGAATCAAGGTTTACGATTTTCTGGATTGATATAGTATATTAACTAACCACACAGAATGGTACTTACAATATCCAAGGGTAAAATGTGATTTTCTTCCAAGTCTCTGTATGTTGTCTAATGCAACTACAGCCTAACTTCTAAGATGTTTTTTTTGTTTTTCTATAGAGGGTTTATCCCCTTTCTGGGAGAAAACTAAAAACACATCAGGCTTATGTGCTGTTTACAGAATTACAAGTCTCTTGACAGCACAAGTTTTTTGCAAGACTCCTTTCAAAAGAATATGTCAAGTTTAAAAATCAATTAGGATGAAATATATGAACTACAATACTTGAACAGCAGTTCACCTGGCACATTGGTACATAACTGCCTTAACCCAAAGGCGTTTGCAGATTAAAAACAAGAAACACAGTTTTTGCATTGGGATGGTGTTTCCTGAATTCAGATTAAGCTTGATCTTTTGCAATTCAGTCTATATAATTCTATGTCACCATAATGTGAACAGAATTATTAGCTTTAAAAATTCAGATAGGAATCTAATGCAGTACACTGGAAAGGGCAAAGGTAGGAAAAAGTTAAAATAGATTCTTAAATATATTTAAAACATGCAAAATTAAGCTCCAATGATAGCCAACCACAAATAAACACTATTGTACTATCCCACAAAGTATAAGTTAAACTGAAACAAGGAAATTGTTTCTTATTCTTCAGCAGTGTAATCTGATCTATTTCCTCTTGCAAGAAACTAAAGTCAACATTTTGACAATTATAATCAGAAGCATTTTCAGTCTAACTTTTTAGCCAAAATGTTCCCTATCTAAGCTATTAATTGGAAGCAAATCATAATATTCTTACTCAAAAGAAAATATTTGGCAGCTTACGTCAACTAGAAAATCCCACTATGATTCATGGACTTTGTACATTTTTTGAACATAAAAAAACACATAAGAGTTTGTTGGATGGCATTAATGTTCAATGTTTAATTGGCTCTTTTGGAATCTGAACACTTTTTTCCCAAGAAAACTCTGTGCCTTGTTCTGTGACAATGTCATCTATTTCAAGAGTAAAGTGTTCAGGAGAGTTACCGTTTCTTTTGTCTACATAATTTTTTAACAATAAAGAGAAAAACAATGGGAGGAAGAGTGAGTAACTACAACTGAAATCTATGAAGAAACGATGCCAGGAACCATTAGTTTGAGGCAGGAATAAATGATAAAAGAAACCAGATATTGGCACTGGCACCAAGTGATAGGCACTGCAAACTGCAAAGACTGCTGCTACAAAAACTCAAAAAGTGAGATGAGAATTTCATGCACAAGCAGATAGTTGAGTTCAGGAAGCATCCTTCAGCTTGCCTGTCAATATGATACGACAGGCATTATCGAAGAAGCCGCCAAGAAGCCTAAAGAAATACCTCAACGGACGAATGGATAGTCTAACGCAGGGCAAGAATCTGCATCTATAGGAAATCAAGCAGTGGCAAGCTAATCGACCACCCGGAAAAAAAACCACTCTAGCAGCGGTAACCCTTTAAAATTAGGATTAAGGTGGAATGTCTGAGGACGAACATTCTTTAAAAGAAAAAAGACGGGGCAGAATTAAAGAGTTTTAAGACAGATTACTATAAACGAAGGGGGGGGAACACTCAAGGAAATTGTGAATAGCTTTGCCTACCCAGCCATCGCTAACCGAGCCCCACCGGCATCTACAGCCCGAATTCGCCTGTTCCGTTTTTCAGAATCGCGCAGCCGTACTTCACTTCTCAGGAGCCCACCTCCGGAGTTTCAAGTGACGTTCACAGGACGGCCATCTTTAACACTGAAAGCGGCGAAGCTTTAAATGCCACGTTTGATGTGGGCAATAATAATAACAAAAAAAAGAAACGTTCGGTATAATTAGTTCATTGTCAGGAAAATGGTTGTTGTTGGAGTGATATTACTAATTTTACCGAGATCCGTATGCTTTGCGTCCAGCTTCAGGATGTTTTCGCCTCGGTCTCAATTTTTTAAGTATATTGTAAATCCTGTTTATGTTATAATTCCAGATTGTTGTTGTCCTTTGATTGTTGTCAAACGTATGTAGGACATCATGGAGATGATATGCAGATCAGTGACGTGGGATAATGGTGGGGTTTTTTTCCAGTATAAATCAGGAAGTTAGAAATATTTCAGTATTTGCTCAGTTCATTTGGATTCCAGTGTAGCAGCCACCAAAACAAGATCTGTAATTTTAAAACATAAAACAATGCATTTCCAGTATATCCAAGGAGTTAGATGCGAATTATGGAAAAGATTGTGGTTTTTATTCATTTTCGGGTTATTGACATATTCCCCTGAACTGCTCTCTCCTTAGAAAAGAAAAACTATCACTGGAGGTTTTCAAGAATAGATTAGAGTTAGACAATCATTTGACCTGGTGGTATAAGACTTTTTGCCATAATAATAATAATAAAGTTGGAAGGGATCTTGGAGGTCATCAAGTCCAACCCCCTGCTCAGGCAGGTAACTCTATACCATTTCGGACAAATGGCTGTCCAGTTTCTTCTTTAAAATTTCCAGTGTTGGAGCATTCACTGCTTCTGGAGGTAGGTTGTTCCACTGGTTAATTGTTCTAACTGTCAGGAAGATTCTCCTTAGTTCTAGGTTGCTTCTCTCCTTGATTAGTTTCCATCCGTTGCTTCTTGTCCTGCCTTCAGGCACTTTGGAAAATAACTTGACTCCCTCTTCTTTGTGGCAGCCTCTGAGATATTGGAGCACTGCTATCATATCCCCCCTCATCCTTCTCTTCATTAAACTAGACATACCCAATTCCAGCAACCGTTCCTTATATGCTTTAACCTCCAGTCTCCTAATCATCTTTGTTGCTTTTCTCTGTACTCTTTCTAGAATCTCAACATCTTTTTTACATCGTGGTGACCAAAACTTGGATGTAGTATTCCAAGTGTAGCCTTACCAAGGCACTGTAGAATGGTATTAATACTTCACGTGATCTTGATTCTATCCCTCTGTTAATGCAGCCTAGCACTGTGTTGGCTTTTTTGGCAGCTGCAGCACACTGCTGGCTCATATTTAAATGATTGTCCACTAGGACTCCGAGATCCCTCTCACAGTTACTACTATTGAGCAAGGTACCCCATATACTATACCTGTACATTTGGTTTTTCTTGCCTAAATGTAGAACCTTACTTTTTTCACCATTGAATTTCATTTTGTTAGATAGTGCCCAGTGTTCAAGTCTGTCCAGATCCTCCTGTATCCTAAGCCTGTCTTCTGGAGTGTTGGCTATTCCTGCCAGCTTGGTGTTGTCTGCAAATTTGATGAGTTCCCCATCTATCCCCTCGCCTAACTCGTTGATGTTGAAGAGCACTGGGCCCAGAACAGAACCCTGGGGCACCCCACTACACACTTCCCTCCATGTAGATGCAGTTCCATTGAGAACCACACGCTCAGTATGGCCGGTCAGCCAGCTATGGATCCATCTGGTGGTGATGCTGTCTAACCCGCATTTTTCTATCTTATCAAGTAGTAGGTTGTGATCTACTTTATCAAATGCCTTACTGAAGTCCAAGTAAATTATATCCACAGTATTCCTCTGGTCCACAAATGTTGCCACTTGTCAAAGAATGCAATCAGATTTGTCTGGCAGAGGGGTCCCTTCCAATTCTGTTGTTCTATTTGCAAAATACTCAAGGGAACTGCATTGTTCAGGATTGTGAAGAGATTATTAGCTGGCTGTCTCCTCCGGTGAAGTGTTATGGAACTTTTATAGGTTTTTTGCAATGTCTTCAATTAGTCTGCCAAAAAGAAACACTCTCATTGCCAAGATAGCCCAGATGCCACCTTTAATGTAGTGCCACCAATGGAGCATCTAGTAAAGTTTCTTTTGTATACAGTAGTTAAAATGGTTCAGTATTCAATTTGAATACAAGCTTGGAGCAATATGTCTTGCTATATTTCCTCTGGATTCTTGAGTAGCTTGGCTAGCATTGCGAAAATAAATTGCCCCTTAGACTTTCTGACTTTTTGCATTCTTACCACTGAACACTGGTAAACAATGATTGGATGTCCATGTGTGTGTTTTACTTAGCTTCTTCTGAGAAGGTCTGCATCATACATGAGTCAAGGAAGATAGTTATTTCACTTTGTTCTGCAAATATTGTGTTACAATGTTTGTATTATCAGTTACCACTGATGATTCACAGATTCTCTTTACAAAAGAACAGGAATATCATGACTGTTTTATGACAGTGGTGGCGAACCTATGGCACGGGTGCCAGAGGCGGCATTCGGAGCCCTCTCTGTGGGCACACGTGCCGTTGCCCCAGTCTCACCTCCCCCCATGGCCCCCTCCTGTCCAGCAGCTCCCCTGAAGGAGAGTCACCCCTGCGCCTGGCCCACCCAGAGCAGCGCAGCCAAGGACATGGCAGCCAGGCAGCGTAGACAAGACTCTGCCCTCACATCCCATCATGCACAGTTGATGCTGCAGGGCGCGGGCAGAGGGTGTGACCGCCATACTGCTGCTGGGCTGCCTGGGCGATCTGCGGCGGTGAGTGGCCCTGCAGGCAGGCGGAGCAGGGGGTGGAGTGGAGCAAGGATTGGAGCAGGGACGGGGCCAATTTTTGGGCACTCGGTCTCTAAAAGGTTCGCCATCACTATTTTATGAGAATACTGTATTGGGAAACATTTGTATCTATTAACATACCTTAAATAGTAATAGTGTACATGATGAAATAGAGAATCTGATTTGTCTTTTAGGAACATTTACTCTCTTTTTTGCATTTGGGCCTTTTTCTGGAGTCTTTTTATTTATTTGTTGATATTCCATTATAATCCATTATATCTAATAGCTAATTTAAAACTTTGAAGAGATTACTTAGAATGATCTATTAAATGTTAGATTTATTTCCACATCAGTGTAACAGTTCATGAATAAAAACTATCCTAGAATTGATATTACTATCACTAGTCTGTACCCCAAAAGAAATAAACTACCAGTGAAATGTGTTTTAAACTTTGTGCACATTTGGTAAATGACAGTGATTAAACTGTAGTTTATTCAATAAAACATAGCTAAAGCATACAATCTATTGCTTCTATTGTGTGACTATAGTTCTTCCAGTTCTAGTAAGAACATAATCTCCGTTTGCTCACCATCAATCCATGAGTCAAAGGCCCATTGAAATAAAACAGTCTTCATAATTCTTCAGAAGAAAAGATGATTTGGGATAAAATTTGTTTTCAGAAGGAGCATATTCCAAAGCACAGGGGCCACTATAATTAAGGCCTAACACTTAGTCCATACCACTTGCATGTGGGGGCAAGTGTCTCAAAAAGTAATCTCTAGTCTAGATGGTTGGAGCAGATTAGCAGAATTGTACTTTGCAAGACAGTTTTGGATATATCCTGGGGCCACAACAGGATGTGAATACTGTACATGTGTGTGTACTGTCATTTTCTTCTACCATGTGATTCTAACTCTATGATTGTGGCTTGTTTATTTTTTTTTTTATTTATCCACAAAATTTTACATCACTCTATTATAAAAAATCAATGCAGCAGACAAAAATAATTATATAGTAAACATTTAAACAGTAAAAAGTACGAAACAAAATTATGGCCATGGATAATTGAGTTTTCCACCGAAGAGCTGAAATTAATTAATCATTGTTTGAAATGTCATTGTTGCTAGTCAGAAATGATGGTGTTCCACAGTCACATGACACATATAATAATAAACCATGAACCATTAGAGTTATGTGGGCTCTTAATAATAAGGCCCATCACACAGCTCAATTAACCTACTATAATAATATAGCCTGTGATGCTAACCTGTTCTGTGGGTTTACACCAGGGGTGTCAAACTCAATTTCATTGAGAGCCGCATCAGCATTGCGGTTGCCCTTGGGCTGGGTGGGTGTGGCCAGGGTGGGTGCAGCATATTGGGTGGATGTGGATGGAGTGGGTGTGGCCTACTGGGTGGGCATGGCCAGCTCTACATAGTTTGCGTCAAGAATGCCTGTGGGGGCCTGGGCAGAAGTGGGACAGATCTGAGGGTCTCTGGCAGAAGGGGGTGGGACAGGGGCAAGTGCCAAGGCATGGTCCATTTCTTCATTCCTCACAAAGAGTGACACCTCCCCAGCATACACCCAGGGGGTGGGGCCAACAGGCAGAGGCTGGTTCCTCGCTGTTTCTAGACGGCCTTGTGGAGCTAAGACTGAATGCATTTCAGCATAGATGGCCACCACAAAATTGTACATTGGCTCCTGGCCAGCCTGGGCCAGGGCCAAGGCAGCGGGGGCTGTTCCCTCACTATTTCCAGGATGGCTTCGCGGGCCACATGAAACCACTTCGCAGGCCACATCCGGCCCCCGGGCCTTGTGTTTGACATGTCTGGTTTACACTTTACAGCAGTGTTTCCCAACCTTGCCCATTTCTAGGTTAATGGACTTAAACTGCCAGATTCTTATCAATCGCCATGCTGGCAGTGGAATTCTGGGAGCTGAAGTTCAAAAACCCAGAAATGCCCAAAGCTGGGAAACACTGCTTTACAGCTAACATCAAACAATATAACATATCTTCTCCTACATATCCTTTTTCAAATTTTCCTTTGGGAAAAAAAGACTCTGTTTACTAGTTTTGGCATTATTAATTTTGAAAGTTTTTCAAACAAGTGTAAAGTCGGAAAGAAATTGACTCCAAGAGATAATTCCAAATAATGGGCTATCTGTGCCTAATGACAGAATTCCTTTTGGATTGGATTTGTATTAGGATTTCCATTGCCTAACAAAGAAGAACGATAGGTAATTAAATTGCCCCAGGTGTTGCCTGGGGTTGATAAAATGAGCTAATGGGAAGCAATGAGCTGAAAGTAATAAGTGTGAGGAAAGAGAGAGTTGCAAGTAATACCGGTAAATGTAAGATTGTTTGATAACAATGTTTTGTTTTTAAGTAGAAGAATAGGGTGGGATTCAAAGTCCTTAAAGGTAATCAATATTTAATAGTGATACATTTTTAAATTGTGAATAGCAAATATAATAATTGATGCATTTACAAAAGACAACATTTAACTTTCTGTAATATGTTATTTTTATAATAATAGAGCAATTCTAATTCTTGAGCAATACTTACTTGGGAGATGCTGTTTGATTGTTGAGTGTGTTGCTGGATTTAAAATGCTAGTGAGACTTCCCAGCCTGTTACCTAGACAAGGTTAGGGCACCTTCCTCTAGCTTAATGATCTCCAGATATGGTAGACTGTAATTCTCACAATCTAACTAGCATAACTTTTGACAATGGGAGAGATAGGAATTTTAAGTCATTATTTTTTAAAGCAACAATTTTGATAGTCCTACTATTGGGTCCCAGTGTGTTAGCTCCCAAACATATAATGTCATGTGTAGGAGAAAGTTAAACTTAAAAACTAAACTCACACAAATGCAAATGTATAAAGTAATACTGTGGGATCCTTAGTGCTCTCTGAGCTTGGTTGTTTTCCTGCAGATATTTTATTATCCAACTAGGTGACACCAATGCTTGAAGTATGAGGCTTGCTATTTCATACTTCAAACTTCATAGCCTTGTTTACAGCCTTGAATACCAAAGACCTATCTTTTTTTTCATGATAAACTCTCTTAACTTTGTTAATGGAATTTATTCAGCTTTGTAACTATCTTTAAAATTAAAGTCAAGACAGTAGCCATGATGATGCAATTTAAGTTTCACCTGAGGAAGGTGGAGCTTTGATCACATCATTGCAGCTGTTCTCTTAATTTTTTTTTAAAATCGTATCCTGTGGGCACTCCTATAAATTATTACTGAAAGTATTAAAGAATCCTTTTAGTTGGATTATGTTTGGCATCTCTTTTAGTTTCCCCTGAGTGACTATATGGATATATTTGTTGTTTTCTTTTCAACTGTATAAAAGTGGCTTGTCATGATGATTTGACTCCAACTTACATCTTTAGCACTAGGATTTTCTGATAGTCTCATATCCAAGTATTAATCAGTTGTGATTCTTTTTCCCTTTTTGAGTTTAGCTAAATCCAGCTAGGTGTTTCTAGATTTTAGAAATCCAGGAATGTTTGGTTGGAGATCCAGAGAAAATCAAATGGTTTTAATAGTTATTGCAATTTTAAAAAATTTAATATCCTAGCAACAAACTTCCTTTAACTGGACCAGGGTTTTTCATCGTTAGCAACTTTAAAATATGTGGAGTTCAATTCCCAGAATTCCCCAGCCTGCATGAGGGGAGGCATACTGGCTAGGGAATTCTGGGAGTTGAAATCCAGACATCTTAAAATTGCTAAGGATGAGAAGCACTGAAGTAGACAGTTGTAGAAAGTTTTTATATGGTCTAGCTAGCCTTCTGAATTTGGGGATAAGAAAAAAAAAATAAACAGCTTCTGTATTCCCTGCTTGCACTGAATCATGGCATAACTATGTCCTGGCAGTATGTTTTCTCAGCTTTGTCTTCATGACATTTCCTCCTTCTCCTGTCAGGCCCATATGTAAATTGCCCTTAGTTGTACTGGTCTATAATTTATTTACAGTGACTGAAGATAGCAACCTCATCCAACTACAAGATAGGGATGCCACTGGGACAAGATGTTTCATGCCAGAATAGTTTTTAGCTGACTTAAAGATGAAGAGAGAGTGGCTCTCAGTTCAGCAGTATATAAACAAAGCCTAGCTCGTGTGCTGGTTATGTAGTGGTGTGACATAATTACTTCCAATGGAGTAATTCTAGAGGAAAAAGAAGGAAAAATATGAAATCCTCATACTTCATCATTCATGACTTTGGATGTTTCTTTTCTCCTGGAATCCATACTTCTTGGAACATGGCCTGGAATGGAAGGAATTAGTAGTAGTAGTAGTAGTAGGAGTAGTAGGAGTAGTAGTAGTAGTAGTAGTAGTAGTAGTTACTGAATGATTAGTCTTGCAACCTTATTAATAAAATAAAATAAAATATAGTACACGCATAGTCTAATTTCAAAATAAAATAGATAGGAAGAAATAGTGATAAAATGCATAAGTGGTAATACAAAGAGTCAGTAACTGGATAAATGACTCCCTTTTACAGGGTAAGGAAAAAATTAAACATAGCTACCTCAATAATACTTGTTGCTTATTGAGGTACAACTCTACTATAGAAAGAGTCCAAACTACTGTTACCTTAAAAGGGCAAGGAGGAACAGAACATGTACAATAATCTCAATAAGAAAAGATTGAGATAATATCTGTGAGAATGTTCTCCTGCTTTCTAGAGTTTATCTGGTTGCTATGTATTCCTTTGTCCTGTTCTTCAGACAACAAAACCTGAAACCTGAACTGAGGGAGAGAGGGAGGGAGAGAGAATATTATTCAGGTTTAAATAAAAGTAAAGGTTTTCCCTGATCAGTCATGTCTGAGTCCAAGGTGTGGTAATCATCTCCATTTCCTAGCCGAGGGAGCCAGCATTGTCTAAAGACAGCTCTGTGGTCATGTGGCCAGCATGACTATACATCGAGGTGTATGGAACATTATTACCTTCTCACCAAACTGGTATCTATCTACTTGCATATGCATACTTTCAAAATGCTAGGTTGGCAGGAGCTATGGCAGTGATAATTGCATTTTCTTACATATCCTTGGGCATTGCTTGGGCAGAACTTACTTGCCGCTGTTCTACTACTATTGTTGGTAAGGTGGCTTTCACTTTTTAATGCAGGATTTTGAGGGCATTTTATTCTATTTTTATTCCTTTAAAGAGAGCTAAATTGATGTGTATCTCTATGTGTATCCCATTCTAGACTGTGAAATCTTGTATTCAAGACACAGGACATGTGGGAAAAATAGTTGGGTATAAAATGCAAAGTAAGGATTGGTGTGAAGATTAAAACCCTAAATCAGATTGTGAAACAGATAACTAATCTAATTCTAATAGAGGAACTCGTAAAATGCCATATGGGATGGAGGGGTATTGATCAACCAAAGATAGGAAGCCGGCTTAGACTTTTCATTTTAAGAAAGTCTACTTCTGATATTAAATTAGCAATGGAAGTCAGTGTTTATCTCCTTGATGTTGTAGACAGTGAAATGAAAAGAAAAATGTAAAAAGTTGTATTTGTCCTTGTTTTAGCTAGCCAACTTCATTGATTTTTTTAAAAATAATATTTTGGCTGCTTTTTAGCTTCAGATGACAACTTGTATTTCTATTAGGAGAGAGTTACCATCACTATTTACTTCAAATGCAATTCCTGAGGATATGCTTCAGAGTTGGCTTACCCAACTCTGTGTTACTGAAGTGAAGTCAGCATGAGCTTTCAGTAAATTGATTATGATTGTTTTAGCACATGTATAGATAATTTGCCATTTCCTGGAATATTAAAATATGCAATAGTGTTCTGAATTGCATAGCAAAACATAATATTTATTGCGGAGTACCAACACTACTTTATTATTGTTTATAATATTACTATTATTATTAGCTGATTTTTAATTATAACCAAGAGCTGAAGGTTGGGGGAGATTGAGGCACAGTGGGACCATAGTACAGTGTTGAAGACTTTAATTTTGCCCTCTCTATTGTGCTGGTTGTAATCAGATCCCCTCCTCCCTGTTTCTTAAGGGAAGACAGAGTTTGGTGCTGGTGTCCCCTCTGTTTAGTCTCCTTGGATGCTTGCTAGCACTACGTCTGTTTTCTTACCAGAATACTAGACGCTGCCCCTTTCTGTTTTATTTTCTAAGATTCCACCCAGGAGATATAAAGAATTTTTTGGAAATAAGCACAGTGCTTGTAGCTGGCTTTTACTCTTCAGCCTGCTTTCCATTTAGGCATGCAATTGGGAAAGCATAATATGGGAAGTCCCATGGCACAGGAATCAAGTATTATTAAGCTACCCTGGAGGTTGCTTCTGCGTAGCTTCCCATTTGATGTGAACCCAGAAATTCTGTGTTCTAAATTACAACTGTTTATGCAAACCTATCCAAGTATAGTTTATTTGGGAAGCTAAAGTTAAATCTGTGGCTTAATGTGCAATAGGAACACCTCACATATGTACATATATGTGCACATACAAAACTGATTTGGAACAATTGGGACAAAGTTGAAATTCTCTTCTACCCAGAATCATGGCTCTTTAAAATGTAGCCTCAAGCCTAAGTTTTCCAACATATAAATCTGAGTATGGCTTTGCATCGTTTTGCATCACTCCCTGTAACCTGGTGAAGCAGGTGAATAAAAAACTTCCTCATTTTTGTTTATTAGAACACCATAGTAGGTACACACAACTTGTCTCAACAGGTTTCAAAGTTATTGAAGTACTGTAATAAATTGTTTAGAGCACTTATTATGTAATTATTATTTGTAAGGAAAAAAAGACCCTTAGGCATATTTTAAATGTTGTCCCTGAACAAATTTCATTTTAGAAAATGTGTATACTTTACATGCAATTGTTCTAAATCTTTAGAGTTGATAAATAGATATGAACTATTTATGTTTTCAAGAAGTTCAGCATCTCTTACTTTGTCCCCACAGTGTGGAAGAAAAAACCTAGGTGAAATGCTTCATGAAAAAGTGTCATTTGGTTAAGAAGAACCTGTGCGCACCATCTACTAGTATGGCTCTGTACTATCCTGGCATGTTTCAGAATTTTCCTTATGCATTTCTGCCCCAGGTTCCAATGCACAACATTTACAAGCCTCTTGCTATCATGGACTATAACATGGACTATGGTTACAATGACAGTTTATCCAACCAAATGGAGTACCATCATATCTATGGTCCAAGTCCTTTTTTTTACCCTTATCCTTTCTGGCAATTTCCCCAGGTGACTTCTGTTCCTCTGTACCAGCCTTACAGTAACTATCGTCCTCATATGGCATTCCAGAGACCAAACTGGGATCTGTGGCCTGAAGGGTTTGTTCTGAGAGGAGAGCTCCATTGGGGTAGGCTTGAACGTGTTGTGGGGCCTAGGAGGGACTTGCCAGACTTCGTGAAAGATGATCTCAGAAGAGTCTATGGGACCTATCCAAAGACAGATGTTTCCATAATGTACCAGAATGGTGAATTTATTGTAAAAGGAAACCCCAGAGTAGGAGAACAAGAATACAGGATAGAAAAGACAATCATAAGAAAAGAACCCACCCCAACTGCTAGTGAAGCTGAGGACAGCAGTGAAGAGCGGAACAGAAAGAAGAAAAAGAAATCAAAGAGATGATGTAGTTAGATTAAACCATCCTGACTGAACAAGCACTCATCGCTGTCGTTCTAAGAGCTAGTGATGCTTACACTGAAAACTGGGCTATAAGCACAACACTGGGGGTAGTGAAAAATAGTATTCCATTAAAATTGCTTTGTCTGCAGCCAGTAATCACAGGAGGGGTGGTGGTGGTGCATTCACTAATATTTTATGTATAATTGATCTTGTGCTCTTGCTTGTTTTGCCAGTATCTGAAATGATTCTTGTGTTGGAAAGGCCATGCAAAAATCAGAATTGCTGCTACCCTTACTTTAAATTTTTGCTAAACCTTTCCAAGGATCTTTTTCTGTCATGTGTGTGTGTGTGTGTGTGTGTGTGTGTGTGTGTGTGTGTGTGTGTGTGTGTGTGTGTGTGTGTGTGTGTGTGTGTGTGTGTGTGTGTGTGTGTGTGTGTGTGTGTGTATATATATATATATATATATATATATATATATATATATATAAATGACAGAAAAGAAGGAAGGAGGCACCAACTACTAAACTAAATAATTATAAGATATTCACTATGGTTCTATTTAGAAACTAAAACTTGAAATGACAATATAAGATAATAGTGTATTTCATTGCCATCTATTTTTTTCACCTGTAATTTCAGATACACAGAAAGCTAACATTGGGGCAGGATTGTCATTTTAGATTAGCAAGGATTCACCTTGCTTAACTCTTAAAATAGCCTTTCAATATCTTCTCTGCCATTGATTATTTCTCTGAATCTCATCATCTTATTCACAAAGCTGACTATCAGACTGAAACCTAATTTGTACACAAGCTATTTGAGCAATTTTAAATAAAAACAAGCATGTTCTAATGTGTGATTGTTCTTGTTTAAGTGGATGTTTCTTGAGTATAATGATAAGACTGTATTTTTTTGAAGAAATTATTTCATCAGGTTATTATCTCCTGACTTTGAGGCAAAAGTCAAATCATTTTGATTTTCTCTTTAATATTATTTTGATCTTAGAATTGGAAAGATATTTAGTCTATTGTGTCCAAAGTTAAATTGACCAATTGTTGGCTATCTTCTGCTTGATCATATTTAGTAATTGATTCCAATTATCCTGTTAGGCAGTGTTTCCAGAATTTAAGTCTTAAGCTCTCTGGAAAAGAGAGGTATCATATAACTGGCCATGGTGCTGAATGAAGAGAGAGATATCTAGTTTTTAGTATAAATACCCATGTCTGTAAAGTTTCACAGGCCCACAAATCCTGTTAAAACTGGATTGTATATTTGAGTAGAGTTGAAACATCTGTGGATTGAACCCATTTAAACATTAAGAATATTGTGTACTTGGGAACTTAAAGCTGAATGCATAGGAGTAGACTGCACATCTAAGGCAAATAACAGATAACAAGTAGAAACTAATGAAATACTGTTTTGATGGAAGTCCTCTAAATTATGTATGTGTGTGTGTATGTGTGTGTGTGTGTGTGTGTTTGTGTGTATGTATATATATATATATATATGTGTATACGTATATATGTATGGGATGGCCCTAATGGCAATTGATATAATGGGAAACAGTTATAAAAAGTGATATAAAAATGTTGGTCTTCTGATAGTCATGGCAGCATTTTTCATCCTCTGGAAAACTTGATGGGTCAGGTTTAAGAACTGTAAAATAGAGGACAATCTAAGCAGTGGTATTTATTAATATACCACTAAACCTCTTGTGTCTGTTTGATTGTTTGCAACCTTCAGTTGAGTGAAACAGTGTATCACAGGGCAACAATTTTTCAACCAGTGTTTCTCAAATGGGCTAGCTTAAAGAATACATACAAAATCCAGAAACCATTACTCCCATGGGATTGGATTTGGAAACTGGATTTGTGGCTGCTTTAGAGCTGCCATACTGCCAGTTAGCCATGGCCATGTGATTGTCATTTCCACTGCTCCCTGCCAGCCTCCCACAAGTCAGTGGGGAAGCTAGCAGGAAGTCACAAGTCCAAGATCAGTTGGGCTGCTGCTGAGTGGGGTAGGGAGCAAGATCTGATGACATTTGTGAGGGGTAAGAGGTCTGATGAAGTTTGTGAGGGTTCTCAAGGAGGCAAGGGGGTGTACAAGAGGCTTGGTGCACACACATGCATGAGATACTGCAGAGGTGAGGGAGGTTGTGGTGGGTGTGGTATAAGTTGGGGAGAATATATGGGGCGTGGGGAAAGCAAAGCAAGGGTTGAGGAGGATGCATGGGCATGTACAAATGTTAAAGAAATAACTCTGAATGTATGTTTCCATGACCAATGGGTCATGACTTGTTTAGTTACTTCTACTGTCAAAATGAAACAGAAGTTGTCTGTTGTTTTTAATTTTGGATTAAGCATATCATCAGGTAACAGGGCCTGTTTTTTGAGGTGTTCACCACCTCTGGAGATCTTCTGATATTCCAAACCCTAGTTCAGTGGTTCTCAACCTTTCTCAGGTTGAGACCCCACTTGCCCCGCCCATGCGCGCCGCGACCCCGACCCGGGCGCGCGCGTGTGTGCGCACGCGCGCCGAAATTTTTTTTAAAAAAAATTTAAAAAAAATAAAAAACCCAAAAACAAAATGGCGGCCACGATGGGTGGATCTGCGCATGCACGGATTGGCCCATCGTGCGTGCCACGCATGCGCGGATCCGCCTGTCGTGGCCGCCATTTTGTTTGGGTTTTTTTTGGTTTTTTTAAATCATTTTTTAAATTTTTTTAAATTTTTTTTTATTTTTTTTCTGGTGCGACAGGCGGATCTGTGCATGCACGGGTCCACCCGTCGCGGCCGCCATTTTTTTTGTTTTTTTTTTTTTAAATTTTTTAAAATTATTTTATTTTATTTTATTTTTTTCCGGCGCGACGGGCGGATCTGCGCATGCGCGGCGCGCGCTCCAAAAAAATGGCAGCCCGCGGTGTCCGGCGACCCCCGCGAAATTGTCGTGCGACCCCAAATGGGGTCGCGACCCCAAGGTTGAGAACCACTGCCCTAGTTAGTCCAAACTCTCAAGAATAGATCAAAATGGCTACCTTAGAAGCAATGGAGATGAGCTTACAGACTCCAGAAGACATAGAATGAAATCTGGTGAACTGGAAGAAAGTGGACATTAAGATGGAATCACTAATCTTGCAACTGTAGAGGTAGTGATGTTACATTAGCTTTGCAACATTTCCATTGGAGAAGCAGCTGAACCAGAAATATTTTGGGGGGGGGAGGGTGCCCATTGTATTATATTTTATAACAAGATTATAAGAAATAAATATAAAATGTAAATAATAACATACTAAATGAACTAAAAAAAGATTTTTTAAAAATTACAAACTCCAAAAGAAACCCCCCTCTCTCTGTGTGTGTGTGTGTGTGTACATTCACTCATGCACGCACATGCACAGGTAGAAACCACTGATTTAACCCTTCATGTCCCACAAAAAACCATAACAATGTCATATAATATGGTGAAATTTGTACCAGATAAAAACATATAGTGCTACAGCATTTTCTGACTGGTAAAAAATATCATTTCCAATACAGATAAATTACTAATCTTTGTACCTGGAATAACCATTTACCATTCCCCAGTGTAATTATTTTGGCAATCCTCCCCCACTTGTGCTCAGTACAACCATAATTCCTTCTGTCAGATTCCAAATGAAAATTTATTTATAGTTCAAGACCAAACATAATAAAAGACTGGCATACAATACAATAGCTATAAAAATTGTGAGTAAATCCAGACTTCCGGTTCCGGATAGCGGCGCTTGCAGCTGTGCAAGGAGATGGCTCTTCTTGCCAGCTGATTCTCTCCTGCCGGTAGACCCTTAATCGGGTCGAAAAACTGCCCTGTAGGGGCAGCTACCGGTGAGGTCCTTGTTGTCCTTGGGAGAGTGGCAGCTTCTTCCAGGGACCGAGATTGCTCCTTTGGGCCGACGGTGTAAAGAACGGCCAGTAAAATGGCCGTTCATCTAGCTGCTGCAACCAGAAGTCAAAAGAACATCTAAGTACAGGAACCACCGTGGCTGAGCCGGGTGAGGTTTTTTTTCCTCCCTCTCTTGGTTTTTTCTTTTTTTTTTGTGCCTGTAAAAAGCACCTTTGAAATGATTTCCCTACTCTAAGAAGGCGGCGTTTGTGAGTGTGGGGGAAAGAAGCTTGGACTGAATTAATGTAAAGTGATTTTTTTTCCTATTTTTTTTTTCCCTTCACTTCGGGGTCTTGGAAAATTTTGTCAGTATTGAATCTGCTATTGGGTTTGAATGCTTCTTTTTTCTGTATTTCCTGATCTTGTTTAGGAGATTCCTGGTTTCTGGGAGAAGATTTTACATGGTACTGAGGACACCTTGTGGAAAAACTTAAAATTGCAACTTTAATTAGTGACTTAAAATTGCAACTTTTTCTTTTGAGGATTGGATTAACCTTGACTTTCAGATTATCATAAAGGGGAAAATACAAAGAAAATTAACAGCTGCATTGGTGGGGGTGGACACTGATTAAATGTTCTCTGAACACAGCCCCTACTAAATGATACAGACTGTTTTTGATTATCTTTGAAATGGAGCAACCCTTGGCTCAACTTGACTAAAACTTATACTGGAAAAGCTTTATAAAGCTACTGATGAAATACGTTTGCAAATAAAAGAATTTACGATGGAAATAAAAAATAGAAATCCTGCTTTGAACTTCCAAACTGACTCCCAGACTTCGTCTGAGTACTCTATGGGTCAAGAAACAACAGAAGCGGGATTAACTAAAGGTAAAGAAGATTCCACTTTACTCTATACGCAGGCTGATGAGTTCTCTGAGGAATTAAAAAGGACTGTAATCAAACCACTTACAACCCTAAAATTAACAGAAATGGACAGACAAGCCCAATGAACTGAGAACGATGCTAACTTGGATAAACAACTATTAGGTACAAAACTGGACGTAATTGAGCTGGCTACTCAACAGTTTCAAATGTGGAGATTGGATCTTGTCAAACAACAAGCGGTTATTTACAAAGGAGCTAGGTTCTTAAAACAGAAAAGAAGACATCTCTGTTTGATTCAAAGGACACTACAAGATTAAAAAAATGACTTGCTTATGGATATAGTGGCCTTGTTATGGAAACCTGTTCGGCATAAAAGGAAAGCTAGAATAAGATTTAAGAATGTGATTGAAGGTTTTATGTAATGATTTTAAAAGGCTTATTAGATATGGATCAATTTATGGCTTATGATAGTTAAATAAGATGTTAGACTGAATAAAAATTAATTAAGGGTCTGAACTTAATAATAAGGTGTTTATCTATGTATTAATATCTTTTGGATATAGTAATTTTGAGGAGGTTAAAGAAATGTGATATTGACATTGAGGGATTGATTATTAGATTATAAAGTATAATAGAAATAGAAAGGTTTTTTTTACTTTGCTCTATTTTGTTCTTTGTTCTTTTTTTCTGATATGAACTAATATACTTTTTTTATATATACATTAGAACTGATGGTTATTTTGTAATGGAAGAAGAATAGGGAAAAATAAGAAATGATATTAATAAATGTTTATTGAATATGTTAAGGAAAAAGGTAATGGGGAGACTTCCGAAGTGTTAATTATGTACTTAGATTAGAAATATGGAACATAGTAACTGAAATAAGTAAACTTCATACAGGAGTTGGATTTGTGGATCTATTTAGATGAAAGGTTATTGAGGATTGATAGGATTGACCTAGTTGTATTGAAATATATCAATTTGAATATAATAAGTTATTAGAGGGGAAAGAGGGGGGTTTTCTGGTTTTTTTTTTAATGATTTAATTTGATTTTTATGGGTATGACTTTGTTGTGTGGATAATTGATTGCCCTCCACCACGTTGTTTCGTAAGCACTTGTCTGTAAAATGAAAAAAAAACAATAAAACTTGTTTAAAAAAAATAATAATTGTGAGTAAATCCTAAAGCAATTAGCTATAAATAAATAAAACTAGCAATGAATCGCATGATGGAGGAACCTGATGGTTCCTAAGAGCTATGAATAAGAATTCTGCAACTTCCTTGGAGATTTCTGAAGAATAGCCATCCAGGAGAAGGGTAACAGTCTGTGGAGTTCTTGGTGCTCTCTGAGCTTGGTTGTTTTCTTGCAGATGTTTCAATACCCAAACTAGGTAACAACATCAGTGCTAGGATAACAGTCTCCTGGTGACAATGGCAATGAGAGTTATTAATAATTGGAAGCATGACACTTGATTGCCATTGGCTGTATAACGGACAATAGCACATGAGACAGTCTATCTCCAAGTCTGAACAGAAATAAATTTAACTTTCATATGGGAGGCTTATATATCTACCAGTTATTGCCTTAATAAGTAGCACCCCAATTTTTGCTAAAGTAAATAGTCTCCTATATGGAACATATGAGATGTTATAAAATACCTAGGAACAGATTAGGAAAAAGGAATATTTGTGCTATAAAAGGGATGGCAAAGTTCGGTACTGTCATTTTGGACACCTAGATCCCAAATCTGTTGCTTTACCTCAGCCAGGGCTTTATCAAGTCCCAAAGCAAATAGTTTTGCAGAATGAGGCACATTGATCCCTCACAGATCTAGTTATGTACCGTTCATTAAAATGTTACTCTAAAAAGATGTAAGTAATTTACAGGGCCAAATCATATTGGATGGTGAACCCAGAGTCAGAAGTAGATTGGTTTAGCTGCAGAAGAGCTCTGAGGTATTGTGAGGAGACCAATGTGCCTCAATTTGCTCAGTTCTTTCATCAGGAAGGGACTGCTTTCTCAATATTCCCAGATTTGGGGCATATGTTCCTGCTTATAAGCAATATTTAGAACATCAAACATAATTAGAGCTATTAGGAAAAGAATGGGTTAAAAAATACTACCGTAACATGTTACTATTTTACCATTGTAGCTTGCAAGAGGTTTTTAATCCCACAGAAGAATAGCATATTTGCAGCTTACCTCATAGCAATCATTCAGATTGTTTTGAAAACAACCCAAATAAATTCATATAACAAAGAGCTAGGGACATTGGCAATTTATTTTATTTCCATTCTGTGTGCAGTGAGTTCCCTCTATATCTTTAAATTTCCAATGCTGCTGTGAGAAATGTTACAGCTCAACTTCAAATATTTTGTGAGGGAAATTATGTAGAAGTGCCATTATTCACATAGCAAATGCTGAGAATAGAGTACTGTATATATAGGAGATGACCAGACTGAGCCTGAGGCAGGAATCAAGTATGTCATCAGTTTGGAATCCCTTCGCGCCCACAAGAGATCTAAGTCCAGCCTTTTTTAAATTCATTTGACTCTTATCTACCACCAATTTTCCTTGCCTATTAGTAGTTCAGTTTCTTGTAGTAGCTAGCACAGATTAAGCTTGCACGCATTTGAACAAGCTTAGTTCCTGATTTCTTGAGCCTGACATTATGCTCAAAGTGAGTGCTCACATTTAAATTGGATACTTTCCACTATACCAGATCAGCCTTTCTACTTGGATAGTGTCTTTATAGCACTTTAGTGAGTCATTCTTTCATGCCAAAAAGTGACATTGCAACATCATAAACTTTTTAAAGATTGGCTTGGGTTGGGTGAATAGCTGCTTAAAATAAAACTGCTTTAACTTTTTAAGAATAACAAATGGTGCCTAAGTTGAATGATGGATGGCAATTATTTAATTGAATGAGTTTGTAAATCTGTTCTTGGCAGTTCTTTGATGATACCTGGAAGCACTTGTGATCAGACTCTCTGGAGTTTATTAGCTGCCTAGCTGTAGAACTGAATCCACGGGGCGTTTCCTTTCTTCTAAAGCCTATGGAATTCAGTTCTCAGAGCTAAGCCAGCCATGTAAGCACCTTGCTCCTTGCAGATGTCATCTATTGGAAAAAGCAACATGCATTTACTACTACAGATGCCAATGCTGTAAATTTCTCAATTTAATGGACCTTAGTTTAGTAGATATTGGATGTAGTAAATTTTGCACTCTATTTTTGTACATTCATAAAATCCCATTCACAATCTTAGCTATGCGTAAAATATGTTAAATGATTATGCAAAACATATTCAGATTTAATGAACATTTGCTTTAAAGGACACTTGCAACTCTCTTCCCCCATTTGTTAAATCAAGAGTTAACTATATTTTTAATACAGTTGTGTGGGAGAGGGAATTGCTTGCAAACATTTCAACATCTCAGTGTAATTAGACATGTTTATTTTTTGGCAGAATTTTAAAATTCCCTGTTCTCTGCCTTAATGCATCTTAAAAGCCTCTTCCTGTTTGCTGAACCAGCCAGGTTGGAACATGAACCCTACAGTGCTCTTCAGCCTAGTTGAATGATAGGTGGGACAGGCTCTGAATTGATACACACATTATATTAAGCCAAGAATTAAGCTAAGGTGATTTTTTTTTCTGCTTTGGAACTCTTTCACTCTGCATATATATATATGGGTGGGTGAATATGTGTATGTGTGTGTATATACATATACACCATACTTACCTACCTACTTACCTATCTCCAAGTGCTGCAAGAAACCCATCTGTGATACAGTAAATGGACCAATGTTGGTTTTGGCTAGGGTTAAAACAGGTGAGTTTAATCTTCAAGCAATTATGTAAGCTATTCTTCTGTCCCTGTGAACTAAGATAATAATTTGATAGGTGATATCTGCAGTAGGTTTCCCTAAACCTAATGCCTTTCAATTTCTCTTCATTATATGCACGCTAGAGAACTTTATAAGTTGCAGTATCAATACAACTGACAGATTACAGATTGGGATAACATGAGCCAGATGCTGCAAAAAGTTTACTATTTTGTACACTTAATCTTATTCCTCCCAAGTTACAAATATATTTCAAATATATATTACTGTAAATATTTAATTAAGTTGTTCCAATTTACCTAACTTTTAAATCTCTAAGCACTATATTATCTAATCATTTTAGGGATTTTTTTGCTTCATATGTGCCTGCTTCAAATTAAGATCAATCTCCACCACCTTCTTTTCAGTGCTGTCTTAGCAGAGCTGATAAATGATTATATGACTAAATCTTTGAAAGAGGAGCAAAGATACAATTTTGGAGTATTAGTTTTTCTTTTTATATATCTTCCTCTAGAAATTGGACATGGTTTTAGTGGGTACAATCTAATCCTAATGCAGTTAGTTTTAGTTTGTATTATTTACTGTTGATGCTGCTATTCCCACTATCTCTGCTATTGGCCAAATCAGTTGGGATTTATAGTACAAATCAGCTATTGGCCACATTAGCCAACTCTGTAGTAGAAGAATGGTGATGAACTGCAACTCCCAGCATTCCCCACTCTTCCACAGTGCTTTTTACGGCTGCTGGGGATGGTAGTCTGGAGCCCCCCATCCTCATCCCGGCACCTCTTGCCCTCTCCCAGCCGCCCCCCGGGACCTGCCCGCCCCTCCAGCCTCCCGAGTGTCATGGCAGCGGCAGGATTGTGGGAGCCCCTTTTCACGCTGTGCAGCCCTTCACCGCCAAACCCTTCCCCAATTCGTCCCACATGAGAGGGGTGCGGCCAGAGCGCCAGCTCCCACTCGGAAGGCACCGTTTCTCCCCTCCCGGCCTGTCCAGCTGGCCTCCGATGCACATGCAGGCATCACCCTCTTCCCCGCCACCTGGCCGCTTCCGAGGCCCAGAGCCCGGCAAGCCAGGAAGGAGCCGCTCCTGCCCGCCAGCCCCAGGGCTGCGCCGGGCGCCAGAGGGCCAAGGCGGCCTCTGACGGTGAGGGAGGTGGGCCGGACAGTGCGGGGGGGAGCTCCGGCATGGCGTGGAGGCAGCGGCCCAGACTTGGCTCGGCTCGGACCAGCCGCCCGCGCAGCTGAGTCGGCCCGGGGTGGTGGCGGGGGCACATTTCAAGCCCCAGGGCTTGCCATGAGCTGGGAGATAGGGAGGATGCAGCCAGCAACCAGCCGACGTCTGCATGGGCCCCAGGAACACAGCCCGACTCCCGACAGTCAGCTGGGAGTTGGGTCAGAGTCCGGACATCGGTGGGGAACCGGTGGGGCTGCTACACACAGCCTGGCTCCCGACAGGCGCCTGCCACTACCCCACTAGCCTTACCTTGGCAACCGCCCATTCGGGGCAGCGGCAGGCAGGCAGGCCCAGGTGCTCCTGGGTAGCCATGGCAAGCAGCAGTGACAGTGCAGGCCGACCACCAGCTGGGCCACCAGCTGGCCCAGCCCAAGGGAGGTAAGCCACCCGCTGGGCTCCATGCGCGCCAGCAACCCTCCCTGCACCCGCTGCTGCCCCGCTAGCCTTACCTTGGCCGCCGCCCATTCAGGGCGGCAGCGGCAGGCAGGCCCAGGTGCTCCTGGGCGGCCATGGCAAGCAGCAGTGACAGTGCAGGCCGACCACCAGCTGGGCCACCAGCTGGCCCAGCCCAAGGGAGGTAAGCCACCCGCTGGGCTCCATGCGCGCCAGCAACCCTCCCTGCACCCGCTGCTGCCCCGCTAGCCTTACCTTGGCCACCGCCCATTCAGGGCGGCAGCGGCAGGCAGGCCCAGGTGCTCCTGGGCGGCCATGGCAAGCAGCAGCGACGGCGCAGGGTGACCACTGGCTGGGCCACCAGCTGGCCCAAACCAAGGGAGGTAAGCTACCCGCCGGGCCCCACGCGCGCCAGCAACCCTCCCTGCGCCCGCCGGCCTCCCCCCTCCTACCCCTGGCCTTCTTTTACTTACATTTAGTAGTTGCTCAGCAGGGAGGGGCGAAAACTTCAAGAAAGCTCGCCTTCGCTGCAGACAACTTGCAGCACCGTTTGCAGACTGGGACTTTTGGCGGGCTCAGCAGGGCGGAGACAGCCTGGACAATTCCTATTGGCTTTTGAAAGCCAATAGAATTAGACTCTATTTAAGAGAGTCTATTCTATTGGCTTTCAAAAGCCAATAGAATAAGAGGGAGTAGCACAGCTAAGGAAAAGGGGGGGAAATGGCAGACTGCGTTCCTTGGCGACCCCCGTGAAATGGTTGTTCGACCCCAAATGGGGTCGCGACCCACAGGTTGAGAACCGCTGATCTAGACCATGAACAGGTTATATGCCATACAACAGGTTGTATGCCAGTTGTTTTGTGAATGTGTATTTAACCTAAATGCAGCTGCTGTGATTCATGGAATTTTTCTCCTAGCCTATAGTTAGGATAAATTAGCTACATCTAAATTATCCTTGATACTTATACAAACTGCTTAAACACAATTTCTTATATCATTTTATATACAAATATTTCCAAATCTAGGAAGTTTTGCTCCCTCTGAAAATAAACTTTTACCTTCCTGAATCTTGCACAGTGTCCAGTCTTGCCCTTCCTTTGCCATCTTGGTGAACAATAGCTTCCTTAACATGCAAATATACTCTCAACACTCTTTTTAAAAAAGAAAACACATAAGAAACAGTTGTAGCAAACTGAAACTATCTTCTTAACTGTTCCCACTAATCACCTTTGTTGGTTAACCAGAAAAAGGACTATATTAGAATTAAACATATTGTTCTGATTTGATGATTGCTAGCCTATAGACAGTGACATACTGAAATCAGTCTCAGTCCATCCACCCACAAAAAATACATTAGACCACAGATTATGGTCCTGCAAAACTTGTTCCTGATGCTTGTTCCAGAGCTGGAGCATAACACCCAACTACAGATAAAATTGTGAACAAAGTACTAACCTTCTGTGTGGTCGCTCCAGCTGTTTCTTCCCAGACTGTTCAAGAGATCTAGCTGGAGGCACTTAAATATGACAAGCTACTTACTCACTTCTCTTCCTGGACTGCTGAGGCATGCACATGGTCTGAGCAACTTCCACTGCCCCCTCCTTCCAATCTTTCAGCTTCCAGGCTTTTCTGAGAAATGAGGAAAGTGTGGGAGGGCAAGTCAAGCATCCCACAGAAGAATCTCTGCCAGCATCTTTTCTCAAGAAAATCTCTGGACTTGTCATTGCAACTGTCTGTTCCAAGAAAAGGAAAGCACGCTTGAAACAGAAAGGTGAGTGGGAGGGCAAGGAGATACTTCAGCAGGGGATGGCATTTGTGCTTGCCTTGGTTGACTGGAAGGGACAATTCAAGAGAAAGCTGGTGTTTTATGCTATCTTGGCTAAATGATTTCTTCCCCTCCCCCTTTTTAAAATTTAGCAGCCAAGATAAAATGCTATGGCTGTTAGCATTCCTGCTTTTGCCAAATACATACAATAACCATTGAATATACTCCTTCGGCCTTTGGATCTTGTTTAGACTGGTGGATAGCCAAATAGAGAAAAATGAGTACAGTGCCCAAGCACAGTGGTAGCAATTGTTTCATATAGCAAATGGCATGTATAAATTTGCCCTGAGTTCGTGGCCAAGCCAGTGCTTATACTCAATCCAAATACTGCAAGTTTTGTGTTTCGAAAGTTTTCTAGATTAACAGTTTCGTCAAGCTTGGCATTGCCATTGCTCTGTGACACAGAGCTGTGGGGCTGTCTTCTCGAGTTCTCCACTCTACAGTACAGGGCAGAATTTCTTTCAATGTTCCAGGGTAGTATTGTAAGAAATTAAAATAGGTTACTCACTGTAGAAGTAAACCAAACCTATAGGCCTGGCCTTGTAAGAGGGGTCCAGCAGAGAACATTTTCTTGAATGTTCCCTCATATCTGGAATCAGTTCTCAAAGCAAGCCCACAATGTGCTCCTCAAATACAGATCCACTTCACATATTGGTATCTTTAAAATGTAGTCATGGCAAGCTGATATTTACACATAACAAGCCCACAATGTGCTATCTTTCTCATAGCAGTATGAGGGTACATAAAGCTGAGAATATAATAATCTAGTCTTTCTTTTGGAAAAAGATTATCTATAAAATAGTGTCTGATAACAAAAGGAGTTCATGAACAAGATGGGAGTAAGTGCAGATGTCTGATGGCTAATCCGCCAGCATTGCATTTTTACAGGTTCTGAACCTTTTAATACCACAAAAATAAATAAATAAATAAATAAAGTCCAGTTAGTGATGTGGACTATAGTCTATGAAAACCTATGCCAACTTATTTATCTTGGAAATATAGCAAAAGTTTAAGGCAAACAACTATTGCTTGGGGCTGTTTTTAAAAATGTATTTTGCATTTTATTCTCACTCTCAAAAACTCCCTTTGATGCTGCTCTGCTAAAATATAGGATATTACTTAATCCTAGCTTAACCTCTTTTTATAAAGATAAAATACCTAATAAGATGAGGAAAACATTGAAAAAGGTTCACAGCTGTCAAGCTATTTTTAATGCTGCTGGTTGTGAACCTGAATATTTACTGGGGAGTAAGCCAGATTGAAATCACTTTGACTTGCTTTTGAATAAATGTTTTCTGATAATTAATAAAATATGCTAAAGATAGCTTAACTCTAATCCCATATTTTAAGCTTCACCTGCCCAAAGGTGTCTATGGAACTGAAGTGCTGGGGAAGTAATCTTGCAAATGACATGATCCATGTAATTTGTTACAAGTCATATCATTTGCATCATTTATGCAGTGATGCCATGATGTTCTTAATCATGGTGATCATGGTGCAGTAATCATCATAGCTTCTAATGGATGCCTATATAAACCTCAAAATCTTTCCCAGATAGCCATATTTGATGTTATTGCCCAGGTTTACCTAAGAAGAACATAATGTGTAAAGCCATGATATACTTTGCTTAGTTTGGGTTTAATGTGTTCTATGAATTCAGTTTTTATGTTTAGAAGCAATGTTAAAGGCTTGTGAACATAACTAACTGTGTTATAATGAGACATTCAATTAACCATGGCCAAGCAAACCAGGGCATAGTGTAAAGTAGAAACTTAGTCTATATTTTCTTTTTAGACCACTTAATGTTGACATCAGTATTGATCTAATTCTAAGGGACTGATGGCTACCAAAATTATTTGCCTTACTTTTAGTGTGAAAAAATTTTTCTGACCTCTCCCAGAGAGGAAGCTAATCAAAAAACTTAAGTGGTGATTTCTTCTGCGTAACAATTTTGTTCTCTTGGAATAAAGGGGAAGAACAGGGGTTTTCCAGCATTCACTCTAATGTTACAATTTCCCGCACACATTTTCTTTTAAAAACAGAAGTATATTATTATGCTTGTGTATTGTTTTTAATTTATGAAAAATATAATTTTATTTACTCTTTTAACCTGCGTGATTGTTAAAATCATTCCTCAAATCAAGATAATTTCTGATATTCTGAAAAGATATAAATGAAATTTAAGATTTAATAAGCAAGACTAATACCTCAAATGAATTAAATACACTATTGTCATTAGAATTGGAAATTGTAGCTTCTCATTGCAAGTCTTTCTTTTAGCTGCTTCACTGGCTTGAATATGGCAGTTCTCTGCTATATGTTATCTACAGAGATCCTGTAGTGAGGTATTGCTGCTTCTAAGGAATCATCAGCCTAACTGAATTTTTGGAGGGGTTATGAACTGTTATGAATAATCATTCTCCTTTCCAGATCTTCACTGGTTCTTCAATGCTCTGTAGGTACTCAAGATCCTCTTCAGAAATAATAGTTATTTTTAGATGTCACAGCAGTTAGAAGTATCTAGCAATCTTGACTGATTGATATTGAAAAAACTAAGAAAAGCTGGACCTTGAAAAGACTTAATATAATCAGAAACTCTCTGGATTATGATATAAACCAGGGAGTTGAAAAATTATAGAATAAAGAAGTCGTGACCTCTATCTGTATATAGCAGGAAATCAGGAGTCCAGGCATTTCAAATGAATATAGATTTATTCTATGCTAATATTCTCCACAAGAATCTGAACCACTAATGGTCAAAGTAAATTGGCAGTAGATAAGAGTCAACAGAATTTAAGGTGGGCTGGACTTATAGCTCTTGTGGGTGTGAAGGGACTCAAGACTGATGATGTGTTTGACCCCTCCCTCGGGCTCAGCCTGGTCATCTCCTACAGATGTTAGGATGCAAGCTGAACATGAGGGAGACATTATCTGCCTTAAAGGGCTTGGTAAGAGTTAATTGTTATCTCAATAAGAACCTTAAATTGTAAAAATTCTGACTGGAAAGAGAAATCTAAACTTGAAACTGTTATTAGTATTGGTATATATTAATAGATTTATGGATTTTTCATCAATTTCTTAACAACTCATGGTGACTTGTACAATTAAAATGTGTATGGCATGCATGCAATAAACTAGTGGTCCCCAACCTTTGCAGTTTGGTGGCCTGGCTGAGGGGGGAGAGGGAACTGGGCAGCATGAATGATGAACTGGCACACATACACATATATATTATACACACACATTATAACCAACACAAGCGATGAGCTGGCATGCATACACATGTATATTATACACCCACATTATAACCAGAAAAGTTTTGCTGTTCTTAAATTAATTGGGTCTTTGTGTATTCTAAAGAATTATTTGTGCCTTTTGGTTGAAAGTGAGTTGAGTGTGGCTGTTTTCCAGGTCTGTGAGTGTGTGAGTGAATGACCATAAGCTGAACTTGCGAGCATGTATATAACACATGCCTTCCTAAAATGTAAGATTGCTAGAAATGTTTCTGTACATACGTAGTGGGTTGGCTGCTTATGGCTGGAGAAGCAATCCTAAATGTACTTTGATATCAAGTCTTACAGGCTTTATAGGTCAAAACAACACTTTGAATTGTACTCAGAAGCTCATTGAATCAGTGCAGGATTTTGAGCACAGGATAAGATGCTCTTGATCAGTGTTTCTCAACCTTGACAATTTTAAGGCATGTGGACTTCAAGTCCCAGAATTCCACAGCCAGCACTGCTGGCTGTGGAATTCTGGGAGTTGAAGTCCACATGCCTTAAAATTGTCAAGGTTGAGAAACACTGCTCTTGATGGTTTATCTCCACATAACTGGGTCATCACTGTACCAATTGTAACTTCCAGGTGTTCTTCAAAGGCAGCTCCATCTAAGGCACATTATACATTACAGGAGGGCATGAGTTAGTTACACTTGTAAAGTCCTCATGTACCAGATAAGACTGCAACTAATGTACCACCAAAGATGGAGGAAAAAACCTTGATCTTGCCTTCCTTCTACCTACCAATCCAGCAGTACCTGTGAGTCCAGGAGGACCTCCAAATAATAGATTTGTTTTCTTTTGAAAAATATCATGCAATATGAATCAGAGAAAGAAAAAATAATGAGGTCATGTTGAACTTGTCCCCTCAGGCTCATTTTCTTCTTTCATTTCTCTCTGAGCATCTTTTCCTTCCATTGAAGAGAATCATGCCATTTCACCCCAAAATCTTTAGACTATTTTTTCCGTTTAGGACAGTAAGAAGAAAAATAGTATCAAAATACTACTGTACACTTTTCTTCCTCTTCAGACTGCAATTTCCAGCAGCTGCTTTTCATTACAGTATTGAGGGTAGGAGGAAGAAAGCAGTGGAAAATAGTTGAATTTTGTGGAAGATGGCCTCTAGTTCCTAGACCAAAACCCCTTACGTTCTGATTTCTAAGGAGGCCCCTCAGTAGAAAACAGCAAAGTGATTGTATAGGAAGAAAATATCATACTCAGCTATTTAAAAAATCATTATGTTGCAGGCTGAGGAAGCCTCAAAAGGCTGATTAACATATTACAGGTAATTGTAATTACAATAATTACAAACAACATTCAGCAAATCATTATGTTATGGGAAAAATGATAAAAGCAAAGCTTTTCAGGAAGTGTTTTACATGGAGTGTGATAGTCTGGCATTTTGTTTTTTAATAACTCCTCCCCTCCCTCCCCTAAAGAATAACAGTATTGGATTGCAGCATGTCATTGGATATATAGCTCTCTTATGAAAGCATTTTAGTTCATTTTTTCCCCAAAATACAATCCAGCCTTTATATGAAAATAAGATGATTGCAACATAAAGGAACCTTCACAGCACAGGAAGAAGAAATGATTGATCTTGTTTACTATCAGATTATAAAGCTGGAACCTTTACAAGCAGCAGCAAGATGCAACGTGAAATTTGACAGTGTAATACTCTGTCAAGATCATTTGCTATTTAATATTGCTGTATACACTCTTTTCACTCTGACTGATTTTCTGAACAGAGATTTTTCCCCCCATCTCCCTTTCCTGCCCCCATATCCATTCCTTCTTAGCTTAGCAGATGATTAAGTATTCTTAAGAACTGAAACGATTGCTCATAATTCTGAGACATTTTAGAGCATCCTTATAAATGAATTGTCTGGTAGTGGAACCAGACTTATTTCCTGCCAAAAGGGCTAGCTCCCCTCACCCAATCCCCACTTTCTTTCTTTCTGGTCTGAGTCACAGTCAAGCCCCATGCCTCAATCAAATTGGGCTGAATCCTAATTTCTGTACTCTGTGGGAAACCTCAGGATTTCTGCTGGTTCTTTGCCTTGCTACTGTCTACCCTATCTCCATTTTCATTGATGCCTGCCTTTTCTTCCCACTTTCTAGCATTGCCAGTGTGTTAACTAAGTTGGACTTCATCACATTCTGGTGCGTTTTGACTTTTGTAATGTGCTTAATCTGTGATGTTGCTTTTGTAAACTGCTCAAACAGAACTTGAACTGCTTTAAAAGCTGTCCAAAAGTTTTGAGGTTGATCAGCTGTTTAGAATGGTGTAGTTAGGGTCATACACATATTAAATCCTAATGCAATTTGCTTCATTTGGACTTTAGGGTGTGAATCCAGCCTTTGTGACTTACTCCATAAACCATGACTTACCACAGTGTACGATCCCAGTCAGTATTCTTGATTTGTATTAGTTATGGGATCTTTCTCACAGCCACATTAACATGCTTCAAGTAGCAGAAAAAGTATGATGGAATAATTTGTACTGCCTCAATGGCTAAGCTCAATTCTGTATCAATATCAAAGCTTGTGAACCATATTGTCTTACATCTTTAAAATGAAATAATTTAAGAGCAGTGGTTGGTAGATTCTCTTGGCTGTGTGTTTTTCCTGTTATAATGTCATTAGTTGGCAAGAAAAAAACTCTCCAATGCTTTCCTTAACATGTGGTGAAGATGGATTGAGCAAATACAGGCAGAGACATAATGCAATTTTCAAGTTGCCTAAATGACAGGTAACAAGAAGAAACCTCTTTATATATATCGCATGACTAGTGCTCTTCTGGAAGAACACAGTTGGTAAGTGCTACAACAATATGGCAGTACCAGTAATGTGAAGTCACTGCCAGCAACATCCAGAGACAGTTCATGGTATATATAAAATGTTGTTACAATAGGCAAAGTTGCCTGGACACCAGCCCAACATAATAAAAATATTAGAAAGTAGAGTAATCCAAACTCCTTGTCAGCAGAAATAACAGAAAACTTGAAATATACTTTTTGTGATAGAACAGCAGAGCCCTGCTGTCTTTCCCAGTTTACAGAGGCATTCTCTACACAGATCATAGCGATCTCTTTACAAAGCATTACCTTTTTAAAAAATATATGTCCAGTGCTCCTTCAAAAGGCTATGTTTAAACAGTATTTTGAAAAAGAAATTATCTTATGTATGCCTGAGCATATAAGTCAAAGTAACGTCTGACTTATGTTTTACAAAGTATGAGTTGGGCATTGCCCAGCTCGATGCATAAGGTGAAATAAGGAAAGGGGATCAAAAGTGATTCACAGTACATTCATCTAAAATCCAAGGAGACAAATTTGCACACGTATATTGTACACATCAAAGGATCCACTATTTTTTTTAAAGCAGGTATAATTTTTCTTGCAAAAGAGTGATAAATTCCTCTTTATAAGTAACCCACACAATATTTACTAAGTTATTTCAGAGAGTTGTAATCAGGAAGATACCACAAAGTCAGACTCTTCTGACTTAGCCCAAAATGGCTATTAAGAAAAGTGCCCTACAACTGGAGGATATAAAGTATGCTCGTATCAGCATCAAGTAATTAATGGAAGCTCCTGACCACATAATTTTCAATATTGTCTGTTGATTGTTTATATAG
This sequence comes from Bothrops alternatus, assembly GCA_034064705.1. Taxonomy (NCBI): domain Eukaryota; kingdom Metazoa; phylum Chordata; class Lepidosauria; order Squamata; family Viperidae; genus Bothrops; species Bothrops alternatus. Next base: position 32,509,506 of record JARGCV010000009.1, read on the forward strand.
CAAGTCTTCATCCTTAGTTCTCAGGTTCTTTGTAATGGTGGGTTCCCAGATTCAGGAGGTGGTTATCTAAATAACCTTCATTATCACTGAAAAATCTAACAACCTCTCCAATGCACAGAAAAGAAATTAACAAGAAAGACGTCTCCACCTTTAATGTACTTTGAGATATATTGAATGCAGATGGAAGCAGTACAGTTGCTGGAAGTTTTGTACCTCACACTTTACTTGTCAATAAATCTTGCTAAAGAGATTCAGTCTAATAGTATGCTTAGAACCACAAACATGGATGGTTGGACATAGCCAACAAATTAACACTGTGAGCATTCTATTCAGAAAAGAGTCACTTCTGATTTGAGAAGACCCTGAAAGACCCAAAGAACCTGAAAATTTTTCTCAAAGAGCAAGACAGTTCTTTTCTTTTTCACATTTTCCATTTGATCCTTCAACATCCTATTCACCAATTCACAAGTGCACGCAGTCCACCTAGAGCAGTGGTTCTCAACCTTTTTCAGGTTGAGACCCCACTTGTGCCACGTATGCGCGCTGTGCGCGCGCAACGGGCCAATCTGCGCATGCGCGGGGCGCGCCGACAGAAAATAAAATAAATAAAATTTAAAAAAAACAAAACAAAATTGCGGACCGCGACGGGCCGATCCACGCATGCACGGGGCGCACGCGACGAAAAATAATAATAATAAAATAATAATAATAAAAAAACCAAAATGGCGGACCACAACGGGCCGATCCGCGCATGCGTGGCACGCGCGCAACAGCCTGATCCGTGCATGCGTGGGGCACGTGCGACAAAATAAATAAATAAATAAATAAATAAATAAAAAATGGCGGACCGCGACGGGCCGATCCGTGCATGCGCGGCGTGCGTGCGACGGCCCGATCCGCGCATGCGTGGGGCGCACGCGATGAAAAAAATAAAAAATATATAAAAATGGCGGACCGCGATGGCCCGATCCGCGCATGCGCAGCGCGTGCGCGACGGCCCAATCCGCACATGAAAAAAAATTTTAAAAAACCAAAATGGCGGACCGCGACGGCCCGATCCACGCATGCACGGGGCACGCATGACGAAAATTTAAAAAAAAACAAAACACCAAAATGGCAGACCGTGGTGTCCGGCGACCCCCGCAAAACGGTCGTTCGACCCCAAATGCGGTCGCGACCCATAGGTTGAGAACCACTGACCTCGAGTAAGACAAGACAGCATGTTTTCCCTTAGCAAAATCATTTTACCTCCTACATAACTGGCCTGACTTATAAATACCTGGCCGAGTTGAGACCCCTGACCACTTTTTCATTATTTTAATTCTTCCATCTTGCTTTATCCTGTACCTTCTGCCTCTTTTTAGTTTTCTTTTCTTCTACATAGTTAACTTTCCTTCTTTTCTCACCTTTCTCCAGCTTAATGTTCAACTAATACAATTACTTTATGTTGTTGTCTCTGCTACTCCTCAATAACTTTTATTTATTAGTAAGGAATTTAGTGGTGGCTCCTAAAGTTTGTGTGCAATACTGGCATAGTGCTAGATCTCTAGAGTCCATTGCTGGCCCACGAGCTCCCTAAACTGCAGCACCATTCCTTGTTCTCTTGATGGAACATGGTAGAAGCTGGCAGTTCTCTTGTCATGATAGCTCAAGATAGTATATTAGAGTTCTCTACCTTTTTTAAATGTTAATTTTATAATTCTAACTCCTTTTCCATGCTTAACTTGTTTCACCAACTTTCCCTCTCCTTCTCCTCAACATAGCTCAATGGATAGCACAATGACTAGAACAAATCATTCACATTCAATTGCCAGTTGCCATCTTCTACTACACGAGTGGTTCTCAACCTTTCTGAAGCCGTGACCCCTTAATGCGGTTCCTCATGTTGTGGTGACCCCCAACCATAAAATTACTTTCGTTGCTATTTCATAACCGCTATTTTGCTACTGTTATGAATTGCAATGTAAATAACTGATATGCAGGATGTATTTCCATTGTTACAAATTGAACATAATTAAAGCATAGCGATTAAAAAAACAATATGTAATTGTATATTGTTAAATATTTATTTCTAATTACAAATACATGAAATTTTGTCTTGAAGCATGGTGTAGCATGGGTAACAGCCTTAATATAACAGCAGTGAACTACATTGCTAAATTTTTAAACAGTATGTCTAAGAAGCCAATGTCAGTGCGAGGGTTGAGATTGCTTCCTTCACACCAGATCATGGAAATGGAAGAAGAAGGCGCAACACAGTCTCAGGATATGACTCCAAACATTTGATCCAGAATTTTGTAACTGGCATTGTAGAGAAATCAGTTCTTGCTGCATCGCTGTGAACAAGTTCAATGAACTCCTCTTGTGCTGTCTCAGGAACATTTTCGACTTTGACTGTGAATGGGCTTCTGGCAAGTGCAAATGGAGTATCAGGTAGATTTGGAAAGTACGATGAAATTTCATCTGCCAGCATGTGCAAGTTTTCTTTCACAGAAATGATCATCATAATCCTTTTGTCTTGTTCAATGTCATGCTCCTCAAAGAAAGCAGATAAGGTAGGCAACATGTAAATTTTTTTTTCATCCAATTTCTTCTGCCAAAGCTGAAGTCTCATTTGGAATGATTGGATCTTTTCAGACAAATCGAGGCACGTTGCATTTGGTCCTTGCAGAGATAAATTTAACTAGTTCAAGATGGCAAAGATGTCAACCAAGTAAGCTATTTTCTGCAGTTCACTGTTATCGCTGAAAAGCGCCTCTAAGTGCAGTCTTGCTTTCTGACTAAAAAACGTTTTGAGTTCATCACAAAGCTCAAAAACACGTTTTAAAACTTTTCCTTTCGACAACCATCTCACTTCAGTGTGAAATAGCAGCCTTGTTTGGCGCATCCAGCTCGTTGCACAGTTGTGAAAACAGTCATGTGTTTAAACTGCTTGCCTTTACAAAGTTGACAGAATTTATGACGCTTTTCATTACTTCTTGTAACTCTTGTGACAGCGTCTTTGTTGCTAATATTTGCCGATGAATCATACAGTGAGTTCCGATGACTTTTGGTGACTCATTCAGTACCAAACGTTGAAATCCAGATCTACATCCTAGCATAGCTGGAGCACCATCTGTGCAAACACCACAAACCTTTTCCCAAGATATTTTATCCTCTTTCAGAAATGCACCAACTGTGTCAAATACATCACGTGCAGTAATTGTCGTTTCCAGAGGTTTGCAAAACAGAAACTCATCTTTAAAGTTGCTATCGTTAATATACCTCACGTAAACCAGTAACTGGGAACAGCTTGCAACATCTGTAGATTCATCAAGCTGGATACTAAATATTGGAAGTGGAGCAGATTTCATTTCTTTGATTACCTGAGCAAGAATATCAGCAGACATGTCATCTATTCTTCTGCGGACAGTGTCATTGGACAAGGAAACTGCACTCAATTTAGTCACAGATTCATCTCCAAGCATAAGTCGAACAATGTCTTTGGTCGATGGCAACAGTAACTCCTCACCAATGGTGTGAGGTTTCTTCGCTCTGGCGATTCTGCATAAAACCAAATATGAAGCTTCAACGGCTGCTTCGTTTTGTTTATGGTACTTTCCACCAGTGTCAAGTCTGGCCTTCTTGAGTCCATCAGCCTTGTATCTAAAATACTTTGCATCCTTGTCAGCAAAGCTCGGGTGCTTGGTCTCAAAATGCCGTTTTAGTTTGTTTGGCTTCATGGATTCTGCTGACAGAACTTCACAGCAAATCACACATTGTGGCTTCTCTTTTCCAGCCGCAATTATTGACGTAAAACCGTACTGTAGAAAAGCCTCACAATATTTTCTTTTCTTAATGTTCCTCTCAACGCGATCCATCATCATGGGATGGTTTGCTAATGTAAGTAATGTATAACAACAGCTTTAATAACAAAAGGTTATACATGGCGTACTCCTGGCAATACAGTACATTAAAGTGTCCCATGGTTTACCATTCTCTGTGTTGCTTTTTAGTTACATGTATGTTACTGTAACCCGGAGTTTCTTGACCTTGGCAACTGAAAGGCATGTGGACTTCAACTCCCAGAATTCCCCAGCCGGCAATGTATAACTCAAAATGCATGGTTACAGTCATCTTTGAATCCAGTCATTGCAAAGCAACATTTCTGGCACAGCCTGTGTCTCAAACAAGTCATTTTGGGGCATACAGGAAACTATGGCCTGCCACAGGGGTTTTAAACCTTGGCACAGGGGTTCTGAACCTTGGCAACTGTAAGGCATGTGGACTTCAACTCCCAGAATTCCCCAGCCAGCAATGTATAACCCAAAATGCATGGTTACAGTCATCTTTGAATCCAGTCATTGCAAAGGAACATTTCTGGCACAGCCTATGTCTCAAACAAGTCATTTTGGGGCATACAGGAAACTATGGCCTGCCACAGGGGTTTTAAACCTTGGCACAGGGGTTCTGAACCTTGGCAACTGTAAGGCATGTGGATTTCAAATCCCAGAATTCTGGGAGTTGAAGTTCACAAGTGTTAAAGTTGCCAAGGTTCAGAACCCCTGGCTTACTAATATGAATATCCTCCCCTTCTGCTTTCAAGGAAACCTGGTTTCGACTTGTCCTTAGGAAAGCCATAGTCTGCTCCGGTCCTGACTCGGAAGCCCCTCGGACCTAGAGCAGGCAAGCGCCCAGCCACCTGCAGGAAGCTTGGGGTCTTCAGCCTCCCGTCACTCCCTTCGGTGTCTGGGCGGAGCCCTGAAATCGCAGAGGCTTTAGCGAGGGGCTTATTGCTATTTTTAGCCAGTTATTGCTCGCGCCCTGGAACGCGCAGCTTGCCTTGGGCAGGTTCCCGAGAGGGGACCCCCGTCTGGCTTCGTCAGCCCGGGAGGGGTGCAGGCGGGGTCCCCTCGACACCCCCCAGCTATGGCTACCTGCTGCTCAGCAGCAGCAGCAGCACCGCCGCCGCTCTTCGGCAGACCCTTTCCTCCCTTAAGAGGCGTGCGACCAGCCGCTGCGTCGCCAGAACCACGTCCGTCTGTCCCGCGCAGCCCCGTGGCTCCCATTGCGCCACCGCACACATCGATGGCGCAGCGCTTTAATTCACCACCCGAGCCGGACAACAGTGCGGGGCAGCGGGAGGGTGCGGATGGAAGGCAGGCAGGCAGGCCCAGATGGCAGCAGGCAATGTGGTCCAGGCGCTCCCGGGAGGCCATGTAAGTGCAGGATGAGGCAGCGGCAGCGCAGGTCCAGCACCGGCCAGGCCAGCCTCCCTTTTGCTCCATTCAGGGGCCTGCGCAGAACCCTTAAAGCCCAGAGACTTTGGTGAGGGGGTCTCTCTCCAGGGCCAGCGGTGTTGCTCACCCCGGGCTGCCCTTTGGGATGGCTGAGACAGGCCGGTTATTCTTCGCACCCCCTACGCCGTCAGCTAACCAGGCCCGCAGCCCTGATGCTGCAGGCGTGGATGATATTGAACCTGGCCGGCTGCTCGGATATCTGCTTTAGCACGCAGCGGCAGCCGCTGCCCCGCCAGAACCTCAGCCGCCTCCTACCCCGCGCAGCCCCGCTGTGTGAAGCGGGGCCTGCAGCTCCCGTGGCACCACCCGCACACCACACCGATGGCGCACAAGGTGAGCAAGCTTTTTTGCCAGGTCAGAGTTAGGCGCCGCTACCCACCTCCCACCCCTGGTCCTCTTTTACTCACAGTTAGTAGAGTAGAAGATGGCGTTCCTTAGTTGCTCAGCAGGGAAACTCGCCTTTGCTGCAGAGAACTTCCAGCAACGTTTGCCGGCTGGGGATTTTGGCACGCTCAGCAGCCCAGAAGCGGCCTTTAACGGCCAGGTCTGGTCAATTCCTATTGGCTTTCGAAAGTCAGTAGAATAGAGCCTATTCTATTGGCATTCGAAAGCCAATAGATTAAGAGTCTATTCAAAATAAGTCTATTCTATTGGCGCTCAAAAGCCAGTAGAATAGAGGGAGTAGCACAGCTCAGGGAAAAGTTGAAAAAATCCAGCAAAAAAGATGCCGGAAAGCTGTTCTGAGCATTCCATGCGCAAAAAAGGCCTGGTCTTTGGCGACCCCTGTGAAACGGTCATTTGACCCTCAAAGGGGTCGCGACCCACAGGTTGAGAACCGCTATACTACACAGTCATTGTTCTGGCTATGGCTTCTTGCTGAGTATTACACATATTCTTATATTTGATTTTAATATAACCTTCCAGCAATTTATCTGGGAAACTGAAAGTTGTCTCACTGTGCTGCATATATGAGAATCTGAATAGATCCTCCTTGACTAGTTGTTAATATCTGCAGTGTGCACAGAGAAGCAGTCCATAGGAAACCAACATTCAGAAATACGCACTTAAAATTTCTCCTTTCTTCCTGATCCTTAAAGCATTTAACAAAGACACAGAAGCGGGATCAGGACTTTTCTAGACTTTTTATTGTTATGTTAAGCCTGCTTATGCATTACATAATACATTTCCTTTAAGAGATCTCACTGCTAATTCTCAGCACTCATAGGCGGAGAGAGTTTTAAAAGTCATAAAAAAATTACCTTTGGAACCGAAGGGCTACATGTTGTCTACCCAGAAAATAAAGGACAAAAAAGTAAAGGCAGAGAATACATACTGTGAATCTTTCAAATATTTATCACCAACAACATCAAGTTTTCTGTAGTGGTTAAGCTACCAACCTATACACCAGGACATTATGAGTTCTAGTCCCATTTTAGGCATGAAAGCAGCTGGGTGACTTTCGGCCAGACACACTCATTCTCTCAGCCTTAGGAAGAAGACAATGGCAAACCACTTCTGAAATTTTATCAACAAAATTGCAAGGACTTGTCCAGACAGTTGCCGGGAATCAACACTGATTTGAAACCACAAAGAGAGAGAGAGAAATATATATATACAAGGCTTTGTATACTCAAGAGTCATCTGAAGCATTTGTATTTTATGAAGGCTTTTAAAAAGTATGATATCAGAATGTCAAATTGAGCTTGACTTTACAATTACTGGTCAGTGCAAGTTAGATATATTGCATTTTTCTAAAAAATAAACATTTTATTATAGATTGTATTCAGCATTCCAGAGCAGCAACTAAAATTACTTACTGATAGAAGCATATTTATATGGTAGTTATCTACTATTATCAGTTAAAACTACTAGTTTCCTAACACTAGAGGTGGTAGGTATTATTGCTTTCCAGGCTTTATTATCTGTGCATAGCGTAATACCACTCTCTAGTGGTTAAGCCAAGAGAAATAAAATGTATTACAATACTTTTAAACAAAGTAAAACCACAAGTGACTTTCTCGTGTTACATAATGTTTTCTAGGCAAATTGACAAAATAAAATGTGTGTGCATATACTCCATAGGAATATAGGAATATTTAAGTAAAGCTTTTTAACAAAAGCTTTTTTTTTTACAAAAGCTGTTTATAAAGCTTTTTTGCATGTAGTAACAATAATAAAACAGCCTTAGAGAGGAAACAAGCAAGGTAGTTTCACACATGCTCAGCTATGCTATTAATAGCAATTTGTGAAACAAGCTATGGTAGTCTCTTTCAGTGCAATACTAATCAATAAATCCACAGTAAAAATGGTGCTGCTAGGATCACCTTAAAAACAAAGCTGCATTCTGAAAGTAACACTGCCATAGTTAACCATTTTATAGTTGTTTCAAAACAAAAGCTCAAAACAGATATATTTAACATTTTTTATTTGTAAATAAGAAACTTAAAAAACCCCCACTGAAAATTAGCCATTCAGTGCCAAACTAATGCAAGAGTCACAGATTGTCGAATGATGGGCTGGCTGCCAAAACAAAGCAAGATTATGGCATACACTTGAAAGGAAGTTTGTAATTGGGGAGTTTGTCTGGCAAGAACAAAGAATGCTTATTAACAGGAAATATGCATGTGTATAGTTAAAGTTAAGTTAGAAATCATTTTATTGTCAAAGTACCACATGTGTACAATGAAATTGGCTAAGCCTCTCTTCGTGCATCCCCCCCATCACAAGTCACAATGACAACAAACACACAATCTTATTGCACCATGTGAACTATTGCACAACACGTTAGCCCCGCAAATCTATCATACATGGAGTTATTTTCCATTCAGGAATTTGACAGCCCATGCATAGAAACTGTTCTTCAGCCTGTTGATGCGGGTGGCTATGCTTCTATATCTTCTACCCAATGGTAGGAGAGTAAAGAAATGCTGACCAGGGTGTGAGTCGTCCCTGAGGATTTTCCTCACTCTTCTAAGGCAGCGGGCCCTGGCGATGGCGTCTAGTGGTAGCAGGGGGCAGCCCACAATGTTTTGTGCTGTACTCACCACCCTCTGTAGTGTCTTTCTATTTGCGGCTGTCAAGCCAGCATACCACACCATTATGCAATGTGAGAGGACGCTTTCTATGATGGACCGGTAAAAGAAGGTCATCAGTCATTATTCCACTTTGTTCTTTCAGAAGACCCTAAGGAAGTGGAGTCTCTGTTGGGCCTCTCTGGGCACCTGGTTTGTGTTGATTTTCCAGGTGAGATCTTCACTGAGATAGACTCCCAGGAATTTAAAGGAGGAAACTCTCTCCACACGTCCCCCCCCATGTAAAGTGGGACAGGTTCCTCTCTTTTCTTCCGGAAGTCTAACACCATCTCCTTTGTCTTGGCGATGTTCAGGTGCAAGTTGTTTTCTAGGCACCATGAGGATAGTTTTTGAACCTCCCCCCTGTACGCTGTTTCATCTCCACCTTTAATAAGACCCAATAGGGTGGTATCGTCTGCGAACTTAATGGTTTTAGAAAGCTGATAAGTAACAAGTCTTAGGTATCTTGCAAGCTCAGCTAAAAGTTAGGAATAGAGCAAATGGTCTGGAGCAAATAGAATGTGCATTAGGTAACTCCTGAAGCATTCACTGGCCAAGGCTTAGGAATAGGACAGCTAGATACCAATAGAATAATTGTTCGTTCATTATTGAAATGTTTATTAGATATTTCTTATATATCCCGCCTTATCCTGCCTTCTGCTTTAGTGAAAATGTATAAAGCTTTCTTAATTCTGTGGTTCGAGGTACCTTGGCATTTTGGCCAGAATCCCTTTGGTCAGGAGTGCTTCAATAAAAGAAAACAAAACCTGCACCTCGTGCCTGGTGATCTTCATTGGCCTCAGCCCCAGGATCAGACCTGAATTGGGGGCAACACACTTCTGTCATAAAACATAGTTTTAATGTATGTAATGTAATGGTTAGGGTCATATATTATGTTAAATGAAAACCAAACAAACTATAATAGAGTTCAGCATGATATGTGAACCTAGTCATAGACCTTCTTTTCTTTAAACTGTTCTTCTCTTGGCCTGTCCCTAAATAGATATTATTATATGTTATTTAGAATTTTTTCTCAGAAATTATATTTTTAAGATCATCTAGGGCAGAAATGTTCAAACTACCTCTCTTACTGTGTTCATGATTGTATTTAGGTGAGTAGCATCAACTTTAACAAAAATTAAAATAGCATGCAGTAATGTTTTGCAGATCCGAAGAAATAAATCTGAAGATTAGTTTCCAGTGTAAGCCAATTCCAACTTGGATGATTATCCATTTGGGTTTGAAACCACTGAGCTGTCTGCGGTTTTACATGAAGTTTTCTTTTATCGTATTTTGCACTTTATGATTGTGGCTGCACAGAAATACGTTATAGTTCTGTTAAATGAGTGTTCAATTCTGCTATGTTATGTTATTTCTCATTTTTAATTTTGGTTTCTTTTTATTCTGTTTTTAACTGTTAGCCACCTAGAGTCATGTATGAGATGGGCAGCCATATCAAAGAAACAAAGGTTATTTGCTAATATGTCTGTTGGATGTTTATGTATTTATTCTTAATTAATATATGAGCAATTTTGTAAATTATTACCAGATTGGACTTTCACTTAAATAGGGGCAATGAAATGATATTAACAAAACATATTACAATTGTAATTTGGTGTGGGAAATATCCAGTAATTTGTTGGTAGAAATTTTTAAAATGTTGTGCACATTTTTGTCCTCTGTAATATTTCCCTCCATAAATATTGGGAATAATATATTTGTACAACACCCACACTTGCAGCTCTGGTAATATGACAAAAACACCATTGCAGTGCAAACTGTCTTTTGGAAATGTGCGATATCATGATACGCATGTAGGATGAAGCCTATGGTGTTTCAACAAAAGATTGGTTTCATCAAATGAATCTGATCCCCCTCCTGGATGACACTGCTGGGCTACCTGCAGTATATTATCAACCTAATTTTATAAGAAGCAACTATTAGAGATTAATAAGGGAGAATATTGTAGCTCAGGGTTGAAATGAGTGATCCTTTGTGCTCCCTGAGCTTGGTTGTTTTCTTGCAGAAATTTCATTACCAAATTAGGTAACATAATCGGTGCACTGATATTAGAAATTAGTTGCATCTAAAATTCCAGGGTGGTTGTCAATGATGGAGGCATTTATTCATCCGAATTTAGTGGACTTTGAGAAAGTATGGACATATAAAGATATTTTAGATATTCATGGGAAATTAAAATCTAAACAAGAATTGGAAAATTTAGGAATTAATCTATCCTGGTGAGCACATTTACAGATACTAAATAGATACGAAAAAGATGTAAAATGTATGGATTTTATAAGGACCAAAATGTGTTTGATAAGATTTTGTTGACCTCAGATGAGAAATTGATTAAGAAAATGTATAACTTTTTGTTAATTTTAGATATGGAAAGTGAACAAGTGAAAGAAACAATGATAAGATGGGCAAAAAATTTTGGTTATAACATAGAATTAGAAAAATGGCAAATGTTATGGGAGAGAAACTATAAATTGACAATGTCAACTTCATATAAAGAAAATCTGTATAAAATGCTTTATAGATGGCATCTTCCACCAGCAAGATTAGCAAAAATGTTTAAAAATATGTCAGATAGATGTTGGAAATGTAAACATAATATAGGTACGTATTATCATATTTGGTGGACATGTGAGAAGGCAAAGATTTATTGGAAAAATATACATATGTGGTTAGAAAAAATATTGGATGAACAAGTGGATTTTAAACCTGAACTTTTTTTATGAGGTGTTGTGGGTGTCTCTGGACCAGCTGGGGAGGTGTCGGAGGATGAGGAGGGGGAGCCGGGCCCCTCTGAGTGTTTGCCCATCCCGGCAGCCGAGCCAGGCCCCTCTGGGTGCTTTCCCCTCCCGGCAGCCGAGGCAGACAGGGAGGAGATTGAGATGCAGTCTGCATCGGAGTCTCAAGGTGCAGAATCAGACTTGGAACAGGAGAATGTATGGCTGGATCCGAGAGTTCGAAGGGTTAATAGGAGGAGGGTTCAGTTAAGTAGAAAAAGGAAGTGACGTATCGGAAACTGTATTAGAGGAGGAGAGAGAAATTAAGCCTTTGTCACGAGCAACGTTAATTAGAGATTGGCATGGAAACTTTCGCAGTGAGTTGAAACGGAGTTTTCCGGTGTTTTTGAAACCTACCGAAAAATAATGAGGTCTTGGACAATGTGATAAAGAAAGAGTGTTTTAAATTGGAAGGTGGGAGGATAGCAAATTTATCCTAAATGTAAATAAATCAGTGTTGGCCGTTCCAGCCAAAATAATGCCAGCAGTTTGCTTTGAAATGACTTCGTTTGAAATGTGTTAATTAAAAACTATTAAAGACATCTTTATGTGGATTTTAATGAGCTGAGAGTGGCCAGACATAACAGAAAAGACAAAACTTAGTCCGAGCTTTCAGTGACGTCATGGAGCAACTCCTCGCTGATAACCCGGCTCTGCATCAATTAGTTCAAACTCTCCAGCAACAAATTGGACATTTGCAACAGCAGATTCAGGCCGCAGGAGCCCCAGCTCCAGCCCCCCCTCCCAGACGGAGCAGATGTTATTTAGCCTTGCCTGATAAGTTTACTGGAGAGCGTAGTAAATTTCCAGCTTTTTTAAACCAATGCAAAACATTCATTGCCTCAACTCCAGCAGACTTCCAGCTTGATGAAACGAAAGTAGCTTTCATTTTAAGTTTACTCTCTGGGACAGCTGCTGATTGGTCGTCTCCTCTGATAGACGGACAAGATCCTGTCCTGAGCAATTATGCAGGATTCTGCCAGCTGATGGAAAGAGAATTTGTTGACCCCCTTCGTAGACAAAATGCCACCCGGCGGATACGAGAGCTACGTCAAGGATCGCGCTGCGTAGCGGAATATATCTCAGATTTTCGCCGCCTAGCTCAAGAAATTAATTGGAATGATGAGGCTCTCATGGAAATCTTTCTAGATGGTCTGTCTTCCCAGATCTTGAATGGATTGAAAGTTACTGAAATACCCGCAACCCTGGATGCATTATACCAACATTGTTTGGCTATTGAAGCGCGAACGCAAGCCATGGATGCCCGCCTGGTCAAACAGATGGTTCCAGTCACCGGAAGTGCCAAGCCAGTTCCTGCCCCACGCAGAGGATTCCAGACCCTACCTATCACTCCACCCGTCCCGGCCCCCAGACGTATTTTCCAATCATTGCCGGCTTACACTGAGAGGCGTCCCGTACCCATGGCCAGAGAGGAGCCCATGGATCTTGGGGCAGCCAGATCTCGCTTGACCGAGGCTGAGAAGACAAGACGGAGAGTTGAGGGATTGTGCCTGTACTGTGGAGAGATGGGTCACTTCGTCATGGCCTGCCCCCAGAAGAGACGTGCTACGGCAGATCCTACTCCTATTCCAACTCGGCCTCCCATTCAGCAATTTCAAGCCACCTTGCCGGGAAACGGCCAGAGCCCGGCCTGATGGAAACATTGGGTCGGGCAGGCGCCAAACCCAGTTCCAGTTCCGCAGACAAAGACCCCGGTCCTCCGAGACATCTGATCCTAGCAACCAATATACTTCTGGGAAATCATGCCCAGGGCATTCCGGCCCACGCCTTGTTGGATTCTGGAGCCACCACCAACTTCATGAATGAAGCTTTCGCTCGTCAGCATGCCATACCTTTGTGCTCTGTAAAGCCGCCTATGTTGGTTGAGACAATTGATGGTCGTGAATTGTTGTCTGGACCGATCAAGTTTATGACCCAGCCCATATGCCTGGTCATAGGACAACATGAAGAAGCCATCCAATTCTATGTTACCAAGGGACTTCATTTCCCCTTAGTTCTCGGCTTAGCCTGGTTGAGAACCCATGATCCTTGTGTGGTGTGGTCCCAGAACTTTGTTTCATTTCCCAGTTTGCAATGCGTTGACCACGTACGCCAAGTTTGCGCAGCCCAGCTACCATCCCACTCTGACATCACCTTGCCGGCCGACCTAGCGGACTTTGCAGATATATTCAATGAGAAAGAGGCGGACCAATTGCCTCCGCATAGACCATATGACTGTGCCATTGATTTGCTGCCAAATGCCAAACTTCCAGGGGGACGCCTTTACTCCATGTCAGAACCCGAGTTGGCCGCCTTAAAAGACTTTGTGGACAAAAACCTGGCCAGAGGTTTCATTCGTCCCTCTTCCTCGCCTTTGTCAGCTCCTGTGTTATTCGTGAAGAAGAAAACCGGAGATTTACACCTATGCTGTGACTATCGCAAGCTCAATGCCATCACGGTGCGCAACCGGTACCCTCTGCCTTTAATTCCTGATCTCATGGACCGTCTCCGATCAGCGGCCATCTTCACCAAGATAGACTTACGGGGTGCTTACAACCTGGTTCGCATCCGAGAGGGAGACGAGTGGAAGACCGCGTTTGGGACCAGGTATGGCCATTTTGAATATACAGTCATGCCCTTTGGACTCACCAATGCTCCGGCCGTTTTTCAACATTTCATGAATGACATCTTTCGGGATTTATTAGATCAATTTGTGGTGGTTTACCTCGATGACATCCTGATTTACTCCCCGTCACGAGCAACTCATCTTCAGCATCTCCGACAAGTTCTGCAACGCTTGAGAGAGCATCACCTTTACGCCAAGTTAGAGAAATGTCAATTCTATCAAACCACCATTGAGTTTCTGGGACATGTGATTTCTCCACAAGGCATCGCCATGGATCCTGGCAAGGTTGAGGCCTTGCAAACCTGGCAACCACCATGTAAAGCAAAAGATGTCCAAAGACTTTTGGGATTTGCGAACTATTACCGGATATTCATTCCGAAGTTTTCTGCCTTGACTGCGCCCCTTACTCGACTGTTACGGAAAGGCATTAAGTTCCAGTGGGGCGATGCCGAGCAACAGGCGTTTCAGACCCTCAAAAAGGCTTTTGTTCAGGAACCCATTCTCAAGTATCCAGATACTTGTCGTCCCTTTGTAGTGGAGGCCGACGCCTCAGATGTTGCTGTAGGGGCCGTGCTTCTTCAAACACGCCAAGATGGCGGCCTCCTGTTTCCGTGTGCTTATTACTCCAGGAAACTGAATCCCTCCGAACGCCATTATACCATTTGGGAGAAGGAGCTATTAGCCATCAAGATGGCTTTTGAGACCTGGAGACACCACCTGGAAGGAGCCCACTACCAAGTTGAAGTTCGGACTGACCATAAAAACTTGGAATTTCTGCAATCTGCCAGGAAATTGAATCAACGTCAGATCCGTTGGTCTTTGTTCTTCGCTCGATTCAACTTCAAAGTCACCTACATTCCGAAAGGGTACAACAAAAGAGCAGATGCCTTGTCCCGTAAACCTGAGTATCTACAGATCAAGGACCCCTTGCCGCTTCGAACCATTCTGCCTGTCGAATCGATCGCAGCCGTGCACGATCCGGTAGATCTACGACGACAGATTAGGGAAGCGCAACAACTAGATGATTTTGTGGCACAGAGGCAGCAAGAGGTGGGTCCCGACTCACCTTGGACCTTGTCCAAGGGTCTATTACGCTGCCGCAACCTGTTATATGTTCCAGCAGGCCCACTCCGTGGTCTCATTCTGACTCAATGCCATGATAACCCTGCGGCGGGTCATTTTGGTTTCTTTAAGACTCTCCACTTAGTGTCTCGGACTTTTTGGTGGCCCAGGCTTCGCCGTGATGTTCATTCTTATGTGAATTCCTGTGTACGGTGCCGTCAGGCAAAACATGCCACGGGAGCCCCTCCGGGATTGTTACAGCCGTTACCCATGCCGGAGAGACCCTGGGGGGCTATTTCCATGGATTTCTTGACTTGTCTACCTGTTTCTGCCGGCTACACCGTTGTCTTTGTAGTGGTGGACATGCTGACCAAGATGGCACATTTCATTCCTTGCCGAAGAATACCATCAGCCAAGGTCACTGCTCAGCTGTTCATTCAACATATCTTCCGGCTACACGGGTTGCCTGACAAAATAGTGTCCGACCGAGGAACCCAGTTCACCTCGGCGTTCTGGAGAGAACTCATGTCTGCGCTTCAAGTCCAAGTTAATCTAGCCTCCACGCATCACCCAGAGACTGATGGGGGTACAGAGAAAGTGATTGGCATCCTGGAGCAGTATTTGCGTTGTTTCATCAACGACCAACAGAACGATTGGTCCAAATATCTCTCCGTGGCCGAATTTGCTTTCAACAACTCTCAGCACACTTCCACTCAGACCACTCCGTTTTTGGCCAACTACGGATATCATCCCAGATTTTTCCCGCTCACGCTCCTTGATTCTCCAGTTCCAGTTGCGGAGGAATATTTATCCGAGCTCCAGTCAGTCCAAGAGATGGTTAAGCAGCACTTGGCTAAGGCCAAGGAAGACTACAAGAGGGTTGCAGACCGCTCTCATCGCGACACGCCGCCGTTAGCTGTTGGAGATCGGGTTTGGCTCTCCACCAAGTACTTGTTTCCAGGGAGAATTCACCGCAAGCTTGATCAACGTTTCCTGGGTCCTTTTCCTGTGGAGACGGTCATCAATCCGGTGACCTATCGTTTGACTTTGCCTAGGTCTCTTTGTGTACATCCCGTGTTTCATCGCTCCTTGCTTGTTCCTGTATACCCTGATTCTCCGCTTCGACCTCCTGATCCGGGCCCTACAGCTCGCCGTGCTCACGTTCCTGTTTCCCGGTTGGAGGTGTCCGGCATCCGAGATTCCCGATGGCTCAACGACCGCTTCCAATATTTGGTTGATTGGACCGGGGGTGGGCAAGCCGCTTGCTGTTGGGTTGATGCTCATGATATTGCGGCTCCTGAGTTAATTCGGGATTTTCATGCTGCGTTTCCCTACAAACCACATCCCCTGCAACGGACCCGAGGGGAGGGGCCTGAGGGGGGGATAGTGTTGTGGGTGTCTCTGGACCAGCTGGGGAGGTGTCGGAGGATGAGGAGGGGGAGCCGGGCCCCTCTGAGTGTTTGCCCATCCCAGCAGCCGAGCCAGGCCCCTCTGGGTGCTTTCCCCTCCCGGCAGCCGAGGCAGACAGGGAGGAGATTGAGATGCAGTCTGCATCGGAGTCTCAAGGTGCAGAATCAGACTTGGAACAGGAGAATGTATGGCTGGATCCGAGAGTTCGAAGGGTTAATAGGAGGAGGGTTCAGTTAAGTAGAAAAAGGAAGTGACGTATCGGAAACTGTATTAGAGGAGGAGAGAGAAATTAAGCCTTTGTCACGAGCAACGTTAATTAGAGATTGGCATGGAAACTTTCGCAGTGAGTTGAAACGGAGTTTTCCGGTGTTTTTGAAACCTACCGAAAAATAATGAGGTCTTGGACAATGTGATAAAGAAAGAGTGTTTTAAATTGGAAGGTGGGAGGATAGCAAATTTATCCTAAATGTAAATAAATCAGTGTTGGCCGTTCCAGCCAAAATAATGCCAGCAGTTTGCTTTGAAATGACTTCGTTTGAAATGTGTTAATTAAAAACTATTAAAGACATCTTTATGTGGATTTTAATGAGCTGAGAGTGGCCAGACATAACAGAGGCATTATGCCTGAAAAGACTAATAAGTAGAAATTATATTTAACTCTACATATTACCACAGCAGCAAGAATAATGGTGGTGGGTTAATCCTGTTATGTCCTAAAGATCATGTTCTGTCCTCGGGAGTCTTTGTTTTTCTAATTCCATCAGCTCAAACCTTCCTGACCCCAGTCTTTCTGAATAGGATTATCAAATCTGCATTTTTAAAAAATGGTTTCCCGAGTTTCTACTTGGGGCAGGGAAACTGGGGGGCCGGTTTCTGGGGGCTGGTTTCTAAGATTTTCCTATTATTACTTTGGGGAAATATAATATTCTGCCTTTTTCAATATCCCCCAAAATATTTCCTTCTCTAGGAGGGTGGGTGATGACTTCCTACACTTTTTAAAAGTATCTTCTAATTTGGAATTAAGATTTATAATATGTTATCTGGCAAATAAATAAACATTTAAGTTTGTTATTTTCAGACAGGTTAAGTGAGTCACTGAGGATACCTGCAGGAAGTAAAAAGGGTCTAATAGTCCTATTGTTGGCAAATAGCCTTTTAAACAGAGGGGTACAAGGAGTATGGCCAGTTATGTCATTACGATGGTCAAACCATGACTGGCCTAGTAAAATGCTGGATTTGTTTTTCCCTAGTGCAAAGTAGCCAATTAATACACGAGGGAAACTGAAATCTGTTTATTCTGTACAGCACAAAGAGGTGTGCTCTTGGGGACTTCATCACAAATTGAGAGACCCCAGTACTCAATTAGCATAACTTATATACGCTTTTGGAAAACAAAGGTGTATAAAATATTGTAATATTTGTAGGGCCATCCATACAAATTATTAAGCAATAGGCAACAAGCAACAATGCATTCACACTCCTCTAGAGGTCCTTCTGTCTCTACCTGATAAGGCTGCTAATTAAGTATGCAAACTTTGTAGCTCATTTATCTGCCAGAAGAAAAGAGGAGTTCAGTACATTCTAACTAACCTGTTTACAACAAGAAGAGGGTCCAGTCTTGTTTCCATTGCTATCCTCTTTCAGGATGGTTCTTTGATAAAGCTATTACAAAGCCTTCAGGGAATTTTAGGGCCAGGATGTGAGGCCCAGAAATGAAAGAGACTTTAATGACAGAAACATGCAAGTTTTTCAGCAAAATGAGGTTTTTGTGGCTAAAACTAGCTATATTAGTCCTACAATTACATCACTAGAGTAGGTATATCTACACCAGGGGTGTCAAACTCAATTAAATTGAGAGCCGCATCAGCATTGTGGTTGCCCTCAGGGGGCCGAGTGGGTGTGGCCAGGGTGGGTGCGGCCTACTGGGTGGGGGTGCATGGAATGGGTGTGGTCTACTGGGTGGGTGTGGGCAGCTCTACATGGTTCGCGTCAAGGGCGCCTGTGGGGGCCTGGGCAGGAGTGGGATAGATCTGAGGGTCTCTGGCAGAAGGGGGTGGGACTGGGGCAAGTGCCAAGGCATGGTCCACTGGAGGAGTCTCACTGTTCCTTTCAGGCCATGCAGTGGGGGGGGCATATGGAGCTAAGACTGAATGCGTTTCAGCATAGATGGCCACCACAAAATTGTACATTGACTCCCAGCTGGCCTGGGCCAGGGCCAAGGGAGAGAGGGCCATTCCCTCACTGTTTCCAGGATTGCTTCGCGGGCCACATCCGGCCCCCAGGCCTTGTCTTTTGACATGTCTGGTGTACACTGTAAGCCCTTTTATGTGTTTGGAATATTAAATGGGTAAAATACCCATTGTCCCTTTACAGCCCTTAATGTTTAGAAAAATCAGCCTGACAGGACAGGTGTATTGAGGATTTTTAAAAGGTGAGGTTAGGCATCTCCAAACTCCTAGAAATGCAAGAAGGGCCACAAATTTTTGTATCCAGGCATTCCAAGGAGTTAAAGCTGTAAGTGGGATTATGAAAAACTATATTGTTTTGTACATACGTTGTACGTACATTGTCACATACAAGGAACTGGCATATGTGGAAGCAAAGTCGTGTGTGGTTACATGGGGTAAATTTGAATCTGTAATTCCTGAAGAGATAAGAATCGTCTAGGTGGCTAATCTAGCCAGCTATTTATTGTATCCATGCCACTCCTGGCTGATGGCCACCCAGAAGGTAATTATGAAGCTGGACCTGAGGTCATAACTGCTTCATTGAGAAAGGAGCCCACGGCATGCCCCCTCAAGAACCATGATGGGAATCAGGTGGCTCTATAAATTTTAACATAAAATAGATAAAATAGTCTTTTGTGCAGTCTCAGACAACTGCATTAATTTAGGAATCCTTAAATTACAGGTGAAAAAACCTGTAGCGGTGGCTGTCAATTCCTGTTACTGCTGCTATTCTGGTAATTTGATAATAAATCTAACGACTCCTTACGACTAATGGGCGGTTGCAATGTTCTGCCACTGTGTTGCTATTTGGCATGGCACCTTTGCCCACGCTACAATTCATTGTTGCGCTGCTGAGAGAGAACGCCGCCTATCTCATCCCTCTCTCTTTCTCCCCTTTCCCAACGCCGAGGGCGTCTGCGCGCATGTGCGTGACGGTTCCCCCCTCCCCCCACTTATCTGGCGTGAATCCGAGAACCTTGGCCAGAAGCGCGCGCTCTTCCGCCAACCTATTAGAAGCGCTGCCACTGGAAAGCGCCAAGGCTCCAATTTCAACCATTTCCCTCTCCCGCTCCATAGAAACGCCCCGTGAAAGCCAAGCAGGGGCTACGTAACGGCACGGAGTTCGAAGTTGCCTTGGAGTAGCAACCAATCCGAAGAGCGCTCGGGCTTTCTGTATTTTCTATTCCTCGAGGTCGGCACGTGGACCACAGCAGTCTTCCCCGAGGTGGACCAATCCTAGTACCGCTTCGGGAACACCACGCCCCCTCCGCCTCCCCCTTTCGCCCGCGGTTTTGTGCAATGGAGGATCGAAAGCCCGGAAGCTATTACTCCTTTCAGCCCCAAAGCGGGCGGCTGTATTTGGAAACATGACCCAGAATTGTAATGGGAGCGGCCGCCAGGCGCAGCTTAGCCTTTCTGCGCGTTCTCCCAGCCAGCATCGCCAGTCGGGGGGCCGCGGGGCCGCGGATACCAGGTACGTAGGAGTGACTGTTCCCATCAGATATCCTGGGTGAGGGACTTGGGAGCGGAAGGGTCAGCTGCGTGTCCAGAACTAGATGGGTTGGTGCTGAGGCCGCGCTCAGGGGTGGGAATGAGTTGTTCGGCGGGTGTTGTTCCGCGAAGCCGCATGAAGTTTGGCTAATCTAAAGAAAAGAAGAAATAGGGGAGACATGATAGCAGTATTCCAGTATCTGAGGGGCTGCCACAAAGAACGGGGTTTTCACCAAAGCACCAGAGGGCAAGACAAGAAACAGTGGTTGGAAACTGATCAAAGAGAGAAGCAACCTGGAATTAAGTAGAGACTTCCTGACCATGAGGACAATTAACCAGTGGAATAGCTTGCCCCCAGAAATCGTGGGCGCTCCATCACTGGAGATTTTTAAGAAGAGGCTAGAGCAGGGGTTCTCAACCTTGGCAACTTTAAGACTTGTGGACTTCAACTCCCAGAATTCCTCAGCCAGCAAAGCTGGCTGAGGAATTCTGGGAGTTGAAGTCCACAAGTCTTAAAGTTGCCAAGGTTGAGAACCCCTGGGCTAGACAGTCACTTGTCTGAGATGGTATAGGCTCTCCTGCTTGAGCGGGAGGCTGGACTAGAAGGCCTCCAAGGTCCCTTTCCAGCTCTATTCTATTCTATTCAAATGGAACAAATTCCTGTAAGCTGGATCCTTGAGTGGTTTATAGGCTTCCCTTTAAAGAAAACGCCGTGTAGGACGTTTATTGCCTATCTTAATGTCTTTCAAGATTTTCTGATAGAAAACGTTCCAATCCTTAAAGAATTTGGGGTTGGGGGGGGGAGAGGGACAAACTCTTGCTGGGCTCTTCCATTTGGGATGATGCTTGCAAGGAATGGCTCTTTGTTTTTGCAGTTAGCCTTACCTGAGGAGAAACCACTTCAGGGAGAATAAATGGATACATTTAAAGTTGAACACCAGCAGTAGGGTTGCAACCAGAAAGAGGTACTGCTAGTATGTAGCCCCAGAAATTTGCACATACTAGCAATCGCCATATGGAAGAGCAGCAACGTGACTATAAAGGGGAAAAAATGTTTTGTACCAAATTGTTTCAAAATTGTTTTGTACCAAATAGTTAAACAGAAGTTCCATTTCTCACTATGTTGCACAGAAAGAAAATGGACTCTGGAGAAGAAGATGCTGCTCTCTACCTGCAAGAGTAATGTGTTTCTCTTTTGCTTCCCTTCAAATTATATAAAATCTTTTCTAGATTTCAGATGAGAAAAGGAATCCTTTTCACACTGTATAGCTAATCTGAAAATTGCCAAATATTGGATGATATTCTGAAAGGCAAGCTTAATTTTTTAAAGTACTTTAGAATTGCCTGAGATATGAACAGGATGTCTAGGAAAGGTAGATGCTGAACTAAAGGTAGAAGGAAAATGCACACAAATAGTTGGCATGATCAATGAGGAAAGTTTCCCTGGTTAGTTTGGGAGGTGTTTTTTTTACAGAGCAGACTAAATCTTACCATAGCAATTCTAAATTCTGTTACGATAAGAAGTATACTAATGGGAGGTAGAACCTCAGGGCATAGCCATGCAGTTTTGGGTAGAATTTTGATGATAGAATTATGGCACTGTTGACATGGAATGTCCTGCAGTAATTCATTGGCACTACTTAGTATTTGAGGGAAATGTAACCAATAAGTAGAGGGCTGAAAGATACGTTGTTTCTTATTCTCAAAGAATTATTATATAGATGAGCTAAGTCATAATATGGTTTGTCGGGATTTGACTTAATGCAACGTTTGATCTCAATCATTGGGTATGGATACACAACAATTGCGGGAACAAGGCACATGTGGAGAAGGCTAGGAAATATTAAAGCTATATATAATACTTTTTAAAAAAGGAATGTGATTTACTTCTCATATCTTGTACATTTAGTCATTACGCCATAAACTCTCACTATGCTGCCAGGTAAAGTTTCGCCTTTTATTTTACACGTAAAACACAAATCTTTCTGTGAGGCTGTGCATCTGTTGGTCCCTCAGCTGTCAAGCACTAGTCTGGGATATATCCTAATTTAAACTATTAGTGGCAATTAGTGTATTTTCTTTAATATAAGTTAGCCTAGCAGTTAAGCCACATGATGAGGTGGTTGTAATTAATACAGTTTATTCAGTTTAATTTTGCTATAATAGATTTGCAATAAAACAAAATATTGTGATGGGTTATTAAAATCTTGTTTATTCCTAATTTTTTTATTCAGTTGTAAGAATGGAATCTCATATGGTATGACCATTTTATTGTACAACATTTTTCAGTGTGTGAGAGACACTAGGAATTTTGCTGTAATGCTCATTAGAAAAAGTGTCATTACTGTACTTCAGTTCCTTCTAACTTCAATTTGTACTATGGCTATTCTTACAATTGGTAGAAAGAAAACATTTTTAAAAAATTGATAGAAACACCAACTCAGATATTGTTTGTTGGCAATACATTTATATTAATAATGTAACATTTTCAGTATAGAATGGGAAATACGCATGGTATAGTGTATGTGATATATTCAATCCTAAAGACTTCAGAAGCAAAGTAGAAACTTATGTACGGTTTCAAATGCAGTTATAATCTTGTGAGCTTAGTACTTGTCCAAGACTCATTACAGCACTTACTTGTTTTCAGAAAGTGTTTGTTGGGTTTTAACTTAGTAAGTTGTATGAATTATAGTAAGGTGGTAGGTTGGATGTATTATAGTTGTATGTTCCAGTTACTTCCATGTTGAATCCAGTTTTTATAAATAAACCATCAGCAGCAAACATTGGAGTAGTTTGTTGCAAAAGGCTACACTGGTGTTTCCTGCTTTTTGCAAAAATCAAGCAAAATATGTCTACAAGTGGGGATTGTGCAGCATTCTAAAAAGTCCTCCCACCTTTACGAATTAAAATATTACAAGAATGATGAAGCATTATTACCAAAGAAGGGATTGCCCTTCACAATATCTGTTATCTATTTGTGTAGAATACTTGTAGGCAGGATAATGTTTTAATCTCTACAGCAGTACTCTTGTCTTCATGTTGCTGCTGCTGCTTTCTTCCTTCTCTTCCTGTTTCTTCTGTTATTACAATTCAATTGCTACAGTGCAACCACAAATCCTAGAATATTCAAAATAGCAGGGCCAAAAGTGATTTTTGTTCCTCATTAAGTTTTAAGTCATGGTTTAAGTTCTGTGGTGGAAATCTCACCAGAGAAGATCAATAATTGGAGAGGATACAAATGTTTTAAGGCATTCCTCAGATTTACTCTGGCTAAGAGAGATCTCAAAGAAAGGAATATTGAATATCAGAATAATAGAGGCCTCATTCCAAAATTTATCCAAGTACAGTTTAAATACCCTAGATCAAAATGAATTGTATCAACTCAAAAACAAAGTTACTCACAGCCAATAATAATAATTTATTTTTATGTACAATTTTTCCAAACCACATGCTGCCTCTGAGTAATAAAGTGCATAAAAATATAACAAAGAACAGTACTATAGCATTGTATAAGCAGTGAATCAAGGAAAAAAATACAGGATGAGCTATATGGAGCAGAAGACATATCTGAAGTCCTTACGAATTGAAACAGCATATTGTTAGATAAACTGCATTCAGAACTATTTACTTATGTGCTCTTATTTTTACAAAGTGTTTCCCAAACCAAATACTTTAGAAGAACATCTTGTATACTGTAAGAAATCAATTTTAAAAAACAAATAAGATTCCATTGTTTGATAAATTGTTTTCATTTATTATTTTGACATTCCTTCCTCCAAAATCTCTGTTGGGAAAGAAAATTCTACATAAGGTATATTTGGTCATCCCTGCTTTAGAAGCAAAGGCAAATAATTCACCTTCAAACAAGTGAATCAAAGGTGAATGTTGAAATAGGGAAAATGAAATATTAGTGTGATAAGCTATTCTGAACAAAGATCTAATTTTTATTCTTGCACTCCAATTCTTAAACTGCTTTTCAGATATAAATATAATTGCAAAACAAAGATTTCCAAAATTAGAATTTGGAAAAAAGAACTAAGGATATAGTACAGGAAATATTCTATATGTACCCTAACTGGGGATGATCATGATTGCCACATGTATGGCAAGAATCCATGTTACTTAAACAAGGCTGTAATATCAGTAGTCTATTGTTACAATTTTACATCTCACTAAGTCTGGTGAGAGAGCTGTATTGTTTGTTAATACTCAACATGCTAAAGATTGCTGTGTTCCTATATCTAGAAAGATCTGATTGAGAAAGGCTACTTACTGTATATTTTAAAATGCCCTTTCCGAACATTGCTAAGTTTTTATTATGTTTCTTTTTTATTATTATTATAGAAGCAAATGTATTACTGACTTTTTCAAACCAACTCTGAAACCAGGTAAGCAATGTTTCTTTTAAATACAAGTGTGGTTTTTGGTAATGATAACAATACGATAATGTTCTGTGCTTGTCGGTAGTATTTACTGATTCATAGAGATTTTATGAACAGCAGTCTTCAGCTGCTTATCTCTCATGAATTGAACTGGAAATGAAGCTGGCTTAAGAAATATTTTTCCAGATTTAACCAATTCCCTTCACGTTGGGTGCTGTGATGGTGAGGTATTTGGTCTGGACTACTATTATTACCTTGATTGGTATATTCCTCTGCTTCTTCTCCTCTCCCACCAATGTCACAAAAGCAACTACGCGTTCCATTCCCTTTTGTGATCATATTTTCTGAGGACTGGTGAAAACAAATGATGGTTCTATTGTTCTTCCTTAGTGGATCCACTGACAGTTGGGATGGAATTATGCTATTATTTAGGTAATTAAATTTCCAAAGCTCAGTGGCTTGAAAGAACTAAAAAAACTTGCTAATAATAGTGCACTGGAATAGCTGTCCCAAGATTGGAATATTTACTAAATTAGTGCATTTATCCTTTAATCCACATTTCCTATTATCTACAACTGCTCATGCTAGTTGAGGTTGATTGAATGTTGCCATCCAAAATATCCAGAGAAAATACATTGCCTGAAAATATGTCTACATTGATGGCAGTGTGTCCCTTATGTTTTTTCCCATTATTTCAGTTGAAATGCTGTGTTCTCTTACCTGCAAAGTACTTATTGGTACTATTTAGCAGTGAGTATTCTTATAGCTGATATGTCTCTTGCTGTGAAATATAATTCAATTGTATGACTTGTCTTAGACCATACACAAGCAACATTTCTTGACTTCAAGAACCCTTTACTGAGATCTTGCATGCTTTTGATTTTTTTGGAAAGATTTAATCGTATCTAAAGAGATTCCAAACAATGTTTTGGAAGGAATATTCCTCTAAAAATCTAGTAGGTGGTACAGTTTTGATCCCTTGTTCAAATAATCTCACTCAAAGACATATATTTCAATAAATGTCAAAAAAATAATTATCAATCTGAGTCTTAGACTGGCCATTGAAATGCTCCATAAGATTCTAGAAATTGTGTATGATTAATTTGTTATTCATTTCTTTTACATGTATTAATGAAGACAGAACTGTGTTGTGCTCTCCAGAAAAAGGAAGTGGACATGCTGGACATACAGTTTCATGTGTAGACCATCTTAAAAAAAGCATATCTTCTTCAAAGCAAAATCAAAAGAAAAAATTGCCTTGTTCACCATCAGGCAGAAGCCCAATAATTGATGCTTTATTCCGAAAGGCTAAGTCAGAGAAAAACAACAGTCCAGAAAATGGTGTTTGCAAGATATTGAAGGCTAATCCGAACCACCAACCTGTGGTTCGGAGACTGTTCATATCTAATGCCTTACCTGATGGTTCTTTCCTATTAAAAGATATTTACACAACAAATTTGGAAAGAAATGAGAACAATTCTGTTCAGACAAGAACACATTTAATAGACAATAGTAGACAACATAAAACAGAACATGAAGATCTAGACACAACTGGTTCAAGCTTGAATAAGAAGCAGAGCGACGTAACTCACTGTCAAAAACCAGTCTATTCCAGGTTGCCACAAGTCAGTTCAATTAGTTCTTCATCTCCGAAATCGTTAGGAACTGTTTGCAGAAAGAGACAAGAGAAGGTAAACTGCACTTTTGTTTCTGAAAATAAATCTTTTTCCTATTCATGCAAGAATAATAACTGCATAGCAAATTAATACAGGTAGTCCTTGACTTACAGCAATAGCATTTAGGCTTAGATACTGCCCATGGTGCTTTACAGCACTCTCTGGGTAGTTTACAGTGTAGAAGCATTATTTGCATATTGCCCTCAACATTCTGGGTCCTCGTTTTACGGACCTTGAAAGGAAAGAAGGCTGAGTCAACCTTGACCCCATCAGGATTGAACTCCCGGCTATGGACAGAGTTTTTCCTGCAACACTGCACTTTAATCACTGCATCACCAGGGCTAAAACTAGTAACTTAGTTCAGAGTTGCAGCAGACACTCCCCTCAAAATTACTACCACCTGGATCCAAAATTATGGCCACTGTAGCACCTCTGCAGTCGTTCACCCTGTAGGGATATTGCAGTGCCCTCTCCTTGCTTATTTTCTCCCCCCCCCCCCCGGGTTCCTGTGGGCCTTGGGCCTCCTTCCCACCCGGTTGGGCTCCACCCCTTACCTTTTGAAGATCTCAGGAACTAGGGTTAGGGAAGGACAGTTTGCTCTGTTCCTGGGCCATGTGGCGTAATCCTGGAAGTAGCCACCATGTTTGGGCTGGCTGCATTGAATTGTGGGCACTCCCAAAGTAGCTGATTCCAGGATTGCACCACACGGATCAGAGATGGAAACGGCTTGCTCTACTTCCTTAACTCAAGCTCTTGATTGCTTTCCAGAGCTCACACAAGGGAAGTGGAGCATGCCTCTTTGTTCCTGGCCACATGGCACAATCCAGAAACAGCTGTTATTTTCTCTTTAACTTTAAAATAATTATAATCCTAATTGGGTTAAGACACTTTAACTCAGTGTCTTAATGCAGGCTCTGCTGCCGTTGTGAGCTTGTTTCTTCTACAGCTGGCCCTCAAAGTCACAAATCTACCACTCTGCAGTCTTCTTCTAGAGTAGGGGTTCTCAACCTTGGCAACTTTAAGACTTGTGGACTTCAACTCCCAGAATTCCTCAGCCAGCTTTGCTGGCTGAGGAATTCTGGGAGTTGAAGTCCACAAGTCTTAAAGTTGCCAAGGTTGAGAACCCCTGTTCTAGAGCCCAAGAGGCTTTTCCTTGTCTGGCTTAATGCCTGAGTGCTGACCTTCAGCACAATGTTGTGTCTCCACTCCTTTGAAGAGTCTTAGTCTGCCATTTTCTCACCCAGAAGCCACTAAATGTTTATTAAATTTTTAATTGTACTCAACCATAATGTAGTTGGGTTTTTACATTATTATGTTGTGTGACATTAACAATTGTGACACAGGCTATCTTTAGTACAGATCCTGAACTTGGCCAATTTGATGATTTTATCAGGAGAAAGTTGCTTCACCTTGATTGGTTTTTCTATAAACTGAAGCTCCTTTCTACTTTGAATCTGTTTAAGTATCTATTCTAAATTTATTACTTCTTCTAAGAGGCTGTTATTCTACAAGTGATATTTTAACTGCCTCAAATAAACAGTAATGGTACTGTTTAATCCTGAAATATTTGCTATACTGAAAAGGTCTATACTCTGTAAAAGCTTACCTGTATATTCTAAAACCTTTTTTCTGTATATTTTTATTTTAAGGACACCAAAGATTTCTTAAGAAAAAAATCAAGCTCAGTTTCACTGGAATCTTCAGGTACAAACATAAAAGTAAATGATGTAACATAAGATTTAAAAATATATATTTTAGCTCAGTACTCCTTGGTATTATTCAAATAAATTATATGGCCACCCCTATTACAACAGTAACTCAGGGCAGCATGTAAGAATTAAAACAAGTGCATTCATATGTAATCCACAAAGCCTGAAGTTAAAGGGGGAAAAAACCTCACCCTAATCAAAAAGTTCACATCAAAAGCAGAGCTTATCTAACCACCAAATTCTAGGAGTTACCGCCAGATCTTCAGAGCCTTGAGAAAGTTTAACACTGTCAGGGCAATCCAATTTTGGAGGGCTGTTATTCCATGGTGCTTCCACAAAGAAGACAACTCCTGATTGCAATAGCGTGGCACTGTTTGATGGAAGGGACCTGGAATGTGCTGTCTGTGCTTAGATCTGCTAGGCCAAGCAGTGGTCCCACAACTAAGGCTTTTATAGGTGATAACCATCATCTTCAATTGCAGTGGTATATAAATGTATCAAGAAATGTCAAAACCCTGTGCCGCAGTATTGTGAACCAGCTGCAGCTTCTGAATGATCTTCAAGGGCAGCCCCATGTAAGATGTGTTTCAGAAGTCCAGATGAAAGATAACTAAGGCATGAGTCACCATGAGTAAGGCTTTTTTGGTTCGGGAATGGATGCAATTGTTGCACAAGATGAACCCTTGCAAAGCTCCCACTCCCACCCACAGTTGCCACCTGCTCTTTGAAGAACTTTTAAATTGCCTATTAGATCAGAGTGCCTGGCCTTCAAAAGTCACATAAATTATATGCCAGGCAGAATTAAAGATGGGGAGCCTCTGGAATCAGTGGGGGAAGGGGCTTTATATCCCACAGCTATCCAGTTTTGCTGGGGTTGAACCAAAGTCTCTTTTTCCCCCATCCAGAACCCCACAGTCCTCAGGCACTGGGAAAGGTTCTTGGCAGCACTGTTTGTTTGGCCCATGGTGGAAATGTAAAACTGGGTATTATCATCAGCATACTAACCTCACCTATAAATGCAAAAAGTTACATTTATAAACTCAAGTATATTTATTTATTGCATTTTTGAACTGCCCATCTCATTCCTTGGGATGACTCCAGGCAGCCTACAAAATAATAATGTAGATTAAAAAAAACCTTGTAATTTTTTTTAACTCATTAAAAGAACAGAAACATACTTATAGAAGAGAATATGTGTAGCTTAGGGTTGAATTGTCTGAGCTTGGTTGTTTACTGAAATGGGTAATCTCTTCAGGGATAACATGTAAACAACCAAGCTGAGACAGCACCAAGGACGCCACAACATGCAAACTTCTAACCTTGAATGATATTGTTTTGTAACTCTTTTATCTCTCACATTTTTTCCTTAAATCTTGAGCTATGAACTTTATGCATAGCCTAACATTTTTTTACATGCTATTCATAATTTATTAATTTCATAATAATAGTATGGAACTATTTTAGGGAATTAAATACAGTACCCAGTTCCTACAACATTTTTTTTTTGAAAATATTTTATTGTTTTTTTAATTTTTAAGAAAAAGTACTCAGGACACACCGTGGTGTTTGGGTAATCAGACATTCCAAAGTAAAAACATAAATACATTCACTGTCTCCTCTCTATTTTCCTCGAATAACATAATACATTTAAAATATTCCATTTCTAAATTAAATTTCTATTACTACTAAACCTGTTTTAAAACTTTATCAGTTTACAATTACCAAAATCAAATTTCACGTTAACTCAACAAGTTATCAATTCAGGTATCCCTTCCAGATATATTCTAGTTCTTAATTTCTCTCATCCCTCCTTTTATCACCAATCTCATTTATTTCTTCTTCCATTACAGAATAGCTACCTTAGTTAAAAAATAATGTTAAACCTTAATTCACTTCAATTCATTACAGAAACTTCAAATTTCATCCAATTGATTGTCATGCCTTATCACATCTATGTTATTGTACAAAAAAATCATCTAATTTAAAACACTCTATTAATTATTAAAACCATCCCAATCTAAAAAAATCAACATTTTTTCAATTCCAATACATAATTTTCATCAAAATAAATCTGTTATTCCAAAAAGTATTCTTAATCTATTTAAAATATCTTTTCTAAAAAATCACCCTCATACAGTATATATATATATATATGCCAAGAAGGTTTCTATAGGGATGCTTCCCTTTCAGCCAGTAGATCTGTCTTTGTTGCTTGCAGTAGCCTTTGAAATAATAGCAATCCCATCCTCTGCATTAGACGTCTATTTCTCTCCTCTTTGAAGGGTCGTTGCTTTGTAGTTTGAAGTCTCAGTCTTTGCTTCTTCAGTTCCTCTAAGTTGCAGATGGAAGGTTTGTAAGCTAGAATAAGTTCCTCTTTTATCTCTGTTAATTCCTCTTCTAGTATGTTTTGATTTATACCATAATCAGATGTAGCCTGGACATCCATTTGAACATTTGAAGTGAAATTTCTGGATCTTAGTTCTGTATTAAACTTTTTCATTGTACCACATATTTCTGCAGTAGCCTCATAGATCTTTTCCAATATAAGTGTACAGTTTAACTGTGACTGAGGTTTCTCCATTTTGATAGTAATTAAAAAGAGTCTCTTTTTTCTTTTCTTTTTTTTTTGTGGAGGCTATATTTGATATAATTTAGGCAATATTCACCCCCACATTCCCACAGCTGCCCAGCTTATCTTTTCTCTTCAAAAGTGTTTTGAAGGTCAGATCTGTTCCATCTTCACACCAAGTAACCAGACGTTGCAGTTTTAAATTTTCGCCACTAGATGTCCTCAGTAAATTAAAAAAGGTCTTTTCCAGAAACCATTTCCTTTTTTCCTATCTTTTAAAGCAGCGGTTCTCAACCTTTTTCAGGCCGAGATCCCGACCTGCGCTGCCCATGCGCGGCGTGACCCCGACCTGCACCGCGCATGCGCGACGGCCCACACCGCGCATGCGTGGCGCAATGCCCCGCATCACGCATGCACTGCGCACGCATGCGCGGCGCGGCGGCCCGCATTGTGCGGCGCGCACGCAATGGCCCGCATCGCGCATGTGCGGTGCAGCGGCCCAAATCGCACATGCGCGGCGCGCACATCACGGCCCGAATCACGCATGCGCGGCGCGATGGCCCGAATCACGCATGCGCGGTGCAGCGCCCCGCATCGCGCATGCGCGGTGCGACAGGCCCGCATCGCGCATGCGCGGTGCTACCCCGCGCATGCGCGGTGCTGCCCCCTGCGCCGGCTGAGGGGAAATGGGGAAAAAAATGGCGGACTGCGGTGTTTGGCGACCCCCATGAAATGGTCGTTCGACCCCAAATGGGGTCGCGACCCACAGGTTGAGAACCGCTGTTTTAAAGTATAATGTGACAAAGAAATAATCTTCCAGTATATGATAATAATACAGTTCTTAGAAAGAGAGGAAAAGAAAAAAAATATTTTCCTGTACCCCAAAAAATATAAAAGTAAAATATAGTCTTTAAATTTTTGTTCTATTTTTATAGAACGCCTTTCTTCCCAAAGAATGTAGAAGCTGCCTTTTCAAGCCAGGGAAATAATTCCAACAAGGCTCTTTCAGGTACCAAAAACAAAATAGAATAGAGAGAATAGCAAAGCAAAGTCTCACCCGGATTCACCATGGGGGTTCTTACAGTTTAGATGTTCTTTGCCTTGCACTTTGAGGGAGCAGGGTGATCGGCCATTTTATTGGCCGATCTTCTCCGTCGGCCCTCAGAGATAGCTCAGACTGCTAAAGGAGCCGCCGCTCTTCAGCAGCCGAGCAGAGCCTCCTCGACAGAAGTCGCACCCTCCAGGGCGACTTTGGATCCGCATAAGGGTCTGCCGGCGGATGGAAAGCTAGCCGACGAGGAGACGAGTCTTCCCGTGGACTAGAGACGTTGCAAACCGGAACTGGAAGTCCCAGTTCCTACAACATTTAATTTCCTGAGCTTTACTACTTCAAACTGTATACATTTTGTTTATGTGCATGCATGAGGAAATAATAATCATCATTATTTCATTATTATTTTGACCATTTGAATAGTTAATATAGAATATGCAGTGTAATATGCAGGAATATGCAGTGTAACCATCAGTTTGTTTTCATTTTACAGATGAGTCTTCTTCAGCACAAGCTTCAAAAAATGTGTTTCATTCAGGATTAAGCTCTGATAAAACTATTGTCACAAAAAGCCAGCCCAATCCTACAGCATATTCCAGTGCTACACTTTCATTTGGAATAGCTAACCATAAACATGCTAGAAAACGGAAAAGGATTTCATCAAAAACAAATGTGAAAAAATTACAGAATGTTCAGACGTTAAATAAACACAGACTTGGTAGTTCGCAAATTCCCCATAATACTAATTACTCAAAACACAGAATATCTGCTCACAAGAATTTCCAGCCAGCAGATATAGATTGGCCTAGCAGTGACTTGCCTATTTCAGTAGAAAAATCTGAAGCTGAAAATAAATCAAATGGATGCATTATAAATAAAAATGACCAAATCCAAATTTCAGATATTAGCAAGAGGAAATTACGGACATCTACTCATCATATTTATTTAGAAACAAGAAGAAATAATGATTCTACAGTTCCTTCAGAAAAAAATGCTGAGCAACTTGGATCTTCCTTGGGAGAGTGTGACAGTGTTGTCTCACTTGAAGATTGTACTTGTGACACTATTCCCAATTCTTCATATAACTTAAATAAATCTAACAATGAAGCATATGAGTTAATTCAAAAATTAAAGAGCATTTCTAATAGTGATGATGAGGCCTCTGATTGCAGCGTGGACAGTAATGAAGAAGAGACACTCATCCCTCTTGAAAAAATACTACTCCAGAGTGTCAGGTCACCTGCTAAAAAGTCAGAAGAAGCTATGAATGAGGATAAAATAGCAAGCACAATTTCTACAACGCATAATGCTTCTGTAAGTAATTGTCTTTGGTTAAAAAGTCCTATCTAGTGCAATGACCATAGGCACAAATATCCTCATGAAAACCGACTCTTTACTTATACAGCTCCAAGCCTTTTTAATTTTTTAAAAATATTGGTATAATTTTACATGAAAAAATATCCAGAAATCCCTCATTATAATATGAAGATAGCATCTGTCTTTTTAATTGAATCTATTATATATATATGTTAGGAAGCCATTGCAAACGGGAAGATATTTTCAAATTAGAATAGTTTTAGGTATCAGAACATATAAAGCAATATTTGCCAGAAAATTATTTCTCAATGATGCTGATGGTGGAAACTTTTGAAACTTTGTACTTGTACCTCGTAAAAGAAACCCCATATTGACTTATTCTTGCGATTAGCTCAGTGACCTTTTCAGTTAATAGGTTGGATTCTGTTAGAGGATTTGTGACAAACAACAAGACTTTTTTTTTAAGAGATCCTGTTTTTTCCCTTCTGATATTCCACTTAGTACATTTGAGATACAGGTATTTCTTGATCTACAAACATTCATTTAATGATTGAACTTAGGTGGCACTGAAAAAAGTAACTTATGACCATTTTTCGTGCTTGTGACTATAAGCAGCATACTTGTGGTCATGGGATCAAAATTTGGACACTGGCGTGTATTTATGACAGCTGCAATGTCCCAGGGTCATTTGATCACCTTTTGTGAACTTCTGACAAGCAAAGCCAGTGGGGAACCAGATTTGCTTTACAACCATGTCAATAACTTAACAACTGCAGTGATTCACTTAATAACTGTGGCAAGAAAGTTGTCAAATGGGACAAAACTCACTTAACATCTGTCTTGCTTAGCAATGGAAATTTTAGGCTAAATTGTGGTCATTGGTCAAGGACTATAATTGATTTTCAGGTGTGTCTTTCTAGCTATTTCAAGAGTTTTCTTGAATAAACATCTAAGAAATTTAGATATTAAGTCGAATATCCATCAGTGGTCTGAAAATATTTTATGATTTCCATGGACTTTTGCTTCAGCTTTCTAAACCTTTTATTGAGCGTGGTGCCTCATACATGAATCATTTGGAGCATCTCCTGAAAGAGAAGGAAGAGTTAATGAGGTATGCATGCTTACCTTTCTGGTCCATACTCATTTATACAATTACACATTATTGTTTGTAACATAATTATGACTTGGCTGTAGCTTGCATTTCACCTGCCTCTTGGCAAGCGAGATAAGTTTTGTTTTTATATATATAATGAAAAAGTACTTAACTGTTAGATAAAAAGAGCTTTTTTAGATGAAGACGTGACTTAACTTCATGTAGGTATGGGGGAGCCTAGAAAGAGAAGAAAAACAGGAAAATGTAAAAACATAGATATTGAAAGTAAGATATTTTCAAGTAGACAGAGCAAGAGATAATCTTCCTCTTTGTGGCCTTGGGACGTTACCACAAAAAGGCAGTTATCAAATATTTCCAACTTATTTCTTGGGATGGCTAATGAAAGACTTTAAAAAAATAAAAGGACAATAATAAAGATTTATCACCAGGGGGGGAAATGAAATTAGTAATAAACTAAAGCAAAGGTTACCAGTAGTAATAAATTAAGTTTATGGAGTCCTGGGCAGTCTCTGAGCTTAGTTGTTTGTAGACCTTTCAATACGCTTGGTAACAACATCAGTGCTGGTGAGTATGGGGCTGTAATGAAACATCTGCATGCACATAACCAAGCTCAGAGAACACCAAGGACTCTATATAGTTCAACCCTGATCTCTATATATTATCTTTTACTTATTTATTTATAAAATTTAATGGCTGCCCATAGGGTAACTCTCTGTGGCTTACTGTCATAAAATATGTCTATATACAGTATATATACATTAAAACATAAATTAAAATCAGGCATTAAAATATGAGGACATCTGAGGAGGGCAGGGGCGGAGTGGGGTGAGTTGGGATCTGTTGTTACTTGTTCAACCACCTCCACTCTGCTATTCCCCCACTGGGGCCCCAAGCCAACTGGCAGAGCCACATCTTTAGGCCCTTATGAAAGGATGTAGAAAGATTGTGTAATAGCTGCAGAAATGATGTGTGAATAAAATAATATTACAATTTGTTGTAGAAGCTGGTTAATGCAGTAATTTCCCCTGAAGAACAGTTTCTCTGTTTCTTTGTATAGCCCACTCTCTCACCTTTCTGTACCTGAGAGTATCACAGGTTGTTTGTCTTACCACTTTAAAGCAGACAAGCCTGCTTTACTGTTTTCAGTAGAAAAAAAAAGTGAGGTCGAAATGAATCTTTTAGAACTTTTATTTTATGACCAGAAATGTGCTTATACCATGTTACAATACGTGCTTATAAATTAGATAGCCACATGACTATCAGATTTTATTTTAAAAGATCAGGAGAAGCATCTTGGATAATGCTACTATCTTGCTATATAAAATTGCTGGAAAGTTTGTTTTTATAATCAGGGATCAAGATTCTTTTGAAAGAAGCTTTATCTCTCATTTCAGGGTAGATGAATTAGAGAACCAGTTACAGCAAGTCAAAGAGATAGTTGAAATAAACTCTGAACCTGAAGATCGATCTACTGATGGTGAATTATCTGCTGAACATAGGTTGGTCCTCTGATTTCAGTGTATTAATTGCTTTCTCATGTTGTTACAAAATCATATTCGTACTTTGTCATATTTATTACTCATATTCATACTCTTTGTCATATTGACTTCTGTAATCTATTCCCTTTCTTAGCTTTTTAGTTATTTTTATATTATACTTGTTTGGATACATTGTCATTTAGTATCTGTACTTATGCATTGTGCTCAGCCATGGTTTGATGTAATCATGCTGAGTTTATCAATATCCTAAGCCAGATACATACTGTTATGTCTAGCCCCTCTCAGCTCCCAAGAATCCACTTAACGAGGTCGTTAAGAGTTGGTCAATTAGCACACTTCACACGAAGGCAGTTCAAAGCAAGCTGCCGGCATTTGTTGTTGGTCTGAACGGCAAAAACTGCTTTATTCGACAGTTAAGACAAACACACTAGGAAACTCAGTTACAACTCACTGCGAAATCCCCCAGGCCACTCCTTGAGTAAACGTTGCTCGTGACTAAGGCTGAGGCTCTCGTTCCCCTGCTAATATAGCCTCCCATACGTCACTTCCTTCTTCCACCCAACTGACCCCTTCGCCTATCAGACCGTCTGAATCGTGGATCAATCCAGCTAGCTTCCTGTTCCACATCTGAGTCATCCCCCTGAGAGTCTGACTCAGCATGTATACCAAGCTCCTCGTTATCTAGCTCGGCTGCCGGGAGGGGAAAACACCCAGAAGGGCCTGCCTGTGCTGCGTCATCATCTGAGAAGTACCCAGCCTGGCCAGAGACACTCACAACACTTACATACATACATACACACACACACACACACACACACACACACACACACACACACACACACACACACGTTTTAATGAACTTTACTCTGAGTTTCTCTGACTCCTAAAGTTCTCTTTCTTTTCATAGCAGTTGTTTTATAGGATATCCTAAAGTTAGCTAGAAAGGAGGAATAAAGGGATTGTATTGAAAGTGAATTGCCAACATGCTGTTTAAGTAAAAAGCTCATCCAAGTCAATAAACTGAGCTGAATTAATATCCAGATTATTGTGCTTTAAATTCTTTTTAGTTTGTTTCCAGATATAATTTTGTCTTTCAGAGAATTTATAGAAAGATACTCATTCAGCCAGGATGCTATTCCCGACCACCACCCTGGAGAAAACATATTTCAAATAGTGAATGCCGGGAAAATCTTCAGCCAGAATAATCTTGATTTGAAAAACTTTGGTTTTGATCCTCAAAATCTGATTGAAAAATATCTTCTTGAGTAAGAATGGATCCTTTAATGTTTGAATTTATAGGCTAACTTTGAAAAGATCAGGTGGAACATTAATTTGTGGTTGTTTCTGCAGATCTGGAATAACACAGCAGCTTTTTGTAACTGTTGAAGGCTTACTTGCATCTACTTACCATAATTCTCCTTGTCCTGTACCAATTTTAAAATGGATGTTTCAGGTAATTTATCTTTTTAGCATTGGATGGATGTAATTCAATACATAGAGTGTATAAACTATAATTAGTTCACAACTTTAGCTTAGTTTTCTGCACTGCCTATTTCCACTTTTCCATTCATGACTGTTAGTTGCTAGAATTTGATTACTTGCCAAATACAGAAAAGTGGAAGTTTTGCCAAAAGTACCCCAGGCCATTGGTTTTGTCTTAAGAAACTATTCAGTTTAGTAATCTACTATCTTTATTCTCACATGAAAAGCGGGTTCCATAAGGACATGTATGGGTTTTAGAAAAAGCTGTACTACATTTGAACATAGTGTTTCAAGAAATCATTTGCTAAATCACTTACAAATCACTACATTGTGTTGTGAGGAAGCAAGTATCTCGTTTTTTAATGGTGAATACATTTGAAAATTTGAAGAATTATTAATGGCACAATGGCTGCAACAGATCTATGTATTCACAAAGGACAAAGTAAAGGTTGATACTAAGCAACATGTTTGCTCCTAGGCAGCACCACAAAATATCAATTTCAGAGAAAAAAAAGATGATGTTTTAAGAAACTCCATTTTTTAAAAAAGCATACTAGTAAAATGTTTCTCTCAAACACGCAGAAATT
Source organism: Bothrops alternatus (assembly GCA_034064705.1). Lineage (NCBI taxonomy): Eukaryota > Metazoa > Chordata > Lepidosauria > Squamata > Viperidae > Bothrops > Bothrops alternatus. The sequence goes on from JARGCV010000009.1 coordinate 32,546,857, forward strand.
TAGAAGAAAAAAAAATAATCTGTGAAACATTAAAAAAAGTCTTCCTTTCAAAAATCCCTAAAAAAGTAAAGACAACATAACTCGCCAACTTAGCTAGGTGGCGAGGAATTTCAGAGAAAATTTACAGTCCTATTCCAGTGCTTCTCAACCTTGGCAAGTTGAAGATTTGAAGGATTTCGCCTTCCAGAACTACACAGCCAGCTTTGGTTGAGAAACACTGTCCTATTCTATTCTTCCAAGGAATTGGGGCAGGAGAAGGATCAGGGATCATAGCGGTTCTTATGGTAATCTAACTAAATCTAAAAAAAAAAAAAAATACGTTTTCATTTGCTAAGTATGTTTTTTTCTCAAATAGATGATGTCAATTCACCCAGATAGCACAGTTTCAAGAAAAATTTTGGATACATTGATGCTATTAACAATTAGAAATTGTAAGTATTTGAATTAAAATCTGAGACCATGTAACCTTACTTCATTCAAAAGAAACTTGATTACATTCTGCTATTAACTAAAACCGATTAAGCTAAAAAAAGTAATGTGAATGATAGATTCCTATTCTAGATTGTGCCTTGTAGCTTTACCGATATAATAAAAAGTATGTTAGTATATCTACCTAGAAATTGGAACTAAGTTGATGCAACTAATTGATAGCAAAACAGATTCAAGGACGGAGCTTTAGAATATACCCGGGGTTCTCAACCTTGACAACTTTAAGACTTCTGGACTTCAACTCCCAGAATTCCTCAGCCAGCAAAGCTGGCTGAGGAATTCTGGGAATTGAAGTCCACAAGTCTTAAAGTTGCCAAGGTTGAGAACCCCTGGAATATACCATTCAATGTTCTGTGCAGATACAATATTTTCACCCATTTTCTCAGCTTTGTAACATTGATTATAGATATTTGCCCTTCTGAATGTTATTATATAAAGCAGAAATATAAGAATGATAGGAAAAATGTTTAAAAAGTACAGTTTGCATCAAGAAACATAACTGCTATAATCAAAAGTATGTTGTGGATCATATCACATTTGGCTATTTGTTAATTCTGCTCTGCTTACTGAATACAAAAATTACATAGTTATTCTTAAGTAAAATATACATTCTCAGTTTCTCTGGCTTGAAGAGAAAATTGTCACTTTTCTCTCTCTGCAGTTTCTGATAAGAATGACCAACAGAAGCCATGGATTCCATCATTATTTGATATAACAACCGTGTTAATCAATATGGGTATTTCCTTCAGTGTGTTATTTCCTTTGCAACATTTTCAGCCTGGCTTTACTGAAAATGATATTGTGTAAGTATTTAGCAAACGGTTATAATCTGAAACATGCAATCTTTAGTACCTGTCTAAAAATTTACCACCAATTAATAATTTTCCACGCAATGCAAAGGGAAAATCTCTAATAATTTGGAGTACTTCTGTTAATTGCATTTAAGTAAATTACTTTTAATTAAATGTAAATGTGAATTAAATCAAATTTAGTTTTTGTCCTAGCCCACCCTACTTTTAAGAGTAGGTTTTCCAGCATGTCAGCCAAAGTCCAATGATAACCTTTATGCTGAAAAAAACTTACTTCTGATGTGTATGCACACACATATACAAAATTCCTCTTCTGTCGATGCAGCCCAGGCAAGACAAAAGATTGAATATGCCTGATTTAAGCCTTTATTTTTGCGATTTTTCTAAAACTCAGACTGCCATGTGTCTGAGACTTGTTACAGTATGGTCCTCATCCCTACCATGGTATGCAATAAAAATATTAGTTTTGAAATCTTAAAATACAGAATATTGCTTCTAGGTTATCCCTTCATAATAGGCTATATGGGAAATGAATATATGTAATAAAAATATGAATAAACTATATGACAATCAAGTGTCTTTTTTAACCAGGTGTGAAATGCATGTAACTGTGAATAAACAATCAAAAAGAGATATCTGTATAAACCCAACAGCTTTCTTTCTTCCAATAGAGAGCAATCTTTGCAATATAGCAAAGGTAAGAATGGTGCTTTGTTTTTAAAAGACCTCTGTTGAGTGTAAGAATATGTCTTCTTTAACTGAAAATCATTAGTAGTAGCTGGAATTTTCCTTGCAAAAGTAGTTCAAGATACACAGGAAAACATTAAAAAGAGAAAATTAACAGGAATTTAAAATGTTAAAGGTTTTTAAAATCCTTTATGTAATATACTGCCACCTTTAAAAAGTTTACTAGAATGTACACACACAAATACTGCTTTTGAAATTTATACCTGCAGCCAAAATTAATATTGCTAAAAATATTTGAAGTCATTATCTCTCTTTTTCTTTCCTTAAGTTTCTGCGATTGTGTATAAATGTATGTCCAGAAACTTACACAGACAGAGAAATATTTATGTTGCTATTGTTACTATTTAAAATAAGTTTGGAGACAGAACTGAAGCAATTTCCACTAGTAGACTTGGAGTGCCTTATTATAAAATTGCTTGAAAACGTCAGAAACTGGGATACTGAGGTAACTTAATTTGTGCTAATTTAATGCATTTTGAGAAGATTCAATTTTTAACATAAGAATTCTTAGCATCAATTAACCTTAGGCTATGCAGACTGGATTTTTGTTTAATAATGAAAACAACCTAGAAATGATCTGTAAAAGCTATAATTATTTTGATCATCTGCAAAACTGGTGTTAAAAAAAACCTAGTTTGATGTTAAGTGCAAATATAATCAGTGGGTTTAATTACGTTTTGTGGAACTGATATATTTAACAAAATAATAGTTAAACCATTTACCAGTAACTGCTGTTAGATGCCTTAAATGGAAATATTTTTGCATAATGGGAGCATTTTAAACTATGGTGTTGATAGCCAACTTTTGTCTTTTCACTAAATATGAAATATTAAGAAATATTAATGTAATAAGCCAATGCCTATCAATCGCATGTTGTGAACGGTCTTTAAATATAATAAATATTTATATGTGTTATCTAACAATTGCATACACACTGATACTGAATTTACAATTGCTTTCAAATTCTATTAACAAATTTGTCTTTCTCTTTTAAAAAGATGTCCCAATTATCCTTGGCAATAAGTTGTTTATCCAACCATCATCATAATCTATTGTGGCTTGTTCAGTTTGTCCCCAATTGGACAACTCGTGGAAGGTAAATTTTTAAGACAATACCACTTAGTATGCCTATCAGAATTCATGCCAAAAGCACCAAATTATAATAGCTCACATATTTATGTTTATGTTAACTTTCTTCTTCTAGACAAATAAGACGACATCTTAGCTTGGTAATAATCTCAAAGCTTCTTAAAAGCCGTGTGAAAATACCCAGTAGCCATGATCATCAGGTAAAATATATATTCTTTCATTAGAACAATAGTTTGCTGGAGTTAAGACTTGTTTTCTCAGTGAAGGGAGCTTTTTTAATTAATGTTTTTGAATTTGATTGTTTAAGTGCTTGTGTTCTTCTCTTAAAGTCTTCTAAGACTCTAGCTCAGTTGCCTAAAAATGAGCATGTAGCCTTTTTGACATGCTATGGAAGTAGTTTAGTTGGTTTTCTTCTAGATTTTTTTTTAATCTTCGTAGGTTAGTCTACAGCCCTAGAACTCACAAGTAATCCCAGACTTGAATCAGTGCATGAGTCGAATAAACAGAGTTTAAATTCACATTAGTAATCTCACCATCCTACTAATTCATGTTTCTTCCATTTCTTTGTATGGATAAAAAAAATTACTTCTCTTTTAATGGTGTGTCGCTTTCGTGTACTTGAGAGCTGCACCCCTATTGCACAACAAATTGAAAGCTACACCAGAAAATGGATGAGATATCATTTTATTTTTTTATATTTTACGTATCCATTTTATTTATATTCATTATTTTAAATTTCTAATTGTTTAATTTCTCCTATCCTCAGTGTTATGGACTCCATTCTATATTTACTTCTGCAGCAAAATTCCTCTTTAATGCTGCAGCTTATACTATTATATAGAATGAGTGCAAGATGTAAGGAGGCACAGCATTTAGAATGACAAAAGGCAGAGATTATGGAGAAAGGCAAGTCAGTGATTTAGGCACACAGAAGAAATAATCAGGAAACAGATAGGGGAACTAGAGCTAGACAAAACAGTGGAAATGGTAGAAACAATGAGTAGAAAATAAGCTAAAGGGAAAGAAACAAGAGGAAAATGTCAAGGACAGCTGTGCTGAGGGGGAGATTAGGTACAAGTGGAAGAGACATTTCTTGCTGGGCTAAATATGGGCCCCGAAACTATGTTTTTTCATTCTTTTATGTAAATTTTTATGTAAACTTTGTTCAGAGTTGGTGTTTAAATTCTAATGTATCTTCTGGAGCTTTTCAAAATTTAGATAAAGGGAAGTATAACCTTCATCTACTTTATTTCAGTTCAGAGCTGCTCTTACTCATAAAGTTTGATTCCTCTTGCTGTGATAGTTCCTCCTATTTTATTCCTGGTGTCAGGGTTTCAGAAGCTGCCTGCATAAAGATTTTGAGAAAACACCCTCCTACTCCTCCTGCTGCTGCAGGTGTTTTAGTTTCTAAAATGATTTCAGATAATTCTTCTCAAGGTTGAAAAAAAAAAGCATACCATAACTGTATTGCACTCTAATCTCCCAATAGATGTCACTACTGTGTAAGGAGCTAGTGAAGATGAAACCTTCAAGTCTGCTGAAGAGACTGTCAGAAACTTCAGGACATCACGATGGTGTTACGGAGCCTTTTCTTTCTGAATCTGAGCCGCAGGTAATACTTGTTTTTAAAAAGCAGGGCTAGACCAAGATATGCTGTCTAAACTATATTTGTGGTTATGGATGATATAAGAGAAGCTCATGTTTTATGAGGTCACATAACCAGGTTGCTATTCTGTGTGCAGCAGAGTGAATATGAATAATGTTAACGGACTCAAGATTTTCATTTGAGAAAATCCCTTCAGTGAAAAGGAGTAATATATAAGTGTTGATATTAAAAGCAAAGTTCTCTGATCCGATGGTGATTAATGAAGATGTTTCTAAGTTCCTCTTTTATTTACCGGAAAAGATTGCTGGGGAGGGGAGTAAATGATATATTGTTTAGTTGCTGATATTCGTGTAACCTTTTTTTTTCCCCCACTTCAATAAATCCTGTTAAGAAAATTCTGTGATTCATCTTTGGGAAAAAAGATTATTGTCCATCTGAGAACTTTGGCAATTGCCAAAGAGTCTGACATGCAAGTCCTAAAATGCCAATCAATAGCAGTGTGGCTGGTAATAGTGTGGAAACCCGCAATGTGTGTAGGTTTTTTTTTTACGAATTCCTTCCTTTTTTAAAATATAAACATAGAGGTAATCCTTGATTTATGACCACAATTGAACCCAAAGTTTCTGTTGCTAAGTGAGGCAGTTGTTAAGGGAGTTCCACCTCATTTTATGATCTTTTTGCCACAGTTGTTAAGCAAATCATTGCAGTTGTTAAGTACATCATGCGGTTGGTAAGTGAATCTGGCTTCCTCCATTGACTTTGCTTATGGGAAGCTGACTGGGAAAGTTAGAAATGGTCAAAGGGATCAAATGACCGTGGGACACTGCAGCTGTCATAAGTACATGCCAATGGCCAAGTACCTAAATTTTGATCACATGGTCATGGAGATGCTGCAGTGGTTCTTCTTCTTCTTGTGTCATATCCGTTATCGGATGTGGCGATCATGTTGGCGATCCTATTTTTTATCAGCAGCCGCACGAAAAAGTGCCGCTGAGTTTTGTCCAAACCAGTCCCTTAGATTGTGAAAACTGGTCACTAGTCACTTTTTCAGTGCCATTGTAACTTTAAACAATCACTAAAAGATTGCTGGTAAGTCGAGGATTACCTGTTACCTGTATTTTTTAAGAACATACATTTTCTTAACGCTATTTGCAGCTGGTTGAGAGTTCAACATATAATTATATGTTTTCCCATACAATGGGCACTGATAACTTTCAAGTCTAATGTTTGTTTAATGTGCAGTAAGAGATAATTGTCTGGACTGGGCCTTACGAAGCACTTCAAAAGCTGAATTACCTAAAAAAGCCTGATAGGTTTCTTAGCCCCAGAAACTTGTAGCCTTTTAAGTAACCATTTTACTAAATGTTGCCTGCTTTTTTCCTAGGCCTATTATCTGACTTATGTCCTCCTTCACTTGGTTAGGGAAGCTAGCAATTTTGAGCGTACAAGTTCCAATCAAAGAGTAAGTAATTTGCTCAAATTCTTTCTTTTTTAAAATTTTTTATAAAGTTTTATTGAATATACAGTTAAAAACAAAAAGGCACATTAGACATAATACAACTTTCCTGGTTTGAACGATACTATTGATATTACTTTGTAAAAATAAAAAGAGAATTTTTTTTACATTATAACAAAGTGAGCATTCTTTCAATAATATACATTATGGTTAAATAACTTTTAATTCTATCTGATATAAAAAATACTAGTATTCTTTCATTAACACGTAAAAGTTTTTTGTTTCATGAAAATACATGTACTTGGAAATCAATGAATTTAATGTTCTACTATTCATATAAATAACAGATTCCTAGTTCATGCTGCTATAATCTTTGATGGTGAAGCTTCCATATACAGTACTTTATTAAGAAAAAACTGATTTGTATTACAGCTTCTGTATGAAAATTGGTGAAGATCCGGTTATTGATCTTCAACCAATACTGTATATGGACTGCTCAAAATACGACCATAATTGCATCCCATTTTAGGACTTGAATTAAATTGCTTGTTGGGCCTTCTTCATACTTTCATTAAAATATAGTAGTGAAGTATCAGGCTACAGTTACTGATCTTCAATTCTGTACTTCATACTCACTTGCACTGATGATGTTACCTAGTTGGCTAATGAAATGTCTATAAACAAACAACCACGTTCAGAGTGCACCAATGGACTCCACAATTTCTAATGCAGCTATGGTAGCCTTGCAAATGATATGACTGCTTTAATAATTCAAAAAGAAGTGCCTCTTAGATGCTCTCATATATTGGGTTTGTGTCCCTTTCAGATGTTTTTTGGAGGTCTGTTACTGGCCTTTCTCCAAGTCTGTCTGATTTCAGGTTTTATGTAGAAGCTTTGGGAGAAATATTTCCTGTGGCTTGAAAAATTTAAATAATTTGACAGGAAATTATTTACTATTACTATTATAATATTATTTCAATTTATTTTTTCTTCCTCCATGACAAAAAAGTTAGATATCATAAATGGTTAACACCACAATATACTAGCTCAAACAGAAGAGGCCTGCAGAAATTCTTTCCTTAAGTAGCCAGATAGGAACACAGTTCCAAAAGCAGTACATCCTATACTTTTATGAGTAATATAGGAGAACTCAACTACAATGTCCAATCTGATGCTTACAAGTAGTTCTCAACTTACAACCATTCGTTTAGTGACTTTTCAAAGTTACAACAGCACTGAAAAAAGTATTTATGACCATTTTTCACACAACCATTGCAGCATCCCTGTGGTCACATCATCAAAACTCAGCTGCCTGGTAACTGGCATGTATTTATCATGGTTGCAGTGTCCTGGAGCCATTTGATTCCCCTTTTTGCCACCTTCTGACAAGCAAAGCCAACGGGGAAGCCAGGTTCACCTAACAACCACGTTACTAACTTAATAGCCGAGGTGTAATTCACTTAACAACTGACAAGGAAGGTCATAATTTCTTAGCAATAGAAAGTTTGAGCTCATTGTGGCTATAGGTTGAGGGTTACCTGTATTGAGGTAGACAGTTGTCTACACAATCAACTTCTCAGCCGTTTAGGAATTGAGAATTTTTAGAAGTGGAAAGACAGAATAGAAATGCCTAAGTAATTTGTAATCATGCAAAGAACTAAAAATGTAACATATGCTGCAGCTTTTGGACCAGATATTAATATTATTTATGTTTACAAACTATAGCAACAATTGGTTGAAATAACATAACTAAATGTTTAACGTTCTTTCAGAAATGGCTGTTGAGACTCTGTAGCACCCTTGAAAAACATGTAAAGTGTGATATTAGGGAAGACGTCAGATTGTTTTACAGAACTATGGTGAGTTTGCCTTTTCTTTTCTCGTCCCGGAAGATAGGCGTTATATCCTCTTTTGTCTTTTAAAATTTCTCTTTGCCATTATACCGGTTTACCTTGATCAGAGCAAATGCATTCTTTTGATCTGCCTGTGGAGGCTCTCCAGATCATGGTTGTTCCAAAGGTGCTTTTTCAAGAGGCAACTGGACTTGTTTTTTCTTTGAAGGCGTTTTGCTTCTCATCCAAGAAGCTTCTTCAGCTCAACCGGATGTTGGGGAATGGGAGGATTTATATTCCTTGCAGACAGCTGGTCATTTGCATTCTTTTAGAGAATGGTTGAGGCCAATCGGAGGTTTACTTGTGTCCTCAGGGTCATCTGAGTAGTGCAAATGTGTGCAGAGACTTCTTGGCTGCAGGATGTTTTCAGCCCTGTGTCCCTTCACTGTTGAAGACAGGCGCAGGCTGTTGGGGATGAGTCTGTGTTGTCTACATCTCAAACTGAAGCACAAATGGTTCCTGTAGTCTGCAATGTTTCCTGGAAATCCGTTCATACTCCCACACTGTTCAAAGGGTGTTCATCCCAAAGTGCACAGCTAAACGTCTATGGAGGTTCACAGTCATCCAGGTCATGGTTGTCTCAAAGGTGTTTTTTCAGGAGGCAACTGGACTTTCTTGTTTTTCTTTGAAGACGTTTCGCTTCTCATCCAAGAAGTTTCTTCAGCTCTGACTGGATGGTGGGGGAATGGAAGGATTTATATTCCTTGCAGACAGGTGGGCATTTGCATTCTTTTAGAGCATGGGTGTCAAACTCGATCACGTCACGAGACATATCGTGATGTATCGCAACATTTTTTGCCTTTGCGGAGCCGGGACGGACATGGCTGTGCATGATGCATCCGGCCTGTGGGCTGCCAGTTTGACACCCCTGTTTTAGAGAGTCGTTGAGGCCAGTTGGAGGTTTACGATGGAAAGTCTGGATATCAACAAGTAAAAAATTTTGTTTTTTTCTCAGGTATCAAGTCTGGCTTCAGTCAGTATGCAGAAAATAAACAGTATATAAAATATATTTAGTGAGATGTTTGGAGTGTGTTATATTTCTGGGTGCAAGAAAGTTTTTTAGGTTGTTTTTTTGTTTTTTGTTTTACTGGTTTTATTCTTTTATTATTGCTTGCAAGATTCTCAGGGTTATGCTGTATAAGATGAGTGGTTATGTAAATCTTTTAAATAAATATATATATAAAATCTGAGGAGAAGACAAGTTTCCAAATAGTTTTCGTTCCTACTTCTGTCTCAGCCAAATGAGAAAAAAAAACCCTTTGTATTAGAACATTGTGTTATATGTTCCATTTATGGTCTATAATATTGATGGAAAGGGTATTTAACAGAAATGTATCCAGAAAATTAGAAACAATTTGACAAAGTACAGGAAGTCCTTAACTAATGAAAGATTTTGGGACCAGAGTTTTCTTCACTCAGTTATGACTCTATAGTAATAAAGTGCGACTGCATTGCTTAATGATGGCAACTCCTGCAGTTCTGGTTGCCATTGTAAACCAAATCCCATTGTTACTAGGCAAGGCAATTTCCTGCTGGCTTGCTACAATCAAAATCAATGGGGGAGCCAGCAGGAAGTTGCAAGTCCCAAGCCAGCAGGCAGATAAGTGGCTGCTACTGGGTGGAAGAGTGCCAGGATGCAGGGGAGATGCACAAGGGTTGGGGGAATGCACGAGAAGCACAACACAGGGCTGTGGGAAGGGGCTGCAAGAATGCAAGAAAGGACTGGAGAAGGGTGTGTGAGTTGAGGCATGAGAACACAAGTCAGGGATGGTGAAAAAGAGATGATCAGGGAGGGAGCACGAATGGCTGGATCAGCATGAGCACAGAGGGACTGGAGGAAAATGCATGGTGGGGGGAAGACTTACTCCAGCAATTTACGGCATTCCCTGCCAACTTTCTTATTGACTTTCTAGGGACGTCGGCAGGGAAGGATACAAATGGCAATCATGTGATCATGATGCGCTGTAACAGGTCATAAGTGTGATTTGTTGCCAAGCACCCAGATCACAATCTTGTGGTCGCAGGGGTGCTGAGATGGCCAGGACTGAGGACCAGTCATAGCCACCATTCATTCAGCATCATCCGAACCTTTGAACAACTACTAAATGAATGCTTGCAGGTCAAGGTCTGTCTGTAGTTCATCATGCTAGCCACATTCTGTTAACTTGCAAGTGCTACTTTGCTTAGAGTCCTAGGCACGAGACTGGCCCTGCGTCCTATTTATATCGATTGGTCTGTCTTTAAATTTGCAATAAAATTCTGTCCTCATTTCTTCCAAAGTAAGTCCTGTTACATCCCTAAAGTACATTTCAAAGTATTGTAGGCCAGCAGCAATAAACATCACTTCAGCTTCCAACAGTTTCTACCTTTCTGTCTCTTAGGTAAAAGACTTAGTTGCTAGAACATACAGCAAATGGCAGCAAATGATACACAGTTCTCAGCTTATTCAGGTATGGTACAGTTATAATATATTTTATAGAAAATATTACATATCAGCTAATAATAGTGGCATAGAAATAAAAAATTCTGGAAAGAATGTTTTTTGCCTTTTAACAAGAAATAGTAACAGTATAACAACTGGGGAACGGAGTAAAGGGATACGCAGTGTTGGATTTAGACCAATTAAGTTGATTTTAAAGCTGTGTTGATATGTCAATGATTTGCCACTAATTAATTTAATATTTAAAATCTATTTTAAATGTGTATAACTTTCCATCTAATTCCATCTGACAATCTTTTATTATAGGGTCAGATCCATGACTTTTGGGTCCCAGATACTTAAAAAAATAGAGACTGGATGATCAAACGACCAAGAAAATGAGTGGGAAGACTACACTATTGTCTAAGAAGAGGCATTCTTGTAAAGTGCACTTAACTTCCCCAATTACTTAATTGAGCAAACTATATTTTAGTAAACTATATTTTTTAAAAGATCCTTTTGACATTGAGAAAGTTGCTTCTTTCTAAATAATAACAATATCTTGCTTTTCTTAAGTCAATCTAAATTGGATGAATACAGTTTTTAAAATCAACGTCAGATTATTTTGTCCTTTTTACAACAAACATGGTTCTTACATTCTTACTGTGAAGCAGCATTTAAAAACCATCATTGGTATTTGTTTTCAGTTTTGAAGATGCTTCTCTGGTAACTTTACAATAGTATTAGTTGTACGGATATGGCTTTTAACTTGCATTATTAACCTATTAAATATTAGCTTTTAAAATGGAAAGAAACAGTAATGTAATAGATGACACAAAAACTACAGACCTATAAAAATTGGAAAGTTAAATTGGAATTTATTCTGTTACTTACAAGTAAATTTGGATAGTCTGCAGCTTTATATTTATAATAAGGGGGTTAAGAAATCAGACCTAGCAAGTCTATATTGTTCAAATGTTTAAGATTGCTGGTTGGCTATAACTTACATTCAGGTAGTCATAGATATTATATGCTGATAAATTGATGCAATAATTTGGTCAATCTTTTATATCAGAATTCATGTATTCCTCAGTTTATATCAGTGGTCCCCAACCTTTCCACCTTGGCAGCCCAGTGCAGAGGGGCATTTAAGTGGCTGGGGCATGTGTGTGCGCACAGCTCCATTTATGCAAGCGGTGTGCATGCATTCAACTCGCACAAATGGAGCTTTGTACATGAGTAGAGGATGCTTGCGCTTGCACGTGAAGCTCCACTTGTGTGAGTAGAGGGCACTCACACATGAAGCTCCACTCGCACAAGCGGATAGCACTTGCACTCACACACACGCTTGCCCATTTATCCCACATCCCCGTTTCAAACAATTGGGGACCCCTGGTTTATATCACACTTTGGACTATGTTTTATTCTATAACATGAACATAAACTATAGAGTCCATAAGTTTCAGTCTTAATATAAACGTGTATATGTATGTGTTTGTAAATACAGTTTGTGTGCAGTTTTAATCTGAAAACTTGCACTGCCATATCTGTAAATAAACAAAATTTTAGAAGCCATACAAATTAAATGCTGTAGAAATAGCATATAAAAAACAGTTGACTTTTATATTTACATTTAAATCAAAATAGTCATCTCAAATAAAGAAATGGCAAAATAAATGGTATAAATTGCTATTATCTAAATGTGCAATAAGCACCGGTAAATCATTCAGGAATTTTACCTTTATTCAATGGATGGTGGTTTATACCTCAGAAGTGTAAATCTGGTTCTGACTTTTAATGCTGTTGAAAGTTTCATTAATTCCAGTATAAAGTTTTAATGGAAAATGTTACTTTAGAAGGAATAAGTAAGGATATATTTCATTATTAAAATATTAGATTTTATTGATTCTTCCTGCATTCTGTGCCTAGTGTATAAATAATTCCTATGTGCAATTAGAAATAATTTCTGCTTTCATGAGATGTTGCACACTTCCTCTGCATTCTCTTGGCTGCAGCACCTTAGACTGCATTGAAGACTATTGTAGAAAGTGTAGTAACTGCCAAGAGCTGAACGCTTAGGAAGTCAGCTATCCTAATAGAAACAGCCTGGTATATCTGCATAGTCATAAAGGCTTGGACAGAGACTTTTTCTTAAAGTATACTTTTGAATGAACAGTTGTGCCAACTTTTAAAGAGAGTACAGAAAATGCTATTTCAATTGCAATGTATATTGTGTATATTATGTAGTGTGTATATACAATACACATGCCCATTATGTATATTGTGTAATATCTATACATTATGTGAAGAAATATGATTTTTTGTTTTGTACAGTTTTTCAAGAATGTTCAGACAAAACTCCCAATTTAACCACTTTAAGTGCAAGAATAACATTTACATTAACATTGATTACAATTCACAGTAAATTGCAAATATGTCACCCTTGGTATATTCTAAAAAAACAGATGAGGACAGAATCCCCCCTTTGAAAAATAACATTTTAACTGTAGGGTCTTGCAGCATTCCAGGCTAATTCATTCCAGTTTTTTATTCATTCCAGTTACCGGTATATGCATTTGTATTCTTAAATATTAAACAACAGGCATGTTAGTATAGTTCTTACAATCTCTGTAAGCATAATCTCTCCAAAAATGTTATTTATAGATCAGACTTCTCCAGCTATTCAGGTTCTTGGTACTCCTAATATTAAAATTCTGTTTTGTTTTGTCTTGAATGTGCATTTTTTTTTATTCAGGCTGCACAACCCAGCTTGAGATTTATACAGCATATGAATGTATTTCTTGAATAGAATTTAAGTTATAAAATATTTAATTTTATAATTCTTGCTTTAACAAGGTATATGAACTAGGCTCTATGTTTTTCACAAACCATGGTTAAAATTTTCTAAGAAAAGTTAATCCAAAAAGTAGAGAACCATAAGCCAATGAAAATACAACACATTAGCTATGGTTGTGCTTCAGTTTTCTTAACTTAGTTATCTTCGTGTGTGTTGGACCTTAACTCCCATAATACTCATGTTGTGAAAGACTCATATAATATTCTGATTTCAAGTTAGAACCTATCTAAATAATACATTTAGGCTTTTGGGCATAAAAATCAAAGAATAATTGTTGGACACTAATGCAAAATACTTCTAAAAGTTCAAATGTACTGTATTTTGTAAGTGTAATTGTATACTTTGTAATTGTACACAAGATACTGGATCATAAATTAGCCAGACATATTTTAGCTTCATGGATCCGGGACAAAGCTGAACAAGTAAATTGATTTAATGAGACAGACTTCCTTGGACTTTCTTGGGCATCCTTAATATCTCATTAATTTTTTTGTGGGACAGTTAGGACAATAGCGTTTATTTAGTAGTAACATAAACCCTGTGGTGCTGCAAAGCAGTTTTGGAACTGCATTAGTAAGATATGATTAAATTTAATCTTAGTGGATCCTATCAACAGCCCAACTCAACAATCAAATAACAGAAATATACCATCATCCCAATCTGTTCTTTTGTGAGGGCCTCTACATTATCGGCAAAAGCTTACGAGGACTCACACATAAGTCACTGGCATACATTCACCCAACCCCAAGATACTACTTGCTGTATCTAAAATGAACTAATTTATGATAATATACCCACCTGCACAGGAAGGGTAATGCACTCACAGACTATTATTGACCTGCCTATATAATAAGATCCAGTTTTTCAGTTAAGTTTGGTTTGGTTTATAATAAGATCCAGTTTAGTTTCCAGTCAGGCATGACTAGAAAGAGGAAACCTTTTTTATCTTTACCTTTATTATAAGATCACAGGCTGGGAATCATTGATATCTGGACATCTTTTACATACTATTACAGTAATCTAAAAAAATTATAACAAAATCAGCTGCAAGTAAGGACAGATGATATTCCACAAGTCTTTAAAATCCTGTCTGTTGCCCAGACCTTGGGTAGGGTGATCCAAGGAGCTCTATAGGTGATGAATGTATCAGAGGGAATGGGACACACAGGATTTATTTGCTATTTTTTTACTGTTTTGTTTACTGTTGATTTAAGCTGCCAAAATTTCAAATCAAATTTGTACTAGAGTCATAGACCAGTATAAATGCCAAAGTTGTTTTGGAGTCAGGCAGCCTCTCCATCTGATATTATGGAGAGCAAACTACTACAGAGAACGGGACTTCTCTAAATAATATACTACTGGAAGTATATAAATGAGGATCTTTAATGGAGGCTATTCCTTTAATTCAGTACTCTCTTCTAGGCATGTTTCCATTATTTTTATAATAAGAATTAAAATTAAGGAAAAGATTCATAAATTGAATGCTGGGATATATTAAAAAGCTGTTCTGATTAAAGGATTTGTATCCAAGTATGCTGGCTGGGGAATTCTGGGAGTTGAGATCCACATATCTTAAAAGTTACCAAGGCTGAGAAACACTGTTTTAAATCAACCATAAATAGAGATCAGTATATGATTTCCACTTACAAATAAGCTTTCTCGTAAGGCCATCTCTCTAAATATTGTACATTAATTTTCTTTTTGCTTAGTTTACTACTTTAACGAATTTTTGAACATGCAAGCAGTATATGCAAAATGAAGTTTACTGCTGTTCTATTGAAGATTCCAAATTCAAGCAAGACTCTGGCACCCTGTCTTGATGGTTTTATTCCTGATTTCCATCTGATGCACCTTTTTTCAGTTCTTTGTGTATTTGCAAATGTTAGTGCAACTTTAAATGATGTACATGAAACTGCAATTCAGATTCTTATGCACCCTTACTTAATATATTGATTTCAAAATGTGAATCATTTCTCTTCAACCTCTCTTGATTGTAAATCTATAGAGCCAGAGAGTTTGCAAATGCAGGGGCAGAGTTTATAGTGATGATTAGACTAGACTTCAGTGGCTTTATCTGGCTATTCATATCAAAACTATTCTAGTTATTTTTTCCTTAAAAAACTGCTTATGGCTTTGGATTTTTTCCCCTGCATAATTATACGTGTCTCTAATTATACAGCCAGTTAATTTTTATTTAATGCTGCTAGATATTTTGTTTTTACTGAGCTGTTTCTTGTTTGTATTTGTACTGGTGTAATATATAATTAAAACTTTTTAAAACAAATGTACTATATCAAGTCATTCTGATTGGAAGCTGGAAATAGCAATGTGCTGAAATTGAAAAGGAAGAGGTTATGCTTTATCATTGTATAAAATAATATTCAGCATTTAAAAAAAAAGCACACAGTCCCCAAATTCATAAAAGTGAAACTGAGGAGCTCAGCCTCTCCTTCTACTTGCCTCCAGAGGTTATGGGTGCTCCAACACTGGAGGTTTTTAAGAAGAGATTGGACAACCATTTGTCTGAAATGGTATAGGGCAGTGGTTCTCAACCTTGGGGTTGCGAGACCATTTCGCGGGGGTCGCCGGGCACCGCCGGCCGCCATTTTGTTTTTTTATTTTTTTTTAATTTTTTTTTTATTTTTTTTTGGCACGCACGTGCCGCGCACGCTCAGATCTGCCCGTCGCGCCGGGAAAAAAAAATGTAAAAAAAAATTAAAAAAAATTTTAAAAAAATAAAATAAAAACAAAATGGCGGACCACAACGGGCGGATCCGCGCATGCGTGGCGCGTGCGACGGGCCGATCCACGCAGGCGCAGATCCGCCCGTCACAGCCGCCATTTTGTTTTTTTTTATTTTTTTAAAAAAATTTTAAAAAAATTAAAAAAAACCAAAATGGCGGCCCGCGACGGGCGGATGTGCGCATGCATGGCGCGTGCGACGGGCCAATCCGTGCATGCGCAGATCCACCCATCGCGGCCGCCATTTTGTTTTTTTTATTTTTTTAAAAAAAAACAAAGTGGCGGCCCACGACGGGCGGATGCGCGCATGCATGGCGCGTGCGACGGGCCGATCCGCGCATGCGCGGATCCACCCGTCGCGGCTGCCATTTTGTTTTTTTGGGGGGTCGCGGCGCGCATAGGTCGGGGTCGCGGCGCGCATAGGCGGGGCAAGTGGGGTCTCAACCTCAGAAAGGTTGAGAACCACTGGTATAGGGTTTCCTGCTTGAGTGGGGGTTGGACTAGAAGACCTCGAAGGTCCCTTCCAATTCTTATTCTGTTATTGTATAAGAACAGTCAGGAAATTGGACAGTGTCCCTTTTTTTAAAATATATTTTTATTAGTTTTTTTTTCATCAACATATGTTAATTTTTCCAATCAACAAGTTGTCTGGAGTTTGCTATGCTAATACATGTTCAATTCCTAATCCTTCATTCTTTTCTCTAACCAAGAATAAAATAAATTCCAAATTTGATAATAATCTGTATCTTCTTTGTCTTTCAACCTCATAGTTAATCTGGACAGAGTGTTCCTAATGGCCCAACTGTTCAGAGCTCAAATCCTTAAAATTTTGTCTAGAGCAGGGGTGTCAAACTCAATTTCATTGAGGGCTGCATCAGCATTGCGGTTTCCCTCGGGCTGGGTGGGTGTGGGTGGAGTGGGTGTGGCCTACTGGGTGGGCGTGACCAGCTCTACATTGTTCACATCAAGTGGGCCTGGGCAGGAGTGGGACAGATCTGAGGGTCTCTGGCAGAAGGGGGTGGGACCAGGGCAAGTGCCAAGGCATGGTCCACTGGACGAGCCTCACTGTTCCTCTCAGGACATGCGGGGGGGGCTGGATGGTGGTGCGGGCTGCCTGGAGCCCTGGGCAGCAGAGGTCATATGCCCAGCCTGGCCCTCGAGCACCGTGCCACCAAGCCAACCCCACTTCCCCAAGGGGGCACCCAGCTGCACTTACCTCCTCAAGGCTGCTGCTGCTGTGCTTGCTCTCCTTAGCCAGGTTGCTCATGATGGGTATGAGGGCAAAGTCAGAGGGAGGCCCATTCCCTCTTCATGGGAGGAGACCCGGCTTTGTATCCAAAGCTTCCTTAGCAATAGGATGGGAGACTCCCAAGATAGGCCAGAAGGAGGGAGCAAGGGGATGGTGAAAGGGCAGCAGAGCAGGACTAAGGCAGGACTTCCTTCAGACCCTCCCTCACAGCGCCGAGAGGCTGAACAGGGCAGTGCAAATCCAAAAAGAAGTGTGATGCTGCCCAGCCCCCAGCCTGCCCAGTTTTGGCAGGCAGCGGGGTGCTCTCACAGCGCCGAGAGGTTGAGCCAGGCGGTATGAAGTTTGACATCTTTGCACCTTGCTGCCTGCTGAAACTGGGCAGGCTGGAGGTTAGGCAGCATTGCACTTCTCATTAGATTCGCACCACCCGGCTTAGCCTCTCAGCGCTGTGAGGAGAGCGCCCCACTGCCTGCTGAAACCCCTCCCCCGGAGCCCATCAAGCCGGATACGTGAAGTAGGCGAGGGCCATTTGCTGGCCACTTCCAGGCAATGATGCATTTCTTCATTCCTCACAAAGGGTGACACCTCCCAATCAGGGGGCAGGGCCAACACAGCAGGGGCTGGTTCCTCGCTGTTTCCAGACAACCTTGTGGAGCTAAGACTGAATGTGTTTTCAGCATAGATGGCCACCACAAAACTGTACATTGGCTCCCGGCTGGCCTGGGCCAGGGCCAAGGCAGCAGGGGCCATTCCCTCACTGTTTCCAGGATGGCTTCGTGGGCCACATGAAACCACTTTGTGGGCCGCATCCAGCCCCCGGGACTTGTGTTTGACATGTCTGGTCTAGAGCAGGGGTAGGCAATCTTGTCTCTTTTATGACTCGTGGACTTCAACTCCCAGAATTCCTGAGCCATCCATGCTGAGGGGAAAGGGAAAGGTTTCCACGCTGAGCCAAGCTGGCTCAGGAATTCCGGGAGTTGAAGTCCACGAGTCATAAAAGAGCCAAGGTTGCCTACCCCTGGTCTAGAGCAACACAAAATCTTTATATTGCCTGCACAGCAGGTGGCCCATCAAGCATTATGTGGTCCATGGGGCTTTTTTAAATGGTAAATTTAGAACCACTGCAACTGCCAACTCCAGTGTTGGTGTGGCTCTACTAGCTTCAGAACAACTGATCCACACAGCGGGTATTTTCTTGGTGGCACAGAAGGATTTGTGGCATAGAAGGATTTTTAATTTTCCTATGTGGCCCTTTCCCTTCTTGGCCTAGAGCAGGGGTTCTCAACCTTGGCAACTTTAAGACTTGTGGACTTCAACTCCCAGAATTCTGGGAGTTGAAGTCCACAAGTCTTAAAGTTGCCAAGGTTGAGAACCCCTGGCCTAGAGTATTCCCCCCCCATGACTATGTGACTACAAGCAGCATACAATAAAATCAACAATTAAAACAGTATACAAAAGCCATGTAACAAATATAAAAAACAAATGAAAAGAAATGCATCACAATATTATGCATGATACAGCCAATGCATGGGCTCCCTCTCAGCAGGGGAACCCCAGGCTTGCTAAAAAACAAGCAAACCATGTTTTAAAGGATTTTTGGAAAGTCAATAAAGTCTAAGCCAATCTCATCTTGAGGGGGATGATGATCCAAAGGGTGAATCCCACAGCAGAAAAGACCTGTCTCCTAGATAGATGGACAGATGTAATAGGGAGTGGCAGTTCCTGAAATAACCTGGTCCCATGCCTTCTTGGACTTTAAAAGACAAACCCTTGGTTGCAAAGTTATTTTTTTCTTCACGCTTGTAACTATGAACGGTCATTAAATGACCACCTGTTATGTTAACTCTATATCTTGTCATTTATGTTGTAAAGCTGTAGTGCTGTACATTAGACACCACCAGATGGTGGTATTGTTTATCATGTCACATTTTTATTCTTTTCAGCCCAAAAGAATGCAGCAGATATAATGTAATTTCTAGGTTCAATACTCTGCCCTTCACCGGTCTGTTAGCATGGTAACTCTCTCAAAATCATACAGTACTGGACTAAATTGAGTATGGGGAGAGAAGTAGGCTGATTTGGTCACTCAACAGTGAGAAACTGGTGAAGCGGGCACAGCAGCTCCTGCATTTTCTGCGCCGCATGAGAAAAGCACATCTTCCTTCCCCTGTCCTGACCACTTTCTACAGGGGGACAATCGAGAGCATCCTTTCATACAGCATCACAGTCTGGTATGGAGGCATCACTGCTTCAGACAGGAAGGCGGTGCAGAGAATGGTGAGAATGGCCGAAAAGATCATTGGCAGTTCCCTCCCTCCCATCCAGGACATAGCACGGAAGCGCTGCCTGAGCAGGGCCCGTAAAATTATCTGGGACACTACACATCCTCTTCACGACCTGTTTTCCTTGTTACCTTCTGGGAGGAGGCTTCGTGGTATCCGAAGCAGAGCATCCAGATTCAGCCAGAGTTTCATTCCATACAGCATTAACCTTGCGAACTCTCAAGCTTCCTCCTTCCGTTATATATTCAAGATGGACAATATTTAATATTTATTTGCTACATATATGTAGGGATGTGGGTCTATACATATGTTGTTCATAGTATGTTTAGGTGTGTATCATGTATGTGTTTTACTTTGAGAGCGGGCAACTAAATTTCATTTTTGAGATGTGCCATTGTGTCCACAGTATAAAAATGACAATAAAGGTTATCTTACCTTATCTTATCTTATCTTACCTTATCTTATTTTACCTAAAATAGGCCAGATTAGGCTGGGGACTGCAGAAGAAAAAAAAAAGTCTGGAAAATCTCCCAAGGGGAGATGGGACACAATTAAGCAGTTCCTTGGCAGGTTGGTGTCTGCTTCATTCTAAGCCCTCCTCCCTTCTGCCTCAGGGCTCAGCATATGCAGTCTGCCTGCTGCTTCCCAGTGCACACAAATACATGGATAGTAGAATAAAGACATGTATACCTATGCAACATATTACTTCATTACAAAGAAGAAAATGCAGTTGTTGTCTGTTCTATGGTCAATGCTGGCAGGTGGTGGGAAGAATTCCGGAAGCTCTTACTTATTGTTTCATTCCAATCCAATGGCATGTTGGAAAGAAACTACTTTGGGATTCTTTTTTTATTCATTTATTTATATCCTGCCTCTATTATTTTCATAAATAACTCAAGGCAGCGAACATATCCATCATGCTTTCTTCGTGTTTTCCCCACAACAATCCTGTGAGGTGGGCTGGGCTGAGAGAGGGGACTGGCCCAAGGTTACCCAGCTGGTTTTCTTGGCTAATGCTGCACTTGAACTCATGGTCTTTTGCTTTCTAGCCTAGTGCCTTAACCACTAGATCAAATTGTCTATATCTCCATCAGCAAGATAAAACCCTGAAAACAACAGAATGAAACCAAATCACACAGGGGTAGGGGTGAGGGGATGGGGAACCAGGAAAAGCAATACTGAATTTGAAAACGGGTCAGATCTTGCTAGAAGCTGCAGAGAAAAACATTTCCCAAAATTTCCTTAGTGTTCTTTATGTTGCGTAGTGTTGGCAGCTGCTCCATTCTAAGTCCTCCACCCATAATACAAGGTCCAGGCAAGTTGGCCAGGTGCTACCACCTACTGAAACATCTTCCTGTTTGTTTTTTAATTTCATTAATCTTATTTATTTAACATTATATTATCCAAAATGCCTATTCCCCAATCCACTGTTTTTTCTTACCAGGAGCATACTTCTTTTTTCTGGATTAATTTTCAATTAGTTCTCATCCAACCCATTATTACTATCAAACATTTCAGGACATTAAAAATTCCTTGATAGTAGATGAAAAGGCAAAACAGCCCCCCTGCATATTGGTATTGGGGTATCCTAAATACCCTAATGAGCTCACCCAATGGTTTCGTTTAGGTGTTGAATAATGTGAGATGTAAGAATGGATTCTGAGGAATACTGTGTGCCAAAGTTCATAAACCAAAATTTTTATATCCAACCTCACCACCTAAAACCAACTTCTGAAGAAGGATAGGAAGCATTTAGAAGCATTACTTTTTAATCCACAAATCCCTACGAAGAAGTTCAGAAGAATACGGTCAATGGTAATGAACGCTACTGAGAAAACCAGTAAGTATTGCTCCACTTGTTTACTTCCCCACTTCAGTAGACTGTCTAAAAATATCCTAGTGCAGAATCCAGAGCTGAAACCAGAATGAGGGGTCCTTGGTGCTCTCTGAGTTTAGTTGTTTTCTTGCAGATGTTTCATGAACCAACTAGGTAACAACATCAGTGCTAGCTCACTAGCACATATGATGTTACCTAGTTGGGTGATGAAACATCTGCAAGAAAACAACCAAACTCAGAGAGCACCAAGGAATCCTCATTTCAACTCTAAGCTACAAATATTCTCCTTTATTGAAACCAGAATGTAATAGATAACAGTTTAATCCAATTGGAATCTGAATTAAAATGAAGGATTAAATAAATATATGAACAATTTAAAACTTGGCAAAATAGGTTTTTCTCAAGTTCCTAAATGCTGGGAATGTGCGGGCAAAGCACATTTCTGTTGGGAATATATTTCATAGCCCCAAGGAAGGTGTTTTCTTGCAGAAGGGGCTTTTCTGCTGAACTGTGCGGCCAGGCAAGTACAAGCAGAGAGCCATCTTCAGATATAGACGCTCCAGCATTTATGGCTTTATAGATGAATCAATCTCAAAGCTTTGAACTCTGACAGACAACTGGCAGCCAGTGCAATTTTTAAGTATAGGGATCATATGATTCTTGTATCTTGCATTTGTCAGTATTTGCACCAATTACAATTTCTGGACACTTTTGAATAATAAGTGTTAGGTGGGACTGCAATGTGAAGAATCCCATAAAAAGAAATCAGCCAGTAAGAGCAGTGTTTGTAATACAAACTGCTTTATAGGGATTCCCTCTTTGTTTGCTTTGTGTGACTTCTTTGAGTTACTTCATGTCCTTCAATTTGATTAGATGCTCAAGGCTGTCACCGCTTTCAGTTCCTGATCCTTTTTTCTGCTTTATTCTTTTCCTTAGAATTCAACTAGATCTGGAGGTTTGGCTTCCTTCCTAAATGTAATTCCCTCATCAAGTTGTTCTTTAAAAAAAGATAAGCAACAGTCTGGAGAAACCTTTGTGCAAATTGCTCTATTACTTCTATATCTGCACACATATTTATGCTGCATAACTAATCTCACAAAAATCTCTTGAGGTTTACTCAGAGTACATCTTGCTTACTTTCTTATGCTTTCCCTCTAGCCCAGCCTCAGAGTAATTTAAGGATCATGTACACTTTGTTCAGAACTCTGTAACTATTATTGAATCTTGCTATTTGTTCTTTTCCCTTTGACAGCTGACAGGTAAAAGATTAATCCAGAAATGGATTGCTCTCAAATATTTCTGTTCATCCTTGTTCAACATTAACTTTGGTCCATTCTGATATCTCTCTTAGTATCAGGCAGAGAATAGAAAAGATCTGGAAAGCAAATTTAAATGCCTAGCCAAGTGCCACTGTTTAGCTACCTTTTAACCTACTTCTATGCAAAATCCTTACAGTTCAGCTTGAGTTTTTGCCTTTTAATTGTAGTTAAAAGCTTAGAGAATTAAAAAAAAATAGCTTGCTGTGCCCACAGTCTAATTTTCTGTAACTTTGTAAATCTTCACATTGTAATCACTGCTAAAGTTTAAACTAAGAATACACATTAGGAACCATGATCAATGCAGTATAAATCACTCAATGAAATATAAACTATTAAATGAATACCGAAAATCTATTTTAATTAGAGTAACAATTCTTTATTTAAAATATAATTTATAAGTAATTAATGATAAATTTGAAAATCATAATGTTTATAGTATTTTAAATCCCTTGTTTACTTATTTGTATTTTACTTTTTTATTCTTTTTACTTACCCTTTATCTTCCTTTGTTTATACTCATTTATTCTCTAAAATGCTTAATTAAAAGAATAATAAAGAAACTATCCACATAACCTCCAGGAACAAGCTTTACCTGAGGGAATCTTTACATTTTCAAGCTATATACAATTTATGGAACAGTAGTGTTCTGTTTCTGTTTCCTCTCCAACACCAATTAAATGTTCTAAGCCCACCATTTCCACCACAAAAAATATTGTCAGCTTACATGCCCTGTGATGTCAAGAGTGGCTCCTTCCTTAGCTTATTTAGCATTGAACTAAATTCTTTATTTTCTAGATACCTCTCAGTTCCCCATTTTATAGAACATGCGGTAGTATAATCAAAATACTGAGAAAACTAAACTCTAATCATTATTATTTCTGTTACAGTGTATTTAATATTTCCACCATGAACACAAAATAACATCCACCATAGGTCCCAACCTATTTAATCCTCACAGCAACTCTATATATATGAAAAAAAAGGACAAGAGAACAACTTTCAGATTTCTGAATTTGGATGATAGTTCGAGCTACCGGTAATTATTCTCCAGTTAGAAGTACCGGTATCTATTTTTGGAGAACAGAATTGTTCAGGGTGTGACATCATTTTTAACCACTTCAGTGATTGTATTAAACAATATAGGTAGTCGTCTATGGAGATTCTCAATCCTCCAGGTCATAGTTATCCCAAAGCTGCTTTTTCACGAGGCAACTGGACTTTCTTGTTTTTCTTTGAAAATGTTTTGCTTCTCATCCAAGAAGCTTCTTCAGTTCTGACTGAATGGTGCGGAATGGAAGGAGTATAGATCTGAAGGTCTTCAAAGAAAAACAAGAAAGTCCAGTTGCCTCGTGGAAAAGCATCTTTGGGATACAGGTAGTCCTCAACTTATGACCACAATTGAGCCCAACATTTCTGTTTGCTAAGTGAGACATTTGTTAAATGAGTTTTGTCCCATTTTACGATTTTTCTTGTCAAGTTAAGTGAATCACTGCTTAAATTAGTAATAAGGTTGTTAAGTGAATCTGGCTTCCCCATTGACTTTGCTAGTCAGAAGATCACCAAAGGACACTGCAACCTTCATAATTCCATGATTCCAGGACACTGCAACCCTCATAAATATGAGTCAGTTGCCAAACATCTGAATTTTGATCACATGACCATGGGAGTGCTAAAATGGTCATGTGAAAAACAGCCATAAGTCACCTTTTCAGTGCCGTTGTAAATTCATATAGCCAATAAATATACTCGCATGCATGCATGTGATCTAAAGGCACGCTGCAATATCGTATTTGATAAAACAGAAATTTTGGAAGCCTGCAGTTGCATTGAGATAGGACAATAAAATCATGATTGGTGAAACTGGAATTTCTGAGGTCATACCCGTTTCTTGCTGGGTATGGTTCTTGGTTTTAAGGTGTGTTTTCTGGGACTTAAGCAAATCTTTTTTTTTTTTTCAGTTTTCATAGTTCTCTTTATTAACGATGTGTATAGCAGTCATCTTCTGAGCCTCATTAATTCATCCTCCTAATCATCCTGTTAATCTGGTCCTCTCTGCTTCCTGCATCACCACCTTCTACAAAATGAGTTGTTTTCTTCTTCATTCCACCCCTCGGAGAAGATAGCTTGAATGGCCAGAGAAAGTTGTTTGCAGCTTTGAAGTTTTTGCCAACAGTATAGATTTCATGGATCAAATCTTCCATGCAAATAACGCCACATTTTTTCAGGCATTTCTTAATCAGAGAGTTGTCCGTCAAAGCTATACGCTGCTTGTTGATCTTCCCATAACCGCGCTTATAGATCAGCTCGTGCACAGACTTTAAGTTGGGATATCCCCAAGCAATGTAAGGTTCAACGATCCTCAGCATGTTAATGGATGCCTTGTTGAGTTTCACAAAAGTCCCATTAAAAATCTGTCGCAGACGAAGGAGCTGCAGTACCTTACGAACCTTGGGACTAACACCATTAATTCCTCTTATCCTGATTACAAATGCCAATTTGGGTTCAGCAGGTACATAGTAATTGCCAACTTTGTGAGCCATACGTCCCATGCGAATCTCACGATGGTACATCTGCCTATATTCTTTATGATAGGTCTGGGCTCTTTTATAAATGAGTTTTCGTTCCTCCTTTCGCAACTTCTTTTGGACCAACAGCCTCTTCAGGCGTTTGACCTTTAAATCAGCAAAAGCCTTCCTTTTCTTTAAAAGGCTTTCTGGCACTGAAGGCAACTTCTTTTTCCCTTCTTCGGCCGCCATGGTCTCTACCGGAAAAAGCGGACTTAAGCAAATCTTGATGAGAAAATCTCAACAAGCTTGCAATGAGATTACCACATAAATGCTTTCATCATGTGCCCCAACATCTGGCACAAAAGTAGCTGCCAGATTACAGCATTATCCAATTATCAGTTGCGCTCAAGATTTACTAACCATACACATATTTGCTGGTATCAAATTAATGTCAGGAGAACTATAAATTCCGGTGGAGAAGACATTAATTCTCATACATTCAGTATTCCCCAATCCTGCCTGCTCATTTCCAGACCATGTTTACTGGTCAGTAACGAGCAATAAAATATCCTGTCCTTTTACCATCAGTGTGACCAAATGCAAGACACTATTCCATGGTTTTGCTGGGAAGTCCTGTGAGACTAGCTGATAAACATACTTGCTGAAGCTCACTGAGCATTATGTCAGTTGAAATCACAACTGAAGCTTCTATGTGAAAGGGGGGGAAAGCCCAGCATTATGCCAGAGGGGCTTTTAGTCCAGCTGTCAGTCAGTTGATGGCCATCTAATGCAGCCAGGAAACTCATGTGCAGGATTTGAGAGCAATAGACTTCAATAACACTGAGCTACTGATTTTTAAAAATTGTTTTCTTTTGATTCTGTAAGTATGTCCAAGTGTGCTGTCCCATTCACTCACACACATACATAACTGTGGTTTAGTGGGTTTATTAATACTCCCCAGCAATTTCCTTCACCAAAAACCCAGAAGGGTCCCAATTAAGTCCAGCCACAAGTAATCCAGTGCTAGTCCCCAGAGCAATGGCCAATGAGTTCAGAGGACTCATCACACCAAGCTTCAGCTAACATCATAAATACCAAATTCCAGTCATGCAGTTTGGCAGTTGGAGGCTCAAGGTTGCCTCAGCCTTCCATCCTTCCAAGGTTGGTAAAATGAGGACCCAGATTGTTGGGGGCAATATGCTGACTCTGTAAACCACTTAGAGAGGGCTGTAAAGCACTGTGAAGTGATATATAAGTCTAAGTGCTATTGCTATGTACTGTATAAATCAAAATAAACACCTGTTTTGAATCTCATCAAATTTATTTAATTGATTGTGAAAGGAGGTATTTCTTTTCCTCTATGTTTTTTATAAATTGATGTGCTGCACTTTATTATCTTTTTCTAAGTTAGAAAGAAACACTATACTCTTTCCTTGGAGAGCAGCTACTCTGTTTTTTTTTTTGTGAGAAGGACAGAGAAACTCCCCACTCCTACACACACACACACACACACACACACACACACACACACACACACACACACTTTCCCACCTTGGAAACCATATTGGCTTAGTCATTGCCTGAGCCAACAAGAACTGTATCTGTCAAAAAGAAAAATTATGTTCTTAATCAATTTAATATATCTTAATATATCTTAATATATCTTCATTTAAACATCCTCTCTTACAACTTACTTATAAAATTGATCTTTAATTCAACCCATAGTCTTAGATTGGCCTTAATTCCTTTCATTTAATTATAAATTATTATCAATCGACTTCTGGGCTCTCTCATCTGTCAAATAAACCTCCATAACAAATACAGTCTATTTATTCCATTTCTAACTTACATTCCTTCAACTTTATCCAATCACTTAATGCTTATCTATCTCATCAATAAATCAATCTAATGTCAAACCTAGATCATCAAAACAAATACATTCTTCATCAATTTAATTATATCAACCATTAATCATCTTCTCTTACATCTTACTCATAATCTTAGTCCTTAATTCAGTCCATAATTTTAGATTACCCATAATTCCTTACATACAATTTTAAATTTCATTTCTTCAGACGAATTCTAGGTTTTTTTTTTAACCAAGTAAACCTCCATAACGAGGCCTCCCATCCAAATAATAAGTCTCTCTTCTTTATTTCTTCAGTCCCATAAATAAGTTGCTTCTTAAACTGAATCAATGTCTCTTTTTTCTCAATTAAATCCTCTTCTTGCTGCTTAACTAAAGAAAAAAATAGCCGTCCTTTCCTTTCTTGAAACAAATCCTCTTCCTCTCCATAAATAAACTGTTCATCAAGCAGGATCCATTTCCCTTTATAGTCTTTATTCTCAGAACTATCTTCTTCTTTTTCCTGTTGTTCTTCTAGTTTATATTGTATTATAAAATGCTCAGCAGTCAGTTGTAAATCAGTTTCATTTGGGAGAAAGATTCTAGTTAATTGTTCTTGCTCTTCTTCTTGTTTAGATTGTATTATAAATTGTTCAGCAGTCGGTTGTAAATCAATTTCATTTGGAAAAAGAAATTTAGTTAATATTTCTGTAAAAGTTTCTTTCAATATTACTTTAAACTCTTGCGTAAAACTCTTCACTATTTCTAGCCTTTCTTCATGAAATTTCTCAATACAGTCCAGAATAGGTTCAGCATTTAACTGTAAATTCCACTCCATTTTAACTTTAAGACAATCACAGCCGTCTCTCTGACTTCGCTTACGAGAACAGGAAGAGAGAAAAAAGTAAAGAATTCACTTTCACTTTCCAGCACTTTCCCTAACAATGAAAGCAGTGAAAGCTATATGCCATCTTGAAAGCATTATGTTGATTGTAGACGTTAGAAATATATAGCCAGAAAAACAATAAAAAAAATACTTGCAATCCATTAAGAACTCCTGTATTCACTCAGTCTGCTTACAATCTCTCCTGTGTTGTATTTTTAAAAAGCAGAAGTGGTCGCGGCGTCTTTCTCTGTCTGATGACAGAAGCGTCTCTGGGCAGGAGCGTCCTCCGGAGCTTTAGGGAGCTCACTCTTGATCCCTGAAAACTTCTTTCCCAGGGATTTAAGAGGGGCTCAACCTTGCTCCCGATGCTCTACACCTCTCCTTTGCCCGGAGAGGGGATTTTTCACCGCGAAAAACAGCTGGTGTGCGCTGTTTTTTGCGGCTTTACAAACCCAGAGAACGGAGTCTCACAGAGGAGACCCTGGCGGCGCCGGCGGAGCCACCGGAAGAACATAATTTTTCTTTTTGAATTGAGGGATTTATTGTTATTGATATTATTTTTTTATTTTTTTTTATTTTTTTTAAAAGAATGGTATATATTAAACTTGATGGTTTGGGTGATTTTATATAACCTCTCAATGGATTGAAGTGATTTAAGATTTGACTTAGTTTGATGGTTTAGATGTAAATGATAATTATTATTCTTAACAAGATGAGTTGTTTGTTTTGTTTAATGGATTGAATTGATTTAGAGAGTGTATATAGTATATACTTTAAAATTCTTGTTAGGATTATATAATAATTTTGTTTGATGTAGTGGGGTTTTCTTTTGTTGTACCCTGTACTCACTCTGGGAAGTCGGGGGGGGGGGGTTAGGGAGGGTTTATAATTTTATATATGATGTTTTCTCAACTGTAATTGGGGTTGGTGGAAGAATATATGTAATTACTGTTATTAAGGGGTTGCTCGGGTGGCCTCTGGGCACCACATCTGATGGAAAAGAGGAAGGAGGAGCGAAGGTTGATGTAAGTGGAAGTTGATAAGAAGGGGGAAGAGTAGGATGGAGATAGAGAAGGTTGAAGAAAGAAGAGAAGGAGGGAAGAAGGTAGGTAGTTAGTTGGTAAGTGAGGGGGGAAGGATAGGGTTGGGGGGATGTGGTGGTGGGGGTGCCGAGCAGTGATGTTAATTGTTTGGGATGATTATTTTCAGTTGAGTTATTAGTATTAGATGTATTGAACAATGTATTTATGTTTTGTTTATGGATGATTGTTTATTTTAATACTATGATTTGATTTGACTAATTTTTTTCTTCTGTAAAATTTTAAAAAAAACCAATAAAAATATATTTAAAAAAAAAAAGAACTGTATCTGTCATAATGGTTCCTGGATTCATTCTTTTTCTTTCTTTCTTTCTTTCTTTCTTTCTTTCTTTCTTTCTTTCTTTCTTTCTTTCTTTCTTTCTTTCTTTCTTTCTTTCCTTTCTTTCTTTCTTTCTTTCTTTCTTTCTTTCTTCTTTCTTCATTTATTTATTAAATTTATATGCCACTCATCTTGCAAGAGGTAACCCTAGCCAATACATGGGCTAAAGAGTTATGCAAGCAGGGAAGCCAGTGGTAAAATAACTAGGTGGTTCAGAAAAGTGGAAGAAATAGTGTGTTGAAGAAACTTGAGCAGTCACAAAATTCACTTTTGAATCAGACCCTGAAACTATGAGATTTCCAAAGAAAATGTCTGATATTTGAAAACATAAACAATCAGATTTAGAAACTGATGAAAAGGAATATGGATCAATGAAGACTTAGAATAAATAGATATTATCTTGCAAGAACTGAAAAAAACAAGTATTGTTTATTTGTTTGTTTCCTGTCTTTATTATTATTTTCACAAATAACTGAAGGTGACAAACATATCCAATACATCTTCCTCCTCCTATTTTCCCCACAACAGCAACTCTGTGGAGTGGATTCAGCTGAGAGAGAGTGACTGGCCCAAAGTTATCCAGCTGGCTTTCGCAGCTAAGGCAGGACTTGAACCTACAATCTCCCGCTTTCTAGCCTGGTGCCTTAACCCAGAGTCCCCAACCTTTTGGGCACCAGGGACCGGTTCCATGGAGAAAAGTTTTCCCGTGGACCGCAGAGTGCGTGGGTTTGTGTGCAGCCTGCATCCCATGGATGGGGCTTTGCTTGTTTGTGCGGACCGATTGCTGGCCGGTACCAGTCCACAGACCGGAGGTTGGGGACCCCTGCCTTAACCAGTATGCTAGTAATAAACTGACAGGAAGGTGGTCATGAATGATCTGAGCAAAGCTGTGTGTCAACACCTTTTCCCGGTAGCATTTGATTCTGATACAAAACCAAATCCATAAGGATATCCTGATGTTCACAGAAGGTGTACTACTTATTCACGGGCAAAATCTTTTCTTGGCCTTGTTTCCACCTGATTTACAAGCCCGTAATTCTTTGCCAGTAATGAAGTGCAGCCACCTTGAAGATGGTGAAAGAGTTCCCTTTGTTTTGAACAGTGTAGTGTAACAACATCAATATTGCGTTTCTGTTGTTGGCTGGCTGAGAACAATTTCCCTTTGTATAGAACTCTGATCACATGTCATGGATCAGCAAGTCAAGGTGAGAAGAATAGAAAGGCATCGTGAATATCTCAAAGTAGTGCCTAGGAAAAAAGAGGGTAAAAAGGAAATTGGCGGTTTCCCTTTGAAATTTTCTATTTTCTGCAATACCTTACTATGAAAAGTCAATTTACCTTTAGTTACATTACTCAACTCATTACTGTTTTTGAGAACATAATCAGGCAACAATAATGAGTTTTGGTTAGAGAGAATATTCTTTCAAAATCAAAAAGCCACTTGCAGCAATGATAACATGAATGTATGGTAGTAGCAGTAGAGTTCTGGAATCTGCTAATATAGCAACTTGTTTAGAGATTGCTTGATTGTAGTAAAAACCAGATAGAAAATGTTATAAGTAAATCCACACTGAAATAAATAAAATGGATCCTATTAGGATTCCGCTAAGTGAGGAAAGGCCAGCCCTTCCCTATTCTATGGCCTCCAAAAATATTGTGACAATTCCCATAATTCTATAATCCAAGACATAGGAAGAATAGAAAAGTGGTTTTGCATGCATATTTATGTGTATCTTTGAGGTGCACATTTATTTGAATAACTACTAAACTCATGCTGGAAAGGAGGGGGATGGAGGAGCAAACCATTCTGTTTCGCAGATTCTTTTGACAAAAGAAGATGGTTGGATATCTTCTTCCCTGTTTATAGCTGAAGAAAGCAAGCACAACCAAAATGGTACCAACGTTCCATTATATGAGTTGTTTTAAGATTGTTAGCCTAGAAAGCAAAACATGTTTAACTTTGACCCTTCAATTCTGAGGAATCCAGGAAGTTTAATAAATCTAATAAAAACAGGAATTCAGTTGTGGAAAATAATGACTTCTTACATCTAAAATGCATTTCTTTAGGAAATATTACATATAGTCAAGTTACGCAGACACATAAAGAAAGATGAAAGATCTAAAGAACTTCAGTGAGGATTTAATGAATGCTTCCAGGATGCTTAACGTAGTATATAATGTAGTATATATAATGGAATCTGGTAAATCTGGTATAGTTTTGTTGCTGAACATCAGAAGCAATAAAAAGGATCTTCCAGGGACACTACAAGATTTTTGTGTGTCGGAGGTAGTGTAGTGACGTATGTGGGTTATCACAGGTAATCAGCATAAACCAAAAGTGATAAAAATTGAAGATGTGGGGAAAAAACGGGAAATTGTATGTCAAGACTGCTACATTTTTTCAAATGTTCACTCTCATAAACATAGAATGGATCTAGTATGCACAGGACTCCAATGGCCAGGACTTCAGAATCCATTTAAAGCACTATACTTAAATCCTTAAGTATAGTAAATCCTTAAGTACAGTAGAAGTTGCACACAGATTTCAGATTCACTGTGCTATTCAAGATTTTCCACTGAAAGCCAGCACTGAAAAGTTGGCAGACATTGCTACCATTCTGAAATGCTATATCTACAAACTAAACTATAAACCTTATCTGTTTAAAACTGTTGAAACAGTATCTGTTAAATGAGAGAGAAGGGGCGTTGTATTACCTGAACGCCTTTTCTCAGCATGGTGGTGTAGAATCCACGTGATTGGGTTATTTCAGCCTTCCTGCTCAGAGAGACTATCAGAGCTTCAGTCACGCCTCCCTTTGGGTGTGTCTTCCCAGTTTTGACGAGGCAAAGGATCCTGACAAAGTCTGACACAATGACTCCAAAAATACAAAAAAATGACAGTACACAAGCCTAGACACCTATCCAAGGGAGGGTGTGGATTCTACACCACCATGCTGAGAAAAGGTGTTCAGGTAAGACAACGCCCCTTCTCCAGCATGGTGGATGTAGAATCCACGTGATTGGGACATACCAAAGCCCCCCCATGTCCCTAAGGGAGGGAAGGTCTAGGCTGGTGTCTCCCTAGAGGAAACAACTGGTTGAAGAACCCGTCTGCCAAATGCGGCGTCCGCCGTGGCAAACCTATCGATCTTATAGTGTGTGATAAAGGATGATGGAGACGACCAAGATGTTGCCCTGCAAATCTCCTCCACAGAGGCCTGGGTAGACCAGGCCGCAGAGGTCGCAGCGCTGCGCATGGAGTGAGCTGTGATACGAGCTGGGACCAGAAGTGACTGAGATGCGTAGGCCCTAGCAATGCAAGCCCTGATCCACCTGCCAATGGGGGAAGAAGAGACCTTCTTGCCCATGGCAGAGGGCTGAAAGGAGACAAACAAGGCCTCCGACTTGCGAAAGGCTGAAGTACACTTGATGTAAAGACGCAGAGCCCTGCGTACATCTAGCTTGTGCCACTGGCGTTCTAGACGGTGAGAAGGATTTGGACAGAAACTTGGCAAAACCAAATCCAATGACCTATGAAAACCGGTGTTCACCTTGGGAATAAAGGAGGGGTCTAATCTAAGGACCACTCTGTCCTCATGGAAGGTACAGAGATCATCTCTGACTGAGAGGGCGGCCAATTCCGAAATCCTTCTGGCCGAAGTGATTGCAACTAAAAAGGCAACCTTCAAGGAGAGAAAATGCAGAGAGCAAGACTGGAGAGGCTCGAAAGGAGCGGTGGTTAAGGCCTGCAACACAGTAGGTAAATCCCAAGATGGGTATCTATGTACTGTGGGAGGACCAGAGTTGGCCACCCCTTTAAGAAAGGCAGAGATAGCTGGGTGGTGTGAAAGTGGGCCCAGATTGTCACAGGTGAGGACCGTGGACAAGGCCACAACCTGCCTACGGATGGTGTTAGTGGACAAGCCCTTGGAAATGCCCTCCAGCAGATAATCTAAAATATTAGGGACTGTAACTGAAAGAGGGTCCAATTTGTGTGAGATGCACCACTGGCAGAAATTTCTCCACGTGGCGTCATAGATCCGGTTCGTCGAGGGGCGTCTAGAGGCCTGGATCATAGAGATCACCCCCGAGGAATAGGCCTGCTTAGCTAGATACTCCCGCTCAAGTGCCAAGCGGCTAATTGAAGCCACTGAGGGTCTGGATGCTGGAGCTCCCCGATTGAGAGCTAATCGGTCCAGAGGGAACCTCCATGGAGGAGACAGGGACAGATCCACTAGGTCTGCAAACCACGGGCGTCGAGGCCAGTATGGAGCAACCAATATTACTTCCACCTGCTCCACTATCAGCCTGCGAATGGTGGCCTGTAACAGCGGAAGGGGAGGGAAGGCGTAAAGCAGACCCTCCGGCCAATTGCACCGAAGGGCATCCGTCCCCTCGGCCCCCCTTGTCGGATATCTTGTGAAGAATCTCGGGAGCTGGGTGTTGGATGGGGAGGCAAACAGGTCCAGGCAAGGCCTGCCGAACCTGCTCACAATCATCACAAACAGGCTCTGGTCGAGACGCCACTCTGAGTGGTCCACAATCGCCCTGCTGAGGGAGTTGGCCTGACGGTTTGCCTCCCCCAAAATCTGTTCTGCTCTGAGTGAGCCCAAGTTGGCCTCTGCCCACAAGCCTAGTTCCATGGCCTCCTGCAGGAGAGCCCAGGAATGTGTCCCTCCCTGTTTGTTGACGTGAGCCTTGGCTGCCACATTGTCCGTCAAGATTAACACATGTTTCCCCAACACTAGGGAGGAAAAGTGAAGGAGAGCCAAATGAATCGCCCTGAGTTCCAGCCAGTTTATGTTTTGTTTGAGGTCTGCCTTGGACCATCGCCCCTGGGCCAATTGGTTCTGGAGGTGAGCCCCCCAACCGAACAGACTGGCATTGGTGGTCAGGACAAGCCTGAGGGGCTCCTTGAAGATAGTCCCTTTGGACATGGCTGCGGAAGTCCACCATTGGAGGGATGAGAGTGTGTGGGGTGGAACCTGGACCTTCCTGGTGGAGGCGCTGAGGTTCCGCTTCTGAAAAGGGAGAAGGAACCACTGGAGGCTCCTTGAGTGTAGTCTTGCCCACGGGACTATACCCATTCAAGATACCATCTTTCCCAGGAGCTGTGACAGCTGGACCAGAGGAACCGTCCTCACTCCCCAGATCTGGAATACTAATTTCCGGATACTCAGCCATCGCTCCTGGGAGAGATAGACCCTGCAAAGGTTGGAATCTATCAGGGCTCCTAGATGGAGGAGCCGTTTTGTGGGGGTAGTGTGGCTTTTCCTGAAATTTATCGAAAAGCCGTGATTCTGAAGGACCAGAATGGTGGTCGACGGATCTGACCTTGCTGACTGGAAGGACCTGGACTGTACAAGGATATCATCCAGGTAACACTGTATGCGCACCGGTATCATCCGAAGGTGGGCTGCCAATACCGCTAGGACCTTCGTGAAAACCCTTGGGGCCAAGGACAGGCCAAACGGAAGAGCCCTGTATTGGTAATACCGGTGTGTGTGACAGAAGCGTAGAAACCTGCGGTGCTCCCGGGAGATTGGAATGTGGAGGTAGGCCTCGGTAAGATCTATGGAGGAGAGAAAGTCTTCCTTCCTGATACCGGCCAGTATAGACTTTAGGGTCTGCATCTTGAACCTTCTGTATACTAGAAACCGGTTCAGACCCTTTAAGTCCAGTATCGCCCTCCATCCTCCTGATGCCTTAGGGACCATGAACAGGATGGAGTAAAAACCTGTTCCAATTTGATCCCTTGGGACTGCCTCTATGGCCCTGATCTCTAGGAGGTGCCTGAAGGCGGTGGTGACCAATCGTGCTTTTGAGGGGTTCTGTGATACAGGGCACTGTAGGAAGCGATCGTGTGGAAGTGACTGAAACTCGAGTGCCAGACCCCGTCTGATGGTGTCTCTGACCCAAGAGTCGGTGGTGGTCTGCTCCCAGACCTGGTAAAACTGTTCCAGGCGCCCCCTATTGGAAAGTCCCCTCTGGCGTCACTTGGAGCATCGGTAGGGATGGCCTCCGGAACCTCTGAAAGGGCGTTTGGCCTGTGACTGACCCCTGGCTCCAGTGTTCGGGCGATCCTGTTGCCGATCCTGCCTCTGAGGAAAGGATCGTGAGCCTCTGGGCCAATCCCAGGACTGCCCTGCCCAAAAGGGCTGTCGCCACTCCCAAGAGCCAGAGGGATGAAAGGCCTGTCTGTGGAACTCCTGCTGTGGCCGCCTGTTGTGAGTGTCCCTAGACCAGCTTGGGAAGTGTCAGAGGATGAGGATGAGCAGCCAGGCTCCTCTGGGTGTTTTCCCCTCCCGGCAGCCGAGGAAGAGCAGCCAGGCCCCTCTGGGTATTTTCCCCTCCCGGCAGCTGAGCCAGACAGGGAGGAGATTTACAGGCAGTCTGGGTCAGATTCACAAAGTGAGGGGTCAGATTTGGATCAAGAAGATAGATGGCTTGATCCGAGATTCCGAAGGTTTGATAAGCGACGGTGTCAGTTAAGTGGAAAAAGGAAGTAATGGGGGGAAGTGACGTATCGGACACTATATTAGAAGGGGACAGAGAGACTACGCCTTTGTCACGAGCAACGTTAATCAAGGAGTAGCCTGATATCTGGAGCAGTGCATTTGAATTCAGTCTTCTGATGTTTTGGAAATCTATGGAAGAATAATGAGGTATTGGACAATGTGATAAAGAAAGAGTGAGTTAATTGGAAGGTGTGGGGGAAGAGCATGGTTTTAATCTAAATGTAAATAAATGAGACTTGGCCGTTCCTGCCAGCAAAATGCCAGCAGCATGCTTTGAAGTGAATCCTTTTGAAATGTGTTAAATAAACCTCTTAAAGACATATTTATGTGGATTTTAATGAGGGGCCAGACAGAACACCGCCTATCAGACTTCTTGGAGGGGTGTAATAGGACTTTGCACTTGTCCTTACCCTCGACCACATGTGGATCGAGAATAGGGCCAAACAGATCCTTTCCAGCATACTTGGCTGTGGAGAGATGCCATTTGGCCTTTAGATCCGTTCTCCACTGCGAGTAGGAGTCTGCGAGAGGCCACTGTGGTGGCAATGGATTTGGCCGAGCACTTGGCTGAATGGAGAGAGGCGTCAGCCATGTACTGTGAGGCTGCCACCAGTTTGACAAGTGTCTGGTGCACTCTGACCTGATCAGGAGGAACTAGGGTCTGAAGATCGCGAAGCCACATTATGGACACTCTGGCGAAGAATGAAGCAGAAGTCGCGGCTTTTATGGCCAGTCCAGAAGCCTGATGAGCCCTTCTGAAGGAGAACTCAAACTTCTTGTCCTCCGCCTTCAGAGCCTCTGCCATATCGCCTGTGGCGGCGGAAGAAGAAAACAAAGACATTAAGGGGGAATCCACAGTTGGGACCTCTAGTATGGAAGCAAAGGAAGGGAACACGTTGTACAATTTCTTTTCCATACTGCTTTCTTTTGGAGTGGTGGCCAGGGATGACCACTGGGACTCAACCGCATCCCGAAAGACAAATGGGCAAGGAATTTGTTTTTGGTCCACAACCTTCACCACAAATAACGGATTGGACTCCTGATCCGTGGAGGTAGAGGGCTTTTCCTCCTGAACAGAAGTCAGGTTAGTGGTAGTGCAGGCCTTCAGAAGAAGGGATTTAAAGAGGGATGGGTCAAAGAGACCCGAGGTAGATGCCTGTTCGGGCGTTGCCTCCTCATCCTCTGACATTGGAGTGTCAGCTATGGCCAAATCCACGGACTCCCCCCTCTCCCAATTGAGAGGAACCCTCAGAGATATCTGAACCCGGAGCTGTAACACGTCCCGGCAGAGGAGGGACTTGGAGGGGGAGGCAATTGTTGGGAAGGAACCTGTGAACTCTGGGAGGAGGACATAAACTGGACAAATGCATGATGCATGAAAGCCTGGAATTGGCTCTGAGGCCACATATCCCCTTGGTCCCTAGGGCTAGCCCCAACCACCGCTGGAGCATGAACAACTTCGGGGCTCTGATGTATGAAGGAGTGGGAGGAGTGAGAGGGACCTGCCTGTTCGGTTGCCCCCAGAGGAGAACTAATCCAGGAGGCTTCTTGCACAGGTGCAAAAGGAGGCTCCAGAATGGAAGTATCCAGTGGGGCAGGGGGAACCGCTTCAGCCCCACTGGATAGGACCCACTGTGCCTTGGAGAATTCGCTCTCCAGTGCCTGATGTCTCCTCGAGGCCTCTTGCTCAGCTGTTTTTGAAGTCTCTTTAGTGGATAAATGTTTTGTTTTGGTTTTTTCTCCCCCCCCCCGCTTCCAATTCAGTAGATCTGCGCTTTGACTGCGCAGGGCGTGCACCAGAGACTTGTGTTGCCTGGGGCGAGGAACTGTCTGCCATTGCCACTAGATAGAGCTGGCCAAGGATATCTAGAGGAGGGGAAACAAGGGCGCAGATCACAGTCAGAGATGGAGCGCAGCCGCTCCTTACACTGAACAGAAGGCAAAAGGCAGAACAGCCAGACAGGCCTCTAGCCCTGTCTGATTAGGCCCGGTGGCTAAAGGCCACTGCTATCAAGAACAGGTGGTCAGAAGACTCTTCACTCCAAACACAGGGCCCTAGGCCTGCAAGTAATGAAGGCCCCTGTGATTCTTTTTTTTTTTATTATTATTATTATTATTATTATTATTATTATTATTATTATTATTATTATTATTTAAACAACAACAATAAAGGCAAGAATATGGCAATAACGTCAGCGTTCGGACCTGCCACCACTGGTCAGGACAATCCCGACAAGGTCCGGCCTAGCCGGTCAAATCAGTCAAGAGGTCAGGAAAAAAAGGGGCCTCGCCTACAGGCCTCACTACAGACTGTATTCGACCAATGAAAGCTTCCCCCGCACGGACCTGCCAACGCAGGTCAAGGCAAACGATTTCACTAGAAAGGCGGCCTAGCAGGCCCTAACAGCCCTGGGAGGTAAAATGGCATCCGCCAATGTGCTCCCAAAATGGCGACCGCCCGACGACCACGCGGTCAAAATGGTGGCCACAACTCCCCAAGTCTCCTAAACCATGAAGGAGACGATCAAATTTGAAATGAGGAGATAGCAAAGGCATCCGGACTCCCCTCTCCTCCCCCCCATTGTCTGAAACTTGCGGTTTCGAAGGGAAAATGCTCCACGTGAGTTGGGGGGAATCCGCTGCTGGAGCCTCGTGGCGCTGGATCCTAGAAGCTTTTAGGGCACCCTGCCAGACTGCTGCGATCCGCCGATCCGAGCGTGCAAGGTCGGGTTGAAAGCTACCCGAGGCCCCTGCTTCTATGGAAGCCCAAGGCCCCGAAGGAGGGAGAGAGCCCTGCCCGAGCCCAAGGGCTCAAGCTCGAGGAAGGACAAAGTCCTTTTAAGGTCAGCCAAAACCCAAAAACTTAACTTTAGGTAATTTAGAAGAAAGTTAAAAGAAAGCCAATTTAAATTGAATAATAGGGGGAAAAAACTATGGAGCCAGAAAAAACCTGCGTACTGCTGAGCCTAAGACTAAGTCACAACTGGGAAGACACACCCAAAGGGAGGCGTGACTAAAGCTCTGACTTAGTCTCTCTGAGCAGGAAGGCTGAAATAACCCAATCACGTGGATTCTACATCCACCATGCTGGAGAAAAAAATCTGTGCCATGGGTTGCACAGCTCCATTCTCTGCATAATTGCCCTCCCTACTGCATCAGTTCTTCTCTGCAGTCCCCAGCATTGAAACATTGCCCTTCTTTGCGTTACAAGTATGGCTACTAATCTGAGTTGTGAAAATCTGACTGACCACATTATGCATCACTTTGTTGCTTGTTAGACTTTCGTAGCTCAACTCTAAGAGCTCTACTGCAGATTTCCAGTGAAGAAAGTTAAAAAAAGAATTTTCCAGTAGCAGTAACTCTTAAAAGAAACTGCTACGTTTGCATCAGTTGTAGTAAGATGTCTGTATGTCACAAAGACTGTATCTCGTTTTTTCTCTGCAAAGGATGCAAAACAAGCTTGGGCCAATGCATGGAGTTAAAATAGTACATTAGCTTGTTTGATACTATCCTAGGAAATATTGTCCATTATCTTTAGATTGAGGAAATTGTTTCTTTAACTGTGAGTTGCTTCATCAAGATGTACAGATGAATATATGCATTCGTTCAATTTATACTCTGACCTTTTCTCCATTCAGTGCTCAAAGCAGTCCCAGTGTGATGTTCAGATAGATGTCTCCAGGTTCAACTGCTAGTTTACAAGATTTTATTTTGTAAATCAACAAACTCCATTTCTTGATAGCACAAAGTATGTGTTGAATAGAACCAGCACTGCACAGGCCTTGGCACTATTCCAAGCTACTCTGTTGTAAAACAAGTTTAAAAACATGGGGGATGATTACTGTTAAATTGTCTTGGGCTAGCGGTGACGCAGTAAAACAATGAATGGATTTAATAAAGTGGTTTCTCTGAAAGGAGTCTAGTGGATTTAATTGCAGCAATTGCAAACAAGTTGGAGAGGGAGCAAACCTCCCCCACAGATTCAAATAATGGTGTGTTGCAAGCATGACAGCACAAGGTAAAAGTGGTCTGTGCCTGTAGTGCAAGGTAGGGCTGATAATAATTGCTATATTGTTCTACATTTGGAGACAGCCAAAATAAAAGACTTCCTGGTCATGGTATTCAAAAAACACAGCAGCACACCATAATGAATAAAGTACTCAGTCATTTTCATATACTGACTATGAGCATGCATTATGCAAAAACCATTATATGGTTTACTTTGTTGTTGTTTGTTTAATAATATAAGAATCCAATCACAATTGTTTGTAAACTACAAAATATAGCTTTGTGGCATTGGCCTATTTGATAAACTATGATTAAAATAATAGCTTATCCAGGTATATGAATTCAGCACTGAATTCACAAATTACTTCACTATTAACAATTTTTTTAGTAGTGGAAGAGAAAGATAGCAATAGAACTATTTATATACTGCTCTGTAATGCTTTACAGTACTCTCTGACACTATATTGCCAGTATATTGCCCCCAACAATCTGGGTTTTCATTTTACCAACCTCAGAAGGATGGAAGGCTGAGTTAACCTTGAGCCAGTCAGGATTGAATTCCTAGCTGTGGGCAGAGTTAGCCTGTAATGCTGCATTCTAACCACTGTGCTACCTCTTTGTCCCAAACAGGACAATTAATAAATAGATTCATGCAAAGAAAAGCATGAATTTTAAAGATTAAGAGCATCTTGGAAAAGCAGCTTGTTCTCTTCTTAGTATATCGTACAATCTTTCCCAGCCTAGTGCTCCTCAGTCATGTGGGATTTAACTCTCATCTCATCAATCTGGCTGTGTATTAGGGAAATTGAAATTCAATACATTTGGAGGACACACAGTTGATGAAGGCTGCTGGACCTGATCTCAACAGAGACAGAAGTTTCTATAGTTAGCTAAATTTATATATATATAAAAGTACTATTTAATTCTGCTTTGCACTTCACTATTAGCAAGCACATTTGTGTGTAACCGCAAAAATAGTCTTTCCAAGAGATTCTTGGTAATAAGTTTACCCAAGGATTTAGGCTAGAATGTCTGCTGCAATGATTATAGAATCGAAAGAAAAAAAAACACATCAACAAAGTGAGATGATACGAAATTAGGAAGAAATACCTATCTCAAATGAGGACAAACAATAATGTTGTCCCAAATACCTGAGGAAACTGTAAATGTGATTGTTATAGTAGAGAAGGAAAGTAAGATAATTTATTTTATAGTACAAGTTTAGATGAATTCTAGAATGATTGCATACTAGAAGAAAATTATTGCACACTAAAAAGATACATTAGTAGCGAATAATTAAGTCTCCATAGTTACGTGTACTTAGGCACAAGAACATAATACACAGTTAAGTAAAGGAGGAATAACAATGATTAGCAATTACAGAAGAATTAAATTCAATAAAACTAGAAGAGATAGCAGTTATAAAGATAAACACTGAAACCTCATTTAAAGCTAAATTTTAGCTAAAACAACTTTTAATGTTAACTTTAAAAACTCTGAGCAGCACAAAGATTTATCTCCTGCAGTGTAAAATTATGGTTAATTAAAAGCCATAGTAGCAAGAAGGTTGATAATGTGTGTGGCTCTCATTCCACTGCCTTTAAACAAAATTATTTTCTTTAAATAGAAACAAAGCAGAAATTCTATTTCCAAATAGACATTTTGTTTAATAGTGAAACAAGATAATTAATACACTGATGAAAATAAATTGGACCCAATCCAGGGAAAAGTTAACAAGTTATGTTCCAGGAATATAAATGGGACTAATAACTTGATTCTATACACCTTTCATATCAGGTTTCATTTAATAGGACACAGGCGTATGGAGATCTAGCAAAAATGGTAGGACTGTAACATGATAGAGCTGCAAACTTTCAGATATGAAATTTTAGGATCCAATCTGGGTTGGTCACCAGGTTTAGTCTTCCGAGCTTTCAGACTTGTGCAACATTATCCTGGGACATGTATATTTGCCTTCATTTGTGTGTGAAATTTTAGTTGCTCAACAACATTGTAGACCTTACCATAATGTGTAGCTGGCTATCACCAACACTTGAAAGTTTAAAATATTATATATAAACATCATTAACTTTAATAAGCTGTCACTTTTCCCAACACTTGGTTTGGACCTAAGCTTTGGGCTAACAATAACCAA
This sequence comes from Bothrops alternatus, assembly GCA_034064705.1. Classification (NCBI taxonomy): domain Eukaryota; kingdom Metazoa; phylum Chordata; class Lepidosauria; order Squamata; family Viperidae; genus Bothrops; species Bothrops alternatus. The sequence goes on from JARGCV010000009.1 coordinate 32,588,989, forward strand.
CATTAAAAATCAGGAAGCATATATATGTTAACTTTAATTAATATTGTGTCTCATGTCTCTCTAGGCAAAAGAAAACTTAAGTTTGGCAATCAAGCATATATTCAAAAGAAATCAGTTCTACTCAGTGGGGAACTTACAAGCTGCTCTCAATAGGAGTTGAAGACAGCACCTGTTCATAGCCTACACATACAATTATACTCAAAGAAGGACGTGCTCCAAACATTTAGGCTCAAATGGCACCTGAGGGATATGCACAGCCAGCTAGACTGTTTCTTTCAGCAGAATGAACAGAGAACAGAACACTTTTCTTTGTTCCAGATATTTACACTGATCTGAGTTACCCTATAATAAAGACAATAGTGGTAGCAAATCCATCTTTATACAGTTGTCATAGACCAGTGGTTCTCAACCTTTCTCAGGTTGAGACCCCACTTGCCCCGCCCATGCGTGCCGTGACCCCGACCCGGGCGCGTGCCTGCGCGCGCCGAAAAAAATAATAATAAAAAAAATTAAAACAAAATAAAAAAAACAAAATGGCGGCCGCGACGGGCGGATCCACGCATGCACGGATCGGCCCGTTGTGCGCACCGTGCATGCGCGGATCCGCCCATCGTGGCCACCATTTTGTTTTTTTTTATTTTTTTAAATTTTTTTAATTTTTTTTAAAAAAAATTTTATTTTTTTTTCGGCGCGATGGGCGGATCTGCGCATGCGCGGCGCGCGCGTGCCAAAAAAATAAAAATAAATAAAAAAAATTAAAAATAAATAAAAATAAATAAAAATAAAAAAACAAAATGGCGGCCCGCGGTGTCCGGCGACCCCCACGAAATGGTCGTGCGACCCCAAATGGGGTCGCAACCCCAAGGTTGAGAACCGCTGTCATAGACAGACAGACACGGAGATCTGTGAGTAACAGGCATTTTGTGACAACAGGCCCCTGTGGTTATGTGATATTCAGAAATGGGTCCAATAGGAACAAATATGCTTGCCTTCATTTATATTTTTATATGTAATGCTTACTTAAAAATATACAAGAGTACCATTGCTCATGAAAGAGGAATGAGAAAGTGGTATACCACTTATGGCAACATGCATTTTAATAAATATAAATGATCAGTTTTAACATGTTTGATCAAAATTGTCCATTATAATTTTAGTAGTATCATAAGCAAAGTATACCAAAGCCACCAAAGAATTTATAGTTTGAGTCATGGAGGAAGTCCTCATTCAAAACATTCAGTTGCCACATTTCTTTGAAACTGTTTTTTGTTCTCTGGCGCAAATTGCCTAGATAATTTTAATAAAGAAAATAATCATTCTTTCCTTGTCTTCATACATGCTTTCATTCATGTATGAGGAGGAGTGCAGGAGTGGAGTAGGAATAAGACATAATTCTAAGATAGAGATAAAAAAAATCAATCCATCAGTCCTTATAATACTTTTGGTTCTTGGAGTTTGGTAAATCATTCTTTGACAGCCTTGACTACTAGCCTTTAACTGACCATTGGGTTTACTTACCTTGGTTTAATAGTCTTGTCCATTGTAATCTTTGTCTATTTCTAAGATTGTGATGGCAGAATTATTCTGATTATTACATAGCAATGTGAAATGACAGCTGCCAGTTCTTTAGCTGGTGTTGGCCTTCATATGCATCAAGTTCTTCCCAAGATTCTAAGATGTTATATTTTGGTAAAGTACATGTGCAGACCCAAGCAAGCTTTTTGTAATTGATAGATGGAAATTTGTCAAGGTGCAGATTTTCTAAATGATATCAAACATTTTTGATATGGCACCCAGCATGCTGATAATTACTGGGACAATCATGGTTGGTTTAGGTCATAATCTTTCTAATTTCTTATTTGATTTTCAAACCTTGAAATGTTGTGATTTTTCTCCAATTTTTTGTCTTCTGTTCTGCTTTCGCCTAGTATTGTTGCATCAATTATCCACACTTTCACTTTTTCAATCACAGTTAAATCTGGTGTGTTATGAGCCAAGACTTTATTACTTTGTATTTGGAAATCCCATAATATTTTAATCTGCTAATTTTCAATTAATTTTTCAACTATATGTCCCTATCACCTTTTCATCAGCGGCATTTGATCATCTTATAGATGTACCAATGAATCATTTTGGTGGCTGTTTTGTCATTGTTTATAATCAGTTTGTGTGATCTTCTGTCATGAGCCGAATATACGATCTACTGTTTCCTCTGCTTCTTTGTACAATTTGCACTTTGATGATTTTTTTCAATGCTTGCCTTGATTGCATTAGTTTGAATAGCTTACTCTTGAGGGCAGTCAAAATCAAACCTTCAGTTTCTTTTTTTGTTTCGGTTGTAAGCCATTGCTAGGTTTTATCTTCATCCATTTCCCCTTGATCTTTTTTAGAAATTGACCATGTGATGATTTCCTTGCCAGCAATCAAGTTTTTATTACTTTATTTTGATATTCTTGTTTTGTTTCCTGTATGTTCTTTCCCACAATTTAAACATTCGCTTTAAGTAACCCTACTTTGTGGTTCCAATTTATAATAACAGGCCATAATGGCATGATTTTCAAACACTGTCTGTGATTGTTGATCTTCTAGTAATCCAGTTGCCCAGGCATAGCTCCTGAATCCTGTTCCCCATTTGTCAAGATGCCCGTGAAGTCTAACATTGAATGTTGTCTTTGTAGACCCAGATGATGACTGATCTAGTATAGGATTCTTTTTCTGCTTTCTAGCCCATATTAAATGGGTTGATAGTCTGGCTCTTCCACTACAAGGTGTCTGGTATGAGTGAGCCTTCTGATAGAATACACTATTGCCAACATAACTCTCAACCTCATCAGGGCATCACAAGCCCTTTCCCCTGTAACTCCATGAAAGGATTATTATTATTACGGTTGGTTGCACAATCAGTCAGATGTTTAGACTAGATCTGGCATTTTTATCTACCTATTGAGTCTTTCCCAAGAACTAGGATAGGCAGATATTTCTCTTTAATAATATGAAGAGTGTTCTGGACTGTATAGCTCTATGTAGCCTCGTATAGCTCTATGCAACCCTAACTAGAGAATATGTATCAGTATGTTAGAATATCTGGCAATTATTGGGTTAATTGCTGATTTGTTAATGGGTCAGTGGAAGGAGTCTATAAAGGGCATCCGGAGACTTTCTGGACACAAGCCAGATTGGAATGTCTTTGTCTGAAAGAAGCATGGGCCATCAGATGTCACCCGCTGAGCCTGCGCCGTTATAAAGATGGTATGGAAGAGAGCATCATTCTTTTACCTATAGGAATGGACAAAGGATGTATTTTCCAGAAGTAACAACCACAGCATGAATGAAAGTAATCTTTCTGATTAAAATATGTTTTTTGTTATGAAATCATTTCTATTGAGTTATCTATCTGATTTGATTTATAAGGCATTTTAACTCAAGATCAGAATAAAGAGTAATGTCACAGGGTATAAGCTGTTCCAAGTAAAGCTGCTCTTTGTAATTGACTGATGGTCATTTTGTCAACAATGATGGTGTTTTGGTACTGGAATTTTGGAATTGCACCCAAGCTACCTATTACTATTCCTGCTACCTTTGCTTTTTTTGTTTCAGTTATCATACTTTTTAAATATTATATATTATTATTTAGATATCTGATTTACAATAGCATCTCTAAAAATAACAGACTCATCTTAGATATGTCAATGGGAGCTTTAGACCACCGATGCTCAATCTGTAGTTTATATGCCATAAGTGGTCTATTGATAGAATGTTAGAGCTGTTCAAAGGTTGGGTGGCCCCATCACAATAAAAGTTTCATTTTTGCCTTAGTTGTAGAAATGGCAACATTGGTGCATAAGGCCAAATAGCATCATTTATAATATCTTCTGTAAATGATGGTTCACATAGGTGAACTGTGGCACTGAGGGGACTGCAGATTTCTTGTCTTTGCCTTACATTTGCCCCAAGTTCTCATTTATTCAGTTACAGAGTATAACAATCTGAAGCTGAAACTGCTGAATGTTGTCTGGATTACATGTCATAATCCAATCCTTACTTACTTAAATTGTCCCTGTATCAAAATTTGTTGTATGAAATCAATTAGCCATATAAATAAAAATCAATTACCTTTGGGAGTCATCTATTTTTGAAATACACCAGCTGGCAAAGAAAGAACACTTTATTGCACATACTGTTCTTGCACATACAGCATACCTTCCTATATTACATGGAAAAATATTCTTAATAATAATAATAATAATAATAATAATAGTAATGATAAAGTTGGAAGGGACCTTGGAGGTCATCTAGTCCAACCCCCTGCTCAGGCAGGAAACCCTATACCTTTTTGGACAAATATCTGTCCAGTTTTTTCTTAGAAACTTCCAGTGTTGGCGCATTCACCGCTTCTGGAGGCAGGTTGTTCCACTGGTTAATTGTTCTAACTGTCAGGAAGTTTCTCTTTAGTTCTAGGTTGCTTCTCTCTTTGGTTAGTTTCCACCTGTTGCTTCTTGTCCTTCCTTTCTGCTCTAAAAGCAGACTGTGGGTCAAAAGCATTAATACAAGAAACAAGGGAGGCAGTGGAAGCAGGAAGAGCTGGCCTAGAAGAAAAACCCACTTGTCTTCACTCTTGTCATCCAGAAGACTGCTTGCAAAAATGGGGATCATCTTTTCAAGCTAGGGCAGTCCAGATTTGTTTGGACTTTAGGGCTCAGAAACCCTAGCAACCTGGCCAGAGATTCTTGGAATTCAATACTGAACATAGCTGGGGGGATGCCATTTGGTGAAAGGTGAGTTTGGGCATAAGTTAATACATGATAGATGGTAGTAGATGGTCAATGGACAGCCTATCCTCTTCACATTTCTTGTTTCTATTTTTGTAAGGTTGTGGAGGGGGAGTGAAATAGGAGATCACAGCACACAGCAACATTTCCGAATCTAATATTCAGGAAAAGAATTAGAGATAAAACCTTATTGGTTCTTGGAAAATCTTGCTATACTAAGTACAATTCCAGTCACATGAGGCTGGGGGAAGGGAGGGCAGAAAAAGGCAATTAAAATGGCAGAGGGAGCAGTTGGAACCCTTTCCCTTTGATGAAAGGTTACGATATCTGGAGGCTTGAAAGAAAACTTAAAAACAGATAAGTAATGGGACCAAGATAGAGGTGAATATAATCATGCATATCAAGGGCCTGGAGAAACATTTCTCTCTATTTCAAGTAATATCCAACAGCAAGGTCATCCACTGATTCGAAATAGCAGGAGATTCAAGGCAGAAAAAAAAAAGCCTTTCTCTTTGTGCTACACATAGTTGAACTGTGTAGTCCTCTATCCAGGGATATGATAATGGGTGTAAGTTGTTGAGATGACTTTAAAAGAGAATCAGACAACTTCAAGGTGGCCAAAACTATCAGCAATCTCTAATGGCAACACCTACCTCTTATTTCCAGAGTAGAGACCAAATAGTTATGAAAACCAATTGCTCATTTCTAGCCTCTCAGTGAAAGAGAACTGATCAATCACATATTAGATTGATCCCTATCAGCCATTTCCCCCTTCCTATAATTAGTTTTAACTTTCTTTCCCGGTGAACTTTTAATCCTGAAAGGTGTGGTCATGATTCCCGCCTGATCTTCAAGTGATAATGTCTTCCAGAAAATTCCCTCATACTACATCGGATTTTTTAGAATAGAGTTTGGGATTTTTTCAAAGGAGTCTTTCTAAAATCACACAAATAACATTCTTCCTTGGATTCACTTAACAAACCTAAAGTTCAATGTGAATATTATTTTATATGTACAACACAGCCATCTTCTTAAGAGGCACTCAGCAAACTTTAATTTTATCAGCTCTCAGAAATGCTTGATTCCATGAAACCCCACATTTCTTGTGGTTTTGTCCATGACCATTTTTGAGTGCCTTTTGAAGGGGAATTCCTTCTGGTCTTATTTGCATAACATTGACTATCTAAGGAGACACTGTATAGGCTGTCAGTCAGAGAAATGTTATATTATGTTTTGGCAATTAACTATTATTTATTTATACAATAACTGTATTAGTTATGTCATTTACATTTTAATAAATTCTTATTGATTTTAGTTATGGTTAACTGCTGCCCTACCTAGGCTTTGTACTGTTTGCTATGATCTATGGTTGAAACAATATAAAAATTTATTAACTCATGTTCAGTTAGCTTGGCATATTGACTAAAAACACATACCGTATTTCTCGCTCCATAAGACGCAGGTTTTTTCCTCCCAAAGTAGGATGAAAAATCAGCCGCGTCTTATGGAGCGAAGATGCAGGCAGGGAGGGGGGGAGGCGCTGGAGCAGAGGGGGAAGCGGAGAATCGGCGGAGGGCAAGGGGCGAGAAAGGGAAGCGGAAAATCGGCGGAGGGCGGAGGGCAAGGGGCGAGAAAGGGAAGTGGAGAATCGGCGGAGGGCGGAGGGCAAGGGGCGAGAAAGGGAAGGGGAGAATCGGCGGAGGGCGGAGGGCAAGGGGCGAGAAAGGGAAGTGGAGAATCGGCAGAGGGCAAGGGGCGAGAAAGGGAAGCGGAGAATCGGCGGAGGGCAGAGGGCGGAGGGCAAGGGGCGAGAAAGGGAAGGGGAGAATCGGCGGAGGGCGGAGGGCGGAGGGCGGAGGGCAAGGGGCGAGAAAGGGAAGCGGAGAATCGGCGGAGGGCAACGGGCGAGAAAGGGAAGCGGAGAATCGGCGGAGGGCGGAGGGCAAGGGAGTACGATATAGTACTCACCAAAAGGCCGCCTGGGGAGGCTTGGAACTGTAGTCCAACCTGGAAAGGTGGCGAGCCGTCGCTACTACCGCCTGCAAGCAGCCATCCCCCTTCCCGCTACTCGCCTGACTCCTAAGCCCATCGCCCGCAACCCCCGTGGAGTGGCGCGCGTGCGCAGCACTGCCTCCTTGGTATTAGATCAAGGAAAAGGGTACCAGATGGCCGTGCAGATCCTTTAATTTGTCCTTATGATGGCTAAAAAAGTTACCGGTACGCATGCGTACCGCAGACCCACGTTCCCGGAAGCGCGAGCTGCCCGGCGGGCAAGGACGAAGGTGTTGCTAAGGTGAGTGAAGGGCCGGGCTGGCAAAATATTTTTTCCTATTTTCCTCCTCTAAAATCTAGGTGCGTCTTATCAGCAGTGCGCCTAATAGAGCGAGAAATACGGGTATATACATTTTGCCTGATTTAGGATGCTTGTTATGTTCCTGTGTTGATAGGTACAATGAGATTAAAGTATGCAATAAGAAATGTATACCACTGTGTAAATACCCATCTTATTCTCTAAAATGAAAATTCCTTCTTGAAATCTCTCCTACAGTATTCCTGGAATTTGCATTCAACTCAGGGACTGGGCTGCCTCTTCTCCCTGTCTCCATGTCAGTAATCTCCAAAGTTTGAGAAACCTATTGGACTGATGCACAGATTTAAGAATCGGCAAGCCATCCCTTCTGCCATAAACTTGATAAGAATTCTTAGAAAACTACTTAATATGCAACATGGGAAATAATGCTACTAGCGTGTCTTCTAGAATAGATTTAAGAGCTATAATTATGTAACAGCATCATACTTCCTGAATTCTTGAAAGATGCTTGCAAGTGTTAATATTATTGAACTTCATGGTAAAAATGATTTCTGTAGCAATGGAATATATTTTTTAAACTTAAAAAAAGAAACCATTCTTCAGTCACGGACAACCACATCCTCTATTGCTAGAAACAAATTCTACGAGAATTGTACCCAGGTTACTAACAGAAATGAAATTTTAACAGTGCAATCCTATATATTTACCCTCAAGTAAACGTTGATTTCGTTGGCTTACCATGCAAAGCCAAAATTAGGTTTGTTCAGTGGCTTATAAACCACTATGGTTTACAAAATCTGATTTATGGCTTACATGTGCAGATCCAATCAACTTTATTTAATAAACCATAGACTCCTGAACCAGGAGTCAACACGTTCTATAGCAGTGATGGCAAACCCTTTAGAGACCGAATGCCCAAACTGCAACCCAAAACCCACTTATGTATCATCAGGTGACGGGTGGGCGTGGCCCATTGGGTGGGCATGGCCCATTGGGTGGGAGTGGCTGCAATGGTAATGGCAGACTGGATGGGACTAAAAAGTTCAATCAATCAATTCCAACTTTGTGAGATTTTTTTTCCCACGAAAAGTTGAAATTGATTGATTGATTGAACCTTTTTTTTTTTTTGCAGATGGCGGTGGAGGCCTAAAGCGAAAAGGTTTTATAAAACCCAGCTGAAGGCCTAGGACTGGGGCAACAGCACGCGTGCCCACAGAGAGGGCTCTGCGTGCCACCTGTGGCACGCGTGCCATAGGTTCGCCACTATGGTTCTATAGTCTTAGATGATTTAAACAACTTTACTTTTGAACAAGCATGTACGAGATTATATTTTCAGCTTTTTCTAATTTATTTATTATTAAATCTATTTGCCACCGATCTCACCATGGGGCTACTCTAGGCAGCTTATAACTATAGAACATAAAATTATGAAAATATAACTATAACAATAGTAAAAGAAAGAAACAAAATAAATAATGAAAACATAGCAATGTGAATTAAAAGATGGGTGGGTAGGGAACAGAATGTGCAAGGGGGTGGGATCTGCTATTAGTCTAATAGTCACCTCCAGTGTGGTATTCTCCCATTGGATCCCCAGGCCAACCAGCAGAACCAGGTCTTCAGGTTCTTATGGAAGTATAGATGGCACTACAGCAGAGAAGGCTCTTCTCCTGGATCCCACCAGCCAGAGTTCCTTAATTGACAGGTTCTGCAGCAGGCCTTCTCTGCTAGCATGAACGAAGCAGGCATGTCTTAGTAAGATGAGACAGTTCATCAAGTAATCTGGACCTATGCTCTGGAGGACTTTAACGGTCATAACCAACTCCTTGAACTGCACCCAGAAACAAACTGGCAACCAGTGCAACTCACAGAGCAGCAGTAACATGAGCCATTTTAGGGGTCCCAACGACTGCTTACGTTGCAGCACTCTGCATTAGCTGAAGCTTCCAAATGTATTTCAGGGGTAGCCCTATGCAGAGTGCATTGCAGTAGTCCAGATGAGAAGCGATTAGGGCTTGAGTGACTGAGCATAGAGAATCCTGATCAAGGAAAGGCCGCAAGTGGTGCACAAACTGAAGATGTGCAAAAACTCTCCTAATCATACCCCCCACCTGCTCTTTGAGAATTGCTCACAAGAGTTTTTGCCTCTAAGTTGCAAACTGGATCTGAACAGAGTAGTCACAGTAGTGCAACCGCGTCCAGAACTAAAGATGTCAAAGAAGCTCCATGAATGTCTACAGTTCTCTGTATCAGTGGTATTTAGCTCCATGTAACTGGATGTTCATTCCCCTCCCACCCTGATCAAAAAATGCCATCTTTTGACCTTACCTGGTCAACCCTCCCTAGCTTTTAAGCTACTGAATTTCAAAAAATATCTAGCAGTATATTATCTTTTTCCATTTACTTTTTAAATTACTTACAATCAATATAAACCAGGGATGTCAAACTGCCGGCCCGCGGGCCAGTTTCATCATAGTGAAGCCGCGCCTACCCCATTGCCGGCAATGGCAAAACCAGCCTGATACGTTGCGCGACATCACATGATGTCGCAAGTTTGACACCCCTGGTATAAACTATCTGGCATTTTTGCCAATTAATTAGTCTAAGGCAACCCCCACTCCATAGACCAGTACCAGGCCGCAGCATGCCAATAACTGGGCCCACAAACAAGCAAAGCCCCATCCACGAGATGTAGGCAGCACACAAAACCACGCACTCTCCTGTCTGTGGAAATACCTCTCTCCACGGAATTGGTCCCTGGTATCCAAAAGGTTAGGAAACTCTGGTCTAAGGCATTTTAAAAAAAAAACCTCATTGGACTACATTGATAATACTCTGACATGACAGCAGAAATGTATTTCCATTATGCAACAATATTTTGCCTGTAATTTATCCACAACATCTAAATGTGACTCCTTCTGAAACAGTTTGGACTAGTAAACTAAATTTTGAATGCATTTTCATATAACACAGTCAATGCGAATACTTTTAGCAAGATAAATATATCTGGAAATAAGTAGAGATACTGAAGCATCAATGTAAGAGTCGCCATGGATTTCACTGAACTCAGGAATGGGCCTCCTTTACAGTGTGTCTTTCCTCTGAGAATTTGCCATCTGTGACTATCAGAAGTCTAACTGGCTGTGATCTGAGAAAGACAGTACACAAGCTGTGAAATCCCCTGTGTTGGGAAATATTGCTATTTATTTCGGGGGGGGATGCTGTGTCACATGCTATTTATTTGTGTGAGTGCCTTAGAACATCCACTGTGTTTTTCCAGTAGAATAAATCCTGATGTGTAACACTCACAGATGGGGGGGGGGAACCCACCAAGCTTCAGGAAGATAGCCAGGTAATTTTGTTATTACCTGGCTTCCATACAGCTGTCTGTCTATTGGCCTGCTGGAGGATTTTTTAGTTCAAGAAAACAAACTGGTTTTTACATAAAAGGATTTTCATGCACAATTAATTGACATACTTGACTACCGCAAGCATTGTAATCTGTGATGCAGAACTTCTGAAGCAGAGATTATCTTTTTTAGTTATTTTTGCCATATTATTCTAATGGTGTGTCAATATGTCATTACACTACATTCTGCAACATCTTGAATCTCTGGGGACCTTTGCATGGGTCCTTTTCGTGGACTTCAGCTCAGCATTCAGTACCATCATTCCAGAAATTCTCTACTCTAAATTGATCCAGCTTACTGTATTTACTCATACTTGTAGGTGAATAATCAGTTTTTTGACAGATTGGGGGCAACAGGTGAGGCTAGGGGAAATTGCACCTAGTACTTGGGTAATAAGCATAGGCTACCCTCAAGGCTGTGTGCTCTCTTACTTAGTTGCCCTTTTCTCTCTATATCAGTGACTGCATCTCAAGGGAACCCGCTGTTAAAGTGCTCAAGTTTGCTAATGATACAATGGTCATTGGCCTTATTTGAGATGGTGATGAGTCTGCATATAAACATGAGGTTGAACAACTGGCCCTGTTGTGCAGCCATAATAATCTAGAGCTGAATACGCTTCAAACTGTAGAGATGAGAATGGATTTTAGGAGGAACCCTTCTATTTTACCACCTCTTACCATATTTGACAGTACAGTATTAGCAGTAGAATCCTTCAAATTTTGGGGTTCTATAATCTCCCAAGACTTGTAACGGACACTTAACATTAGAACCATCATTAAAAAGGTACAACAAAGAATGGTCTTCCTGCATCAATTGAGACTGCCCCAGAGGTTCAGACTGCCCCAGAAGCTGTTGGTACAGTTTTACAGAGGAATTATTGAGTCTGTCATTTGTACTTCTATAACTGCCAACCAAACAGGACATGTACTGACTCCAACAGATAGTTAAGACTGCAGAAAGAATAATTGCAACCAGCCTGCCTTCCCTAGAAAACCTGTATATTGTGCAGGTCAGAAGGAGGGCTGAGAAGATACCTGCAAACCCCTCACATCCTGGACACAAACTGTTTCAGCTTTTTCCCTCAGGAGGCTGCTATAAGGTATTGCATGCAAAGACAACTAGACATAGTTTTTTCCCCCTCAGGCCATCACTCTGCTGAACACCTAATTCCCACAGTGCTGTCTATTTACCGATACTACCATATGGCTGTAGTATTATTATTTACCCTTATTATCTTTCTCATTCTCTCCTCTGATTGGTATCATCACCACCATCACTATCATCATCATCATCATCATCATCATCATCATCATCATCATCATCATCATCATCCTGTTGCTTTGCATGTACACTGAGATTATAATCACACCTGGCCAAATAAAGTATTCGATTCAATTCAATTCATTCTCTAGGAGCCAATAAGCAAAAACAATAGGAGAAGCTGGGTACACAACTGCAATTTTTCACCTAACAATGACGGCACAAAAGATTGTAAATTCAGGCATACCTCACTTAACAACTGCATCAGGACTAGCATCAGGACTAGTACTGATAATGTTAACTAGTTAGGGTAATGAAACATCTGCAAGAAAACAACCAAGCTCAGAGAGCAACAAGGACCACTCCTTTGTTAATGCATACCTTTCTATACATTCATGTGTGCTGGTGAGTTTATTTTTGGAAATCTGATCATCCTGAAGCACACAGACTGCATTTGCTTGATCCTCTTTTAAAGAACTCAATATCCTCCTCTTTAGCTCAAATTTCTCAGTTTGAATTAATAGTCATTTTAATTCCTTTTATCTGTGTTTAATTGTTTATATTTAATATTTCAATTGTTCACTGCTTTAAGAGCCCTTGGGGCAAAACGTTTGGATATAAATTAAATTAGCACCCACACCCACAACCATCATCACCTGAGTAAAATGTGGTTGGCTGGTTCATTGTGTTGTGCAATACAGCCAATAATTTCATATACTGCAGAACAGTCAGGAAGGTGAATCAGAAAATCTTAGACACCTTCCAGATGCAGAGCACTGCCTCTTCCTTGCCAAAATTTTGTTGTAAATCACTGCTGAAGACAGAGGGAGCGACATATAGCCTTCTGTTTGCAAAAGCCATTGGTTTAATTGGGGAAAAAAAACAGTTGAAGAATTAGCACTGTTTATCTTGAGGGTAAAATGTAATTATAAAGTTCTGAACAAAAATATGCAGCTTCATATACATCAAAGAATTAAGTTCTTAAAGAATACATCTAAAAGCTGATGTTGTGATTTCTGGTTTTCCAGGTACTGTGATGTGCGTTGGCAGCAGTTTTTCCTCTGCCAAAACTCACCCAGTTCCTTTCTGCACACAGATAAGTCAAGTACAGTATCTAGGCTTCCAAGAATTTTAATTTTGTGTGGAAGGGAGCGAAAGGTTTAACGCTTTGTTTCTTTTCAATTTCCTGATGAAAAATGTCACCCCTTGACTTGCTCTTTGCTCATAGTTGCCTTTTATAATAAAATCTTCAGAAGCTAAATTAACCATGAGAGTGACCCTCCCCCAGAACACCTTTTTGTGGCCCAGTGTTCCCATATTGTATATGTATTATGATTACCCAGGGTAACAGGAGAATGTACTCCAATACACCTAAAGAAACCTAGCTCCTGCACAGAGGTAGTTCTCGACTGATGACCACAATTGAGCCCAAAGTTTCTGCTGCTAAGCGAGACAGTTGTTAAGTGAATTTTGCTCCATTTTACAACCTTTATTGCCACAGTTGTTAAGGGAATCACTGCAGCTGTTAAGTTAGTAACATGATTGTTAAGTAAATCGGGCTTCCCCATTGACTTAGCTTGTCAGAAGGTCACAAATGGTGATCCCCGGGACACTGCACTTGTCATATATATGAGCTAGTTGTCAAGCATCTGAACTTTGATCATGTGATCGTAGGGATGCTGCAATGGTCGTAAGTGTGAGAAATAGTCTTAAGTCACATTTTTCAGTGCCGTTGTAACTTTGGACAGTCACTAAATGAACTGTTGTAAATCAAGAACTACCTGAATTCAAAAATGCCTGCCTGCATTTTATGATGACTTTTGCCACAATGTCTTACCTTCTATTGTATTGCAAATGTGTGGGTGGATGGAAAATCCTCTTCAGAACACCAAATCATTTAACATCTGGTAAATGGGGGAATTAATCTGCTGCAATTGATTTTGATTTTGCACCTTTGGATCATACTTAGTTGTTTATTTAGCAAGTATGGCCCAGAGCTCAGCACACAAATCCTATGCTGGTAGTCCTCTCCTCCAACACTCCTAAGGTGTCTAAGATATTTTATAGGATCACTTAGAGCTCAATTGACTTTGAGGATCTTTTTTGTGGATTAAGAATTGTGAGCTCTTAATATATATTCAGAAGATTTTTAATTATAATTTTTAATTATTTTATTTAAAATAATTTACTTTGTATTCTCCCGAAGTGAACCATAGCACTAGACAGGGGTTCTCAACCTTGGCAACTTTAAGACTTGTGGACTTCAACTCCCAGAATTCCTCAGCCAGCTTTGCTGGCTGAGGAATTCTGGGAGTTGAAGTCCACAAGCCTTAAAGTTGCCAAGGTTGAGAACCCCTGCGACTAGAAAGAGGACTAAGAGCTTTGGCTTGTTCATCAGTTATGGCCTTATCCTAATTAGAAGGTAGTGGTGTAATCCATGCTCTGACCACCACACAACTGGATAAATCATAATTCCAACTTTGTATAGGGCTGACTTTGAAACTGATTCAGAAGCTACACTTGATACAGAATGTGGTGATGGGCAGCCAATAAATTCAAATAAATAGTGACCAGACTAACAAGGGGACAACCACTACGACAGAAAATCCCTACACACTTACAAAACACCCTTGAAAATATTAGAGATTACCTTTAAAGCCATATATGGCACAGCTCTTCTTCACATAACAAATTGCATAACAAATTGCGGGTTGCAGCACGAACCTCCCTGATCTATGTGGACACCTAGAGAGGAGGTGCTTAAGGCCCACTTTGGTAAGAGCAGACCCTCTCAGTGGTTGCCTATACAGCATGGGAATATGCTGCCCCAGAAGGACATTGCTCCCGTCTCCTAGCACTGAAGCAGGTGCTAAAATCCCTCCTTTTAAAACAGTTTTGTTGCCTAAACCGTGCTAGAGAGCAAGTGTGCGCTTTGTATTAAGATGCATTTATGATTGAATTTAATGGAGGCGATAGTGAGGCTTCTTTGACATTGTACACTGTCCAAACTCTTTCTGTTGGGAGGCGTAAAAATCATTGGAATAAAACAAAACAGAGAGAAATGCCGAACTCCAATTAAGTCTCCTCCGAATCAGCGACCCGGAAGCTCAGGACCTTCTCTAGGCTCGCCGCTAGCCTTCAGAGGGCAGCCGCCTTTGCCGCAGGAGCCCGCTAGATGGCGCCCCAGAGTCCTCGCAGGTTTTCGTACCGGTTGCCCAGCTGCCGCTTCGCCTTGACAGGCCACCGCTCACTCCGCACCGGCTCGGGTTGTGCGTGGCGGAGGAGAGAATCTGGGTCGGGCGGCGTGTGGGCCGAGAGGTAGACCTCGAGCTGCGGCCGGCGCTCAGGTGAGAGAAAGGGGGCTACCTCGTTGGCGGATGGGGCGGAGCGGTGGAGCGGCGAAGCTCTGCGGTTCTGGTGTTGCGCGTGTGTGGGTGTACAGTTGGAGGGATTTCGGAGTAAGAGGCGGCGGATGCGGAGAGTCCCCACGATATGCGCTTGTGTGTTGGGGCGGAGGGGAGTGCTGAGGTCTGCGATCTGGAGGTGGGCGGGTTTATACCTGGATGCAAGAAAAGGTCGGGGGCGGGAAATCAGCCTTACTGGAAAGCCGAGTAGACTGTAGACTTGGGGGGGGGTCCGCGTTGGTCACGTGTCTCGACTAGGCTGGGGTACGTCGGAACGTATGGTGGCTAGTCGGAGAAGACTGAAAGTATGGAATGTGCGTTTAAGACAAGGGATAGCAGCCTGATATTTTCCAGAGCCCAGACTCTTCGGACTGCAACTCCTGTAAGCACCAGCCAGCACTGGCATTGTCAGAGGTAATGAGGGTTATACTGTACCTGGAGAGCCTCGGGTCGCTGTCTCCTTGCTTGAAGACATGGGTGGGAAGGGAAATAGGAGGAACTGGAGTGCTTTAGAGTTGGACTGTGTGGGGCACAGTATTTGGCTAATGGTTCCCCCCTCACACGCACACCAATGAGAAGTCAGAACATTGACAAGGCTTCTTAGGGAAGGAGTTGCAGGCTAAGCTGGCAGCATGTGAGGGACAAGGGAATAAGCTGAGGCTGAGCCACTGGAGAGGTGGGATGTGGGATTCAGATGCTAGATCCATTGGCTGGAGGGGGAGGAATAGGGCATTGGGTAAAGCAAGATGGACACTGGCTACTTGAGGGATGGACTTGTCCGGAGCATGGCAGTTCTCAGCATTACAGTTCAAGAAAAAAACCTGGCATATGAATGGGAGGGGGGGGAGACTCAAAGAACGGAATAAAGTTGAAGTATGGATTGCATGGAAATCCCGCCAATGCATGGAAATAGCTGAATCAGAAATCTACAGAAGGAGTTTTCACTAGAGTTGATGCTTGTGCACTGGACAGAGAGAGCAGTGGTCAGGGTGACCAAATTACCCAAATATCAAAACACTTGTGACTTGTGGAAGGTATTTGAAATACTATTATGAAACCAAGGATGTGGAGTTGCACTTTTCTGAAATAAGGTTTTTTTAAATGAAGATCAGAAGAAAAAAAACTACCCTAAGTTCACTATTAGTCATTCATTAAAACTTGCCCAAAAGTGGCAAAAGAGTTACAGTAGTGGCCAAAATTGTGGAAACCTTTTGGGAAAAGTGTACAGTAGAAATGCCACTTTTGGTTAAGTTTCCACCAGTTTTTCTTCTAATTTCTTTAAAACTGTAGCCTTGTTCACTTAATAATACTATTTTACATCGCTTTCTGGGCAACCAGTCAACTCTTTGCACCATTACTTTAATTTTATTACCTTTTACAAGCTCACTATATGAAAGAAAAAAACCCAACCAACTTGATAGCGATCACATAACACACTGACAAATGTCCTCTCAGCTTCAATACATGACCTCAATAACTGAACCCTACTGTGATCTGATTGGCTCATTGCCAAAACAAGATGACACCTGATTGGCTCTCTAAACACTCATGCTCATTGGCTACAATCAGATGAAGGAAAGCTACCTGATTACCTAAGCAAGTTGTGCTTCCTTTTTCTGGTTATTTGGCTATAACTTTTAATAGAATACAGTACAGATAATTGAACAAACTTCATTGCATTACATTCTTGGTTAAATTATCTTTCCATTGATACATAATTTTATGGTACTACTACTACAAAAAAAGTGTTATTAGCCATCAAACCTCAAAAATGCACTTTTCCCAAAATGTTTCCACAATTTTGGCCACTAATGTATATGCTCTTTTGTGACATTTTGCTTTATCCTAATTTAGAGATTGTCCAGTTGTTGTTGTTGTTGTTTTGAAACTTGTAAAAATAAGTGTGTTGCATTTTGGTACGAGCTATGGAAGATTGAGTTGCTTCCTTAAAACATAGAAACATTATTAATGAGAGGGTTATGTTTTTTACTGACATAATTGGAGGAAGTTGGCAGGGATCTGTTTATATGGGTCACTGGAGAAATGTCACTTTCCTTTCCCTGCACAGGTGTGCATGGGTATGTTCAGATATAGGCTAAATAAAGACAGCCTGCCAGTGGATGCTTTCATTTGGAGTTCTGCACCAAAGCCTGAATGATCTCTTCCAAATATGGTTCTATGGATCTGATAATTGGGGCGTTTTCTCATTGGAAGCTGTAATCAGTGTACCCACCTAATAAAATAAACACTTGCAACATTGTTATAAGTGCGTGATTTTGTACTTACCTATTTAAAGCATTTATACATAGCTCTCGTTTTAAAAAATCTGCACTGTTACATAACCTAATGAGGAAAACATCTTATGTGAAATAACCTTCAGATGCTTTAAGAATAGGACAAACTGTACTCTGATGGCATAAGATTACTGGACAATTGGTAATGAACCCACGATTCAACTACCGGTATGTAGACTTCTGTGCTTACGGTGAAGGTGGCTGAACTTCCACAAATACATTTGTAGTCTTTGACTCTGGTCACTAACATTTCTGTCTATGCCAGTGATGTAGGATTCTGAATTGGCACTTTTTTTTTCTATCAGAAGGTTTAGTAAAGTTAGTTTGTTGGGTTTACTTGATGGGCTCTGTGTTTTTGTCTTTGAGGGTAATGAACTAGAAAATTTCAGACTACTGCAGTCCTTTCGCTAATATCAGCAGGAAGCTTGCAAGACACAAATAGGAGTCCAGGACAAAGGAGGAAATACATAAAATTACTACTAATGAAACTAATTTGTTATGGCCGACTAAGGAAAAGACAGATTATTTACTTCTGCTATTGTTGATTCTCTCTTTGTTCTTCCTTTTTAAGGACTGTCTCAAATGATATGCTAATATTTTGCCTGTGGCTTATCAAACATATCCCCTATTTTGCTAGTTTCACTGATGTCCTCTTCCTTCCTGTTGGCTGTATATTAAAGAAGTTTATGATATAATGGATCTATCATCTTCTGTATGTCTAGAAGAAAGAGAAAAACACCTCATTTTCCATGATATCTTTTTGTCTAAACTTGCAGTGCTGGATTCTTGTGCAGTGTTATCCTCTTTCCCTTACAAATCCATCTGAACTTTTTCCCTTTATAAATGTAATGGGTTCTTGTAATGGAGTGATTTATTTAGCCTTTTTTGGCCGGCTGACTGTTGTAAGAATAAACCACCAGAAGCACTCAAAATAATTGATACTCATCTTTGAGGGTTTGGTTGTGAATAGTTGCATAAGCCCTAGCACCTTATTTTGGAGCACTGTGCAGCAAAGATGTTCTATCAGCTTGGCAGTTTATGGCTACTACTGCTAAACAAGCTGGCATAAATATGATCTGTCAGTTACTCCAGGCATATCCTCGGAACTGGAACTAAACTGTTCATGAGTTCTTGTGTAAAGTCATTATATTATAGGATAGGGATACATAGTGCCTTTCCTTACTTGACCTAACTATAGCACAAACATGTCTTGGCAATTTCTTTTTTCTGTTGGCTGCCACTAAAATCGTACCTGTACCTTGTGAATGCAGTTAAGTTGTCCTTATTGCACAACTTAAAAGAGTATTTCTCCCTTATTCCAGCACCATCCAAGGGCAGCCTCAAGATTGTTAGACTTTTTCATTCTCTTGGAATCATTAGTTGGTTGGCAGTGACCAGGAATAGAAATGTTGGGGATAGGATACGAAATAGGCAATAGAGAGTAATTTTAATGCTAGTGTAGTTGTTTTTGCCAACTTAAGGATGGATGGATATAAGCATAACTAGATATTTGGAGAAAAACATTCATTTTTGGCCAATACTCATATGCAAGAAGGAGGGCATTTCTGCTGTATAATAACGAAAGTAAGACATATGCTGACTTGCAGCATTGAGTACCTCCTGTTTCTGCTTTTAGGGCAATAGCATAGAATCAGAATATGACAAATCTTTCATCTTGGGAATTGTTACAACTATCTTGTGAAACAAGGAAATTAGATAATTTCCCCCCAATAGCTAAGGGAGAGCAGTTTATTTCTTAGTAGTTAATTGAATGCTTGAACAAATGGATTTCAGGTTATATCCTCAGAGAGAATGCTGAAACTCTTATTCCTTTTTTATATGTTTATATGAATCTGAATTTGATTGAAGCATCCAATAGCATTAATATTCTATGAACATCATGTTTTAATTGTATGTACAGAGATGCAAGGACAGAAGCACTATCTATCCAGGTATTTCCTTTTAAACAACTTTCTTCATTTAAAGTTGGAATAGATATGTTGCAATCTTACACACAGTTACCAAGGAGTAAGTTTCATTTAAGACAACAGAAACTACTACTCAGTAGACATGCAGAAATTAGCACTGTTCTCTTAATAGTATTATTGCTTTAGAAAGAAAGGGACTTGATCAGACTATTGATCCATCTAACCCAGTGTTGATGATATGCCCAAATTGGTCTTTTGGGGTGTCCAGTCATACTTGACATTCATCCAGATTTGAGTGTCCATGTTGAGGTATCAGCCCTAAAGACAGAAATACCTTTGTGGACTTCCCAAATTTAGCATCTTGAGTCTGACTCTGTAAGTCAGCTTCATCTTCCAGGCATGTCTTTCTCAGAATCAACTGTAGAAAGCTGGAAGTGCTGTACCAATTCAAGTTCTCAAACACCAGGGCCATTCCTGCTAGGAAGATTGACCCCCCCCCAAGATAACCTACCAAAACAGGTTCCAGAATAATCACCATGACATTCTTATAATTTTGCTGCAAGATAAAAAGTAATTTAGAATCTATACTAATCCTAACCCAAAGGTAGCCATCACAACATGTCTACTGGTTCAGCCCCAAAATAATAAACATAGTTCAGTCAGATCTGTTACATTCTACCTCCTCACAGGCACAGCAGCATCAATCCACTCAGCCTGCACCCCTTTAGCTTCTTAAGAGAATTGTGACATGAGAATCAAGAACCAATCACTGTACACTTTACTATCTTAAATTAAAGCTTATGATGTTTAAAATTGATACCTAAAATTGTAATCTAAAGAGGGAAATAAGAAAGAAAAGGGAGAAGTTGTTAGAGGAGATCTTCCTAAGAAACTGTTTGATTCGCCCTCATCTTCCATGGCAGTTGATTTTTCAGGGCAAGACTGGGTGAAGATAGGATGCTTAGTAGTATAGAAACCTACATTGCTGATTCATTTCCAAGAGGCTGGAAGACTTCCTCCTCTTTGCATTGTCTTCTCTATGTTTCAAACTTCAATACATCTTAGAGCTGTTTGATAATTTCCCCTCCAACTGGTTCTTTCGTCCCATTTCTCCATATATGGCCAAGACTGCTTGATGCCCTGTTTTCTTGCCTTTCCATCTGTCTGAACTAATGACAAAGTGAAGTTTTCTCACCCTGCAGGTCCTTTGGCAGATTGTGACCACACACTTTCACTTCTTTTTGGCTGTTTGTGGTTGGCTAAAAATGCTTGGAGTCTGGGGTTCAAACTGCACCTGTTAACTGTAATATCTGATAAGAAATGAAGGGGAGACAAAGAGAGGGGGTTTTAATGATCTAGGTCAGAGAATGGGGTTTGAGTTCAGGTTTAGCATGGCTTCAGTGGTTTTTTATCATGATGTTTGTGCCAAAAGTAAGATTCTTCGCTTATTTATCACCCTGACTGGCAGAGCTATTCAGGATTTAGGCAGGATCTTTTCTGGCAATCAGTGGAGATGTTAGGAACTGAACTGAACTCCTGAATGCAGTTACTTCATAACTTGCTATACCCTCTGTGTGTCTACAAGGTTTCTTCCAAATAGCCTCCTTCTGACAGATTCAGATTCTAATTGGTAACCCAGCAAAGGGTTCCAGTCCAAATAGGCTTCCCTGTGGTTAATATTTGCTAAAATATAGATGGGAGATGTAATTATATCACTCCATCATGTTACCTAATCCAGCCTAGAGACTGTTTCTGGAAAATCCTTATTAGTAACATGGTAAATCTAAAAAAAAAAAAAGCCCACATATAAGCATTTCTATTTAAAGAAGATCAGTAACAATACAGGATTTTGATACAAAGTACTGTAAATTAGCCAACCTTTTGAAAACTCTAATGAATAGAAAAAAATATTTGTAGCTATTAATTTATTTGTCCATAATTTTGATCTTCTCTCCACCTATTGATAACTATCTTGAAGCCATCTTCTTGCAATACAATCCTATTAGCTCTTCTACAATTGTAATACTGTAGTAACATAAATCAACAGGTTTGCAGATTGCTTCTAGTAGTAGTCTGAAATCTGTTACCGTATCATATGGACTCGTTTAGGGCTTTTCAACCTTTTCACCCACTGTACCACTTTTAGGATATGGCAACATCTGAGTACCACCAGTCGCCTAGCAAGGAGTCAAAAACTTGATGACCCAAAAAAAAAAAAGGAAAAAAGTGATAAAGTACAGGTAGTCCTCGACTTACAACAGTTTGCTTAGTGATTGTTCGAAGTTACAATGGCACTAAAAAAAGTGCCCCCCAAGCCACAGCCAAGCAAGACACCTGTCTGCCCGCCCGGCGGCGCTCTTCCTCCTGTCTGAGATTTTCATTGTTGTGAGCATTTCTGTTGAGGATTGGCAGTGGGGGTGGGGTGGGGAGCTGTTTGGTTTTTATTTCCCCCATCTGCTGGGTGGTTGCAGCAGGTTTCCCCCATCTGCTGGGTGGTTGCAGCACTTCACATGACCTTGGGACACTGTGACCGTCATAAATATGAATCAGTTGCCAAGCATCTGAATGTAAATCACAAGACCCTGGAGATGCTGCAGCATTCCAGCTGATTGGTGCTTCTTCTGGGCTCAGCAAAAGCGCCACGATCAGCGCCAAGCTCGAGCTGGAGCCTGGCGCTGATCCTGGCGCTTCCACTGAGCCCTGACAGCCCCGAAGAAGCGGTGATCCTGGCGCTTGTGCGGTGCTACCACCGGTTCAGCTCATTCCCCTCCCCTGCTACCACTTTTCTAGGATGGTCGCGTACCACCTGCCAGGTGCCAATGTACCACAGGTGGTACCCGTACCACTGGTTGAAAAGCCCTGGACTAGTCAACCTGGCACAATCTATAGCATTTGGCCCTGATCCTGAAGTTGATGAGAGTAAGTAGTCCAACATAGCTGAAAGATATGAAATATCTGAGTGGGTTTAACTATATTGGGATTCCTATGGTCTTCATAACTCCTTCAGTTTTTCATTTTCCTTGCACCCAGACTTTTCCTCCAATTGGCTGTTAAAGATTCTTCAATTATGGCACGTTCTTAAGTGCATTTTAAGGACCAGGTAAACTCAGTGCTAAATTATTTGCAGTAGTTCCCTTTTTGACAACTTTAAGGCAAAGTATAAATATACAAAATGCTGGGCATTTGCAATTTCTCATTATCACATTAGTTTTTTTAACACTTCTGCCATAACACTTTTGTCATATCACTTTTTCCCACGTGCAAAATACCTGCACCAGTATTTGTGGATCTTTCCAAAAAAAACGGCTCTAGCTTAAGAAAGAACTACTGGAAAAAAATGCATATAACCCAATCAGACCACCCCCACCAACAGTGAAAGAGCAAGCCATTAAATATAAATTGAGAGCAAACTCACTCCCTACCAGCACTGATGATGTTATCTAGTTTGGGTAATGAAATGTCTGCAATATATATATTACACACCAATCAAGCTCAAAGAGACCAAGGATCCCTCATTTGTACCCTGAGCTGCAAATGTTTTCCTTTTCAGAACCATGTACAACCATATATAGGCGTGTAACTGGAGATCATTGAATCACATACTTAAAAAATGGTAAAGGGTAAAGTGGGTTTCATTCCACTAGCCATTGCTGACTGTTAGGGTGGTGCTCATCTCCATTTTGAGGCCATTGAGCCAATGTTGTTTGAAGACATTTCCGGGGTCTTGTGGCCAGCACTCTTAACTTCCCACTGAAGGGGTACCTATTTATCTACTTGCATTTGCATGCTTTTGAACTGGTTAATTGATAGGTGCTGAGGTGGGAATGGGAGCTCACCCTGTCACGCGGCACTCAGGTCTGTCAACTTTCCAGCGAACAAGCCCAGTGTCTTAACCATTGAGCCACCATGACGCCGCCACATACTGCTCCAGGTAAAACCAGAATGTGCTCTTTCATTTAAGGCATGCCACTTCTGCTGAATTGTGACCAAAGAGAAACATTGAGGAATAATTATAAGTAATGAAATCTAGTTTATCTGCAAATTCTACCCATTTGAGGTACTGAGTCCCTCAATAGTGTGCAACTGAAACATCAAGAGTAGACTTCAATGAAAAAAAATTGCCTGGCTATGCATTACAGAAAGGAAAGCAGCTGCTACTCTGCATTCAAAAGAACATTGTATGAACTTAATTAGAAACTTCTGTAGAGGAAGATTCCTCCCCATAACCACTAACAGTGGAAGAATCAAACAATAATGATACAGGAGATCTGTTTTTGTTCCCCAGACCACTGTTCATATATTTTTCTAAGGCAGCGGTTCTCAACCTATGGATTGCAACCCCATTTGGGGTCGAACGACCATTTCACGGGGATCGCCAAACAACGCAGTCCGCCATTTTTTCCCCTTTTCCTTAGCTGTGCTACTCCCTCTTATTCTATTGGCTTTTGAAAGCCAATAGAATAGACTCTCTTGAATAGAGTCTAATTCTATTGGCTTTCAAAAGCCAATAGGAACTGTCCAGGCTGTCTCTGCCCTGCTGAGCCCACCAAAAGTCCCAGTCTGCAAACAGTGCTGCAAGTTGTCTGCAGCGAAGGCGAGCTGTCTAGAAGTTTCCACCCCTCCCTGCTGAGCAACTACTAAAAATGTAAGTAAAAGAGGGCCAGGGGTGGGAGGTGGGAGGCTGGCGGGCGCAGGGAGGGTTACTGGCGCGCGTGGGGCCCGGCGGGTGCCTTACCTCCCTTGGGCTGGGCCAGCTGGTGGCCCAGCCGGTGGTCACCCTGCGCCGTCGCTGCCCCTTGCCAGCTACACTTGGCTGGCGCAGGGGGCGGCACCATGCATGCGCAGCGCTCCTGGGCAGGGAAATACAGGTAGTCCTCGACTTACGACCGGTTGGGGGGTCGCAGCATTAAAAAGGTTGAGAACCACTGTTCTAAGGATACTCAAGAATTTAAAAAAAAGTTGTCATAATGGGTGACTACATTTAACCATATAAAGACTGGATAAATACCCATTTTGATTATAATTGAGAAGAAATTATCTGGACCTTTTCAGTCTGGTTTCAGACCAGGTGATAGGACCAAAGCAACTGTGCTTGTGGATTAACTCTAATGGGAGTGGGAGGAGGTAATACAGCTAGTTCTCCCTTACCAACTGTAATTGGGACCTGGAACTCATTTACTAAGTGATGCTATCATAAAGTGCAACATCAAATGACTGTATACAGAGTTGGAGACAGACTGTCCAAGCCAGGGAAAGGAGTCAAGTGAGGAATTCGTCTGGAGTCATTATATAGGCATAAGAGGGCAAGGTCCGAAACTCCTCCCCCCCTTTGAATGCTGTTGAACCCTATCTAATCTGGCCCAGATGCAGACTGCCAGTCTGGGAAGATTACTGTGTAATTAGCATGAGCAATAAAGTAGCTAATTGAACTCTTCACTTCTGGATCTGGTTGTTTATATCTGACAGCAACAACTTACAATGGCAGTTCCAGCAGTCTCAGTTGTTGTTAAGTGAATCCTACGTGATTGCAGCATCATGCAGTCATGTAATTGCCTTTTCTGGTCTCCTACTGATTTCCACATTAACTTTGCTTGATGGAAGGCAGCAGTGAAAGTTACAAATGGTGATCATGTGATCACAGGATGCTGCAATGTAATTGCAAACTGGTTGTTATTTACCCAAATTGTAATCAGATGGCTGCAGAGATGCTGTAACGGCCACAACTATGTGAGCCTGGGGTCCTCCTGGACTTGCAGCCCTTTTTTGAGGAACAAGTGACAATCATGACTTTTGCACAATTTGTCTTGTGTTCCAATTGTACCTTTCTTGGATCGGGAAACTGCTCACTGTGACTCGCATTTTAGTTATTTCCTAAGTTGATTACTGCAGTGCACTGCACAGGAGCTGTTCTTGAGAAGCATTTGGAAGCTACAGCTGGTGCAGAATTTAGCAGTGTGAACACTTACAGAATGCACCTTGGTGTTCCATTGTTATACCTCTACTCAAGTAAAAATATCTGAACTGTTATTTTTAAGGGGAGAACTTAAGGCAGTCATGTTCAATATTAGAAGGATGGGCCTTTATTAAAAGAAGCAACCTGTGTTGTCCAGCTTGAATATTCTCCATAGAAGCAAATATTAGCTCCTATAGTTTCATAGCCAGTTTCCTTATTGCTCCAAATTCTAAGAGTTAGTCTACATGTCTAAAAGCTTAGCTGTTACTTATAAATCAAAAAGAAGTAAACCAGTTCCAAATTTGTCTATCCATGAGTTCTGAAAGAATTCAAATATAAAACTGCCAATTTTTGCAAGTAGAAATATGTTATATAACATGAAAACTACAGTTTAGTTAAGAATAGGCATTTGTAAAGCTTATTGTTAGTTAATAACATCAGGAAACTTCCAGAATGGAGAGTCAAAAGAAGGAATGACTATACTGCTTACCCAAAAAACATTACATTGAAGTCATGTGTGAACCCAGTTTATGTCAAAAACATGTGCACTTTTTAAAAGCAGGGACTGCACTTAATGTTTGCATCTTTGTATTTATTTTATTTTATTTAGCTATTTGATTTTTCCTAGGAACAATGGCTTTGATGAGAAGTTCCCTTCAGTTTATGCCCAGAAAAACAACTCTGTGAGTTAGGTTGGAAAAACAGACAAAATTATAGATCCAAATTCACTCAGGGAGTTTCCGTAGCTGAGGCTGAATTTGAATAGGATGAGTGATAATGCAAAGTGGACAGGCTTGAAGGTGAGCCTAGAATTTTTTCCTTTTTTTTTTTTAGTCAGTGGGAGATTTGCTTTTTAGTTATAGTAGGTTCGCATTACAGTTTTCGTTAGTTCCTCACCTCAAAATGGCACCAATGTAGTGGTACAATTGGAGAAAGCCCTGAGCTGTTAAAAAAAGAGCTTAGGGGCATCTGTTGCCCAGTTTATAATTTAGTATTAGTTCACGGCACAATAGCTGAAAACAATTTATTTAATATGATTTGTGGACCAAACCTCAGCCTGGCTACTATGTTTTAAAAAGTGTCAACTTCAACAAATTTTTTGATCCATTTTAAGTGGTTGTCTGGGACAGTATTTCTCAATCTTGGCAACTTTGGGCTGCGGGCACTTCAACTTCCAGAATTCCTCTAGAAATTATGAGCAAAGTCCACACATAGTTCCCAAGATTAAGAAACACTGATTTATGGATTTTGGTCAGCCACTGAAAATCTACTTCCCCCCCCCCCTGATAAATCATTTTCTGATCTACATGAAAATGCAGTATAGAGTCAGAAAGGATATGTCAGCAGTGCTAGAGGAGGAAAGCTTCTCTGGAACCAGCTTCCCTCAGAGGTTCATACTGCTTCCTCCCTCCTAGCTTTCCGGAAAGTGCTGAAGACGCATCTATGCCGACAGGCTTGGGGCATATGAGCTGTGCTCTGCCCCTCGGCCCTAGGAGTGTCCCTCCATCAGCGACTGCGAGCTGATTGTGTTTGTCTGTGGTGTGAGTGTGATTAATTTTTAAAGTTTTTTATTGTATTCTTGTTGTGAGCCGCCCTGGGTCTTCGGAGAAGGGCGGCATATAAGTCTGATAAATAAATAAATAAAGCATTCCTGATGCCCCCAAGATTCCAGGAAGGGACAAGATGAAAAAACTCATCCTGGTCATGCCAAACACAGTCTTGGACTACTTTGTTGTGTAATTCATGGCCCTTTGCCTAATGCTGCTCTTGGGAGTAAAAGAATGTTCATGCTTACTTTAGGTTATGTAAATATCAAGGGTGCTACTTCATTAGAGCTTACCTAGGTAAATATATCATATTTAAGCTGCAAACAAAATGTTCTTGCAAGCAATTGTTTTGGTTGTCTTTTTTTCAACTTGGAGATAAGTTTATTGTCCACTGAGGCAACTTGGTCTTATTGAGTGCATTGCCTTCCCAAATTGTACTGCTCGTAGGCTGGCAAGTGTTGTCTACAAACACTATAACATACAATCACAAAATTGGGTATTGAATTGCAGCATCAGCCTAATGGGAGTTTTAATGGTACAAAAGAAATGGAGTCAAATTTAAATTCTAAGTATGGATTTGTTATTTAAAAAAAACCCCAGAAAAATGAGAAATTGTTCTTAGTGGTGAAAGAATGGTAGTTCCTCCTCCTCATGAATTTGGTCAAAGCTTTACTATTTATTTATTTATTTATTTATTTATTTATTTATTTATTTATTTATTTATTTATTTATTTATTTATTTATTTATTTATTTATTTATTTATTTATTTATTTAAGCATGCATGCATGCATTATCCTGACCCTGCATCACTGAAAATGGCTCATAACATTGTAAAAACATTACATAAGACACATTCATTAAAATAGGGAGGCAGAACCCATTGATAAAACAAACCTTAAATATATAAACTATTTAGTTAGCAGATATTGAAAAGAAATGGAAAAAGACATCCAGATGGTTGGACCATCTGCTCTTTGTGGAGCTGAGAGATCCATGGAATAGATGGTCATGCAAATCCTATGAGATCATCATTAGGAGCATCAGAAAATCCCTGCTGGATCAGACAAAAGTTTAACTAATGTAGCATTTTATGTCACATAGAATTACACAGCAGCAGTTGGGAGTATTTGGTATACTCACATGTATGGCCGGAAGTATGTAAGACATGCAGTTGGTATGTAAGACATACAGTTAGCAACACTAACAGCCATCAGTAGACTAATCTTTCACCCATTTGTCTAGTCTTCTTTTAAAACTAAATTGGTGGCTTTCACCCTATCGTAAAGCAGCAACTTCCATAATTTAACCCAAATTTTGTAAAGAAACAATAGCTTAGATATTAACACTGCTGAAGATCCATGAACCTTTCATGATTTTTTTGTCCCTGTAATTTAGAGGAATATAATTGCTTTCCTATGAATATGTTCTAGGATCAGGTTCAAGTGTTTCATTTTTTTGATACCTATGAAGCAAAATGATACACCTTTCATAGAAGTTTTAAATAATGGGGATATTATTTGGTGAAGAGGACAAGGGAAGGAAAAGTTACAATTCACGACACTGTTATCCCTATGTCACAACTTGTAAACAAAATATCCAGCCTGTACCCCTTCAGGACTGTCTTATTGCTTTGAATGTATTCAGAGTGCTGCAGCATCTGATGCACAGGGGTCACATAGAGCACCACACATGTGTCGCAGCGTAGAAAAGTTAAAGGTAGACTTATCTGTGTTGAAAAACCCCGTGGAAACTTGTTCTGTGTGGCTGCCCCAAAAAGATTAGTTTTCAATCACTGAAAATAATCTTTCAAAC
The DNA here is from genome assembly GCA_034064705.1 of Bothrops alternatus. Lineage (NCBI taxonomy): Eukaryota > Metazoa > Chordata > Lepidosauria > Squamata > Viperidae > Bothrops > Bothrops alternatus. The sequence goes on from JARGCV010000009.1 coordinate 32,617,678, forward strand.
CTGACTTCAGTGAGGCCTTAAATCATAGGGATTATAAATTATAAATCATAGGTTTTCTGGGATGTGTCAGCAGCAGTGCATTCAGGCTCGCTTTGAATGGAAAAGAACTATACTTAACAGGAAGGACTGGATAATGATTACCATAACATCAAGGATGTAAACTGGTTAAATAGTTTTTAGTTGATTAACATTCTGTCTCTATAATGGGTTATCCGCTTTTGCATAATCCATTAACTAAATTATCACATTTTAATGATCTTGGCTCACTGTTAAGAGAAGGCAAGGTATACATTCTCACCTTCCTTCAGAAAAGATGTTATTTATAACAGCGTGGGATAATCCAGTGCCATTTCATCTGCTGAAAACATTGGGTTCCCTCTCTGCTGAAATACCAAAATGTTTTACCAGATTTTTTTAATATGACGGGGACAATTATTAAATATATGACTATGAAAAAAATAATGTGAATCTATTGGAACTAATACACTTTCTAAAATTATGTTCTTTGTTTTCATTTATAGTGATTTAAAATTATTCTATGATTTAAAAATGTAGTCACATAAATTGATAGCAATAAATGCTAGATTCACTGATTAAATCGGTTTAACAACTGCATGCCTCCTGAAAATTCTTAAAATCGGAAGGGATATGAATATAATATGGTCCATGTGCCCCATGAGCAAAAACCATTTTGTTTCCTAGAAACAAATGACCACAAATATAACAAAATTTGTGCTACCTGGTCAACCAATGTCAGCCTTACCAGGTAAACCAGGCTAGAAACATGACCAGATAAGCTAATTCTGCTTTATTGTGAAGCTACATTAAAAGAATTTTACAAGTCTGAAAGTACGATTCTCCCACCATCACCCTTACAGCCCAATAACTTTAGGAAGGATACCTTTTGCTCTATGAACTGTGCAGCTCTTATCTGACCATTTCCTAGGCAGCATCTTTTTGCCAGTCTCCCAAGGTCATCCCCATATATTATTACAATTATATTTAACTTGATTACCCTAATGTAGCTCATTGTAGATTCTTTAATTGAGATGTGTGCTCTGGCTGCTTCATTACAAAATACTAATTACTTAGAGAAATGCCTTACTGAAACCTCATGTACCTGGGTAATAAGATGGCCTAGCTACTGAACCTAATAAGAATCTTACTAAGCCCTTGTTAGATACAAATAACTTGCATAAAAGCTGATTTGTCACTAAATAGATTGTATTCAGCATTGCTTTTGTTAAACCAGTCCCAACTTGTTTGGCAGATGTTATGAAGATGAATTGTCCAATCCTCTGGACCTCTATTCAAAAGATTTCATGAACTGAATCTGATTTGTTATCATATTGTTTGGACAACCATTTAAGAATTTATGATTTCTGCAGTAAAAGAACTAAGTTGCTGTTGTTGAATGATAAAAGTTTATAGTTTGAAAGAGCTAAACTTTCAGAGTTTAGAAATTTGTTGGAGGCAGTCAGAGAATGGAAGTAGAAAATGTGACCAATTCTCCAACCATTACATCTGCTTGAGAGTGGAGTGATGGAAGGTGAAAAGAGTGGATGAAGATGGTGAAGTGAAGGATTATAGGCTTTGATTGTATATTTCTTCTGTCTTATTTTGAATATTCACTCATAGGTGTTGTTGTTGTTGAGGCCTATAATGATGGTGATATTGTTAGCATAGACTTGTAAGCTACTAATTTATTTATTTAAATTCATTGGCTACCTAATTCTAGTGGGCTCTGTAGTGATGCATAAAACTAAAAAAGACATAAGAAACAGCTAAAAAGGATAAAACAACAAGAGCCTGGACTAAAATGTCCTATAATAAAAGCCACAAAACAAAACAGGGGCCATTAAACAAATAACAAACCACTCTCCAGCCTGGGACCAAAGCCAGGTTTTCAAAGTGTTCTGGGCTGCTAGAACAGGGGCCACTATCCTTATCTCTGGGTGGGAATGCTGTTTGAAAGGTTGAGGGCCACAACAAAGAAGGCTTGTTTCCTTGCTCTCATAAGATGGTAACTTTTAATGGAGGAGACATGGAGTTTACCAGCTTTGAAATGATTGGGGACAGGTTCTCTCAGGGATCTAGGTCCATTGCTATACAAGGCTTGATAAGTAATAATCAGCACCTTGAATTGCAGTTGGCCAACTGGCAACCAATGCAGCTTGTATAATAATACTGACACAGGGCATACTAAGATGTGCCTGTTATTGCTTGTGCCAGTGCATTTTGAACCACTTACAGTTTCTGGGTGGTCCTCAAGGATAACCGCATGTAGAACCCATTTCTTCTTCTTCTTGTGCCATATCTGTTATCGGACGTTGGCGATCATGTTGGCGATCCTGTTTTTATTAGCAGCCGCAAGAAAAAGTGCTGCTGAGTTTTGTCCAAACCAGTCCCTTAGATTTTGAAGCCACGATGTTCTTCTGCCTGGACCTTGTTTGCCTTCAATCTTTCCCTGGAGGATTAAATGGAATATGCCTTATTTTTCTGGGTAGAACCCACTGCCATAATCTAATTGCAAAATGACCAAGATATGAGTGACTGTCTGAAGGGCCTTCTATTCAAAGAAAGGGCTTAGCTGGCACACAAGATGAATCAATGCAAAGACCTTTTAGACCACCATTGCCACATGCTCTTCAAACTGCAAGTCCAGAAGGACCCCCAAGTTGTATACCAGTGCAGCTCCATCCAAGACCAAAGATAATAACATCCCTGACCCAGGAGGTCCAAACTGCCAGAGATACTCAGTCTTGTTAGGATTGAGCTGAAGTCTCTGTCTGCCCTATCCAGATCTGAACAACCTCCAGACTCTGGGTCAATACATTGATAGTTTCACATGTGCCACTCAGGGTAGAGATGTAGAACTAACTGTCCTCGGCATACTGGTGATATTGCTCCCTGAACTGGCAGATGACTTTCCCCAGTGGTTTCATGTAGATGTTTAACAGGAGAGGGGAAAATTTTAAGCCATAAAGCACCCCACATCTGAGGGGTTGTGGATAAGATGTCTCCTCCCCCTTATTAACGTTGACTGGAACCAACCACTGAGGAAGGAGGTGAACCACTGGAGTACAGTGCCTCACACTTCTAATACCCACAGCCAGGCCAGAATAATACTGCAGTTGATAGTATCAAAAGTCACTGAATGATCAAAGCGCAGTAGGATGGATGTACCATCCCCATCAGCTTCACCAAAGATCATCAGCAAACATGACACATGCTGATTCTCTATTGTATTGTGGCCTGAAGCCACATTGAAATAGACCCAGATAACCCATTTCTTCCAAGAACTTCTCTATCTGTTGTCCAACCCCCTTTCCCACAACCTTTGCCAGAAAGGGAAGATTGGAAATTGGCTGGTAATCTCCAACAGGGAAAGGTCCAGCGATTACCTCTTGAGGAGGGGGCATACCACTGCTTCCTTCAATGTTAGTAGGACCAGTTTGTCTCTCAAAGAAGTTGAAACATCATATAAATCTATGCTGTGGTGACCTCTCAGGCTGCTTTTATAATCCAGAAGGGCCAGAATCTAACAAAGAGATGGCTGAATTAACAAACAAAAGGATTTTGTCCACTTCCTCATAACAGAATCAAACTCAGTTGAGATAATATCAAAAGACTGTCCTGTGGGCAACTCATTAGAACTTTTCCAGTCAAAGTCCATCTCCCAGTGAATCTGAGTGACTTTGTCTGCTAGACGGCATGAGTCATCACCCTGTAAATGGTCCTGTGGCCCAGTCCCTGTGAGAGATAGCAGGTTACTCTAAACAGGGCCAGCAAGGAAGTGGCAAGGGTGGAGAAATACGAACTTTCACCACCCTTATCACAATGTACGCCTGAATATGGGCTCTTACTCATGTTTTATCAGATTAAATCTTTGACTTTTTAAAATTGCACTCTATACATCGCTCTTGGTTTTTCATCTCTTGGAGCTCTTCTGGAAACCAAGGAGCACCCTGAGTTCAGCACACAGAGAGAGACTGTACAGGAGCAGTCCAGTCCAGGTCTTCCATCACATGCCTATTCCAGACTCCAGCCAAGGTCTCAGCCAAAATGCCATAAAACTTCAAGCTGCCTCTGGAACCCAGCAGAATCCATCAGTCACACCTAGATGTGTTTGAATGAAGCAAGTCGTGTCAAAGTAGCAGTATACTCAATACATAAATAAATTGCAACGGGCACAGATGATTAGCACATCTTCTAAATGTGTTTGGAGTTGGGAGACTTCTATCTTTGCAATGATAATGCAGTTGAGCATGACTTGTAATTCCATAGCACTCCTAAGGCAAAAATAGGTCTTTTATACTGTATAGTTTTCATTACAGTCTCTCTTAAGATGGAAGCATCTGATTCACACAGAGGCTTTTATTACATTTTTAAAATTGTAGTGCAGGTCCCATCTTGGCAAATTGAATCTTTTGCGTTTTCCTGTCAAGAAAGATTCCCTTCTCTTGAAAATTTTGGATTAGTAACTGAGTATAAAGTTTGAAAAGGAGAAATATATATCCATTGGTGCTTGGTTATTAATGATTACTTGTAATGGTGTATAAATATGGGTCCAGGAGATCTCAAGGACCCATTTTTCCTCCATCAATCTTGCCAGCTCCAAAAGCTGCTTTACTGGTATTTATTTAAATAATTAAATTATAAGCCTTCCAAACTTTACAATGACTCTGAGCAACAAATAATAAAAAGCAATAATAAAATACAATTAAAACCCAGAGATCTGGCATGAGAGTGAACCATTAAAAAATGCACAGCACCACTCCTCCATTCTAACACAAAGCCTGGGGAAAGACCTGTTTTTTAGGGTTCTTTTAAATATGGCCATGATAGGGGCTAAACATATCTCAGGGGATGGTGTTCCAGAGACCAGAGCTACAACAGCAAAAGTATACTTCCTGGGTTCCATCAGGTAACATTGTTTAGTGGATGAGACCTGGGACATGCCAGCTCTGCCCAATTATACAGCCTAGTCAAAAACCACAAAAAACAGATGGTCCAGACTTCCGGTGGCTCCATTGGCGTCGCTATAGCCTCCTTCGGAGGCTCCGTTATCCCGGGATTTGTCAAGCCGCAAAACAGCGATCATCAGCTGTTTTTTGCGGTGAAAAATCCCCCCTTCGGGAGAAGAAGGGGTGAAGAGCATTGGGCGTGGGTTGAGCTCCTCTAAAAAACCCCTGAAAAAGTTTCCAGGGGGAAAGAGTGAGAGCTCCCCAGGTGCTCGAAGACGCTCCAGCCCGGGACGCTTCTGTCAGCAGACAGAAAAAGACGCCGCGACCACCCCTGCGGAAGATAAGTATCTAAGAGAGATCTATATGCAGGCGGAGTGAATGCAGGAGATCCACATTGCAAGTAACTTTTTATATTCTACTTCTGACCACAACTATTTTTACAATCAACATTGACTTTAAGATGGCGACCGCTTTTTGACTGCAAAGTGAAAGTGACTGTAAAGAGAAAGTGATTTCCTAGAACAAAGGCACAGTGATCGCCTAGACTTAAAGTTTAAAATCCTATAAATCTCAACTAAATCTAGGATTTGAAAGAAGATAAGAAGGAAAAGAAGAGGAGAAAATTTTGGCAATACATGTGTAAAAAACTTTTCATTTAAAGTAACTTTTTGAGAGTTTTTATAAAAAGTGGACTGATTATAGAATGGCTGCCAGACAAACTAAAATAACAACTGTGAAGGTGGCAGTATCTTCACCGGCTCAGCCCTCTAAATCACAAACAAGCAGTTTTTCTGCTCCTCCAGCTTCTTCAACATCTATACAGCCTCAAGCCCCCCTGCCTACTCAATCCCCTCCAGAAATGCTGACTATGAAAGACCTGCAGGCTGCATTATCAATAATGACTGATAATATAGAGAAAAGTATCGAGAAAAATATGGAAAATATGGAGAAAAAGATTGCAACTCATGCTGAGGAACAAATTAAAGGAGTGATGAATTGGAGAAAATTAAAGAAATAATTGAGACTCATAATATAGTGATAAGAGAAGATATTGTGGAAGCTTTCAGGGGGGGTTGGGACTATACTTTGAGAGTGGAAGAGAAGGTGGAAGGGGTGGAGCAACAAATTGAGGAAAAGTTGGAAGAAATCAAAAGTGATATACAAGACCAAGATGTTATGGTACAATATAATCAAATGATGTGGGCTGTCAGAATAAGAGGGCTGAAAGAGGAAGCAAATCAGAATCAGGAGGATTTGAGAAGAATTTTTGGAGAAGCTTTGGCACAATTTTTAGATGGAGTACAAAATGTCTCTTGGCAGTTAGATAGGATCTACAGAGTTAATTCATGGATTGCAAGACAAAGAAATTTACCTAGAGATATTTTGATTTATTTTGTTACAAGGAGATTTAGAAATCATGTGCTTACAATATCCTATAACAAGAAATTAACTGTGGCTGGTCAAGAGGTTGTGATTTTGAAGGAGATTCCTCCGAAGATGTTAAAAGCAAGAAAAGATTATGCATTCTTGGTGGCTGAACTTAAAAAACGTGGTTTACAATTTAGGTGGGAGGCACCAGCTGGATTATCATTATCTTATCAGGGTAACATATACTGCTTGAATTCTATTTGGAAAGCAAAATATTTCTTTGAGAATGTGATGAAGGCTGGTAAACCCCCATCTTCAACACCGAAAAGTACAGAACCACCAAAAGAAGGAGATAAGGAGCAAAAAGAACAAGTACAGCTTGCAGAGTCACAACCTCTTGCACCAACAGGAGTTGATAAAGGAGTTCTAACGGAGCTGCCTGCGCGGAGCATTGATATTTTTCAGCCTTTGGAAGTAGAGATGCCTAAAGATCAAAGGCAAACCTGGGCAACTACTAAACGCAAGGAACAACAAGAAATAAAGGAACAACAAGAACGTACAACTCAAGCAGTATCTACAAGTGTGGAAGCCATGGGAGCTCAACCAAAGAAGAAAATGGATGGAAAAAGTTGATTTGGTCTTGCAAAGGCTTTCTTGAATTGGTCATGTCAAATAAATATTTGACATGGAATGTCAATGGTTTAAATTCTCCACAGAAAAGGAAGAAGATATTTCATTATTTGGTTCAATGTAAAAATGATGTAACTTGCTTACAAGAAACACATATTAGAATTACTGATCAGAAATATTTGATAAATAATAAATTAGGCACACACTTTGTTGCAGCGGCTGCTGAGAAGAAGAATGGAATTGTTATCTATGTTAAAAATCATATAAGAGCTAAATTAATAGAACCTGATATACAAGGTAGATATTTAGCAATTGAAATTTTAAAAGATGGGAAGAAAGTACTTTTGATGGGTATATATGCACCAAATCAACAACAAGGAAAATTTTACATATAAAAAGTTAATACAATTTGATTATAGGTCTTGTATTATAATGGGAGATTGGAATGGTGTCATAGATATTGGCTTAGATAAAAAGAAGATATTACCAATTCCTCAAACACGTTCTAAGCTGCCTAAATATTTTTTGATATAAAGGATGATTTTGATTTGATAGATATATGGAGAGAAAGAAATGGTAAAGAGCAAGAATTTACTTTCTTTTCTGATAGACATCAGTCACTTTCTAGAATTCATTTTATATTAACCTCAAGTGACTTTCTTTTTAGTTTAAAGAAGGTGAAGATCCTACCTAAAGTTTTAACAGATCATAATCCGGTTTGGATGGAATTAACGGAAGGACAGAGACCCAAAAGATCTTGGAGACTTAATGAAAACTTGTTTAAATATGATATAAATGTGAATGAATGTAAAAATGTTATGAAGGAATTTTTATGCTAAATTTGCATAAGGATACAACTATAGAAATGGTATGGGATGCAAGTAAAGGATATATGCGTGGGATTTTAATTGATTTGAATAAAAGGCACAGATGTAAACAAGAGAAAAAAAGGAAGGAGTTAGAAGAGGAAATAAGAAAGAAGGAACAGTTATTAATAAAGAGACCAGATGACAAAAATATTAAAGAGGGGAATAAGGTTTTACGGAAACAATTTGATTTGTTGATGGCAGACCAAGTTGCTAGGAATATACAATACGCAAAACATAATACATTTTTTAATTCCAACAAGCCTGGCAGATGGCTGGCCTATAAATTAAGGGAAAAAAATCCCGAATAATTGAAAAAATAGAGTATAAAGGGAAAGAGGTGTTCCAACAAGAAATTATTAAGAAAGCCTTTTTAGAATTTTATTCTAGGTTATACGCTGAAGAGAAGATACAAGAGAATGCGATAGATACTTTTTTGCAAAATGAAAATGTACCAGTAATTAGCAATGAACAAAGAGATAGATTAAACGCATTGATTACATCAGAAGAAATAATTTCAGTGATTAAACAATTGAAAATGGGAAAATCTCCTGGGACTGATGGGTTAACGGCAATATATTATAAGCATCTTCAAATGGAAATGGTGGAACCTCTTAGAGAGCTATTTGTTAATATACAAGAGGGTGGTCAGGTTCCACCTTCATGGAAAACAGCCTATGTTTCTTTAATTCCCAAAGAGGGAAGAGTTACATATCTAAGTTTTAAGGTATATAGTGGTCTAGTGGTACTTTATATATATACCGTATATAATTTCATATGTTGGTCTAGTGGTACTTTATAGATATTTCTCATATATGCCTTGATCTGCAATTGATTCTGAGATTTAGTTTCAGATTTGCTGCCTCATTTGGAGACATCAATATTGAGTTGGACAATCACTGCTGAAGCGACAGTCTATTGGGCCCTGCTTGCCACACCTTGCCTGGTTCTAGCCTTTCTGCATCTAGTGATTGCTTGTAAGATCCTGACCATTGCCACTAACGTGAGACACATGTGACTTCATCACCTATTGATGTCAGGCCAAGCAGATGGATTGCCTTCGGCCTAGGTGACGAGCGCTCCAAGTGTGCAGCGTGAGCTTGGTTTGCCAGTGAGCCAGCCAATGCTGATCCACATGAAGTCAGTCCTCTGCGCGGGGTCTACTGGCGTCTCTTGCAGAACGAGTCACGGAGCCTCGTCTGGGACCCATCTCGTAGCTATGGCAGAACCCACTGAGCCACAGCCTTTGGAAACTGGTGATATTGCCATTCAAGTTGATCTGGTTCCTGAAGCACCTACAGGTAAGGCCAAGGCCAAATCAAAATATGGCAGAAAGGCTGGCATGGCAAGCGAAAAACAGGCCGACTGAATGCACAGAACAATTCCCTCGGGCTCAGCGATCCTCAGCAGAACATGGTGGTATGCCTCCGGTCCATGCACTGCCTGAGTCGGGAGCTCACCTTCCCTCTATTTCGGGAGCCTGGTCAACGACTACTCTTCAGCAGGTCCCAGCTCAGACCTGTGATCAGGTAGGACCACCCCTGTTTGGGGAGGACCTGGGGTTGCCCGGGCTGTCAACCGCGTCTGTGGCTACATTCACACCAACAGCTGCGGGGTTACAGCCTCCGCTAGAGCCGTCCTTCTGAGACCAGCTCCAGAACTGGATTTCACAGGCGGTGTTGCAGGCCATGGCATCTGCAGGTCAACAGCAGACTCTCCCATTCCGGGACCTTCCTCCACGCCAGCTATCTCCGTGCGACCTATGCTGGATCGTTCAGGTATGATCTCCCCATCCCATTCCCCAGACTCTGAGTCTTCCATTATCTCAGACTATGATGAAGGTGGGGACCGCTGGTCTGATTGTGAGGAACCTACTCACGATTCTCAACCCATGGCGGAGCTTTTCAATCCGTCTCTCTTTCCTTCCCTGTTATACAGGGCCTCCACAGCGGTTAAGATCAAATCTGATGCGGGCCCAGTCCCACAGCCCTCCTCAGATCAGGACACTAATCCTTTGTTCGCTGAACCGGTGGTCAAACACCTCCAGATTCCATGCCCCCCCTTGTTCCTAAAAAAACATTCAGGGACAATGGGAATCCCCGGCAGCTCAGCCTTCTCAGGCGGCGTCAGAACGGAAGATTGTGGATATGGCAAAAAGCTTGCTGGAGGTGCCTAAAGTGGACGAATCCTTGGCCCCACTTTTCTCTACAGCGAGCCTCTTGGCAGATGTTTCCGACGGCCTTAAGGCGGAGGACAAAAAAAATCTGACCTTTCTTTGCGCAAGGTCCACCTGGCATCGGCATGGGCTGCAAAGGCGGCAATGGCCACATCCTTTTTTGCCAGGATCTCTATTAACTGGCTCAGGCAATTACAGGATAGGGTTCCCTTGGAAGAGGTCAGGATTCACCAGGACCTGACTAAACTCATAGCCACATCTGAATACATGGCAGATGTTTCCCTTTACTCAGCCAAACACTCTGCCCGTGCAATAGCTTCCAATGTGGTTGCTCGGAGGTTGCTCTGGCTCAAAAACTGGAGGGCTGAGAGCAAACATAAGTGGCGCGCTGCCACTGCCCCTTTCACTGGCGGCAGACTATTTGGCGAGGCATTAACGCCTTTTCTAATTGAGAAACAAAAACAAAAGGTGATTTCTCATGTTACCGGAAAAACAAACAGGCGTTTTCTTCCTTATAGTCGCTGTCAGTCCTTTCGGACTGGTTCCTCTACGGAACAGGGCCAGTCCTACCGGCCTTCAGCCCCCAAGATGGAGCGCTCCTTTGATAGACCAAGCTACAGGGACAAACTCAGGTACCAGCCCCAAAATAAGCCTTCCTTTCGCGGCAGAGGGGGTCGCCCCTTCCGTCGTGGTAAGTGACTCAGAAGGAGATCCTCCCATTGGCGGAAGACTGGCTCTCTTCTTCCGCCAATGGGAAAACACTACCTCGGACTCTTGGGTTCTGGCCACTATAAAACAAGGCTTGTCCCTGGAATTCAAATCCACTCCTTCAAACCACTTTGTATCCTATCCGACCATGAGAAAGCCATAAAAAGAGGTCTCATGGAAGACGCCATTCGACATCTCCTTAGCATCAGGGCCATAGAGGAAGTCCCCCTGAATCAGGTGGGACTGGGATATTACTCCATCCTATTTGTAGTCCCAAAAGCTGCTGGGGGATGGAGAGCAATCCTCGATCTCAAAGGACTGAACCTCATCTTCAATACAGGAGATTCAAGATGCAGACATTACACTCTATCCTGGGCAGTATCAGGAGAGGGGACTTCCTAACCTCAATAGACTTGAAGGAGGCATACCTTCACATTCCAATATGCCCGGAACATCGCATATATCTGCGGTTCCGCTATCTAAACTGCCACTTCCAGTACAGGATACTGCCATTTGGACTTTCCTCAGCCCCCAGGGTCTTTACCAAGATCCTGGAGGTACTGGCGGCCCATTTGAGGCTCGTTCCTGTACGGGTCCAGTGTTATCTGGACGATATCCTGATACAGTCCCTGTCACCCTCAACTGCCCAGTCGGATTTGGACCTCACACTCAGAATTTTTCAGGAACACCGATTCCTGATCAATTTCAAGAAGAGTCAGATGACTCCTTCAACCCGCCTGCTGCATCTAGGCGCGGTGATAGACACGGACTCATGTCACGTGTATTTGTCGGACGAGAGATTCAAGAGCATCAGGGATTTGGTGCTCAGGGTGCGCAGGAACAGGAATGTGTCACTGGCCACACTGTCCCAGCTCCTGGGGAACTTGATTTCCTGTATAGCCATAGTGCCATGGGCCCGACTACATTCACGGGCCCTTCAGTGGTTCATGCTCCTGTACCAGAGACAGCATTCCAGTACGTCCAGCCAGTTGGTGCGCGTCCCTCGTCAGGTGTGACTCTCCCTGGGCTGGTGGATTTCCTCAGCCATTCGCAGGGGGACACTATTCAAGGAGCCCAGTCGCATCTGCGTGACCACGGATGCGAGTCTCTTCAGTTGGGGATCACACCTCCAAAACCAGATGGCTCAGGGTCAGTGGTCACAGACAGACCTGACGCACAATATAAATTGGCTGGAGCGCTCAGAGCGATACATTTAGCTCTAAAACATTTCCACTCATTGGTCAAGGGGCAGCATGTGGCTGCAAGGCCTTTTGTACGCCTTTCCCCCGTCGCCTCTACTTCCCACAGTTATCCGGAAGATTCTGGAGGAATAGGCAGAAGTGATATTCATCGCTCCCCATTGGCCAAGGAGACCATGATTTGCAGACCTGGTGAGCCTGTCAGCCTCCACTCCATGGAGGATTCCAGACAACAAGGTACGATTCACGCAGGGGGTGCTTCTACATCCAGATCCCCAATGGCTTCAATTGACCGCCTGGCACTTGAACGCCGCATGCTGATCAGGGAGTCATATTCGGCGGAGGTGATCGATATCCAGGCGGCCAGGCGACCATCAACTAACCGCATCTATGACCACACGTGGAGGAATTTCTGTCGCTGGTGTGACAAAGGTCACGTGAGTCTATCACAAGTAACCATTCCCATTGTACTTGATTATTTAATGCAGGGTGTCAAGAAAGGGTTGGCACCCAACACTATCCGCAGGCAACTAGCGGCCCTTTCCTCCGTATTGTCCTGGGATTCCTTGGATTCCTTGTCTAGTCACCCTGCCATCCGTTCCTTCATCAAGGGAGTCACCAACAGTAGACCGCCAGTGGTTCATAGGTACCCATCTTGGGACCTTCCCTGGGTTCTTCAAGCACTAACTTCAGCCCCATTTGAACCACTTAGGACTTGTTCATTGCAACACCTTTCACTCAAGGTCTCCTTCCTGATTGCGGTTACTTCGGCCAGGTGTATTTCGGAACTGGCAGCCATGTTGATCAGGAAGGACTTGTGCACCTTTCATGTGGACAGAGTTGTCCTCAGATTGGACCCTTCCTTTATCCCAAAAGTTAATACAGTATTCCATAGGGCACAGGAGGTCATTCTTCCGGACTTTTGCCCACACCTGTCACATGACCTGGAACAGCAGTGGCACTGCCTGGACGTGAGGAGAGCCTTACGTTGTTATATCAAGCGCACAACGTCCTTCCGTAAGTCAGAAGCTCTGTTTGTCTCCTTTCAGCCTTCCTCGATGGGCCAAAAGGTGTCTGCTTCCACCATAAGCAGATGGATCAGGGCCTGTATTGCAAGCGCTTATGTCTCTCTCGAATTGCCAGTTCCGGCTCATGTGACATCTCACTCAACCTGCAGTGCTTCCAGGACTGCAGCGTGGGCTACCCAGGTGTCCATAGAGGACATTTGCAGGGCAGCAACATGGTCTTCGCCTTCACCCTTTATCCGACACTACCACTTGGACAAATTTGCGTCGGCCGATGCTGCCTTTGGTAGGCGCATTTTGCAACAAGTAGTCACACCATCTTGGGATCCGGCCCCAACTGACACCTGCCCTTAGGGACTCCGGTAGCTTTCGTACGTCCCATTGGTGGATTCTTCAGTCATCATGCTGGAGAAGGAGAGTTGGCTTACCTGAACGCCTTTTCTCAGCATGATGATGAAGAATCCACGCCCCCTCTTTATTTTTAAGGTCAGTTAGGGTCGAGCTGGACTCTTGTTCCTTTCTTATTTTCTTAAAACCTGCTTGAGAGTCATCATGTCGATCTGTTGTCATTGGCTATGCCGTCGATGAAACTGGAACTACCAGATAATGAGGAGGCGTGACAGCCTGGCAACTTAGTCTGATTGGGCAGGAGGACTGAAATAACCCATTGGTGGATTCTTCATCATCATGCTGAGAAAAGGCGTTCAGGTAAGCCAACGCTCCTTCTACTTCATTGTAAGACTATATTAACAGAATCTTGCAAGTCTGAAGGCATAAACTTCCCACTGCCTTTTAACTGCTTGATCAATTTTGGTGGGTCCTTCCTAAGTTTCTTTCTCTGACCATTAAGGTACTGGGCTCCTGTTTCTTTTATCTTATTATTTCCTAGACAACATCTCTTTCCCTCTTTTTCCAAGGTCGTTCACATATTTCATTATAGATGGGACTGCAAGGTATGCTGGAACAGTTGAAACTTCCACAACAGCCCCATATAGAATGGATTGCAATAGTTCATACATGACATGACAGAGTGTCAGAAAGGTCTAGGTAGGTAGGTGCTCAGTTGAAACAATAAGATGGGTTTATGCAAAAGCTTTTAAAACTACAGCTACCACCTGCTCCTCAACTTGTAGCTGTGAGTTCAAAATGTCCTACAAGTTACACACCAGTCCTGAGGAAGGAAGTGCAAAACCCCAGGATTAAGGATGAAACTTCCCTAGCCCCAAGGGATCCAAAGCCCATAGCCACGTGGTTTAGTGAAGATTAAGCTGTAGCCTGCCCCTCTCCATCCTGTCCCTACAACCTTCAGACACTTGGACAGGACCTTGACAACACTGCCGGGTTAATCCAAAGTCAAGATGCATAATTGGGTATCATTTGTATATTGATTATAACCTGGCCCCAAACTTCACCCAGGGCCTTGTGTGCAGAACTCTGACATCCTTCACACTCCAGAGACCTTGAGCTCTTCCTCTCTGTCGTTGCTGACAGGACCTGGGCACAGAGAAAGAAGGAGAACCCTGAAACATTGTGCCTTCCACTGAAATTCCATAGGATCAATTAGTCATCTGGGATACAGAAATCAAATATACACCACTTACGTAAAAGGATATTCTCATTTATCTATATGATTCACTGAAATAATACTTTGAAAACATGTCATAAAATAGGCTGTAACTTTATATATTCCTAGTGTGACACCTGAATCAATAGTTGCTTACAGCAAAGTATGGACGGAGAAGCAGTTGAATGTTTTATTTCAGTAAAAGGGATTTTAGTAAAGAATGTTTTTTTATTTCATTATGTAAAAAACTGCATATTTCAAAGGATAAAAACTTTGGAACTATTCCACTGTGAATTTTGTTTGATCTTATAAAATATAATATCTCCAACAGAAAGAAAACAGATCGTTAAACACAAAATGGGTGGTTTTGGATTTAAAATATATGTCATACAAACATATATGAGAAACAGCATGTTTCAATAATAAGCTTTGTTTCAATATCTTTATAAACTAAGCACCATAGTGTTCTGATATTCTTTATTCAAGAAATAGTATGAGAGTGATGAAAACCTCACATTTCTTTCAGTGCAGAATTTAATATTGTAGCAACTTTAAGAAGATATCACTCCTATGTTTAGTGCAGTGGTTCCCAACCTTTTCTATACCCCGCACCTCTAGAATGCTTCTGATATATTCTCGCACCCCTTACAAAAGTTTGAAATAATGGCAACGAATTATGCATATACACTATAATTTTGAAAACCCAAGTTTTCACATCCCCTGGAATATCATCTCGCACCTCCCAGGGGATGCCAGCATCCCTGGTTGGGAACCCCTGGTTTAGTGAGATTCTGTTTGGTTGGAATGCATTTTTTAAAGTATTTGTAGGAGATTTCAAAATGATAAGCTGGGGAAATATCAGGCTTTCATTGATTTTGAATAGTATACAGTAATGTAACCCCTAGATTCTCCTACCATTATCTCTGCTCTGCTTCACCAGCCATAATGGGCATCAGCTACCACTGGAAAAGGTAGCACTTTACCTTCAGTGCTTCATTTGCCCCAGTGCAGCCTTATTCAACCTGATACCATCCAATTGCTTTGCACTATGGTGCCTACTGCAGCCAGCCAGCATAACCATTGTGACTAATGACTATGGAAGTAATTTAGTACATTTGGAGGGCACTAGGATGAAGAAGATTGTTAATTTTAATTGGGATGTAGAGGTTAAGTTGATAGGAGATGGAAGGCTGTTTTTGCTTTAGCTGTCAGCATGCTGCCAGAATTTGACCTACTTTCTGATGTCTCTGTCATTGTGCTCTGGCAAGTTCTGCTTCCTAAGACTCAGTGATATATATTATTAAACCAACTTTACCTTGATGTGCTCCTTTCATGTATAATACTTCATTATTACAGGCTAGACTGGTAGGACAAATTTTTCACATAAATCCCTGGATTTCTGGATATTGAAATTCTATACAGCATCTGGTTTTCCAACAATACTAGGTTTTACTCATTTTAAACTAAAATTAATTATTAATCTTCTGGTTAAAAAATTAAAGACACATAGAAATCTTATACGTAGTATTGAAAGCTGGCTGGGGTATTCATTGTTCCTGGAGAGAACTTCTCTTTCTTTCGTGGATTTTATTTTCTGAGCTTCATCACTAATATTTTTCTCCTGAGTCATGGTTTTTGTCTTGTCATTATTTCTATCTTTCCTACTTAGAGGGTTCATATAATAATAAAATGGACAATCTTACCTTTTCTAGCTTCATCATAGATGGGTTACAAAAATGACTGTAAAATAGGCAACATACTGCTGGCTAAATGTATAGCTTGAAATGGTTTCTAGTTTGGTGTTACGTGGAAATAAACTCCTTTAAATAATTGGATATTATTTCCAAGTAAATAGGTGCTTTATATTTAGAATAGGTCCCCAATACAAACTAGGGTTGTAATGCCAGCTTATTTGCTAATGCATAAAAATCAAGTGTGTTAGCGTGCAATAAAATGTTGAGAAAAGACTGCCTGAGGCCAAGAGACAGAAAGTGCTATTGTGTGTTTTCCTTAAGGACTTGTTCTTCCATATTATTAAAAAAAACTCTGTGTAATTTAACCTTTCGATGCTTCCCATTTTTGCATAATACAGTTGCTAATAATGGGGAAAAACTATGTAAACCATTAATACCTTGTCCCATAGCAGCTGGTAAAGATATACAAAGGCCTGTTTCGGTTTTCTCTGGTGATTTTTCAAAATACTGTTGGGTTAGTTTCTAGAAACCTGATACTGTTTTTCAGTGCTTTTTTTTCTAAAAAAAAAAAAAAAAAGGTACTGGAACTCACACACGTCATACAACCCGCTTTGCCTACTCTCCAAAAAAGGTGCCGGAACTCCGTTCTGGGCGTTCTATGAGAAAAAAAGCCCTGCTGTTTTTAAATGGAAGATGGGACTCTTGGGATACTGAATCCAATGTCTTTCACTGTAAAGAAGCCAGATATGGAACCCTCTTGAGATATTCTTTCCTTCTGAACATTTTAAATAGCCATCACAGTGCAGTTAGCAAACCTGTCAGTTCAGACAGAAACCTCTCATTTGAAATAAAATGTAAAGGAAATGGATATTCAGAATCTATTAGTCTGTCAGGGAACTTCTCAGGCATATTCTTGTTAACTTTGTATTGAGTTGGCTTCCTGGATGTGCTTTTCCCATAGCTGTGGATTTTATTGGATGTTCCATTACACCCCCAGCTTCCAACCTAGTCAAGTATTCCTCCAATATGTATTCAGATAGATAACCTTTATTGTCATTGTTTTTCTGTGGCCACAATGGCACACATTAAAAATGAAATTTAGTTGTTTCCTCTCAAAGTGTACACATACACAACACATTTAAAACATACTATATATAACATATGTATAGACCTACACCCTTACATATGAGCAGGGTTTTTTTGTCATAGAACTCCCAGAATGGAGTTCCGGCACCTTTTTTCGATGGACCCTTGTAGGGTAGGCAAGGCGGGTTGTATGAAGTGTGTGCGTTCCGGCACCTTTTTTTTTTAACAAAAAAAGCACTGCATATGAGTAACATATAAATATTATTCACTGTCTATCTTGAATACATAACGGAAGGAGGAAGCTTCAGAGTTCACAAGGTTAATATTGTATGGAACAAAGCTGTGACTAAATCTGGATGTCCTGCTTCGGATACCATGGAGCCTCCTCCTCCCAGAAGGTAACAAGGAAAACAGGTCGTGAAAAGGATGTGTAGGGTCCCAGACAATCTTGCGGACCCTGCTCAAGCAACGCTTATGTGCTATGTCCTGGATGGAAGTAAGGGAACTGCCAATGATCTTTTCGGCCATCCTCACCACTCTCTGCACTGCTTTCCTGTCTGAAGCAGTGATGCTTCCAAACCAGACTGTGATGCTGTATGACAGGATGCTCTCGATTGTCCCGCTGTAGAAAGTGGTAAGGATAGGGGAATGAAGATGTGCTTTTCTCTAGCAATGCAGAAAATGCAGGCACTGCTGTGCCCACTTCACCAATGTCTCGCTGTTGAGCGACCAAGCCAGCCTACTGGTTAACTGCACACCCAGGAATTTGATGCTGGTAACCATCGCTACAGGTGAATCTCATTAATGCACAGAGAAGTGTGGCTGTGCCTGCCTTTTCTGAAATCGACAGTGATCTCTTTGGTTTTTCCAGTATTTAAAACTAGGCTGTTTTCCTTATACCAGTTCACCAAACCCTCAACCTCCTTGTGGTAAGCACCCTCATTGTCGTCATGAATAAGGCCCACTTCTGTTGTATTATCTGCAAACTTCATAATATGGTTGGTGGCAAACTTAGCACTACAGTCAATAGGGTGAAGAGCAGTGGACTTAGGACGCAGCCCTGAGAAGAACCTGTGCTCAAGAAAATCGTGTTAGAAATATTTGTTCCAGCTCACACATATTGCGACCTATTAGTAAGAAAATTAAGAATCCAGTTGCACAAAGGAGTGTTTAAGTGTAAAAGACCCAGTTTGTCTACTAGATGCAAACACACATGAGTATTTCTTTCCTCTAAGTGTTTCAAGCTCAGATGGAGAACAGAAGAAATAGCATCCTCCGTAGAGCAGTTTGGTCGGTAAGCAAACTGAAGCAGGTCAAATGCTGGTGGGAGGCTAGATATAATAATGTCCTTTATCAGCTTCTCAAAGTATTTCATAATGATGGATGTCAGTGCAACCAGACGGTAATCATTGAGGCCTGTAATTGTGGACTTTTTTTTGGCACTGGCAAAATGATGGCCGTCTTAAAACATGATGGGACCACTGCCTGCTGCAATGAGAGATTGAACATATCTGTGAGAACACAAGCCAACTCATATGCGCATTCCCTAAGGACACGTCCAGGGATATTATCTGGGCCCGCTGCTTTCTGAATATTAACTTTTTGCAGTGTTTTCTGGACAGAGGTGACATCAAAGCTAAGCTCTTGCTCATCAGGATGGGGCACAGCTTTCCTAGTGGGAGTGCTATTTGATTCCTAAAATTTCCAAAGTTTAAAGAGACACGTAAGCAAGACCTTTGAACTTTATAACTTGGATTTTTGTGTGCTTTGCTAGGTCAGAGATTTAGTTAATGTTGTTTGGTTGATAGCTGATCTGCATCGTTAACATTCACATTGTACTTCTGTTTCAGTGGAGCGCAAAATACATTAATATGTAAAATAGTTTTTGGCATTGATACTGGTTTTAGAATTAATACTGATCAGGACTGTTCTCTGTTTGGTTGATCAGTATGCTTCAAAAGATATTTTTACTTTTAAAAGGACACCAATGTTTTGGTAACTCCTAAGACAAAAGGGGATAATTTTTCTAGATGACATGTTAATTATACAGTCACTTGGCCTTGGGTCCAGTATCTTCTTCTCATATTTTCCTGTTGCTGTTTCTATCTTTCTATCTTATTAAATATTGTATAGAGGAAATAAAGACATATTAATTAGCCAGTGCTTTTTGACTGATAACGCTAGCACTCACAGTGTAGAATGTTATCTTGGAATTTCTTGATTGTTCTGGAATTAAGAAACATAAATCATTACTGAGACTGAAAAATTAAATTGTGGCTATCCCTTTTGTTTGTCCTTATACTTCCTTATTTATTTTTAAGCACCATGCTATATACGCTGTTTTTGTGCTGCTTTGTAATCAATCAATCATCTCTCTGTATATCAGCACTATGCTGTTTTTCCATCAAAAGTCCAATAATACAGTGCATTAGAAACACTATGCTTAGCTAGTAAATAATTTGTGTAGTCATGGTTTTCTTCGGCAGGGATATCAACAGAAACACTATATTTTACGACTATAGCTGCCAGACTCTGTTTTGGGTCTCTGCTGACACAGGTTTGTTAATTTGCTTGCCAAGACAGATTTAAAATGTAAGAGCCAGAAAAGTGGCTTTGTCCAGATGAAAAGAATTGTTGATTTTTCTTTTAGGAAGAGTTGTGTTAGGGAAGTGGATTCTTTCAGCCCTAATAAATGCTCTTAAAAGAAATAATTCATTTTTCAAAAGGAGACAGAATAATAGGACAGGAGAATAACCTGAAGCATTTATGGAAGGAGTTTTATGTTGTATGCGCATATGAGTTTTTGATGCTCATAGACTACAGCTGGTGTTAGCAGGAATAATTGCTTGGTGTATGAGAAGGGTGTGTGTTTTAGGTTAATTATTTAAAGAATATAATTCCCTTCCTGCCCTTAGCTCTTCCCAGTATCTAACCTACGTGTAACCTTCAGGGCAATTCCAATTTCCAGTAATTGTGTAAGAACGTAGGGAGAGGGGGAGTAGTGGGCAGTGACACTCAATATCATTGCATTTTGAAGTAATATAACTAGAAACATAAGCTGAGGTTTCCTTTTCTTCTCTGCTCCTTTACCAAGTAAGATATGGACTTTCCAGTCTAAACCAGGATGAGTAGCTTACTTCCTGCAATTTCAATCTTCTGTGTTCACGTTGTTAGCCAACTTTTTCATTTACAAAAACCAATGTTTAAAATTTGTTCTCAGAGGCAAATGACAACAGATTGATCACCAGCAGATGACTATTTGGGAAGCTGGTACAAATGCAAAACTGCCCAAGACTAGACATTGTGTCTTCACAGTCCCCTTGATCAAGAAGGAGAAGCCCAAGAGCTGTCCTGCCCGCCCACCGTTGATCTTGCCCTCTGCTCTTTTTTTTTAAATTCTTTTATTAAAACCAATCAACATTGAACATAAAAACATATTATGCAGCAATCATCATGGCACCTGATATACAATACTAAGTATTAGTCATTGAAAACGTCTGAATTAGTAAGCCTTTTTCCCACTCCTCGCGTCTTGCAGAGAAAAGGAGCTTGCACTGATGCTGCTCTGCTCTTTGGTTAAACTTTAGTCAGTGTTTGCTTTTTGATAAGGGAGTGCCCTGGCCTGGTTCCTTTGGAAGTCAGAACTGGCTGTTTTATCATCAGCCAATCACTTTCTATAGGAACAAACAGAGTAGCAAAGTTCAAAGCCTGTTTTCATTTTAGAGACCTAGTATCATTGGATAATTTTTAATGGAAAGGGGTGTGTGTGTGGCACACCCATGCAGTTTATATCAGTCTAGATATGCAAAGTACATGGCAAATGCCATGATTTTTTTCATATGTGATAAATGTTTGCCAAATGCGGTTTAGGCGTTTTAATATGAATCTTAGAAACTATTTTCTCAAAATTAAGAAATCTCTCTCTCTCTCTCTCTCTCTCTCTCTCCCTCCCTCCCTCCCTCCCTCCCTCCCTCTCTCTCCTTCTCTCCCCCCCTCTCTGTTCCTCCTCCCTCCAAATCTTAACAGACTTTTGTTAGTAGGCTAAGAATGCCAGGAGTTACAGTCCCATGTACAGACCTTATATTATGAGGTCAGCAGGTCGCAAAAAGACATCTTGGACATTTCAGCTTACATTTTCAGTTCAGCTGAGTAAATGAATCACTTATTATGCATACTAACAGAGAGAGATATGATCCTTCAGCTGGGAGGAAAAAAGAAATAGGTAACATGCAGAAGATAAAGCCAGAAATTTCCTAGGGCAGGAATGGGCAGAGTTCAGGCATGTTGGATTTATTTATTTTTGTTTTAATAGAACCCGTAGTTGTAGCAGCCAGATCCAGAATAAAGGTTCAGATATGTTTTCAGCACTGTTTAACTTAGAACTTTGAAGGACAGTTCTAAAGAATTAAAGTTGTGGGCTATCCATGGGGAAATCCACTCATTCTCGATTGAGTTGGTAAAGCTTATTTCCTGAAACAACTTCATTTGGGTATAAAAATAATTTCCTTAAAAAATTAAGAGTCAGAGACTGTTTTGTAACATCTTATCTGATAAAAAGTATTGAAGAATTCAAAGGTTTGCACACTATTTTTGCACCATTTTGCTTCTTCCTAGTAAAATAAATATATGGACCTGATTATGGATTCTGAATATGTCTGTGTGTATTCCAATAGAAAACAATATCTGTAGCTCAAGGTTGAATTATGGAGTTCTTGGTGCTCTTTGAGCTTGGTTGTTGCTTTGCAAATCTTTCATTCCCACTAGGTAACACCATCAGTGTGAGAGTAGGGTTAGCTGCTTGTTTATTTGTGGTAGCTTGCCCTGCCAGTGAGGAGGAAACTGCATTCCCATTCAAAACTATGAGTGCAAGAATTGCTTTAGATCCCTATTAAGAATTATTATTAGTCTTGGTGCTAATGTTGCAGCCATGTTCTTTGGAATGTTGACTTTCTAAATTTAATTTTGTTTCAGGTCAGGTATCCTTCCCCAAACAAAACCCAAGCCAGGAAATACAATACAAAAGATCTATAGTTTTGCTTTTATTTAAGGTAGTTCAAGAGAAGACAGGTAGAAGTTCCAAATTCAATCACAGTAACTGGTGCTGATAAAGTACTTTAAAACTTCCATTATTTCCTGGTCCTTAGTGCTTCAGTGACTATATCTTTTTTTTTTAAAAAAAAATCAGTTGTGGATTTCTTAGCTAATGTCAGATGTGGACTAATATTGCTGTTTAGGGGTAAACAGACGATAGCAATGGTACTGTTTCTTGAAAGGGTGATATTTATATCCAAAATATGTGCAAAATAAGTACAGTATTTTTTCCTTCAACTCAACATATATACCCTGAGTTTTATTCTGTTCTGTTGAATATCATGCTTTCCTTTAATATTGAAAGTTTTAGTGTATGACACAACATCTCAAAGAGAAAAAACAAAATCCTGATGTTTTTGTTAATAATGCTTCGACTACCTCATCTAGTTTCCTTTGATATCTTCTGCAGTCTGTCCTTCAGTCAATCTGAGTAACAGTAGATTGCATTATGTTATATGGGCTTTCTTGTTAAGATTTTTTTCCCATATTACCCTGGTGTTTGAATAGATTCTGGGCAGGCTAAAGTCTGTTCTTTCATATGTGTTGCAAGTTATTGAAAACTACATGAACTCTGATAACAGCAGCATCTGGGTATAGATTAACCTTTGTTTTTCCTTATGAGTTGAAGGAATGTCCTTTATATCTCATAAAGAATTGCACATACCAAAGTTTAACTGTGCATGTACTTTTGGAAACCAAAGGACAGCTATTAACCAATGAAATCAGATTTAGATCATTCTTGTTTTTCCAGTTGCATTTCACAATAGACCCACACTTTTCACACAGTTTTCAGCACATTATACATCACGGTTCTTGCACTCTTTTCAAAAGTTGAGTATTACACATTTGCTTCCTGTTGTTCACCCTTTTTAAAATAGGCAACACATCACATCAAACCTGCACTTTGTTCTACTTTAGCATAGGTAATTTTGGTTTCTCTGTCCTTGGGATCCCTCTGTTCCTTATTTTCTTATCTGTGATGAAAGGCCTATGTAGTTCACTAAGTAGTGAACATATAGTCACATTTTAAAAAAAATCTGATCTATTTGGAAAAGAGAAACCAAAAGGTGTATTTCGAATTCTGAAGAGAGAAAATTTGGAAATACAGGAACATTTGGATCAATATGAGACAGAAATGTGACACTACTTGTGCAAGTACAGGTTTAATCTTTATCTACTGCTTTTGATTGACATGATTCCTTTATGTTGAATCTGACCATGCTCAGTTATCTTATGTAGTAGAGACAGGGAATCAATGGCTTCCCAGTTGTTACTGAACTAAGCATTTCTCACTATTGACCAACCTGCTTGTTAATCATAGTTATAGTTCTGCAGTCAATGGAGGATTTTTAGCCTCGTCAAAAATACCAGGTAAAGGAATCAGATGTGTGGAGATGCATAATGGAGACCAATGTTTATGAGCTAAGCCTCCTTTAAATACATAAGGTACATAAACAATCAATGTTTAGGCCTTACTTAGGCCTTACTTACTTAGCCACTGAATATGAATGTTGAGAGAACAGTGTGGACTTTTTCCCTCTCCTACACTTTTGTTATCTTTTACTGTGAGTGGGGAAGAGATTTGTGATACTGCTATCAGAATTACTGTCCCATCTCTTCTCCAGCACTGGAGATGGAGAATCCACCAATGGGTTTAGACCGTATTCCTGCCCAATCAGTTCAAGTCAGCCAAAGTTGCCACGCCCGTCCTGGACCATAGAGATCCCAGTCTTGACTTGATCTTGCCCACGGACGGACGTGAAAGTTTGGAAAGGCTGAATACAAAGAGAACAATAGGAAAAAAATTAAAACAGATAGTTTGGGAGAGTGCTAAAAGTATGTAACTTGTCTTAGATTCATTTGCGATCTTGAGAAAAGATAATATTTTTAGCTTCCATATTGCATATTTATATTCCATTATATAATAACTTTTGGATAACTTAATAGGTATTATTTGTTAAAAATGTGTAAAAAATATGAATAATGGTATATTTGATTAAAGGATTCTTCAAGACTTTTTGATGATTTGTTAATTTTTCATCAGTGTTATTTTTTACATTTGTAAATATCATAGAGCCAAAGACAAATGTACTTTAGTTTTATCAATGTAGCAGCTAACAATTACTTGTGTTGCATCATTCTATATCCTGGGGAAAAAGAACAATAAATCTGTTAAAATTAACTATAAAAGCAATTCTATAATTTTTCCTGAAAAACTTTAAATCAAAATAGTAAGTAAATAATCACAAATATATACCATTTTTATTACAACCCCTCCATTACAGTCCAAAAGATTTTGATTAATATAAAGCAGTTTAAGTGGGTAGAATATAATGCATGGATTATTTCTATTGTTAATTCTTAATTTTAAAGTCTAATATAGATTTAAAAATAATGTATTGTTATAGAGAGGGTTCTAGGGCAATTCATCAAGTTTAAATAAAAAAAACTTTTTAGAAACTTTCAAGAGAACCAGGTATATTTCATATAGAGTTTTATGTTTTTCAGTGACCTGGATATATGCTGTTTTATAAATGTGGTTTATGTTCTTGATTCTCATGAGTATAAGAAGAAAATACTGCTATTCTCTCATTTGAAACTGAACTGGAAATATTCTTCAGAATATGTTTAGCATTTACAAGTTTTTCAGTATATAATCATCTCTCTTCCCATTCCTTGAATTAATTATATTTATTTTTATACTATATGTGTTTATACTGTATAATAAATTATATTTATTTTATACTGTATGTGTTATACTGTATTTTATACTGTACCTAATATTCAAGGAGAATACTCTGGGAGAAGTATCATGTGCCAGGTGTTCTTCAGAAGGCCGTGAAATTAAAACCTTGGAGGGATCCAAATTATTATTTTAAAGGGATCAGTTCATGGTATTTAAAACCTGTCATACCAACATTAAGGCTGCTCTGTATTGAATTAGGTCCTGGCTAGTGTATTTATTGTAGGCTTGCAATTAATCTAAATTATTATTTGAAATCCCATATAGTGCTTTAGACTTCCAGAGAATCTGCAACTAGGAAGAGTTGGTTGATAAGATATTTATAGACATTCAGCACATGACAAGACTGAAGGTGTCTTGGATGACACAGTATCAGGATATTCAGCAACATTACTCTCTTGTTTGTTTGCAATATAGAAATCCTCACCTCCTCCCCCACTTTAGGTATATGTGTGCATAAAGATGATAGAGAGATAGAGAAATGTACGATATATGGCATGCTAGAAAGTAAAGCTTGAACTTTTAGCATCATTTTTATTTTTAAGATTTTTTTCTAGATCCCCTATCACCTGTAGAGGCCTTCTTAAAGAACAAATTTGTTTGGAAGAATGACTATCTAACCAGGAAAAAAAAATACAAAAGTAAACAGATGTTAAGGAATTAATGATCAGTTGAATGTTTGAAAGATTTTTGTTTTGTTTTTTGTTTGTTTTGTTTTGTTTTGTTTTAGGTGGCTGGCTGTTCCCAATCAGACCATTATTTTGTGAATATACATCTGCTTCTCCTGGGGTGGTAATTTAATGGAAACATGATCTCAAAAATGTCTAGTGGGTCCACTGTCCTCAAAGATAACTGCTACTTACATGTATATGTACTGTTGCATGTCACTTGGCTTTCTAGCTCTTGTTTAGGTAGTGGTGCCACCTGGTACACAATGCAGCTGCCGTCTTAGTTGCACCCTGGAATGAGTATGCAACAAGTACCTTTGATTGGATTGTGCCTCTGTGGACTATCTGTGATAGTCTTGGTTTACAGCAGGACTCAGGGAAATAAAAAGATACAAGAGATGCCTAGAATGCTGCTGGAGGAAGAAAAAGAACAAAGCCAACCAAGCACAACTATGACCCTTTAAGCAGGGGTTCTCAACCTTGGCAACTTTAAGACTTGTGGACTTCAACTCTTTGCTGGACTTTGCTGGCTGAGGAATTCTGAGAGTTGAAGTCCACAAGTCTTAAAGTTGCCAAGGTTCAGAACCCCTGCAAGTTTATTGGGACTTACTTTGTAGCTGAAAGAGTGGCAAAAGCGTGCTTATTTCTTTGCTGTTATTGTGTCCATAGATTGCTGGCCAGCAGCCCTTTATTGGCTGACCAGGGTTCTCCTGGGTAAGGGGTGGGGGGCAAGGTGAGCCCTTGCAGGGTTGCTGTGAGGACTGTTATAGGTATCTATCAAATAAAGTCATCAGCAGTCATGTTTCAGGCTGGGCTATAATGCTGAGTGCAGTACAAATACAGCATTAGTCGTATTTGTAGTTGACCTTTGGAGGGCTTGGAATGGGGGTGGTGAGAATCCGGGCCAATAAGGGTAACTACTCTGCAGACTTGGGGCATTGTCTTGTGGTAGTCCTCCTTTCTCTGTGACCAGTACCAGTCAGTGCTAGTAGGACAGGAAATGTTCAGCCCTATGCCCCTACTATGTGGGGTATTTTAGGGCTTGGATCTCTCTCTTCTCCTATTTAATATGTATATTAAGCTTCTGGGAGAAGTCATCCACTGGCATAGGATTCAGTATTATCAATGTGATGGTACCTAATTATACATCTTTACATCATGTGGGGCAGGTGATTCTGTTCAAGTGCTGGTTCAGTGCTTGGAAGCTGGAAGGATCTGGATGGGGAGAAACTGGCTGCAACTCAGTCCTAGTAAGACAGAGTGGTGGTAGGTTTCTGCATCCCCAGAGTCAGGAGATTTGAGATTTTTTTACTCTGGCTAGGATAACACTTTTCTGCACAGATCTAGTGTGCAATCTTCAACTCATGGCTGCTGCTGGAAGAGCAGGTGGCAGCCGTGGCCAGGGGAGGCCTTTGCACAAATTTATCTTGTGTGCCAATTGCACCCAGTCACTATTTCTTAGATACCTCCTGTTTGGATTACTGCAACACTCTACGTGGGGTTGCCTTTGAAGGCCATCCAGAAGCTGCAGTTAGTTCATTTTAAGTTCCCTGTGGTTCACCTGAGTAACATCATTACTGTGTGAGTTGCACTGGTTTCCAGTTGCTTTCTCTATGCAATTCAAAATTGCACAGAGTCTGGCTATTTGCTGGATCGCCTCTCTCAGAGACTATCTGTCTATCCTACTAAAGTTATGTAGTTGGGCATGCACCCTTAAATGTTATCATCTGATGGGACTTGGAGGGGCACCTTCTGAGTGGCCACCCCAGCCCTTTGGAACAGCCTTCCATCTGAGATCCAAGGGTTCCCTTCCCTTTTAGCCTTCCAGAGCGCTGTAAAGACCTGGCTCCTGCCCTAAGCATTGGTCCAGGGAGGAGATTGAACTGCAAGTATCATTGGTCTGGTGCCTGGGAGGAAAGGTATTTTTGTTTTTAGCTAAATTTTTATAGATTGTTATGAGCCATTAAGAATCTTCATATGAGACAGATAGCTATACATATCCTGTAAACAAATAAATAAAAAATATGCTCCACGTGAAGAACTGTATACCTATTAGAGCTCTAATTATAGATAATGTGCTCTTTGGTTGGGATAGTTTCTCCTGTGTGGGAACAAGACTAGGCATTGAGAGAGCGGCCAAATGTTAATTGAAGTCTTACTTTTTATGTCCATTTTTATTTAAAAAAAAATAAAATTTGCTTCGATGTCTTTAACAAAATGTTTGTTTCAGAGTAAATAAAATTGGCAAGTATATGTGCAGTTTAGTAGCAACAAAAGGATATATGTGTGCTTGGTTTCCCGAAATGCTTTTGATCAGCACTTGCCATTTAAAGCTGTTTACTTATCTATAGTTTCCATGAATGTCATACAACTTATCTGGAAGGAAGTAGGATGATTTTTCCATTGGAGGGATTCCCCTGCTTTGGCTACAAAGATGAGTTTGGCTGAAATGTTTAACATATGTTTCCAATACCTAAGAGATAATCTTCTATAGTGATCTATTGGATAATAACTATTCCAATTTTCCCTTTAGGAATGTTTTATATTGCTTTGTTAATGTGAATTGAGTAAGGTGAATTGATACAGTCAGAATGACATCTTTGAGTTAAAAATCTGGTTATTAATCAGTGCAGCTGATTGATTGCTATACAGTAGCTGAAATGCAGATGTGGTAATTAGTGTTGGATTAGGAAGGGAGAGTCCCAGGTTCTGGTCTATTCTGAATCACAGAAGCAAATGAGTGACTTTGGCCCTTTGGTTGCTGCTATGGAAAAATAGGGAGAGGGACTCTATGTAAGCCATTTCTTGTATAAATCAGGATATATATCTAATAAATAAATTCATTTATCTTGATGTAGGTCCCATTGAACTCAGCGGGAGTAATATCTGGGATTGTAATCATTTTACATTCTGCCACTGTTAAGGTAAACATTATTAGTAATAGAATAAGTACATGTTTCACATAACAAACATATTTTAGTTTGATATGTTTCACATAACAAACATATCACACATCTGCACATTTTTATTAATACATAAATAGATGCAAAGCACAGTATTATGGAACAGATGAATATAGGGGAAGTAAAAAAATTGACAAAATGGAATGGAAATTAATATATTAATTAGCATTTCACAGTCCATATTTTCATCCTTAATGTTTCCTTTGCATGATGTGGCTATATAATGTTGCTAAAGATATATGGCTTTGTTGCAGTCATATGTTATAAACCAGGATGATTCGGAGAGCTGATAAAAGGGACTGACCTAGAGACATATTGTTAATAACATCCCAAACTCTTATTTGTTAAGCGATAATTGATGGAATAAACCTCCTGGATGTCCTTGTTCCTTAAATCAGCAAGCAGAAGCAGCAGTGTGTATTTTATGCCTTTAGAATTTCTCCCTATATAATATGGAAAGGTGTGTGTTATTATATTCAGTAGATTTTTTCTTCTTCCTGTGGAATACATGGCTATAGCTTTTCTCCATTGGAAAGCATCCACCTCTGTGCTTTCTTCAAAACAGTTTTTTTGTTTCATCACTTCCTAAGAAGAGAGTAGAATAGATATTGAGCAAGGCTTAATTTGCTCACTCCAGTTGCTTCTTGGTACTGCCCTTTGAGCTAGGCAAAACTGATGAAAAAGTGCCTGTGGCCATAGGATTAGCTGCTGGGTTAAGAGAGGCTGATAATCAGATTGAGTTTTGGTATGTTGCCTATCAGTTCCCTATCATAATAAGTTCTACTGAATTACATAAGTATAAATTTAATCTCATCAGAGAAAGTTCTGGTTTGCACAGCTATTTGAGAAGGCTAAAACTGGGATGGAGACAGATGCTGCCATTTGCCTCAAGTGACAAGTGGGATGAGGTGTGTATTTTGTTTTCATTTACTGGTAAATAAAATACTGGCAAGTTTTATAAGCAATCTTATTTTAGAGAGTTTAACTTAAGCACCTTCCCTTTTTCATTTGTAAAATCTAGTTAGTCTTATTTTACTTAGTTCCTGTCCCTTGACTTATGTGTTTCAGAAATGTTCTATAAATCACTTTGGGCATCAAAATCTTAAGATGATAAAATATATTTGATACATTTATTAATATGTTGAGACAGAAGAAAATAGACTCACCTAATAAAAGTGACATCTGATGGAGGTCATTTGCACAGTATTTTTGAACAGTATTTAAAATAGTGTGTGATGAAGCCAATCTTGTTTTGTGTCCCACTGATTTTCAGGTGAAATAACGTCCGCATTTTCTTATTCCTCTCTTTGATTTCTATGAACAAAAGGAAAAAGACTGAACTCTGAACAGATGTCATAATATTTAGCCTTATTTTACATTAGCTTTTTGCAATTCACTGTTGCCAAGCATTGAAGAATCAAGAACAGAAACTTTACTTTTAATTCAATGGCTATTTTTAAATACTTCCTTAAGATAAACGATTCTGGCTTCTTAATGTTATGATCTTGATGCTAACTCATAAAATAAGTCCCATCCCTGATGTCTGGTATTAGCGAGTACTGGTGGGATAGAAAGTTTCACTCCTACCTATTTCAGAATTTTGACATTGCTAGGTGAGAGAGAAAAATTGGTTAGGTTTAGGTTTTATTTGCAGGCAGTTTTAAAACAAGGATTCAGAGACAATGTATAGTACCTGCTGTATACATAATATAGTGAGGCAATCATAGTATAAGCATAGAACCTAGGATTGCCATTCATTTATTTAATTCCTGGAATCCCCAGTTACATGTTGAAGAATACTTGATTCAGAAAAATCTCTGTCTAAATATCTAGAAAACAGTTCAAACTAGAATAGAGATTTTGGATAAGATAAAAATATGTCAGAGAGAAAGGGCAACATGACAGAGCTATTCAGAGATATGCCCAGTTTTAGTTTTTCTGGAAGGTTCCCTCTTTGCAGGTGTTAAGATTGCAACATTGCTTTGTGGCATAAAAAACAATGGTTTTATTTGTCAATCCTTTCACAATATAATTTTATAAAATATCTGTGTAAAACTCCTGGTAGAGGTCACCTGATAATTTGAAATGAGGTGTCACTAATATGCTGATGATCCTCAGCAAGGATACAGTAGGAATACTGTAGGGCAGGGCTTTTCAACCTTTTCACCTGTTGTACCACTTTTGGGATATGGTAATATCTGAGTACCACCAGTCGCCTAGCAAGGTGTACAAAAACTTGATGACCAAAAAAAGAAAAAAGAAAAAAAGTGATAAAGTACAGGTAGTCCTCGACTTATAACAGTTTGCTTAATGATTGTTTGAAGTTAC
This sequence comes from Bothrops alternatus, assembly GCA_034064705.1. NCBI lineage: Eukaryota > Metazoa > Chordata > Lepidosauria > Squamata > Viperidae > Bothrops > Bothrops alternatus. Next base: position 32,648,754 of record JARGCV010000009.1, read on the forward strand.
AATGGCACTGAAAAAAGTGCCCCCCAAGCCACAGCTGAGCAAGATACTTCCCGGCGGCGCTCTTCCTCCTGTCCAAAGTTTTCATTGTTGTGAGCATTTCTGTTGGGGATTGGCAGCGGAGGTGGGGTGGGGATTGTTTGGTTTTTATTCCATCTGTCTGCTGGGTGGTTGCAGCAGGTTTTGGTCACTTCACATGACCCTGGGACACTGTGACCATCATAAATATGAATCAGTTGCCAAGCATCTGAATGTAAATCACAAGACCCTGGAGATGCTGCAACATTCCAGCTGATTGGTGCTTCTTCTGGGCTCAGCAGACACGCCAGGATCAGCGCCGAGCTCCAGTTGGAGACTGGTGCTGATCCTGGCGCTTCCACTGAGCCCTGACAGCCCTGAAGAAGCAGTAATCCTGGTGCTTCCGCTGAGCCCTGACAGCCCTGAAGAAGCACTGATCTGGGCGCTTCCGCTGAGCCCTAACAGCCCTGCAGCTCCAGCCATCTCTCGCTCAGGCTTGTGCGGTGCTGCCACCGGTTCAGCTCATTCCCCTCCCCTGCTACCACTTTTCTAGGATGGTCGCGTACCACCTGCCAGGTGCCAATGTACCACAGGTGGTACCCATACCACTGGTTGAGAAGCCCTGCTGTAGGGCAGAGGTCCCCAACCTTTTGGACACCAGGGACCAGTTCCATGGAGAGAGGTTTTTCCGCGGACAGAGGGTGCGTGGTTTTGTATGCTGCCTGCATCCCACAGATGGGGCTTTGCTTGTCTGGGTGGACCAAAGCAAATTGTAGGGTGTCAAAGCAAATTTCTCCAGGATTTGTCATCAATAAATATCGAGGAATTAGTAACTAATTATTGTTCAATAATTATTCTGAATAGTGCTGTACTCTTCCTAAAAGAGTTGGTTTTTTTTATCTGGCACTCTTCCTGAATTGCAGCCATTGTTTAAATAGCAGATACTTTGCCCAACCTTGTCTTGTGAGCCTGTTATAGCCTCATGTAATTCAGGTTGTCTTGGTAAAAGTAATTCATGTTCTGGTCATCACTTGATTGGATTATTCTATAATGCAATCTATGTGGAATAGTCTTGGGAAATGGTCCTGAAGCTGCAGCTGGTCCACAGTACAATGACTACTTAACTATAAAGTCACTATTAAAATCACTATGTTGGCTACCAATAGACTTCTTGGGCCAATACAGAATGACATATTCCCTACGAATATTCCCTATTAGCAATTGTATTGTACAACTCCTTGCCCCTAATGTCTCTGTAGCTCTTTCCCTTTTAGCATCATCGTACAAAGCCATCAAAACAACTCAAGTCAATCACATTGTAATTCAAAATCGAAGTTTATGATGACCATTTGGAGAGGGTTTTTAATGTATATTTATCCTTATGTTTTTAGTCTCTATTTTTTACTCTGCTGTATACTGCCTAGATTCTGAAATACCCATGATGCTTATGCAACATTGTTCCAGCTGGTCCATTGTGGTTTATAGTGCCAATTTGCTTGGAACAGAATAACATTTTCCTCAGAAAATATGATATTGACATATCATTGGTCAAATGTGTGGAAAATACAGCACCTTCTCCCAGAAATGGTTTCTGGGTGGAGGATATATAAATATTGTGCAATCATATTCATTTTTTACATTGTAAGCTGATCATTTTAAATGTTGAACTAAATCAATAGTTCATGATCTTAATTTAGAATTATCACTTTTCTGTCTTTCTCTAATATTATTAGGAGTGGGAAGGAAAATACACACATTTTCTGGAGATACTTCTGGAAATGGATTAATTTATATAAATGCAATTTTAATTTGAAATAGTCCTTTTGCCAAAATATTTGCATTGCATTCTTCTAAGTTATTTTTTCAATTTTCCAGTTTACCCTACAGCGTTAAGATTCCCTAATCACTTCCTCTTCAAGTATTAACCAGACTGGTCTTGAAAAAGCTTGTTCGTTTTTTTTTAATCAGGCAAGGTCAGCTACGAGATTCCATAATTTCTTGTTACGAAATAATTCTTATGAAAGTAAATTCAGAGCATCTGCAGTTAGTGGGTACTTTTTTAAAAAATTAAATCCGAACAAATATTTTGGTTTGGATCTTGCATGGGGCAATAGAGAAATTTTAATCATTGTCTGAAGGTTCAATTGCCCCAAAATAATATACAGATTCAAGGATTACTTTTGGACAATGTGAATTTCAGGCCTACAAGGATAGCTTGGTATTGCAGCAGCAGGAAAAAATACATCAACATTATTTTATTATTATTATTATTTATTAAATTTCTATACCGCCCCTCTCCCGAAGGACTCGGGGCGGTTTACAGCCTTAAAATTTAAAAAACATATAAATGTACAAAATTAAAATATTTAAAAATAAATTAAACAAACATCCAACCTCTCCTCCCCTCTCTTTCCAAGTTTCATTCTGGATTAGTTCTGCATTTCAGATTAAAGTAGTTGGATGATAAATAGATTTTTTATTAGCGTGTAAACTCATTAATTCTATTGAAAAACTGTATCAGCCTGGGGCAGGGGTAGGCAACCCAAAACACTCAAAGAGCCACTTGGACCCATTTCCCACCGAAAACAAAACACTGGGAGCTGCAAAACCCTTTTGATATCTAAAATAAAGATAACACTGCATATATCCTTTTTTACCTTTAGTATGTATGTATGTATGTATGTATGTATGTATGTATGTATGTATGTATGTATGTATGTATCATAAAGGTAAAAAAGGATATATGCAGTGTTATCTTCATTTTAGATGTCAAAAGAGTCTCTCTCTGTGTCTCTCTCCCTCTCCCTCTCCCTCCCCCTCCCTCCCTCCCTCTCTCTCTCTCTCTCTCTCTCTCTCTTTCCTCTCTCTCTCTCTCTCTCTCTCTCCCCTCTCTCCCTCTCTCCGATCTTCTGCTCACCTGGCAAGCTGGCTTCAAGCTGTTCTCCAACAAGCTGACACACATTCTTATTAGGCTACCTTGGCTCTTTTACGACTCATGGACTTCAACTCCCAAAATTCTTGAGTCAGCATAGCTGGACTAGCTAGCTCTCTCCTCCCCTTCCTGCTTCCTGCTTCCTGCAGAGATGCAGCAAAGGGAGGAGCCCCACCCAGTAAGCTTTTCAGCCCTTCGGAGACCACCGTGAGTCCACTCTCTTTTTTACACACACACACACACACACACACACACACACACACACACACACACACAGGGGGGGGAGAGCAAGTGCCTCTCTCTGTCTCTCTCTCTGCAAATGGCAGAAGAGGCTGGGAGCCGCAGGGGGAGGCTCAAAGAGCCACATGCGGCTCCGGAGCCGCAGGTTGCCGACCTGTGGCCTGGGGGAACAAAAAGAAATCTTCCAGTGAATGTTCCTCTTCTTTTATTAAGTTTTAGAAACAGTACTTTATAGGAAGAATTTTAGCAACTTTCTAGGATTCCTATTGTAGCTTTCCTGTTTATATTTCAAGAGTATAAAACTATAGTTCGTGACTTTTCACATTCTGTAGTACACTACTTCTCACTTTTCACTTTTCCCACTCCTATTGATGTCACTAAGGAATGTGTATTAAACAAATGCCTTATGGAGGAAATCTTTACACATACAATGTGTTTATGTTGGCTCAATGTGGGCCAAGGTTCTATCTGATCACTGTTGTAGTTCATATAAAGAATAGTGTGTATACATTTGTACATGTGATTTATTTCCTCTGTGGATAGATAAGCTCAAAAATAAAACTGTTTACAGATTTGCATCATTTAAGTAACACTAACAGGAGGTTTCACTAGAACCTCATATGATGAGCAATTTGGAATTAAAGATTGGGAGTCTCCTAGATGCTGCTGCGCTGCACAATGCAGACTTGGTTTAGCTGTGGAATGGCATAATCTGTGACCTAAACCAGAGTTTCTCAAAGATCCCTCCAGTTTTTAAGTAAGCAGAAAAGAAACATTCATGTCTTTAGGTTGGATTAGCATGAATTATAAAAGAATATTCCATTGGTTAATGAAAACCCAGGAGGCAAACCTAATTTTCATGAATGAGAAGAGGTAATTGTTAACTACCATATGGAACATCATTTCAAAGCTGATAAAACTGAAATAAATGCTGAAAATATTATCTTTATATGATTAAAATATTTGAGTTGTCAAATAGAGACATCTGTTATTTCTTTGTTATGAAATGTTGTTCTAGAATCTGTTGAATATTACATAATTCATTGCTAAATTTGCATAGTAATGAGTTGCAAGAATCTCCAGGAGAGATTTGGCTTTGTATTCCAAAGAACAAAAGCTAAATCTAAGAAATGACTTTCTTTTAAAGCTGCCACCTGCAGCTTTCTTTCTTTCTTTCCTGAAACCAAATTTAGTCCAAAATGTTGTGTGTTAATTAACCTGCAATGGAGCAACCTGTGAGTTAGGAAAGGCTATTCCTATAAACCTCTCCTTTCTCCTTCAACTTTTCAGACAATAATCTCAGATGATAATTTTGGCTGCTTTTATAGTTTGTCTGAGAAATATTGGTCAGATATGTTCCTTTCAGGTATGATATCACCATGAACATATTTTATAAGAAAACTTTGATCAGACTTAAGGGCCCTCTGTCCTGCATTCTGTTTTCCCAATGAGTCATCACTTCCCTCTGAAAAGCCCTTAAGCAGGGTTGAAGTAGAACCTTCTACCTTCTCTTTCTTGGCAATAAGTACTGTAGTTATGTGCACTCTGCCTAGAGTACTGTAATGTAAAGAACAAACAGGAAGATAGGGAGAAATAAAGGGTGTGCGTGTGCACACTGGTTTCAACTAGGTTCTGGTCAGGTAGGAAGCTGGTGAACAACTGTACAGTATAACAAAACAGGAAAATGACTTGGATGGCCCAGAACAATCCAAGGAGCACTGAAGAAAGATGAGGGGATGAAACTAGGAAGTAGGAACACCTGCCACAAGAGTATCATTGCAATAGTGCAACTGACAATTAACCAATAAAGCAACAATCTTCTCCACCAGAACCTTTTAGATTATAAAGTTATGAATTCCCATGAAATAAAAATGGAGAACCCTTGCTAACAATGATAAACAGGTGCATAGCTAATCAAATATTGTTAAAAAAAACCTGAGCCTTCAAGTGGAAAAACCTGGGCCAATTCAAAAACATAGAGACAAATTGGGGTGGAACACAATAAACACAGCCATCTTCATCTTATCCATACTCAACTTGAGGCAATGGAGGACATTCAAGTATGAATAGATATTTTGATACTGTTGACCATGTATTGCCTTCAAGAATCAGAAAGTCTGATATTTTCAGCATAAGGATTATATTGAAGAAGTGATCATGAATGATGGCACCAAGGAGGGGAATAAATATAACCCATGATTAATCCCTGAGGGACTCCCTGTAATAGGAAATTCCTGGCATTATAAGACTTAACCCATAGTCAGTAATGCTCAGGAACAATTATCTAAACAGCAGTAATTGGTGGTGAAGTGTATCAAAGATACTGTATTCTCATTCTGAAGAAGCAGGGCAGACTTAAGTCACTGAGGTTTAACTGCCATCATTCAGAACTCAAGATCCTGCTGTCTCGAGCTACTGCTTAAACCCTGATTGGTATGGATCTGGTTATAAAAGGGAAGCAAATGCAAATTGGTAATTTGAAGGTGGTTTCAGGGAAGGTTTCTTCAACAAAGGACAACATAGAGTCTTGAAAATTGTCAGTAGTTAAAGAACAATTCCCAAGTCAGATAAAACAAGACAGAAAAACAGTGTGTAGGTGGCAGGCAGGAAAGGGATCAGCCAGAGAGGTGGTGTAAGAAGATACCGGTAAACACGAGTGAATTCAAATATACTGTAGGAGTAGAAGACAGTTAAAAAAGGTGGAGGAGAACTGGTGGAAGAAAATAATGAACAGTGATTGCCATTTTTTAGAGAAAAACTCTTGTAATCCTTCAGCTGAAAGCAACTTCTCCAACACAAGAGTAAATAGAACCAATAGAGAATGAAAACTAAAGAAGAGCTGCTGAGTCCTGCCCTGAGACTGAATGGAGCTCAAAAGAAGGCCTACTTTGCCTTTGATAGGTGAGAAGAGGCACTTCCCAGACCTCTTTCTGGCCTTCTAACGGGACCTCTCTCCTTTCTCAGATCTTCACAGTCAGTGGGATTAGGCACATGCACAAGTCTAAGACAGGAGGGAGTATTCCAATCCAGATGGTTTGACTACAGAAATGAGTTAAAGGAACAGCAATAGTAGATTCTCCAGCACTTGGAGATGGAGAATCCACCAATGGGTTTAGACTGTATTCCTGCCCAATCAGATCAAGTCAGCTAAAGTTGCCACGCCCGTCCTGGACTATAGAGATCCCTGACTTGACTTGATCTCGCCCAAGACAGATGTGCAAGTTTGGCTCTAGGCAGGTACAGTTTCCATTGGTGGATTTTCCAGTTTCCAATAGCTGAGCAGTGCTGGTTCAGCACAGAATTCGGCTCTCTACCATTATTACTAATTGGGCTCCCTCTCAGGAACATTCTAAATTCATCTTAAACAGTTCCCATTGGGGGGGCAAATAACTACAGGGCAAAGGAAGGGCCCCTTCCTCTATTATTCTTGCCTTCTCTATTCTCCCTCCTGACTCTCAGACCTCCCCAAAGCCTCGGATTGTTGCCTTTCTCGTCGGGAGGCTAACAGCTGTTAGTCCCCAACCGCTCCAAGATTGGCTGAATTGCAGCCGGAGCTACAGCTGTAGCTCCGTTGCCACGTGGAAGGGCAAGAGGGGGGGAGGCCCTCCCTAAGCAAGCAGGCTTACTCGTGATCTTCGCGTTCCTATCAATCACGGAGCTGCGGCTGCAGCTCCGACACCCATTTAAGCTCCTTGCGTCCCCGTTGCTCGCTTCCTGGTGGAAGCTGCGATTGCCCCTCGCAGGCACAGGCGTTCCGCACGCCAAACAGCTCCCGCCGATCAGCTGTTTGGCGGCGGACAGGGAGACGAAGGACTTTCGGGCTCCAGCCTCGGGGCTAGTGGGGGGGTGCGGGGATCCCCCAGCGATAGGAAATAGCCTGGAATGCACCTGCCTGGTTGTCCAGAGTCGCGGAGCCACTCCTGGTCAGGCGGCCGCCATCTTGGATCACACGGTCCTGACGCCGGGAAAGCTCCACAGCGTACATAAAGGAAGTGGAGGGAGGGGCTCCTTCCTTCTCCTTCCTCCTCCTCAAAGACACACCCCGCTACTGGGGAGGAGAACTTTGGGGAGCTGGGGAAAGCGCAGCAGCCTGGGAATACTGAATTCCCGATTCCATAATCCCAGGCAGGCAACCAGCCCCCATACATGGGCGATCATCTTGCTTGCCAACAGGCCGCCATTACCTTGAGGCCTGAAGACTACAGGTGGAACCTCTGCATCCCAGCACTCAGTCTGAGGTCTGACTGGGGCCCGAGTGTTGCACTTCAGTCACCCCTTCTGAGTCACTCTAGGCAATTGTTTCTCCAGGCTTGCTCATACCAGACTCATTGTGAATTGTGATTATTAAATCACCAACTTATCTGGATTCCAGGCGTACACCTTCATATGTCTGCTCTCATCCACAACAGCCCTAGCCGGATTCCAGGCGCCCCCTACTTTGCGTCTGTTCTTATCCGTGCATTAACTATAGCTGGGTTCCAGGCGCCCCCACTAGTGCGTCTGTTCTTATCCACGCTGCAACCGTACCTGGGTTCCAGGTGCCCCCACTAGTGCATCTGTTCTTATCCAGTGTTTAATTCTCTCTGCATCTCAAGGGCCCCCTATAGTGTCCCTGCAGTATCAGAGAATGGAGGAGCCTATGGCTAGGACAAAGGGCAACCTACCACCTTCATCGGCTTCAATGTATCCTAGTTCATCCAGTCTGGTGAGCGCAGATAATACTGCAACCAAAGGCAAGGACAAAACTACCAAAACCTCTAAGAGGTCGGAGAAGCAGGCTAGCCGGAGACACCAAGCTCTGGAGAAAGAATTCTCCAGAGCACAAAAAAGGGCCAGGATAGAAACCTCCCAAACCGAGGGATTGGTCTTGGACCTACCTTTAGGTCCCCCAACCTCACCCCTAGGAATATGGTCAATGGGAGAGGCCACTCATTCCCCCGCACACGGTGGAACTGGAGCAATCCTCCTGCCCCCCCAATCCATGGCCATGGGGGCCCATCATGGGACCCCCAAGGCAACCTTCACCCCTACTGCAGCCGGTCTCCGACCAAAGGAGCCTGTTCTCCTCCCTACGGAGGACCGCCTCACCTTGTTAATAGCACAAGCAGTGGACCGCGCGGTCAAGGCCAGGGCGCACTCTTCTACCTCAGCGGTTGCCCCTCCCCCCGGCACAACAGCCGGGGACTGAATCATATCATGCCCCGTCTTCCCCATCTGGATCCACCTGCTCTGAGGGTTCATCCCTCCATGCACACAACATTGAGCAGGGGATACCAATGTCTGAGGAGGAGGAGCTTCCCCCAGAAGCCCCCTCATTCAGCGGCCTCTTTAATCGTTCCTTTTTCGTCACCTTGCTCCACAAGACTACATCCACAGCCCACCTGGTGCCCGACCCTTCCACTCCTGTTTCCACGGAATCAGAGGCGGACCCAAATTTCACCGAACCGGTGACTGCTCAACATCGCATCCCTTGCCCACCCATGTTCCTGAATGCAATACAGAAACAATGGGAGTCTCCTGCCTCCCTTCCCCTTCCAGGCAACTCAGATAAGAAGTTGTACAACATAGCCAAGGATTTAGAGGAGGCACTGGAAGTGCCAGCAGTGGACGAACCATTCAGGCCCCTAGTATCTCCAACCGCTATTCCCGGGGATGTCGCTGAGGCCCTCAAAGCAGAGGACCGTAAGTGTGAGCTTACTTATCACAGATCGCATCAAGCGACTGCATGGGCCATTAGGGCGGCCACCTCCGCATCTTTCTTCAACAGATCCGCCCTCTGCTGGCTCAGGCAACTCCAAGCCCATATCCCAGCGGAGGACATCCGTACACATCACGATCTTAGCAAAATGGTGGCAGCCACGGAGTACGCATCAGATGCCACCCTCCAAGCTGCCAGGTTTCCTCCAGGGCTATGGCGTCTAACATAACTGGTCGCCGCATGCTGTGGTTAAACCAGATCCCAAGTCTAAGTGGCAGCTCTCGGCCACCCCATATCAAGGAGGGAAGCTGTTTGGGGACGCGTTAAATCCTTATTTAACCGAAAACAAGGATAAGCGCAAGGTCCTTAATCACCTCATTAAGAAGGCACTCCAATTATTACCTTTCGGGCAGGGACTAGGTACAGTTACTCACAACCCACGGGTCCCTTCCCGACTAGACAGGACAGACAGGAGACACAACCAGACAGGCAAACAGCCAGACCTAGACAGCAATTTCAGGGCAAGCGGCCCTTTCGAGGGAACGGCCGACCATTCCGCCAATCCAAGTGACGCTCCGGTGATCCCTCCCATAGGGGGCAGACTCTCCCTCTTTGCCCACCAGTGGGAGGCCATCACGACAGACATGTGGGTACTAAATACCATACGCCACGGTCTGTCCCTAGAGTTCAGGTCCCACCCTCCAAGTCGATTCCTATCTTGTCCCTACCCGCGAAGCCGAATCAAAAAGAATCTAATGAACGAGGCCATCCAACATTTGCTGAACATACGAGCCATAGAACCGGTGCCAGTGGACAAGAGAGGTCGGGGTTTTTATTCTATCCTCTTCGTCGTCCCAAAAGCATCAGGAGGATGGAGAGCAATCCTAGATCTCAAAGGCCTAAATTTTCACCTGACATACTGCAAATTCAAAATGCAAACGCTCCGTTCCATCTTGAGAAGCGTAAGAAAAGGAGACTTCCTGATGTCCATTGACCTCACGGAAGCATATCTTCATATCACCATCTCTGTCACCCACCGCCGTTTTCTAAGGTTCGCATACAAGGGACACCACTTTCAATACAGGGCACTCCTGTTCGGCCTCTCGTCGGCTCCCAGAGTATTCACCAAGATCCTGGCAGTCCTGGCAGCTCACTTGCGAATGATCCCCATAAGAGTCCAATGTTACCTGGACGACATATTAATCCAGTCACAGTCTGCTAAGTCCACCTTGGCGGACCTCGAACGGGTGGTAAGGCTGCTTCAGGACCATGGGTTCTCCATAAATTTCCCCAAAAGTCACATGGTCCCCACAATCAGCCTGCTGCACCTCGGGGCCACCATAGACATGGTGGAATGCCGGGTGTACTTATCCCAAGACCGTCGAAACAGCATAAGAGAGTCAGTCCTCAAATTACGCAGGAGTCAGACAGGTACACTGGTCTGTCTCTCCCAACTGTTAGGCAAGATGATCTCGGCCATAGCGATCGTTCCCCGGTCCAGGCTCCACTCCAGAGAACTACAGTGGTTCATGCTCCCTTTCCAGAGACAGAACCTCAGCGCCTCTCAATGAAGGGTAAGACTCCCACAAGAGGTAGTGTGTTCCCTCACGTGGTGGCTATCGTGCGCCATGCTCAAGGGGTTGTGCTTCAGGGAACCGGACCGAATAGTACTAACAACCGACGCCAGCCTGTTCGGCTGGGGAGCGCACCTTCGCTCGCAGTGGGCGCAGGGCCGTTGGTCTCATTCAGACCTTCGTCACAACATAAATTGGCTCAAGTTACGGGCCATACATCTAGCCCTTTGCCACTTTCACAGCCTGATAAAACGTGGCAGCCAAGGCTCACGTAAACCGACAGGGGGGCACCAAATCTCGGGCTTTACTGACCGAATCGCTGTTACTGGGATCTTGGGCAGAACACAATCTGGCCTCCATCAAGGCCTACTATATTTCAGGGGAGACGAACACCCAGGCCGACACCCTGAGCAGAACAACGGTAGAACACTCGGAGTGGCGCCTGCATCTGAGGATTTTCAGAGAAATCTGTCACCGCTTCGACCTTCCACTTGTGGACCTCTTTGCATCCCCGAACAACGCTCAGCTGCCTCGGTTCTTCTCCCGGTTTCCGTCCCCAGGGACGGACGCTCTTTGGGGTCCATGGTCCATGGCCACAAGGCCTGCTCTACGCCTTTCCTCCTCTACCTCTTATTCCAGTGGTAATACGCAAGCTCCTCCGGGAGCGAGGGGAGATAATCCTGATGGCTCCTTACTGGCCAAGGAGGCATTGGTTCGCCTATCTGATGAGCCTCACTCTAGCAGACCCTTGGCGGATTCCTCCGGAATGGGTATCTCTCAGCCAAGGGGCTATTCTCCACCCGGAGCCCCAATGGCTCCAGTTAGCCGTCTGGCACTTGAGCGCTCTATCTTGTCATGGGAGCTATGCTCACCAGGGGTCATCAAAGTGATCCAGGCCTCCCGTCGTCCTTCCACAAACCGTATTTACGAGGCCACGTGGAAGAATTTTCAATCATGGTGTTCCGGTCGACACCTGACTCTCTCGGAGCTCACGGTTCCACATATACTGGACTATCTGTTAGAAGGTCTGGAAAGGGGCCTGGCCCCAAACACATTGCGCAGACACATAGCCACTCTTTCCACGGTCCTCAACTGTGATCCCGCGGGGTCCTTGGGACATCACTCTCTAATTCGCTCATTCCTTAAGGGAGCTTCTAACGCCAGGCCCCGCTTGGTTCACAGATACCCTCCATGGGACTTACCTCGGGTACTTCGGGCCCTTACTAAGTCCCCCTTTGAACCCCTGAGGACGTGCGAGGTTCGCTACCTATCCCACAAGGTGGCATTCTTGGTGGCAATCACGTCGGCATGATGTATCTCAGAGCTGGCAGCACTCTCTATGCGGGACGATCTGTGCATCTTCCACCAGGATTGAGTGGTCCTTCGACTTGACCCCACTTTCATTCCAAAAGTCAACTCTCTGTTCCATAGATTACAGGAGATAGCGTTGCCGGATTTTTGCCCCAATCCATCACATGCTCTGGAATGGCAATGGCACAGTCTGGATGTCCGCAGGGCTCTCCGGTACTATCTTTCAAGGACAGCGGAGTTCCGCAAATCAGAAGCCCTCTTCGTGTCCTTCCATCCCTCCTCCAGGGGCCGGAAGGTTTCCTCTTCCACAGTTGGCAGGTGGATCAGAGCATGCATTACTGGGGCCTACCAAGCTGAGTCATTGCCGGTTCCACGTTACAGCCCACTCCACATGGAGCGCAGCTACTTCGGCGGCATGGGCCACACAGGCGTCCATTGAGGAAGTCTGCAGGGCGGCCACATGGACTTCACCATCTCCTTTCATACAACATTACAAGATTGACAGGTTTGCCTCAGCTGAGGCCTCATTCGGTAGGAGAGTGCTACAACAGGTTTTACATCAAAGTGCCACACCGGACCAGTCTACTACCCACCCTTAGGGACAGTAGGCTTTGGTATGTCCCATTGGTCGATTCTCCATCTCCAAGTGCTGGAGAAGGGGCGTTGTCTTACCTGAACGCCTTTTCTCAGCACGGAAATGGAGAATCCACTCCCACCCTTGTAGGTCATTAGGCCTAGGGTTAGTTAGTTTATGAGCCACAACGTCTTGCTGTCAGTCAATGGCTACGCTCGCGTCAAGTCTGGGATCTCTATGGTCCAGGACGGGCGTGGCAACTTTGGCTGACTTGATCTGATTGGGCAGGAATACAGTCTAAACCCATTGGTGGATTCTCCATCTCTGTGCTGAGAAAAGGCGTTCAGGTAAGACAACGCCCCTTCTATGGAACAGGAAGAGAGGGAGGAGACAAAAGGGGAAAGAAATGCAAAAAAACCAAAAATCCCTCAGAGATTTCTCTGAAAGCACAGCTGAAAATGACTCACATATGAGACCCATGAATAATCACACAACATGCAGTACCTGTTAGGTGGACGTTGAGATTGCATCCCAAGTCTCAGTTTAAAAGGCCTGTCTAGTACTGAAATATTGGGAAGGGGGACAGGAAAGCCCTTTTTTAAAATTATTCTCCCCACGTCATATATAATTTAATTATCATTTACACATTTTCCTGATGATCTCTTAACTTGCTTTTTTTTAAGCTAAGAAATCTCAAAACTTTGCAGAATTTCTGTAGTCTCTCAATCATTTTGTTTGTCCTTTTATGTAATTTTTAGAATATTTTTCTCAGCAGTCTTTCTCAGATTGGTATATTCCAAAACGATTGTGTTGTACGGACATATGAAGGCATTATGATGTTGGGAATTTTATTTTGGGTTTCATTCCTAATTACCCTCAGTGTGAAAATTTAGCCTTCCAGAGCAGGGGTCCTGAACCTTGGCAACTTTAAGACTTGTGGACTTTTAACTGCCAGAATTCTTCAGTTGGCAAAGCTGACTGAGGAATTCTGGGAGTTGAAGTCCACAAGTCTTAAAGTTGCCAAGGTTGAGGACCCCTTTTCTAGAGCAACTACACATTGAATCAATTTTTCTTCTTTTTTCTTTAATTCCAATGAATGAATCTATGGTTAGCGTTTTTGCCTTCTGCAGTATGACAATAATTGATTATCTATTTTTTTATTTTAATAGTAATTTATTTCTCTCTGTGGAAATATGCTTTTAGAGTTCTTTGTTGTCACGAGTGAAAATTTTACCATCTCATTGCTCACATCTAATTCTATAATACTTGTGAGCTAGTAAACAAACACTGGCTTCAGTAAAGCTCGTGGAAGGGAGGGTCACTATTAACATTCTCCATTATAGAACTTTCAATTTATGCTTCCCAATCTTCATAAGTTATTGATTCAGAAGAGGAACTCTCATCTTATACCATGACTACTTTGTTAGCTGATGTCTTTTTAAATGAGGTACATCATCAAAACAATTTCACATCTGAGCAGTTTTAAAAATTCTTTGATAGGCAGCATCGGAAATGGGCGGCTTGTTTGTTTTCAGCTTGTCAATTAGTTTTAAATGGAATTCCTTCTCTTGGCACCATTCTTTCACTCAGCAGCTCATATTCTGTTTCTAATAATGTCTATTCAGAGACAGTGTCTTTTTTTTTCTGCAATGAAAATAAAAGCAAAGAATTCATTCAACTTCTCAGTCTCAAAATCCTTTCCCTTTTTATTATTAAGCAATAGGTAGCTGCTTCTGCCAGCAGGGTCCCTGAACCATGTCTGCAGGCAAGACCTACAGAGTACAATAGATACCGGTAGATTCACCCACCAATTAAAAAACAAAACATGTTATGGCTTAAACACAGTATATAAACCCGTCTCTTTAACAGTAGAATGTTGGTGAAGTTCAGTTCCAAGCAGCTCCAGTGAGCATGGCTAATGATGATGGATGCCAACATCTGGGGGAACCCTAGTCCCCTGCCTTGGTTCTACAGAATGCTTATAGCCTATTTCTGCCCATCTGAATAATCAAAAAACATAACTGGCCTTCTTCTCCAGAGGTTGCTTTTCTCAGGCATGAAGCTGTTGGCCTTATTTGGCCACAGCAAGGAATTCATTCTTTGCTGATAGGAAACCAAAAATGGATGATGCTTTGCTTTATATTGCAATTATTTATGAGATGATCCTTGCTTGATTCTATTGTTTAGGCCAACAGTGCTATAATGGCTTTCTGGACAGATTTATTTTTTAAAGTCCTAAATTGATGTAAAGAGCTAAATATCGAAGGAAATAAGAAAACCTTCACACTTCCAGCCTTTGTTCAGCTTGTTTATCATGGTCCACATTGGAGTAGCAAATGTCATCTATCCTATTTTGACCATGGCTCAAAGATAGGCAAACGTTTTCTTCTATCAAGATAATTTCCACTGAGTAATCTGCTGGGACTGCATTCCAGTGGTGGGTAAATCATCCAGCTGATACCTTACCACTTTTACTTTCTCTCTTGTTTCTGATCTTTGTTTTCTTTTTTCCCCTACACTATAAGCTTTTGGAATTAGCAGCTCTTGATGAGATTCCGTACTATCAGCTATGCCAAGGCGTTTCAACCAGTGGTACGGGTACCATCTGTGGTACATTGGCACCTGGCAGGTGGTACGCGGCCATCCTAGAAAAGTAGCGGGGGAGGGGAATGAGCTGAACCGCACTGCACAAGCCTGAGTGAGAGATGGCTGGAGCTGTAGGGCTCAGCGGAAGCATCAGGATCAGTGCCGCTTTCCAGCTGATCGGCGCTTCTTCGGGACTGTCAGGGCTCAGTGGAAGCACCAGGATCAGTGCCAGGATCCAGCTGGAGCTTGGTGCTGATCCTTGCGCTTCTGCTGAGCTCTGGAAGAAGCACTGATCAGCTGGAATATTGCAACATCTCCAGGGTCTTGTGATTTACATTCAGATGCTTGGCAACTGATTCATATTTTTAATGGTCTGTGTCCCAGGGTTATGTGAAGTGACCAAAACCTGCTGCAACCACCCAGCAGACAGGGGGAATAAAAACCAAACACCTCCCACCCCACTCCCGCTGCCAATCCTCAACAGAAATGCTCACAACAATAAAAACCTCAGACAGGAGGAAGAGCGCCACCGGGTGGGCAGGCAGGTGTCTTGCTCGGCTGTGGCTTGGGGGGCACTTTTTTCAGTGCTATTGTAACTTCAAATAGTCACTAAGCGAACTGTTGTAAGTCAAGGACTACCTGTACTTTATCACTTTTTTCCTTTTTTTTTTTTTTTTTGGTCATCAAGTTTTTGACACCTTGCTGGGTGAGTGGTGGTTCTCGGATATTGCCATATCCTAAAAGTGGTACAATGGGTGAAAAGGTTGAAAAGCCCTGAGCTATGCTATCTGATATGATTAATGTTTTGTGGTAGTTGCAGTCTCCTATAGAGCTATGTTCAGAAATGGTATTGAGAGACTGCTATTTGATAATCTACTACTTTTTGAACTAGGGTTCTGTTTTGTCCCCATGCTGTTGAATATCTAAATGAAGGTGCTGTTGGAAATTATTTGGAGTTTTAAGAGGGGTGCCATCAATATGCTGATGATGTCCAATCCTTCTGCGTCATGTCATCTAACTCTAAGGAAGCAATTAGTAATGATTTGTAAAGTTCAAATACTGTTGAAGGGCTGGAAAAAAGAAAACAAAAGTAAATTAAGATAAAGATACTGATGATCAATAAGCAACTGGTCTTTGGGATGGAGGTTTAGACTTTTCAGGGATTGTACTACCCTTAAAAGAGCAAGTTTACAGTCAGGAACAATTATTAGATCCTCAGTTGTCAGTGGAGGGCAGGTGGCAGCTATGGCAAGGAGCATATTTTTATAATTCCAGCTACTGTGCCAGCTTCTATTGTTCCTTATTGGTTTGGAAATGTATTCCATTTTTGATCATATACCTTGTTGATACTTTAGAAATGTCAGGAGCTAGCAAAATAGGCTGCTAGCTGGTGCAAGATATGGGAATACCAGTGCTGAAGATTGCTTACTAGGCACATGTTGCTATGGACCTCTAAAGGGTTTAATGGTTTACAGCAAACATGACCAACCTGCAGCCCACAGTATGCACGCAACCCTGGACAGCTAGTAATGTGTCCCCACAAGATCCTAAACATTTAACATTATTTATATGTATTCATTTATATATTTTATATGTGACCCAAGAAAATTCCTCTTCACTCAATGAGGCCCAGGCAAGCCAAAAAGTTGGATATGCCAAGTTTAGGGCTTAGCCTTTTGTATATCTATTAACCCTTTTGGTTCTGAAGTCTTCTGAAGGTGCCCCACAGTCAGAAACTTGTGTATCTAGTATACAGGAAAAGGCCTTATCCTAGATTACTCCCAGGTTGTGGAATCCACTCCTCAGTAATTGCATTTGACGCCCACTCTTTCCTTTTGCCAGGATTTTAATTGTTCATTGGTAACTACAATCATTTTTTTTAATTATACAGTATTTTAAAAGCGTGTGTTAATTTTCCATAGTTTATGTTAGGCTCAAATGCTGAAATTGTCTAGTCTGTGAGTCAGGCCTTGGATAACAGGTTGCCTTGTGTTGTCTTCTTATTTAATGTGCCATCTATGCGATTAGATGAGAACAATAGTAAAGTCTTACTTGATTCTTTATACAAATTGAATAGTGCATTAATCCAGACTTGAATTACATAACTTCTTAATCATTAGTGTTAGGATTTGCATAGATCACTCTATCTAATTCCTTTGCATATCAATTAGTTTATCACTTTTCACAAGTTAGTTTGGGGATCAACATATTGTAAGACTTACATTCTCACAACAAGATTTTTAGCTAAGCAATAATTAATCTGTTACCATTCAGATGTATTGGCTTTACTATGTCCACAATTCGTTTGGTCATACTAGCCAAGAATTCTACAAGTTGTCTTGGCAACACATCTGGAAGGCACCCAAACAGAAGTTTTAGTCTAGTACAACCTGCTTCTTATTTAAAAATGGAGGGGGTGGCGGGTAGATTTGTCTTTTGCCTTTGGTTTCTGCAAAACATAGAAAGAGAGTGAAGCTTCAGCAAATTTTTATCTAGAATTCTGTGGCAGTATATGTAACATTAATAAGTTTGTTTGTGGCTGCTATATCACACTATTATATAATCAAAAGCTTCAGCAAAGTTTTCTAGCTTTTAAGCTATGAATAATTTCTCAGCTTTTAGCTTGTTAATTAGAATTGCTTTAATATTGAAGAAAAAAAATCTCTTTGCCATTTAAGTTTTTGTGCTTGGCCTAGCACTGTCTTTTTGATGAAATTTTAGCATTTTGCAGTCGTAGCTTTTTAAGAAAGTATTTCTGGTTTGTCACGTGGAAGGCCAAACAGGGCCTTTCCAGTGCTATATCTTGTGCTTATTTAACCAGGAACTTAGGACATATAGAACCAAACACTTTTTATTTTCCACTTCAGAGTTAAAAGCACCACACACACATACGTACATCAGCATATCTATTTGTCCAAATTATGTTTGCATTGCAGAATAAATTGAGGCAGAGTGACTCTCATGCATTGAATCTCCTTCTGTCTGCTCTAAGATGCTACAGTTCCTACTGACTTATAATTCCAGAAAGGCAGTCTTCTATCATGTCCTGGTGCCTTTCCATTCAAGTGTCATTGCGTCATTTAGTTCTCTTGTTTTGGGAGCTATCAGAGTGGTATATATAGTCCACTTCCCTTTAAGCACTCAGAGCAGTGAGATACTGATGTTTCATTATCTCATGCCCCATAGTATAGAGTTTTACATTACTTCCACCACCAGCCACTTGTATTTCCCTTTCTTTTATAGTGTGCATACTGTGTGGTATTTTGGTTACACTGACCACTAGGAGGCACTGTGTGACTGTTTTTGTCCTTTTTGGAACTCCTCAGATGTGAGTAGATGTTTCTTTATATACATAATAACATTGTTTGGAAAATTACCTGAGAACCATATCTGGTTGTTTCTTAGAAACCTTTGTTTTGGTGGTTTTCTACATGGTGTATACTGTATTCATTCAGAACAAAGTTTTCTTCTTCTATAGCTTGTTTTGAGGGAGACTAGTTATACTGTATATTCTATTTTTTTTATTCGCAGCTTCACACAAATACAGTATATATGACATTAGGTATGGATATGTAACTACAAGAAGCAAACAATCTACAATCAATGCATATGATAACTTAGTAACACTGGTAATTATTATTATTTATTCGATTTCTATGCCGCCCTATTCCGGAGAACTCAGTAATCATTTACAGGTAGTCCTTGACTTACAACAGTTCATTTAGTGACTGTTCGAAGTTACAGTGGCACTGAAAAAAGTGACTTATAACCGTTTTCCACACTTATGACCATTGCAGCACACCCATGGTCACATGATTTACATTTGGATGCTTGACAACTGGTTCATATTTATGGTGATTGCAGTGTCCTGGGGTCATGTGATCCCCTTTTAGAACCTTCTGACAAGCAAAATCAATGGGGAAGCTGCATTTACTTAACAGCCATGTTATTAACTGAACAACTGCAGTGATTCACTTAACAACTGTGGCAAGAAAGGTCGTAAAATGGGACAAAACTCACAACAATTTCCCCACATAGCAACATAAATTATGGGGTCAATTGTCATAACTCGAGGACTACCTGTATCACACTTCTCTCTGTATCCTGCTGCATTATAGTTCTCTTATTAAGAGGAATATCCTGAGGCAGTCGACTAAGAAACTATTAGTATACTTTTCTGGATAACAAATACATTCTTCTTTTGTACAGTCAGTATTTTTCTTGTAGATATGATAATATTGTTCAGATCAGGGGCGGCCATAATATTTTTGTTCATTTGGCAAGATTCTGATACATCTGCTTTACATGCTAGAATCCTTTTATAGTGTAGTGTAGTACCTTGACTACTTTAAGATGTGTGGACTTCTCTGCATATTTGAAGGATCACTCAAATGAAAAATATATGATGGACTGGAAAAAATGGATAGATTATATACAAGGGAAATACCAATCAAAGAAATTGTATTTAGTCTATAATTAAATATTTATATGTTGGACTGGAAAATATAGTTAAATTTCTAATAGGATTTATATAACAATTTGTTGTAGTTTAGTGGGTTTTCTTGTGTCTTTTACCCTGTTTTCACTTTGGGAAGTCGGGGGGGGTGAGGGGGGGTTTATAATTCTCTCAACTGTAATATGGTATGGGTATTATTTAAGTATGATATATGTTTTGCTTATCGGGTTTGGAAAAAGTTGTAGATGATTGTATCCAGTTGAGTTTTTATATCGATTCTTTGTTATATTTACAATTTTATAATCAATAAAAAAAAAGATGTGTGGACTTCATATCCCAGAATTCCCCAGCCAGTATGCTATGAAGCACACATCTTGAAATAGCCAAGGTTGAGAAATACTGGTGTAGAACCTCTCCAATAGTCTATGTATCAAAGAATTGCCAAAATTTAAGGGAAAAAATCTTAGTGTCTAAATTTAGTTCTCTTTTCTTGGGTGTTGTGAGTGAATCCCCAGTTAAATTTCCTTTCATTTTGCTCCTAACAATTTTGTGGAGAAAATTACTAGAATCAGAAGATAGTTAGGGGATTAGAAGGGAAGTGTCAGCCCTCCCAGGTAAACCACAGGAAACACAATTTGTTGACCTAATTCTATTTTATTATAAGGCTACCTTTACAAAATCTTGCAAGTCTAAAAGTTCTAACTTCTTGCTGCCACTTTTAACTGCATAATCCAATGGGGCAGGTGCTTCCTAAGTTTCTTTCTCTGACTCTTAAGCCACTGGGAGTTTCTGCCTCTCTTGTCTGATTGTTGTCTGATTGTTTCTTAGGCAGCATCTCTTCCCCTTGTTCCCCAAGGTGATGCACACATTCCATTTCAGGAAGTATTTTTGACCAGCTTCCACTGAGATTCATGGTGAATGAATCATATTTTTGAAGGAGTGGGATGATATTGCAGTGAAGAATGGTGACCAGATTCATATTGGCCAGAAAAATCTCTCTGATTGTGAACTTGCCTATTTGCACTCTAGACAGCTGCTCCTTGTGAGTAAACTACAGGAACTGAAGTTTTCATAGTTGACTTGAGTTGAGCAGCTGGGAGTCAAGATTCCATCTAAGCTCATAAACATAGCCTATACAGATGTAAAGCTGAACCTCTTTTATTGCTCAATTTGGATCTAATTAATCTACAGTTAAATTTTCTTTGTGGCAGGATAAGGATTTTTTTCTGCATCACAAAGCAATAGAAAAAAGAAGGTTTTAAAGACTTAAGAATGTCTTAAGCTTAGTAAGGAGATGATACAAGAAAGTAAAAGATAAAGGGAACAGTTACTCCAAAAGATTGCTTTTGAATACATTGGAATTAGACAGATGACCTGGGCTTTCCTGGGAGTGTTTTCTTGTTATTAGGCAATTGGTGGAAATAAAAATAAAGATAAGCATAATATGAACTGATTATTGTTGACTGTAACTATAGAGAAGTGGATTGTGATGCTGACTAATTACAGAGTGGCATTAGAGACTAAAGTATTAAAAGTAAGGGAGACAAAAGAGGAAAAAAGTGGGAAAGCTTGCCTTTTCTTTTTCCCCTTGTTTGCAACAATTTTTCATTTGGATTATAATATAATGGCAAGAACTCAAAAAGTGGAAAATTGTGTGTGTATGGGAGGAGGGGATTGTTAGAGCAATCGACAGAGGGGAATTACACCATATTTTCTTCAGAAAATGTTTTAACAACTTGCCAGTAAATTAGCTGAATCATTGATAACTAAATTGATAGCCATGGAAAAAAGAATTGCTGAAAGACTTAATGATGAAAGAGGAGATGAAAGAGGAAGATGGAAAACTCTGTAAAATGAGTGTCTGGAGATATAAAACAAATTAATGACAAAGTGGAGATTTTGGAGAGTAAGACAAGTTATAAATAAAAAATTGGAAAGAGAATTAGATAACCTGGTTCTGTGGAATTGAGAGAGAAGGAATTTTGTTTGAGGCTTCTCATGAAGATATTAGAAAAAATATTAAAGTCTTTTGGGGGGATTGGGAAGCGGAAGATACAAAGGGAGAAATTGATAAAGTTTATAGAAAAAAATCGAGATTTCCAAGAATAAGAAATGTTCTAAGCAATGTTTTGGTGCACTTCGTCTATAAGAAGAAAAAGGGATCAAGTTTTGCAGCAGTATTTTAATGAAGGACTGAAGATCAATAACATGATATAAAGAAATATGTTTAAAGAAATTCCTATCAAAATTTTACTGATCAGAAATAATAAAAATGTTATTTTTTAAAACTGAAAATAGATCCCATTTTGATGGGACAAATTGAAAATGTAATTTTTATTTTTAAACAGTGGAGATTTTGACTAAATTCTGTTCAGAAGAGGAGAGAATTTCTAGAAAAATTCAAGGAAGAGAAGAGAAGATTCAAATGGAGGTGTCAGGACTACATAAAAACTTCAACACATCCAACAGGAAATTGAAAGGGATGGTGCTAAATTAGGTCTACAGGTACTGATTTTTTCTAAATGTTTGGCTTGATTATGGATTACAAATGCTTAATATGGAATATAAATGCTCCACAAAAGAGGGAAAAAAGATGATTTGAAAAACATAACACAATACAATTTGCTCACAAGAGATATTTATTAGAAGAAAGGACATAAAATACTTGGTTTGTGAAAATTTGGGTGAAGAACAAAAGAAAAGAAAAGAAATAGAGTTGTTTTGTATATTAATTTGTAAATTAATTAATTAACAACTAAAAATAGAACTTGTATTGACTGATGAGCATGGCATATGTGCTAGAGTGGAAGTTAATTTGCTGAGACTTTGGAAGACTTTCGAATTCATGCCCCAAATGAGAATGATGTTGTTGTTAGTTGCGAAGTCGTGTCTGACCCATCGCGACCCCATGGACAACATTCCTCCAGGCCTTCCTGTCCTCTACCATCTTCTGGAGCTCACGCCTACTGCTTCAGTGACTCCATCCAGCCACCTCATTCTCTGTCGTCCCCTTCTTCTATTGCCCTCAATCTTTCCCAGCATTAGGCTCTTCTCTAGTGAGTCCTTCCTTTCATTAGGTGGCCAATGAAGTTTCAACTTCAGGATCTGGCCTTCTAAAGAGCAGTCAGGGTTGATCTCCTCTAGGACTGACCGGTTTGATTGCCTTGCAGTCCAGGGGACTTGCAGGAGTCTTCTCCAGCACCATAGTTCAAAGGCCTCAATTCTTTGGCGTTCAGCCTCTCTTATGGTCCAACTTTCACAGCCATACATTGCAACTACGAAAACCATGGCCTTGACTATACATAGTTTTGTTGGCAGGCTGATGTCTTTACTTTTAGGTATGCTGTCTAGATTTGCCATAGCTTTCTTCCCCAGAAGCAAGCGTCTTTTAATTTCTTGGCTACAGTCCCCATGTGTGGTGATCTTGGAGCCCAGGAAGATAAAATCTGTCACTACCTCCATTTCTTCCCCATCTATTTGCCAGGAATTGAGAGGGCCGGCTGCCATGATCTTGGTTTTCTTAATGTTGAGTTTCAAGCCTACTTTTGCACTCTCCTTCTTCACCCTCATCAAGAGGCTCTTTAGTTCCTCTTCACTTTCTGCCATTAGAGTGGTATCATCTGCATATCTTAGGTTGTTGATATTTCTCCCGCAATTTTAATTCCAACTTTTGATTCATCTAGCCCTGCCTTTCTCATGATGTGCTCTGCATATAAGTTAAATAGACAGGGCGACAGAATACAGCCTTGCCGGACTCCTTTCCCAATTTTGAACCAATCAGTGGTTCTGTGTCTAGTTCTCACTGTTGCTTCTTGTCGTACTATTCTGTAAATGATGTATGGGGAAATTAATAGGTTTTTCTTATGAAAATTGGTGTTTGATAAGGAATTGGAATGGCATAATCGCCGCACAATTGGATAGAACTTCTGAGAAAACCATTAAAATCACTCAAGATAATTTACCAAAAGGTTTTTTATTTTTATTTTTGTTTTGATTGGTAATTTAGAGGTGGTTGATATTTGGAAAGAGCAAAATGACAATTCCAGAGAATGTACCTATTTTTCA
This sequence comes from Bothrops alternatus, assembly GCA_034064705.1. NCBI lineage: Eukaryota > Metazoa > Chordata > Lepidosauria > Squamata > Viperidae > Bothrops > Bothrops alternatus. Next base: position 32,672,205 of record JARGCV010000009.1, read on the forward strand.
GAAAGACATAGCTCCTTGCCAAGAATAGAAATAATCTGGATTTCAAAGAACTTGGATACTAAGGTTTCTAAATTAGAAATACTATCAAAGATTTTTTTTAAGATTATAATCCTGTGAGTTTGGTTTAAAAAGAAAATCTATTTCTTTCACATGGAGACTAAATGAAATGTTGTTACAGAAAGAAGTAATGGAGGATTGCAAAAAGAAATTAGAAGATTTTTGTTAAAATATACTTTAGGTAAAGGAACCAATTTAAGAATGGTTTGGGACATAAGTAAAGCTTTACTAGAGATTATTTTAACCTCTTTTAAAAAATGGATGAATATCTAAAGAAACAATGACTTCAAAATTCATTGGGGGTTGTCCAGTGTTTTTTTAATACCCGATACTTCCTTCCAAAATGTTCTCAATCTTTTCCCCAATGCAATATGGAAGCAATAACGTCAACCTGTCTTAGAAAGTCATTAAAATGAACTTCTTAAATCAGTGTTGATACTATAAATACCAAGTATTAATAGCAACTAATTGAAATGCAGAGCTACATCAGAATTTTATTCCTTTCTAGGAATAAATCTGAAATGGAATTAACAACAACAGCAACAACTATTTTTGTGGGTTTGTATTAAAGCACAAATGACATAAGACATAAAATTGCAAACATGCAAATGTATCTTCTCAGTATTTTCACCTGAGCAATTTCCATTTTTGTGTTTAGGCATTTACAACTAGCTTGTTTTTCCTCCAATTTTTTTAATTTATATAATATCGGCTATTTAATAATTCAGCTATATTTTCTAACTGAAGCTACTATAATGTCACTGCAACAGAACAGCAATTTTTGTAACATTCAAGAGCTGGCCTCAGAGGATCCAATGCATTTGATCTATTTGTTTGTGGCATTGGGATTTATTGAGGATAATTTTCAGATCTAGGAAAGTAAAATAGTTTTTAAAATGTGTTGCTCGGGCTATAATGTCTGTGGCTTTTCAGAGCACCAAAGCAGTTTTCCATCCATGACAGATTGCTTACAGAAGAATCATTGTCCGAAAGGATGGGGGGGAAATATAGGAAAAAACTGAAGCTTAATACGGGAGGTGAGGCAGGGATGAGGAACAGTTCAACAGGGATGTGGAAGTTGCTTGATCTACAGGAACAGTGATCACATGTCCTTATTATAAAGGACAGCCCTTCATTTCCTTTAGTTCTGTCTGTCTGTCTTGTCTGTCTTTCTGTCTGTCTGTCTATTTATTTTTGGTTTTGCCCTTGAATTTTCCTTTGTTTTTATTTTTATTTATTTATTTTACGATTTTTTATACCGCCCCCCTCCCGAAGGACTCGGGGCGGTGTACAGCCCAATTAAAAACATTAAGATACAAAAGGTAAAATTATTAAAAATAAATTAAATAATTTGGCCCAATCATTTAAAAACCCAATTACCTAAAAGTAATTTGGTCCAATCATTTAAAACCAATGCTATCTTAAAACTCAATCCCCTAAAAAACAATTATGGCCTTGTTGGAACTGGAGCTACTATCCCAGGCCGGCTTGTCGAAATAAATATGTCTTTAATTCTCGACGGAAGGAACGCAATTCCATCAACGTACGGAGTTCGGGGGGGAGCTCGTTCCAAAGCGTTGGAGCTCCCACAGAGAAGGCCCTCCCCCTGGGGGTTGCCAGCCAACATTGTCTGGCCGACGGCACCCTGAGGAGACCGACTCTGTGGGAGCGTACCGGACGGCGGGAGGTATTTGCTGGCAGAAGGCGGTCCTGTAAATATCCGGGTCCGATGCCATGGAGCGTTTTAAAGATGGTCACTAACACCTTGAAACGCACCCGGAAGGCCACCGGCAACCAGTGCAGCTCGCTCAGGAGCGATGTTACATGGGTGCGCCATGGCGCTCCGGTCACTACCCGCGCGGCCGCATTCTGGGCCAGCTGAAGCCTCCGGGTGCACCTCAAGGGGAGCCCCATGTAGAGAGCATTACAATAGTCCAGCCTGGAAGTGACGAAGGCATGAGTAACTGTGCATAGCGAGTCCCGGTCTAGGAAGGGACGCAACTGGCGTACCAGGCGAACCTGATAGAACATCCTCCCGGCCACGGCCACCAGATGGTCCTCTAAAGACAGCCATGAATCCAGGAGGACTCCCAAATTGCGAACCCTTTCCGCAGGGGCCACTGTTTCGCCCCCAACAGACAACAAAGGAGTCAATTGACTAAACCGGGATGACGGTAGCCACAGCCACTCGGTCTTGGAAGGGTTGAGCGTGAGTCCGTTCTTCCCCATCCAGACCCGCATGGCCTCCAGGCATTGGGTCAGCACGGCAAGAGCATCGTTGGGGTGGTTCGGCGTGGAAACGTACAGCTGAGTATCATCAGCGTACAGATGGTACTCCACACCAAAACCACGGATGATCTCACCCAGCGGTTTTACATAAATGTTGAACAGTAGGGGCGAGAGGACCGACCCCTGAGGTACCCCACATACAAGGGGTCTCGGGGTCGACCTCTGACCCCCTGTCAACACAGACTGCATCCGGCCGGAGAGGAAGGAGGCGAACCACCGCAAAACAGTGTCCCCTATACCTAACCCCTCCAACCGTTGCAGCATGATACCATGATCGATGGTATCAAAAGCCGCCGAGAGGTCCAATAGCACCAGAGCAGAGGAACAACCTCTGTCCCGGGCCCGCCAGAGGTCATCCACCAACGCGACCAATGCTGTTTCCGTGCTGTAGCCAGGCCTGAAGCCCGACTGGTGTGGATCCAAGTATAACGATTCCTCCAGGTGTTGTGGGAACTATCTGGCAACCACGCTCTCGACAACCTTCGCAAGAAAGCGAAGGTTGGAGACAGGACGATAATTTGATAAAACAGCTGGATCCAGGGTAGGCTTCTTAAGGAGGGGCCTCACTACCGCCTCTTTCAGGGTGGCAGGGAAGACACCCTCGCTTAAAGAAGCATTAATAATTATCTGGAACCAGCCTCGTACCACCTCCCGGGATGCCAGCACCAACCAGGAGGGGCACGGGTCCAATGTAAAGGAAAGTTAGAAACTAAACAATTTTCTTATTCTTATGAAACACTTTCAGATTTGCCCCCTTCTCAGGTTTGTCTTTTAATTTTTTTCCATGAAAATATGGTCACTGTTTACAGTCATAAGGAAGCCAAGGATAAATCATGCAAAGTACTTAGACTGTATTTTGTATCTTTCCATTTTGGAGAGAACTTGAAGGACATATTCAATTTGTTGTACAGCTCCTCAGATCTAGGCTGAATGAAGTTCACCCTTTAAAAGGTACGAGCAAATGTCTGACTTGAGAGAATGTCTAGGTTAGACAATTATGGAATATTGCATTGTTGTTTTTTAAAAAAAGCTTTCATTTTGTATTTCAGGATTTTCTTTGCAACCTGTGATGCCACATGTAGAATCAACAGGATATTTTTCCAACAATCCAAGGCAAACTTGTAGAAAAGGGCTGTCTTGCCCTGTGAGCAGCAGCCTTGGTTGACCAGGAAAATGAAAGAGAATGTGCTGTTTTATCTGATGGGTCTCTCTGTGGCCACAATAATGGGATATCCTTCCAGGTTGTCTTCTGCGGATTTGGATGCCACCCCCCGTATAACAATTGTCCATAACGGTAAAGGAAATCTCCGGTTTTCTGGAATTAATGTGACATGCTAATTTTGATGCATGTGAAGAATAATATGAAGGTTGTGTGTGTGTGGGGTGTTGGTGTTTGTGAATATTTAAAAGATTTAAAACACATTCATACTTCATGTTTGGTATAAGCAAATTTCTGGATTCTCTATCTCTCTTAAGTTATACACTTTTTGTTGACCCTTTCAAGGCTAACGTATTTAATTTTGTAGACACGTTGTAACTGCCTGTTTGGTGACTATATTTAAAACAAGAAAGAAAAAAGTGATTTTTTAAATTTCAGGTAACTATGCTTGAGATAAATTATGAAGTTCACGGAATACACTGTACTTGAGTTATTGACCTCTGTGTTCTTTTCATAGCCTGCTTTCTTGAAGTTGGGCAAGAGGATTGATAGTCTGGTGACCCTTTAGTTTAGATTATTCTACAGTAAACATATTCTAATGTGAAGCCAATCTTAAAGAGCAATCTCTGTAAACCATGTTCCAAACATTTTTGTGGCAGACATTATAATATCTTGAAATACGCAGTATAACTGTTTTGAAATTTTCAAATCTTTTGAAAGAACTGTTGGCAAAAATTTACTTCTTCCAAGATCCAAATCTGGCCTCCTCTAAAATGGGATATGGGTTAGTCAGTTTTGATCATTGGAAATTAACCAAGTTAACTCTTATATCTACTCACCAGTTGGAGATCCATGTATACAGTGAATACAATAAATGAAATGTTAAGCATTTATTCCATAGTTTCTTGAATTTTACTGATAGGAGATAGCCAAATTTTAATGCTAAAGTGATAATAGTTGCATCCAGTATTGCACTAGCTATATAGTCTTTGATTTCTGATACCAGTTATGGAGTCCTCAGTTGACTTTTTGGTGGTAGAGTTGTGATTTGCTACTGTGGATTCCAAAACCTTCACAATTCTGTGATACAGTAACTTAATGGATTTCTGAGATAATACCCAAGAGATACTATAGTTGTTTTTGTGATGGTGGAAACAATAGAGGACTGTTGTACATTGGTGATTTGCATGAGTTATATAAGCCATTAATATTAATGTGGAGAGAGTGCACTGTGATGTGAATGAATGATATAATAATGGCAGTGTGCTGATTCCTTTCATCTGTTATACTAATGGCTCTGTAAACTGGACTGTAGGAAAATCCAAAATATTAAAACTATCACTTTTATTACCTTCACTGAAATCTGTTGTTCCATCTTGAAATAATTAGTCACACTTTGGATAGTCTCCAACCTATGCAGTCCAAAGCAGGTGATTTATTGTCAAGGACCTCACTTCTCCCAACCAAAGGTTGGGAAACTCTTCCCTAAATAAACCATGGATACTGGCTTGTTTAACCATTCATGGATTATCTTACAGAGAACTTACCGCAAAAGAAAGACTCCCTTTTGAGAGGCCCCAGTTAGGTTTGTTTCTCTTAAAATTGTTCCTTATTTTACTATGAAAAGAAAGGGAGAGGAAATTCTGCTTTAAGAGCTGTGTGAAAGCTGCCACTGATGATTACATGCCAGGTTGAATCTGTCAGCACTGCTATCTTTCGCCTCAACATGCATGTCTGATTATATCAGCATCTTGGTGCAAATCCCCAGGCTCCACTTTCCTGAGAATCTGCATGTATTAGAAACGCATGATCAGACGTTCCTTCATGACGGCAAGGGAAATGAGGAAGAATTTTGCTTGGTTTGCATGCGCTGCCTTGCCCACAGCTATCTTGCACATTGGTTGCCTCTGGGTAGTTACCTGACTTAGAAGACTGAATTTGTCAATTCCAACTATAGAGTTTGCTAAACATTTGAATAATCTATGTTATTTCCTGTTTAAGAGAACAGATAGCAAAGTGAGGCCATAAATCATGTCACAGAAGCAAAAAGCAATGACTCCGAAGGAAAGGAGCACAAACTAAACCAGTAGCTACTTCTGAAGCCAGCAGCCAAGCCAGGACACAAGTTTAACAGCAGTATGAGCTACTGGCATTGTTCAAAAATGCTAAGAGTTCAATCACAAAGAAGGCTAGGCTAAAGCATTGAAAAATCAGAGTGCTGTAATACTAGTAGCTGCACTACTAAAAGCAGTGAGAAATAGACGAAGAAGTAGACAAGGACAAGATTGAGTGTTTTTAACCATGGAATCCTTCCATACCACCACTGAGAGTTGGTGAAGCTATTATTTTTCATGATAGGCTACTCATGATTATGACTCCACTGTCTCTAGTAGTTATGTTTTATTACACTTATGTGAACATTTAATCTCTTTTAATCTCTTTTATGATTTCCGGTTTTTTATGTTTACAACATATTTTTATTTTATGAGCCATATAGAGTCTCACACTATAGCACACAAGTACTGTAAAATAAATGTTACAGCTTATATGATTATGCATGTTTGCAGTGGTTTTGAAATCCAGTTCCATAGTGACAAGGTAATTTATATGACAAGGGCCAAGTGGTCGGCAGCTGAAACTAGAGGATAACTGAAGATTGAGAAAGATAGTGATCATTGGCCAGTTTTGCTAGCAGAATCTTAGATTTTCGAATGGTGTTTTAGTTAAAATTGAATTGCTCTCTAAGGAACTGCTCTGAATAAATAACAGACTATTTCCTAAAACAGCATCTCATTCATCTATAATTGCTATACTGAATAGGGCAGAAGTTCTATCCCTTTTCTTCCTTTGAATTGTTGATGTTCTCAGTCTTTTCAGTGTATATTGCTCCTAAGAAAATGACAGCTCATATTTGTCATGTTTGACAGTTTTTACATCAAGGTGTGTTCCACTAGATTCAGAAGTTACTGCAAATATATCAATTGGCTTGGGATTCAACAGAAAGTTTGGCATAATCTCCATGCAATAATCCTGTAAATATTAAGCTGTCAGGATCCAAATTATGTATTTCCAGATTGTATGAAAGATGCTTCTGATTCACTGGTGTTCAACATGCTTCAATCATGCTGCAGTGGCATAGAATTCATTCTTGTAGAGGTATGTTCCTCTAATATATTCATCTAAATTGAAATTGGTTGTGCTCTTGAATATCGGCCATGCTATTTTTCCCCTAACATATTTACCTGTAGCAGTGCTTATAGGATTTGAACTTTTTTTGTGGTAAATACAAGATGGTCATTCTTTGTAGTACTTTGATACTATCTTGAAAGAACAACAGACGAAGCCAAAGAATTGGGCTTGGTGAAATTAAGGAAGTACAAAGCAACTGCCTAGGCACAGGAATGCCTATTACAGGAGAGACCATGCAGTCTGAGTTCAAAATTGCAATAAGGCATTGTAAGTAGTAATGATACTGATAAGAGCAATAGGAGTTGAGACCGTGTTGCTTATGGAATCTAGCTCCTTGAAGCACCCATTGGTAACTCATGTAGATTGCTGCTTCTTCTTACTCTGTTAAAGTCATTTGGCATTTCCCAGTCTTCCTTTATGTGGACCATTATATTATAACTGGATGCTTGGAGAAACAAAAATTGTATCCTTGGCCCTCGAGGCAGCAAAGACTTGCTTGTTGTAATAAGTTGCAGAGTTTGAAACAGGTTTTGGAGGGTTGTTTGATACAGATATCCATTAAGACAGAAGCAAATTATTCCAATGTAGCATTTCATCAATATTGTGCACTCCAGTAGAAGACTTGATATCACCCTGGGTTTCAGAAGCACATTCAAGCAGAAGGACTACCTTCCAATAGGGTTTATGATAAAAGAGTAGTTTGGGTAGAATATAATAAACAGATTAATTGAGGACCCAGATTGTTGGGGGCAATCTGCTGACCCTGTAATCCGCTTAGACAGGGCTGTAAAACACTATGAATAAGTCTAAGAGCTAGTGCTATTTTAATGAAATACCCAAACTGGCAAAAAACAAAGAGAACCCCAAAAGTGCTGACTGGGGAATTTCAGAAGTTAGAGTCCATACATCTTAAAATTGCTAAGGTTTAGAAACTGTTCTAGAGGCCAGCAAGGGCCACATGACAAGACTGCAGTTTTAGCACAAGAGGTGTAGACCAAATTTTGTTGTCTTTCTGGAGTGGATTTAAGACTAAGGATGGGAGCAACAAGCTTCCTGGAGATAAACCACTCCTGCCTGAGATCTGAAAAACAGACCAAAAATGGTGCTATTTTGTTGCTAAATTTTGCTATGGTGGTCTCAGGATGCTGGTGGCAGCTGTATAGAATCCACATTGTTGTCTATTTTAGGATTTACCCGTGCTTTATTCAATCATGGTTTAGTACATAAACACAGTGTTGTTAGGTTCATGCAACACACTGAACTGCACACCATAGTTTACCATAGGTTTACCCACACTTTAAGCCACTAACAAACAAAACACGTTTTGGCTAACAGTATTGTGTGCACGGAGAATATATATTAAATGTATTATTGTGATTTATCACTGAATTTACATAATGCCATGCATTGCCCAAATATGAGAATTTCATTTGTCATATAGGTACTGTTCAGGAGCTATGTTGAAACCTCTTTTTAGTGTTTATTATAAGAAGGAAGTTTTGAAATGTGTCCTTCAAGGTTTAATGTAGCTGACCTGAAGGAAGAGACTGAAATGATAGCAATAAAACATGTCAACGTGTTTATAGCTGCTCTCGTTCAAGTATACAAGGCTAACATAAAATTCTTCCTGGCAAACAGTTTGTGCTACGGTAGCAGCTTCTCGTTTGGATGAAGTTTTTAAGATCTTGAACATCAAAAATAACCTGTTCTTCAGTTTCAGAGTCAGTTTCTTACCCCAGGGTTTTTTCATCCTACAACACTGAAATTCTTTTAAAGTATGAAGAAATAAGACATCCACTCAGCCATAATCCTCTATAACAAGTGACAATGGATGGTCTAAGTCTAAGTCATTGAATTATGATGCCTGCCTAGATTTTGGAATGGCTGTTCATATTGGAGTAAAATTATAGCATTCAAAATGTGTGCCGAATATGTGCTTATAGATAAGACTGCAGTGGCAAATATTTCATTGGGAGATGGCAGTTTTCTCTGCCCCGTATGCCTGCATATTAGTTGGACTGAAACTGTCACAACCCCTCAGCCAACATGGAAATTGGGATTATGGGGTTTTATTTTTCAGCTCTATATTTTAAACACCTTCACATTAAAAAAAAATCCAACATTTCTTAAGATCCAAATAAGTTTATTTTTGATGTTAAATTCAAATAGGAGACATTCAGTATGCAGAGATAAAGTGATGGGTAGATTGCAAGAGAATGTATGAAATGATAAGATTAAAAACTATTTTTAGCTTAGCCAGCTAAGCAGCTGTTGATTCCAGTAATAATATATTGATAATGAAGAATGCTAGAAAGGCCAATAAATGCACAGCACCTTGGGATTCCCTAAGATTAGGTTGCTTCAAGGCTTGGCTAATTACCACTGGATTTAGGATGGTCACAATCATTACTATACCGGAAGGAATCTGTTAGGCAAGATAAACTAAAGAGTCATTGTTTTCTCAAATATTAGGAAAATTCATTGACCCAATGCAGCCCACAAAGGTTATCTTTATAAAGGTTGGGAAAACAATTCACTATGTTATCTTAGGGTGACTGAAATTAATAACAGATTTTTTTTCTTTGTCTGTAGTAAAAGGCCTAGTTGGTGCTTTTTGAAAAGGAGAGATAGTTAACACAGTATTGATTTGTGACATACTGATTTAACTAATAGTATTTGGATTATATTTCTCTTCATTCAGCCTATTTGTATGATTGGTGAGCTGTTTCAAATCTCTTCAGTGTGTGGTTATCGGGTTGTGAACATTTGCATCCTTGCTGGCAATCAAGTCAGAAACAACTGCTGAGCCTTCAGCTGTTGCTTATATTTTGGGGAAACTGCATACTAGAGTGTTCATTCAACACACCTGTAATGACACAAAACTGAAAGTCTATAGAGCTGTGGTTATTCCTTCTTTCCTATATGTAGCTGAGTCCTGGACTCTGTACAAATGGACTCTGGTAAATGAAACAGCTGGAGAAATTTCACATGTGCTTTCTACTCCATCCTCGGCATTCATTGGCAAGACTATGTCTCCAACCTGGAGGTCTTGAATTGCACAGAATCCACCAGCATTGAGTCCTTAATTATCAGAGCCAAAATGAACTGAAACTGTCAACTACTGTTATTGTCTCATTGTTTAATTTTCAGAAGAAAATCTTCTGAACATAATGTTAGTTTTCTTTATATTGAGGCAGGGGTGTCAAACTGCTGGCCCATGGACTAGATGAATTATGCCGAAACTGCGCCCGCCCCATTGCCGGCAATGAAAAAAAAGTCGCGATATGTCGCGACACGTCATGTGACATTGAGAGTTTGATACCCCTGTATTAAGGAAAGCCTTCCCTGTTTTATTGTTAGAATGATCATTCTTAGGTTTTTTCAGTTTCAGTGTAATATCCACATTATTATGAATAATCTGTAGTTAGATTCACAGTCTAAGACTGGTAAAAACTTAATTCATGTCATAACTATCTAAGAATTGTTAAATTAGCACCTAAGAATATAGGTATTTCCAAACATGGTGGGTTTTTGTAAAATTAAGGGTATTCAGGTCTGATAAATTCAACATTTCCAATTATCAAAAGAGTCCTTTAGGTATTGTTCCAAGGGTTCCAATCACAATTGCTATAACAGTATATTTCTTTTTTCCTAAGTAACTTCAATCTGCAAGCCCTTTATTTCATAATTTTTTTCAAACTTCTTTTCCTCAATCCCAGCATCTCCCAGTGTAGCCTAAAGTTTCTTTCTTTAACATCTGATCTTAACCAACTCCATGTGAGGGTTTTACTGGTTTTCTCTTCTGTATTCTTCAAGTATTGACTGTGCATTGGCCTTTTCTTCCAATTTACAAATGGGTTTTCAGTTGTTTCTTTTGTATACTCAGCCTTCTTTACCTTTGTTGTTTCAACAGCTGTTCTCAATTGACTTTCTTCAGCAAAGTTTGTTGGCTTTTCTTGATGTAGTCATTCAAGCCATGTTTTCGCCACAGTTTGTTTCACTATAGGAGTCCTACATGCACTTCAGCTCATAGCCACCCATATCAAGTACATGATTCTGGGAAGGTCATAACATTAAAAACAAAATATATACAGATAGTAAAATAATATAATAAATAAGACACAACAGCCAGAGAATCATAAAAAGCCTTCCAAATAGCAAGAAACAGGCTCTATCCCATACCTAGGGCCCCAAGGTCAGGCACAGAACTATGTCTTCTAAGCCCTATGGAAGGCCAGCAGGATGGGGGAGCAACCTATTCTCAGGAGTGATGATGTTCCAGAGGATGGGTGCCACAGCAGAAAAGGCTCTTCTCTGGGGCTTCTTGACTGACAGAACCCTCAACATGCTTCTCCTGTTAGATCAGACAGGACTGGTAGAAACAACTGGGAAGAGGCGGTCCCATATGTAATCTTGGGGAATGGAGAATGTAAGGATTTATATTCCTTGCAGCCAGCTGGTTATTTTCATTTTTAGAGAGTTGTTGAGGCCACTTGGAAGTTTATCTTTGTCTTCAGGATCACCTGAGTGGTGCAAATGGGCATGGAGCCTTCTTGGAACTGCTGAAAGGACTCTATTGTAGACTAAATAGATGGTGTGATATCCCTCCCCCTCTACTGAGAGAGGGCTGTTCAGTTTTGACATAGATGGCCTCTTTGACCTCTTTTTCAAACCTGCGGTCCTTTCTGTCCAAAATGTGGACTTTGCTGTCTTCAAAAAAGTGGCCTTTGTCTGTCTCTGTCCAGTAGATGTTTGGATCTGTTTCTATTCTCAGTCTTATATTCTTCTTGAATGGGTTCTAAATTATATCTTATTGGGATTGGATATTTTCTAAACTTTTTAAATCTAATGTGTATTTTTTGTGATTAGATGGTCTGATCCACAGTCAGCACCTGGCAGCGTATTGCAATTCAGCATAGAGCTTTTCCATCTGTTGCTATGTAAAATGTAATCTATTTGATTATGGAAATGACTAGATGTAGAGCCAACTTTGTTGCTGAAATTATGTGTTAACCATTACAACCCATTTTTTATAGAAGTCTTATCTATCTTCTTGTATTATTGTTTCTAGTCCAAATTTTCCAAACATTTTCAGTGAAGTTCCTCTCCAAATTTTCCATTAAAGTCATGGAAAGAACACCCCAAAAGTCTGTAATACTTGATTAATTATGGGGCAATAACTTTAGCTAAAGGTAGTACAAATCCAGGAAACATTTCAACACTGCAGATATGGTCTAGGCCTAGGACATATCCACAGGAAAAAATAATCAATTAACCTAGATGAATTTCTCATGTTTTATTTTGGGATAGGATAGGCAGACTTGTTCTCCATAAACTCCCTATAGTAGCTAAATTTACCCTTGATAATTGCTAGCTGAGTTTGGACTAATGTTGCCTGAATTCAGTTGAAGACTATAGGTTTTCCATTAATTTCCATCTCCCAGCTTATATAAAGAAAGAATCAACTTGCAATGACATTCAAATCAAGTAGGTTATGGTTAAACTAAAATGATACAGCAAGCTCTAGTAGTTTCTCTCACAGGTATATCCTGCAGGGACATGCAGATGACTCATTTAATCATTATTTATGCATCATCTATAGCATTAATTGCTATTCTTCCTGAACTACTGCTGTTGTAGTAGCAGAGGGGAGGAAACCTATTTATCAGTGCTCTTTGCTGATAATGGAAGCTTATGGGGACAATTTTATAGAGGTAACCTACATTTTGAATTGAAAATCCAAATATGGCTCTTGTGGTTGCTCTTTGGCAAAGAAATCCTCAATATAATAAATTGTTTGGTTACAACTAACAAAGAATTGGTACAAAATAAGTTTCAAGTCATAGTTTGGAATAAATTATTGAAACAATTATAATTGACCTGATTGCTATGAAAACAATTCATAGCTACAGAACATTAGGAATGGAAAAAGTGAAATAGCTGGAAGAAAGGAATACATTTAGCATTGACAATTATCAAATCAACATGAGGCAGCAAAACATTTGAGCTGAAGAATGTTTAAGTTTGCAGATTTATTAATAAGCTTTCCTGTAAGTCTGGCAAATAATGTATACCATTTAACTTGTGCTATAACACTTCTCATTGTAGCCAAAATTAATGTTTTCACTTTAGTACTATACAGTAATAAACTAACTTACTAAGTATATACAACTGCTGACATAAATTGTTGTCAGAACCTGTTGTGATATATTGGTTAAAAAATAAAATTGCATTTTATTGGTAAGGGAATCCATACAGAATAGAAATTGAACAAAGTAATCATTTAACTTTTGGGGTTACAATCGTTTTCTAAAAATCTACAATCCCTTTGAAATAAAATTAGATTTTAACAAAGTTAGAGCATAACATCCTAAGGTTTAGTAATGCAGTGAAACTATAAATTCCTTGCCATATAAAGAAGTCCAAGTGCATATTTTGGGGGACCGTTTTTTAAAGCCCCAATTATTTGCCTATAAAAATATCAAAAGTTATGTGTGATTCAAAAGTAACCCATCAGGGGATCTGTTAAGCAACCTTTTTCATTTTTATACTTATCCCCAAAACAACTTTCTTTAAGATTGAAATGTTTTTTTCCTCTCATTTGGAAACACTGGTAGTTGTGCAAATAAAACTTCTGAATTTATTTCAAATAAATGCTTGATTTGTAAGAATCTGTTCTTGTAGCCTATTGCCCACGTTCATGTTGCTTAGTTCTGTGTACTGTGCTAGTTATCATGGGATGCTTACGGCATTACGTAGTCCATTAGCTAGTTCACGGTTAAAAAAATAATGGGATGTGTGCACATTGTATATAGGAACATGATCTCTGTGAGAAACCCTTTCCTTTTCCTTCAGAGTTTCTTGAAATGTGGACAATGTGTCATTGCGTTGGTGTTCAGTAGTGCCCATTTCCTACTATTAGTAATGAGTGAAATGGCAACAAAAATATTAAATCACCTCAAATAAAATGAAATCAATATTCTTAGTCATTCTTAGAATAAAAAGGCAGGTTTGCTAAATTGAAGTAGAGACCAAAACCCAACTATGGCTAAGCTTCTCCTGTGAAGAATAACATTCAAATATGACTCAGGTGTCTCCTGGATAGTATATTTCTTCAACCCAGCAACCAGGGTGCCATATTCTTCTGACCTTCTCCAATGTAAGACTATTCAGATGTCAAGATGAAAAAGGTTAGATAGAACAAATTGATGAACCCCTGAGTGCTCTGAGTTATGTAAAAGTACCGGTAGTTGGATTTTCAACCAGTACAAAGGGAAAGGATACATAGTAAATGTGGTCAGAGTGAAAATTTCCACAAGGGGAATTTTCTTTTGCATGCTGTGATTCAGAGCAAACTGAGAGGCTCTAAAACCAGCCTGACAAGAGATTCCTCTGAACCTTAATCACCCCTACTATACAAATATGAGGAAGTCCTAGGAAAAGTTTGTCTGAACACTGTAAGTGTTGAACATAGTTCTGTAGTGAAAAGCATTTTGTGAAAATTATATTTAACAGAAGACGCAAAAGAGAGTTGATGTTATGCTACATAGACCAAAAATGGATTGATAATAAACCCCAGCTCTATTGGCCCAAATAGGGAAACTTTTAATCACTAGTGATTTATTCATATGACATACTAAATTACAAATTAGCCAACCACAATTTAGGCTAGGATGTTGTGTGAACCTACCTTTGGTGATTAATTTGGGGATATCAGATGATCACTAAAGGGCAACAAAGATGGAATTTTCAGTGTCTGCTGCCCTCTCATAATTGTCTGGATTTTTGTAGCTCAGTAGCCACAGTTCTTATGATGCATGTGTTAGAGTAAGATATTGCTACGTCAGGTACATCAATTCTTTTTTAAAAAAACAAAATTTATTTCTAGATGGATGTTTTAACTGTTCCTGTTATAATCAAGATTTCATCAAAAATTCTTCCACTTCCTTGGCACCTGTCAGAGATTATTTTCCTAAGGGCAGTTGAAGTGATGGCAGAAATTGTTTTCATCATGTTTATGATGGATCTAAGGATCTCCAGAAATAAATCTGGCATGTATTAATTATTCTTTCCAAATGGAACACACACCCTTTGCTTCTGAAAAAAGAATAACTTACAATAAAAGCTGACCTGGTTCAAGACAAAAAAAAACCCCTCTAAAATCCACAGTAAAGTTTCTATCAAGATCAATCCAACTGATAAAAAATAAGCCTGCAAGTTTTCAGGTCCCAAGATAAAAATCAGAAAAACAGAAAGAAAATCCAGAATAGGGCAGTTGTTTCATCCATCAGATGAGTAACCTCTGGGCTGAAATTGTACTATACTGTAGTGTAGAGGGAATGTACTAGTTAGCTGTGGATGGTCAGTGTTAATGGTACTCCCAACATTTAGAAATAAAAATTAATGTGCTACCTCCAGAAATTCTGTTAAAACAGAAAAGCTGTTAATCCTCACCTAAGTTTAGATTGGTGAGGAATTATAATTTAAAAATGTGACCTTTCTCCATGGCTAGTTAACAGGTTCTCCCTCTGCCCTCAAGTTGGCAGAAAACTTTTCTGCCATGAAATCTTCTGTCATCATGGCTGATCCTTATCCTCCCTTTGCTCCCTGTGTTTTAATTCATCTGAATTCCTTCCAATATAGTAGCAGATGATAATTTAAGACTGAGTTTATTCACTATGAAGCTATCCTTGGGTGCTTTGAGAATAAGGAGAAGAAATACAATTTTAACACTGGTGCATCTTTGGATGACTTAGGCTTGTTTCTCATGATCTTAGAATGAAGGGAAGGCAGCATGAGGCGAACATGGTAGAAAAAAAAAAAGAGGTTGCTATGGTTTAAGTGCAGGTAAGAAAAGGCCCATTTTTTGATAGAGTGAATTTGTGCTCCATTCCATGATATTTTCTGAGAATCTGTAGATGCAAAATATTATAA
This sequence comes from Bothrops alternatus, assembly GCA_034064705.1. Taxonomy (NCBI): domain Eukaryota; kingdom Metazoa; phylum Chordata; class Lepidosauria; order Squamata; family Viperidae; genus Bothrops; species Bothrops alternatus. Next base: position 32,687,833 of record JARGCV010000009.1, read on the forward strand.
AACAATGCATTTGCTATAACATTTCCTCAAGAAGGTAGTTCTGCTCAGTGAAGGCCCCCACCTCTGCTCTCTTTTACAGAAGAAAGCAACCTCTTTTCAATTCCTTTCATGTTGTGGGATTGTTCTTTAAAAAAACTAACAATGCCAGTTGCGTCGCATGCCCTGGGATGATTTATGAATCCCTTTGTTCTGGCTAACCCATACACTAGAAGCTTTTAACTTGCCCTGTAGCCATGTTCCTCCTTTCCTGTAGGCAGAGGGCAGAGATACTGTATTTGTCTTTTCATATGAGGCGTTCTTGCCTTTACATTAAGGAAGCCATCCAGTTCCCCTGAGGCTCAAAAGGATGTGTGCTTATGCTGCTTTTTCAAAAGGCTGAGGGAAAAGATTAACAGAATGACATTGAGCCATGCCTGCTGCAGCTCTGTGCCATCCTTGCAAAAATACAAGAAAACAATCTATTCCTTCTGTTCCACTTGTTTTTGCTGAGAGTGTGCATACTTAGGAACTGCACAGAGCTCTTTTTCTTTTTTTTTTTGATTAAATATTTTTTATTGATTTTTACAAAATTTTTAACAAGAAAAAAAGGAAGATAATAACTCAACTGTAAACAATCATATAACACATTTAACAAACAATCAAACAAAATAACTGCTCGGTACCCCCTCCCCACCACATCCTCCTAAAACAAAACTATCCCCCTCATCTTCCCATCTAACTACCTACTTTCTCCTTTCTCTACTTTCTCCATCATCCCCTCCACCCACCTCTATCCCCTATCTTCTCCCTCTTACCCTCTTCCTACTTGCCTAACCTTCACACCTCCTTCTTCTTCTTTCCATCCGATGTGGTGCCCAGAGGCCACCCGAGCAACCCCTTACTACCTACAAAAAAGAAAATATCAATCCCAAAAACAGTTGAGAAAACATAAAGTAAAAATTATTAAGACCCTCCCACCTCCCCCCCCAGGCTTCCCAAAGTGAATACAGGGTAAGAACGCAAGAAACCTTGCACAGAGCTCTTTTTCAAGGAGATACTCATAAGAAAGATAGCAGTAAAAATATTTCCTAGGAAAATGTTCATCAGTGTGTTGAATAGATTGTTTGCCATAGGTTAAGAAATGGTCATTTTTGTGAGTGTTCCAAACTATAGGAAAGGATAATTTCTAAAAGGAATATATAAATACAGGCAGTACAGGTAGACTGCCTTGTTTAATGACTCTTGAAAGTTACAACAGTGATGAAAAAGTAACTTTATGATCAATACTTGCATTTGTGACCTTTGCAGGGCTGCGAAGAGAAGAAAAGCTGAATAAGCATTGTCACAGTTTGACTTAGTGACTGCTCTGCTTATTGACCAATTTGCCATCCCAATTGTGGTTGCTAAATGAGGACTATCTATATGTGGAAGCAGACCATATCACAAAAAAGATGTTGAGAGTTTGGAAAAAACTCAGAAAAGAGCAAGTAAGATGATCAAAGGCCTGGAGGCTAAAACATAGGAAGAACAGCTGCAGGACTTGGTTTGGTTAGTCTAAAGAAAAGAAGAAATAGGGGAGACATGATAGCAGTGTTCCAATAATTGAGGGGCTGCCACAAAGAAGAGGGGCTCACGTTATTTTCCAAAGCACCAGAAGGCAGGACAAGAAACTATGGTTGGAAACTGATCAAAGAGAGAAGCAACCTGGAATTAAGGAGAAACTTACTGACAGTGAGGACAATCAACCAGTGAAACAGCTTGCCTCCAGAAATCATGGGTGCTCCATGACTGAAGATTTTTAAGAGGCTAAACAGTCACTTGTCTGAGATGGTATAGATTGCCTTGCTTGAGCAGGGAGCTGGACTAGAAGACCTCCAAGGTCCCTTCCAGCTCTATTCTATTCTAGTTACTCAGAAAACAGAGAATTAAATATTTCAGTTTATATCAGATCACACAAATGATGGAGGAAAGTTCAGAGTAGTGAGGAATTTGTAGAGATAGAAGTTGATTAGCAACATTGCTTAATTGCCATCTATTTTTTCATCTTGCTGAAATGCCATCTGGGTTTAATTTTTGCATGAGACTGTATACAGCTAATATCACCTGAGGCTAAGCCACTTGCTGTCTCTGAAAGTGAAATAAAATATGGTAATCAAACAGTTTGGATAATTTGTATGTTGGCCCTATACACTTTCACTGGAAGTTAACTCAGTTTAGATTGGTCAGCTTTTTTCCATGTCAAGGTTTTGTGTGCACTTATAAAAATATAAACAACTGTCTTTATCCCTTATGTCTGCAAAACTCTCTTACAAGAAAGCATGTAATTTCTGCTTTATACAAATAGAAGAAAAGCTACTTTAGTCCACGGCTAAACTAGGATTTTACCCAACTTCCAACTGAACGATTTATTGTGTATCAAGACATGTTTTTCATAGAGAGCAGCTTCACCTCAGGGTTTTCTTTGCAAGGGGGAATCCTTGTGGTCTTTTGCTGCATATTATCCGTTGCATATTATCAACTGTAGAAATAATAATAATGATGATGATAAAGTTGGAAGGGACCTTGGAGGTCATCTAGTCCAACCCCCTGCTCAGGTAGGAAACCCTATACCATTTCGGACAAATGGCTGTCCAGTTTCTTCTTAAAAACTTCCAGTGTTGGTGCATTCACCGCTTCTGGAGGCAGGTTGTTCCACTGGTTAATTGTTCTAACTGTCAGGAAGTTTCTCCTTAGTTCTAGGTTGCTTCTCTCTTTGGTTAATTTCCACCCGTTGCTTCTTGTCCTGCCTTCAGGTGCCTTGGAAAATAGCTTGACTCCCTCTTCTTTGGGGCAGCCCCTGAGATATTGGAACACTGCTATTATGTCCCCCCTCGTCCTTCTCTTTGTTAAACTAGACATACCCAATTCCAGCAACCGTTCCTTATATGTTTTAGCCTCCAGTCCCCTAATCATCTTTGTTGTTCTTCTCTGTACTCTTTCTAGAATCTCAACATCTTTTTTACATCGTAGTGACCAAAACTGGATGCAGTATTCCAAGTGTGGCCTTATCAAGGCATTGTAAAATGGTATTAATACTTCATGTGATCTTGATTCTATCCCTCTGTTAATGCAGCCTAGCACTGTGTTGGCTTTTTTGGCAGCTGCAGCACACTGTTGGCTCATATTTAAATGATTGTCCACTAGGACTCCAAGATCCCTCTCACAGTTACTACTAAATGGACAAACTTGTAGTATCGGCTTTCCAGCACACCAAGAAAATACCAGTCATATTATTGCTGGTCTTAGGTATGCAAGTATTACACTTGCATACATAAGAGATAGAGAAGTACACATCTATTGGAAGATATATTTATGATACATAGGACAGGAGTGAATACTAAATATATTTTTCTGAATTATTAAAGCAGCTTTTTAGGCCACCTGGCTGCATCTGTGCCTGGAAAATATAAAAGAAAGCAAACTGGCTATGCACACAGACATAGGTGAAGATAGCCAAGAGCACTTAAGAAGCCATTGGAAAAGCCTGGCAAAAAACACCACTGCTTAAATATAAAGAAGAAAGATGCTAAGGGTGCCTCCCTTCATATTACAACACCTTCCTTTTCAAAGATTTCCACCATCCTAGTACTAGGAACCATTCCATTGATAACAGATAAAAGGGATGGCTGGCTGCTTACTGATCCACAGGCTGGTTATAGGTGGTTTTGCCCTCCATGGCAGCCATTTTGGGATTCAGAAGACTGCAGAAGCTGGGGAATATTTTTTTGAGAGGGCCAACAGGTTTTCAAAATTGCAGATGTGCCATCAGTTCTAAGAATGTTAGAAACCAACCCTTATTCTCAAGGTACTGTAAAAAAGTTTTTAATTATTTTCAGCCATTGTAGTGAGATGACAAATGATAATATATCTACTGCAGAATTTTCTAGCTTTGGAGGCTTCCTGAGTATCTTTGCTGAAATAACCTCATGGGAAGTGTTCCCTTATATTGATCTTGTTCCAAAAATGTGCATATTTAGGTCAGGAGCATTGAAGATGAGTCAATTGATCCAGTCAATTAATCACAAGGGAGTTTAAAATGGCCCCAAAATAGATTTGCTATTGCCAGGAATTAAATTCCTTTGAGTCAGCTGTGTTGGGAGAATGTCGGATGAAATATTTTTATATATAGTCTTCCAAGAAAAATTGTTGGAGAAAAGTAATAGTTGAAAAAAGTGTCTCCATTACAGAACTCACTGCCAAGGCCTCGCACCATATAACAACCTCCCAAACACTGATTGAATGCAATATCCACTCTGCATCTACTGCTGCCTACCTGCTCAATAGGAAAGAATCTAGTGATGTCATGAAACCTTGCTAATATTCTCGTTCTCCAAGAAATCTTGGGATGCCAGGCACTTCCTCAATAAAATATGGACATTCTGTTTGACCAAAATTATGGTTTTTGACCCAGTTTGATTTTGGATTGTCAAAATTGACTGGTTAGGTATGTTAAAGGAACAGCATGTGTATCTTCACTCTGAATTTAATTGAAGCAGGGGAAGCAGGTAAATAGATTTCTGGAAAAGTGATAGTTCAGTGAAAGACAGAACTTTGTAAGTGATGAGTGGATTGAGAAACTGTGTGGTAAAGTAGGACGGTTGGCTTTCTTGCTGGTTTTGATGAAGTTAACTTTCTGTTTCTACCAGTTTGGGAAGTAGGGGAGCTGCCCAGCTAAGCTCAAACCCACTTCACCCCACAGTTCCTCAATCAAGCCATTCAGCATCAAGCTTCAGGGAACTGCTACCGGTAGCAGCTAGCTCTGCTCTCCCCCTGCCCCCCCCCGTCTGGCTTAATATAAAGAATTGGGGCTGTCAGCGTAGGTAATGAAAATGCAATACATTCTAAATGCATCCTGAAACTATTGGTGGTTGCTATTGGCTTAAGTGGAAAACACTACTACGGTATCATGGCCAACCACAACCTTAAGGATATATTCTGCATGGCTGAAGATGAGATGAAGGCAGTGTTTTGGGGCTGTGGCAGAATAAAGCTGTCATGAGAGGACACGTGCAAATGGCAAAAACCTTCAATCTTCTTTCACAAGCCTTAATTTCAATCTTGATTCCCCAGCATTGTCTGTATTATACCTACTGACATTCATATTGGCACATTTTATAACTAATACCATTAAATGGCCCTGAGTTCTAAGAAACACAGTTTTATGCACATGCAAATTTCTCCAATTTTTTTTAAAAAATGAAATGTGTTGCAGAACTTTTGGTAATGGAATGATGATCTTGATCAGTGGATTTGCTAAGCTTGGCAACCTTGAGAAGAATGGTATGAAATGAGTGGGAAAGCAGCCAGGAAAGGGCATCTAGCAGAAAGCCATCCAATGTGAATGTCACCTTTCTTCATGACATCTCAAGAGACCAGTGAGGTTAATTGCTGGCCTTGAATCATGTTCTCTTTCATAATTAGAACTAACATTCTCTTGGGTGAAAGGAATGTTAGTGCTACAATTCTCTCTGCTGAGATTCATCCTGAAGCTCTGTATTGTTCAGCAAAGACATTTCAAAGGCAGGTATCTGCCATCTGTTACTGATCTGATCCCTCTTTGTTAGGGCTGCAGCACAACAAGAGTGTCTCTCCAGTGTTTGAGCTTTGTTCAGAAAACATATTTGCCCTAGGAAGGCAGGTGACATCATCAAGGTATAGAAATGTATTATGTAGCAGTTTAGTGCATTAAGACTGTCTTTTCTACTTACACATCATTTGCCTTTGCCATAGTACATATACATAAGAAGAATTGGTGTTTTCATAAGCAGCATGTTGTTTGGAGCATGTTTTTAAATTAGTACCTTTCTCATATGTTAGAATTTCTGTGCAAAATGATCAAAGGTCATGTCAATTTGGAATTGTTAACATGTGATTGAATATATCTGAAAGACATCAGATTAATGATTTTCTATAAAGGCTGCATCTAGATTAATGATGGGAAACTGTAACCTTGCAGACGTTCCTGGACTTTGGCCACTATTACTGCTAGCACTGGCTACTAGGAATTATAAGATAATAGAATCTACTGGGAGTTATAAGATAATACAATCTGGAAGCCACAAATTCCTCATTTCTGTATTAGATGTTTCTAGTTTTTATATATCAGGGAAACCATTTCAAAGTGGTCTGAATGCCATATTCCAGATATTAGAAAATTTCTATCAACACTGTATCACTAATGCTGGTGAATTAATACATGGTATCCAACAACCAACTTCCAATATTTTGTGCAAGGTTATTTTGCTTGCCCAAATAATTTCTTATGTCCCTCATTACAGTATAAGTGTTAGAGATTATGTATTGGTGGCAGATGAAAAAGTTATTCCTTTCCAATAAATACTGTTTACATTTAGGAAAGGTAATTGTGAAATGAATTTTTGGAATTACTTGCAAAGCTCACAGAGGGAAGCTAGTCTGGAGAATTGTTGTTTTTTTTAACACCCCCCCTCCCCATTTCAAACTATTTCCTAGACTGCCTGTGCTGGTATGAGCTGCTTTCTGACAAGAGCCTGAGAAGGAGGTTACATTAGGTGATATAAATAGCACATTATGCAGGTAGCTGGCTCCCAAAAGTCTTTGTGTCCCAATCAAGATGATTGTTTCTTTCTCATTTCTCTCAAGGGGTTTTTTCTTTCCTTTCTTAGAAGAGGAGGCCAAGATGATTGTTGAAAGATATTACTGAATATAGCTTTACACAAAATAGTTCATTTTATAAGACAAGCAAAATTTGTGCCTGTAGTTCTCACGCATGTTTTCAGTTTTTCTATGAAAGCAGATGGTGTGCAGATAATTCATTGTTTTCTGTCAAAAGGAGGTCCTTTTGTTAAAAGCAATATGATCTAATATCATTAGAATAAGTATAAGTATAATCTACTTTACAAGTTAGAAATAAAATCCTTTGGGTTTTACCTTAGTATATTTATATGGTTTAATGTTTCTTCTGATGCTGTCTGAGGAAATGGAGATTTATTTTTTTAAGTCAATCATATACTCAGTTTTCTACCTTTCATTCACCCACACACTGAAGGTTTCTGAAACTCACATTTTCCAATTGAAAAACACAGTCTTGATAAGAAGGAAGAACCATCTCTTAATTAGTTTTAATTCATTTTGTAGAGAACAGCATTCTTAACCTAGCATCCTGAAGATGTATAGAACGATAATCCCATCATTGTAGCCAGCATGGTAACATGGTGACTGAATATGGCATGGGAATTGCAGCTCTACCTGAAAGGTTCCAAGTTTTGAAAAGCTGCCATAAAAAATAACCTTTTGACGTACTAAGCCAAAATTCAGTAGGTATGCTACCCACCTATGTAACTCTTATTAAATGTCTGCAGAGAAATTTGGGGATGCTTTTTCAACATGGTGCCTTGCAGCATGGGGCTATATAGCTGCTGTAATTCACAGCCATCATACATCTGGCTGGACATAATGGATTTATAGTCTACTCTGAGCCATCAGGAAGAATTCAGTTGGGAAAGCTGAAATCTGCTTAACAGTTTCTATTCCATTTAGTCAAAGAAAACAATATTATTAGAACTACCATATTTAGGGTACAAACATCCACATTATTACTGTATAGCAGCAAAGAGAAATGGAAAACTCTTTGCTTCTATCTAGTGGTGGCCTAGTGGTAGTTTTGCAGACAAATTCCAATAGTTTAAATCAGGACTTTTTTTCTCACAGAATGCCCAGAACGGAGTTCCCGCACCTTTTTTGGATAGAACCTTGTAGGTTGGCAAGGCAGGTTGTATGATGTGTGTGAGTTCTGGCACCTTTTTTTTTTTTTTTTTTTAGAAAAAAAGCACTGGTTTAAATACTAGTAACTTTACAGCAGTCACTGATTTTACTTGTGGTTTTTGTACCACATTCCTTTTTCCTATTGGACTGTAATTCTGTGAATAGGTGAAGTTTAGTTTTTATCAATTTTTATGAATCCTACTGCAAAACCCACTTTTTAAATGAATAAATAAATGGGTGTTTATTTAAATTGATGTTATAATCCAAGTCATGTCACTTTTAAAATGGGTCTGATGCTAAGCTAATAGTATAGAATAAGATGCTTGAAGTTTTGTACAGGTACGAGCCCAAAATTTCTGTCGCTAAGTGAAACAGTTATTAAGTGAATTTTGCCCCATTTTACTACCTTTCTTGCCACAGCTGTTAAGTGAATCACTGCAGTTGTTAAGTTAGTAACATGGTTGTTAAATGAATCTGGCTTTCCCATTGACTTTGCTTGTCAGAAGGCCACAAAAGATGATTATATGACTCAGGTACATATTTATGCAACCGTCATAAATATGAGTCAGTTACCAAGCATTTGAATTTTGATTATGTGACCATGGGAATGCTGCAATGGTCATAAGTGTGAAAAATAAGTCACTTTTTTCACTACCACTATGACTTCAAGCAGTCACTAAATGAATTGTCATAAGCCGAGGACTACCTGTATTCATTTTCAAGCTAGACGTCATGGATTAGTGAACAAATCATGGTTAATAATGGGTGAAATTGCTTAAAATTGAGTTCTATAAGTTCTAACAGAATTGGCTCTGGATTAAGTATATATAGAGCAGCGGTTCTCAACCTGTGGGTCGCGACCCCATTTGGGGTCGAACGACCATTTCACGGGGGTTGCCAAGCACCGCAGTCCGCCATTTTTTTTTTGGTCGGCCATTTTTTTGGGTCGGCCATTTTTTTTCCTATCGCGATGCGGGCCATTGCGCCGTGCATGCGCAGTGCGGCCTGTCACACCACGCATGTGCGGTGCGGGCCCCGCCATTTATTTTTCACGGCGCGGGCTGGGGTCGAGCCCCGGAAAAGGTTGAGAACCGCTGATATAGAGTAACTATTTTTTTTATTTTATTTTTTATTATTATTATTAGATATCCATTTGTACATGCAAACAAAGAAAAAATTCAAGTTAAAGCCATTCAGCTTAATACAATCATTTCAAATTTGTAGACCTTCTTCACTCCGTATATCAAAGTCCAACTATAAGCCAACTACATTTTATAAATTTTAAGTTTCACTTCTTTTCAAATCTATCCATTGTACATCACACAAACAAGTCTTCTTTCTAAAGTTAATAATTATCATGTCATTACACCCCTCCCTTCAACGCGTACATTCCTAGTCTAGTTAATATACATCTTCCATTAATCACCCTCTCATGTCTCTTGCTCTTGCACTTAGTCCTTAAATCAGTCCATAATTCTTTGCCTTTAATTCCTTGCATAAAATATTAAGTTTCTCTTCATTTCAGACAAATTCTGGGTTTCTTCCTCTGCCAGGTGGCTTTCCATAGCACAGCTTCCCTTCCACGTAATAAGTCTCTCTTTATTGCTTGCAATGTCCCTTGGTTCCATATAAGCCATGCTCTATGGATTCTGTCAGTTTGCCAAGAGAAATTTTTAGCCTCCTCTCCTAGATATTTTCCCCATGCTTTTATAACAATTCTTTTCAAATCTTCTTGTCTCTCCACCTCTTCCATCCCTTCTTCAACTCCCTCCCAGACTCTCCTCGAATTTCTCCCAGTATCTTCTCCCATTTCCCCACTGTACGTTTCTCCGGTTTGGTCCAAGTCCTCAACAACTGCTTTGCTGTGACTTTCCACCATCTTCTCCACTTCTCCGCTTTGTTCCATTGCCTCCAGTGCCTCCATCCTTCCCTCCCATGTTTTTGCATACATGTCTATTATCATGTCCATCTTTCTCCTCATTTTTTCAAAAATTGTTGATATTTCATCTTTTAATTCCTTCATCGTCATCTCTGTGGAGCCTGCATAAATCCTTAGGTTTATTCTGCAACGTTTTTAAGTTATGTGTCTCTGGTGCCCTCTAGAGGTCTCTTTCGCATTACAGTTTCTCTTCCTTAGGTTTATTTTGCAAAGGTTTTAAATTATGCGTCTCTGCTGCCCTCTAGAGGTCTCTTTCGCATTACAGCTTCTCTTCCGCCTTTCTCCTCCGGTGCCTATCACTTTAAATTAAGAGCGGTCGCCATCTTGGGTGCCTTCTGGTTATTGTGAACGTTTTGGATCCGAGGTAAAATATAAGAAATACTTGCTTTTTAAGCTCCTGCGTTCAGTCTGTCAATCTCTGTGCTTCTTTGAGATGTGTTCCTCAGGTGGTGGCTGGTCTCAGCGTCTTGGTCTGTCAGCTGACAGATACTGCCCCAGGCTGGAGCTATTGTGAGCTTACAGGGAGTCTTCTTTCTCCCCCCCGAGCGTTTTTTCGGGGGGCTTTCAGAAGATCTCAACCCTCACTCACAGCTCTTCGCCCCTACTCCTACCGAGGAGGGGTTTTTTCGCCGCGAAAAACAGCTGGTTTGCGCTGCTTTGGCGGCTTTACAGGTCCTGTGTCCAATATAGAGTAACTATTAAAGGTAGCAAAACTGCAACATTTCTACAACGTATCAATATCAAACATTGTGGGATTCGATTTTGTGTAAAAAGAAATCATTTTATAATAAAATCTATGCATCTGATTTTTTTAAATCATATTTTCTCTCAATTTAGGGCTTAGAAATTATAGGTAGTCCTCAACTTACGACCACAATTGAGCACCACATTTCTGTTGTTAAGTGAGACATTTGTTAAGTGAGTTTTGCCCCATTTTATGATATTGTTAAGTGAATCACTGCAGTTAAGTTAGTAACCCTGTTAAGTGAATCTGGCTTCCCCATTGACTTGGCTTGTCAGAAGATCACAAAGGGTGATTGCATGACCCCGGGACACTGAGACCGTCATAAATACGAACTATCTGAATTTTGATCACATGGCCATGGAGAGGCCACAAAGGTTATAACTTTGAAAAATGGTCATAAGTCATCTTTTTTCAGTGCCGGTGTAACTTTGAACGGTATATAAATGAACTGTTGTAAATTGAGGACTACCTCTGTACATGTATTATTTCACATATCCTGTCTTTCTACTTGGAGTTCAAGGCAGCACACATATTAGTCTCCTCTATTATTATCCTCACAGAAATCCTGTGAAGTAAGTTATGCTGCAAAATAATAAGTGAGCTCCGTTTCTTTGTTATGTATAATCATATATTCAATTTTTTTAAATCCTTGTAGAATTTTTCTTTAGAAAACAGTGAAGTATATGAAAACCTTACACTGCAACCTTGTGACCAATTTCTTGGCAGCAAGTACAGTATTGTATGGTAGACATGCATAAGATTGCACTTTTAGTGGTTGAGATGATCTAGGGAACAACATATTTATGGGGAAGCTGAAATAATTGTGATTAACAGCCCGTGCTTTGGTAGTAAGCTTGTATTTGTTTACAGATATTCACCCAGCCTGGAACAACTATTAATCCACAACAGATCACACCCAAAACATGACTCAAATCTTGTTTCAGATCTAGAAGCTCCTTCATCTCTTCTGGCAGTTTTATCATCAAACCCAAGAATACTCGCAAATTAGGGAACAGGCACTTATTCTTCCTTCAGGATGATATAAGCAGAAGTGGCAACATTCAAAGACCAAAAGGAACACTGCCTGGCATATGCTTTCATTAATAGATCAGAGGAATGAAAAAGATCAGTTTAGATTATAGAACTGTTGATTTACAATTTATTAGAAAATTTAGCACCATTTCTTACAGATTAAACAGCAGCCTTTAATCACATAGTTAACCAGCTCATTAATGCAAGGATGTTTGTGTCACACCTAACTACAGTATCACATTGTTAACAGTTATTGTCTACTTTGTCTCTCACCTCTCTTTCCACTATTCTCCTTTCTTTCATTCTACAGCATGCTGTTTTCTTAAAACTCACTGCAGCTAATGAAGTGATCTGCAAAACCTTAAGGAGTAATAAATGTATTAATTGCTGTAGTACCACAAGATTTTTTGCTATCATTGCTGCAAAACTTGATAGGCTAACCAGCTAGTATTTCTTTGAAGCTTTGTTGTAAAACAGTTATTCACTTGAACGTATATACGGTAAGCTTTTTCCTTTTAGTAGCACAGACATAAAGTGGAGAGGAACCATTGTTAAGACAAAATCAATAAAAATTGTTTAAAAACCACATGAATTGAAATGTTTGTGAGCAATAATTCTTGAGTCTGATGAGTGTCTATGTGAAATGAGTCATCAGCACCTTTTTTTGTTGTGTTAAGATGTTGAATACTTGCTGAATGATCTGAGGTTCTTGGAAAAACTTATTTGGAGGAATGACTCCAATAGTACCTGTGCTTAAAAATCAGTAATTGCTTGTGATGTCTTGTAGCTTTATACAATGCTTAAAATAATTGTTCAGAATTGCATAAGGCAAAATATCAGGTCATTGTTGCTGTCCAGAACACAGAGAAATTCTGCTTTCTGGATCCTGATAATGATATTTTTTATTGTATAGAGTTAGACCCATGGTGCACCAACTTGACTCTGACAGGTAGATCCTATGGAGATAAGTGCTCCCTCAAATTACCAGCTCTATGCCATGTTGAGCTTTAGGTAAGGTCATAACCAGCCCCTTGAATCACACGTGAAGTAAACCTGCAACTAATCTAGATTTGTTAACTATATGTCTAAAAATCTGTTTGAAGGATGTTATGCATATTTTGAATAGCAGTGTAAGAATTAATATGCTTGCCCCATAGTAATTCATGCCTCATTGGTTTACTTCAGTCCAGCAATATAATACCCAGGATATTAGTAACGCTTTAAGGTGTCAAATGTCTCTGTGTTCTTGTTTATAAAAGTTCTTTCTTTTTCTCCCTAGCTTTGAAATATCCAAGGCGTTTTAACAACAGTGTCCAGAATTATACCACCCTCTTACTGGAAGAAGAGAAGGGAATTCTGTATGTGGGAGCCAGGGGTGCAATCTTCTCCTTAAGTTCCACGGACATCTCTGATGGCTCCTATCAGAAAGTAAGTGTTTATCTTATCCATTTGCCATGCCTGCTGTCTTTCCCTTGGTAAATGCACATTTGGTGGGTTTGGGTGTGGGTGGGTGTTCTTCAGATAGCCTCAAGAGCAATGCATACACATCACAGTTTATACTTCAGAAGGGTTGAGTACTTTATTTTTTTAGATTTTCTTCCATTCTTTATTGCCTGAAATATTTTTTCTTTCAATTTAAATTTGAAATCTGCTTTGATTAGGGAGGTATCCATGACTGATTGAGAGTTGGCCAATCAAAGCTGTGCAGTTCAGTTTCTGCTTTATCTAAGAACAAATCCCCCTCCTTTCTCTCTAAATTTAGGTTATAGGGAAAAGATATATGTGGAAAACAGATGCAGAGAATTTTTCCCCCTGGCCTTTTTAGAATAGATTATTTCTTTTTTATTATTTTATGTAGAATTGCATTGGTTAATATTTTAGTATGTATCATTTAAAGAAGGAGATTATATATTATTGTGCTTATTATCTTTTTTAACTGTTTCTTGTTGTCCATTTATACACACACACACATACACACACACACACATTTTATATATATAAACATACATACATAAACACATTTTAGGCATAGTAACATGGCAATAAAAAGATAACTAAGATGCAATGTTCTGTACACATTGCCTCTATTATGTCAGAATATTGTCACACAAAGGCTATCTTCACAAGGAAATAGAAATTGTGTGTGTGTGGGGGGGGGGTAATCTGGATTCTGCAACACACATGAACTTGAGATTTCATTTATCTTATTATTCACCAAGGTAGGGGAAGAGCTGGGTTCTTTACTGAATATGTTTTATTTTATTTTTATGCTATTCAACTGTTATTGGAAATTTCAAGCAGTCTATAGCAGGCAAAATATATATTACAAATATAGATTGAAACAGTATAATTATTATTTTTATTATTATTTACAATTTTTATACCGCCCCCCTCCCGAAGGACTCGGGGCGGTGTACAGCCCAATTAAAACAACAACACACAAAAATTAAAATTATTAAAAATAAATTAAACAATTTGGCCTAATATTTAAAAACCCAACTAAAAACACAAAACTGTTTTATGGACAGTTTAAAATACAGGAAGAAAAGGAAGGCAAGAATGAAACATTTATGTTCAGAAGGCTGTCAAGAGCCACTCAAATGATATGGTTGAAGTACATCATGAATTTCAGGGCAAAGCATTGTAAACAGTGCAATCACTTAGAAAGCCAGACTGTACATTGTGGCTTAGCATGATGTATAACCAGGTCAGGGTCAAAATGGCAGGTCTAGAAATAATATATTTGTACTCTTATTTGAGGCCCTTATACTTACCTTCCTGCTCTCTTTTATTCAATATGAGAAAGTAGCTCCTGAAGGCACTCCCTCTAATAATAAAAAGAAGCTATTTTTTCCATTCCTTCACTTGGCTGTTCCCTTTATGTAGCAAAAGCTGAAACTCAGTCAAGGAACTTTAAAAATAAATGGGCTACAAAACTCTCTAGTACTCTCCTGTTTTATATTTAGTTAAATCCACTTACTTTGAACAAGACCAAATATGAACTCTAAACGGGTTTTATGAGCTTCATGGAATTTGTTTTTAATGTCATGATTATTAACCCTTGTTTCCTGTGCTGGGTTGGCTGAAAGAATAATGAACTCATTTTGTGTTACTTTGCAGTTAAATTGGGAAGCATCTCCTGAGAAGCAAGCAGAATGCTTGAAAAAAGGCAAAAACAACAAGGTGAGTTCATTGCCTTTGCCTCTTTCTTGGTGTGTTATGCTACTAGTTTGTTCGAACCTTTAATGAATGAGAAAACATGCGAGAAATACTATGAAAATTATGTTCTTGCTTTCTCTTTGCAGACAGAGTGTTACAATCATGTCAAGCTTTTGCAGAGGTTAAATTCAACCCATCTGTATGCCTGTGGCACATATGCCTTCCACCCACTCTGTGCTTACATCGTAAGTAAAAGTGGGGGTGAGTGTTTTCACCACTGCTCTGGGCTTTCATTTTACTTATCGGCAGTGAGGTGAGGGTGATAGTCACTAAATCATAATTAAACAATTAGCTCCAACAAGTTTGAAGGAATTATTATTAAGTGGTTTCTGATATTCCCAGTCATTATTTTGTTCAACAGCTTTTTCATACAGAACTGGTTGTGGGTATATTCTGTTAGGGGTATCGGGTTAATAATTCAGTCTGCAGTCCTGGCTGTTCTATTGCTAATTCCTGCCAAGGAATGAAAAGATCTGGAGGGTGAGAATCTATGTTTGTGGCTTGCCATAATGAAGGCAGAACTTGCCAATTTATCCCACACTGTTTTTTATTGATTTTCACGAACCAGTTAACTTTAGACTAATATTTTGAAGAGCATTCTTTTAATTTTGTTTGTATAAAATCAACTTTTGCCAAATTCAACCTTTCTATATGTTAAATTATAATTACAATAATTCTCATCCAGTTGTCCATGAAAGTCACCAAGATGGTGAAGACTATTTATTTTCCCTAAAGAATAGGGAAATTAAAGTATAAGTATGCCTTTATTAAGTCTCTGTAAATTCATGTTTGCATTCATTTCATTAATATTAGAATGCATCCTATTATTTGGAGTCCAGAAAAAAATACTGAGGTGGGATCTGGGAGACTTTGGTTCAGATCTCCCTGAAGCTTACCTTGAACATATCATAATATTCCAGCCTAACCTATCTCACAGTGTTATTAATTGTATCATATATATTCTTGGATTTTTCGAGGAACAACAGGGATCAACATCTGTAATTTTAGATATATCCTTGTTAGTACTCAAATAAAGGAGGTTTTGTTGGTAAAAATAATGGTTCAATAGCTCTTTTATGCAATGGAGAGCAAAGTGGGGCTGAAGGCCTGTTCAGCTGCTTCTTGTTTATGTTGGATCCATTGTTCTTCAAGCTGGTATATCTGTTGCAGATAAATGGTACTTTCTCTACATTCAAACTACAATTGGCTATAGTTGGGAAAATACTCTATATTTTCTCTCTAACTGCTGTACCAAGTGAAGTAGGTCATGTAATAAGATGTCACTAGTGATAGGATTTCTTGTTTCTATTGTTAGAAGATTTCTACTATTGGTTGATTGTATATAATTTCACATTCCATCATTTGAAGGAAAAAATACCAACATTTGCTTTTTAAGGATTATTTAACCCCAAATATAATGCTTATTTAGCTTTAATGTAATAATAATAATAATAATAATAATAATAATAATAATAATAATAATAATAATAATAATAATAATAGTAAAGTTAGAAGGGACCTTGGAGGTCAACTAGTCCAACCCCCTGCTCAGGCAGGAAACCCTATACCAGGGGTCGGCAACCTGAAATGATGAAAGAGCCACTTGGACCCGTTTCCTTCACAAAAGAAAAAAACTAGGAGCCGCAAAATGTGCACACACAAACATAACAAGGCTTGATTAAAGAGTGGAGCCTAAGGCAACACATGCACCGGCCCTGTCCCCGTCCAGCTCCCCCCCACACAGCCGAATGTTGCTGCAGTTGAGAAATGCTGATCCAGACTGATTTCATACCTGCTGGGAACATACACTTTCAACTCTGCACTGTTTTTGGTAGAACGAATGTCGCAATACCTCTACTCTGGGCTCACCCGGGCAGAAGAAGTGTCCCCTCCCTTCCAGCTCAATTTATCAAATCAGGGCAGAAACAGGAACAGGGCTGGTCCCATCACAGGTCGTGGCTAACCCTTCCCAAAGGGTGTCACAGATGCAAACGCCTCGTTTGCTACCTGCAGAAGAAGACGCCGGTGGCTCACGGCCCAGATTGTCAGCGTTGCCGTGAGACCACCCCCTGTGGTGCCAGCTAATGCGGTGTGCTTCTCTTTGCAAACAAACGTGAAAGCTTTCGGGGTTTTACTCGCCCGCTTGTCCTAGTGGAGACCCTGCACCGCCCCTTCTCCTGCGGCCAGGGAAAGAGGGCCGACCCCGAGCCTGTCCTGGAAAACTTTTTAGGCCCCGAATATCCCCAAACCCCCTTCCCCGTCAGCCCAGGCACTGTGGATCCATAGCAGGAGGGAACCCTCTGGACCTTCAGTACTCCCGGCAGTGGCGGCAGTGAGAGGATGGCAAAGGGGCATGGCTGCCCTGTCACCGCCGCCTCTCCGGTCTCGCTCAGCGTGACCGGCAGCGGCGGCGGCGACAGCAGGAGGACAGTGAAGGGGCGCAGCTGCCCAGGCCGAGGAAAGCGCCACTGATGGAGACAAGGTGGGGCAGGCAGCGGAGAGCTTGGTGGCAGCGGCAGCAGCGGGAAGATGGCGAAGGGCTGCAGCCGCCCGGGCCATGGTGGCCAGGGTGGTGGAGAGCCTGGCGGTAGCAGTGGCAGCAGAGGATGGCGAAGGGGCGCGGCAGCCCAGCCCGAGGTGGGGCCAGACGGTGGAGAGCCCGGCAGCAGTGGCAGCAGCGGGAGGATAGCGAACATCCGCAGCTGCTTGGGCTGAGGTGGTCAGGGTGGTGGAGAGCCCTGCGGCGGCAGCGGGAGGACAGCGAAGGGCTGAGGCCTCCGGGCCGAGGTGGGGCAGGTGGCGGAGAGCCCGGCGGTAGCGGTGGCAGCAGGAGGACGGCAAAGGGGTGCGACTGCCTAGCCTGAGGTATGGCCAGGTGGTGGAGAGCCTGGCGGCAGCGGGAAGACAGCCAACATGCACCGTGCAGCAGGTGGGGAAAGGGCCGGGCAGGTGCCGCGGGGAAATCTCTCGACCCGCAAGACGGCCGAAAGGCATGGGCAGAGTGGGGAAGCTACCGAGACCCCCGGTGACCCCCCCGACTAATAGAGGCTGTGGCGGAGCAAAACGAGGGGAAACCCACCGGGCAGGGAAGAGGCATCCCGAGACTGGCCACCCGCAGCTCCTTACCCAGGTTCTGCCTCCTTTCCAGCAATCCTCCTGGCTCTTCCTCCGCTGCCACCACGTGCAATCTGAAGAAGGAAAGAGGTTTGTGGGACTGTTCGTGAGAAGTTTGTGAGAAGTTTGAATTGATTGGTTGAACTTTTTTAGTCTTACTTTTTTTTCAGACTGCACATGGTGGCTGAGGACAGGGAGCTGCAGGAGACGGCTGAAAGAGCCGCATGCAGCTCTGGAGCCGCGGGTTGCCGACCCGTGCCCTATACCATTTCGGACAAATGGCTGTCCAGTCTCTTCTTAAAAACTTCCAGTGTTGGAGCATTCACTGCTTCTGGAGGCAGGTTATTCCACTGCCAGGCAAGTGGAGCCATGGCATCTGTGGCGGAAGAGCGCAGACAAGCAGCCGTGGCTCTCGCCCCCCTCCTGCTGGATAAGTGGGTGGAGACCAGTTGCAGTCTTAGAACAGGAGACTTACCCCCTGATTACTGCAAGATGCCCTAAGTGCCGTTAAAAAAAATCCTGAACCCTTGCTTGGTACAAAAAATCATGGGTACTTGCCACAAAGTGCATATTAAACTTATTCTGCAAATTTTGGACCAGCTCTCTATTTTTTCTGGTTGCAATTTAAAATGCTGTTTTTAACCAGTAAAGCTCTTCACAGGTTGGCTACATAGGACTGTGTCTCCCCACTAGAGTCAGACCAAACTTTGGGAGTATTGGAGATTGGCCCCCTAGAATATCTTCCCATTGGAGATTCAGTTTCCATAAGTTACCTGCCTTCTGAAAAAAAGTAAAAACAATGTGTGGAAAAACTGGGAGCAAAAGTATCTGCCTCTTGTGAAAGCAGAAAAACGTATTTATTGACCAGTAGAAATTACACTGGATTCACCTATTATGGTAAACCAAAATCATGCAACCATTTCAGCGCCAAGAACCTTTGTGTGGCATCCTTTGTGAGCTCGGGGGACAGGGGCATACTCCAAAAGGTAGAACCAGATCTAAAGTAAGCTTTCTTTTAATTAACATTTAATCAAAATGAAATATAATCAATAGGATTATATTCTGATAATATATAACACAATATTTCTCTTGTGTCACATTAACTGGCTGGGTGACTTTGGACCAGTCACCCTCTCTTAGCCTAAAACAGGGGTTCTCAACCTTGGCAACTTTAAGACTTGTGGACTTCAACTCTGGCTGAGGAATTCTGGGAGTTGAAGTCCACAAGTCTTAAAGTTGCCAAGGTTGAGAACCCCTGGCCTAAAAGGTTGTTGTTGTGGGGAAGATAGGAGGAAGAAGGAGTCTTATGTGTAGTTTGCCACATTGAATTACTTACAAAGTAATAAAGGTAGGATAAAATCAAATAAATAAATAATTGAAACAAAATTTATTATTTATTGATTTCTCACATTGATATACTGCCAGAATCCAAACTGTTGAAGGTCATTCACTTGGGTGGAGTTGTACCCAAACATTTGGGGGGGAAGAGCACATGCAGGCCAGGCACTGCAGTTCTGTGCTAAACCACAGTTTACTGTTACAATTATATGCACTAACCAAACTGCCACCAAACGCACATGTCCTGCAGAGAGAGAAGTCATCTCAGTTCGGGGAAATGCTGATCTTTGTAGCCTAACAGAATGATAATGAGCTAGCCATATTGATTCTGATTAACTGGAAGTACGGGTATTGTAAAAGGGCAGTGAGTATGTGGAAGAATGGGAGTCCTTGTCCCAAAAGGCATCTTGCAGTGAGCATACAACTGATTAGAAAGAATCCCTTCCTGTCTTCTCTCTTGCTCCCAGAACATGAAGTGCCATATTTCCTTCCTCAGTGGGATAGTGAAATTCCAAGAACTTCAAGGCATAGTTCTGTGTCTTAAGAATGATTTGTGTTTTCTATTCATCTTGTGCAGGATACCAACAAATTCGTGTTACCGTCTCATTTTGAGGAAGGGAAAGAAAAATGCCCTTATGATCCTGCTCATGGCTACACAGGCCTCATTGTGGGTATGTAGTTCCATTCTCACCAACCCTTTCTCATGCTGCAACTTTACTTGAATTCAGAGTGGGCAGAGTGAGAAATTCCTCTCTGAAATGTGTATGGAATGTTTGCGTGGAGCGTCAAAAGAAGGCATCACCAGTGATTGTTGCCTGAGAGTCTAGTGTATGTCCTTTGCACTTAGTTTTCTTATTCTTGATGCAAACCATAAACATAAAATAATAACATTGGAAGGAACCTTGGAGGTCTTCTAGTCCAGCCCCCTGCTCAAGCAGGAGACCCTATGCCTTTCTGGACAAATGGATGTCCAGTCTCTTCTTGAAAACCTCCAGTCATGGAGCAGCTGCACTCTCTTCTGATATCAGAAAACAAAGCCCAGCTGTCCATGCAGTGCCCACCTCAGGCAGGGAGTTGTATAAACTCCTCCACTCTTGTGAGGGCGATTTTTTTTTTACATTTGTTCCCAGTTTTGTCATTTGTGCTCACTTTATTCTTGGGGGGGAGAGGGTTGGTTTTCTTTCCTCTGTTTTTAAATGTTTTCAATAATTTGTAAACCAACCAGACGTGCTTGGAGGTGGGCTGCATATAAATATATTTTCTTGCTTGTTTATTATAGAAATGTCATGGGTGAGTAAAGCTTGGGTTATTTCTTGAAAAATCCTTCTGTGTTTAACCATATTAAAACTATCGTGTCCTTGGCATACCCCAGTAGTTCTAACAGATTTGGAAGATGTAGAGAAGAGTTTATTTTAAAAAAAAAAAAGGTTGATCATATAATGAACAAATCTATTGGGATCAGCATGCCCTTATTGCTTTTGCTGCATTTGTTTCCCAGATGGCAGTTTATATACAGCAACACGCTATGAATTCCGCAGCCTACCAGACATCCGACGCAACTGGCACCAGCGGGTTCTGAGGACTGAGGAATCCCCCTTGCATTGGCTGAATGGTAGGTCCTATAGCCATAGCTCAGATCTTTCATTCCTTACCCTCCTAAATAGTAAAAGCAATCTTGCAATTACATGGGTTAGCCTTTGTATCTCTGAATCATAGCCTACTTCCCTTCTCCAGAAAATGACAGCCAGCCACTTGAGCTGTCTTCTGGAAAATTCAAGGTATGAACAGACAGCCCCTGCTTAACTTCCTTGAAAGACTCATGGCTCATAATTGTTGAGCTGCCCTGTGTAAGCAGCAGCAGCCTTAGACACCTTAGACACCATGCTAACCTTTCTCCTTCTCTTGCAGATGCAGAGTTTGTGGCTTCTGTGTTGGTCAGGGAGAGCATAAGTAGCTCTTTGGGAGATGATGACAAAATCTACTATTTCTTCACTGAACGTGCCGGAGAGGAGAGCACATCCATATTTGAGAAGACCCAGGTGCCCAGAGTAGCTCGAATAGCTCGAGTGTGTAAGGTAAAATAAATGGTCTGTTGTGAATATACATTTGCACTAATGAAGGCATTTGGAGGGTTGGTTCAGGCTACTATGCAAATGAAATAGAGGCTATGGACACCTCTGGTCATCCCCATAATTTGGTCAAAAAGATGAAGCTGAGGAAAGGATTTGTTTAACTTTGCTCTCTTCTTCTGTTCCAGAATGATCTGGGTGGCAAGAAGATTCTCCAGAGAAAATGGACATCCTTTATGAAAGCAAGGCTGGTCTGCTATATACCTTACTATGAAGTACTGAAAGATGTTGCCAGTCTGGATGGTGGTAACTGGACAAGCACTGTCTTCTATGCAACATTCATTTTATCAGCCCAATGGTGAGCCAAGCATTTTTATACTGTTGAATTTTATTAATTTGTTCATTTTGGGCCCAGACAGTTTATAAGGTTGGAGAAAATTTGGAATTTTGAGAACATGGGATGTGCAGAACAATGAACCTATTGTTATGGTTCCTGGCATTTTATCTGAAGAGAATCTTCTGAAACTGTTGTTACAGTTGTTAATTGATAAACCTCTTGTAATCTGTCTTACATGTAATCTCTCTGCATATCTGCATACCCTCCTTCATTCCTTCCTTCTTTCTTTCCCCTCAGTCTCATTTCTATTTTAACCCTACACCACTACAGCCATTCCATATATCTGTTGAAAGGATCAGTTGTTCACAGAAGCTTATGCCTTTTAATAAATGTTGTTAATTTGAAAAGTTGCCTACAGACATCCAATGTACTTTTATGAGACACAAAGGCAATGCTGGGAAAAATATGCTTTGCACTGTGTCAGTTTTTGACATACTCATTTTAAATTAAAACATTCTGTTTTAAAGTCAGTGGAAAAGGAAAGCTGTTAGACACCAAAAGAGGTATGTGAAGGCCCAGTGGTGCTCACATGTGCTAATATTGGTTACCTCTGAGATAATTGTACAGGAAAAAGATGTTGGAATGTGTCAAAAATGACCCTTTTTCATTTATCCTGTAATCCATCAACTTTACCAAAAGGCAAGCAGAATGTTTAGCAATGCTTAGGGAACAGGACAGAAACTAGACAGGAAATGCAATGGACCCTGAGTATTGGATGCAGTTTTAATTTACCTGTTTTGCTGGAGAACTTGCATTCTTTGTTGTTGTTAGGTGCGAAGTCGTGTCCGACCCATTGCGACCCCATGGACAACGTTCCTCCAGGTCTTCCTGTCCTCTACCATCTTCTGGAGTCCATTTAAGCTCACGCCTACTGCTTCAGTGACTCCGTCCAGCCACCTCATTCTCTGTCGTCCCCTTCTTCTATTGCTCTCAATCTTTCCCAGCATTAGGCTCTTCTCCAGTGAGTCCTTCCTTCTCATTAGGTGGCCAAAGTACTTAAGTTTCAACTTCAGGATCTGGCCTTCTAAAGAGCAGTCAGGGTTGATCTCTTGTAGGACTGACCGGTTTGATCACCTTGCAGTCCAGGGGACTTGCAGGAGTCTTCTCCAGCACCATAGTTCAAAGGCCTCAATTCTTTGACGCTCAGCCTTTCTTATGGTCCAGCTTTCACAGCCATACATTGCAACAGGGAAAACCATGGCCTCGACTATACGTACTTTTGTTGGCAGGGTGATGTCTCTGCTTTTTAGTATGCTGTCTAGATTTGCCATATCTTTCCTCCCCAGGAGCAAGCGTCTTTTAATTTCTTGGCTTCTTTACTATATAGCAATTATTGTAGTGAAGTCCTTAAGCAAGAGAAATAGATCATATTTGCCTGAATGTTCTAGGAAATGTTTATGCAAACTGCTATAAATTAGTTCAGTCTAAGTTCCAAGCCAACAGATATTCAACCCATTTTTTAAAGAATTCTAGATAGTGTGTGCTGTATATGTTCTACTATTCTACAAACTCATTAAATCACTAAGAAAATAATCTGATGTTGTTAGGGAAAAAATTGGCAATTGAATTCCTAATCTTTTCAGGAGCTCTTGAACTATAACTCCTCTTGCCTTCAGATACTTCTTGAACCTTTTTTTCTTAAATACTGACTCAGCAGGATCCTTCTTCTTCTAGCACTGTTCACCCTTGGTATTTTATATTAGCCAAGACAGGCAGATTCTTTAACTATACTCAGTCCTCATTCCATGAACAGCGGTGGTGGATAGATGGAACACAAAAGATTTCTTGGTTGTGATTACCAGTACCGTCATCTGTCCTTATAAATGTTTTGGTTTATAATTGGTACAACAACTAGCCAGAATTATTGTGGACATTTTATGAAAGAAAGTCTTCTGGTTGGCTAGCTGTGGTATAGATTAATATTAGCTGCAATTGCAGAAAGTGGTAGTGATAGGAAGGAGAATCACACCAATATTTTGGCAAGATCATTTTGGTATAACTAGGGACAAAGACTGCAGTTTACCATATGGCCTGCAACTACAACCACAGCTGCATGTTTCTTTTTCTTCGATATTTTTGAACTAAGCCCCAGCCAGTTTTTTGCATGTTTCTCTTAATGATACTGTGAATTTTACAAGTTCTCCTCAGTTAATTAGCACCTTTGTGTTTTTGTAATATTTGTCAGCTTTGAAGTCTGCATTTATAGCAAATGCCACCCAGGAAGCTACATCCCCATTGTGAAGGGACTGCATATCAAATATATTTATTAATAATTAGCCCATGCCATTGATTTCAAAGAAGCATTTGGAATGTACAAGATGTATTTGATGTAATCCTTTCAAATGTATAAGATTTCCTTTTATCTTCAAAAATAAATCATATCATTTTTGTAGACCTTCAGTTGTCCCCCCCCCATGGATCAGTGTAGTTGAATTGCAAATTTACTGTTAGATAACAGGATGGCCCAAATAATTTAGAATTTTTTTAAAGGAAACTAGACAATTTTAAGGGACTACCAGTGGCAATTAATCTTAGTGACTGCTTGCTAGTTCCATAATTTCAGGTGCAAGCAGAATTCCAGCTCTAGAGAGCAAGAGTGAAAAATGGCTTTCATACTCTTGTTCATATTTATGAGTTTCTCGAATGAAACTAGTTACCTACAGTATGATACAGATAGCTGAGTGAAATGAGTCCCTAGCCTGATACTTCTATGTTAATATTCCAAGTTTTCATCATCCTCTGCTACTGCTTCTTCCCTTTTCCCTTATCTTAGGCCTTAGGGAAGACTAATAGAATGTATTCAACCCATGGGCTAGTAGATTCACTGCCACTTCTTTTGACCCAAGAAGTAGCAGCAAAGAACTGATAAACATGAATATAAAGAAATGGTTGCTTTATTTTTCAGAGCATGATAAGGAATGTTGAAACTTCAGATTCTTTATAATGTCCTAGATTATGACAAGAACTCATCAGATTTAGTTATTAAGTGGAAAGGCTAGCTAAGAGAAAGAGACTGATCCAGCTCCAAAGAATGGTACACCTAAAAAACATGGTGTACAATCTATGTTCTAAAACCAGACATTCATAAGATCAAGGTAGCATACCAAGATCAATGGCAAGCCTCAGAGACCCTGTGATGAAGTGCTTCCTGGCAGTTTAACAACAATGATGGGATACAGCATAAAGAATCTGACAATATTGCTATGAGTAATAAGATGTTAAAGTAGCAGTTTGGCTATTTTAACGTCTTATAACCCATAGCAACACTGTAGCTGGGTTTGATCAAAGCAATAATTAATGATAGATTAAAGATGTTCTGTGGTTTGTAAACCATTAATTATTTAGTTCATCATGTTGTATGAAAGTCCATTGGTTTATTAAATATTGTTAAGTACGCCATGATTTGTTCTATTATGAAAAGGCAACTTATATCAAAACACTGTGGGAGATTTAGTGGCATCAATAGTGTAAGTAACAAAATCTTGTTGGTATTTTAAGACCCTGGCAGTTGCCTGATTGTGTTTGGTGCTATTGATAATTTTTCAGATTACTGACATCCTCTGCCACAGAAGTTGCCTCAAAACCTCTTTGTATCTTGCTTGTAATGCTGGTGACAATTTCTTGGAAGTGAAACAAATATAAAAATGAAGAAAACCAATTGTTTGACTGCAAAAAGGTTGCATGTCAGTCCTAAGGGAATGTAATCCTTCACAGAAATTAAATTTACCTACCTTGTAACTGATGGTTAGATCCATGAAATTTAGGCTTTCCCACCATTTTCCTATATTTTTCAGGAGGAGCATACAGGTTTCTGCTGTTTGCCGATACAACATCTCAGAAGTGCGGGAAGCTTTTGAAGGGAAATTCATGGAATACCAAGACTCCTCCCGCAAGTGGTCCCAATACACTGGGGATGTACCAGAGCCACGG
The DNA here is from genome assembly GCA_034064705.1 of Bothrops alternatus. Lineage (NCBI taxonomy): Eukaryota > Metazoa > Chordata > Lepidosauria > Squamata > Viperidae > Bothrops > Bothrops alternatus. The sequence goes on from JARGCV010000009.1 coordinate 32,713,377, forward strand.
CCAGGATCAGTGAGTTATATTCATCTGTATCTTATCTTCATCTTTATTCAGGTGAACTATACAGGAGTTACATGTATTCCCTTGTCATAAGAGATCCAACGATCCGGGGTGAAATAAACATAGGAACTCTCTGTGATATTTTACAGAGGAGTTATGCCTTTTTTTTTTTTTACTGTTGGTAAATGATCAAAAGGGGTAGGTTGAGTATATGAGGAAATTATATGGGAATACATCTAAACCTTTGCTGCAGTTTTTAAGGTGTGCAAGTCCTTCAGAAGGCTTTAATTTGTATGCTTTAGTAGTTTAGTTATTATTTACAATTTTTATTTTTATTTTTATTATTATTTTTATTATTATTATTATTATTATTATTATTATTATTATTATTATTTACAATTTTTATACCGCCCCCCTCCCGAAGGACTCGGGGCGGTGTACAGCCCAATTAAAACAACAACACACAAAAATTAAAATTATTAAAAATAAATTAAACAATTTGGCCTAATATTTAAAAACCCAACTAAAAACACAATCCCCTAAAAACAGTTATGGCCATTGTTCTTTGTGTAACCCTTTGAAAGCTTAATTCCTCCAGTTGTTTTGGATTATGCTCCCAACATTTCTAATCCATAATGATGGGAACTAGAGTAAAACATATCTGGAAGCAGCCAAGTTAAAGAAAGGAACATTAGGCTTTTGGATCTGGTCAGGCCAATTATAACAGTTTCCTCTCTGCAGTGCATTACCAATCGTGCTCGCAAAAAAGGCTACAACTCCTCCCAGGATCTACCCAATGGTGTGCTGGATTTTATCAAGCTTCATCCACTGATGTATGACGAGGTGAAGCCTACAGATAGAGTGCCTCTGCTAATAAAGAAAAATGTGGTCTACACCCAAGTTGCAGTAGACCGAGTCCAAGCCCTGGATGGGCACATGTATGATGTCCTCTTTTTGGGAACAGGTAATTGCAGTTGGATTCATCGTGCATGTATGTATGTTTGTGTGCACTGTAACAACTCAAGAAACTTTTAATTGTTAGCTCCTTTCTTAACTATATGCAAGGAAGACTAATCATAATTTGCTTTTTTCTTATAAGTTTTCCAAAGCTCTATTTCAGTGTTTCTCAACCTTGACGATTTTAAGGCATGTGGACTTCAACTCCCAGAATTCCACAGCCAGCATTGCTGGCTGTGGAATTCTGGGAGTTGAAGTCCACATGCCTTAAAATGGTCAAGGTTGAGAAACACTGCTCTATTTCTTTATAACACAGAATTTGGCTTCCCTAAAACTAAACTATTTCAGTATCATGCAGTCATGATTGATATACGTGTTGTATTTTTCCTTATACTTTCCTTTGCATTGCTTCTGGAGGGAGTGCATCCACCACTTCCCTGCAAACAAAGAATTCACCCTTCTTTGTTTTCAACTTCCCCTGCTCAGATAAGCTGTCTGTTTTGTGAACATTTCCCTATATCTTAAACTCAATAGTTCTTGATTAAGAAGAGACACAAATTTAATCCATAAAGAGGAATGGGAATTTTGTTCTAGAAAGAGGTAGGTGACATCATGGACACACAGTCGGGGTAGTATTTAGAATGCTCTTAATTCAGAAATACAATTCTCAGTAGTCAGAATGGGAGGGCCAGGCCAATCTTTGATTTGTAATGGTTGCTACCGTATAAATGACCACTTGAATTTGATTTCCTACAGAAGTTTTCAATTGTTAGAATTTCAGTGCCAAGATATTCTGATGATACAGATTTAGGAAATCCACCCTGCGACACAGACTAGATCTACATTGTTAAAGTGTACATTTGCTCCATTTCAATATGAAATTGGATAGATATCTCATTTCCTAATCAGGAGCAGGATGCAACCATGTCCTACAACAGGGTCTTCTTAATAATGAGATTGTAAAGTTAATTCTTCTTGTTGCTCCTTTAAATAATTAACTATCTCTGAATAGGTAATGGATGGATTCACAAGGCCGTCGTCATTGGCTCCACAGTCCATATCACAGAGGAGATGCAGGCCTTCAAGAACCCCCAGCCTGTAGAGAGCATCGTCATTTCCAAGCAACAGGTATAAGCAGTTGTGGACCTTCCCCCAATACTGTTAAATACAGCACTTTAAATTACACTTGTCCCAGAGAAAAGTCATGCATTACAAAAATAACAAACTAATTTGAATAGTTGTATCCAGATTTAAGACTCAAACCAAGACATTCTCCAGCACTGGAGATGGATAATCCACTAATGGGTTTAGACTGTGTTCCTGCCCAATCAGATCAAGTCAGCCAAAGTTGCCACGCCCGTCCTGGACCATAGAGATCCGAGTCTTGACTTGATCTTGCCCAGGACAGACATGCAAGTTTGGCTCTTAGGCTGGTATAGTCTCCATTGGTGGATTTCCCATCTTTCCATTCTTACAGTTTTTCTGATTAGTGCTGGGCTCGGATTATTGCTTCTTTCCAACCCCTTCTTAGCTACAAAGTCAGGCTCAGTAAAGCCTTTCTTTGTATTTCCTTGTATTTCTTGCCTTTCTCTTTCATTTTCTACCTCTTTAGCTTCCTTGCTCCTGGATCTCTACTGAGATCAGTGTTTGTTCACAATCCTCTGGGGAGCCTTCCCTCACCCCTTAGAGGTAGCAAGAGTTCGTTTTTTCATTGTTTGGTTGCCTTCCCTTGCCGGAGCCTGTGGCTGCAGCTCTAGTGCCTAATCGCGCGCGTGGACCTATGAGGGGGTGGTTAAGATAAGCGTGCGTTAGGAAGGCTTCCCTGCACCTTTTCGTTATTGTTGCCGGGGCTGTGGCTGTAGCTTCGGAGTCATTGCAGGCTAAATTCTCCATCTTTGACGACCGGGGATTTGTGGCTGCATCCCCGGGGTCCAATTGTGCGCTCAGGCCCAAAAGCGGCCATTTGGACTCAGCGCAAGTCAGGGAGGCTTCCCTGTAGCTTTCGGCCGTTGTTCTTGCTGCCAGGGCCACGATCGCAGATCCGGAAGTCAGGTGGCTCGTATTCCTCTCCTTGGTTGCCGGGGGGCTTGCGGCTGCAACTCTGGTCGCCGGACAATCGCGCGCCTTCAGCCGACTGGATTTCTCTGAAATCAGCTGGCTGGCAGCCCCTTGAAGAGGCGAAACGTTACGGACTGCTCAGACGAGCTCCGTTTCTCTCTGAGAGCGATGATCGCCTCCCAGAAGGTCGCAATCATTCCTTTCTGGCTGGTAAATTTCAGGGGCCTATAAGGACGCGCAGCAGCTACAGCGTTGTGGCCCATCCGGCATTCTTCACTCGCGGCCACCATTTTGTGGCCACTAGATCTGTTGCTACTAGTTCCTCTTTGCCCTGAGGAAGGGGCTCCTTCCTCCACCCCATTTTCAATTGATAGTCATCAACTAGGAGGGTGAAAGGAATATAGCCATTGGAAATACTTTCACGGAGTTTCACATGGGACGTTTTGGATCCAGCCGCCATTTTGAGAACTGCTAGTTTCTCTCCCTCCTTCATTTGCCAGTCCTTTTGGGGCCTGCACTGAGTCCTTTTTCCTTGAACAGGATTCCTAGGCCACAGCCCATTAGGTGTACCCTATCGTGCACCTGTGTACACCATCTTGGAGGTATTAATTGGTGTCTCCTTCTCTCACACAGCATAGCTGTACACACACTCTGCCCTTGACTTCCCCTGCATAACGGTGGTTGGATTCCAGGTGTACCCTCTCGTACACCTGTGTTTATCTACAAATCAAATATCTTTGGATTCCAGGTGTACCCTATCGTGCACCTGTGTTTGTCCACAAGATTAGCACCTCTTGGATGTCAGCTGTACCCTATCGTGCACCTGTGTCTATCCATAAATAACAACAGCAGTCTCTGGATTTCAGCGGTACCCTATCATGCTCCTGTGGTTATCCATGAGAATGGAGGATACTGACTCATCCAAGAAGGGAACATCACCACTTTCATCAACTTCCAAGTAGCATAAATCCTCCAGTCAGGAGGCTGCAGGCAAGATCTCAGCCAAGGACAGATCTGGAGGCAAAACTTCAAAAAAGGATGAAAAACAGGCCAGTAGGAGCCACCAGGTGTTAGAAAGGGAATTCTCTAAAGCACAAAGACAGGCCAGGGTTGAAATCACACAGGCTGAAGTACCATTCGATTTACCACTGGGGCCCTCTACTTCCTCTCTAGGGATCTGGTCAACAGGGGATACTATCTCTGTCCCTGTGCCTGGGGACACATCTCACCAGAACCCCATCTTCCAGTCTGCTGCCCCGGGGGCCCAACAGTTGGCCCCCGAAGTTACTTTCACCCCTATTGCGGCTGGACTCAGACCGACAGAGCCGGTTCCCCCCCCACGGAGGACTGTCTAAATGAGTTGATTGCGCTGGAGGTAGAGCGCGCGCTCCAGTCCAGATCGCACATACCTAGGTTATCCTCAGTTTCTCCCCTACCTATCCGCCAGCCAACTACTGAGGGTTTTTTGTGCACCTTCTTCACCTTCTCAGTCCTCCTACTCCGAGGCTTCATCCTCTCATGAGTATGATGCGGAATTGGGGATCCCGATGTCGGATGAGGAGGAAACACCTCCCGAAATGCCATCCTATGCTGGTCTCTTTAATCCATGTCATTTTGTTCCCCTGCTCCGAAAGGCCACTTCCATGGCCCATCTTGGACCCGAACCCTCCACATTGGCATCGACGGCTGCTCCGGACTCGGCGGATCCAAACTTCACTGAACCGGTAACGACACAATACTGCATCCCCTGTCCGCCCATGTTTCTAAATGCGGTCAGGAAACAGTGGGCATCCCCGGGTACCCTTCCTCTCCTGTGTAGCAGTGAGAAAAGACTCTATAATGTGGCCCAGGACCTGGCGGACGCTCTGCAGGTTCCCACGGTGGATGAACCCTTGGGTCCCCTTGTATCTCCAACCGCCGTTCCTGGTGGCGTGTCTGATGCCCTCAAGGCAGAGGACTGCAAAAGTGAGTTCACTTTCCGCAAAACACACCAAGCTACAGCGTGGGCTATCAGGGCAGCTACCTCAGCATCCTTTTTCAATAGGTCTGCCCTCCGCTGGCTTTGACAGCTTCAAGCCAGGATTCCAGCGGAAGATATCTGCACTCACCAGGATCTGAGCAAGATGGTGGCAGCAACAGAATATGCTTCCAATGCAACGCTACAGGCTGCCAAATTTTCCTCCATGGCTATGGCTTCCAGCGTTACTGGTCGCCGTATGCTTTGGTTGCAGCACTAGCACGCTGATGCCAAGTCTAAGTGGCGTCTATCAGCAGCACCTTATCAGGGAGGCAAGCTGTTTGGTGATACCTTGAATCCTTATCTCACTGAAAATAAGGACAAACGCAAGGTCCTTAATCATCTCTTTAAGAATTCAGACAAATGGTCTAATTTTTATCCACGAAGGCAGTCCTTTCGTGCAGGGGCTAGGTACAACTACACTCAGCCCATCCATCACTTCCTGGCCAGGCAGGACAGACAGGATAGACAGGATAGGCAGCCGGATAGACAGGCAGCCAGACCTAGACAGCAATCTCAGGGCAAGCGGCTCTTTCGCGGGAGCAGCCGACCATTTCACCATTCCAGGTGATGCTCCAGTGGTCCTTCCCATAGGGAGCAGACTCTTCTCTCTTTGCCCACCGGTGGGAGACCATCACCACGGACGCATGGGTAATACACACTGTGCGTCACGGACTGTCCCTGGAGTTCATCTCCAACCCTCCAAATCGATTCTCTCTTGTCCCTACCCACGGAATCGAACAAAGAAAAGGCTGATGAAGGAAGCTGTTCAGCATCTCTTAAATATACGTGCCATAGAAATGGTGGACCAGAGAGGTTGGGGATTTTACTCCATCCTCTTTGTCGTTCCCAAGGCGTCAGGGAGATGGAGAGCCATTTTAGATCTCAAGGGCTTGAATTATCATCTTGCATACCGCAAATTCAAGATGCAAACGCTCCGCTCCATCTTGGGAAGCGTAAGAAAAGGGGACTTCCTGACGTCTATTGATCTCACAGAAGCGTACCTTCACATCCCCATCTTTCTTGCCTACTGCGGGTTTCTAAGGTTCACACACAAGGGATGCCACTTTCAATACAGGGCACTCCCATTTGGCCTCTCATAGGCTCCCAGGGTATTTACCAAGATCAAGGCGGTTCTAGCAGCTCACCTGAGGATGGTGCCAGTCAGAGTCCGATGTTGCCTGGATGACATATTAATCCAGTCATCGTTCACCCAGTTCGCCCTGAGGGACCTCGAACGGGTGGTACAGCTGCTCCAGGATCACGGGTTCTCGGTAAACTTCCCCAAGAGCCATACGGTTCCCACAACAAGGCTGTTACACTTAGGGGCCATCATAGACAAGGTGGAGTGCCGGGTCTATTTATCACAGGAACGCCGAGACAGCATAAGGGAGTTAGCTCTCCAATTATGCAGGAGTTGAACTGTAACATTGGCCAGTCTCTCCCAATTGTTAAGGAAGATAATCTCGGCCATAGCGATCATCCCTTGGTCCAGACTCCACTCCAGGGACCTTCAGTGGTTCATGCTCCCCTTCCAGAGGCAAAACATCAGTGCCTCAAATCGAAAGGTGAGACTCCCACTACACGTATCGCGCTCCCTCAATTGGTGACTCTCGTCCACCATGCTCAGGGCATCCTACTTCAAGGAGCCAGATCGGCTCATGATAACGACCGATGCCAGCCTGTTTGGCTGGGGAGCGCGCCTTCGCTCGCAGTGGACCCAGGGCCGTTGGTCTTGTTCCGACCTTCGGCACAAAATGAATTGGCTAGAGCTCCGAGCCATACATCTGGCTCTTCGGCATTTTCACAGCCTGGTGGTGAGGCGTCACGTATTGGTCCTCATGGACAACGTGGCTGCCAAGGCACACGTCAACCGGCAAGGGGGCACTCGATCTCGGACCCTCCTGATTGAAGCACTTGTATTGGGCTTCTGGGCAGAAACCAACCTGGCCTCCATCAAAGCCGATCACAATTCAGGGGAGGCAAACACTCAGGCTGACCTCCTGAGCAGGGCAACGGTAGGCCACTCGGAATGGCGCCTCCACCCGAGGATCTTCAAAGAAATCTGTCACCGTTTCGGCTTGCCGATTCTGGACCTCTTTGCCTCCCTGACAAACACTCATCTGCCTCGATTCTTTTCCCATTTCCCATCTCCAGTGGCGGAACAAACGGATGCTCTTCAGAACCCATGGCCAGAGGGGCTGCTTTACGCCTTCCCCCCTCTCCCTCTCCTCCTGGCAGTCATCTGCATGCTTCTTCGGGAGCAGGCAGAGATTCTCCTAGTGGCCCCATACTGGCCTCGGAGACCTTGGTTTGCCGACCTGGTGAGTCTCTCCCTTGCAATTCCATGGAGGATTTCTCCGGACTGGGTCTCGCTCAGCCAGGGGACTGTTCTCCATCCAGACCCTCAATGGCTCCAGTTAGCCGTCTGACACTTGAGCACTCAATCTTGTCCCGGGAGCTCTGCTCACCAGGGGTCATTACGGTAATCCAAGCTTCCCGTCGTCCTTCTATAAGCCACATTTATGAGGCCACGTGGAAGAACTTTTGCTTGTGGTGCTTGGCTCGACACTTGTCAATCCCAGACCTAACGATTCCCCATATTCTGGACTATCTGTTACAAGGGTCTGGAGAGGGGCTTGGCCCAAACACATTGCGCAGGCAGATCGCTGCTCTTTCCACAGTACTCTCCTGTGACTCTGTGACTCACATCACCCCTTACTCCGCTCATTCCCAAAGGGTGCCGCTAACAACAGGCCCCTTGTAGTGCATAGGTATCCTTCTTGGGAGCTGCCGTGGGTTCTTCGGGCCCTAACTTGGTCACCCTTTGAGCCTCAAAAAACGTGCAACGTTCGTTACCCATCCTACAAGGTTGCATTCTTGGTGGCGATCACGTTGGCACGATGTATCTCCGAATTGGGAGCGCTCTCTACCCGGGATGACCTGTGCATTTTCCATCAGGATCGAGTGGTCCTTCACCTCGATCCTACATTTCTTCCAAAGGTCAACTTGCAGGGCCCAGGAAATCATGCTCCTGGATTTCTGCCCTAACCCATCGCATGATCGGGAACAGCAATGGCATCTATTGGATGTCCGCAGAGCACTCCAGTACTATATCTCACACACAGCGGCGTCCGCAACTCAGAGGCCCTCCTTGTCTCCTTCCACCCTTCCTCCAGGGGTCGGAAGGTTTTCCTCCTCCACGATTGGCAGGTGGATTACGGCGTGTATTGCGGGGGCGTATCTAGCTGATTCATTGCCGGTTCTTCGACGGATTACGGCCCACTCTACCCGGAGTACTGCTAATTCCGTGGCCTGGGCCACTCAGGTGTCCATTGAGGAAGTCTGCAGAGCGACAACATGGGCTTCACCATCTCCTTTTATAAGGCACTATAAGATTGATAGGTTTGCCTCGGCGGAGGCCTCCTTGATAGGAGGGTTCTCCAACAGGTTGTACCTCAAAGTGCCACGCCGGACCAACCTGCTACCCTCCCTCAGGGACAGTAGGCTTTGATATGTCCCATTGGTGGATTATCCATCTCCAGTGCTGGAGAAGGGGCATTGTCGTACCTGAACGCCTTTTCTCAGCACGGAGATGGATAATCCACACCCACCCTTGCAGGTTACTTAGGCCTAGGGCTAGAATTATGAGGCAACACGTCTTGCGGTCAGTCAATGGCTACGCTCGCGTCAAGACTGGGATCTCTATGGTCCAGGACAGGCGTGGCAACTTTGGTTGACTTGATCTGATTGGGCAGGAACACAGTCTAAACCCATTGGTGGATTATCCATCTCCGTGCTGAGAAAAGGCGTTCAGGTAAGACAACGCCCCATCTGAATATATTACCAATTTTTGCCTAGTTTCTCTTTAGTTGGTCTCCATGTCCACAACAGGTTGGAAGATAAAATAACTGATAGAGATACTTTACCATTTCATTTTTAAGAATGATTTTCTAACTTGCTTTATTTCTCTTTTAATTTATTTTTTAAAATGATTTAAGCTTACTTTTCATTATTAAATGAATTCCAAGGCTCACTAATTAGACCCAAGAGCAAAATGTACTGAATTTTTAAAACGATGAATATTTTAGACTTTTATATAGTTTATTTTCAGCTTCTTAACTAAATTCCTTCCAGCAGTAGTCCATTCATGGTAACCTTGAACTTCCTTTATTTCTCTTGTGTAATTGAGGCAGAAAAAAGCCATTCTATTATTATCATTATACAACTGAGAAATAAAAACGAATCATCCAGCATCCAGATATATTTTCTGTCTGCCACTAGCATTAAAACATAATATATAGCTTGAAACAAAGTTAGGCTTTTCCCTGATCCTTGCCTTTCATAAAATAAAAGAAATAAAGGAATAAAAATACAACTACAGTAGTGGAAACATGGTGTGGATGAAGGTTTTATTAGTGGTGATGCCACTGCTAGGTAAAAAAATTGCCTTGAGCTGTTTTTTGTCCTTTCTGTTAGCTATTTAATCCACCCAGTATAGTAACTACCACTTGTTCAAGGACTAATCATGTGGCTGTCCTTTGACAACTGTTTGGAGCTTACTATTCTAGTTCCATTGTGAGGATATTTGTTTCCCACTTTGCATAGTGTCTTTCCAAGGTCCCAAATGTCCCCTAGAGCTTTCAAGCCTGGCTGTTTTTTTTTATTTGACATTTTTCATTAGATGCTTTAATAACTGTTGGAAAAGAAATCAACATAGGAGCATTAGTTAGGAAGTCAACACATTAGCATTTCTCCTGTTGAATTTCTCTGTTCCTATCAGGCAAAAAAGCATGGACAATGTTTCAGCTTTATCCCAAGTTTATTCTAAACTCTAGATCAGGGGTGAGGCTGACTCAGGAATTCTGGGAGTTAAAGTCCACAAGTCATAAAAGGGCCATGGTTCCCAACACCTGCTCTAAATGCTATAATTGATTTATGGCCTATGTGAGAAACTAGTTCTCTGTCAGTGAACTGGATTATTCTTACCTTCATTCAGCATGGGTATGAAGAGCTGGCGTACAACACATCTGGAGGATATTGGATAGGCTATTTAAAACTTAAGTTATTAGTCTTGTAAGCATAACATAGCTGATCTGCAAAAATCCAGGGGAAACTAGATAGCAGCAAAGAAATGGAATTTTCTCTATATCTTTGCTATCATCTAGTGGTCATTTGGAGTTTTTTTTAGCAAAGGTATGATATACCTGGGGTGTGTTCTTCAGCTATTTGTTTGGGCAGAATATTTCTAAGTTTAACTGAATCTGCTCCTGTGTCTGTTGCTCATATCACTTTGATATGAGCAAAAGCAATCCTTTTGCTTGCTAGGAGGAAAATGTAAGCAGGATGCAAGGAGGGAGACTGTTGGTTTTTCTTTTTCTTTTTTGCCTGTCTTACATTAAAGAGAAAATATCTATTCCCAGATGTTTTGATATGAAGGTTGCTATTGGAGACCCACTTCATATTAGGAAATAGACTTGAGAAAATAATACTCTTGAATAAATGTTGAATGAGTAATAAATAAATATGGAATAAATGGCTGCATGGATAATGCCAGTATTGTGTTCTATTTCATTGCTTCCCTCTGCTGGAAAACCCTGATGTTGCAGTCAGGATAACAAAGAGTCTATCTTTTCTGGATCATAATCCTCCTTAGCAGAAACACAAAATATTATTCTGAGATAGAAGTATTCTATTGATGGAAAGAGAAGGATAGAGGATAAATTAGAGAGATCAAAAGCAGAACCATTGGTAAATGACCACTATTGGTAGATAATGTTCATATTATTTGTTCATATAGCATACCTAACCAAGAATAACCTTGATTTATCTCATTAACCCATATTGCATGGGTTCCCATGACACAATATCAATAGAGGCTGACTTTGTATCATATGCTAAGACAAAAAGTGCTTGCCTAGTTTGTGCCTTATGTGTAATATGAACACAACCATTGGTTTTGCTTCCACATGTTTAACTAGATTCATGGATGTTTATTATAGAAACAACAAAGAAGGATCAGTTGACTGATTCAACTAACCACTGGGGGGGGCGGTTAAATCAGGGGTTCTCAACCTTGGCAACTTTAAGACTTGTGGACTTCAACTCCCAGAATTCCTCAGCCAGCAAAGCTGGCTGAGGAATTCTGGGAGTTGAAGTCCACAAGTCTTAAAGTTGCCAAGATTGAGAACCCCTGGGTTAAATAGACCACCAAACTAATTAAACCTTGCCTAAACTAATTCCACCCAGCTGAACCATAGGAATATCAAAACAAAATTAGTTGCCTCGTTTTGCCTCCCTGGTTCTCCAGGGACATGATTTGAAAAGGAAAGAGTGGCTGAAAAAGCAAGCCTCTCCATTATGGTGCCACTGCCAAGGCCTGGCAGCACATAATAATATACTGTATCTCAGACAACGAAAAATTGCAGCAACCCAAATATCCCTAATTCCTTCTGCGTGGCTGATGGGAAGGACACATTAGATAGTAAAATAATGCTAGAATTCTTCAGGTGCAAGGACTGATGGAATACTGTTGATTTCTTGGCAGGTATTTTGTATTCACCAAATAGATACTTTTAGTTCAAATAGCATCACTATTTACAAAAGCTCCAGTAAAAAAGATCTGGCTAAGTCAGTAGCTAACCGAACTCTTTTTATTATGGAAACAGGGTCACACTTCAATTTTCTTTTACTTTTTCCTCTTTACATCACCTAATAATGGCCATCTAATTCCATTCCTTTATCTCCCTAGATGGGAAGAATATGTGGCCAGAATATTAAGGGTGCTTCCAGATTGTAGTACTAGTACATGAACAAAAACAATAGTTGAGCATCTGTTGATTCCATTCACATGCTTAATCTGGTTATTGAACTGGCTCATTAAAAACTTAAACAAGTATTACCTTAACCAAGCTGGTGAGAACACAGCTACTGCTTCTTTAATTGAACTAATTAAATAAACATTAAAAAATGTTTTGTAGAAATAAAAACAGGCTGGAGCACTGGGGGAAAAAAGTCAGTTGGGTTATCTGAACTCCTTGGACATTTTTGTGAATGAGCCTGGGTGAATGACATTTTTGTGAATGAGCATGACAGAAGCTCTATGTCGTGGTTCCGACAAATGAAACTCTTCAAAGAACTCCGAGGCATTGATTACCTTAAAGAATCTTTATTCAAGTAGCATAGCATCGGCATGTACCTAGGCCAAGCCAAAATCCGAATTCCCCATCGGATGTTCTTGCTTTGACACTCCATCAGAAAGCTCTCTTTGTGAGGACACATATTTAATTATTCACATGGTTACGGCGACAAGGATACTATTTGCTCAAAAGTGGAAAGCAATGGAAGTACCGAGTGAGGAAGTAGTAATAAAGAAAATTATGTATTGCGCAGAACTAGATAGGTTAACTAAAAGATTAAAAAATCAGGAAGAAACAGAATTTTATCGAATATGGAATAAATTTTATAGATGGAGGGGAAAAAAATGGAGGTCACAAATAAAGAGATAAGTTAAGATAGAGACCAGAAATGTATAGTTTGTATATAGATATATTATATGTAATTAATGTACAATATGGACTGAGATGTCAGTCAAAGACGATTTACCATGTTTAATGTTTTTAATCCTTTTTTTTCTTTGTATTCAATAATGAAGGTTTCAGTGGTTAAAGAGTCCTGTCCATGTCTTTCTATTCTTCCATGTCTTGAGACAGGCCTTAGAATGCTGCACCTTAAGTTGCCATTCATCTGTGATTTGGCAAAATAATATACCCTGCCTTAGGGTAGAATGGGGAAAACATGACAAACTCATTCATCAAGAACAGCATGCCGAATCGGTACTAAGCATCTTTCTTTTGCAGAGGAATGTATATGTTGGGGCCCAGAGTGGCGTCTTGCAGTTACCACTGTCCACTTGTTCGCAATATATCACCTGCTTCAGTTGCATCCTGGCTCGAGATCCGTATTGTGCCTGGGATGGCAAGAGCTGCCAAGAAGTAGCTGATGTTCTGAACAGGTATGAAAATGTTAATTGTGAAGAAGAACATGTGGGTTCAGGCTTCTTATAACTGAGGTCAGGTTATTTTTTTGAGGATGGGCTGCAGCTTCTGTAGACATCCTATTTATTAGATCACTAGAGTCACATTAGGTCTTCTCTGTCCATTTCATTCAAAAGAGGGCATCCAGTAAAATTCTCTTGCTTTGGTGTTTGTTAAAACTTGGATTAGGTTTATCGCATTGAGAGCCGGTTGTAATTTCCAAGCAACAACAGTAAAGGACATAGTTGAAAAAAAGTAAAAGCATATTTATTATTATGGCTGGTCACAGAGTCAGTCAGATATTCAGACCAGATTTAGCATTTTTATCCATCTATCAAGTTCTTCCCAAGGGCCTGAGATACGTAGATGATGTTGTTTGATGGTATATTAATTAAATTTATAGGCTGCCCATCTCCCAGGGATCCTGTTTACACAAGCAATAAAAAAAACCTGCAAAAACTACACAAGACAAAAGAACAATGATAGCAAAGAAAACAAACCCAGAAGGGAACAAAAAGGAGCATTAGTTGTCTTCTCCAAAGATCTGGGCAAAAGGCCTGGTCTTGAAGACATTTTGAAATACCAATAGGATTGGAGTTGTTTGAATTTTGGGGGGGGGGAGGCGGGAGAGAACCTCATTCTAGAGGGCAGGTGCGGCTATAGAAAAGGTACACTTCTGGCTCTGATAAGTGTCACTGTTTAATCAGTGGAACCTGGAGCACACCAACCCAATTTCAGCTATAGAGTATTCCTGTTACTATACAAAGCATATTAAAAATTTGCAAAAATTAAAGATCAAAAATGTAAGGCAGCTACTCATTAAACATTTATATACCTCTTTAAATAAATATCTCTTTATCTATTTCTTTATAAAAATATTGTGAGGTTAGGTTCAGTTTAGATCAGGGGTTCTCAACCTTGGCAGCTTTAAGACTTGTGGACTTCAACTCCCAGAATTCCTCAGCCAGCAAAGCTGGCTGAGGAATTCTGGGAGTTGAAGTCCACAAGTCTTAAAGTTGCCAAGGTTGAGAACCCCTGGTTTAGATCTCCCCAGATAATGCATTCCTAAGAATCAGTATCTCATGTAGAAAATCTTAGCTTCGTCTAAGCTCTGAAGAGTTATTTTATGCTATTATTATGTGCTTTCTGAATATTTAGATCTCTGTAGATTATATATTACAGTGAGATGAAATAAGAAATATTGGTTTTCTTATTGTGCATATTGAAGTGCTGAGCGAGTATTTATGTAAGTATGTATTAAAGAATCTGCATACATGCCAAAGAAATTTCATGTGAAATTTGCTGACTATTGCAGAGATTAAATATCTTCTAGCTGCTGTGTTTCCCAGCTGATCAGAGTCCTGTTTATTTTCACCAGGTCTCTGCTGATTCAGGATGTGTTGCATGGCAACATGGGCTGCTGGAAAGATTCTGTGCAGGGTAAGGTGGTCAATCTGTTCCCTCCTTAGTCCCCTCTCCTTCCTAGTAGCTGAAAGAAAGATCCTTCAGAAGAGATCAACTGCTTCCTAATTCCTTTTCTTCTCCTTTTGCAGACTTAGTATTCATAGATAATCAAATATAAACAGTATAAATATTTGTGCAATAATAAAATAAACACAAAAGCCCAATTTATCCATGCACAAACTGTAGCTACATTACTAAGGCAATCTGTATATAATTTTTAGCTTTATGAGTTTCTTCTGCTTTCGAAAATAATTTCCTGGATCCTGCAAGCAAGCTCAGTGATGTGATAGAAGATAAAAATAGCACATTGCTTAGACTCATGGGCATAGACCGACCCAGCCAATGGAAAGAGGTCTTGGATGAAGCAGTTGTGATAATTCCTGACCTGAGCTTAAATATCTGGATCTCTGCAAATTCTGTTCCCAGATTGTCTTTTCTGTCTTAAAAAGGCAAAGCACTTGGTTAATTTGTTTTTAAACCGTATTTTCAGAGTTTTGAAGTTTTCATTCTTACCTGAGCACTTGGAATCTTACTTCCTTCAGATTGAGAGCCCCAAACCCCTCTCCCCTACTATTAAAGTGACACTGTGTGCTGACACTTGAATTATTATAACAGAAGTTGGGTAGTGAGAGAGCCTTGTCTGTTATTGTGTCTCTTACAGCTATGCTTGTGCAGAAGAACCGGACAGTGCCGTGTGGTGGTGATGTGCTCTTGCCTTGTGAACAGACATCCAACTTGGCACGGGCAAGTTGGAGGGTGAATGGCACCAAAGTGCTTGCTGAGGATGGGCAAGGACACTTCCGCTTAGGCGTAGATGGATTGTTGGTGACAGACACACAGCTTGAATATAGTGGTGAATACCAGTGCTACGCTGAGGAGAATGGTCTGCAGGCCTTGGTAGCTACCTACGCTCTAACTGTGCTGCCCAAAGAACTGGGGCCACAGCAGCCCAGCACTCCAACTCTCCCGTCTTGGCATTTGGCCAGAGGTGATGCTGGGAACATGAACTTTATCTACATTGTGATCATCACAGTGCTGAGTGGATTATGCTTTGTGCTCATTGTTGTGCTTTCCTATATCTGCTGCTTGCAGAGTCGTAGAGGCAAATATCAACTGGGGGGTCCCCAACCATCAAGTGTAGAACTGCAGACTGTTTCTTCAAATTGCCTGAGCAAAGGAAGGCAGGATGAAGAGGAGCTGAGCACCTATCCAGATGGCTGCCTTCAGATCATCCCCGGAGAAGCCCCTACCTTGTCACTGTCACCCAAAGTGACACCTCTGGCTCTCCCTCCTCCCCCTCCCCCTCTCCCTGCTGAGTTCACCAATGGCATTTCAACATTACCCAACATGCTGCGCAAAATGAATGGCAACAGCTACATGCTCCTGCGACAGAACGAGGAGCCATGTACTTCACCGCTGTACAACTCTTTCACTGAGGAGCTGAGCAAAATTCTGGAGAAGCGGAAACACACCCAGCTGGTAGAAAAACTGGATGAGAGCTCTGTGTAAAGGGAGGGGAAGAGAGTCCATGTGCTGAACTATTCTCTCTTGCCACTGCACAATTCCGCTCCCTCAGGCCAAAAGAACCAGTGTTAGAACTGAGCAACTACCTCCGGAGCGGCCCTCCGGAGCCGCCATAGACTCCACACTCATTTCTTTTATCTTGTTATTGTCTTTTTTGTTGTTGCTGCTGTTGATTGTTTTGTTTTTCAATTGCTGTAAACAAAGAAATCTGTTTAAATGGGAATTATATTTATATAAAAGGCTGATCAATAAACAGGTGCCACAGAGATCTCTGAAAGTGCTATTAATTTCCTAACAAGAATCCTGCCAGCCAGGAGTCTTAGTAAGAAATGAAGGCTTAACTATGATTTTAAGAAGTTGGTAGCAAAACTTTGATAAAAAAATTTTTAATGTGAGAACTGCATTTAAATTGTTCTTAAGGTGAATTGTGATCATGAATGGTGATAGAGACATCCTCCTTAAATGTGATTTACCATGAATAACTTTAGGCATTATTGTTTTGTTCTCTATTTTGCACACAGAATTTATATTCATAGTTGTTGACCAGAGTCAGCATAGTGAATGAATAGGTCATCTCTGATCTTTCTCTCAGTGGACTAGCCCACAAGGCGGGGAAAGAGAAGTACTGAGTACTGTAATTCAGCTACATCTAGAGGGCTGTAGGGCGCTCCCAGACAATAGCAACTGGGGAATTATGCTACAAAGCCTGGCATTTAAATTCTAGTGGCCATAAAGTACATTTAAACAAACTTTATGCCCATTAAAGGTTAACTTATAAGTTTTGAATGCCACCTTTCTAAGACAGAGTAAAAGGTCAGAATTCATTTGTCATCATTTGTCTCAGAGCTACCCAGATAAATTTGGGTTACAGTACTTTTTTACTTATCTATATGAACTTTCTTCTGTTTCCTTCAAAGTGGAAAGCTTCTTTTATTCCTTCTCTGAAATAGATCTCATTCATACAAAAATGTGTAAATTTTGAATTTAGTGGGGTGCAAGAATAGATGCTTAGATCTTGATATTAAGGCATATCTTTTCTAAAATCTACCACACAGAGTATTTTCTCAATTGGATTTAGTATAATGAGAGAAAGAGTGACATCTGCCAAACTCTATGAGACAAAGCTGCTTATGCCTAATACAGTATAGAGCATGAGAACACTGAAGTATATTTTATTTATCTCCTTGGGTTAATATGTTGCTCTGCTTGATGGAGACTCAAAGTGGTTTACAAAATCGTCACCAGTAAAATGATAAAAAAAATTATACCATACTGACAAAAGATGAAATATTTTTGTTTATTGATCACATTTAGGTACCACCTATCTCATTCTCAACAAGACAATGAATTAGAACTGCAATAAAAATTTCACCAAAGAAATAATCACCAACAAATGCTATAGCAAAGGGTCTCCTCCTTCACAATATTCCAGCCACCTTAAGAGTTTCTAAGACACCGCAACATGGTATACTCTAAATGTGTTGGCTGTAAGTCTTAAGAAACCATTCCCTGTATTTGCTATAAATATGGGGTTGTATTCTAACACATTTGGAGGGATGTGAAAGACTTTCCCAAAACTATCCAAAAGTCATCTAGAGCTGAATGAATGAGGATCTACATTATGGAGTGAGAAAAGAAGAATTTGCTAATGAAAAAGTGACTTCAATGATAGAAAGGAACATTTTATTTTCAATTTAGATCAAATTTAATCTGAATCGGAAATAATCTCACTCCAGATATATAGGGTGGTTAGGATTTATGAGCATTTAAGAATACCATTATTGTGATAATCATGTTTTTGATGGTCTTTTCTACATACCATTTGAACATAGATACTTCAATATATGCTGTAGTTTACTTGCTCCAGCTATATTTAAGATATCTCTAAGAAACTCATTAATAGCTCTTGTTTTGTTCAGATCACTCAAAAATTGCTTAAGGTATTTATGGCCACATTAAACTTTTCTGTTACTTTACTTAATGATAATGTGTACAGCTAAAGACCATTCAAAGGTATTTTTGTACTGCAACTTTATTAAAGACCATCTGAATGAAACCTTAACAATCAGCTTGAAGATCTTACAGCAGGGGTCTTTAAACTTGGCCCTTTTATGACTTGTGGACTTCAACTCCCAGCATCATAAAAGGGCCAAGTTTGAAGAACCCCTGCTTAGAGCATCCAAAACATTGACAGCAAAAGTTGCCCTGAGCATAGTTTCCATGATGGAAAAATGGCAAGCTTCAAAATGTTTTCACTTCTGTTGCAGCTGCAATGGAAATGTTACCACCCTGCAACTTAATCAGGAAGTATTGATACCTTTCTTTTACAAAAAAATAAAAATACTTCATCTCTTTCTTCCTTTCTTGTATGAGCAGACCACTAAATTCTTCCCTTAAAGTACTTTAAAAGTACTTATTTCAAATTGACAATAATCCTTTCAAAACAAGCCTATCAAACTCTATTGTATTCTAAAGTTCCAGGTCATAGATTTATATAAGCTTATTGATATTTTGATATATTTAATATACCCTACTGATCCTCCCCATTGCTTTTCATTCTTCTATCTCTAGTCTTGAAGTTCACCTCACTCCAACCTCACAATCTACTCAGGTTCTCTGGATAGTGAGGAATTTTTGTCCCCTTATAAATAGGGGGGATCTGCATTTACTCAACTAAGCATTTCAAGAAATCTTTTTGGAATTAGTCAGTCCTGCTCACCACAGTGAAAATCTGATGACAACCACAGACCATCACTTGATCTGGTAGAGAACTGAGAGGTTATCTGGCATCTAAAAGATGTAGCAAATATAGAAATCTGTACATTTCATGTTTCTGTAATCACACTGATACTTTTTTAAAAAAAATTATAAAAAGGTTTTGACTAATTTAGATTTGATAATACATGTCAGCCTTTAAGAAAAGAACAAATAATAGTGGCTTTGACATAAACCCTATTCTGACATTTTCCTTAGTAAACATATTGATAATTTCTTAAAAGGGCAAATTGTTCAATAGAAAATTCACTAAATAATCTGAATAAATTGGGGCCAACAATGCAAATCTGTGGGAGTTTGTTTCACCAACTGAATCTTATGCTCAAATTGATGCTGCAATTGTTGATTGCAACACCAAGATATACAGTATATGGAAGCCAGTGTATATTGAACCCTCACAAATGTGTGAGTTCAGTTCTACTTTAGTCTTCAAAGCCAGCTGAGTGACTTTGGGCCGGTCACTCTCAGCCCACTTCATAGGATTGTTGTGGGGAAAATAGGGAGGAATGTTTTGTGGGTTATGTTCATCACCTTTAGTTATTTCTAAAAATAAAAAAGGGATTTACACATATATATGTATCTAGCAATGACTCCTCTTCCCATGTTAAGTCCATTTAGGCTTCTGTACAAAATGTTTTGCACAAGCCTTCTCTCAGCCTAGTTGAAATTATACTTGGTTTTAAAAATACTAAGCAGCACGGTGTATTTCACCTGGAAACAAATTGGTAGTCAGTGCAAAAGTTTTAGCCAAAATACATTCTTTGAATCTTTCCCAACTTTCTAGACTCTTGAGTACTATTTTCTAAACCATGCAAAAAGACAGCCTCATGTATAATGTGTTACATGAATCAAGCCTAGGAGTTACTGGTATGTACACTTACAGTCACTTTCTTCAGGAAAAGACACAGTTGGTCTGTTAATTGGAGTTAATAAAAGATATACTTCAATCTGAGAAACCTGGAAAAGAGTGAGTGTTCAAAACAGGAACCATGAACCCCTCGCAATAAGCCTACCTATATCTTAAAATTAACTGTTAAGTAGGGAAGAAAGGTCCCATGGATTGCAAGCTTCCCATCTCTGGTCTAAAGAAATGATGAGCCAGTGTAAGTTAGGTTTCATCCTTTATTTTCAGTAAGAATTAAACTGCAAAGTACAATGGGAAGAAGGCTACTAGCATATCCATGCAGGTCTAGAATTGCCCAATAGTAGAATTTATTTAGAAATAGTTCATTTTGCAGCCACAAGTCAGTCACTTCCCTTCAGTATCCACTTTCTTAGGTAAGGAAGGAAGCAAATAATGATTTCTTGCGTGCAGGAGATCCTCATGTTCATAAGCTATACAGCGTAGCTTTATTTTTCCAGTGACTGGAGTCTGGCTCCTATGGTTTGCACATTGAGCACACTGGGCTTATTTGTGAAAGGATGCCACTGGCCTTGGATACTGGGGTTATCTGTATGGTAAGGTTTTCGGATACGAATAATTTCTAGGCCAGACTGGTTGGCCATCTTTTGGACGATATGTGCAATCTCTTCTACTGTCTTGCTGGTTAAAGGCTCCTCCTTCACAGTTCCATTCACTAGAAGAAAACTTGTGTAAAAACTTGTTCCATCTTAGAAGACACATTTGTCTGGATAGCTGGGTTTTCCAATTCCTCAATCTCTGTAATTTTACATTTTAATGATGTAAACTAGCTTGTTTGGAATTTCTAATAAAGATACAGTCATTTCTACTTAATTATTTCTATCAAGGTGTTCTTCAGAGACACTGAGATTGCAGCTCACAATATTGTTTTCTTGCAGGGTCGTAAGACCTGCTGTCTTAGAATACTGGGAATTCCAGTCTTAATATATCTGTCATATTGGGGATAGGTAGAATAGATAGTTATAGATAGAAGCCAAGCTTTACTGATGACTGTTTTTCAAGAAAATGAAGGTCTCTGTACTTACATAAACTTATTGAAAGAACACCCATATGCTTGATTTATTTATTTAGTTTTCCATATTTATAATCCTTCTGCCCACACTGGCTTAACATGACACTCAAATTTTCATTGAAGCAATTAGATCACTTCAACTGAAAAGGCTTGGCTAAAGAGAAAACCATCTTGACTATGTTTTAAGAGGGAGCTGAGCAACCTCCTAAAAGATTATAATCTTAGGAGCAGATTTCTTGGGTAATAGCAGTAAAAAAGATTATTCTCTATTTGGGTTTTTTCTGTACTACATTCCATACTCACAGTATTCAGCAACCAATGTGGGGATCCTGCAGTTCTTTGGGTTTACATAAACCACAACCCCAGGATTCTGCCTTGCAAAGTCCACTATCTTTTCTTCAACGTATTCTCTACAACCAGACAAAAAATATTTGCATTGAGGAGTTTAAAAAATACACTTAAATCAAGCGAGGGATTACATTGCTGAAGCAATGAAGTTTACTTGGACATAGGACTTTTCTATAAAATTATTTTGATTGGAGAACCCTCTTAAGACAAAAGTCTACCAAATCCAGCACCAGTGGAAGCAGGCAAAGAGGGAGACCCGAGTGACAGGTGTTTCTGCATCATAGTACAAATGAACCAAATTATATAAATACCTTCATTTGTTAAAAAAAAATAATGTACCAGATGCCTATATTTAGAGTAAGCATTTCACAAACCTTACAGGAGACTTAACAGTACAAATAATCTACTGAATATTAGATTGTCTACTTTTATTTGTGAATTTTGGCCATGATTGTTCAATCCTGCCTTTACTGGAAATACCTTTAATTGCTGTATGAAAATAATTTAGATTGGGTCAAGTGAAGAACAGAATATAGCAATACTGTCCAATTCTATTACATCCTTGGGATCAAAGATATTACTTTGGATGCTAACATTAAATCAAATTAAACAGGGAGGGAGAAAAACAAGAGCTGCAATATACTTATGCAATTAACTGGAGCTGTGGCTCAGCCGTTGTCGCACAGAACGGAGGCCAGGGCTTCCCCTTCTTGTTCCTAAGAAGCTAGGAGTCAATGTCAAACATCAGGAAGGAGGAAGCAAATAACAGATAACAGAGTTGGAAGGGATCTTAGAGGTCATCTAGTCCAACCCCCTGCTCAAGCAGGAGACCATATACCATTTCAGACAAATGGTTGTCCAATCTCTTCTTAAAAACTTCCAGTGATGGAGTACCCACAACTTCTGGAGGTAAGTCATTTCACTGATTGTTTTCACTATCAGGAAATTTCTCCTTAGTTCTTGCTTGCTTTTCTCCTGGATTAGTTTCCATCCATCACTTCTTGTCCCGCATTCGGGTGCTTTGGAGAATAGATTGGACCCCTCCTTCTTTATGACAACCCCTCAAATATTGGAACACTGCTATCATGTCACCCCGTAGTCCTTCTTTTCGCTAGACTAGACATACCCAATTCCTGCAACCCTTCTTCATATACGTTTTAGTCTCCAGCCCCCCGAATCACCTTCATTGTCTCACTTTAACACAGGGGTCTCCAACCTTGGCAAACTTTAAGACTTGTGGACTTCAAATTCCCCAGCTGGGGAATTCTGGGAATTGAAGTCCACAAGTCTTAAAAGTTGCCAAGGTTGGAGACCCCCTGCTTTAACACCTGCACTGCTTAACAATGAATCCGGACCGTTCCGAAGCTTGCAGAGATACGGGCCCGGCTGCCCGCCTGCTGCAGCGCCTCTCTTCTCCCCACCTGGCGCCCAGCGAGTTCGACAAGTGCTGGCTGACCGTCAGGGTGATGCGCTGCAGCTGACACACGTAGCGGCCCACGCCGTTCCGCAGGACACTGGCCAAGAAGCGGCTCGGGGTACCCCGGCCGGTCATCGTCGGTGGCAACGCAACGCAACGCAACGCACACCGGAACTCAGAAGCGGAACAGGAAGTGAAGCAGGAAGCAACAGGGAGTTGGCGCCTGTCTAGCATACAGTCTCTGTCTCTCTATTTTTGTGCCAGTCGAACGGCAATTGTTTTTAAAGCCTTCTCTTCCTTTTCTGCGAGATAATAGTTCGCAAGAAATGTAGAGAAATTCCAGGTTTTACAGAAGAAAATTATTGGGCTGTCAGCATCTATTTTAAAATTGCAATGTAACATAGTTTGCATGAGGCATAGTTTGTATGATGCACAAACAGAAATCGCCAGGAAGGGTTTGCATGTGTGGCTGAGGTTAGGTTATGACGGTCTTAATAAGGCTGCCACAATGTCCAGACACCAACAGCTCTAACTCTTCGTTGCGGCCCTCGAATTTCTGCAATTTGGGCCTGAAAGTCAGAAAACGCTCTTGCAACAAGACGAGCAGGGGAAGGGCGTATTATCTCTACGGTGCGAAGTCTGTATGTTCCGCCGAGCCGGTCGTTTGTTTCCGGGTTGGCTCCTGTCCCCGCCTCTCTGGGAAGTGCTGGTTTTGAAGGAAGGCCATGGCGCGCTTTCTGGCACTGCACGTGGGGAAGCGATACCCTGATGCGGAGCTAGACGCGGGGGCCAAACTGTGCGGTCAGGCTGCGGCCGGAGGGGAGGCCTTTTAGCAGGGCTGGAGAGAGGCGGGCGGTCTGGATGCGGGCAGCTTCACCGTAAGCGGGAAGGAGGGCAGCGGCGGTATAGAAGGCAGTTTAGGAAAGGCAGGCTCTCGCTTCTCGGAGGGTGGAAAGCGTTTCTTGAGGAGAAAAAAAGGGCTTTCCACGGGGCGGCAGTCGGGGCACTGAGGAGACGGCATTGCAGGGTCGTAGAGCGAGGAGGTCCCAGGGTGATCCCATGAAGGCGCTAAGAGGAGGGGCGTTGCAGACACGGGTAAAATGTTCTCTGTGACGTCACGGGTTCTCTTGCGTCACCGGTGCCTCCCACGGAAGTGGACGCTTGTTGGGAGCGCGCCTTGTAAGCACTACAAAAAGGAAAAGCTTCCGCCCGTGCAGGACCCGATTCCTCCTGCCTCGGTCACGGAGATCCGGCAGTATCTCAAAACGCAGAAAATCCCATTTCACGATGGCTACAGTTGCATTCATGTGCCCAGTATTTTTGTGAAGGATAAACAGCAGCTTCGCCATAATTACAGCCTCTTTATTGATAAGACTACCGGCCAGTTTATCTGCACGGCCACACTGGTCGAAGGGAATTGGCAAGATTTCCAGGCTAATGTAGAGCTGCAGGATAAAGGGCTAACTTTAAGTGATAGGCACAGTATTAATGAGCAAAATGACCAAAGTGGGGAGGATGCTAGGCATATATGGGACCGAGCCTTGCCTCTTTGGGAATTGCTGGATGAACAGGAGACAAAAGAAGTCAAGGCTACGTTTGGCATTTCCAGTGTGTCAAATATCACCCTCAAACACTTTGGGGTGCGTTTCCTTCGGACCGCTCAAGCATTGGTCTTCCCATGGTTCAGTCCTTCTGGCACCAGCTTGAAGGGATTAAAACTTCTCAGAGCTGAGCACCAAGGAGATAGAGTACACCATGTAGAGAATATGTTGCCTCGTCCGAATGCCTATCACAATCTCTTTGGTTTGCCTCTGATCAGTCGGCGTGATACAGAAGTGGTATTGACTGGCCAAGAGTTGGATGCTTTGGTGTTGCATCAAGTCACTGGTTTACCCACCCTGGCTTTGCCTCGTGGGATTTCTTGTCTTCCCCCAGCTTTACTTCCCTACTTAGAACAGTTTAAAAGGATTACTTTATGGTTAGGAGAGGATCTCCGATCCTGGGAATCTGCTAAACATTTTGCACGTAAGCTGAATCCTAAGCGTTGTTATTTGGTGCGACCAAGTGACCAGCAGCGTCGACCTTTAGAAGCTTTTAGCAGTGGTATGAACCTTACCAAGATTCTACGCTCAGCTCTACCAGCTGGCCACAAGTCTATAATTTCATTTTGTCAACTGCGAGAAGAGGTGTATGGGGAGCTGGTCAATGTAGATCAAGTGGCCGGAGTCAAATGGGCTCGTTTCCCAGAACTGAGCAAACTTCTCAAAGGCCACCGCAAAGGAGAGCTCACTGTTTTCACAGGTGAGTGTATATTTTATTTACTTATGTATTTATGTCCTGCTTTTATTATTTATTTTTTTAAACATTTTTATTAATAGATATATATATTTGTACATGTAAACCAGGAAAAAATTCAAGTTAACTGCTATTCAACTTAATACAATCGATTTAAATTTGTAAACATTCTTCACTCCGTTATGTCAAGATTTAACTATAAGCCAGATACATTTTCTTTGATTGGTGTTTCTCTTGTATGTAGTCTATCCGCTGTTTCCAGTCTAACATATATTGTTCATTTGAGCGATCCTTCAAGTATGCCAATATTTTAGCTATTTCTGCCAAATTTATGACTTTCAAAGTCCATTCTTCAATAGATGGTATTTCTAGCTTCTTCCAGTATTGTCCCACCATCAGTCTCGCTGCTGTGATCAGGTTCAAAATTAAGTTCGTCTCTGTGGTGGTACAGTCTTTTATGATCCTTTTATAAATAACTCAAGGCAGCAATATATTGCTTTTTTCCTTTCATCCTTCCTCCAACAGCATATGTAATCATTAAAATATTTGCTGCAATGTTCTTGAGCTGTTTGTCAGATTTTGGCTTACTTGTCAAGATATAGCTTATGATCTGAAAACCAGTTTCTCATGGTTTTCTGCTCCCATACAATATTTTTTGTCTGGAGAAGAACAATTTACTCAATAAAGTGAGTATTACTAGAAACAAAAGGGAGGAGGCATTGGAGATGTCTAAAATACATTTATTTTCTGTGCTCCTTTTTCTTAAGTTAAATTGTGCATGTTTCCAATTGAAGGGTCCTTGATACTCTCTCAGCTTGTTTGTTTTCTGCAGACAGTTCATTACCCTAACTAGGTAACATCAGTGCTAAAGTACTAAGGAGTGCTGTTTGCTGTCAGTTTATATTTTGGTACCTTGCCTGTCTGTGTGGGTGGGGGCAATCTTAGGGATTCTTTGGTTGAGCTGTTTACTCATGGCTCTTTGGCAGTTACTTGATGGTTGGTCTGAAGTTGACCTTAGAGTTAATCTATGCTGATCTGAGTGCTGATTACTACTGAAGAGGTGCTGGAGACTTTTTCTTTTTGGGGCTGGTTGATTGTCTCTTTTGCATAGTCTATAGATGTTGTTAATGTCTATGTGTCTATTGATGGCTGATTTGTCAGAGTGCCAGGCTTCTAGAGATTTCCTGGCATTTTTTGATTTGGCCTAGTCTAGGATTGTCACATTTTCCCAATTGAAACTATGGTTAAATCTGCCTATATGTTGTGAAATTAAAGAATTTTTGTCATGCCTTTTGACTGCCAGTTGGTGTTCATGGATGCATTCTGCCAGACTTGTGCCTGCATGTTTCCAATTCTGGCAAAAGTGAAGATAAAAGTAAATGAAATTCTGACTTATTGCAATTCTGTGATTCTGTATGCACTGTTCAACAGAGCGATCTATGGGAGATTTGATCTATATCTGCAAGCATGATTTTTATTACATTACTTAATAGTGGTCAAATCATCTGTTGTAATGGTAAGTAGGATGTTACATTCAGTGGGAAAAATATTGTGTTGTGACATAGTTCCCGATTTGCATTTCTTAACCACAGAGAACTTATGAGTAGCCAATGCAGCTACCCATCAAAGGAAAGGGCATGTCAATTTGTTCCAGGTGAAACCAAATTCTACATAAGTTGGATCAAACTGCCTTTCTTACTAAGTGTGCCTTTGTCTTTCTGGATCAGGTCCAACAGGCAGTGGGAAGACCACTTTCATAAGTGAATATGCCCTGGATCTCTGCATGCAAGGGGTTAATACATTATGGGGCAGCTTTGAGATCCACAATGTGCGTTTGGCCAAGATCATGCTTACTCAATTTGCCATGGAAAAACTGGATGAGCAACTGGAAAAATATGATGAGTGGGCAGACAAATTTGAGGATCTTCCACTTCACTTCATGACCTTCTACGGACAACAGAACATCAAGTAAAATTTGTGGTAGCAGCTTTCTACTTGTATATCATGGGTTATTGCTTTTTTATGAGACAGTAGAGGTGAAACAGTGCTATAATTAATGTAATGCTGAGTTTGCAGTTTTAATTATGTTTAATTAGCAGGAAATAGCCATAATTCTGAAAGAAATACAGTGGTATCTGGCTACTCATTGTTAATTGGTTTTGGGAGGCTTAACGAGTACTAAAAATAACTAAAAATAACAAGTGCCAAGCAAACATGTGACCCTTTATTTTTGCTGGGAAGGACTTCCTGTCTGTCCCTTTTCCTATGTCACTGACCTGCTCACCATGGCCAACTTTCTGTCCATTTCCCCCCTTTTCCTATCACAGCAAGTTGAATACCAAACAATGAATACTGGGACATTTTTGCATCAAATATGTCGAGTACCAAATTTGATGAATTTTGAAGCAATTGAGTACCGAAATACTACTGTATACATATCCTTGAAAAAAATATGTTGCAATATTTGGTAGTAAGGCCAAAGTAAGACTAAATTAACTAGCTCTATGTAATGTTTGTTAGTCTGGAAATTGCATCCCCTTACTTTGCTAAACCATCATTATGTCCTCATTTTGGATAAGACAGTATGATAGAAAATCCACAGATCATTCTAGTACAGATTCAGTGGTAAGTGTTACAAAGCACCCTTTGCCTGGCAAATATTGAGATTGGTCTCAACAAATTGTATATTGCAATGTGTAAAGGAATATTTCAGAGAAGTTCTTTAGCTCCTCATTCTTTGTTCTGATTGCTATTAATGAAATTATTTTTCCCTAGGATTCTGAGGGTTTTAAGATAACTTATTTCAGCGGTTCTCAACCTATGGGTCGCGACCCCGTTTGGGGTCGAACGAGCGTTTCGCTGGGGTTGCCGGACACCGCGGTCCGCCATATTTTTTTTCGTTGTGCGCGCGCCGCGCATGCGCGGTTTGGGCCGTCGCGCACGCGCCACGCATGCACGGATCGGCCCGTCGCAGTCCACCATTTTGTGGGGTTTTTTTCGCCACGCATGCGCGGATCGGGCTGTCGCGCGCCGCCATTTTTTTATTATTTATTTTTTTCCATCACGCGCGTGCCGCACATGCGCAGATTGGCTTGATGTGTGTGCGCGCGCGCGCTGGGGTCACGCCGCGCATGGGCGGGGCAAGTGGGGTCTCAACCTGAAAAAGGTTGAGAACCACTGACTTGTTTAGTCATTAATTTTATAAATGTATTTGTTGCTCTGAATTAATTGAGACTGTGGACATGTTTTAATCTGCAGCAATTTTTTCTGTTTAAAAACTCCTCATTTGAAATTGATCTGATCTCTCCCTAGCTAGGAATGGCAAAGTAAATTAACCTCTACACGTGTGTAACTTTGATAATTTTTCTTACAGGACAGTAATTGATACCATGCTCCATGCTGTGTACATGTATGATATTACTCATGTTGTCATTGATAATCTCCAGTTTATGATGGGCCAGGAGCAACTCAGTATAGACCGGTAATCCTCTCATTTCATGTTTGCTTAGCATAGAATCACACTTTACAACATTATTCCTTTTCTTTTGCTCTGTCTACCACATTTTGCAAGCTGCCTTGAGAGACATGAGAAGAGAATGTGCAAATGATCCTGTTTCCAGATGCTTATTCATAGTTAAACATTTGCTCAGGATCATTAATGCCTGTTCTGACCTAAATTGACATAGCTTTTAATGCCATCACTTTTCAGGGTGTGTACTAAAGATGAGTGTTAAATAAATGCTTTGTACACTCCTATCAATTTAACACTATTTGTTCACCGAGAAAGACAAACACATTTTTTTTCAGATAATCCATGAACTTTTACAGCAATTTGTGTTATTTATACTGCCCTATTGCTTCCCAGGCTTGCCCTCCAAGACTACATTGTGGGTACCTTCCGAAAATTTGCTACAGACAACAACTGCCATGTAACTCTGATCATTCATCCCCGGAAGGAAGATGAAGAAAGAGAGCTGCAAACATCTTCCATTTTTGGATCTGCAAAGGTAAATCCTTCTTGGTAAAGTTATCCAAGGAGCTAGGCAAATTCCCACTCATCCACCCATCCAGTCAATCAATCCTTCTGCCTGCCCTGTTCTAATCATAGTGTTTTGCTTTCTGTTGCAGGCCAGCCAGGAGGCTGACAATGTGTTGATCCTGCAAGATAGGAAATTAACCTCAGGACCAGGCAGGCGCTACCTACAGGTCTCCAAGAATCGCTTTGATGGAGATGTGGGAATTTTCCCCATGGAATTCAACAAAACTTGCCTTACATTCTCTAACCCTGTCAAAAGCAAAACTAGGGTAAAGAAAGTAAAAGAGGATAATGATGAACCGCTACAAAAACCTGTAGCAGCTGCTGAAGTTCCAAAGAAGCAACGCTCCCAGAAACAATCCAATAAGAGCACAAAACCTGCTTTAAATGTATCACTTGATGAACCCAACAAGCCATAAGGACTTGAATTTTATTCAGGAAGGATTCACAACCAGCAGGATCACTATCGTTCATTTGATTATAGGAATAATCAGTCTAACCCTAAAGGCATTGGTCAAGTTCTTTTTGCCCAGTTGCAGCTTTGTTTCATAGGAACCAGTTGCAGGAGAGATCTGGGAACAGTAGCAGGATTTATAGCACTGTTTATTATTAAGAAATAATCTGAAAAGAAACTTCAATTGTTTCCCCAGGCTATCCAGAATAGAGAGCAGATCTAGTGAGCACAGCAGAAAGGTTCAGCTGCACATACACTGGGGTATGTGCAAGGAAGAGTTGTATTTGTGTTAGAGATACATAATGTCTACTTGCAACAAGGAATGAATAATATAGTTGCAGGGAGCACCGGTGTATGTAAGCTGTCTTCTGCAGTTCCTATATGTACATGGGGATGCAGTCAAGGCTCCCTACAAGCTAGTGTGATAAATCATGGTGTGGAATCTCAAATGCTAATTGGATCCTCTAATACTCTACACAATGATGGGTGGATAGATTAAAATTTCCTGATCTGGAGAACTGAGTGATGAAATTGGAAAGCTTAAAAGGGAGATGCACATGCCCATGTACCTGTAAGGGGGCTATGGAAAAATCATTAAGAAAAGTAATGCAGCTTTATTCAAAAAGCATTTCTATACTTTTAATGATTTCCACGTTGATTTTAGTTAACATTTTATATCAATTATCCTGGCTTTATTTCCTGACATAGCCTTCAGTGGTTCGCACTAAGAAATTTACATTCAGTGTATTTCCTGCTTAGGAAAATTTGTATTGAAAAAGAGACTTAGGGTGTTTTGTTTCCATTGTACATGAAAAAAAAGGAAAACATTGTTTTTTTAAATGATAAATGAGCAGGGTGAAAGACTTTGATAGGAAAATAAAGAATCTTATTCTGTCAAATTGTTTAGATTTAGTATTTATGAGACTGAGGAGGATGCGTTAATCCTTGCAGATTGAGACTTGATATGACATCTTTAGGTGATGTCATCCTTTCTTAGTCGTGTTCACTCCAGTGCTAGAAGTGCAAAACCACAAAGTTTTGGGTTTGGTGTAAATATTCCAATGCATATGTGCAGCATAATGCATCATTTATTTCATTTTTATACAATTGCATAAGCAGAGATGTGATATTCCTTCTGTTCTCCACCAGAGGTCAGCCTTAGATTTTCACTTGTCTTTTCAAATTGAGGGCATTTCTTCTGATTTCCATGCTAACACATAAGTTCATTTCTACAGTCTCAAAAATTGAAGACTGATACATTTGGGGGGGGGCTGCTTACAGTACATATAAGATTCATTAAATTTATACAAGTAAATATTGAATAGAGTAGAGTAGAACTGGAAGGGACCTTGGAGGTCTTCTAGTCTAGCCCCCTGCTCAAGCAGAAGAACCTATACCATCTCTGACAAGTGGCTGTCTAGTCTCTTCTTTAAAATCTCCAGTGATGGAGTGCCCACGATTTCTGGAGGCAAGCTGTTCCACTGGTTAATTGTCCTCACTGTCAGGAAGTTTCTCAATTCAGGTTGCTTCTCTCTTTGATCAGTTTCCAACCATTGTTTCTTGTCCTTCCCTCTGGTACTTTAGTGAATAACGTGACCCCCTCTTCTTTGTGGCAGTCTCTCAAATACTGGAACACTGCTATCATGTCTCCCTTATTTCTTCTTTTCTTTAGATTAGCCAAACTCAAGTCCTGCAGCCGTTCTTCGTATGTTTTAGTCTCCAGGCCTTTGATCATTTTAGTTGCTCTTCTCTGAATTTTTTTCCAAACTCTCAACATCTTTTTTGTGATATGGTGACCAAAATTGGCTGCAGTATTCCATGTGTGGTCTTCCTAGGGTTTTATAAAGCGGTACTAGTACTTCGCATGATCTTGATTCTATGCCTCTGTTTATACAACCCAGGATTATTTTAGCTTTTTTGGTTGCTGCTGCACACTGCTGGATCATAGTCAAGTGCTCATCCACTAGGACTCCAAGGTCCCTCTCACAGTTACTGTTTTTGAGCCAGGTCTCACCCAATCCCTACTTGTACCTTTGATTTTTCCTGCCTAAATGTAAAACTTTGCTTTTCTCCAGCATGATGACCAAAGAATCCACCAATGGGTTATTTCAGTCCTCCTGCCCAATCAGACTAAGATGTCAAGTTGTCACGCCTCCTCATTATCTGGTGCTTCCAGTTTTCATCTTAGTCTTCGCCCATGAGGACGTGAGAACTGACTCTCTCTTCTTGGATGCAGGTTGGACTAGATGATTTAATTTCTTGGCGGATTCTTCTGCTATCTAGGAGAATTAGCTGTTTTTGCTCTGCCTTTGGCGGAGTTTTCCTTCTCTTTTCTCTATTTTTTGCCTTTCTGTTTTAGTGAGAACTCTTTATATCTAATCCCCCCCCACCTTCCCTCTTTCTTCGAGGCTTGCAACCTTTTCACTGTTTTCCCCTTCCTGGGATCTGGGAGGGTAGGGATATTGTTAGTTTTACTCCCAAACTCCGCAGGCTGCTGCGTTAGGGCAATTGCCGCTCTGTGTGAGGGGGAGGTTTTCTCTGCTGCGTGGTTCGCACGCGGCCGCCATTTTGCAGCCGCGTGGCTTCCTTTCAGCTCGGATCGGCCAGGAAGAAGCCTTGCGGCCACCATTTTTTATTTGTTCGTGTTGTGAGGGGGGGGGGTTTTCTTGACGAGCTGTTTATTGCGGTGAGCTTCGGAGGACTCAGTCTCCTCTCTCCTTTGGTTGATCGCTTGCTGCAGGGCAACGGAGCCCTTTTAGAGCAGCGGAGCGAAGGCGCGTCGCGCCATTACAGCAGGGACATTGAAGCTCGAGTTGGAGAAGCCTGTGTTGTTCTAGCGTCTCCCATTTATTAACAGGCAAACAGTTTTTTAGTGCTGAATTGACCACCTTACCTGTTTTCTCTGCTGAAATCCTTCCCTCTCCCCCCCCACACTTTCTGGGCCCCTAGCAGCCGCCATTTTATTGGCCTCTATTACTGAGGGAAACACCCAGATCTCTCAGTCGCCATTTGGGATTCTCTTAAGGTTCCTAGGCCTAATTACCCACTCAGTAAGGCCTTAACTGGGGATATAGGTATTTATCAGCATTGTATTGGGATTTCAAGCTGTGCTTCTTTCATATTGCCTTGATCTACGATTGTTTGTGAGTTCTGCTTTCAGATTGACTATCTCAGCTGGAATAATTGTTTTAGTGAGCAAGCGCTGCTGACACACCAGTCTTGGCTTCTGCTCACCACAGCTTGCCTGGTTCTGGCCTTTTCTGCATCTAGTGGTTGCAAGATCCTGACCATTGCCACTACTGTGAGACACGTGTGACTTCGTCACCTTGACGTCAGGCCAAGTGGACGGACTCCTTGGGCCTAGGTGACGTGCGCTCAAGCGCACAGCGTGAGTCTGGTTTGCCAGTGATCCAGTCGACGCTAATCCACGTGCGGTCGTCCCCTGCGCGGGGTCTACTGCGTCTCTTGCAGAAAAGAGTTAGTCTCGGAGTCTCGTCTGAACCATTCTCAGTACCATGGCAGAACCCACTGAGCCTCAGCCTTTGGAAACTGGCGAAGCTGCTGCACCAGCTGTTCAGGCCTCTGAAGCACCTGGAGGTAAGGCCAAGTCCAAATCCAAGTACAGCAGAAAGGCTGGCAAGGCAAGCGACAAACAGGCCGAACGGACGTCCCCCTCATTGGCCCAGTCGGATTTGGCCCTCACTCTCAGAGTCCTTCAGGAACACAGATTTCTGAACAATCTCAAGAAAAGTCAGACGACCCCTTCAACCCGCCTGTTACACCTAGGCGCAGTGATAGACACAGACTCCTGTCATGTGTATTTGTCGGCCGACAGAGTCCAGAGCATCAGGGACCTGGTGCTCAGGGTATGCAGGAGCAGGAAGGTGTCTCTAGCCACTCTGTCCCAGCTCCTGGGGAAATTGATTTCATGCATAGCCATAGTCCCATGGGCCCATCTACATGCCCGGGCCCTTCAATGGTTCATGCTGCCGTACCAGAGACAGCATTCTAACACATCCAGCCAACTGGTACGCGTCCCTCGTCAGCTGCGTCTATCCCTGGGCTGGTGGGGAACCCCGCCATTCTCAGGGGCACTCTGTTCAAGGAACCCAATCGCATCTGCGTGACCACAGATGCGAGTCTCTTCGGTTGGGGAGCTCACCTCTTAAACCAGATGGCTCAGGGTCAGTGGTCGCAATCCGATCTGACCCACAATATCAGCTGGCTGGAGCTCAGAGCGATACACTTGGCTTTAAGACATTTCCAGGCACTGGTCAAAGGGCGACATGTGCTAGTCCTAACAGATAACGTAGCCGCGAAAGCCCACGTGAACCGGCAAGGGGGCACCCGGTCCAAGTCCCTCATGACAGAGGCTCGAGCATTGGGCACATGGGCAGAGAAAAACCTGCTCTCCATCAAAGCCGAGCATATCTCGGGGGAGGCAAATCGGCAGGCAGTCTCTCTCAGCAGGTTGACAGTGGACCATTCAGAGTGCATGTTACATCCGGATATTTTCGAGGAAATCTCGATCCGGTTTGGCTGCCCGCTGGTGGACCTGTTTGCCTCGCCATGCAACACTCAGCTGCCCAGGTTCTTCTCTCGCTTCCCGTCACAGGGAGCGGAGGGGACGGATGCCCTATGCAGCAGGTGGCTGTGAGGCCTTTTGTATGCTTTTCCCCCATTGCCTCTACTTCCCGCAGTTATCCAGAAGATTCTGGAGGAGCAGGCGGAAGTGATCTTCATCGCTCCCCATTGGCCAAGGAGACCATGGTTTGCGGACCTGGTAAGTCTATCTGCCTCCACTCCGTGGAGGATTCCAGACAACAAGATACGATTGACGCAGGGGGTCCTTCTACACCCGGATCCCCAATGGCTTCAATTGACCACCTGGCACTTGAACGCCGCACGCTGACCAAGGAGTCATATTCAGCGGAGTTGATCGATATGATCCAGGCGTCCTTCGACCAACCGTATCTATGACCACACGTGGAGGCATTTCTGTTGTTGGTGTGACAAGCGCCATGTGAGTCTATCAAGGGTAACCATTCCCATTGTTCTTGATTATTTAATGCAAGGGTGTTAAGAAAGGGTTGGCTTCCAATACTATCCGCAGGCAGCTAGCGGCCCTTTCTTCGGTGTTGTCCTGGGATTCCTCGGATTCCTTGTCCATCAGATCCTTCATCAAGGGGGTCTCCAACAGCAGACCCCCGGTGGTTCATAGATACCCTTCTTGGGACCTTCCCCAGGTTCCTCAGGCACTAACTTCAGCCCCGTTTGAACCTCTTAGGACTTGCTCATTACGACACCTTTCACTCAAGGTTTCCTTTCTGATTGCGGTTACCTCAGCGAGGCGCATTTCGGAACTGGCGGCCTTGTCAATCAGAAGGGACCTGTGTACCTTTCATGAGGACAGAGTTGTCCTCAGATTGGACCCTGCCTTTATTCCTAAGGTTAATACAGTGTTCCACAGGGCACAGGAGGTCATTCTTCCGGACTTCTGCCCACGCCCGTCACATGATCTGGAACGGCAGTGGCATTGCCTGGATGTGAGAAGAGCCTTACGATGCTATATCAAGCGCACAACGGCCTTCTGTAGGTCTGAAGCCCTGTTCGTCTCCTTTCAGCCTTCTTCAATGGGCCAAAAGGTGTCTGCTTCCACAATTGGCAGGTGGATCAGGGCCTGTATCGCTTGCGCTTACAGCTCTCTCAAATTGCCAGTTCCGGCTCACGTGACGGCTCACTCGACCCGCAGTGCTGCAACGACTGCGGCATGGGCTACGCGGCATGGGCTACCCAGGCGTCCATAGAGGACATTTGCAGGGTGGTGACATGGTCTTCGCCTTCTCTATTTATTCGACACTATTGTTTGGATAAATTTGCGTCAGCCGATGCTGCTTTTGGCAGACGCATTTTACAACAAGTAGTCACACCGTCTGGGGATCCGGTCCCAACTGACGCCCGTAGGGACTCCGGTATCTTTGGTATGTCCCATTGGTGGATTCTTCAGTCATCATATTGGAGAAGGAGCGTTGGCTAACCTGAACGCCTTTTCTCAGCATGATGATGAAGAATCCACACCCTCCCTTACTTTCACGGTCAGTTAGGGCCAAATGGGATTCTTGTTTCTTTTCTTACTTTTCTTAAACCTGCTTGAGAGTCACCACGTCCATTGGTTGTCATTGGCTCCGCCGTCGATGAAACTGGAAGCACCAGATAATGAGGAGGCATGACAACTTGACATCTTAGTCTGATTTGGGCAGGAGGACTGAAATAACCCATTGGTGGATTCTTTATCATCATGCTGAGAAAAGGCGTTCAGGTAAGCCAACGCTCCTTCTCCACATTGAAACTCATTTTGTTGGATATGGCCCATTGTTCAAGTTTGTCAAGATCTTTTCGGATCCTGAGTTTGTCTTCTGAGGTGTTGGCTACTCCTGTCAGTTTGGTGTCATCTGCAAATTTGATGACAAATTTGATTCAAATTCCTCATTAAAGTCATTTATGAAGATATTGAAGAGTACTAGGTATAAGACGGAACCTTGTGGTACTCCGCTGCTTACTTCTCTCCATGTGGATGTGGTGCCATTGAGGACTACTCGTTTGTCAGCCAGCTACAGATCCATCTAGTGGTGATATTGTCTATTCCACAGAATTTCTTTCTGTGATATTTTCAGCTGCAAGAATAATCTTCCCGGAAATATTTTTACACTTTCAGTGGTTTCTTGCTTAATATCACAGACTCTGTTGCTTATCCTATTCTCACTAATTTTAACCCACCAGGTTTTCCCTACAACAATAATCCTTTGAGTCAAGTTGGACTGCTGGCTCAAAGTGGGATGGAACAAGACATAAAAATGAGTTCTGGGTGTTCTTTGACTTGGTAATTTGCTTCAAGATGTTTTATAACTCAGCTAGGTAACATCATTGGACACAAACCAAACTTAGCACCAAGAACTCCACACTTCAAACCTGAGCTATAGATATTTTCTTCTTTGGAATAGTCTTGGCCTTCATCCAATAACACTAAATTTCACACTAAACCCATAGTTCAATATTCTGAAAACCCAGCCTGTAAATTCCTTAGGGTTGAATTTGTTTTGTTGCAAAGTGCCCCATTCAAAAATGGCCATATGATAATTGATTGCTACAAGTGACTCAGCTTCTGTTTTACACACTGATAAATAATTACTTGCTTCACACATGTGTGTTAAGCCATAGCTTTGCATCTGAAATCCATTCTTTGAGAATTGAGCATTGGATTATGCCCCCATTGTTTGCAAAAGGGGTATTAAACGGTTTGTTACCACGGAGATGAAGTTTGATTGTTAAAGTGGTAAGAAAAAAACAGATATACAGTGGGGCAAAAAAGTATTGAGTCAGCCACCAATTGTGCAAGTTCTCCCACTTAAAAAGATGAGAGAGGCCTGTAATTATCATCATAGGTAGACCTCACCTATGAGAGACAAAATGAGAAAACAAATCCAGACAATCACATTGTCTGATTTGGAAAGAATTTTTTTGCAAATTATGGTGGAAAATAAGTATGTGGTCACCTACAAATAAGAAAGATTTCTAGCTCTCACAGACCTGTAACTTCTTCTTTAAGAGGCTCCTCTGTCCTCCACTCATTACTTGTATTAATGACACCTGTTTGAACTTTATCAGTATAAAAGACACCTGTCCACAACCTCAAACAGTCACACTCCAAACTCCACTATGGTGAAGACCAAAGAGCTGTCGAAGGACACCAGAAACAAAATTGTAGACCTGCACTAGGCTGGGAAGACTGAATCTGCAATAGGCAAGCAGCTTGGTGTGAAGAAATCAACTGTGGGAGCAATAATTAGAAAATGGAAGACATACAAGACCACTAATAATCTCCCTCGATCTGGGGCTCCACGCAAGATCTCATCCCGTGGGGTCAACATCACAAGAACGGTAAGCAAAAATCCCAGAACCACACGGGGGGACCTAGTGAATGACCTGCAGAGAGCTGGGACCAACGTAACAAAGGCAACCATCAGTAACACTACGCCACCAGGGACTCAGATCCTGCAGTACCAGACGTGTCCCCCTGCTTAGTCCGGGCCCGTCTGAAGTTTGCTAGAGAGCATTTGGATGATCCAGAAGAGGATTGGGAGAATGTCATATGGTCAGATGAAACCAAAGTAGAACTGTTTGGTAGAACCACAACTCATCGTGTTTGGAGGAGAGAGAATGCTGAGTTGCAACCAAAGAACACCATACCTACTGTGAAGCATGGGGTGGCAACATCATGTTGTGGGGCTGTTTTTCTGCAAAGGGACCAGGACGACTGATCCGTGTACAGGAAAGAATGAATAGGACCATGTATCGTGAGATTTTGGGTGCAAACCTCCTTCCATCAGCAAGGGCATTGAAGATGAAGCGTGGCTGGGTCTTTCAGCATGACAATGATCCCAAACATACCGCCCGGGCAATGAAGGAGTGGCTTCGTAAGAAGCATTTCAAGGTCCTGGAGTGGCCTAGCCAGTCTCCAGATCTTAACCCCAAAGAAAACCTTTGGAGGGAGTTGAAAGTCCATGTTGCCCAGCGACAGCCCCAAAACATCACTGCTCTAGAGGAGATGTGCATGGAGGAATGGACCAACATACCAGCAACAGTGTGTGCCAACCTTGTGAAGACTTACAGAAAACGTTTGACCTCTGTCATTGCCAACAAAGGATATATAACAAAGTATTGAGATGAACTTTTGATATTGACCACATACTTATTTTCCACCATAATTTGCAAATAAATTCTTTCCAAATCAGACAAATGTGATTGTCTGGATTTGTTTTCTCATTTTGTCTCTCATAGTTGAGGTCTACCTATGATGACAATTACAGGCCTCTCTCATCTTTTTAAGTGGGAGAACTTGCACAATTGGTGGCTGACTCAATACTTTTTTGCCCCACTGTAATCTGTCTAAAACAAGTGGCATGGCATTCATTCATGGCATTCTGTCCTAGTACACAGGGAATTTCGAATATATTTCTTTACCTTTCCCCCCTTAAATAGGCAGAATAACTTTCCAGAAGATGGAAAGTTAACAAGGTCATACAGTATTACAATAAGCATATTCACGCATACAATACTATACATAAAATCACTTGAATATAAAGTAAATAATCACTGCAAGTTTTATAGTAGTGTTTCAGAGACCATACTCCTATCCTTCAAGGCAGAATCAGAATTGATCTATGGCAGCAGGAGGTCCTAGTTTCCACCAGTTCTTAGTCATCTTGTCTGGGCTAGTTAAACTGGTTTAAACTGTTACTTGCCTTGGTGAAGTGGCCCTTTAATTAACTTCTCATTAATAAACTGTATCCCTCAAGCAAAGCCTTTCTAGCTTTGCTTAACCTAGATTAACTAGCTTAACCTATAACACTTCTATATAATCTACTGAGGGTTAGGTCCATAGAGCATTTCACAGCTTAGTGTGGTGTACAAATTTGGCTTCAAATATATATGTAGGTCACTTGAAGGCCATAATTGGCACAGACATAGTTTGTTGAGTAAGTCATAGCTGGGGGCGTTATGCGCCATATTGAATTGTAAGCCATGGTTTACCAGCTATACAGTTTCAATTCACAAAATATGCTATACCAAAATCCAACAACCACATTACAATTTGCCATCTGGTATATCATCTTTTTTTTAAAAAAAATATGTTACTGATTTTTTAAAAATTGTTTAAATTGATCTAAATGGTGAAAGGCCGGATGTAAATTTTCAGGGTTCAATTCAAGGTGTTGGTTATGACATTTAAAGCTCTATATAACAGGGTGCCAGGTTATTTGTGGGACTGTCTATCCCTGGTTACTTCCACCCATCCCATCAGGTCTGACAGGAGGGGCACGTGGATACTGTAAGCTAAAGAGCTTCATCTGGCAGGAGCTGGGAGAGGAGAGCTTTTCTGCCAAGGCATCCACCCTTAGAACATTTAACCCCAAGATGGCATTGAGTTGCCCTTCCTGGTTTTGTCATCCAGCCTTGGGGTCCCATGGAAACACAGCGCCTGCAAAATAGTTACGTGATTCATAGGTTTTGAAATGCACTCTCCCAGGTTTTTTGTTCTATTTATAGATTTTTAGCTTTTAATTCATATTTTAATGATTTTGGCTTTTTAATTGTTTTGATAGTTTTGTTTTTGTTCTTTTAATTGAATGTGCCATCTGGAGTCCTACGGGATATGGGAGGCTATATAAATTTAATAATTAAATAAATCGGTGGAAGCATCTGTGATCTTTTTGGTAAAAGAAAAATTGAACATGACCCT
The DNA here is from genome assembly GCA_034064705.1 of Bothrops alternatus. Classification (NCBI taxonomy): domain Eukaryota; kingdom Metazoa; phylum Chordata; class Lepidosauria; order Squamata; family Viperidae; genus Bothrops; species Bothrops alternatus. The sequence goes on from JARGCV010000009.1 coordinate 32,752,989, forward strand.
GAGGAAACTTTAGGAGAGCTACAGACTGAGGAGAAAAAAAAAGGTGCTGGGGAAGTCCGCAGCTGCCTCTTGGCTCTGTAGTCCAAGCCGCAGACATGGGCAGGTTTCTCACAGACAGCTGGATGCAATTCAGCTTCAGGCAGCAGCAGAAGGAACAGCAGGAGGAGGAGGAGGAACAGGAACAGGACGGCTAACTTAGAGGATCAAATTCCTAGCTGCTACATAGATTTGTTTTCTCTTTTTATCTCTAACTCTCCCTCCTAGTGATTCTCCTCCCAGGCCTGCAATAGCTATCTGAAAGGTTTACCTAACTGGCAAATTGTTAAAGGGAAAACAACAGTTTTCTCACTCTCCCTTAAATCGAGTTACAAAAGAATTTATTGCACCAAACCCAAGAAGTTGTTAGGCTTGAGTGGGGAAGAAGGAGTGCTAGCCAGTAGAGGGAAATGCCTGCACATACTGTAGGCGGTGGAGGCAACAGGAAAAAAGCTGCTTACTCTTTTGGGCGAGAAACTCAGGCCAGCAACATCAAATCGCCAAGTGTGAAAAAGGCCAGCAACAAAGAGGCAGCTTTGCTTTACTTTTTGCAATCCCAGCACTTTCTGTTGTGTTGTGCAAGATCTGTAGCACTGACCAAGTCTCAGCCCCTTTCTTGTTCAGCTCTTTTGCTCATTATTTAAATGCCTCCTTTATCACCTACATCACAACAGGAAACTACATTCCCAGGAATTTGAGCCAAATGTCCAATTGGAAGATATACTGGGAACTGCAAGTTCAGTGACACTTGGAAGGCCCCAAGAAAACCTATTTGAAACACTGAGGCTATGTTTTCAGATTCTACACTGTTGAATAAAATATTATGACTTACTTCCCTTAAACTATGGTTCACATATCACATAAAGCTGAAACCAAAGAAACCACATCACTGTAAGTTGAGAACCTATTGCATTTGATCTGGAACCACCAGCTCCGTATATGACACAATGTGCTAAGGCCAGGGTGTTATGTGAGACTGTGTGCCATAAAGGTATCCATGGGGTGATTTGGTGCCCCCAGGCAATCTGCGTAAAAAACTAGAGTCCATAATGTACCAGCTTCCATAATGCCTCTAGGCCTCATTAAATGATGGGTATCTACCTTTTCAGAAGGTGTAGCTCTCTGCCCAGAAAAAGAACAATAGCAAGCATACATAATACAGAGCATCTTGTAGAAAGGGGATTGGGGGTATCAGGCTAGATGAGATAGCAGGGACATTCTGATAAACCTTGCCTTGTAAGTGATAACTCTTATGGCGTACATTTTACGAATGGGTAAGCTTTCCAATATCTATCTTCTGATAGCTGTCACAAGATACTTCAAAGTGTAAAATGTGCCCACCAACTCACAGGGTTCCATTACTAGGCTTATTGATATCACATTGTTATAATATCACCATGCAAATACCGTAGCAATAGCACTTAGACTTATGTATCACTTCACAGTGCTTTACAGCCCTCCCTAAATGACTTACAGAGTCAGCCTATTGCCCCCAACAATCTGGGTCTTCATTTTACAACCTGGAAAGGATGGAAAACTGAGTCAACATTGAGCTGGTGAGAATCAAACTGCTGGCAGTAAACAGTGAACTTGCAATACTGTATCCTAACCACTGTGCCACCATAGCTCTTTTAAATGATACTGATTATTAAATATGTTAGGCAAAATATTGCAGCAATACTTTTCCCTCCCATCAGCCTGCCCACTTCTGTTGATCTTCCCTACAACATAAGATTTTATGTTTACATTGATGTTTCTAAAAATTTCATATTGCTTCACCCTCTTTGAAAATTCTACATGCCTCGCCTCCCAGGTTGGGAACTGCTTTTTTGGAAAACGCAAAATATCCCAGGAGCCTTACACTTCCCTCCCTCCTGCCATTGGTGCCTTCACTGTGACTGTAATCTTGACTACATATCAGAAGACTTTGTATTCTTTTTAGGATGCATGGAAATCTATATTGAAAGGACCTTATTCAGCTCAGCTTTCATTAATCAGAGATACAAATGAGTTACCATGGCAATTAGGAATCCTGTTCATGTCCATTTGTATAAATGATGAAGGAACACCTTTGGCTTCTTTTGAGTCCTGTAATATTGCAGCACTTTACACATTGTGCTAAGCCACTATTTCATTATGGTTCATTGAATAAGCCATAGTTACCTGTGTTTGCACAATACCACAAACCATTAACTACTACTGTCAACAATCTGACTAGCGGACTTCAACAAAAGAATCCCTCAAGGCAATTGAGTCCCATAAGGTAAATCTTTATCACCAATAAATTTGGAAGGAATACCATTAGAAAAAGTTGAAAGGATCACGTACCTCAGTTCTAATTTACATAAAAGCTGGGACATGACCATGACAAGGATAGAGAAAGCTCAAACAGCACTCTTCAAAATGAAAAAGGTCTTCTGCAGTCACTACATAAGCCTAAGACTGAAAATCAGGCTTGTCAGATGTTATATTTTTTTCTATCCTACTCTATGGAGTAGAGAGTTGGTCTCTGATAGGAGGCCACCTGAAGACATTAGAAGCATTTGAAATGTGGATTTACAGGTGGCTGTTACATATAAGCTGGGTTGATAAGATCAGAAATGAGATGATAAGCCTTCTGGGAAAGCCAAGGGAAATCATCAAAACAATTAAAAATGAAAGTTAGAATATTTCGGACTTGTGATGCGACACCCAGAAAAATACAGCATACTCCATTTAATCCTCCAGGGAAAGACTGAAGGCAAACGAGGTCCAGGCAGAAGAAGAACATCATGGCTTCAAAATCAAGGATTGGTTTGGACAAAACTCAGCAGCACTTTTTTGTGTGGCTGCTAATAAAAGTAGGATCGCCAACATGATGCCAATGTCCGATAACGGATATGGCATAAGACGAAGAAGGTAAATCTTTATTGGATACACTCTCTTGGAACTTAAGAAGCAAAACCAGCCCTGTGGTTTCCCACGTGAAGACTTGCTTAGTTTTAACAACAGATTCTTGTGGGTGTTCACAGTGTCCAATCATAATATTTCTTTTTATTATGGGAACAGTTCACTTCTCCATCGAGCACCTGTGGTTTAAGCTCTCACAGTGTGGTTTAGGCTCTCACGGTCTGTGAACAGCTTCTTGGCATTCCATTTGCTTTCTACCCCTCCCCCATTTTCTATGGCAAGTTGATTAGCAACAGAAGCTAGTAGGCATCATAGCAATTCAATCTTGACAACTACTCATAAACCACAGTGCCTTGACTTACACAGCAAACTAAGGCCAAATCAAAGAAATCACATTATGACTTGTGTACAAAGCTAGCTTTTTCTTTGCAATTGCTACCAATCATGGTAGAACATGACTTCTGGCTACTGACAGTGTGTATCCCATAATGCTGCAAAATTATGAGGTACAGTCAAAAATGGTAGCTATCAAGAATGATCATGGAAGCCAGTTTCTCTTGCTGCTCCTGAGGATTGGAAAAGGGCTGATGTGGTCCCCATCTTTAAGAAAGGGGAAAAAATGGACCCAGGAAACTACAGACCAGTCAGTTTAACATCAATACCTGGGAAGATCCTAGAAAAGATAATCAAAAAACAGATCTGCGAACAATTAAAAGCAAACAGTCATAACTAGTAGCCAGCATTGGTTTGTTAAAAACAGATCATGCCAAACCAATCTCATCTCATTCTTCGACAAAGTGACTAAACTAGTAGACCAGCGAAACGCAGTGAATGTAGTATACTTAGATTTCAGTAAGGCTTTTGACAAGGTAGACCACAACCTACTTTTTGGTAAGCTAGGAAAAGGTGGAATAGACAACATCACAACCAGATGGATCTGTAGCTGGCTAACAAACCATACTCAACAAGAAGTCCTCAATGGCACTACATCCACATGGAGAGAAGTAAGCAGTGGGGTATCAAAAGGTTCGGTTTTAGACCCAATACTCTTCAATATCTTCATAATGACTTAGATGAGGGACTTGAAGGGGAACTCATCAAATTTGCAGATGACACTAAAGTGACAAGGGTAACCAACACCCCAGAAGACAAACTCAGGATCCAAAAAGATCTTGACAAACTTAAACAATGGGCCATATCCAACAAAATGAGTTTCAATGTGGAGAAAACCAAAGTCTTACATTTAGGCAGGAAAAACCAAAGGTACAAGTATAGATTGGGCAAGACCTGACTTAAAAACAGCAACTGTGAGAGAGATCCTGGAGTCTTAGTGGACGATCACTACTTGACCATGAGCCAGCAGTGTGCAGCAGCAACCAAAAAAGGGAATACAATCCTGGGTTTTATAAACAAAGGCATAGAATCAAGATCATGTGAAGTATTAGTACTGCTTTATAAAACCCTAGTAAGACCACACCTGGAATACTGCAGCCAATTTTGGTCACCATATCACAAAAAAGATGTTGAAAGTTTGGAAAAAATTCAGAGAAGAACAACTAAGATGATCAAAGGCCTGGAGATTAAAACATACGAAGAATGGCTGCGGGACTTGGGTTTGGTAGTCTAAAGAAAAGAAGAAACGGGTGACATGATAGCAGTGTTCCAGTATCTGAGAGGTTGCCACAAGACAGAGGGGGCCAGGTTGTTCACCAAAACACCAGAGGGAAGGACGAGAAACAATGATTAGAAACTGATCAAAGAGAGAAGCAACCTGGTATTAAGGAGAAACTTCCTGACAGTGAGGACAATCAACCAGTGGAAAAGCTTGCCTCCAGAAATCGTGGGAGCTCCATCACTGGAGATTTTCAAGAAGAGACTGGACATTCATTTGTTTGGGATGGTATAGGTTCTCCTGCTTGAGCAGGGGCTGGACTAGAAGACCTCCCAAGGACTCTTCCAGCTCTATTCTATTCCTATGTAGGAGTGCCCAAATGAAAGTGAATGCCCAATGATAGGCATGCCAATTAATCTGTGAAAGAATGAGTGAGACTGCCATTTAAAAATTAACAGCATCGTGGAACATTTTTTCTTTGCAACTCCTTTCTCATTACAGATGTAACATCGATTCTGTTGAGTTATATAAAATGGTGGTTTGAGAAATATGTTGTTTATGTTACACAGTGTTTATGGTGTTGGCTCCTGGCTGGAAACATTCCTGATCAGCCAAGAAGATTACTAGAGTACTCTGGTAACCACTAGTTCTCAACCTGATGTGTTCCCATGTATGCTGCTCCAAGCAGTCTGACTAAAGCTATTTTTAAATATTCTTTAATATTCTTTTATTAAAATGTACGCTAATTTTCTGAAAGCATTAACTAAAATAGGGAAGGAAGTGGCACTGGAGTCCAAAAGAAATATCCGTGACTTAATTCACCGAAGAGAAGGATATAGATCTTTAAAAATTCCGAACCTCCTAAGACTAATGTGCTACTCTCCCTTCAGGTAGCAGGTAAGTGCCGAGCAGACATGCTAATTCATTGTCTTAATTAATTATTATATCTTCTCATTCTATAATATTCATCTCGTGGAAATGAATTATAACTTTCTGTTTCCTCCTTCTTACGTCATTCCTTTTTTAATGAAAGTTACAAGTAATCCCCAACTTACAATCATTGTTTAGTGACTATTCAAATTTACAGTGGCACTGAAAAAGTTGACTTATGACCATTTTTCACAGTTATGACTGTTGCAAGCATCCCCATGGTCATGTGATCAAAAATTAGCCACTTGGCAACTGGCATGCATTTATGAAGTTGCACTGTCCCAGTTAGTCCTCGTGATCACATTGTTAAAATGGGGCCCACCCTCCCTTAACTTGCTTCTGGGCTCCGTTGTAATCGTAAGTCACGGACCACCTGTATAATATCACCAATCTGTTCTACAAAATGTACATCTATTTCAGTGAAATTGCTCGTTTGTCTAATTGCTAAAAATCAGAATAATAAAAATGAACACTTAATTATAATTAGCATAATTATAATTACTTTCACAAGGTGGAGATGCTCAACTGAGAATGGAAAGGTCAGCCTTATGTAGCTCTTATTGCTTATAGGTTATCTGATTTTACACAAAGGCAATTTTACTGAATTCAGTAGGACTTTGAGGTTTTCCCCACTACTGAGGTAAAATGCCATTCACCCCACCCACTCCCATCTTGAGTTAGTGGTTGAAAACCATACCAGCATGAAAATTACTGCCCTATTGTTGACTTCTCTCTGGCTTCTATTGCCTTTGCTCTGATTTGTAGTCAAATGATGCTGAATTGAGTTTGTCTGTGCAGTGTGTACAGTCAAAGGGACTGGTTTACTACCCTCCCTTTTCTGGCTGGAAAAACACTTGCTAATTATGCTGCCTCAGCAGGAACTGGGTAAGTTGGCTGCAGCCCTCTGACATCTCTACGTTTCTTCCTTGGCCCCTTCTCTTATATTAATTCTGCTATGGCAATATCTTCTGCAAGAGATGATGCTCTTTGGGGGAAGCAATGGGGTGAGAGGTTGCCTCACTCACCCAGAGGTGTCAGGTGTTTTTAAAATCTATATAAATATCTCACTATTTCTGTTATGTACTGATGTGAATTACTTGGAAACTGTTAGAAATGCTCAAACAGCTGCATCCGTTTAAACTCCAGACTGTCTACATCAGGGGTGTCAAACTGCCGGCCCACGGGCCGGACGCATCATCCCAAAACCACACGCACCCCATTGCCGGCAATGGAGAAAAAGCTCCGATACGTCGCATGATGTCACATGACGTCACGAGTTTGACATGCCTGGTCTACATACTCATTAGCTTGGGTTTAAGCGGGAAATACTGCTTTAATTCTATTGGCCGCCACCTAGCGGTGATCTGCTACTTCTGCGTTAACTTAATAAATGGGTTGTTGTTTGCACCAATTGCCTCAATGCCTCACCGATCCCGAAACATAACAGTGGCAATGAAGGGCAGATGTGCTGCTAAGGGAGAGAGAGCCAGAAGTCACTAGGGGTGAGACCAGACCTCAGCGCCCTGGTAGGAACCACGTTTCCCCCTCTGCCTGCCAGCAAGCAATGCTGGAGGCCCACGTCCTGAGGGACCCGTCCTAGGACCAACACAGAAGCCTTAGCAGCACAAGGCATTAAGAAATCGGAGTCAACTCACCATGGCCAAGCTCGGAAAGCTGTCAGAGTTTGACGTGCCGCATCCCGAGAGGTGGAGTTACATTTCTCGAGTTGAGAACTATCTGACAGCTAAGTTAACGAAGATGGTTTAAAGGCCACAACGCTGCTGTGCGTGTGTGGCCAGGCAACATTCGATATTGCCGAAAACCTAGTCGCTCCAGCTATGCTTGAGTCGGTCGCCTACTCCGAGCTCAAGAAAATGCTCAAGGAACATTTTGAGTCAAAGCTCTCCATCATTGCTTGGAGACACACATTCGAACAACGGGAGCAGCTGCCAAGCGAGTCTGCCACTGAGTTCATAGCTGCCCTATGACAGGCGTCCCAGCTCTGCAATTTCACAAACCTCAAAGAGAGATTGAGAGACCGTTTGGTGTGCGGGTTGAGAAACAGGGACCTTCAGCAGAAGTTGTTCGTGAAAGAGACCTTGTCGTTCCAAGATGCTCTGAAGGAAATTACAGCACAAGAAGCCGCCGGGGGAGCCATCAAAGCCTTACGGCCCTCCAAGAACACTCCCAGCCCAGAAACTGTCCACCATGAGGACGCTGAAAGAGTCAAGGACCCTGACATGGACCATGAGATCGATTGGCTGCAGAAGCCACCAGAAAGGACCCAACGGCCATTTGACAAGGCAGTTTCCTTCACTTGATGTGCGGGCTGTGGAGGCCAACATAGATGCTCGGAGTGCAGGTTCTGCATAGCAATGTGCCGGGCGCGTGGCAAACAAGGCCACATCGCTGCCGTCTGTAAAGGTTGCCACAGGGAAATTCCACAAGAAGAGTTCCCCAGGAAAGGTACCAGGGCCCCAGGGCAACACAGAGTTGCTATTGCTCCAGCAGAAGGAGCGTCTTTAGGACAGGTGCCCATCACCTCCTTAAAGAAAAGCTGAGACTCAAAAGTCAAGCTTCAAGGAGTTTCATGCCACATGGAACTGGACACTGGGTCAGCCCTATCTATAATTTCCCAAGGAATTTTTAACCACATTTGCAGTCGCAGCGGCAAACGAGTTAAACTCAAGCCATCGAGTGTCCTGTTAACGGATTTCCAAAACTCCCTCGTAGCAGTTAAAGGAGAAGCTATGCTCAAAGTACAGTTCAAAGAATTTGAGGGTTCCCTGGACGTTGTGGTAGTTGAGGGTCACCGCACAAGCCTCATCGGGCTAGACTGATTTGATGCCTTGGGCATCCATGTGACTGGCATAAACAGAATGCAAGCAGCGGACCTGTTGGCAGTTTGCCAGGAGTTTGCTGATGTTTTCAGCCCTAACTTAGAGAAGTACAAGGGACCTCCAATTGCCCTCCACCTTGATCCTACTGTAACCCCAATAAGGATCAAGCCTCGTAGAGTGCCTTTTGCCCTCAAATCGAAAATCGATGCAGAGTTGGACAAGCTGGTACAACATAGCGTGTTGCAGCCAGTAGATAGCAGTTGGTGGAAAACCCCATAGTTACATCACTTAAGGCCAATGGTGAGGTGCGCGTATGCGTGGATTATAAAGTGCACTATTAATAGAGCGCTACAACAACATTCATATCCGGTGCCTGTAGTTAGCCACATTTTGGCATCAGTACAGGGAGGTCACATATTCACCAAATTGGATTTGGCTCAAGCCTACCAGCAACTGCCCGTGGACGATGCCAGGGCGGAAGTTCAGACCATAGTTACCCACAGGGGGAGCTTTCAGGGTAAGGTGCCTACAATTCGGGGTCAGTGTAGCCCCAGGGCTTTTCCAGAGCGTGATGGAGTGCACGCTCAAAAATATTCCAGGAGTGTGTCCTTATTTTGATGATGTCCTCATAGCTGGGGAGTCAGTAGACATATTGGCAGAACGGCTCAAAGCCATCCTTCAGCGTTTCCGTGAAGCGGGGCTGAAATTGAAGAGGGAAAAATGCAAAATAAGGGTAGCTTCGACCGAATTTCTCAGTTTTCGCATAGATGCCGCAGGCATTCACCTGGCTGAATCCAAGCTTCAAGCAATTCAGCAGGTTCCCAGTCCTAAGACAAAGGGGGAGCTCCAGGCATTCTTAGGCCTACTCAATTTTTATCATGCCTTTCTTCCACACAAGGCCGCAGTGGAAGAGCCATTACACAGGCTCTTCGACAAAAAAGCACAGTGGCAGTGGACAAGTGTCCACGAGAAATGTTTCTCGGCAGTCAAATCACTGCTGTCTTCAAACTTGGTATTGACCAATTTTAACGAATAGCTGCCTATCAGCATTGCTTGTGATGTGTCCCCGTATGGGGTAGGGCCTGTGTTGAGCCTTTTAGCGGTTGACGGGAGACAAGTTCCCATAGCTTATTATTCAAGGACTCTGTCCTCGGCGGAACGCAACTATGCCCAAATAGATAAAGAGGCACTGGCCATTGTGGCTGATATTAAGAAATTTGTATGGTCGGCCAATCACAGTCTTTACGGACCACAAGCCACTTCTGGATCTGTTCATGACGGACAAACAAACACCTCAGATTCTCTCCCCACAGATGCTGAGGTGGTCCATTTTTCTTTCAGCTTATAGTTACAGGCTAATTCACAAACCGGGCAGGGAAATGGGCCACACGGACGGCTTTAGTAGGCTGCCCCTTTGCACTTAGAGCCAGACCCCACTCCAGCTGCTCACATCCTGGCTATCCAGGATTTGCTGGAGTCTCCCCTTAACGCAGGGAACGTGGCTGCCGAGACAACTTCGGACAAGATGCTTAGTCGTGTGTTGAACTGAGTGCTCACAGGATGGCCAGACATTAGTCCAGGGCCTAACTTTCAGAGCTTCAGTAGGAGGAAGGACGAGCTATCAGCTCATAAAGGCTGCATTTTATGGGGGAGTTGGGTCATAGTCCCGAACTCCTTGAGGCCCAGAGTGTTAGAGTCTCTGCATGAGGGACATCCAGGAATAGTCCAGATGAAGGCACTCGCAAGAAGCTACCTGTGGTGGCCAGGGTTAGATAAAGATATTGAGGCCCAAGTACACAGTTGCTACATTTGCCAGCAATCCAGGCCAGAAATGCCTCAAGCCCCCACCGCTAGGAAACCACACAAGCCCCGTGGTCAAGAATCCACATTGATTTTGCAGGACCTTTTCAGGGACAGCTGTTCCTCATTCTGGTGGACAGTCAGAGTGACTTAGAGTGGTTAGAGGTCACACCTGTCCCAACTATGACTACTGTCAGGACCATCCAGGAACTGCGTAGGATCTTTGCCACGCATGGTTACCCGATGTGATAGTCTCAGACAATGGGGCTCAATTTACCGCTGCAGAATTCCAGTCTTTTTTGAGGGCTAACATGATCAGGCACGCCACTTCGGCCCCCTTTCACCCGGCCTCAAACGGCCAAGCGGAATGCATGGTCCAGATGACGAAAGAATCCTTAAAGAGGATTGTAACTGGCAGCATAGACTGGCAGATTTTTTACTCTGTCAACGCACAACTCCCTGCACTTCCATGGGCAGAAGCCCAGCAGAAGTAAGATGGGGCTGTCATTTAATCACTAAGCTGGATCGGCTGCATCCAGACCGAGTTGCCTCGGAATCAGCACAGCCAAAGTCACCATGGAGCTTGCAAGTGGGCGACCCAGTTTGGGCTCAAAACTACAGTCAAGGGGCACTGTGGGTGGTAGCTGTGGTTGGTAAGGTGTTAGGCTCGCTTTCTTACAAAGTGGTCATGGAAGACGGTCGCGTGCTATGTCAGCACATCAACCAACTGCACAGGAGGCTAGCGAACCAAAAGTCAGTTCCAGGGGCAACACGACAGCAGCCGTGCATCGGAGTCTTCGAGCACTGGCCAAAATCCTAGTAGAGGGGTGAGTTGGCCCCAAATGCAGAGACTGTACCCACTGAGCGAATCTGGCAGACAGCTCCAATTTCCAGCCTGGTGGAAACTGTTCCACCAATGGACATATGAATCCCAGAGACCGGTTAGGGCGCATAGAGTTGGCCTCCTATGAGTACCGTCTGCTAAACAATGCCATCTGGCGGGACGTAGGGCAAGGGCCTTCTCCGTTGCTGCCCCTGCCCTCTGGAACCAGCTTCCCTCGGAGGTTCGTACTGCTTCCTCCCTCCTAGCTTTCCGGAAAGGGCTGAAGACACATCTATGCCGACAGGCTTGGGGCATATGAGCTGAGCTCTGCCCCTCGGCCCTAAGAGTGTCCCGCCATCAGTGCTTGTGAATTGATTGTGTTTGTGTGGGGTATAAATGTGGTTGATTTTAAATTGTTGTTGTGTTTTTTGTTGTGAGCTGCCCCGGGTCTTCGGAGAGGGGCGGCATATAAGTGCGAATAAACATAAACATAAACATTGGCTCGGGTCTACCTGGACAGACCAGCTACAGAGACTCACAGCTACCCGTAGCGAATGGATTCCAAAATCTTGGTCTACCCAACCTGGCAGGTGACCTAGTAGACTGGAGGCCTTCAGCGGTGCTGAGATGGTCCAAACGGTCGAGAAGGCCACCAAAGTATTTACAGGACTATGTTCAATATTTGTTATTGTGAACTATCTAGGGGGAAGGGGTGTTATGTATTGATGTGAATTACTTGGAAACTGTTGGAAATGCTCAAATGGCTGCGTCCATTTAAACTACAAACTGACTGTCTACATACTCGTTAGCTTGTGTTTTAATCAGGAAATACTGCTTTAATTCTATTGGCTGTATAAATAAAGGTTAAGCGGCAGTTAGTTCTGATTCTGTGTTAACTTAATAAATGGGTTGTTGTTTGCACCAATTGCTTCGTCAATGCCTCACCGATCCTGAAACATAACAATTTCATTATTTTAACCTTGCACCAAACTGGTTAGAGTCATAAAGTACTCAGACTGTTGCTGGCTAAGTAGCTGAGCACAATTACAGAGTTCCGAGGAACCATTGGCTCAGCACACTTCTTTGAGGGAGATGGTAGCAGAATGGCAGCAGATGAGCTGAATGGAGAGGCATGCCTACATCAGCCTGTGAAGAATATTAATCCTGTTTAAAGTGTTGTGGCCCAAAGATGGAGGGAAAATGTCCTTGGTTTTATCTTTGCTCCAGCGAAGATAAATTGTTACAGGTTAGTAAGAGTTTTTTTCCTTTTTTCCTAGCCTTTTCCCCAGTTGGCTTTTATGACTAAACAGGACTAAAATTCACTATTTCTTGGATTCTAGCCTGGTACCTTTACCTCTAGACCAGCGGTTCTCAACCTGTGGGTCGCGACCCCATTTGGGGTCGAACGACCATTTCACGGGGGTCGCCAAACACCGCAGTCCGCCATTTTTTTGGGGTCGGCCATTTTTTTTGGTCGGCCATTTTTTTCCCTATCGCGATGCGGGCCGGCCATTTTTTTTTATTATTATTATTATTATTATTGCGATGCGGGCCGGGGTCGAGCCCTGGAAAAGGTTGAGAACCACTGCTCTAGACAAAGCTGGCTCTATTACAAGTTAGCAACAAGCATGTATGTGTATTTCTCACTAGAATGAAGGTAAGATGCCTCTGTTTTTAAAAATGTCTTTAGTTTAATGCATGAACTTGTCTCGCTAGTGCTAAAGTGAGAAAAAAAGATTGTGCTAAAATGAGAAAAATAAAAATTATGCATTGTAACATGTATGGCTCTTCTGTAGATCTTCTCATTTTCAAGATTTGCAAAAGGTTTTATGAGTGCATTTGCTGAAAATATTTACAGAACTCCCAGAATGGGGAAACTGGTTAAAGCAATTTCCTAATATAAGCATTCTGCAAGATCATTCAAAAGCCATCCCAAATGTTTTGTGTTGATCATGCAAAGAGAGCACCCAAATTTGCAAAGTCCTTTATTGCCACAGCTCACATATATGTGGCAATATATATAGTATATTCCTCTACTCTTATGCAAAAAAAATTTTACAGGCATTTTAGAAAATACCAACTAAGGTGACATGCAGGTTTGGAACTTAGAGCAAATAGAATAAATACTTTGTAGAATTAGTTATTCAGATAACTAAGACCAAGAATTTGTTTAATGGAAGAACTAAGTTTGTTTTCAAACAAAAATTTAGATTGATTTTCCTCTTAAGCTTTTTAAAATTTAAGCATAATATTAAAATGGGGAAAGGAGCATTACTGCTGCTGTTAAGCAGTTGGAAGCTGAGGTCTATTAAAGCTATCCATAAATCTACTGTAGTTGACCCTGCTCTAGATTTTATGCCCTCTGCTCAGAGGACGATGCATGCTATTTTTAAAGCCTTTATTGAAAATAAAAATGTTCTTCTGAAGCTTTTAGATTTTAGTGCTATTGTGTAGTTTTTATTTATTTATTTGTATAGTTATTTTTATGTTATCTGATTTGTAGGTTACCTGATTGCCAGGCAAATTATTCTTATTTTTTTTGTAATTATAATCAGATAAATATATAATTACAAACCTATCAGTGCTGTTTCCATAGCTGGAGTTTTTCATACTGAAGTCCCTAAAAAGGAAATTTGCTTTTACAGCTTTCCCTAAATGTTAACAGTGCCATTTTGAGTTCAGGATGCTATAGCTGCTACAGAGTGCAATTTGCAGGGCATCTCTGGGAATCTCTTCTTCTCAAGTAGTAGGTATCTGTTAAAAAAAAAAAGTAGTATATGGCCACTTGCCACTATAAGACAGTGTTATAGTTAGAGAAGCACCATGAATAGGGTCCACCAATTATGCAGCTCTGCAGCAAAGTCTTTACTCTGCTAAGTCAATTAGCATGGAACAATGGGCTGAGTAACTGCATTCTGTGACAGCTCTAGTTTCCTAGTTATCTTCAAAGAACAAACTGCAGTATTATAATTAGGAGCTGACAAGGACATTATTCTTCAGCATCACCAGTTTCCAGGAAATATTGCTTCTGGCAGAGGCACTTCTTTAACAGGAGCCATGAATCTAGGAATAACCTAGATTGCACACTTGCTCTTTCAAGTGATGGACAGCAGACCATCAAGAATGACATATGGAATATCCATGATGCCTGATAATCTCTGTAATAACACCAACTCCATCTTGCTGAGATGCAATCTCAATCTATTTCAGTTGCTAAGAGGCTCCCACCATTGTGTTAGGACTCTTGCTGCATCTCCTGTTGGGCCTGAAAATATATAACTGGATGATACCTCACCTCACACCATTGAATGATCTCTTCTAGTGGCTTCACATAGATATGTGAAGAATGTCTGGAGACTGCAAGTAGTCCAGAATGCGGCCGCGTGAGCTGTCTTGGGTCTCCCAAAACATGCTCATATTACTCCAGCTCTCCGTGAGCTGCACTGGCTACCAACAATTCAAAGTGTTGTTTATGATCTATAAAGCCCTTTATGGCAATGGACCAGGATACTTGCGGGACCGTCTTCTGCCTCATGAATCCCAGCGACCGGTTAGGGCGCATAGGGTTGGCCTCCTATGGGTCCCAGCTGCTAAACAATGTCGTCTGGCGGGGCCTAGGGCAAGGGCCTTCTCCGTTGCTGCCCCAGCCCTCTGGAACCAGCTTCCCTCAGAGGTTCGTACTGCTTCCTCCCTCCTAGCTTTCCAGAAAGTGCTGAAGACGCCTCTATGCCGACAGGCTTGGGGCATATGAGCTGTGCTCTGCCCCTCGGCCCTAGGAGTGTCCCTCCATCGGCGACTGCGAGCTGATTGTGTTTGTATGTGGTGTGAGTGTGGTTAATTTTTAAAGTTTTTTATTGTATTCTTGTTATGAACCGCCCTGGGTCTTCGGAGAAGGGCGGCATATAAGCCTGATAAATAAATAAATAAATAAATAAATAAATAAATAAATAAATAAATAAATAAATAAATAAATTACAGAATAGGAGAGAGAGCCAAACCTTGGGCTTTGCCATCCTTCCCATTGCAGTACTAAATGAAACTGCCCATTCAGAAAGGAGCAGACCTATAATTAAACAATGCTCTCGATTCTCAACCCTCAGAGGCAGTCCAAGGAAAATGGTAACAAACATCACTGATAATTTAAAAAGTTTAGGCGAGATGAACCATGTCTATTCAGGTTTTGCCTTAGGTCATCCATAAGAATAATTAATGCTTACATCCCATGCTTAGACCTGGATCTCAACTGGAAGGGATCTAGATAACATGCTTGATCTGCAGCCATGTGTAGTTGTTCCCCTACTTCTTTCCTACTTAATAAGAAAAGGCTGACAACAGGATGGTGGTTATAAGATGGCAGGATTAGGTCATTGCTTCTTAGGGAGATAGTTTGCAATCACCTCCTTCAAAGGCTGGTCTCTGAAGGGCACATTTCCCATTTTCCATATCAACCTCATCATTCCCCCTCTGGCTGCAGATAAAAGGCAAGAGGAGCACAGAATTACAGGTGGTATTACTTATCTCACAAAGGACTCTTGTTTGCATGTTCAAATGTCATAGTTTGAAAGAGTCCCAGATGACACTGCAACTACAAGAAATTACCTCTGGTCCCCTCATGAGAATATATACATCCATCATCCAACTCTGCTTGAATATGAGTGATTTTGTCAGCAAAATGCCTGGCACTCTGTCCATAGCAGAATTTTGCAATCCGGTAGATCCCGGGGGGGGGGGGGATGAGTCACATTAAATAAGGCGGATGAGCAGAATTTTACAGCAAGATGTGTGCAGAGCAGTATTGATGCTTCAGTCCTCTTTCCTCCATGCTGTAGGTTCAAACCTGAGAAATCATCTTGACTTTTTGTCTTTTGTTAGCATTACTCCAGGCATTTCCTTCTATTTAAACATTTTTTGAAGTACAAATGGCCTTGCTTACCAGATTGTTATGAGAATGAAATGGAATAACTTCATGTACTTTGCCCTGATTATAAAAGGCATCTGGCACAAACCACTTGTCCTCCCTCATCCCCCTGTGGACACCTACTCAGAGGAAGGTCAGGATGTAGATATGACATGAAAACAGAAACCAGCTATTGTAAACCTGAATGTCTGTTCTGTTCATTTCAGTTGTATGCACTTTAGAAATGGGAAAAAGGCCTTTCAATGGTAATTTTGAGAGACTCCTTCATCTGCCACAGAGATATAGCTTGGGGCTAGGCCCAATTGCCTTTCTTATCTTATTAACTGCAGACATATTCATGGCTGATCAGTTTGCCATGTCTAAGTGGAGTTTTGTTTTGTATTGTGGATTCACAGAGAGAATTGCCTAACACTTTGGAGAGTGAGGCTAACCACATGCCCCTCTCAACTCTGGTGCTGCCTCAGCATTCTTTCCTAAAGCAGCACTCTGTTTAAATATTAAGCATCTTGGCTGAAATATTAAACATTCTGACTCTTCCACAATCAGTGCTAGGCTGGACACAGTGAAAGTGGAGACAGGGCGTTGTGCCAAATGTCTTGATGGCATTGTCTGCCTCTATGCGAACAATCCTATATTGGGGGTGGTGGGATCAATTCCCCACATAGAAAACACTTTTTAAAGACATGCCAAATGGAAAGTTTAGTCTATTTTAAATATTTATTTTCATTTGTTCAAAGGGCAAGCCAAGAAACCAACCATACATTCATCCGATTTAAATCCTGCTTCTTTCATTAAAGGAGTGTGTTTGTGTGTTTATTGTTTGTAAGCCACCTACAACTGAGTGGGCACTAGATGACCTCCAAGGTCCCTTCCAACATTATTGTTGTTGTTGTTATTATTGTTGTTATATTATTATTATTATTAATAATAATAATAATAATAATAATAATAATAATAATAATAATAATAATACAATGGGTGGTATGTGTCTTCCTCAATCTCAGATCCTCTGCTGAAGGCCTGGGAATTGAAGGGTTCAGTGCTATATTTTAGCTGTTCCTAACACTGCACTCTTCTGGACCGAGAGCTCTGATGATCTTCCTGAGATCTGATGGAGCCACTCCCCAACCCTGAGTGCTTCTATATCACCACTGGGACCACTTTGCCTTTGCTTTCTACATTTTCTATAGTTCTTTGTTCAGGTCCCGGTACTTTTCTGGCTTATCATGCCTCTTCCTGATATTGTTGTCATTTAGCACTACTATTTTGTGGTCCTTGCCTATTACCACAATGTTTAGTTGATTGGCCAGTACGTGCATGTCTGGATCTGGAAGTTCCACAGGATCTTAATGCTGTTATTCTCCATGACCTTCTGTGGAATCTCCCATCTGGACTTGGGAGGGTCTACTAGCCCATATACTGTGCAGACATTCCTGTACACAGAGCCAGCTATTTGGTTCTGACAATCAGTGTATGTGTTCCTGCTTTCATCTTATATCCTGCACTATGTATTGGGTTATCTCTGAGATTTTCCTGTACAATCTGCACCTCAAATCCTGTCCAGCGTGGTAAACCCTTGATTCTATGGATTTAGTGCTTTAAAGTCATGTGATATTTGAATCTTCAATTATTATTATAACTGTAGAACTTATCTCTATGTCCTGCTAACTGCGGTAAAAAATGCCTTGATAACAATTTTTAGAGGACATATCATGACATTGCTTCCAACTCCTTCTCAGCCAGTCAGGGAGGCAGCTTGAAGTTATATATATATATATATAATTTATTTTGTGGTCACAGACCAAAATGCAAGTGCAACAAAAGAAAACACAAGAAAAATATAATCACAAACAATTAACACCAGAAGCCTTGGCTAAAGGGAATTACAACATTCTCCTCTAATAGTTACAGCTCTTAAAAGAAATTTAGAAACCTGAGAAGTAATATAGGAGGAGCCATCCCCTAGACAAATTACTAACATTAGAACCAGAGGGATCAATTCCAAGGAGAGGCAATAATTTAATTCTGGCTGTGTTATACATAGGGCAGTATAATAAGACATGCTCCACAGTTTCAACTTCAGCCCTGTCACAGGGGCATTGTCGCTCACTAAACGGGAGCCTCTTGAATCGCCCGTCGAGTAGTGCTGAGGGCAAGACATTGAAACGGGCTAGGGAAAAGACTCTTCTATACTTGGGGATGGTTAGAGTATAGAAATAAGAGGCCATCCTCAATCCATAATTATTAGAATGTCTAAAGATCAAAGGGGAGCAGGTTTTGTTGGCTCTGGCTCTTAAGTATTGCAAATCTATGTCCACAAGCCATTGGACTACCCTAAACTGGGCGTCCTTAAGACCATAATCTCCCAGAGCATCCCCCGTAAAACCTAGCAAGTGGAGTTTCTTCGTCAGCTCCCTCTCCCAACGAGAAGTATGAGAATCAGCAAACACCAGGAAGAGGTAGCTACCAGGGGCTGCCGAAAAGAGCACCCGAAACCACCATTTGAAGGTGTTAATCCACGCCATGCATTCGACTGAACGAATGCCCAGTTCCAGGTACATCGAAGCAAATCCAACACAGGAAGACCCAGAAGTTTCCTAAGAAAAGCAGCCTGGGTACTTTCAATACAATCCTTGAAGCCTCGTATCCATATGGGAATTCCATAAAGAGTTTGGGCCAGGGTTTTGGCTTGATATATACGCAGAGCAGAAGAAATAAACTGGCCTCCTTGGGTAAAAAAAAATCTTATAATCTACTGATGGCTACAGGAGGCCAAATTCAGCATCTGGGTTCGATGATTAGTCCAAGCACCAGTATTCTGAAATTGAATACCTAAATACTTAAAATGGAAAACCTGCCTAACAACATTACCATTGATATCCCAGTTGTATAATTTCCGGGCTCTAGAGAATACCAATACTTTGGATTTGTCATAATTAATAGACAAATAGTTCTCAGCCCAGTAGGACCCAAATGTAGAAAGTAATGTTTTTAGACCGAGCCTTGATTGTGATAGAAGGACCGCATCGCCAGCATAAAGAAGAAGCGGAATCTTCGTATTTAACAACTTTGGGGCATGGGACTCAATGCGTTCAATATAAGAGGCCAGGTCGGATAAGAATAGATTAAACAGAAGAGGAGCCAGGATACAACCTTGCCTAACTCCGCTCTCAATCGGGATAGGATTTGAAAGTTCTCCCTGCAAGCCGCACCTAACCTGGCTAGAGGTCTGATTATATAAAGATCTGATTAAGAACAAAAGATGTCTGTCAATAGAACTTTTGTGCAATTTTGACCACAACAGTTCCCTAGGGACTGAGTCAAACGCTGCCTTTAAATCAATAAAAGCAGTAAAGAGTTTGCCACCTGGTGTAATAGTGTATTTATCAACCAGGTATGTTAGGACAAAACAGTGATCCAATGTGGCACAGCCCGCTTTAAACCCAATCTGCTCTGCACCAATAATGTTAGACTCCTCAACCCAAGTGAGGAGTCTACATTGAAGATATTTAGCATACAATTTCCCAATGATGGAAAGCAGGCTTATAGGGCGATAATCGACAGGGTTGTTCCTGTGTCCTCGTTTAAAAACTGGAATAATAATTGCTAGACTCCAAGAGATAGGAATCCTACCAGAGGAATTAATATGGGTGAAGAGTGTTGCCAAAAGAGGAATCGACCACTCGGGATTTGATTTTAGCAAAATTGGGGGGTATAGTATCGGGGCCAGGGGCTTTGCCTGACTTAAGTTCTGAGATAACCTCAGCAATTTCAGCATGAGTCATGGGTTGCCATATAGGAATTGCAAGAGGCAGTTGTGATTCAAGCTCGGTCGAAATTATTGAAGCCTGAAAGATTGACAAAAAATGATTTTCCCAATCTCTGTTAGAAATACAGCAGAGAGGGGGCAGCTTGACGTTGCTTCAACTGTTTCAGTTTTAAAGTAGTGCTCTTCATCTTCCTCCAAGACACAAATCTTGCTGCATGAACAATCTGAGCCTCTTGTTTGCCAATGATGAAGGTAATTCAACCGGGAACTGGGGTCTGTCCAGCTCCTATTGACCTTAGCTTGCTTCAGGTAGGTTCCCTCCTCTCCTGTTACCAGGCACTGCCCTAGATGGCTATTTTAGCCTGTTCTGATGGAGTGACAAATATCTAGTTTCTGCAGATGCTTCTGCCAGTGTAATGCTTGAATGAGCATGATGTGGTCTTTCTGCTGCTTCTACCAAGAAATGATTTCGTATACTGGTGCTTTCTCCTTATTATTAGTTGTAATGGACAAGTCATTTGTGCCCATGCTCCATGGGTTTCTTCTGGGTGTGTCAGCTGTTGCCATTCTTTTGCACCACTAGTAATCTGGGTTATATGGAAGTTGGACTGAAATTGACAATCATCTGCCCAACATTGACAATGACATGGGATCACTTGTAGGTGGCACCAGATCAAGAGTCTCACCAGGAAAATCCCCTCAGAGTATCCCCACTTAATAGGGTTTGTTTTTTAATGTTCTGAAGACATTTAATATTTTAACTTGTTCTGGGAAGATTAAGAAATTTTTCTTCAAGTTCTCTAGCCTAAAGTATGGAATGAAACAACACCCTACCACTAAAACTCAAGTCTTACACTAAATTACTCTATTGCTCCTTTAATTAGGTTAATGTGCTTATATTGTAGTTGTATGGGTCCCCTTTTAATAATATTCATATTAGATTATAATAAAATCATATTTTCATTCAATCCAGTTAAGGTCCCACAACTTTCTACCAATGCACCAGTGCCAATTAAAAAAAAACAAGATGATAAACAGGTTATATGTAAGGACAACTGTAAATTTTTTTGGTTAAAATCATACTTTTTAAAAAATCTTATTTGCAGTGTTCAATGAATGTTTATAAACCTGCAATAATTTTTAGTCTCTTTTAAAGTTATTTTTCAAGTACATGCACCATTTGTTTTTATATAAGTCACACAAAAGTTCATTTTGTAGCTTAAGGGCTCCCAAAGTAAAACCTCTGCTGACTCATGAACTCTTTATACAGTTGTTTATTTATTTATTTATTTATTTATTTATTTAATTTGATTTCTATGCCGCCCTATTCTGGAGAACTCAGGGCGGCTCACAACATAATAGAAATCACCAATAAATACAAGAATATAAAAACCCCTAAGTTAAAAAAGAAAAAAAAACAATCATTCCACAAACATACACACAAACATACACTGGCTAGGGGCAAGATGTTAGCTGCCCCAAGCCTGCCGGCAAAGGTATGTTTTAAGCAGTTTACGAAAAGCGGAGAGGGTGGGGGCGACACGGATCTCCGGGGGAAGTTGGTTCCAGAGAGCCGGGGCCGCAACAGAGAAGGCTCTTCCCCTAGGCCCCACCAGGCGACACTGTCTGGCTGACGGGACCTGGAGAAGGCCGACTCTGTGGGCCCTAACCGGCCGCTGGGATTCATGAGGCAGCAGACGGTCCCGTAAATAACCTGGTCATATGCCATGTAGGGCTTTATAGGTCATAACCAACACTTTGAATTGGGTTCGGAGACCAATTGGCAGCCAATGCAGCTCGCGGAATGATGCCGAAATGTGGGCATTTCTGGGCAAGCCCAACACTGCTCGCGCGGCTGCATTCTGCATTACCTGAAGTCTCCGAACATTTTTCAAAGGTAGCCCCATGTAGAAAGCTAGCTAAAAGCACTATGCTCAGTCTTCAACACCATCAGCTTTAGAGTTGAACCAAATATTTTCCTGCTGTTTTCTCTTACTAATAATGTGTAGTGTCATTTAATCACAGCTGCAATTATGCATTCTGCTTTTTGACAATTGTGTGTACTCTTCTAACATCAGTTGTGTCTGAAATTTTTGCAGAATAGTACCAACAGAAAATGGTCTTGACACATTTGAGAATTATTTCATTTACTTGATTTTTAATATGCTCCTCTCCTTTTAATCTTAATAAGCAATTTTTTTCATAATAAGCAGAAAGAAACCCAACTATATTCTCTCCTGGGAAAACTTGCTGAATGTTTTCATTTTTGCAAAGCAGAAGTATACCTTTACTCTTTGAACTGGAAGAAGAGTGTTAAACATCCTTTAAATAAGTCAAAAATCTGTTCCTCATGATTTTAGGGGAAAAAATCCTGGCAAATTAAAAAAAAGTGCTGTGGAACATTTTAAAATAAAAATTCATTAAGACCTTTCAATTGTGCAAGATTGTTGTGGGGACAATGGAAGCATATTTTCTTTTTGCATAGATTTCCTATGTAAATATTGAAATTTTGTAAAGTAGCTTTTATCTATATGTTCCTTGAGCAGATAATCTTTGGACTATGTCAGTGATGGCGAACCTTTTAGAGACCGAGTGCCCAAACTGCAACCCAAAACCCACTTATGTGGGCGTGGCCCATTGGGTGGGTGTGGCCCATTGGGTAGGTGTGGCCCATTGGGTGGGCATGGCTGCCATGGTAACAGTAGACTGGGTGGGACTAAAAAGTTCAATCAATCAATTCCAACTTTGCGAGATCTTTTTTCCCCCCGCGAGAAGTTGAAATTGATTGATTGATTGAACCTCTTTTTTTTGCACATGGCGGTGGAGGCCTAAAGGGAAAAGATTTTATAAAACCCAGCTGAAGGCCTAGGACTGGGGCAATGGCACGCGTGCCCAGAGAGAAGGGTCTGTGTGCCACCTGTGGCACGCGTGCCATAGGTTCGCCATCACGGGACTATGTTCTCCAATTTCAAAGTTGTGGTTTTCATTATCACACAATGATCATAATCTCCAATACGAAAACTATATTTTTCATTGGTAAGTTTCCAAGGCATTCTATATATAACTAAAGAACAGTAGTGAAATCTAATATACTAACATTTCTTGGTAATGTCTAATTGGAGCTATTAGTGGCATGGCTTCTTGCAACATTAAATATGATTACATGAGAAACTTAATAGTGCACCAATGTGTGTTTCTACATCCTCACCAAGCATATACTGTTCTGTAGTCAGTTCACAATTGGACAATATTCATGGCCCTTCTCTTTGGATTTCTTCTGCAAGTGATCTTTGGCATGTGACCCTATCATCACCTGCCACTATAATATAAACAAGTACAGGTTGTTTCCTTCAGTTTGGAAGATAGGTTTTGCACTCTATTCTGCTCCTGTCCTTCTTGAGGTATACATTATTTCTGGAATACAGTATCATACCGGTAGGATTCAAAAAGAATTGTGAAAATTTAGAAACTTGTTAAAGTAATGCCTAGAAATCATGAGGGCTATCTGTTCAAGATCATCTAATTTTGTGTACATTGATAAGTTTATTTTAAAAAGCTTGGAAGCACATATTGGTAAAGAATGATGTAACTTCCAAGCAGGTTTTTTCCCAAAAAAAATATATATCCTGCAGAGAATGATAACAGGATGCCACTCTTGAAACCGTTTGTCCTTATGAACTGTACTTACAAGGACACAATCGTGCTATAATCCATACTAGAGATCTGTTATCTGGAAGATGTATTTATTTTTCTCTAATGTGCAAAAGATATTTTCAATGAAAAGACTTAATTGGCTAAACTGTGCTATATAGATAGGATAGTATGGGCAAAGTAATATGTTACAAAAGAAAATAAAGGAACTTTAGCCTATGATTGTTGGGTAATGTGAAGTGGGTTGTCTGTGTGGATTTTTAGGTGAGAATTAGTAAGAAAAGGGAGAGGCTGACCTTTTGCTTTTCTTTCAAGAAGCTCTAATGCTGAAAGAAAGGTAAAGAAAGAGGACAACCAGCAGCAAGGTAGGGGTACCATCGGTAGAGCTGAAAGACCAGATTAGGGAAAATCTATCTATGTGGTCAGTAAGAGTTGAAAATGACAAATAAATCAACTGATCACTTTCTTTCTAGCAATTTTGTCCTCCTCTCAATGCTCTCCAAACCAATTGGTTCTCAGCAGAAATGGTAGAAATAAAGCACATTAGATCCCCTTAATCAAATATTTTTTCAGACATGTTGCATTAAAATCCCCAGTTTCATCATTCAGCAGGTAATAGGCTAGAGGCTAGGAAGATGGGAGCCATAGATTAAACTGTTTGGAATGACAGAATTCAATCAAGAATTTGTGCCCAGTTTCAGAATTGAAATCATGGCACCTTTCACATTAAAATAATTCTTTTGAGAATTTTTTTCCTACAGGATTAGCAACTCAACAGCAGAGGGGAAAAAAGCCAGTTTTTGCATTAACAATTTAAAAGGAAATTCTCCTTTGGGGATATTGCAAATCAAATAGGTAGGGATGCTACCTATATATGTTAATACAGGTAGTTCTTTAGTGCATTTAGTTCACAGTTCATTTAGTCACCATTCAAAGTTACAACACCACTGAAAAAATGAACTGTTTTTTTAGTTACTTTTGCAGCATCCCCATGATCACGTGATCAAAATTCATATGCTTGGCAACTGGTTCATATTTATGACATTGCTGTGTCCCAAGGTCATGTGATCACCTTTTGTGACCTTCTGACAAGCAAAGTCAATGGGGAAGTCAGATTCACCTAACAATCTGATTACTAACTTACCAACTGCAGTGATTCACTTTTTTGCTTCTATTGTTGATTATTATAACAAGTGCTTTTGCATATGTGTGCACTGCTGGGGAAGACTTGAGATATTTGAAAGGATAAATAGGTGAATGCTAGTGGGTTTTTTTAAAAATACAATTACTTAATTGGAGCCTGGTACAAGAAAAAATAAAAAAAAGAATTAATCTCAGCTGTGTCAAGAAAACAGACTGCTTGGAGTCATGGAGTCAGTGTTGTCTGATTTATGTGCTCTTGCAGAAACAGGCAAAGCAAGCAAGGATCTCGGTCCTATCTCTCACAGAAGAGGCCAGGAATTTGCTTCCACTTTACTGAGAAATTATGTTTTTTATGATTCTGCATTTCTATACCTTTGAAACAAGTGTGCATTTTTTTGGTAAAAGATGAAAATAGTCATTATTTAATGGAAATATGTGTTCCTCAAAAGAGTCTAATGGAGTAGAAAAACAGGCTTCTGCTCACTCCCCAGCAAAGGAAGTTAACTCCTGTCTTGCAGGCAACACAGGAAACTGGCTTGAGATGCCTACATAGCTACCGGTAATGACAAAAAAAAAATCATGCTCTGTGACAAATCTTATAAAATCATTCCACTGGAAATAATAGTTAACTAATTATGCATCATCTTACAGCTATGTGTCTTCCTGAAGCAACTTTAAAATTCAGGGACTCTCATGTGCTTCCTGTTTTCAGAATGTTGTGTTTACTTCCTTGTTTCTGCACACGTTGAGCCAAATGTCCCTTTTTTCCTACTTTCCAGAGACTTTTTTCCTACTTTCCAGATTCAAATATGTGAACAACCAGTTCTCTGTGTGGATGCCCCTTCTGGAAGTCCCTTCTGGGCCTGGGGAACAAAAAATTAGCTACTGGTTCTGCCAAAGTGGTATGAACTGACTGAATCCCACCACTGCCCTCTCTGCTTTATTACTACATGTGTAGAAACTACT
The DNA here is from genome assembly GCA_034064705.1 of Bothrops alternatus. Lineage (NCBI taxonomy): Eukaryota > Metazoa > Chordata > Lepidosauria > Squamata > Viperidae > Bothrops > Bothrops alternatus. The sequence goes on from JARGCV010000009.1 coordinate 32,778,366, forward strand.
CTTCCCACAGAACTACAATTAATATATCTGAATAAATAAAATGTGATCTATAGCAACTTGCGAGATAATAAATGGGCTAATTTTATGTTTCCAGAGTCATCTGGTTTTTTTATTCCCAGCTCATCATTGAGTTGACAACAACTCTCTTTTTTCAAAGTGCTTAGTTTCACAGAACTTCAAATGATATCAGGGCTCAATAATATCCCTGCATCTTTTTTCCCCCCTTCAGATGCTACCATATTTTGCAGTTAAGTTGGGAGCAAAGTACAATTTGCATAAGATAATCAATCCAAGCATCAGTTTACTATTTTGAAACAGATTACTGGATTAAACAGTAATGATGTATTATAATACAAAATATACCAATATATCTTATCAAGATCTCTAACAGCTGATAAAGATGAACAGCCTCCTGTATGCAATATACAGTCAATATATATATTTATTAGAAAATGTAAGGTGGGTCATATTAAGAATTTTAATTTGTATCATGCATTGTAAACTTTATATTTTACTATAATTTCTTATTATTGCATTAAGATATTGTTGAATTTTTGTTTCTAGTTCTTTGGCATTTGATATAATGGTAGTTGACGATAGTGCTTTAGTTTGTTGTTTTTAAAAAATGTATGAAACTTAACAGAAATCATGTGGACAATCTTGGTTCATTATTAAAGCAAGCAGCGGACCAACTTTTGAATGTTCCTAATTGTTCATAGTCAATCTGGATATTAAGAGAGCAAGAAAGTAAATATTGAATAAGGATCCTTATTTTACTGCTTGTCTTGTTTATGTAAGCCATTTTCCCCACTCATGACTTTCAGCGCCTTCTCACGTCACTAAATGAGTTCCCTCCTTCCCCGGCTCACTTTGCATCATCCGAAGCCGGCCGCCGGGTGTCGAGAGTCCCCTGAGCTCGGCCCCTCGCCTCTCCGTTCGCTCGACTGGCTGCTTTTCTGGGGAGGCTTTAGGGGGTGGCAGCCGGGCGGAGCCTGAATCTGAGGCAGAGCATGGAGAGAAGTTGGGGCGGCAGTCGAATGGGGTGGGCAACGGGAGCCGGACACTGGAGTCGGCTGTCCTGACGCTAATTTTCGCGAGGGTGAGCGAGCAGCTGCCTGAATGCAAGGAAGGTGGGTCCGAAAATGAAGAAAAAGCGTGCTGGTTGTTTGTTGAAGGCAGGACTTCGGTGGTATCTGCGGAAGAGAAGGAGTTGCAAGAGTTGTTTTCGTATTTGTAGGGAAACTGGGTTCGAACATTTAGAATACATTAGCCAACCACTTTCTAGCTTAGTTGTAAAGGAACTTCACCGCGTGTGGTTATCTGTAGTTTAGTGTGTCGTGTGAACTTACAATACTGATTTGATTAAGTTGTGATTCCTTCAGACATCTTGTGTGAATGCAACCAAAGGGTGCTTACAACAGAGGTAGAAGCCTAGTGAGAAGCCGTATGTCTTGAATGTGTGGTGCCCTGTATTTTAAATATGTATATTTATACATTGAGATGAATGGGGAAACTGATACACTTCTTCGGTTTCCCATTTGTGTTTAGCTAGGTTAGTTTTTATTGTTCTTTATCTTGTACTTTAGAACTATTTGTTGAACATCCGGGAATGAGAGCGGAATTGAGTATAAGACAGCAAATAAATGCCTAAATAACTAAGTGGAGAAATGACTCACATTTAGAGACTGAGCATCTCCTGGGCAGTCTGCAGATTTCTTAGGCCCAAACTCCCAAGAGTTGGAGTTTAAGCACATCTGGAAGAGGCCATGTTAGGGAAAGCTGGTGAGTAGAGGTTATGAGGTATCGTGTACTGTAGGAAAAGGCTGTGTTGCACCAAGTCTCTGGTTCTAGACAGAGACAGAGCTTGCAGTGCATATTGCACTTGATGGAGTTGTTAGGGATTCAGAGAAAGACTGATAGACGAGACAGGATGAGATGTGAGGATGGATAGTGGCCAGAAAAGCAGGCAAATGAAAAAGCGGATATATATATACCGGTATTAGGTCTGTGTGAGGGGATCTGAAGGACAGGAAAAAGTCTTTGGGGCTCAAAGATCTGACTGATATTGCCTGAACCTGATATTACTTTAAGAAAGATTGCCTGGCAGATGGAAGAAAATATTTGGTGTTGTAGTGCCTTCTCTTCCACATCTAAGGATTCCACTAGCACAGGTTTTCTGTGAAGCTTCTTTTGAGTACATACCGCTTCCCCAGCAACCTTTCCTTTTCCTTTCAAAATATTTTTTCTTCCCTGCCTCACAGCCACTTAAGAAAAACTGGCTGTCATGAAATCAAATACAGAGCTGTGCTGATCAAACAAAGGTCTAGATTTCTCCCCAAAGGCCATAGTCCTATAATATATCTATTTCTGCTTTTTTTTTTCTTTTGCCAACATTTCTGGTTAGTCTTATGCTGTCTGGATTATTATTAGGCACACCGTTTAAGACATCTCTGTTTGGGACACCCTGTCCATACTTTCTGGGTATCAGCTTTCAGCCAAGGATGCAGAGCAGTTAACAGTGAAAAATGTACTTTTTTGTTTTTCCCCCCTCATTTGTTTGAGAGCTGAGTTTGTAGTTTGAATTAGAAGATTCTCATCTATAAAAAGGAGGCAAACTGTTGGTGATTATTTCTAGCTCTATTCATGTTTATTCATCAGTAATTTCTCCTAATTGTCTGGGCTTTATTTTGTCCCAGATGAATATGTCTGGGATTACAACATTAAAGCAGAGAAGAGAGTTTTATTGGTTTTATGTACGATTTCTAACCCCACTAAGTTCTGCTATGCTGCCTCAGGTGGGGTGGGGGCTCCCTGGATTAGATGAAAGAAAAACATTAGGACTGCATGCTAAAAGTAAGCAATCCTAGCAGAGTCACCTTAGATGTGATGGTCATCTCAACTGCCATTTAAAGCAACCAGACACTTATATGAGACAGCAGCAGTACATGAAAGCAATAATAAACTATTCCTGTAGTTTAAAAAAAAAAACTATGGGTAGCTAATATAACATGATTGATCATATAGTGCTGAATGATAGCCCCTCAGATTGGATGGCACTGAACATGCAAATTGAGGAAGAGCAGGGGATATCTCAGAGTACTAATTATATTTATGATGTAGTAAGAGTAAAGCTTTTGGGAAGTATAGTTGCTGATGCTGCCATGCAGGAAAAGAATCCAAAGTTACAAAGACAGAATTACTGCAGGTGATATAATGTAAGAAGAATGAATGAGGGAAATTCAACACAGTTAAGGATAAAATGAATAATTCATTGATATTTTAGGGATCTCCAAACTGAAATGATTCAGAATTAGACACTTTCAGTCAAAAGATCGTACTGTTTATTATTCAGGACACGAAAAACAAAGAAGGAATTGATTCATAATCAGGAAGAATACATCAAGGATAATACTTGGTACACTTCAATCAATGACTGAATAATATCAAATAGACTCTATGGACAACCCTGTAATGTGACACTTACCCACGTTTATGATCCAACAAATGATGGAACTGTAGGGGAGTTTTATGAGATTTATGGTCAAATTCAGTCTGAAATGGATAGAATAGGCAAGAAAGATATGCTGTTCGTGGTTGGACATTGGAAGTTGAAAATATAAAGGAAGAAAATATAGCAGGAGAACATCCAACCCAAAGATTTCTTCATTGCTGACATAGTCTTCCAATAGCCAGAATGACTGCGCATCACCAGATGAAATATACGAAATTGACCATGTTTTTGGCACAAAGAGAGAAGAGCCCAGTTATGATAGCAAAGCCAGAGTCGGGGACTTACTAGGGAAGAAATAATAAGTTGTTCATGTGCAAATTCCACATTGAGTTAAAGCAAAAGAAGAAAGCCAACTAATTTTGATATGAACTTCAATCACCATCATTTTCAAGAAGAACATTAAGAATCATTCTGAACTCCTGAATTTTATTGATACAGAGTCAGAAGAACAATGCAATGAAATCAAACACATTGTTAAGGATACATGTAGAAGGAAACTGTCAAAAAACTAAGAAACAGAGGAAAAGAAACTGGATATTTGAAAAAACGATAGAAATTGCCAAAAAGAGAAATCAAAGCCAAAAAAAACCAGGGATTTCAGGAAAGAACAAAGAATTTCAGAGAGATATTAGAAGAGATAAGAAAAAGTAGTAAAATTATATCTGTAAAGACACTGGAGATAGAAACGTACATGAATAAAACAAAAGGCCTCCAAAAGATTTTGAAACTCAGAAAGAGATTCCAGAGATGAAAGGCATATACTGACATTCTGCGCAATTCAGAAGTCAATGTCCAACATTCTCCACTTGCAAGACTATCTGGTGCTAGAAGATGAAGTTAGATTAGCATTCTAGTCATTATGAAATTGGAAAGCTACAGGAATTCAAGGAATATCTATAGAAATATGATAAACAGCAGAAAAAGAACTAGTAGGGACCCTAAGCAAGCTCTCTCTGCCAGCAAATCTAGAGAATGACAGAGTGGTTAACAGATTGGAAGAAGTAAGTCCACATACCAGTACCAAGGAAAATGGTTGTGCGCACTTTGCAAACAGTGTGCAAACTATCAATACCTTTTATTTCACATTCTAGCAAAATAATGCTTAGAATCATTCAGTGTAATGATCATTAGGGTCATTCTAGCAATGAAAGTCAAAGGGCACAGTAAAAAATAGTTTAAATATAAACAAGACCAAATTAATAACAAGTAGAGAAATTCCCTGAGAGCTTACAGTGAAGATACTGACATCTTTTGCCTTTTAGGGTTGACTGCCAATAGTAAAGAAACTGCAGTCAAAAATTAGGCTGAGGTTAGTCTCAAGATCTTGGTGACATATCACAGCACCTGATTCTTTTCTATCTACCAAGATAAGAAATGTGCAGGTGATATTTTTTTCCTGTGATATCTATGGAAACAGAAGTTCGAGTTTGAAAAAACAGTATAGGAAAAGTATTGACGCTTTTGATATTTGTTGTCAGAGAAAACTCAGATAACTAACGAATGGATCATCAAACAAATCAACCCAGAGTTGTCACTTGAGGTACAAATAATCAGGCTCAAATGATAATATCATGGACACATTATGCAAAGACCCATCTCTTTGGAGAAGTTTCTAATGCTAGGAAAGATGGAAGGAAAGAGAAGACGACAACAATTTAGGAGGGCAGCAATATGGATGAATGCGCCTTTGGAAGACCTAAAGTACAAAACTGGGAACAGATTATTCTGGAGAAAATTTATTTATATGGTTGTTAAGAGTTTACATTGGCTTGATAGTACATAATGTGTTAATTCACAAATTAAGAAAAAATAACTCAGCATAATTCTCATGAGGACTGAATGTGTTTACATTTGTTCTCTTGCTTTTGAAAAAAAAAAGTTTGCTTTCCCAGCTTACAACTAAGGGCAAAATTCAAAATACTTGAAAAAAAGTAACTTTTAAAGTGGTATTTCTTGTAGCCTAGGTTTTTGGAAGCGAGGGTAGTATTTCTCTTTGTTTTTCCAAACTTGGTTCTATATGCAACAAAAGCCTGAGAAAAAAGAAATAGCCAAGATGGCATTTTTATTGGATACAGTCTTATTAACAAATATACCATATGCAACATTTCAGAGGATTATAATGCTTTTCTTCAGAGCTTGTAACTGAAACTGTTTAGAAGCCAGTGGCAGATTCTAGGCTGACAGCAGCTGCTCAGTGGTTTCCTCCTTATATTTGGAGTAGGATTGGATATTTCTGTAATATAATACTTAAGACTTCAAAGCCTGTAGGAATTTGGGTGGGAAAGAAGTAAGGGAATAGTAGGAGCTCCTAAACGGTATGTGATTCAGCTGAAGAGAGAATAAACTCCTGGGCTTTCTCTTGGCAAAAATCCAGGAGTTTTTCTTCATTTTGTGCTGTATATAATCTCTCATATAGAATTGTGTCTGCTAGGCAAGTGGATGCTGGCTGGGGAATTCTGGGAGTTGAAGTCCACATATCTTCAAATTGTTGAGATTGAAAAGCTCTGTTCTAGGCTATTCTAAGTTGTGGGACTCATGTTCATGGATTTCAGTGGGCTTTACGTTATGCCTTGAAACTGGTGTAGAGAACCAGAAGTGAATTGCATGCAAACGGGGAAGAACTTATGGAACTTGCACACACAACAAACCTAGTTGTCAGCATGAAAGAAATGTGAAGAAACAGAAATCTTACCCTGGTGATTAACTGTGGATGAATGTTTGGCTATGACACTGTCTAGAAGGATTTTGTTTTGTTGAAGGGGGACTTGAAATGCCAGGGTGGAGGACAGCAGGAGAATTCACCTTGAAACTGCAAGTAGTTTTAACGCTGGAAGAATGTGTCCTCTGTCATTTTCCTGCAAGGACGAGCATCTTTGGTGGTTGTCCTTTAGGACAAAATACATCTGTTTTGTACATCTTTCCTGCCTGCCTGCTTGCCAAGCATGTGGTATGAGATGCAAAATGTAGTAGTGGTGATAGAACTCAATTTTCTAGGCCCAATTTGAATCTTAATGTTGCCTAGAGGGAAGGAGTCCCAGATATGTTTCAGGAGAGAAAACAAATTCCATTAGGCTGCTGTTAAAATTAATTGCTTGTGCTTTTAACTTGGGTGCTCAAACTAGCTTTCTGGGTAGAGAATTCTACTCTGCTGCAGCCAGATTTAGAGTGCGCAAAATTATAAAGTGGAAGAATGATAAGAGTGATGGAAAGTAGAGAGAGAAAAAATCTATTTCATAAATAAAGGTTATTTTGATATCTAAATTGCATTGGTAGAAAGAAAGGAAGGTTGATAAATTCTGAGAAGAAATGATTTATATTTTGCTTATGTATCCTATGTTGCTGCTTAACTTTTATTTGGCAACTGGATAGGGAATGCAAAGTGATATGGAATTGATAGTTTATTATAAAAACCTGCTAAGATGACTGTTTGGGTTTATCACAGGATCCACAAGCAAAAGAGTTGCACTGATGTTTTGCTGGAACTTCTAAGTTTCATTTTTTTCTTGGCTTTAGGAGAAAGTCAGAAACAGGGTGCATAGTTCACTTTCAAGATCTAAGACAAGAAAGAGATTTCTGAGCAAGGATTACATGGTTATATTCATTGGATTTCTGAACATGGGATTTGTGTTCCAGGTTGAACGGAATTGTCTTGATGGTTCTGTTCTTGCTTTAATTAGTTTAAAACAGCTTTCTCTTTTGACTGAAAGGCAAGCTTTTTGTTCACCCTGTAGCTTAGGAACTGTTTACAAGAAAGCACAGCAGACATGATTGTCAGAAGAATACAGAGTTTAAAAAAATCAAAACACACATTTTGAAAAACAGGCTTCCTTCCCTCCTTTCTTCTGTATTTTTTTCCCCTCTTGTCCTTCATATTCCTTATACAGTATTTTTGTATTAGCTGAAAGGCAGATGGCTGACTTGGAGAGGGATCTGGGGGGGATTTGATGGTCTGTGGATAATTGTGTGTGTATATAAAAAAGTTTCCTCCAAGCTATTCTTCAGCAAATGTATGGAATATTACAGCAGTCATCCCCGGAAAGAAACATCAAAACAAAAAAGGGGGAGGGGCTTATAACTATGCTGGATGGGAATAATGGGAGTTTACTTCAGCAGCTTTCCAGAGCACTAACTTGACAGAGGCTTCATTTAGGCAATCACTGGAAATATACTTGCAAACACTGTCCTTAAAAACAATGCAATTAGTAACATGGAAAATGCTGCGCCTCAGTGTTACATTTAGGACTAGCAATTTGCTAAATAAAAGCCAGACATCCTTATTAACTAACTGTATGCTGCCTTATGTCATGAAACAGGTAATCTTTCTGAATGAGAGAATGGTATATCCTATACTTAGGTTTATCAAAACGTAAAGCCTTTTTCTTTCATTTTGCCCTCTGGCTGCCAAAATGGAGGATTTATACTGCCTGCTTAATTTTGTATGACACTTCTTTCTTTGTGGCAAGGAAAAGAAAAAAAAAATTGGGATAGTTGTTCTGATTATCCAAGGGGACTGAATTATGTAGTTACAACAAGGCTTTCTCTGTGAGAAAGCCACTGAATGGCTGAGAAAAAGCACCCATCAAACCATATAAACTTCTATTCTGTTTCAAGGCAGTTGGCTGCTCTTGATGGTAACTTCAGGGAAATGAATGTCAGGCTGTTTTGGAGCTTTTTATATACTGACAGCCTTGGGGCTGTCTTTGCAGTTTGTTACTGTCTTATGTAGTAACACTATAATTTACTCCTCTTGTGCTTCTGTTACATGTCTCCAGTTCAGCAAGGGTGATCCTTTGTTTTCATTTCCCTGTTGTGTTTTGAAATGCAGCTTCAATATTTTCAATAGAAGAGAATGTGTGTAGCTCAGAGTTGAACTGTGGAGTCCTTGGTGCTCTCTGAGTTTGTTTGCTTGCAGACATTTCATTACCCAACTAAGTAACATCATCATCGTGGTAAGTGTGGGGTTTGCTTCCTTTTTGTATACAGCAGGTTTCCCTGCTAGTTTTGGTGTGGTATAGTTCTTTACAAAATTCTTTTATAATTTTATCAAATTGTAATATTTTATGTGAGGAAAAGGGATAGTTATTAAACCTCCCGAATGCTTTCTAGAAATCATTTAGACCCATTAGGTCAGTGGTTCTCAACCTACGGGCCGCGACCCCATTTGGGGTCGAACGACCGTTTCGCGGGGGTCGCCGGACACCGCGGTCCGCCATTTTGTGTTTTTGTTTTTGTTTTTATTTTTTTTTCATCGTGCGCGTGCCGCGCATGCGCGGTTCGGGCCATCGTGCGCGCGCCGCGCATGCATGGATCGGCCCGTCGCGGTCCTCCATTTTTTTTGTTTGTTTTTTCATCACGCGTGCGCGGATCGGCCCGTCGCGGTCCGCCATTCCGTACGGAATCTCTAGGCCAGAGGTACTCAACCTTTTGCAGGCCGCGACCCCGACCTGCGCCGCGCATGTGCGGCGGGACCCCAACCTGCACTGCGCATGCGCGGCGCGATGGCCCGCATCACGCATGCGCGGCACGTGTGCAACGGCCCGCATCGTGCATGTGCGGCGCGATGGCCGCATCGTGCATGCGCAACGCGACGCGATGGCCCGCATCGCGTATGCACGGTGCTAGGGCCTGCATCGCACATGCGCGGTGCTACCCTGCGCATGCGCGGTGCTGCCCCCTGCGCCGGCTGAGGGGAAAAGGGGAAAAAATGGTGGACTGCGGTGTTTGGCGACCCCCGTGAAATGGTCGTTCGACCCCAAATGGGGTTGCGACCCATAGGTTGAGAACCGCTGCTCTAGCAATTTATATAGGCACAAAAATATTGGTATCAGGAACCAAGTCCTTGATCACAGGAAGGCATTCCTCATGATCAAAGCCCCCTCCTACCTCCTCAATATACTGGGCTTGCTCCAGGACCCAAAACACAGTTTTGAAGAATTGTAGATAGTCCTCAATTTATGACCACAGTTGGGACCAGAATTTTCATTGCTAGGAAATTTTGCAACCTTTTTTGCCATCATTGTTGAGCAAATCACTGCAGTTGTTAAGTGAGTGACATGGTCATGAAGAGAATCCGGTTTCCTCCACTGACTTTGCTTATTGGAAGCTGGTTGGGAAGGTTGCAAACAGCGATTGCATGATCTAGGGATGCTGTAAACACAGGCTAGTCGCCAAGCACTCCAATTTTTGATCATGTGACTATGGGGACGTTATGATGATTGTAAGTATGGGGACCGGTTGTGACTAATTTTTTAAAGTGCTGTTATAACTTCAAAGGGTTGCTTTTAAATGAAGGGTTGTAAGTTGAGGACTTCCCTTAGCAAAAAAAGTGGAAGGGCCATAACTCAGAGCAGGGAGGAATTTGGATGTAAACTATTCCAAGTTCAGCCTGGAATATCCTCAGATAAGATTGAGAAACAAAAGAAAACAAAACTTGAAACTCTGGGCAGCCTCTACAGTGTATTATCAGTAAAACAATAATATCACTTGGTATAAACCTTGCACTGGATATTAAAAGTTATTTGTGTTCTCTGCCAGCTATTTTTCAAAAAAGAAAACAAATTTAAATAAGTACACTTCCAGAAGAGTGAGGGGAGGGATTTGGTGAGAAGTAATGTGAAATGAGCTAGTCGGATGTAGTTGTTGAGCCAGTTTGGTGTAGTAGTTAAGGCACCAGGCTAGAAACTGGGAGATTGTGAGTTCAATCCCACCTTGGACACAAAGCCACAAAGCTGGGTGATTTTGAACCAGTCACTTTCTACCAGGCCTAGGAAGAAGGCAAGGGGGCTATAAGCCTCTTCTTAATGAAGAAAGGATGAGGGGGGACATGATAGCAGTGTTCCAATATCTCAGGGGCTGCCACAAAGAAGAGGGAGTCAAGCTATTTTCCAAAGTGCCTGAAGGCAGGACAAGAAGCAAAGGATGGAAACTAATCAAGGAGAGAAGCAACCTAGAACTAAGGACAGTTAGAAACAATTAACCAGTGGAACAACTTGCCTCCAGAAGCGGTGAATGCTCCAACACTGGAAGTTTTTAAGAAGAAACTGGACAGCCATTTGTCTGAAATGGTATAGGGTTTCCTGCCTGAGCAGGGGGTTGGACTACATGACCTCCAAGGTCCCTTCCAACTTCTTCTTCTTCTTCTTCTTCTTCTTCTTCTTCTTCTTCTTCTTCTTCTTCTTCTTCTTCTTCTTCTTCTTCTTCTTCTTCTTCTTCTTCTTCTTCTTCTTCTTCTTTTCCTCCTCCTCCTCCTCCTCCTCCTCCTTCCTTCTTCCTTCTTCCTTCTTCCTTCTTCTTCTTCTTCTTCATCATCATCATCATTATTATTATTATTATTATTACTTCTGAAAGACTTGTCCAGGCAGTCTCTGAGAATCAGCATGACTGAATGGAAGAAAAAAAAATTGCGAAATGGGATTTTGCTTTTCTTATAATACACTGAAATTTCCTGTTTACTTTAGAGCACATTAGTATCATGCCTGTGAATGAAAATAGATCTAGTTTCACATGCTTTGTAATTCCTTCTGCAATCAACTCAGTAGAAAATTGATTCAAACAGGCATAGTAAGGTACTTTATTTTTTTTAATCCCACCTTTTTTGTTTTTACAAATAACTCAAGGTAGTGAACCCACCTAATACTCCTTCCTCCTCTTATTTTTCCCTACAACAACAACCCTATGAGGTTGAGTTGGGCTTAGAGAGAGAAAAAGAGTAACATGCCCAAAGTCACCAAGCCTCCAAGAGTCTGTACAGAAAAGAATAAACATTGATTAATTGGGACTATCCTTATATCACAGGGGTTCTCAACCTTGGCAACTTTAAGACTTGTGGACTTCAACTCCCAGAATTCCTCAGCCAGCAAAGCTGGCTGAGGAATTCTGGGAGTTGAAGTCCACAAGTCTTAAAGTTGCCAAGGTTGAGAACCCCTGTATATCAGGATAGGCTTATCTATGAACAACAGATGTGTAGTACATTGGTACACTTTTTTTCAATGCCAGAGCTACAGAGGCAGTATTTTAATTTGTCTTCCTGTTTGAATATGAAGCCTTAGTACTGTATTGTTATGGTTTCATGGCTGTGCAGAAAGTACTACATTGGTCTCCCACTTGGTATGAAATTATATTTTGTCAGGGGGTGGGGCATTGTATCTCAATAGAATCCCTGAAAACAGAGCAGTAATTATATCTGGTTAATTGCAGTTTCTCCCAAATCTAAATAAATAGCAATCAGAAGTGGTCACAGCTCCTAAGGAAGATGCTGTTTTTGTGGGATGCATAGATGGCACAATACAAAGATAACTGAACTAAAATAAAAAGTGTCATTATAGTTCAGGAAATAGCAGGAGAAAGAAGAACTGCTCTGTGGGACAGGTTACCCTGATAGGCCTACAACATGGTGTGTTTACTTCCAGGGGGTGGGCAAGAGTTTCAGCATGGCTGATTTGAGTGCAGAAATGGGGAGAAGCATCTGTACGGTAAGCCAAGGCAGAACTTCTTTTTATGGTCCTAGAGCAATTCCTGCACTCCTCCTTAAATGGATCTAGGTCAATCTGTTTCTGCTACTTTTGTTGGAATTTCCTTGCTTTAAAGTGGTTCGGTGGTTAGTCAATGTGTCCTGCCATTCTCAGCAAGATCGCTGGAACTTGCGTCTTAGGTTACTGTGCCTGGGGAAAATTGTCCATAACTAATTGTTCCCTTATGTAGGAGGAGGGGGTGGTATCAGGGTCCTGGATGTAAGGGCCTTTTACTTCAAAATCCCAGTTTTGCTCAAAGTGATACAAGAAGCCTAGACTTGCTGGCTGCCATTTGTGATACATTTCAGCATTTAATATTACGCTATCTTAATCTGCACTAAAAGATTTTAAGAGTGGTGAGAAGTCACATTTTTAAGCAACTCAATTTTAGTATATACGTAATTGTTTATGATTCTAAGTTCTTCCGTTATTTATTTATTTATTTATTTGAATAATAAAATATTTTTTATTTTTAACAGGAAAAGTACAAATATAGTTTCTCTTAATTTAAGGATTATAAATGCCCAGAGCCCCAAATGGTACCATTTTAGTTAGAAATAAAATCTGTTTAAAAATCATCTCTTCTTGAAGCCAAAAAAGTACAATGTTTATCTGGGATATCTTTTTCAGAAGTTAAGTATTGTTTTCCTCGGTCCACCTTTTCATTTAAAGAACGGCTAAAATGCTGAGCCCCATATCCTGTAGCAGAACATTATAAAAAAGCTTTATTTCTCACAATTCTAGAACCAGGTTTGGGTTTTTTTTAATAATAATATAATTTATTGTTGTCATATTTTATACAGATGTCAGCTGCTTAATCTGTGCAGATCAAAATAATATTTATTCTCTCAATAAAGGAAAACACAATTATTCCATTTTCTTAACAGAAAACATTCCATACAGTTCTCTTTGTCATGTCTAGATCAGAGAGAAGTTTGAAAATTAGCAAGTACTACATATATACATGAATGCAAACCGACACGCCAAACCCTTTTTCTACATTATTTCAGTTGTCAAAAAGGACTTGGAGTATCATGGATGGCAAAAAGGAAAATCCACACATCTTCAAGAGAGAGCTTTTCACTTTTTTCCAAATGGATCAGACCACACTTTTAATCCTGGAGGCTGTACATCTTCTTGGATAATGTCGGCTCGATTTATATTTTGTGCCTTTTTGTAGTCCCCCAGGTGGGTCATGGGGTAAAAGAAGATGGGGTAGAGGGTCAGCCCCACCGCAGCAGCGAAGCCTCCGAAGACCAGGACGTAGCGCCTCAGAGGCGCCATTGCTATCCCGTTATTTATTTTTTAACTTCTTGGTAAGGAAAGGAAGAAACCTATTCTAGTTTACAGTATGATGAATCTTCCATGAACTTGTAGTAAAGAGTAGCCTTCCAAATTTGTGGTTAGCAATTTGCAGTGCTATATTTAAAAACAGCATGTGTTGGAAACCATAGCTAGACTCCACTCCCTCTCACCCTGTTTTTCCAGTGTTGATTTCACAATCTTCATGTGTTTAAATTGGATAGATCTGATGTCTGTAACAATGGCACTTAACTTGACAAAATATGAAGAATGAGAACAAAGTAGAGTTCAATCAGTAGTTTCTATCCAAAATAGGTAATGTTTTTGATGGCAGAGATAGCAATGAACAAAACAAGTCAGAGCTAGGAGGCACATGGTGGTAACAAATCAGAGTTCATTTCTGAAATGTGCCTGTTGAGGCAAAAAACAACATTCATTTAAAATTATTAGCTTCTGAGCATTAGATAATGCTCTTTTAAAACCAGTGGGACCTTGACAGATCTGTACCTTTATCTGGATTACAATGGGGCTGCAAGGTTTACTTTAGATACAGCCCTAATCCTGTTAATATGGCAAGGAATATGGGACAAAAGAGAATTGGAAATCCACCTATCAACTACCTCTCCTCCACCATAAGATAATTTCCCTTAATTTTTCCCTGGTAGCTGATCTCCACTGAAGAAATAGCTTTACAAATATCTGATTAGACATGTCCACTTTTGTGCATGTAGGACAAGCTATGCAGATTTATGTATACAAAAAAAGGGGGGGAGACAACGAACGATAGGCAGTGAGAGAAAAACAACTGATTTCAAATTTAAATATTTTATTTTCCTGACTACTCTTTTTGCCAGCTACATATTTGGAATTTTGAAAGCAGGTAGTGGTTATGTTCACAAAATAGCTGCCATAGTGTTTCAATAAATGAACACTCATTTATTGAAAGTAACGTAGCACCCCCAGATTTTGGTGATGCCTCCGTGTGATATTATGGCAAATACATGTTATTTTATTGCTCTGTTCTGTAATATGCTTAGATTTCTAGTTCGATTTGAAGATTGTCTGATATTAAAGGAGATACATGAAGGAACATTGCTGTGAGTACCACATTGCTCTCACCCGTGGAAAATTAAGAAGCAGGATAGAATTGGGGTCTTTCTGAATTTCATCTTATGTTATTCATTGGAATAAAATTGATGGTGCATAGATTTTTATCCAGAAAGTTATAGGTTCAAGGCATTATAACCAGATTTATTCTGAAACCTTGCAAGTGTCCACTTGAATGAAATTGGTTTCATGCTATATGTGTAGTCCTGAGATTGAACTGAGTAATGGAATCTTGCTGGGCTTCCAGTCATTTTGGGGGAAAATATCTTTAGAAAATAAATTGTTCAGATATGTAATGAAAACTCACAAATAAGTTGCAAGAACAATTCAGTAGTTACTTGCACACTGTTGGCTTTGTAAAGAAAGTGCTTAAAATGGCTTCCTTCAGCTGTGGAACTTTTGTTTTTGATGTCCTCCTCCTGACCTTTCTTATCTGCTTATGTTGTCTTAGGTCTTTAGCTAAAAGGAGGTTTGTGGTATTGTACTTCTACATACAACACTGTGGAAAATGCTGCTACTTTCTCCTTTAAATGAGGTTTGTTTTCCTCCGAGTATAGCTATTTTAATGCAAGCCCAAACCTGCACGTGGTCTGTGTAAAACTCCAGACAGAGCCAGACAAGACTGCATCCTTCATCTGCTGGGCAGGAACAGGCTCAACTGCTTTCCTGGGCTCTGATTAGAGGGTCCAGTCACGTACGTTTGCTTACTTTGTGGCCTGTTTCTGCACTCTTCTTTTAAATGGCTTCTTGTGGAGCAAGAGTGAGGTGGTGCATTTTTTCCTACTTCTCTTTGGTGATCCAGCAGCTGTCTAGATCTTTGCAGCCCATATAGGGCAGAGAACAGACATTTTTTTCCTGAGTGGTAGAAAACTAGATTTACGAAAGCTGAGAAACATTTCTATCTAAAGCAAGGGCTAGATTTGGCTTCCTTGGTGATTCCTTGATCACCAGAAAATCTAGTGTTAGGCACCATATCTTCTGATTTGTCACTAACAGCAGTGGATCTTTTGGCTGCATCCTGCAGAGATTCACGCGTGATCACTTAATATGGTTCCAGTGTAATTGGATGATTAGTTGCAAAAAAGCTTGCAGAATGACAAAGTTTATTGTGCAATTTTGTGACAGACGAAATCTGATGAAACCTATGGAATGGTAGCTGTACCATCTCGTTGAAGTGGGCTCTTGTGACATCACTGAACACAGAAAATTGCAGGTTAATTATTGAGCAACCCTAGATAACTCACTGCCAGAAAGTTTAGAGAGCCAATACCGGTCAATGTTGATGGTATTAAGGTTTGTAATTGACCAAGTATGAAGCAGTTTCCTTTGTTTCTATTACCACGTCATGTTCCTCTTGAAAAAGGATGGATTACACATTCCCTGCTACTTCATAACTTCATTTGCGCTCCTTATTCTATATATCAGCCTCCGAGTTAAAGCTGGTATGGCAAAACCAATACTTTTTACCAAGGTTTCTGTATCGTTCATTTCAATCAAATATCAGAAACTCAGGTATTTATTAAAAAGTGTAAGTAGTTGAATGGAGCATATAAAAATCATGGAACTCTATGTAATATGCAACACTCTTTCATTTAAAATGCCATCTGGCCAAGGTGGGAGCTTTTCCGCGTATTTTACTTTGACCTAATAATGGGGTGTCAAGATATAAGGAGAAGTGAGAAGTAAACACAGAGCATGTGATTTTTCTCAGGGAAGAAGGTTAGATCCAAATTTAATGAGCATAGCTACTTACAATTTCTATAATGTATTGAGGACAGGCAATTTTCTCAAGCATGATGACTGAAGAATCCACCAATGGGTTATTTCAGTCCTCCTACCCAATCAGACTAAGTTGTCATGCCTCCTCATTATCTGGTACTTCCAGTTTCATCTTAGTCTTTCGCCCACGTGGACGTGAGAACTGACTCTCTGTCTACTTGGATGCAGGTTGGACTAGATCAGCGGTTCTCAACCTATGGGTCGTGACCCCATTTGGGGTCAAACGACCGTTTTGCAGGGGTCGCTGGACACCGCGGTCCGCCATTTTGTTTTTTTTTGTCGCGCGCGTGCCGTGCATGCGTGGACCGGCCCGTCGCGCACGCACGCCGCACATGCGTGGATCGGCCCGTCACGGTCTGCCATTTTGTTTTTTTTGGTTTTTTTGTCGCGCGCGCTGCACATGCGCGGATCGGCCCGGCGTGTGCGCGTGCACTGCATAGGTCGGGGTCACGCCGCGCATGGGCGGCGCAAGTGGGGTCTTAACCTGAAAAGGGTTGAGAACCACTGACCTAGATGGTCTATAAATGAGAAAAAATGCTTTTGGTTTTGCGTGCGTGTGTGTGTATACATTTAGGAATATCTATCTACCAAAGCGTTGGTCTAAAAATGCAAACCAGGCCCAGTGGGTTGTCTCTTCAGAAGACAGGCCTTATTTCCTAGCAGTATTCTTTTCCCCTGCTAAGTGGAATTAGTAACAGTAAGCCAGGCATGCTTTGCAAGGCTTTATGCTGCGAAAACAAATGAAGAACTTTCCAAGTATTAAAAGCATCCAGGATTCACCACAGAACTAAGAACCAGAGATTCTTTTTTAAACTTTAAAAGTGACTTTCAGATTACACCTGACTACTGTACAAACCAAAATACACTAAAAGATGATTTTATTGAGGATACAGAGGAACTTATTTCATTCTACAAGCATCTTATCTATATTTGTGAAGACCAGAAAAAACAAAGATTGAGATTTGAATCTTTAATGCAGTGAGGTTTCAAGAATAAGAGAAATGGAGGTCCAATCCAGACGACAGGAAGCTTATTACTGCCTCAAATAACATCACAAGCAACAAAGAGAGATTTACTGGTTTAAAGGGAAGCGTTGTTGTGGAAACCTGCTTGGTAGGAAAAAAAAGCCTAGAATAAGACTGAAAAGAGAAATTTAAAATTATATATATTGGATAAAAGGCATTTTAGAACTATGGACTGAGTTAAGGATTAAGTTTTTGAATAGAAATAAGAAAAAATGGGTGATTAATGTATGAAAATTACTATATAATGGAATGAAGAAAAATGAAGAGATGTTTTAGATTGGGATTGAATTAATAATTGAATATGATTTCAATAAAATGATGTGTTTTGTCTGATAATATGGATGTTATTAGGTTTGATAATTAATTGGATGAAAACAGAACCTTGTCTAAAGGACTCAAATGATTTAAGGTTATTATTTTGTTAACAAAAAAAATTGATGGATTGATGGATTAGATATGTATAGGATAGATTAATATTGTATTTTAATTGGGAGATTTGTGGAAGAAGAAATAAATAAGATTTATGATGAAATTAAAGAATTAGGACATAGTTGGAAGGGATATCTGAACTGATAATGTGTATATTTGAAGTTAAATTTGATTATGGTCTTATAATTGCATAAAGCTTTAAAATAGGTTTAGGATTAATAGAAACTTAAGGTAGAAATAGACTAGTTTAAATATATAAGCTATTTGAGGGAAATAGAGAGGGAATATTTGATGTACTGATTGAATTACTTATATATGTTTTGTTTTTGGATTTTTGATTGCCCCAGCCCCATGGTGTGTCTCGAGCCCTTTGTATTAATTAAAAAACCAATAAAATTTTTTTTTTTTAAAAAAGCATCCAGGATGTTGAAATCAACAACAGACATGATAGGGATCCCCTTCGATGTTGCTGGAAGAGGAATTGTATTTATACAACTTTTAGTATAAAGTATAGAGAACTCAAAGAAAGGGAAAAAAAGCTTATCAACAGTCCAAACATGGTTGTAGGACATATTACTTAGTTAGGTAATAAAATGTCTGCAAGCAAAGAAGCACACTGACAAGAGTGCCAAGAACCCCATTGTTGTCCTTCATTTGTAAACATATAAAAGGCTCCTGATCACATTGTTTCTCATTTGTAACTCTTCTCCTATTGCTGTTTTAATCATTCCTCTAAAAGTGTACGAAGGAGAAAAAGACGAAATAGCTGTACAATATCCTTTAATTGATAACAGTAGAAGCCATTCGTTTGGTATCACCTTCTATTTTCCCTCTGTTTTTTACTGCTTCCATGTTTCTCCTGTTCCTTTGTTTGAGGTCCTGTTGAATTTTAGATTGTAAGTTCCTGTCTGCAAGGAAGCTGTCTCCTGTTACTTAATGCCATTTGCATTGATGATATGCCATAAAAATAGAATAGAAAAAATCAAAATGTCATCTTAAGGGACCCTCAGAAGCCTCTATCAGTGCAGTATAAAAATGTTCCTGTATAAGAAATGCATATGCAGAAGTTTAAGAAGCTGAGGGGTCTTTGGTGCTGTCTGAGCTTGCTTGTTTTCTTGCAAACATTTCATTACCCTAAGTAGGTAACATTATCAATGCTAGTCTGATTTAAGAAGCTCTTTGACATCTAACTTGGTGGTATAGAAGAGGATGAGATGCTAATAATTCTACAATGGTTGTAATAAGGCAGTAAAAAACATTTTTCTCAATTTTCAGCTGGCAAACATATGAAGCTTTGAGTTCGGATTCCAAGGCTTTTAGATTTAGTTAAACATAAGTAGCATTCCTCAATCTGATAGCATCCAGATGTATTGGACTTCAGTTCCCAGAACTACTAGCCAACCTGGCTAGTAGATTTAACCCAAGAATCATTCCATGCTGAGCTTTGGCAAGTGTGATAATATAATGAGCTTAGTTGATGCTTCTGAGAACGTAGAAAATGTATTTTTATTCACTGTTGAATATCCACTATTCACCATTTCACAAAGGAGATTATGTGGAAGGTTTTCTAGAGTAGATGGTCTTCATGGAGGTAACATCTACTGTAATATCTTTCTTTTTTGATATATGACCACTGGGCAGTTAAGCTGCTTGTGGTTGTTCTGAGTCAAAGTAGAGAAGACAACTTCACAGGATCTTTGCCTGGTATTTGTATGCTACTATAGGAATTTGATGAGAAAAGTGCTAGGTGGATGATGAGGTATGAAGTTGGGGTGGTTACTGTAGCTATTCTGGCTGGCAGAAGCCAAATTTTAGGATTGCTGCTGATTTCAATTTTAGTGGCACTTACATGTTTGTTTGTTTGTTTCTCATTTGCCAAACTGTATAACAGAAATATCTCAGGTCTCCAGTATCATCTTCACACACAGAATGGATTCCATGGAGTTGCCCTGAAATTTCTTTGGAGTCAGGAGAGTGAGGAGCATTGCAGTTAAGAGATAACCATGTTAAACTCTCTCCCTTTTTTGGCAAAGCCATAGATAAAAGAGTATGGGACCTCTCAACTAATCTTTACATGTTGTGCATACCAACTGGTGAGCACGCCTTGTTTTTATTTTGCTAGGGGAGTGAAGGTTGCCTTTCTTATTGACTCAGGCTTTTAGGAGTCAGGGGGCATCTCTTCTTTGAGGGAATGTCCACTTTGAGGGAAACAAAATATTACAGTAAGTATCAGGTAACATAAGGAGCTGCCTTTGATGTTTAGCACTTGCTAATAGAGATATTGAGATCTAAGGTTCTAAATCTTGCTGAATGACTGGCAAAGGGCTGTGCAGAAATGTTCCATCTCCTCCCACTCCATCTGGCAGTATGTTTGCCTGCCAAGAGAACTTGTTTCCGCATCTCTGTTTTATTTAAGAAATTCCCCACTCAGAACTTGAAGCAGAAGAACGCGCCTTCCTGGAAGCAACAAGTCTACAGACCCTTCCTCTGCTCCAAACTCTCCTCAGGGGAAACGGCTGCTGTCTGCTGGCCGTGCTCACATAGGGCATCAACGTCATTCCTACACTGAGATGATATTACCAGTTACTTGGTGATCTTCAGATCGATGTGGTGAGAGAAGGGCGTGTTTTCCTTGCAGGCTGAATTTTCTCCAGAACAGGCCCAACTGGTGCACATGTGGGAGGCCTGCTGAACACGGCTGTCCTATCATTTCTGTTGTTTTGCATGGGGTGTTTCCTTGTCATAGGGACCAGGAGTGTTGATACTTGGGAGGAAGAAACCACAGTAGTGAGCTGGGACATGCTGAACTTGAAGTCAGAGTCTGCAGCCGACTGCTTATCTCCATGAGACAGGAGCCTGCAAGTATTGTGTTTAGTTGAAATGGGCTAAACCTAGTTTGAAATCTTTTATTCAGGACTGGATGACAGCAATAGATTGGTAAGGTTTTGTCTCCAACTTGCTTTAACGATTATAGATCTTCTCACTAAAATAAAACAGTTTTCAATTGTTGCTTGGCATACCCTTTGGTTAGATTTGGATTTCCCCGTTATTGTATGGCTCACAGGAAATAACAACTCATTGGCTCCTCCTCCCCCCAGTGGCCCATAGTTCAAACCAGTATTTGAACTGGTTTGTACTATGGATATGTGTGTTCTAGGAACTTACACAAAAGATTCAGCACACTTGAGTCTTCTCATATCTGTTTTACTGTAAATCACTCTCAAACACTGCAAGATCCTCTTCTGGTAAAAAAAATGCACTAAAAAAACCCCACAGTATGCAAATTAATACAAACTAAGAAGGCTTATGGTTGTTTAAAAAAGAATGAAAAATTAGAAAAGAATATAATTGCACCATAACCATATTCACTTTTCTTGTCCTGTTTTAGTTATTTATCTGACTTTATGCGCCATAGTTTTTAACTACAGTTTTTGTAAATGCAATTTGATCTTGCCTATGGTATGACACAATTTAGTTAGTTTTGAATAGTTTTGATTTTGAAATGCTGGATGAACATTTCCACCATCCATCTATAGAGGACATTTGTTAAAGCAATAGACTTTATTTTTTATTTTATTTTTTAAAATATATTTTATTAATTTTATAATTTTAACAATAAAAGCAATAGACTTTATTTTTCATTGTCTGCATTGTGTAGTGAAAAAGGGCAAAAAAGATTTAAAAAGAAAGAAAAAGGAACAGAAAGGAAGAGTACTCCAATGCTCTGGAAAGAAACTCCTGTAGAGAAGCTGGCTGTATCATGCGTTCTTTTCATGGAAACAATCCTGCCCTTCCATGGACTCTGAGCATGTCCCAACAGAAGCTTTGCTGTCTATAATTCCAAGCCTCCCCCATATTTTTGTACTGTGAAAGTAATGTAGTTTGAGTTTTGTTCCACTTGCTTTGTTGCAGTTTATTTAATGAAGGGGCTTTAACATAAAACTTCAGTTTGCAGAGATTGCCCAACAAAAGGGTTTAGATTTGAATCAACTCCTGAAGGTGGCCACAGTCATGGTTATGTGATTGTGTGGGGACTGTGACTTTCGTACATACCGTGCTCTCCAGCATGATGAGTGTAGAATCCACTGGTGGGTAATCTCAGCCTTCCTGCTCAGTTAAGAATAAGTTAGAAATCTGCCACGCCTCCTTCTGGACTGGACCTTAGTCTTAGCTCAGCAATTGTTCTTGTTTCCTCTGAACATTAGATTAGATTCAATAATTAAACAATTGATAATTAATTCCAAATTCCAACCTTAATTCCTTCTGGATAATTTAGCTCCAAACTGATTGAGTTAGCTTGCAGCTAACTGCAGCCTCGACTCCAGCGAGCCTTACAGGCTCCACTCGAGCCGTTCTCCATCTCGGAACTCATCAAGACTCTGGTAACATCAACCCTTCCAGGAGGCACGGGGATTAGCCTCAACCGGGCGATTCCCCGTGGAGCCGTGGGAGACCGGACAGCTTTGCCGGAGCGTGTAATCACCGCGAGGCCTCAAAAGACTCCGACGATGATCCGGATCGCAGCGGAGGCTGCGCAACGAGCGAAATGCAAGTCCCTCGTTTTCGGCTCAGAGGGAGAGAAAAGTTTTTAAAAAACTATCAGCAAGCTGTCCTCGGGGTTCTCAAGGGAAGGGAAGGCCCGGCCGCTTCACTAACAGCCGTTAATTTTGGCGTGGCCGCCATTTTGAGAGCCTCACGAAGCTTCAGTCTCAAGGGATTAGGCTCCTATTCTGAATTCAGGCTTTGTCTCTTTATTCTGCTATGACAGGCACGGATCGGTGGGCATACTCCACTGCATCCTACTCATCCAGGAGCAACTCCTTCCAGCCCAGTGTGCTTATCAGGACACAAATCAGTGGTGTGGCCGCCATTTTGGGCTCCTCAGACAGACCGTGACTCGTCTCAAATACTTGGCAGGCTTTTTGGTCTTTCTCACAGGACAGCAGGCCTTCCAAAGGGCTTATTAGGGCCTTCAAGGCTTAGGGCCTGGCCCAGAGGAAACTTATTAAAGGACATTTACCACTGCAGGGCCTTAACCTTTGGTCAATTGACATTCCACATCCTTTTACAAGAGAGGGAATTTTGTTAGACTCCACCTGCCCCATTTAGCCGCGTGGCGCTGTGCCGCAGGGCCTAACAGGTAGTTCTAGGTAACTATCTGGCTGCCTGCCATTGCTGATGTTCAGAGCACGGGGTTTCCCTCTCTGACAACCAGATCTGCATTCCTCCCCCCCTCCCCTGGACATCTCTTCCAAGGAATATATTGGTGGCAATGGCAGACAATGCAATTCCTCAGCCATTGCAGGGCTCTTCTGCCCCCCCCCGCAAAAAAAAGCACAGATCCTCTGAATTGGAAGCGGGAGGCAAGAAAAAATATAAGGCAAAGGCCTCGTCCACTAAGAAGCCCTCCAAAGCTGCTGAGAGAGAGAGGCCTCAAGGAGACATCAGGCGCTGGAGAAGGAGTTCTCCAGAGCTCAAAGGCTCACCTCCAGTGGGGCAGAAGTGGTTTCCCCTGTCCCACTGGACTGCTCACCATTTGAGCCTCAATTCGCGCCTCCCCATGATGCCCCTAGGGCATGGTCTCCTCAGGGGGAAACTGGACAGGTTGGTCCCCCTCTCCTTTCTCTTGCAAACATTCGGGGAATTTCTCCCTCCCCCACAACACAAGGCCCGGAAGCCACATATACTCCTACAGCAGCTGGCATCCGCCCAACAGACCAACAGGCGATGTGGTCGGACCAATTTCAGGCCTTTATGCACCAGGCCTTTGCACAATACATGGCCTCCTCCATGGGTCAACGGCCTTTGCAGATGCCTCCGCCTCCCCCAGCATCTCTGCCTCAGACAGGACCCGCCCTGTTTCCCAGTTCGGGCAATTCAAACACATCCTCCCAAGTAGGAGAGGATGACTCCGTGGACTTTGAAACTTCAGACATGCCCATGTCAGAGGATGAGGAGACGGCTCCGGATCTGTCCCCGGCATCTGGCCTATTTGACCCTTCTTTATTCAGGTCGCTGCTCCTGAAGGCCTGTACTTCGGCCAACATCACTCCTGAGCAGGAACCTAAGCCGGCAGCCACCTCCACCCAGGACTCGAACCCTCTGTTGTCAGAGCCGGTGGTCGAGGAGAAACAGATTCCCTGCCCGCCTTTCTTCTGCAGCATGGAGGAGAAGCAATGGTCTTCCCTGGGCACTCTCCCAGCAGGACCAAGAGAAAGCTTTTCAACGTTTCTTCCTCCTTCTCTTTCCTCCTGGAAGTGCCACTCGTGGACACTCCCCTAACCTCATTGTTTTCTTCCTCCACCATACCAGGAGACATGGCAGAGGCCTTGAAAGCGGAGGAAAAGAGATTCGAATTTTCCCTCCGTAGAACTCACCAGGCCTCGGCGTGGGCGGTCAGAGCGGCAACATCATCATCTTTCTTTGCCAGGTAATCCATCATATGGCTCTGCAAGCTCCAGGCACTTATTCCCACTGACCAGGTGCGAGCACACCAGACATTGGGCAAATTAGTTGCAGCATCTGAATACGTGGCAGACGCATCGCTTCACTCTGCCAGATACTCCACCAGATCTATTGCGGTCACTGTCTCATCCCGCAGACTTCTTTGGCTAAAACAGTGCCGGGCCGACCTGAAGTCCAAGTGACGCCTGGCAACCGCTCCTTAAAGCAACACACATGTTTTTGGCCCTGTCCTCGAACCATATCTAATAGAGGGAAAGGACAAGCGCAAGATACTTGCACATCCCTCTAGGAGAGCGGACAGAAAACCACAACAAGATTTCCGCAGGCAGTCCTTTCAGGCTGGGACTGCGTGGGACTAGAGACAGCCCGTCCTGGGATTGGTCCCGGAACTCTCGATCCTTCCCCCCAGACAGGATTGCCAACAGGACCGTCAGATCCCCAGAACCAGGGCCCAGTACCAGACCAAACGGCCCTTTCGGGGCTCTGGAGGTTGTCCGTACAGACGGAACAAGTGACTCCAAGGGGACCTCTCCATAGGGGGTCATTTATCCCTATTCAGCGACACTTGGGAGGCCACCACCACAGACTCATGGGTGATAGACACCATCCGACGCGGCCTTGCCCTGGAGTTCTTATCCATACCTCCAGGGCGATTCCTAGCGTGCCCCAACACAAGGAACACCACCAAGGCAGGACTCATGTCCATGGCCATCTCCCATTTACTGGAGATAGAGGCCATTGAGCTAGTGCCCACGGAGCAGAAGGGACAGGGGTTTTACTCCATTCTGTTCATGGTACTGAAGGCCTCGGGGTGCTGGAGGGCAATATTGGACTTGAAAGGACTAAACTACTTCTTGGCCTACAAATGGTTCAAGATGCAGACTCTCAAGTCCATCCTGGCCAGCATTAGGAGGGGGGATTTCCTGTCCTCCATAGACCTAATGGAAGCTTACCTTCACGTCCCAATTCTCCCCGAGCACCGCAAATTCCTCCGGTTTTGTTACGCGCACCAGCATTTCCAGTACAAAGCGCTTCTGTTTGGCCTTTCCTCGGCCCCACGGGTGTTCACGAAGATCTTAGGGGTATTAGCCACCCATCTGAGAATGATTCTGGTGCGCATTCAATCCTCTCTGGACGATATCCTTATCCAATCCTGCTCCTTCCGTTCGGCCCAGTCGGACCTGGAAATCACTATCAGGACTCTTCAAGTTCACGGATTTCCAGAAGAGCCACACGGTCCTTTCAACTCACTTCCTCCACCTGGGGGCGGTCATAGACTCAAATCTGTGCGAGGTCTTCCTTTCCCAGGAACGCCGGAACAGCATCATGACCCTTATTCACGGGGTTCAGAAAGAGAGGGTGGTTCTTCTAGTCCAACTGTCACAACTGCTGGGAAAGATGGTCTCCTGTACGGGGATCAATCCTTGGGCCAGACTGTATTCCAGAGAACTCCAGTGGTTCCTTCTCCCCTTTCAGAAGCGGAACATGAGCTCTTCCACCAGGAGGGTGAGAGTCCCATGCCAGACATTGTCTTCTCTCCTGTGGTTGACCTCACCAGCAATGGCCAAGGGATCCCTCTTCAAGGAGCCTGCCAGGCTCACCTTGACCACAGACACCAGCCTGTTTGGCTGGGGTGCTCACCTCCAGACACATCTAGCCCAGGGTCAATTGTCCCATTCGGACTTGAGCCGCAGTCTAAACTGGGTAGAATTCAGGGCCATTCACCTGGCACTCCACCACTTCTCCATCATAGTAGCGGGACAGCACGTACTGGTATTGACGGACAACGTGGCAGCAAAGGCGTACGTAAACAGGCAGGGAGGGACCCGATCCAAGTCCCTTATGCTCGAAGCCCACAGTCTGAACTCTTGGGCAGAGGCCAATCTAGGATCCATCAAAGCAGAGCATATATCAGGGGAGGCGAACTTTCAAGCGGACTCCCTGAGCAGGTCTATGGTGGACCACTCAGAGTGGCGCCTGGACCCAGTTCTGTTCAGAGATATCTCGGACAGATTTGGCCAGCCCTAGTTGGACCTCTTTGCCTCCCCAAACAACTCCCAACTGCCCAGGTACTTCACCAGATTCCCTTCCCCAGGGGCAGAGGGAACAGACGCTCTTCACAGCAAGTGGTCCAGGGGGTTGCTGTACGCATTCCCCCCCCTTCCACTGATTCCGGCAACCGTCCGCAAGCTGCTTCAGGAGCAGGCAGAGATCATCTTGGTTGTTTCACACTGGCCGAGACGCCTGTGGTTTGCCGACCTTGTGGAACTTTCCATATCACCGCCATGGAAGATTCCTCCAGACCTCATCTCCCTCAGCCAGGGGGCCCTTCAACACCCGGATCCCCAGTGGCTCCAGTTGGCCGCCTGGCACTTGAGCGGAGAAATTTAGCTAGGCAATCCTATTTGTCTAGGGTGATCTCTATGATCCAAGCTTCCAGACGCCCCTCAACTAATAGGATATATGATGCCACGTGGAGAAATTTCTGCATCTGGTGCACTAAGCACCAACTCCAAACCCTTTCTGTCACCATTCCCAATATTCTAGAATATCTGTTGGAGGGTCTGGATAAGGGGTTAACACCTAACACTATCCGCAGACAGGTAGTGGCTTTATCCATGATTCTTACCTGTGACAATCTGGTCCCTTTAGCCCAGCATCCAGTGGTAAGCTCCTTTCTCAAGGGGGCGACTAATGCCAGACCACCGGCGGTTCGTCGCTACCCCTCTTGGGACCTGCCATGGGTGCTACAAGCACTAATTTAAATGCCATTTGAACCTATCAGGTCTTGTTCCTTAAGACTCCTTTCTCTGAAAGTGGCTTTCTTGATAGTAGTCACATCAGCCAGGCGTATTTCGGAGCTGGCTTCCCTTTCAGTTAGGAGTGACCTGTGCACCTTTTACAAGGACAGAGTAGTGCATTGTTTAGATCCATCTTTCATTCCAAGGGTCAATACCTGGTTCCATAGGACCCAAGAATTGGCACTTCCGGACTTTTGTCCCACTCCATCGCATAGACTGGAAAGACAGTGGCATAAACTGGATGTGCGCAGGGCTGTGCGCTATTATGTGAAACGAACTTCTACCTTTCGTAAGTCAGAGGCCTTGTTCATGTCATTTCAACTGTCTTCCATGGGTCAGAAGGTTTCCTCTTCGACCATTGGGAGGTGGATCAGGGCGTGCATTGCCCGTGCTTATCTTTCTCAATCCCTACCGGTCCCTGGACACATCACTGCCCACTCCACTCGCAGTGTGGCTACGTCTCTGGCCTAGTCTACCCAGGCATCCATTGAGGAAATCTGCAAGGCGGCAACTTGGTCCTCACCTTCCTCCATCAGGCATTACAACCTGGACAAGTTTGCCTCTGTGGATGCTTCGTTTGGCCAGAGGGTGTTGCAGCAAGTCATTTCATCTGGTGAGGCACAAGCCCAGACTAATTCCCCCCCTGTAGGGACATGAGCGGCTTTGGTATGTCCCACCAGTGGATTCTACACTCATGCTGGAGAAAGGGCGTTGTCTTATCTGAATGCCTTTTCTCAGCATGATGATGTAGAATCCACACCCACCCTTAAAGGCCGTCTGGGCCTGTGTCAGTGTAGGAGGAGCCAATGCGTCGGACTTTGTCATGTTTTGCTTCGCCTTGGTCAAAAACTGGGTAAGGTCCAGCCGAGAAGGAGGTGTGGCAGATTTCTGACTTAGTCTCAACGGAGCAGGAAGGCTGAGATTACCCACCAGTGGATTCTACACTCATGCTGGAGAAAGGGCGTTGTCTTATCTGAATGCCTTTTCTCAGCATGATGATGTAGAATCCACACCCACCCTTAAAGGCCGTCTGGGCCTGTGTCAGTGTAGGAGGAGCCAATGCGTCGGACTTCGTCATGTTTTGCTTCGCCTTGGTCAAAAACTGGGTAAGGTCCAGCCGAGAAGGAGGTGTGGCAGATTTCTGACTTAGTCTCAACGGAGCAGGAAGGCTGAGATTACCCACCAGTGGATTCTACATCATCATGCTGAGAAAAGGCATTCAGGTAAGACAACGCCCCTTTCCTCAAAAATAAGACCGGGTCTTATATTATTTTTTGCTCCAAAAGAGTCATTAGGGCTTATTTTCCAGTTAGGGCTTATATTCAGGGAAATATGGTACTAAATGCGTCTGTCTGGCTCACAATCTTAACTGGGGCTTATTTTTGGGGTGAGGCTTATATTAGGAATGTCCTGAAAAATCATGCTAGGGCTTATTTTCTGGTTAGGTCTTATTTTCAGGGAAACATGGTAATTGCAGCATTTTTTTAAAAAAAATCATTTTCTTTTTCAAGAGATTTGATTTAGCATGGCCTAAATCACAGCAGCCATGTGAAGAGCTGCACCATACCATGGTTTATCTTAGCTTTCCCTGGTCTAATGTCTTCCATAATACAAGTTCCCTAAAATCTCTATAAACTCCCATCATCTTTCAGGCCATATTACAATATAGTCCAACAAACCCGAGAGGCACCTGGTTGGGAAACTATTAACCTGCAGCCATGCCTTTCTAATTTGGGGAATGGGACATACCTTTCAGTTGAACTTTAGTTGGATATATATAAACTCTCTTGGAAATTGCTTTGGATTTTTAGCTATACACGACAATTTCAATATGGTATTTAAATATTTCTTTCAGCATGCACAGGCAAGTTACAAAGCTTTGCAATGCAGAGATAAAGGCAGTTCTTAGCTTACAACCACAGTTGAGGCCAAACTTTCTGTTGTTAAATGAAACATTTGTTAAGTGAGTTTTCCCCATTTTATGACCTTGCTACAGTTTTTAAGTGAATCACTGCAGTTGTTAAGTGAGTAACATAGTTGTAAAGTGAATCTGGCTTCCCCATTGATTTTGCTTGTCAGATCGCAAAAGGTGATCCTATAGCCCCGGGACCCTTCAACTGTCAAAAACATATACCAGTTGCCAAGTGTCTGAATTTTGATCACGTGACCAGGAGATGCTACAATGGTTTTAAGTGTGAAAAATGATTATTTTTCAATGCTGTTGTAATTTTGAATGGTCACTAAATGAATGGATATAAGTCGAGGATTACCTGTATTTGGCACAATGACAATAGGAAAAGCATTGCAAGACAGAAATGAAATTGTGGACAGGGAGGACAATACATCTGAAGTATTAATCAAAGAAGCAGTCAGTTTTGAGGATTAAAATCTTTTTCTTTTACCTACTAGAAAAATAACTCGTTATGAAGATGGATTCAGGGGCTGTTCTTGGTATTTCCTTGGCTATGGAGAACTTTAGCAAGTTTTTGTCAGGACACCATTCCTGCTAAGTCCTGCCTAAGCAATTAGCTTCGGCCCTTTGTCTATTCAGCAGTGTCCTTCACTCCAAAAAGAATTCAACAGTATAAATAAACTCCAGATGCAGAACACCCCACTCAGAACATATCAAGCTTCATATGAGAGGATGGAATCTATCATGTGCCAGTCATGTGGCTAAAGCCTGAGAAAACTTATCTCTTCACTATCTGATGCAGGCAAACCATTCAGCATGCAAAGGCCTGGCTGAGGACAGTATTGACCATTCACCAAAAGAAAAAGAAAAAGTCTAATGCATCTCTCAAATATTTCAACTTTACCATCAAAGTAAATACCACAACTTAAAAAAAATATCAGTCAAAGGGGGTAAATACCAGCCCCCTAGTCACTGTTGAGCTGCTTTGGAATTTTAAAATAGATATTTTCCTGACTAATAACAAATGTGGAATATAAGGGCAATAATAGCAAGCAGCATAATATCATAACAGAACATTGTTAAGATCTATCTGATTAAACTTAATAGAACATAACCAGAGTTTAAAAAGATTAATAGGATAAAGTAGAGTAGAGAAGTAGAAAAAGTAGAATATATTTATAAGGCACTGAAATGCTAAAATCAAAACAGATGCTAAAATAACCCATGCTATCCAGCCATAAACTTCAGTGGGAATCTCATATAATTGCCTAACATTTGGCATTGAAATCATGATGCAGTTTCTCTAACTGTATGTTGCCTTTATTCAATACAGTTAACCTTTATATATAAGGAGGACTGTCAAGAGGAAAGAACTTCCTATTTTGTTTTTTTCCTTTCATTCTGAAATTTATTTATTTATTTATTTTATCAAATTTGTATGCATACACTTTGTGTTTCTCCAGCATGATGACTGAAGAATCCACCAATGGGTTATTTCAGTCCTGCCCAATCAGACTTTCGCCCATGAGGACGTGAGAACTGACTCTCTGTCTACTTGGATGCAGGTTGGACTAGATCAGCGGTTCTCAACCTTTTTCAGGCCACGACCCCGACCTGCGCCACGCATGCGCGGCGCGACCGTGCACATCGCACATGCGCGATGGCCCGCATCGCGCATGAACAGCGGCCCGCATCACGCATGCGCGGCCATGTGCATTGCGCATGCACGACCATGCGCATCGCGCATGCGTGGTGCTACTCTGCACATGCGCGGTGCTGCCCCCTGCACTGGCCGAGGGGACTGCGTTGTTTGGCAACGCGGACTGCGTTGTTTGGCAACCCCCATGAAATGGTCGTTCGACCCCAAATGGGGGTCGCGACCCACAGGTTGAGAACCGCTGGACTAGATGATTCAATCTTTTGGTGGATTCTTCTGTTATCTGGGAGAATTAGCTGTTTTTCTGCTTTCTGGTGGCTTCTCTTCTCTATTCTTGCCTGTCTGTCTTAGTCAGAGTTTATTCCCATTTCAATACAACAAATTTCTCCACCCCCCCCCTTTCCTTCTTTCTTTGAGGCTTGCAGCCTTTACACCTTTTTCCCCTTCCTGGGGTCTGGGAGGGAAGGGACATTTATATAATTATATATATATACTTCCCACACTCAGCAGGCTGCTGAGCTGGGGTGTTTGCTATCTGGGTGAGGGGGAGGCTCTCCGCTTCGTTGTTTTCATGCGCGGCCACCATTTTGAAGCCGCATGGCTTCCTTTCGGCTGGGATCGGTCGGCAAGAAGACTCGCGACCGCCATTTTGGCTGTTTTTTTGTCAGAGGTTTTTTTCCAAGCCGTTTATTGCTGTAAGCTATCGGAGAATGGAGATACCTTTCTCTTTCACTTTATTGCTCCCAGCAGGGCAACGGAGCCCTTTTAGTAGAGTGGAGCGAAGGCGCCCTGCGCCATTACTGCAATAGACCCTAAAGTGGAAATTGAGAAGCCTGAGTTTGTTCTATTGTTTCCCCTTTAACAGGCAAATGGTTTTTAGAGTTGAATTAATTGCTTTAGCTGCTTCTCCGCTGAAATCCACCACCCCCTTTCTGGATCCCTGGCAGCCGCCATTTTAACAGCCTCAGTTCCCTTGGGAAATGCCCAGAATTCTCGGTCGCCATTTTGGGATCCCTCAAAGGCTCCTAGGCCTAATTTACCTACCCAGTAACAGCTTTAACTTGAATGTTGTATTCCTTTTCACATTTGCCTTGATCTGTGATTGTTTGTGAGATTTGTTTTCAGATTGACTATCTCAACTGAAATAATTATTCTCGTGAGCAAGCACTGCTGACACGCCGGTTTTGGCTTCTGCTTACCACAGCTTGCCTGGTTCTAGCTTTTCTGCATCTAGTGGTTGCAAGTTCCTGACCATTGCCACTAACATGAGACACGTGTAACTTCGTCACCTTGACGTCAGGCCAAGCAGACGGATTCCTTGGGCCTAGGTGGCGAGCACTTTAAGCGCACAGTGTGAGTCTGGTTTGCCAGTGATTCAGTCAACGCTGATCCACGTGCGGTTGTCCCCTGCGCAGGGTCTACTGTGTCTCTTG
Organism: Bothrops alternatus; assembly: GCA_034064705.1. Classification (NCBI taxonomy): domain Eukaryota; kingdom Metazoa; phylum Chordata; class Lepidosauria; order Squamata; family Viperidae; genus Bothrops; species Bothrops alternatus. The sequence goes on from JARGCV010000009.1 coordinate 32,810,297, forward strand.
CAGAAAGAGTCAGTCTCGGAGTCTCGTCTGGACCATTCTCAATACCATGGCAGAACCCACCAAGCCTCAGTCTTTGGAAACTGGCGATGTTGCCGCACAAGCTGTTCAGCTGCCTGAAGCACCCGGAGGTAAGGCCAAGGCCAAATCCAAGTATGGCAGAAAGGCTGGCAAGGCAAGCGACAAACAGGCCGACCGGATGCACAGAGCCTTAGAGTAGCAATTCTCACGAGCTCAGAGATCTTCAGCAGAACATAGTGCTACGCCCCCGGTCCATGCAACACCCGAGTTGGGGGCTCATCTTCCTTCTACTTCGGGAGCCTGGTCAGCTTCTACTCTTCAGCAGGTCCCAGCTCAGACCTGTGGTCAGGTAGGACCTCCCCTGTTTGGGGAGGACCTGGGATTGCCCGGGCCATCATCGGCGCCGGTGGTTACTTTCACACCTACGGCTGCGGGGTCACGGTCTCCGCTAGAGCCGTCTTTTTCAGACCAGCTCCAGAACTGGATTTCCAAGGCGGTGTTACAGGCCATGGCTTCTGCAGGTCAACAGCAGGCGGCTCCTGTTCCCGGACCTTCCACGCCGGCCATCACCGCAGTGACCTGAGTTGGATCGTTCAGGTATGATCTCCCCGTCCCATTCTTCAGATTCTGAGTCTTCAATTGTCTCAGACTATGACGAAGGTGGGGATCGTTGGTCTGATTGTGAGGAGCCTACTCACGATTCTCAGCCAATGGTGGAACTTTTCAATCTGTCTGCCTTTCCTGTTATATAGGGCCTGCTCAGCGGTTAAGATCAAATCTGATGCGGGTCCTGTTCCCCAGCCTTCCTCAGATCAGGAAACGGATCTGTTATTTGCTGAACTGGTGGTGAAACATTTCCAGATCCCATGGCCCCCATTGTTCCTGAAAAACATTCAGGGACAATGGGAATCTCCGGCAGCTCAGCTTTCTCAGGCGGCGTCGGAACGGAAGATTGTGGATATGGCTAAGACCTTGTCGGATCTACTGGAGGTGCCCAAAGTAGACGAGTCATTGGCTCCGCTTTTCTCCACAGTGAGCCTCCCAGCTGATGTTTCGGACGCCCTTAAGACGGAAGACAAAAAAATCTGACCTTTCCTTGCGCAAGGTCCACTTGGTATCGGCTTGGGCTGTGAAGGCGGCTACGGCCACCTCCTTTTTTGCCAGGATTTCTATTAGTTGGCTTAGGCAATTGCAGGATAGGGTTCCCCTGGAACAGGTTAGGATTCACCAAGACCTAACTAAACTCATAGCCACATCTGAATACATGGCAGATGTCTCCCTCTTCTCAGCCAAACATTCTGTCCACGCCATTGCTTCCAATGTAGTTACTCGGAGGTTGCTCTGGCTCAAAAATTGGAGGGCCGAGAGCAAGCATAAGTGGCATGCGGCTACCGCCCCCTTCACTGGTGATATTTGGTGAAGCATTAACACATTTCCTTATTGAGAACAAGCAAAAACAAAAGGTGATTTCTCACGTCACCAGAAAATCAAACAGGCGTTTCACTCCCTATAGTCACCGTCAGTCCTTTTGGACTGGTTCCTCCACAGAACAGGGGCAGTCCTATCGACCCTCAATCCCCAAGACGGAGTGCTCCGTTGATAGGCCTAGCTACAGGGACAAGCCCAGGTACCAGCCCCAAAATAAGTCTTCCTTTCGTGGCAGAATAAGTCTTCCGTCGCGGTAAGTGACTCAGAAGGAGATCCTCCCATTGGCGGAAGGCTAGCTTTATTCTTCCATCAATGGGAAAACACGACCTCGGACTCCTGGGTTCTGGCCACTATAAAACAAGGCCTGTCTCTGGAGTTCAGGTCCACTCCTCCCAACCACTTTGTTTCGTGTCCTGTCCGACAATGAGAAACGTCGTAAAAAGAGGATTCATGGAAGATGCCATTCGACACCTCCTCAGCATCAAAGCTATAGAGGAGGTTCCCCTCAATCAGGTGGGACTGGGATACTACTCCATCCTATTTGTAGTCCCAAAAGCTTCGGGGGGATGGAGGACTATCCTAGATCTCCAGGGGCTGAACTTCCACCTATAATACAGGAAGTTCAAGATGCAGACGCTGCACTCTATTCTGGGCAGCATTAGGAGAGGGGACTTCCTTACATCGATAGACCTGAAGGAGGCATACCTTCATATCCCAATATGCCCGGAACATCACAGGTATCTGCGGTTCTGCTATCTAAACCACCACTTCCAGTATAGGGCACTTCCATTTGGTCTTTCCTCAGCCCCCAGGGTCTTTACCAAGATCCTGGCGGTACTGGCTGCACATTTACGGCTAGTCCCCGTACGAGTCCAGTGCTATCTGGACGATATCCTGATACAGTCTCTGTCCTCTTCATTGGCCCAGTTGTATTTGGCCCTCACTCTCAGAGTCCTTCAGAAACACGGATTTCTGATCAATCTCAAGAAAAGTCAGACGACCCCTTCAACCCGCCTGTTACACCTTGGCGCAGTGATAGACACAGACTCCTGTCACGTGTATTTGTCGGACGACAGAGTCAAGAGCATCAGGGATCTGGTGCTCAGGGTATGCAGGAGCAGGAATGTGTCACTAGCCATTCTGTCCCAGCTCCTGGGGAAATTGATTTCATGCATAGCCATAGTCCCATGGGCCCGTCTACATTCCCGGGCTCTTCAATGGTTCATGCTCCCGTACCAGAGACAACATTCCAGTACGTCCAGCCAGCTGGTTCGCGTCCCTCGTCAGGTGCGTCTATCCCTGAGCTGGCGGGGTTCCTCAGCCATTCGCAGAGGCACTCTGTTCAAGGAACCCAATCGCATTTGCGTGACCACAGATACCAGTCTCTTCGGCTGGGGAGCCCACCTCTTGAACCACATGGCACAGGGTCGGTGGTCGCAATCTGATCTGACCCACAATATAAATTGGTTGGAGCTCAGAGCGATACACTTAGCTCTATGATACTTCCATTCACTGGTCAAAGGGCGACATGTGCTAGTCCTAACGGATAACGTAGCCGCGAAAGCCCATGTGAACCGGCAAGGGGGCACCAGATCCAAATCCCTCATGACAGAGGCTCGAGCATTGAGCACCTGGGCAGAGAAACACCTGCTCTCCATCAAAGCCGAGCACATCTCGGGGGAGGCAAATCGGCAGGTGGATTGTCTCAGCAGGTCGGCAGTGGACCATTCGGAGTGGATGCTACACCCAGATATCTTCAAGGAAATCTCGGTCCGGTTTGGTCGCCCACTGGTGGACCTCTTCGCCTCGCCGGCCAACACTCAGCTGCCCAGGTTCTTCTCTCTCTTCCCCTCACAGCGAGCGGTGGGGACGGATGCCCTACGCAGCAGGTGGCCGCAGGGTCTTTTGTATGCCTTCCCCCCATTGCCTCTACTTCCCGCAGTTATCCGAAAGATTCTGGAGCAACAGGCGGAAGTGATCTTCGTCGCTCCCCATTGGCCAAGGAGACCATGGTTTGCGGACCTGGTGAGTCTATCAGCCTCAGCTCTATGGAGGATTCCAGACGACAAGGTACGATTGACGCAGGGGGCCCTTCTACATCTGGATCCCCAATGGCACTTGAGCGCCGCATGCTGACCAGGGAGTCATATTCGGCGGAGGTTATCAATATAATCCAGGCGGCCAGGCGGCCATCGACTAACCGCATCTACGACCACACGTGGAGGAATTTCTGTCACTGGTGTGAGAAACGTCATGTGAGTCTATCAAGGGTAACCATTTCCATTGTTCTTGATTATTTAATGCAGGATGTTAAGAAGGGGTTAAGAAAGGCAGCTAGCAGCCCTTTCCTCAGTATTGTCCTGGGATTCCTCGGATTCCTTGTGCACTCACCCTGCCATCAGATCTTTCATCAAGGGAGTCTCCAACAGCAGACCCTCGGTGGTTCATAGATACCCTTCTTGGGACCTTCCCCAGGTTCTTCAACCGCTAACTTCAGCCCCGTTTGAACCACTTAGGACTTGTTCATTACGACAGTTGTCCTCAGGTTGGACCCTGCCTTTGTCCCAAAGGTTAATACAGTGTTCCATAGGGCACAGGAGGTCATTCTTCCGGACTTTTGCCCACGCCCGTCACATGACCTGGAATGGCAGTGGCATTGCCTGGACGTGAGAAGAGCCTTAAGATGTTATATCAAGCGCATAGCAGCCTTCCATAGGTCAGAAGCCCTGTTTGTCTCCTTTCAACCTTCTTCAATGGGCCAAAAGGTGTCTGCTTCCACAATTGACAGGTGGATCAGGGCCTGTATCGCAAGCGCTTACAGCTCTCTCGAATTGCCAGTTCCGGCTCATGTGACGGCTCATTCGACCCGCAGTGCTGCCACGACTGCGGCGTGGGCTATCCAGGCGTCCATAAAGGACATTTGCAGGGTGGCGACATGGTCTTCGCCTTCATTTATTCGACACTATTGTTTGGATAAATTTGCGTCAGCCGATGCTGCTTTTGGCAGACGCGTTTTACAACAAGTGGTCACACCATCTGGGGATCCGGCCCCAACTGACCCCCGCCCGTAGGGACTCCAGTATTTTTGGTACGTCCCATTGGTGGATTCTTCAGTCATGCTGGAGAAAGAGCGTTGGCTGACCTGAATGCCTTTTCTTAGCATGATGATCAAGAATCCACGCCCTCCCTTACTTTCACGGTCAGTTAGGGCCGAGTTGGACTCTTGTTCCTTTCTTATTTTTCTTAAACCTGCTTGAGAGTCATCACGTCGATCTGTTGTCATTGGCTCCGCCGTTGATGAAACTGGAAGTACCAGATAATGAGGAGGCGTGACAACTTGACAACTTAGTCTGATTGGGCAGGAGGACTGAAATAACCCATTGGTGGATTCTTCATCATCATGCTGAGAAAAGGCGTTCAGGTAAGCCAACGCTCCTTTCCTGAATAAGAAGGATTTTCAGCTTTTTTCCCTAAAGCAGTGGTTCTCAACCTTTTCTTCACCATGGACCCCCTTTAATACCTTTTGTGGCCATGGACCATGCCCACAGACCTCCCAAGACCTAACTCAAGATTTAAATCATAACATTACTTCAAGCTTTTGCAGACCCCCTGTGATGACATCGCAGCACTCCAGGGATCTGCAGGCGAAAGGTTGAGAACCACTATCCTAAAGTATTCTCAGATTACAGGTAGTCCTCAATTTAGAACAATTCATTTAGTGACTGTTCAAAGTTACAACAACCCAGGAATTTTGAACTCAGTTGTGGTCGAAAGTTAAGGACTACCCATATTACACAGGAAAATATGAGTACAACTTGCTCTTCTGTGCTTTGCCTAAAAATCAAGTAAATTATCCTTCCTCAATTTTTTTTGCCTTCTAGATGTTACGTGAGAATTCTTGAACTTATCCCAGTATACAGGGGAACGAGATGGAAAGAAAGCAGTTGTAGAGTTACTTGACTTTTTTTTTTTAACTTGGAGAATTGAAACAGTGTGAAACTAAGAGGTCCTATCTTTGCTTATTATTTTTTAAGAGTTTAGGCAGCTTCCATTAGTAGCTTTGAAAAAAAGAATTGGGTTTCTTTTGAGGATCACCATCTTTCATGTCATTCTGCAACATTGTGTATCCTGATCATTACGATCTTTACATAAAGTGGAATCTGCGATTACTTGCCCGGGGGACTTCGATTCAAAGTGGATTCCACAGAAGCAGCAGTCTGGGAGGAACATGTAAGAGTGTCCAAAAATCTAGCATTATGATCATAAAGAGAACATCAGTGGAGGAAATATATTTATCCATGTGATAAAGAGTCACTTTAGTAACAAATGAATTAAACTGGAGAATGTAGCAACTGCAGGAAGACAGCACATTATGCTAATAGTGAGAATTTTAACTTCCCAGGTAAAAACCTTAAATAAAAGATTCTACAGCATTCAAGTTTTCGCATATACAGTATAGTTCTTTGCCAGAGTTTAGGCACCTTGATCAAACTTGTATACTTAATGAATTTCAAAGTGAATAGAAGCTAGTATAATCTGTACAGGGCATAAAGATAAATCTCTCTACAAATTTTAATACATTTTTATTATTTGTATGCTTTATTTGTTGATTTGTTTATTTATTTAACATTTGTAGCCTGTCCCATTGGTAGCAGATTCAGGTAGTACGGTATGTACAATCAAAGCAAACATAAAAAGCCAAAATACAAAAATAAATTATTGTTATAAAAATAAAAAATAACCATAATGATAAAACTAAAACTAAACTAAGGGTGAACATATGCTAGAATAAGATTTGTTTGATATATTTACAAAATAGAGTTATTTAAGAGTCAAAATAAGAAAAAAATATAGCAGATACAAAGATTGGACATCCTTGAACACCTCCTTCGGCAGAAGTAACAGCTTTCAAGCATTTCCTAGAGCAGTGGTTCTCAACCTTTTTCAGGTTGAGACCCCACTTGCCCCGCCCATGCGCGGTGCGACCCCGACGCGCATGCGCGTCTGGCCGATCCGCGCATGCACAGCGCGCACGCGACGAAAAAAAACAAAAGTGGACCGCGATGGCCCGATCTGCGCATGCGCAGCGCACGCGCGCGACGGCCCGAACTGCACATGCGCGACGCGCGATGAAAAAACAAAACAAAAAAACCCCAACAAAATGGCGGACCGCGACGGGCCGATCCGCGCATGCGCGGCGCGACGGCCTGAACCGCGCATGCGCAGCGCGCGATGAAAAAAACAAAAAAAAACAAAACAAAATGGCGGACCGCGGTGTCCAGCGACCCCGGGAAACGGTTGTTCGACCCCAAATGGGGTCGCGACCCATAGGTTGAGAACCGCTGTCCTAGAGTCCTCCTAATCTTGCTTTTGGAATCTTTTCCTTACTCTTCCTTGCAGAACTATTCTAGCTTAGAAATATTCTTGTAGCCCTTTGTGTGCACTGCGTCTTTGAGGTCTTTGTTGAAGCAGGAGCATTCAGAACTATTGTCATTGGCTTCAAAACGACAAGGCATGACTGAGTGTTTCTTTCTACTGTGCATGAAATGGTCATTTAGTAGGTCCTTCCCTCCCTATTCTTTTCCTTCCTTCCTTCCTTTCCTTCCTTCCTTCCTTCCTTCCTTCCTTCCTTCCTTCCTTCCTTCCTTCCTTCCTTCCTTCCTTCCCTCCCTCCCTCCCTCCCTCCCTCCCTTCCTTCTTCCTTGATTGTTGATTAAATAGCTACCCTTTAACTTCCATTTCTTCAGTGACTGGGACATTAGCTTCTAGGACAGCGGTTCTCAACCTATGGGTCGCGACCCCATTTGGGGTCAAACGACCGTTTCACGGGGGTCGCCAAACACCCCAGTCCACCATTTTTTTCTCCCATTTCCCCTCGGGCCGTCGCGCCCGCATGCGCGGTTTGGCCCGTCGCGCCGCGAATGCGCGATGCGGGCCATCGCGCGCACCGCACAGGTGAGGTCTCGGCCTGAAAAAGGTTGAGAACCGCTGTTCTAGGATATGTTGATATTTATTTGAACCCTTTTTTTCCACTCACACAATATTTCCCGTGCCGCTGTCTGCCACACACTCTTAAAGCATAATAGAACCACCCCCTGCTTAATAGCTGGCAAGACTTTTCTTCAAATGCTTCATCCTGTTCTTTCCAAATGTATCTTGTATAGTTGTGGTTGAACAGTTCAATTTTTGTTTTATAGGTCATGTGATCCCATATGTTTCAGACCTATCAAGATTTTCTTTTTGTATTTGAGATCAGAACTGCTGTGATGAAGTCGGAGAAAAGATTTCTTTCTACCATGCATTTCACTATTATATAAACATTGCTATACTGTGCACCTGTGGACAACTGCTCCAGTGTCAGCTAAACTTTTCAACTGGCTGTTGCAATGATCTGTGGGCTGTATTGTTGAGAACTGACCAGCTATCAGAGCAATCCAGCACAGGTTTTTTGGTCATCAAGCTAATATCCCACAGTTAGAAAAGAAATTAAAACTGAAAATCGATTGGATATCTCAGGAAGACGACAATCCAAAATAACCTTCAAGTGATACACTTAGAAAAATATTTTTGTCTGATAAACCTTATTGGACTTCTGCTGATCAGGACTGAAATGATGAAGTTTTAAGGATTTGTTTTTTTGATAAGAAATAGGATATGGGAAGAAATGGTCATTTGTTATATGTTAAGAGAATGTGACAATTTATTAAAATTGGTTTATACTTGTGATGAGGGAAAAAGTCATTTTTCATATATTTCCTTTTCTTTGATACATTCTTATTTTTTCTTTTTCTGTTTTTTCTCATGCACCTAGTTTTTCTTTTTCTTCTTTTTGATCTGTATTAGTTTTTATCTTTGCAATTGGAATTTTTAATAAGATTACTATTTTTAAAAACAAAACAAAACAGAAAACCGCTATTGTAACATCAACATTTGGGGGGGGGCTCCTGAGGGGCTCCAGAAAAATAGAAACTGGTTAATTTAACATTTGTATTGGGATAATGTGATAAAAATTCATATTAAAGGTAACATTAATTGCACAGAAGAAATATACACATGGCTGCTATACAAAAGACATATTCTGTGTTGGAGATCGTATTTTGGTTTTATTTTTATTATCTTTTCTAATGAATACATAAAAAATAACACTGCAAATATAATGCCTTTATAGAAATCCATAATTATAGAATAATTATGATTAAAACCTAACAAGACAGAGATGTTGTTTCTTGGTAATTTAGCTAGTTAATACTGAATTTGGCTTTGGTTGTGCTCACTTTTCTCTTATGAATGAACAGTTTAGTTTAGTTTAGTTTTATTAAATTTCTATACCGCCCCTCTCCAGTAGGACTCGGGGCGGTTTACAACCCAATAAAAACATATAATAACAATAAATATTTAAAAATAAATTAAATTAAATTAATACAACAGGTCTTTTCCCCTGCCTTCTTTTGGAATTGCAGATGAAGGCCCTGGCCAGGGAAGCCTTTGCCCAATTTTAGCCAGTGTGCTAGTTGTATGTCTTTCTGCATTGGAAAGCCTGATTATGATTATACCGTCATTATCAAACAGGTTGTCCTTGTTAAAGACTGCCCTGTTTAGTAACTGGTTGAACTTAAGAGTGATACAGGAAAAGTAGTTTTTCAACCAGTCCTAGAAAGTACGACAGTTGTAACATCCCTGTGGTGGCAGGAACACTCTTTGCAAACTTCACAGCAGGCTTCTAACAAGCATAATCAATGGAGAAGCCAGTAGTAAAATTGCAAGTCAGGGTCACGTGAAGTTTTGCTTAACGACCGTGGAGAAAGTGAGCTTGTAAATCTGTTGTAGTCACATGATGAGTTGCTTAATGACCGCAGTAGTAAGTCTGCTATAGTCACATGATGTCTCAATAATCATGTTGCTTAGCAATGAAGTTGCTGGTCCCAATTGTGGACTACCTGTGTAGCATTGGTACTCCATTTGCTGCATTGATTACCAGTTAGTTTCTAAGCATGATTAAAAACACTGCTGTTGACCTATAAGTTGCCATATTGCTTAGCTCAGCTCATGGGTTCTTACAAATCTGTCTCTCCTTATTAGGTTTTGACCTTTTCCGGTCTTTCTGAGAGGGGATGTTCAAGCATGCCCCACATGAAGCGAATGGGTGAATAGCATCATGCCTGAGGCTTGTAATAACCTCCAACCTTCTTGAAGGCTGTGAAGACTATTCTGTTCTGTCAGGCATTGGGTGGATAGAGGGATAAGACTCACTTTATTTGGTTTTGACTCTCTATTTGAGGATGGTTTTAAGGCATGTACATTATGTCTGTTACAAACTGCCTTGACTATTGACTGGGCAGTATATATAAATAGCTGTAGGAAATGATTTGGAATATTTAGCTAGAAAGAGAGGTCGGGAAAGCACTAGCTTACCTCCCCCATCTTGAGTTAGTTTAGGTTTATGTAATCGTCAAGGAAGAGCTGTAATTGAATGCATCATAGAGCCAAAATACAAAGTAATCAGTGCATAACATACTTGTACAAAGTCACACATTTTCTGTGGAACTCACTTTTCTCAGGCTTGTCAGAAACAAAGTTCACAGGAAAGTTGTTCAGTTAAAATGTTTGGATTATTTTACTATTTATTTGTTATTTCTATAACAGTTATTGATTCATTTATATCATATTTCTTCTCAGAAACTTAAGAAGCCACCAGTATTTTGTATTTCATCTACATGCCAACTTGAAGGTAGATATATAGCTCAACATTATCCTTTTGAATCAAGGATTGGGGGACTAGTGCTTAACTGACCTGCTCTCTCTGTCTTAAAATTATCTTTGTATTATTTTATTTCGGTTTCTAGGGTAATGAAGCTTTAAATTTTCTGTCTTCTTTTATATTCTTTGGGGTGGGGCGGTCTGATTTAATTAAAAATTGAAAGATAGAAAATAAACATGGAAAATGGACGCAAGCAAATAATTTGGAAATTTGGAACCTGGTCTTCCTGGAAGTTACCAAAAGGTCCAACCAGAGATACCATACCAATTTTAGGTTGCATTTTTTTCTTCCTCATCTTGACTGTAGGGTTATTGGGGGATAATAAGGAGAAACATAGCATTGTGGAAGTATATATTAATTCATTAGAACTGGAACAATAAAAATATTAACACAATTCCAGATGTTGTAAACTGTATTCCACTATCAGCTGGGGATCAAGAAAGGCTGAATTTACAAATACGAAATTTTATATGTTGGTACAAGAGTTAGAGAAGTTGGACAGCATGCAGTCATATTTTTAAGTTTAATCAAAATGTGAGGGAGAGAAATTCTTCTAAGGCAGACTTTCAAAAGCGGACTTGAGGTTGAACATTTGTTAGAAATAGGCAGAAACGTGTATGAGCTGACAGCAGTATTTCAGCTCAAAGTTTCCTCTGTTGGCAAACTAAGCAGTTATTTGGTGTCTGTCATGCATTTGGGGCTTTAGAAATTTGAAATTTCTGATTACATGAGCATGTGATTGGGCTGTCTGAAAGCAGAATCTCCTATTTATAAATAATAAGGAATTCTTTTGTGGTCAGCTAAAGTATTTTTATAGTATTTTTATTTAAGATCAGTCTAGACCTGCATTAGATGATGCCTAAGTTCCAATAAATGTGGTGTTTTAAATATTTCAGAATGACTTCAAAAACTCAAAATGCTGCAATATTATTATATCACTGAGCTGATCTGCAAGCCAGTAAAAAGTTGTCTGCTTGGTATGTGTCCAAAGGTGATTCTTTTGTGACTTGCTGTATAAAAGACTCCTTTAAAATCTTTTAAACTATTGTAGCTTGTAGAGTAGATGTTAGACAGATGCTGAGATAGGCAGCTACTGGGCTTGTGTGCTTCCCTCAGAGCCCCCTAAGTGGCTGGATCAAAATGTTCAGACCTGATTGCTTTTTGAGGTGTGTGTGAATATTTAAGGCAGGGATGGACTACAACTCCCAGAATTCCTCAGCCAGCTATACTATGCTGGCTGAGGAATTCTAGGAGTTGAAGTCCATAAATCTTAAAGTTGCCAAGTTGGAAATTCCTGTTTTAAGGAGTAATATGTGTGTTGTGTAAATAAAACTGGCCCTCGGGCTAAAAAAGATCTCACACAAAAACACATAAGCTAAAAGACAATGACTTGGCCCTTCAGATTATTCTAAGTTTTACTAGAAAAAATGTAAGTAAATATAAACTGAACATACTGAAATGGAATAAAAAGCGGAAGAGATGGAATTCTTTTCCTAGTAAAATTGAAAAATCTGAATTAAGAAGTTCTAAAGTCTTTGGGGAGTCTTCATAATTCCTATGACTTTTTCAGAGTATAAAATATTTTATATTTGATGCTCTCACCAGCCCTATGAAATTGACTCGACTGAAATTATTAATTTTGCCTCCTGAGTATATGAGATATTAAGCAAGACTTGGAGAGACCCAAGTACAATACTTACCTCTTGAATTCCACTTACATTCATTGTGGCGTGTTTCTGCTTTTTAAGAATGGCCTCGCCCTTATTTCTCCCTCACTTTCTCTTCCCCACCTGCCCAAATATCTATCATGGAGCAAGATTGTTCAGTAAATTTCCAGACACCCTGCTGGGCCAATCACACTGCCGCTCCAGACACAGAAGGGGTTGGAGGGCTGGGCTTATTTATAAACAGCAAACATCAAAAGTCGACATAAATGCCAAAATGCAGGCTTGCTTTTTTACAGGAGCTACAGGTTTTGATTTCAATTTTATTACAGCCATTAGCTGTCAAAGGCTGAGTTGTGGACATATCTTACCTTCTCTGTGAACCAGTCTTTAAAACCATCTATTTTTCTTGAGTAAATGATGGGCAACAGCTCCAGGGAACTCAGAAACATTGAAAACCCAAAGAGCTGTTGATCTTCCAGTGACTTTCAATCTCGGCTTAGGCAGCTCTGGCAAACGGGAATCCCCCTTAACTCAGAGTCCTTTCCTTGCTCACTCATGTGTCACAGCATTCACTTGCAACTGTTGTGGTATCAAGATAAATTTTCTTAGTATTTATTTTATTTCTTATTGATTTCATGATTTATAAGGCTGCCAAGTTAGATAGTGTGACTTGGGGTAGTATCCAAAAGAAAAAAAACCCCAAAATTATCTAACAACACACAAACAAACTCTATATAAATACAAAATGTAAAATGGCAACCAAGCACACAATAGAACAACCACAAGGGACACTCCCACATAACTGTCCCCACTGCCTGAGGGAATAATCTTGAGGAACAAGAGCAGCTTGTCTTCCCCTCTTGATGGCTTCTTCCTTGTGTTTCTCAAGGTTATTTTCATAATCCATTACAAACAGCTACGGCTTCAGAGCTTTTCTAGAGGTGAGAAGAATTTGGCCCTGTTGTATATGGGGATAATTCCAGAGAGCGGGAGATTCACAGAGAACACAGGTATCCTTAGTCTCATAAAATGACAAGATCTAAAAGAAGGAACCTGGAGCATGTCCTCCCTGTGAGAGTGTGTGGGGCAGGCAGTTGTTCCTGGAAAAAGGTTTTCACTCAAGTAACCTGATCTTATGTCATGCAAGGCTTTAACATTAATCACCAGCACCATGAATTAATAGATCTAGAAAGAATTTTCTTCTTGCCTGATTTGCTTCCTTGCGTCTTGCCCAGATTCCAGGTTTAAGCAAAAGAGAGACATGCTTTCTTCCTAAGGGGAGGCATAGATTAATATGATGTCACAGGATGCAAACGGAGTCCCAGTTCATGCCAATTGATTTAAAATTCTTTCAGTGTCTTTTCATGCTTGCAGTCAAGCAACTTAGAGAGCTGTGAAAGCTGTGAGCCTTTTCCTCATGTTTTCAGCATGTGTTGATGAGCAAAGTGGGAACTCTAATTTGAACCAGGAATATTGTTTTCATCAAATCATTTTGTAAATTGTCCCAAAGATGCTTTTTCAAGAGCCAACTGGACTTTCTTGTAATGTGTATCCCTCCCCCCCTTTTGAGAGAGGGACCTTCAGTTTTGACATAGATGGCCTTTTTGACCTCTCTTTCATCTATCTATCTCCTTTCAGCAGTTCCAAGAATGCTCCACACCTATTTGCACCACTTAGGTGATCTTGAGGACACAGATAAATCTCCAAATGGCCTCAATGACGCTCTGAAACAGGGGTGTCAAACTCACGTCACGTGACGTGCCACGACGTATCGTGACTTTTTCCCCATTGCTGGCAATGGGGTGGGCGTGGTTTTGGCGTGATGTGTCCGGTCCCTGGGTCAGCAACTTGACACCCCTGCTCTAAAAGAATGCAAATGACTAGCTGTCCGTAAGGAATATAAATCCTTCCATTCCCCACCATCCAGTCAGAGCTGAAGAAATTTCTTGGATGAGAAGTGAAACGTCTTCGAAGAAAAATAAGAAAGTCCAGTTGCCTTTTGAAAAAGCACCTTTGGAACAATCATGACCTGGATGACTGAGAATCTTCATACACATTTTGTAAATTATTTTACTGCAGAGACACAAAAATTAATAATGCTTTCAAATGACAGGTCAACGGGATAGGGCTGCATTCTAAAAAGTAGGTGATGTAGACAAGATAAATTGTTCCCCCCTTTTTTACCATCTTTTCCATTTGATGAAATCGATTGGTAATAAGCTCAGAACAATTAAAAATTGTTGCATGTAATTAATTTATAGAACAACCTATTTGGATTGGGAATGTTGGAAACTAATTCAACACTTCTGGAAGGCAGAAAAGTGGCAAAATTATTTGAAAAGCCACTTCTTAAACATTTTGCTGCTGATAAATCGGATATTTGCTTGTTCTCTTACCATTTTCAAAAATAGTATTACAATGTACTGTAACCTTCTATCACAGACCGTCTGTGGTAGGCAAAACCAGAACACTTCTAACATGCCTAACTTCTAGAGTGTTTAAGTGTGGTTTACTCCTTCTCTTTTATTTGCAGGAGGTCCCTTTTCACATCATTAGAGGCCAGTGGACTCTTCTTGCCTGCCTATAGTGGATGAACAGAAGGTAACGCCTAAACTAAAGCAACCATATCAGAATATGCCCCCTCCCAGATGCTTTGGGTGGCAAATCTCTGAATGCTAATCAGCCTAGTCAGTGATGATGCCAGGAAATTATGGCAACTGTAATATGGCACATCCAGAGGTCATAAACTTGGGGAAGCGTGGGAGACAGACTTTTACATATTAATTAAAATCATGTTTGATATAGCAACAAGGAATTGCTACATGCTTAGTTTGGTACCAAAGATTTCCAATCTCCTAAATGCTTCAACTTCTTGCAATTAAAAAAAAATCTTGAAAAACTAAAAGGTTTAGAAACAAGTTCCCAAAAGACAAAAGATATAGACCAGAGCAGTGGTTCTTAACCTGGGCGATATCGCCCCTTGGGGCGAATTTATTTTTCAGGGGGGTGATGGAACAAAAAGGGGTGACGTGGGGGTGAAGGAACGAAAAGGGGGCGATACGGGGGCGATGGAGTGAGAAGTTTTGGGGACACTTTTGAGACTTTCATACAGTGAATCTCTGTATATCTGTCCTACAAAAACATCAGATCGCTCACTATTAGTGGATTGAATTGTGTTTTCAAATGTTCCTCCAGCTAGCTTCAGTACAGAACGCCGTACATATGTGAATACGCATCGCTTATCTTCATGCGCGTTGCACAGCAGCCTCTACCCATACAGTGGCGTGCCATTGGCCAGAATGGGCAGTGATGGAGGGGGGAGCGCTTCTTTAGAAACATCGCATGCTGAGTGGCTGTCCCCTGTGATGTCAGCTGTAATGTCAACGTAACTGTTGAAACTAGGTTTATCAACATCCATGTGTGTTTTTCTAGTGTTCCAGTGCAGTTGAAAATTTAATTTGCAGGTAGTGCCTTTCATTTCAAAGACCTTTCAACATGGCTGAGAAGAGGAAATGTCACCAATATTGGATTTTCTCAATGCCACTTGTTCATTGCATATTATATGTATTTTCTTCCTGTAAATCATTTTATAAGAACCTTCATTGGACTGAAAGGCAGAATAAGAAAGCCAGTTTTGTGTTATGATTAAGAACCAACTTATCAACCAGGACACCATGAGTTCTAGTCATACCTAAGGTACAAAGCCAGTTAGGTGACTTGGGCCAATCATTTTCTCTTAGCCCTAGAAAGAAGAAGGCAGTGGAAACCACTTCAAAAAATCTTCCTGAGAAAATTGCAAGGACTAATTCAGGCACTTGTCCGGAATCAACTCTGACTTGAAGGCACAAAAACAGCAACAATAAAAAAAGAATAAATATATTTAATGAAAAAATTATTATTCCTTGATTTTAAATTACTGCAAATGATCTGGAAAAGATAGTATGCAGTATGAAATAGATGTAATATAAAAGTGTTAATTACTGACGAGAAGCAGGCCTAATAGAATTATGACGTGGAGGACTTTGATTCATAAAATGAACTCTTGCTAGATGTACACTTTCAGCACCGTGATCAGGTCTGTGTTCTAAAATTAAGCCGGAAAAAGATCAAGGAAATAAAAATATTTTTGACTTTGTTTTCTTCAGTATCAATTAAACTTTGTGAAATCCAGGAAGGAGTTAAAATGGGATAGAATTAAGCCCCACTGCTCTATCTCTGTTGATTTAACCTAGGAAGCTCCAATTCTAGGTAAACTGAAATGGAGGATTTTTTTAAAAATTGGTAATATGGGAAGGCAGATAAAGTTCTAGTTAGTTATAAGGCTGATACATCTAATAAAGAACAATAGACCTTGATTCAGTTCAAGAATAAATTTTATGCAAGGGACCCTAATTAGCAAAGTAATATTTGAGAGAGGGAAATTTATCCTTCTTTCCTGAGAAAAGGCAGACAGAATAAAGATGTGATTCTTTGGTGTGGCATTCTGAGCCCAAACCTTTTGTTTATTGTGTTGTACGGTAGGAAGTGGGTGGAGGATGTAATCCATGAAATACACCAGAATATAACACTCATTTGTACCATATATCGAGTTTTTCCTCAGCAAAATGCAGAGAATAGCCTTCTGTCAGCCCCATCTAACATGTCCCAAAAGCATCAGAATTATTCCTTAATGTTGGTCGGGGAAGGGCAGAGACTGTGAGGGAGAACTTAACGGAGATTCTGTAATTAAAAATATTTCAATATTTTCAGAACTATGCCCAACTTTTCTATTTGGGCCTACTGTAACTAACGTTGCTATGGTGGTGGTGATCTAAAGATAATTCTTTAGATTGATTAGTAATTGCACAGAAAACAGGATGTTGATGCATGTATTTCTGAATACAAACTTCAAGCTGCCTTTGCCAAGGCTTGCTGAAGTTCTATTTTGACTTAAGCATGGATATTCTTGCTAGACAGAAATATTAAAAAAAATAGTGACAAAAGATATAGTTGTGGCGGATCTTAGCATGACACCAGGAACCTGTAGGACTTGATCAGATAATCGGCATCAAAGAAAGAGCTGGTGAAATTAAGAGGGAATAGAGATGCAGGGCTTGAGTGCAGGGCCTCTATATTGTCTGCCAGTATATTGCATATTGTTAAGTCTCAAGTGGAGCTCCCAAGATAGTACATTTTCAGTAGGCCGCCCGTTCATGAGGTCCAGATACAAAGCGGGCTTCGAGTCAGCCCACGAATGGCGCCCGACATTGCGCTTGCGGCGCTGCGCTTGCTGCCTGCTTGTAGGGGAAAGGCGGGGGGGGGGGGAAGGAAGAGGAGGCGAAGGAAAGCGGGGCCGGACCAGCGCAGGGGAGGGCAAATCCAGGCACCAGGACTCCCAGGCGGACGAGGGGAGGAGCCTGTTCAAACTTGTCGAGAAGCGGCGGGACTGATCCGGCTGGAACTGTGTTCTGAGCGGCGGAGCTGCGGACCGGCACCATGGAGGAGGCCCCGCGAGGTGTGGGGCTGGGAGTCCGAGGGCGGGAAGGGGTCGGTCAGGGGGCGACCCGCGTTCGGAAAGCGGAGAGGGAAGCGTGTTTTAGGCTCAGTAGAAGTAGGGCGCCCGCCGACCTTCTCTCCTTCCCTTCCCCCCCCCTTTAAATAGCTCGGGCGATCTGGGCGCCAAGACTTGCCTGGGGTGCAATTGGAGTTGCAGTTGGAGACTTGTTGGGGCGCTTCTTGCATTGTAGCCTCTCCTGGGTTCCGAGTCGGGTTTGCATCCCAGGCTTGTCTCCTATCCCGGTTCGTCCAGTTCACTGCGTTGTCCCGCTCAGGTTTCTGCGCGATTTTTGCTCTCGTCTAGCCCTGGATGACGGGTGCGAAGCTTGCTGGGGTCTGAAACTCCTGTCGCCATCGCATACCTGGCTTCCTGGTGGAAAAAGAAAGAGAGGGATACTTATCTTTGTCTTCGGGTGCTTTGCCTTCGGCTTCCTCTATTACTTTGTCTTGAAAAGGCGGAGGAGGTGCTTTCCCATCTGGCTTGCGGTGTGGGAGAAGGTGCTCCTTTCCCTTCTGCTGATCTCCAGCAACATTTTGCGAACAACCTCTTGAAAGGGGCCTAGCGGACTTCTCTGCCTCTCTCCTTAAATTCACTTAGAAAAACATGGCCCACACTAACCCTCACCTCGCTGGTGCTCAAAATGTGTATCAAGAGCAATAATTAATCATTGTCAACAGCCTGTGGCTGGAAACTCCTAGCATCTCTCCAGTCCCCTTTTTATGAACTAGGGGGGGCTGAGATGGGCTTGATGCCTGTCAGAGTCAGTACCTGGAAGGATATTGGATCACTTGAAGGTCCTTTGAAGTGGTATTAATAGCCAGAGTGACTTGTCCAGGGGTCTCATGATACCAGGATACTGTAGAATAAAGTTCCCAAGCAGATTTGTTAGATTACAATATGAGATTGTGCAAAATACCTGAGAACAAGAAATGCAGGGTGGATAAATGGTGTATGCTGCTTTTGGCAAAAGAGGTAGATAAACACACATGGAAGAGGTTAATGAGAAAATTTTCTATGCAAAAGTGATACTGGGGTAGACAGACTGTCTGAAGTGAGGTCATCGATTCTAATGAACTAAACTGGGAGGTCTTTAAAAACTCCTCATGGAAACCTCTAATAAAGGTTGTGGCTGAAGGCAATTGGGTTATTTAATGTGTTTATATGATTCATTTTGGAACATGTGTGTAGCCCTAATTGTCCCAGCCTTCATACGCACATTTTTATTTATGAGTTCTACATCTAGTGCCATTCTTGCTATGTTTAGTTCTGGCAGAAAGGTATTTGTCAGAATGTGGGATATCTTATCTTTCCTTTAAAAAAAAACAACAACACCTCAGTGATGTGCACATGTGTTCACCTCCACATTTTATCTGTATGACAACTCAAATAAGTTACACTGACAGATAATGACTTGTATCTTGTAAACAACATAACATAAGTGAGCAGGAATATCTTCATCTTGTCTAGAAACACACATTGTGTTAGTTTGTTGTTTCCTGCTCAGTAGATGAGAAGTAACAAGGGCCCTTCTGTACCCTTTGAGAGAAATAATTAGGAGGAGTGAGAACAAACAACTTCTAGACAATGGATTTTACTGTGCAAGACTCCCTTTATCAAAATGTAGTCTTGCTCCATATGATGGAAATTTCCCCACCATTTGGGGTGTGTGTGTAAAAAATATCTTTGAGGAGAAAATGCAATTTCTGTTCATCCCTTTCAGTTGCTAATGCAAGGAACCCTTGGACTGGAAACATCCCAATAAGCAGACATTTTATTTCATACAACTGGCTGCTTGATTGTCTTTCTGAGAGTTTAATGCTCTTTGAAGACCTGCCTGAACCTTAGAATCACTTGGTAGAGTTCTGCTGTTGTGGCCAACTTCCTTCTTTTTGGAATATGTTTGTGAGTCCCTGCTTCGTTCTCCAAAGAAGCTGCTGATATTGCTAAGACATTTTGGCACAGGCACAATTGTTCCCCGTTAGGGATCGGTGGTAATGGGGAAAGCTGTGCTATTATAGTAATCTTCTCCCAATGTATGTGCTGACCAGTTGAAGACAGTGGTAAAAGTACTGAAGAGCTGTGAAGTCTGTGCAGTGCTCCAGGGTAGCATGCATGTAGGGAATTGTTGGTGATTGGTTCATCCGTGCATGCAAAGAATAAAACAGACTCTCCTTGGGAAGACTCATCCAGCATAGCTGAGAGGATTGTGGAAGTTCGCTAAGGGGCTGCCTGCCTTGATCATATTCTTTGTTTCCCAGTTTTCGTCTGGATGAGCATGATGGCTTCAGCAGATGCCTCCCTGCTCTCTGTGCTTTGAACTGAAACTGATGGGGGAAGGGTGGGTATAACCCCTTGATCCCTCCTCCTCCTCTTCCCTGCAGTGCCTTGTTCACCCAGTAGCACAGAGTTGAAGGCCGATGCTTCAGAACAGAAGTATGAGTCTCTTTTGATGGTTTTGTTAAGCCTTTATTTGCCATGTAGGTGGTATATTTGATTTCAAAACATGATGACAAAAGTGCTCTGGGTATGGGCACTGATGTGTAACAGCCAGACTGGATTTCTGGGGATGGTGTGGATTGAGACTTGCAAATATGCATGTCCTAAAACTGCAAGGGGTAACTCAAGTACTACCGGTAGGAAGTTTCGTTTTCTTGATTTTCCAGTGGAGCATGCAATTTTTATGTGGAGATCTCTGCTTTCTGCTGCTGATTGTTAGATCCCTATAAGGCACAAATGGCTGGCAGATTTTCATTTGTGCTCTAGGATCATAACCTTTTATGTGTTGCATGTGTCTCTTCAACTGTGTCTGTAGCTCCAATGCCAAGGAATCATTTTTATTTTTTGTTTTTAAATTTATATCCTAGCCTTTGTACAGGAGTTCAATGCACTATACATAGCATTTCCTCCTTCAGTGTTCTTCACAACAACCCTATGAGGCAAATTGGAATGAGTGTGACTAGCCCCAAGTCGACCAATGAGCTTCTATGACTAAGGATGGACTTGAACCTGGGTCTCCTTTATCTTTGTGAAATACCTTCATTATTACACTACGTTCTCTCTTAAATTTCTCAATATGGACAAATGTAATTGCTGACCCGATGTTATACGTTGACTTGTTTGCTTGTGTATGAAGATTTGTGTTTCCTTAGTTGTCCAGACGTTTGTCCAAGAATATGTAGTAAAATATGTCTATCTTGTTGATTTGGAAGTCCTGAGTTCAAATGTTTCCTGTGCACAGATCCCCATAGCAATTTCAAGCATGCCATTACTTTCTCCAGCACTGGAGATGGATAATCCACTAATGGGTTAACTTAATCCTCCTGCCCAATCAGATCAAGTCAGCCAAACTTGCTGTCCTGGGCCTGTTTGCCCCAGTTTTCGACTTGATCTTGCTCAGAACAGACGTGCAGGTTTGGTTCACAGGCAGGTAGATAACTATTAGTGGATTATCCATTAGATTATTAGATTACTAACCTTTCCTTCTCTTTGAGTCCCCTGAACAGCGTTGGTACCAACGCTCCTCTAGACCAGCGGTTCTCAACCTGTGGGCCGCGACCCCATTTGGGGTCGAACGACCATTTCACGGGGGTCGCCAAACACCGCAGTCCGCCATTTTTTTTGGTCGGCCATTTTTTTGGGGGGTCGGCCATTTTTTTTTGGTCGGCCATTTTTTGGGGGGTCGGCCATTTTTTTCTCCCTTTGCCATGCGGGCCATCGCGCCGCGCATGCGTGATGCAGGCCCGCCATTTTTTTTTGGTCGGCCATTTTTTTTGGGCCGGCCATTTTTTTCCCCTTTGCGATGCGGGCCGTCGCGCCGCGCATGCGCGCGTGGTGCGGGCCAGGGTTGAGCCCCGGAAAAGGTTGAGAACCGCTGCTCTAGACGGCCACTTCTTACTGATTCCCATTGGGATTCAGCCTTTCAAACAGAAAACTCTGTTTGCGCTCTGAATTACCCCCCCCCCGCTCCTCGTTTAGGAAAGGGTTTCCCCCCTTTTTCTTCATTCTCTCCCTCCCATCAATTCTCCTGGCGTCGGTGCTTGCAGCTGCAGCTCCAACGGCCTTAAAGAGCCCGGATCGGCTCGGGGAGGCCACGGGCCTCGGATTGTCTCGCCGTGTTTCTCGGCCATTCTGGTGACTGCGGACTCAATTGAACGCCGACGATCAGCTGGGGAGGGCATTTTCAGCCCCGTCCCCCCCTGAGAAGGGTGTAACAGGCCGGGGGAGTCCTATCCGTTACGGAGCCGGAGGGGGTGATCGGCCTGAGTCGCGGCCGCCATTTTGCAACCACGTGGTCCCTCAGCCTTGCTGACTGCAAGGGAAGGGAGGGTGGAAAAAGACATTTCCACCTAATTTGGCAACGATTAGCTCGGTAATGGCATTTTTCTTCTTCTCAGTCCCTGGGGTTTTCATCGGCCTTATTGAAGGCCTAGATCGACACGGGTCCCACTGCCCACGGCCGCCATCTTGGAGGCTTCGGCCTACTACCAAGGCCGCCATTCTTGCAACAGTCTTGTGCCCCATTAAGGCCTCATTGAGGCTCCTTGGGCAAAGGGCCTCCCTGAGTTGTAGCAGCCAAGGTTGTCTGGAGGGGGGAATAAGTTCTCCCAGGTCATCCTTGGAGTTTCCCCTTGTGACATCTGGAATTATCCTCTTACCCTTGGTATAGGCCCAAGAGTTCTTTATTGGGCTTTCTGATGTCTGAAGCCCTGGTCACCTTGGGCTTGCTAATCACTACAGTAGTCCTAGCCTCTGACACTGTACTGTTGCCACCTTTTATTTTGCTGACCTGGCAACATAGCAAGCCTCACTAGCAGGCCGCAGTCCACTTCAGGTGGAAGCAATAGCGACTGCAAGTAGAACTGTTTTTTTGTATACCACTGGTTTGGTGGCCGGGGGGGGGGGTAGGGCAGCCTAATTCAGCCTTTGCCCTACACCCTTATCAGCCAATTCATCCTTTCCCAGGTGCACCCTCTCGCGCACCTGAAGATTTCATACCAGCATGGAGGATAACACGGCCTCCCAACCCAGGGTTGCCTCTCCTCCTTCCTCAGGCCAGAAAAGGCACAGATCCCTTTCCCAAGAGGCTGCTGGTAGGATCGCAGCCAAGATCAAACCCAAGGCTGCCTCTGGGGGGGGGAAACCTCCAAACTAGCTGAAAAACAGACCAGCAGGAGACACCAGGCACTGGAAAAGGAGTTTTCAAAGGCTCAAAAACAGGCCAGGGCTGAGACTGCTCAGACTGAGTCCACCTTTTTTGATCTACCTCTAGGTCTTTCTTCTTCTCCTCAGGAAGTCTGGGCACCGGCAGAACCTTCCACCTCTTATGGCCAAGCCGAGGAGGTACCTGAGGCACATACCTTCAGGTTTCCCTCTACCCCACGGGCCTCGCAGGTCCCGGAGGCCACCTTTACACCCACGGCCGCAGGGCTTAGAGGGGAGTAGCCCACCCTTACATTCTTGGACGATAGGATCCAGGCCTTGGTGGCTCAGGCAGTGGAGCGGGCCCTTATGGTCAGGACTCCATTGGTGCCCAGAGCGGAATCCTTGCTTTCCATTCCTCTCATGCGTCCTGTACATCACAGTTCTCGTGACGCTCCTTCCCCCTCCTATTCTCCTTTAGCGGGGTCTCAGTGACCCTGGACCAGGATCAGGCGCTTGACGCTTCATAGTCAGAGGAGGAGGAACCGGCTCCGGATCTGCCCCCGTTTGGAGGGCTATTTAATCCATCTCTCTTTCTTCCCCTGCTTTGCAAGGTTAGCTCAGTGGCACACGGGGGACCCTGCCGGCCCGCCCCAGCAGTTCCCACAATGGATCCAGAGGCGGACCCCATCTTCATTGAACCGGTGGTCACCCAACACCATGTTCCATGTCCAGCCTTGTTCCTCAACGCAGTTAAGAAACAATGGGCTTCCCCGGGTACTTTCCCCCTTCCAGGTGGTAATGATAAGAAGTTGTTTAGCGTGGCCTCAGAATTAGATGAGGCGTTGAATGTTCCCACGGTGGATGAGCCCGTCTCACCTGTTTTCCCCCTCCACTATTTTGGGGGATATGGCAGAGGCCTTAAAATGTGAGAAGGTCACACCAGGCGGCGGCATGGTCCATCAGGGCGTCCACCTCAGCCTCCTTCTTTACTAGATCCACCCTCATCTGGCTTCGTCAGCTACAGGCCAGGATCCCCTTGGACGATGTCCGCACACATCAGGACCTGAGCAAGTTAGTGGCCACGACGGAATAAGCTTCCGATGCGACTTTGCACGCGGCTCGGTTTTCTTCCAGATCTTTGGCGTCCAACGTGACAGCCTGCCGCATGCTATGGCTAAGACACTGGCAGGCAGATGCCAAGTCCAAGTGGTGTCTGGCAGCAGCCCCATACCAGGGCAGTAAATTGTTTGGGGATGCCTTAGCCCCATTCCTGTCAGAGAACAAGGATAAAAAGAAGATCTTGGCCCATCTTACTAAGCAGTCCGACAGACGTTCTACCCCTTACAATCATAGACAGATCTTTTGGTCTGCCACTACTTCACCAACCACACAACCTTCTCGGCCCTTCACTCCCAGGCAGGACCATCCAGCTGACAGACCAGCCCCACGGCCCAGGCAGCAATTCCAGTCCAAACGGCCCTTTCGAGGCAGAGGTCATCCCTTCCACAGGAAGTGACCCCCCAGTGGATCCTCCCATAGGGGGAAGGCTTTTCCTCTTCGTCACTCAGTGGGAGGTCACCACCACAGACGCCTGGGTCCTGGACACCATTCGCCACGGCCTGTCTCTGGAATTCATTTCCAGTCCACCAAGACGGTTCATTGCTTGCCCCCAATCAAAGAAGTCTCCAAGGAGAGGTCTCATGCAGGAGGCCATCCATCACTTATTAGACATCAGAGCCATAGAACCAGTACCTGCAGCCCAATGGGGGCGCGGATTCTACTCCATCCTCTTTGTAGTCCCCAAGAAAAGTCAGACAGTCCCATCGACTCGGCCTCCATGATCAGTCGTTGGATAAGAGCTTGCATTGCGGGGGCGTACCAGTCCAATTCCTTGCTGATTCCACCCCGTGTCACGGCCCACTCTACATGCAGTGCGGCCACCTCTGCGGCCTGGGCCACGCAGGCTTCCATTGAGGAAGTATGTAAGGCAGCCACGTGGTCTTCCCCGTCACCGTTTATACGGCACTATAAACTGGACAGGTACGCATCCGCCGAGGCATCCTTTGGCAGGAGGGTCCTGCCAACCGTGGCACAGTTCCAAATTTGCCCGCTTCCCTGCCGTAAGGACAGTGGGCTTTGATATGTCCCATTAGTGGATTATCCATCTCCAGTGCTGGAGAAGGGGCATTGTCTTACCTGAACGCTGTTTCTCAGCATGGAGATGGATAATCCACACCCACCCAATTAGGTCCTTAGGCCTAGGGTTTGTTCTGTGAGCCAACACGTCATGTTGTCAGTCAGTAGCTGCGTCCTCGTCGAAAACTGGGGCAAACAGGCCCAGGACAGGCGTGGCAAGTTTGGCTGACTTGATCTGATTGGGCAGGAGGATTAAGTTAACCCATTAGTGGATTATCCATCTCTGTGCTGAGAAACGGCGTTCAGGTAAGACAATGCCCCTTCTCAAGTTCCTTATGTAAGGGTCCCTACTTGCTGCATCATCATTCCTGAAGTAATAATTGTGGAGCATTTGAAGCATTCTAAACTTTTACATAAATGCTAATTTTGTTACTCTGTTATGGCTAGTAAGGATTGTAGCTTTGTATATTTTTTTGGGTTGTCAGATTAAATATTATGAAAACCTGTACTGCATAGTGCTAAGCAAGGAGGGCTTAAGCTGTTGCTGTTAACAAATTAAAAAAATCATCCTCACATTTTATCCTATACTGAGCAGTATCAGATGTATACACACATACATACATACATACATACATACATACACACACACAAATAAATTTGGAAGATTGATAATAATGCCCAGCTCTTGAGTTAAACTGTTAAGCTGGCTTTGGGACATTTATTGAAAAAAGTATAAAACATATTTTTCTCTCTTGAAAACATTTGCATATTGTATTTATCCAAAAAGAAAGTAGTAGATGAATTTGCAGACTTAACATGCATCACAGAAATGTGGCTGGCGGGAGCAGGAATGTCCTAGATTTGCTTTTCTTATTTTTAACTTTAAGCCATGCAAAATTAAGTTTGGCGAGTTGGGGGCAGGGTGATGATCTTGTGTGACACTTTAACTATGAGCTGATGTCCTGCTCCTCACATGACTTATTATGTGTGCTTGCATTAGAAATTGGGCTGTAGATACAAATTACGCTACAGTGCAAATACTTTCTACTCTGCTGCCTGAATGGCCCTGAATTCATCACAAGGCTGTTGGTACACAAGAGCAGAAAACTGTGTGTTACTGGATCAAACACCCCTGACCCTTCTGATCCAGCAGTCTGTTCCAACAGTGGCACAAAAAGACTGCCGGTCTACCTGGAGATGGCCTTCAGAGGTCCAGTCACACTACCATCAAGGCTAATAGACAGTCCCATGACTAATTGGTCCAAACCTTTTTGGAAGCCAGCCAAGCTGGTAGCCAACACCACATATTGTGGTAGTGAATTTCAGAGTTTAATTACACATTATGTAAAACAGTATTTCCTTTTGTCTGTGCTGAGTCTGACAGAATTCAATTTCATTGGTTGACCTCTGGTTCTAGTATCCTGGGAAGGGGAAGACAGCTTCTTCTCCAGCATGGGTGGATTCCGAATCCACCAATGGGTTATCACAGCCTGTTGCCCAATGATTGACTAGGTCCGAATTTTAGCCCCGCCTCCGGCCGGTTGCTCCAGTTTTTTACCTAGTCTGAAGCCCAAAGTAGCTCTTTGTGGTAGCTCCGCGAATAGTTGTTTTTTTTCGTTGGCTAAAGATTGGTAAGATTTTTCCTTTGCTATTTTTAGAACTTTAGTTCGATTGGACAGACTAAATTTAGAAAAAATTTTCAATTTTACCCTTTTTTTGGGCGGATTTTTCTTGCTTTCCTCTTCTTCTCCGTCGGGATCGCGACGGCGAGGCCGCCCCGGGCCTAAGGCCTTGGGAGAGCGGGAGCCAAAGGGGGAAACGTCCCTGGACTCCCAGCTGGCCGCCGGACCGCGTCCCGAGACTCCCCAGGAGCGCAGACGTCGAGCGAAGAGACGATCCGGAGGAGGCCGCCAGCCGCACGGACCGGTCGACGCACAGATAGCGGGGGACCGCTACAACAAAGCGCAAGTGGGGAAAAAAGGAGCAGGGAGGAGTTCGCCGGGCCACTGAGAGGGTGGACGTCGGCGGGAGTCGCTTTTCCACCGGGCGGGTAGACCCGGGGCTGTGGGCGGCAGGCACTGCGTGGTCAGGAGCACAGGAGCTCCGACCAAAAATTTGGCACGGTGGCCATCTTGAAAAGGGGGAGGTCCCGGCTCCTGGCGTGAATCGCCATCTTGGAAAAGGGGCGTCCCTTTCCTCCTGCGCCTTTTGGTTGGAGGTTTTTGCTACGGCGCGAAAATCCACTTGAAGAGAGGGCGGTGAACCTCTTTTGTTTCCTGCTGGTGCTTAGGCCCAGGGAAGGAGTTTTCTGCCGGCAAGGCAGAGGCTGTTTGAGTTACCGGCCAGCTTAGATCAGTGAGCATTGAGAGCCGGTTTTGAGGGGGAGAGTTTTCTCCGGAGGTGTGTGTCTCGGTGTATTTGGAATTTTAGCAGCGGGTTGAGCCGGAACGAATCCCCAGCAGAATTAGGGCGGCGAGTACAGCACAGGGATTGAAATCCTTTGTCTACGGGCCTACATAGCCGCTATCCACTACTGCCGGCGCAGGTTAGGGAAATACTCCCTACAGCGCTGCCGGCCCAAGCTGAGCCTGCCAGTAACAGCTCCCTCCCAGCGAGGTCGGATACCCGGATAGGGTGCGATAACGAGCATGGCTATGCCAGAGGGCACCTCGGCCCAAGGCTCAGCTCCCCCCCCCGTCGTCGCCAAAGCGCAGAACGGAGAAGCCGGGAGGGGGGCAAGAAGAAGGCCAAGACGAAACATCTGACTGAGCCGTCGAAAACTGCTGAGCGTCAGGCCATAAGGAGACACCAGGCTTTGGAGAAGGAGTTTGCCAAAGCGCAGAGGCTCAGGGCCAGCGGAGCAGAGAGAGCGGCCCTGCCCCTCCTGGATACACCCATACCTTTTGGGCCTTCGGGATCAGCTGGACAAGGATCCAGGGCATGGTCTCCCAGGAGGGAGACAGAAGGGGAGGTGTCTCCTATCTCAGTGCCATCTTCACCAGAACATTCTGAACCTGCAACCAGCCAGGAGGAGGCTGGACACAGAGGTAGGAAAAGGAAGAGGTCTGGTAAGTGGTCATCACAGGTTCATTCCCTTTTACAGGAGGCCCTTGAACACCTCATGGCCTCTAGGGGTGATTCTTCTCCTCAGGGTTACCATATACCACTGAGACATGCCCCCCGTGGGGGGGGGAAGGTAGTGTTCCATGATTCTGATGTCTCTGAGACTTCTTCACAGGTGGCAGAGGAGGAACTGGAGGACTGGGAGGCTGACGGAGCCCCGCTGTCGGAGAATGAGGACGCAGACCCACAACCGGCTCCAGTCTCAGGTTTATTTGACCACACTCTGTTTCACTCCCTCATGCTTAAGACCTGTTCCGTACTCGACCTACCAGCTAAGACCAAGGAAGCCAGACCACCGTCCTCGGAGGAGGAGGATGCAAAGGACCCGCTAATGCATTCACCGGTGTCAGAGGTGATACAGGTACCATGCATCAAGGTATTCAGGTCAACGGTACGGTCCCAGTGGACCAGCTTGGGAACCATTCCCTCGCCAAATAGCGTGGAGAAAAAGATGTTCAATGTATGCAATCCCCTCGCTTCGCTAATAGAGGTGCCACAGGTTGATGCACCGCTAATTTCTCTCTTTTCTTCCTCAGCCATCCCAGGAGACATGGCAGAGTCGATGAGGGTGGAGGATAAGAAAGTAGAGCTCTCCCTCCGCAGAGTCCATCATTCATCGGCCTGGGCCATTAGGGCCGCGTCCACTGCCTCAGTCGTCTCCAGAGCAGCGATTAGGTGGCTGCGGGAGCTTCAGGCAAGTGTTCCTTCGGACTAGGTACGCATACAACAGACACTGACTAAGCTGAGAATGGCAGCAGAATTCACGGCAGACGCCACGTTGTTTGCCTCACGATACTCGGCCAGGTCCATCGGAGGGACAGTGGCCATCAGGAGGCTGGTATGGCTCAAGAATTGGAAGGCGGACCTGAAGTCCAAGTGGCGGCTTGCCACATCTAAGTATTCAGGATCAAAGCTGTTCGGAGCGATCCTGGATCCTTATGTGATCGAGGACAAGAGTAAAAGGAAGGTCCTAGCTCATCCCTCCAAAAAGACAGACAGGGGAACTCAGGAGTTCCGTAGGCAGGCTCCCCGACAGAACGGGAGCGGGGAATGGAGGCAGCCCTTTCAGGGGGGACGGTCCTGGGAGGGGCCCAGAACTCCGCGCAACTTCTCATATAGGCAGGAGCGCGGCCAGGACCGTCCAGCCTCCGGCAGGGGCCAACCTTCTAAATGCCCCTTTAAAGGGGGGGAGGCTGGTCCTACAGACGCACCAAGTGACGCCTGGAACAGCCCCATCGGAGGTCGTCTGGCACTGTTCAGCAAGGTGTGGGAGACGACCATGACGGATGCCTGGGTCAGGGAGACAGTGTCCCGGGGCCTAGCAATAGAATTCTATTCCCCTCCACCAGAACACTTCATAAGATGTCCGATATCTCGCAACACGGCCAAGGCGGGACTATTAGATCTGGCCATAGACCACCTGGAGGAAATAAGGGCTATAGAGCCGGTTCCTCCAGAGCAGGAGGGACAGGGGTTCTACTCCATCCTCTTCCTTGTGCCAAAGTCATCTGGGGATTGGAGGGCAATCCTCGACCTCAAGCGGTTAAACCGCTATGTAGTGTACAAAAAATTCAAGATGCAGTCCCTCAGATCCATACTGGCCAGCATTCGAAGAGGGGACTTGCTGTCATCCATAGACCTCACAGAGGCGTACCTACACATTCCGATAAGGCTGGATCACAGAAGGTTCCTCAGATTCTGTCACAGGGGGCGGCATTACCAGTACAGGGCCCTACCATTCGGCCTGTCCTCAGCCCCCCGAGAGTTCACGAAGGTCCTGGCGGTATTGAGACCGCACCTACGCATGATACCGGTGCGAGTCCAATGCTACCTGGGCGACATTTTGATCCTTTCGAGCTCCTACCAGGCAGCACAGACAGACATTCGGGTCACCCTAAACACCCTCCAGGCCCACGGCTTCTCGGTAAACCACCAGAAAAGTCAACTCACGCCCTCAAGGAGACTCCTACACCTGGGGGCCATCATAGATTCAGAACAGGGCATGGTGTATCTCTCCCAGGAGCGCCGGGAGAGTCTACGGAAGCTAGCACGACTGGTAGAACAGAGGAGGGTGGTCACTATAGTACAGCTGTCTCAGCTTCTGGGGAAGATGATATCTTGCCTGGGCATTGTTCCATGGGCAAGGCTTCACTCCAGAAGCCTCCAATGGCTTCTACTCCCTTACCAAAGGCAGAACCAGAGCGCTTCACTCAGGAGAGTCAGGGTACCACCCCAGGTCCTAGCATCCCTCAGATGGTGGAGATCAGGTGCCCCAAACAAGGGGACCCCACTCAGGGAACCGGACAGGATCACAGTCACGACCAACGCAACCCTGTTCGGTTGGGGGGCACATTCCATGGACCAGATAGCCCAGGGAAGGTGGAGCCCACAGGACCTGGGCCACAGGATCAATTGGCTCGAGCTGAGGGCCATTCACCTGGCCCTTCTACAGTTTTCATCCCACCTGGCAGGGAGTCACGTGCTAGTCCTAACGGACAATGTAACAGCAAAGGCGCACGTAAACAAGCAGGGCAGGACCAGATCAGTGGCCCTCATGCAGGAGGCCCGGGCGCTGGGTCTGTGGGCAGAGCAGCACCTGGCCTCAATCAAAGCAGAGCACATATCAGGGGAGGCATGGTGTGGATAGATTGGACAAGAAGAAGCGTTGGCTTACCTGAACGCCTTTTCTCAGCATGGGGGGATGGAGAATCCACACCCTCCTCTAGCTAGTCTAGGCAGGGTTTCTCTTACAGGACTCTTGAATGGAGCTACACAGTCCGATCTTCTTGAAAGCTTCGCCTGGCAAAAAACTGGAGCATCCGTCCGGAGGCGGGGCTAAAATTCGGACCTAGTCAATCATTGGGCAACAGGCTGTGATAACCCATTGGTGGATTCTCCATCCCCCCCATGCTGAGAATAGGCATTCAGGTAAGCCAACGCTTCTTCTTGTCCAATCTATCCACACCATGCATAATTTTATACATCTCAGTCATGTCCCCTATCAGTTCGGTGGATGAGCAATTAGAATAATCTCTACCAGGCACCTAATTTATCCTGTGGATTTTCAACAGGTGCTTGAGGTTTTCCCCAGAGATGTGGCCTTGTTGAGTCCAGGAATGTGAAGAAAGTGAGACCATTGTTCCAAAGTAATCTCTTTCTGTGCATTAATCCTAGTGTGCTCCCTGATGTACTGAAGAGCTATGCGGTTCTCAACCTTTTCCGGGGCTCGACCCCGGCCCGCATCGCGCAAAAAAAATGGCGGGCCCATACCGCGCATGCGTGGCGCGACGGCCCGCATCGCGATAGGGGAAAAAAATGGCTGACCAAAAAAAAATGGCCGACCAAAAAATAAAATAAAAATGGTGGGCCTGCACCGCGCATGCGCGGTGCGACGGCCTGCATCGCGATAGGAAAAAAATGGCCGACCAAAAAAAATGGCCGACCAAAAAAAAAATGGCAGACTGCGGTGCTTGGCGACCCCTGTGAAATGGTCGTTCGACCCCAAATGCCCAAATGGGGTCGCGACCCACAGGTTGAGAACCGCTGAACTAACAGAAAAGAACTAATAGGAATGAGCATGTTTGGGCTTATTCTTCATTTTTTTAGTGTATCTACAGAATCTCAAAAGCAACTTTGCTTAAAACAGTGTGCAGCTGGTGGACAAACGTACCTAGAAGACTCTCCTACAAGCCATTGTAGAAGAGCTCGTTAGTCTGTGGCAGGGGTCCCCAACCCCCAGACTGTGGATAGGCATCAGTCTACGGCAGGGGTAGGCAACCTTGGCTCTTTTATGACTCGTGGACTTCAACTCCTAGAATTCCTGAGCCAGCCATGCTGGCTCAGGAATTCTGGGAGTTGAAGTCCACGAGTCATAAAAGAGCCAAGGTTGCCTACCCCTGGACGGCATGCCAGAAATCGATCCACACAAACAAGCAAAGCCCCATCCGCAGAATGCAAGCAGCACGCAAAACCACATCCCCTCTGGTACACAGAAAAATTTCTCTCCACGGAACTGATCCCCGATGATCAAAAGGTTGGGGGCCACTGGTCTATGGTAGCAAAAAATCGGAAGGCATCTGGTAGCATCTTTTCTGACTAATTTTTTTGATAGTGGTAGAAAAGAGGCTACTGGGCTCCTGATTTTCTGCATTCTCTGTGACATATTTTTGCAGATAAAATCATTCCTGCTCATTTTGGATTAGACATCGTTGGGGCAGAATGGAATGAAATGAAAGGGGCAGCGTCTTGTGAAATCATCTGCCTGGAAGCAGCAGTTGCTTTCCTATGCTACTGCAAATCATGGCAGGACTTAAAATCCCATCCTCCCCTGCTATATAGATATAAATGAAAGGAGAAGAGTTATTGTTTTCATTACCTTATCTCAAATACATGTGGAGATTCCCTGCAGAGTTAACTTAATTATACCCCTTTTGAATAATGTCCCTGATTGGCATACAGTAGGTGCTTTTCTGGGTGGGATGCTGTTTCACATCTAGCCAGCATTCACTGTGATCATAATTCATTAGCTGCATATATGCAGCTATTACAAAACCTATCCCGATATGGAACTGCTCTTCAAGGGATTTATTCCATTCCTGAAGCTTGTTTTTAGTCTGAGATTTAATGTGTTTTTATAGATTCTCCATGCCATTTTATCCCATTATGTGTACCCTTTGTGTAACCTCTGCCTTATTCTTCACAGAGCCTCTTACTGTGACAGTGACAGTGTCTTTGTGATGGCTAATGCTTAATAAATTTAGTGTGGAAAAAAATTGCTATATATCTTTAGTATTTAAAGGGCACAAAATGATGGCTGTGTTGTAAAGGGCCATAATTTTGACTAGGGAAGAAAACAATATTTTTGCATTTTGCAATTGATCAGTTTCTGGATCTAAATCAAATCTGTCCACTGAATCTTTGAGATAAGATTTGGGTCATAGGCTGTAAAAGTGACAGAGATGGTATTGTTGTTTTGGTGCCACTATCCCAGCTTAACCCATTTTGGTGTCTTTGTATGTCCAGTCTAACTGGATGGTTTATGGCTAGAGAAGACTGTGGTGGAACACATTAATGGCCTTCAAAATTACTTCTGATTAGCCAATTTTGCAGAACCCACAAAACAGGCTGCCAACTGCAATAATACATGTCCATTGAAAGCTATCCAATATGACTTAGAAAATGCCTGTATTACCTTCCTAGGATCTAGTGAGAATACCTGATTATCATTGGGGCTCTGAATACTTTCCCCCCCTGCTTTATTGTATTATTTGTTCTGTAACCTCTTATATATCTGAATATAAGGATATCTGGTTTTCTATATGCCGTGTTATATTTTTGACAATCAGAAATTTGTGTTCTCCCAGACTTAATTTTCATGAATTTATTTAATTCTTGATCTGGAAAGAGATTCTGGATTTGTGATAATAAAGGACTGAAAGAATAAAATGCTCTTTAATTCACCTCGCTTAAGGAAAATAAAAAAAATCAAATCTATAGTTATAATCCTACTAATAAGAAGTAGGTTTACATACTCCACTAGGTTGTAATGTGTTTGATATACGCTTATTTATTTATTTATTTAAATTTCTATGCCGCCCTTCTCCTGGGACCCAGGGTGGCTTACAGCAATAGTGCAATAACAGATAAGAAATTTAACAATAACAATTAACCATTTAATCTAAAACACATTTCATTTAATCTAAAACACATTCATATAACATACAATCAGAATCAAGATACAATCAGTGATGGGGAAAGCTCTTCTCTTGTTGCTCTTCTCTGTACTCTTTCTAGAGTGTCAGCATCTTTTTTACATCATGGTGACCAAAACTGGGATGCACTATCCAACTGTGGCCTTACCAAGGCATTGTAAAGTAGTATTAATACTTCACATGATCTTGATTCTATCCCTCTGTTAATGCAGCCTAGCACTGTGTTGGCTTTTTTGGCAGCTGCAGCACACTGCTGGCTCAAATATGTCATTGGAAAAAACAAGTCACAGATCATTCATCTTATCAGCAAAAAAGCTCCACAGCAAGGAAAGAAGCTAAAAATTGTTTAATTTCCCAACCAGAGTAAAGTCTGGTACTCAAACACTTTATGGCCAAGATGAGCAAAGTCAATCCTCCTATTCTCAGTTTTAGCATACTTAGAGGAGGGAGGCAATGAAGGAGACCAACATACCAGTTTCCCCTTGTTCTTTGCGAAGAATTTTCTCTGCTCTTTTGTCCAGGTAAGCAAGAATAAGAGCACAAACTAGTGAAAAGATACATGTAGTACCACCTATCAAGAGTGAACTTAATCAATTCATGTTCATTCAGCAAAATGTAGTTAAGCAAGCCATGGTTTCATGTGGTTTGATCATGACTGATAGAGATTGTAGACCATCCTTAATAATCAGAGACTATTGGAGGCAATCCTTGTGCCCATTCAAATACTGATCACACTTAAGAACAATCTCTAAGATCTCATTGATTAAGCTACAATATTAGTATTTTGAAATCCTTGCTTTACATAACACTTTTGAATTGTCCTCTTAAATGTGGAAGGAAAACAACATCATGACATATTCTTAGGAATAATTATAAGGTATAGACTATTTAAATTTTGATTTTATGAAATTCCATTAAGCTATTGACTTTACTTATATACAGTTGCTAACCCTCATCATCAAATGCATTCCATAACGAAGAACTTGTCAGTTCTACTTTCTCAGTTGTAGGATTTCACATCCTTTGGGGGGATTTGCTTATTAAGAAACTAGTTATGTTTTCTTCTGATATTTGAGTCTCTATATTTCTTTATTTCTATCTTCAAAAACGGTCTCCCCTGAACTGACCTTCTTACTGAGCTCTGTCTCGTCTTGGATAATGGGTTTCCCAGGTGCTAGGCCTGAGTAGCTCAGTGTGCAAGTTTCTTAGGCTGCTGTCTCTGAGAGTGACCCTGCTGTGAAGTCACATTCAGGACCTCCCTGGAGTTCCAGGTTCATTGGCTCAAGCTGTATTTGCATGAAAACAGCAGCTTTGTTTCCTACTTCAGCTTCTGCCTTACTGTTGTTGGTGGATTATTTCACCCATAATCCCTTAGCTCTGTGGTTGCTGGGCAATGTTGATTATGCCACAATCCTGGCATCAAACAGGGTCTAAAGCAGCAGGAGACTGCTTGCAATACAGATCTAGTTTGGGGACATATGTCTACTCTAGATGAGTAGTAGTAGCGAGTGTGGAGAGGGTATGTTTCCTTCAAAAGAGAAATGTTGGAAAATGTTTCTCTGAAATTTACCAGTAATTGTTTTCTTTTTCAGTTGTGAATTCTGTTTTATCCAAACTAGATTATTATAGCATGCTCTATTTGGAATTGCTTTTAAATCTAGATACTTCAGTTAATACAGCAGGAAAGATACTTGTCCGTGGTAGAATCTTTTAAAAACCATTAACATTTACTGTTTCCTGTAGCTGGGAATACTATTATGCAGTCATAAAGCCCATTGAGTAGATCTCTGTATTTTTTGTCAGTTTATGTTATGTACATGCATAAAAAATTTTAATTTTATGGCTCTGCTTACAGCAGAAGGATTTTGTATCAGCTTTGATATATGTGGGTAGCCTCATATTTTTTATACTTCTGCAGGTTTTGTGGATTACTTTTGTGATATTATTTTTATATTATTACTGCCTCTTGAGAATTTTCTAATCATATACAACAGTTGCCATAGAAAAGGGTTTGAGAAAAATTGTGGCTTTAAAAAAAAATTCCAGTCTTAACTAATGCCATTCTGATTAGGAGTGATGGAGCTGCAGTCTGATTCATCCCCTTGAAGGCCATTGAGTAAGATTAACTGATTTGTGCCAATGGTAGGCAATTGTTTATTGGGAGATGAAGGTTCCATAGATAACTAAGGTAATATCATGTAATCTTGATCTTCTCTTCAAGAACTGGTGCCCCTGTAGTCAGGCTATCAGATTATGACCTGCCTTGGGTAGTTTTCTGAGGGCCTATTCTATCTTCAGAGTTTCAGATCTTATTGTTTATACAGTCTGGTTTGTGACTTAGCTGCTTCTCCAAGGGATTTATCCACAACCAAAAGAAAATGTTGGCAGCAGCACTGTCCTTTTCAAAGCATGCTTATAGGAACTAAAAATGTATTATGTTGCATCAGACTGAGAACAGAAAATGTTGGTTGTACCAGGTTAAGGAACGTGGGATACTTGTATGTGAATTGGTGTACATGTTAGGCATGAGACGATTCCCCTCATTGATAGGCTACTGCACACAAAAGGTCTTAGGTTCATTCATTCTCTGACATTTCTTGTTAAAAAGATGAAATAGTGGTTGAGAGAAAGAAAGGTCACTGTCTGAGACCCTGGGGAGCTGCTGGTGATCAGAGTAGATCAAGTTGGGCCAGATGGACAAGCACTCTGCCCTGAATGATGACAGCAGATTTCACTGGTCCAGTTTGTTATATGCAATTGCCATCTTCTAGCACTTTTGGAAATATGACAAATTTAATCAGGGAAGTTAATTTGAATTAGGTACACCTGAGTTTGTATTCTCAACCTTTAGATTAAAACATATGGAATGAGATAGTGATTACATTTTTGGTTTCTCTGAAACTTTTGGGAGTTTCAGCACCCCCAAAACTCCCCCACAGTTCTCAGCATTTGTTATGAGCACTTGAAAATTTTTTCCTTAATTTCCACACTGTGAGTGAACAATTTGGGACACCCCCCACCAGAAAACTGCTTTATCATTCAATTTTTGGGGAAGGGGTTGGTTTGATTTTAATTTAGCCCTCTATTTGTCCAGGCTGAATGGTTTAATCCAGGGGTCTCCAACCCCGCAGCGTGGACCAGTACTGGGCTGCGGCATGCCAGGAACCGGGCCGCACAAACAAGCAAAGCCCCATCCATGGGATGCAGGCAGCACACAGAACCACGTACCTCCAGTCCATGGAAAAATCTTTTTCCACGGAATCGGTCACTGGTGCCCAAAAGGTTGGGGACCTCTGGGTTAATCCTTATTTGGCATGCTTAATGTAAGTTTTCTTAAGCCATATTTATTTATTTATTTTTGGCTGCCCATCTGACCACAAGGTAATTCTTTTGATAAGAAAGTAGGACCCCTCCCTTAGGTAGTGACCCTATGAAGAACCTCAAATCTCTAAAACTATATATCCAGCCACGTGGACATAAGACACTTTGGTATTTGAACATAAGAAAACCCTTCTGAGTTTTGTATTTCATGCTGCTTTTATGCTTTAAAGATTTAATAGGTTTAATAGGTGTAACCAGGAGAAGTAGTGTACAGATAGTCCTGAACTTACGATGAGAATTGAACCCAAAATTTATATTGCTAAGTGAGACATTTATTAAGTAAACTTGGCTCCATTTTACTACCTTTCTTTCCACAGTTGTTAAATGAATCACTGCAGTTGTTAAGTTAGCAACATGATTGTTAAGTGAATCTGGCTTCCACACTGCCTTTGCTTGTCAGAGGGTCGCAAAAGGTGATCACACTGCAACCATCATAAATATGTACCAATTGTCAAGCATCTGAATTTTGATCACGTGACCGTGGGGAATGTTGCAACGGTCATTAAGTGAAAAAGGTCATAAGTCGGCTTTTTTCAGTGCCGTTGTAACTTTGAATGGTTATGAAATGAACTGTTGTACCTGTATTTTAAAATTAAATCATTAACTGTGAGAGTGATTTTGTCCCTGATTAATTCAGAATGCCATTCCTCAGTACAATCAGTTATCAACTTTGTTTTCTTCATTGAAATGAAGACTTTAAGATAATTCGCTTCAGTTCTATTGTGTCGTGTATCCTCCTATTCATCAAATGATGAAGAATCAAGCGTACCATTATCTCCAAATATAAAAGTTATATTCCAACTGTGGATGACCCCACTGTAGGGTCACTAAATGTATAAAGCTGCAACTTTTTCATCACTATTTAATCCTGATTGGTGAGTATATTGGCCTACTTTCTCAGTTACATTCTGTCACCATTGCTTGGAACGTAGCAAGTCTCTGGACTTCAAAAATCTGGACAATAACTGAACAGTAACAAATAAAAACAACTTCCCTTTCGGCCATCTTGGACTTTGCAGTTGGATGTGGAATCCTTAACAGAGCGGCTACAGATCCCCTTTCCCCTTAGAACAGTAATGAATTTGTGATAGACATAGAGAATTATCTTAAAACAAGGTAAGTCAATTGGTAAATTGAATAATAGAATTGGATAATCCTCATATGCTTGCTTATTATCACTATTATATCTTTAAAGAAGCAGGTTCTCTCTAAAACAGATCACATCAGGAGGTATCTATCGCATTGCTCAGATCTTACGTTCTGCCCACTTAATAGTCACAGGTTGTTTTGGGATATGTAGGAGTGAAATCTTTCATTTGATTGAAGACTCACTGATAAAACCTTTTCTGTTCTAAATACTCAAATTGCTACTCCAAAAGTATACACCTCCCCAAATTCAATTGTTTATTGTTGACATCTTTCGCTAATGCCCTTGAACACCCAGAACAGAAAAGTTATTCTTCTGCTCAGTTTTTGCAATCTATGATTTAAGTGCAGTTGTCTTTTTCCCTCTTTTTTCCCCTTACTTGTGGTCATTCTATTGTTTCCTCTGACCTTTCAGTTTTAATTTCTTCTGAAGTGCCTCCCAGATTTTACATTTCTAATTTCAAACTTAAAGTGACCATTAGCTACAATGATATCATGTACATTATGATGTTATTATGCAAATGGCATGGATTATTTGACATGTTAATTACTTTGGGATGCGACTGATGCCTACTACATAATTCACATCATTTGAATGATGACATCATGATGCACATGATATCATTTCTGTCTACAGATATCCGTGACCCTGGGCAAATTGTATTTGATCTTTTATTTCTACCAGCTCAAAGCTTTGATCCAATCATGTGTTCCCTTTGTTAAAATTGACTGTCCATGGGTCTTTTTGTGAAGTCTCTGGTGTAGTGCCTGGGGTACCAATATGCCTACAAATACCACTCTTTGCCTTGCTGTATTTGCTAATATTTTAAACAATGAAAAATAAATTGAAAAAGAAGATTGTTTTCTGCAGAGCAAATTTCTAAATTATTACTATATACATAAAAGTGTGAAACCATACCTGCCACAGCTTTGGCCTTCATACACATCAAGTTCTTCCCAAGAACCTAGGATATCATATAGAATATATCTGGATCTGAGAAATGTGGGCTTTTGTAATTGACAGTTGGACATTTTGTCAATGCACATATTTTCTAATTGCTATCCCAAGATTTTTTGGTATGTATCCAAGGTACTGGTAACCACTGGAGCCACCGTGGCTGGTTTATCCTATAATCTTTCAGTTTTGATTGTTATGGTTCACTGCACAGTCAGCCTGATGTTTAGATTGGATTTGGCATTTTTATCCACCTATCGAGTTCTCTTTAAGGGCCTGGAATAGGTGGATATTATTGATGGTGGTAAAGTATTTTTGCGGGATGTAAGCTGTTCCAAGTAGAGCTGCCTTTTGCAATTGACTGATGGTCATTTTGTCAATGCTGAGAGTGTTCAAGTGAAGTGTTAATACCACCTTATAATGCCTCAATAAGACCACATTGGAATATTGCATCCAGATTTGGTTGCCACAATATAAAAAAGATGTTGAATTTCTAGAAAGAGTGAAGAGAAGAGCAACAAAGATGGCTAGGGGACTGAAGGATAAAACATCTGAAGAACAGTTGCAGGAATTTGGCATGGCTTAATGAAAAGAAGGACTAGGTGTGAAATGAAAACAGTGTTCCAATATCTAAGGGGCTGCCACAAAGAAGAGGGGGTCATTTCTCCTATTCTCCAGAGCAGTGGTCCAAAATCTTTCCAGTTTGGCGGCCCAGCACAAGGGGGGGAAGGGAGGATAGTTCCGTGTGAGTGGCAGGCACGGGCATGCGTGTACACATAGCTCCATTTGTGCAAGCGCATGTTCCTGTTGCTTGCACAAGTGGAGGTGTACATGTGAGCTAAGTACCTGCCGCTCATGCACGCCGCTCAACTTGTGCGAGTGGTGGGTGCTTGTGAAGCTCCATTCACAAGCGCTCGCCGCTCTCATGAATGGAGCTGCGCATAAGTGTCC
This sequence comes from Bothrops alternatus, assembly GCA_034064705.1. NCBI lineage: Eukaryota > Metazoa > Chordata > Lepidosauria > Squamata > Viperidae > Bothrops > Bothrops alternatus. Next base: position 32,850,249 of record JARGCV010000009.1, read on the forward strand.
GCCACTCGTATGGCCCAGTTCCAAACCATGGCCTGGTAGTGGGCCACAACCCAGGAGTTGGGAACCCCTGCTCCAGAGCACCTGAACACAAAAAAGCAATGGGTGGAAACTAATCAAGGTGAGAAGCATTCTAGAACTAAGGAGAAATTTCCTGGCAGAATAATTAATTAGTGGAACAACCTGCCTCTAGAGCAGTGTTTCTCAACCTTGACAATTTTAAGGCATGTGGACTTCAACTCCCAGAATTCCACAGCCAGCATTGCTGGCTGTGGAATTCTGGGAGTTGAAGTCCACATGCCTTAAAATTGTCAAGGTTGAGAAACACTGCTCTAGAAGCTGTGAATGCTCCAACACTGGAAGTTTTTAAGAAGAGACAACCATTTCACTGACATGGTATAGGGTGTCTGCTTGAGCAGGGAGTTGGGTTAGAAGATCCCCAAGGTTCCTTCCAACTCTGTTATTTTGTTATTCTGTTAAGATTCTGGGTCTACAAACTAGCATCATCAGGTACAACTACAACTAGAATTGGAAAAAGGGCGTTGTCTTACCTGAACGCCTATTCTCAGCATGGGGATGAAGAATCCACTAGGATGGGTTCTTTTCCGTCCTCCTGCCCATAGACTAGGACCAAATCTCTTAGCTCCGCCTCCAACCGGGGCTTCCTGTCCTCCGACCGGACTTCCTGTCTCCCAGTTTTTTCTTCCGGCGAAGCTCCTTCAACGTAGTTTGGTCCTCATGGCTCCTGCTCCCAATCCTGTAACTCAAAATCTGCCTAGACTGTTAGAGGAGGGTGTGTGGATTCTTCATCCCCATGCTGAGAATAGGCGTTCAGGTAAGACAACGCCCTTTCTCCAGCATGTGGATTACGAATCCACTAGGATGGGACATACCCAAGCCCTCCCATGTCCCCTCGGGTGGGAGTCTAGGCCAGAGTGTCGTGTGAGACAATAATCTGCTGCAGTGATCGTCTCCCGAAGGAGGCCTCCGCCGCAGCGAAGCGATCTATCCTGTAGCTTTTTATAAAGGAGGTCGGAGACGCCCATGTCGCCGCCCTACAAATCTCTTCCACCGGCGCCTGCGTGTACCAGGCTGCTGAAGTCGCCGCACTCCTGGTGGAGTGCGCCGTTATTCCCGCCGGGGCCTGTAGTGACTGTGCCCCGTAAGCCTCTGCTATGCATGCCCTGATCCACCTGCCAATGGTCAATGAGGAAACCCTGTGACCCCTGGTTGCTGGTTGGAATGAAACAAATAACGTTTCCGATTTCCGGAAGGCCGAAGTCCTTTTTATGTAAAGGAGTAAGGCCCGGCGCACATCTAAGGTGTGCCATCGCCGTTCCCGTGGATCAGATGGATTCGGACAGAAACTTGGTAATACTATTTCCTGAGCTCTGTGGAACCAGGAATTGACCTTCGGAATGAAGGATGGATCTAGACGTAAGGTGACCGTGTCCTCTGCGAAGATCATCAGGTCCGCTCGAGCCGAGAGAGCCGCCAACTCCGAGATCCGCCTAGCCGATGTGATGGCTACCAGGAAGGCTACCTTCCATGTCAGATGCCGGAGTGAGCAGAGTCTCAGGGGTTCGAACGGAGGGGATGTTAAGGCCTGGAGCACCTTGGGAAGATCCCAAGACGGGTAGCGATGTACGACCGGAGGTCGTACTGCGGCTGCCCCCTTCATGAAGGCCTTTACAGCCGGGTGCTGTGATAGTGACTCCCTGTTGTCGCAGGAGATCACCGTTTGTATGGCTGCTACCTGCCTGCGAATAGTGTTAAGAGCCAGGCCCTTTTTAAAACCCTCTACAAGGAAATCAATGACCTTGGGAATGGTAACGGCCAAGGGATCTAATCCCTGTTTGCCGCACCAGCTGACAAAACTCCTCCACGTGGCCTCGTACACCCGGTTAGTGGAAGGGCGACGGGCGGCCTGGATGATCTCTATGGCGTCCTCTGAAAAGGCCTGACTGGTTAGGCCCTCCCTTTCAAGTGCCAGGCGGCTAGTTGTAGCCACTGTGGGTCTGGGTGATGGAGGTTCCCCTGGGTGAGCGACACCTGATGCGGGGGGATTACCCAGACTGGCGAGATTGAAAGGTCTACGAGGTCCGCAAACCATGGCCGTCTCGGCCAATGTGGGGCAATCAAGATCACCTCCGCTCCTTCCAGGATGACCTTGCGAATGGTTGCCTGTATCAATGGAGGGGGCGGAAATGCGTACATCAGCCCCGGGGGCCACCTGCACCTGAGGGCATCCGTCCCCTCTGCTCCCCAGGTCGGAAACCTGGCTATGAAGCGAGGGAGCTGTTTGTTCTTTGGGGAGGCGAAGAGATCCACTAGTGGACGACCGAACCTGTTCGAGATTGCCTCGAACAGGGCCGGGTCCAGCTTCCACTCTGCATGATTCACCGTGGCTCTGCTCAGGGAATCCGCTTGGCTGTTCGCCTCCCCTGAAATATGTTCTGCTCTTATTGACCCTAGGTGCGACTCTGCCCAGAGTCCCAGCTCTCGGGCCTCCTGCATGAGAACTGTTGACCTCGTTCCCCCCTGCTTGTTCACGTGCGCCTTGGCTGTCACGTTGTCCGTTAGGACCAGCACGTGACCTCCCTTCAGGCTGGGAGAGAATTGGCGGAGAGCTAGGTGGATCGCTCTTAGCTCGAGCCAGTTGATGCTGTGGGTCAGGTCCCGGGGTGACCATCCGCCCTGCGCTATCTGATCTTGGAAGTGAGCTCCCCAGCCGAACTGGCTGGCATCGGTGGTCACCGTTAGCCTGTCTGGTTCCCTGAACAGAGTTCCCCTGGCCGTGGCGGCCGACATCCACCAACGGAGGGATGACAGAACCTGGGGGGGGAGTCTGACCTTCCGGAGGGATGCGCCCTGGTTTAGTCTTTGGTAGGGAAGAAGGAACCATTGGAGCCTTCTGGAGTGGAGTCTGGCCCATGGGACGATGCCCAGACATGAGATCATCTTCCCCAGGAGTTGGGACAGTTGCACTATTGTGGTTGAGCCCTTCCCCTGGACGAGGCGTGCAAGCTTTCTCAAACTGTCCCGCCTTTCCTGCGACAGGTGTACTAATCCTGTCTCTGAATCTATGATCGCCCCTAGGTGTAGTAGGTGTGTTGATGGTGTGAGGTGGCTCTTCTTGTAATTTACAGAGAAGCCGTGTCTTTGTAGTGTGCTTAGCGTGACCCGCAGGTCTGAGTGGGCCGTTTGTTGTGACCTTGATAGGATCAGGATATCGTCTAGGTAACAGGGGACGCGCACCGGCCGCATGCGCAGGTGCGCTGCCAATACGGCCAGCACCTTTGTGAACACCCTGGGTGCCGATGAAAGACCGAATGGCAGTGCCCTGTACTGGTAGTGTCTGTTTTTGTGGCAGAACCTCAGGAATCGTCGATGCTCCTGCCTTATGGGTATGTGTAGGTAGGCCTCTGTGAGGTCTATGGATGACATCTGATCCCCCTTTCGGATGCTGGCCAGAATGGATCTGAGGGATTGCATTTTGAACCTTTTGTATATTATGAAGCGATTGAGCCTCTTGAGATCTAGAATTGCTCTCCAACCCCCCGATGGCTTGGGTACGACGAACAGGATGGAGTAGAACCCCTGTCTTTCCTGTCCTGCCGGGACCGGTTCTACGGCCCTGATTTCTATCAGGTGGTTTATGGCCAGGTTTAGCAGCTTGGCTTTTGATGGCTTTCGGGACTCCGGACATCTTATGAATTGACTCGGGGGTGGGGCCTGGAACTCTAATGCTAGGCCCTGCGTCACCGTGTCCCGTACCCAGGCGTCTGTTGTGGTATTTTGCCACACTTGGCTGAACAGCGCCAGGCGACCCCCTATGGGGCTGTCCCAGGCGTCACTTGGAGCGCCTGTAAGGTCGACTCGCTCCTCCTCTGGAGTTGCGCTTTGGGAACTGGCCCCTACCTGCGGCCGAGCGGTCCTGGAAGCGCTCCTGCCCGGAGGGAAAGGTGCGCTGATTTCTGGGCCAATCCCAGGACTGCCCCCCCCCCGAAAGGGCTGTCTCCACTCTCCGGCCCCGCTCTGACGGGACCCCTGCCTGCGGAACTCCTGGCCTCGCTTATCTGTTCCCTTGGACGGATGGGCGAGAATCTTTCTCTTGTTTTTGTCCTCGATAACGTACGGTTCCAGAATGGGACCGAACAGCTTGGATCCTGAGTATTTGGCGGTGGCTAGACGCCATTTGGACTTAAGGTCCGTCTTCCACGTTTTGAGCCAAAGGAGCCTTCTAGCGGCTATTGTTGTTCCTATGGCCCTGCCTGAAAATTTGCAGGCCGACAAGGTGGTGTCCGCCATATACTCTGTCGCCAACAACAGTTTGTTTAATGTGTGTTGTGCACGTACCTGATCTGGTGGTACACTTGCCTGTAGTTCCTGCAGCCACAAGATCGACGCCCTGGACACCAGGGAGGCTGAGACCGCAGATCTGATCGCCCAGGCTGAGGAGTGGTGCGTCCTGCGGAGCGCAAACTCAAATTTCTTGTCCTCGGCCTTCATGGATTCCGCCATGTCTCCTGGAATGGCGGATGATGCAAAGAGAGAAATTAGTGGTTCATCCACCATTGGTACCTCTATGAGGGAAGACAAGGCATTGCATACATTTAATATCTTTTTCTCCGTACTACTTGGAGATGGTGTGGATGCCAAAGAGGCCCACTGTGATTCCAGCGTGGCGCGGAACACTAACGGGCACGGTACCTTTATCTCCTCCGGTGCAGGTGGAATTAGCACCGGGTGGACCTTACCTCCCTCCTCCTCGGTGGAGGCGGGTTTTGTTTCCTTGTCCCTTGCTGGCAGGCTAAGGGTGGCACAGGTTTTGAGCATGAGCGAGCGGAAGTGAACCGCATCGAAAAGGCCTGAAGTTGAGGCCTGTTCCGGTGTCTCATCCTCATCTTCAGACAGCTGACGTTCAGATGTCTCCCAGTCCTCCGTCTCCTCCTCTGCGATCTGTGAGGAGGACTCCGATTCCTCGGAGGCTTGGGTGGATGTGTGTCCCCTGCGAAGCGGGGGCGCTGGCTGCTTGGTGTGTTCCTGAGGGATAGAAGAGAACTTGGAAGTCATAAAGTTATCAAATGCTTTTTGCATATATTTTTGTAATTGTTCAGGCCACCCTCTTGGTAGGCCTGTGGTTTCCAGTTCTGCTTCCGCCTGCGTGTCCGCGGGCTTAGCATGCTCTGGTGTGGATGGCGTGGATTGGGGAAAATCAGCCTGTTCAGTCTCTCTGGACTGAAGTCTCTGTGCCTTGGCACACTCTCTCTCTAGCACCTGGTGCCTCCTTAAGGCCTGTCGCTCGGCTGCCTTCGATGGCTCTTTGTTTAGGTGCTTTGTCTTTGCCTTCTTCTTGCCCCCCCCGGTTCCAAATCCATGGCCTTGCGTTTTGGGGAGGGAGGGGGGGGCTTGAGCCTTGGTACACCTGAAGCGACGCGCTGTCTGCCATAGTGCGTCTGGGATACAACCGATTTCTCCAGACAAGCGGGGAGAAAAGGGAGACCTAGCTCCACAGGCAGGTGGGGCAGGGCCCTCTTCTGCACAGAAGCACTGGCGAAGACAGGCAGGCAGACTTAATCCGGTGATGTCTGCGAGGCTGATTACCCCTAGGGGTTGAAGGACCCCCAGACCACACCCCCTTAAAACAAATACTCCCCCCGTCGGCCTGCACAGCAGGCGCTGTGGTGGTTGGGCTCGTGGTCGCCTATGGCCGCGAATGCCGCCCCAACCGGCTACCTCTTCTGCGAATTAAACGCAGTGTCTGAAGCCCCCCACCTTAGTTCGGCGCTCCGGCCTCTCCCGTGACTCGGGCCTGCGGAAGATGGCCGTCTCTGCCTCTCCTGGGGAACCGCCCCTTTCCAAGATGGCCCCTCGCGCCAAAAATCCGGAGGTAGAAGGCCCAAAATGGCGGCCGCCTCCTTCCACGCGGTCCTTAATGGCCGCCGGAGAACCCCGATTCGCCGCCCTCGCGGTCGCTATGGGGCCCCGCGCCGAGTGCCGGCCTAATGGCTCAGCGGCGCCTTCCTCCCCCCCACGCAAACCCCACTTGTGATTCTGCTGCGCCGGGAGCTTCGTCCGTCGCTGCGCTCGTCCTCCGCTGGAGTCCTCGCCTCCGCTGGAGCCTGGGGTGCCTTCCGGGGAGGAAATCTTCCTTCGCTGAGAGGATTCAGGCCGCGGGTCTCCCGAGAGGCCCGGAGAGGCCCTCTGGGCCTGCTTGCCTTCGAATCCTCCTTCCTCCGCTTGCTGTCTTGTTTCAAACTAAAGAAACACTAACCTAACCTTTGAATTTTTCAACTGAAAACAAAAACTCTAACTCTGGTATTTTAAAATTAAATCCTACTCTGGAGCCTACTCATGGAGCTGTTGACGGGCTGAAGACTAGGAAAAAACTGGGCGACAGGAAGTCCGGTCGGAGGACAGGAAGCCCCGGTTGGAGGCGGAGCTAAGAGATTTGGTCCTAGTCTATGGGCAGGAGGACGGAAAAGAACCCATCCTAGTGGATTCGTAATCCACATGCTGGAGAACACAGGATTGCTGCCAGTGAATAGAAAGAATACTGAACTGAACAGAATTGTTTGACCTCAGGCAACTTGCAGTTAGTTCTAGCCTAAGAAGAAGTGACCATGCTAACTAGGAATTATGTGAGCTACAGTCCAGAATATCCTGATGGTACCATATTATGGTCCAGGAGGATTCCCTCCTAATGTTTCTAGAGGAGTAGCTGTGCTTGGGTTTTTTGGTGGCAAAAATAACAAAATATCTTATATGATGTACTGGACAAAATAGTTTGTTATGGCACAAGCTTTTGATGGATCACAGTCCACTTCATCTGATGCATGTTAACAGCAGAAGGTTAAATGTACTCACAGCTGTGGCTAAGGTGAGGGTGAGGGCAGAGAGGAATAATGAAAGGATGCAGGATGATACAAAAAAGAGAAATAATATAGAATGAATCATTAATGATGCAAACTTATTGGATTAATGAACTGAATAATTGTAACACCAGAAGAAAACTTGGTCAGTGTTTGATCTGTGAAAATTAGTAATAATTGAATGAATTGTCTTTTGATTGTTTTTTATAGCTCTGGCAGCATCAGTCAACATGGCTGGGGATGGTCAGAAATAATAGGAGCTACATTCACAATATTCAGAGGGACCCCCTATTGGAATTATAGATCATAGAATCATGACACATTCAGGACCCAATTTAATCTGATTTTACGTATTATCGTTGTATTTTCTTTGTTTTAGTAAAGCTTGTGTAACATGACTCTGTATTTATACATTAGGTTTTGCTTGACAATCTGTAGCAGTGAGGTCATTATTCCTTCTCTTCAGTAATTTTTGTTCAGTATTCAAGTCTTGTAAAGTTCCTGACCATATTTGGGGAAAAGGGTTACTGTATCAGAGATACAAATTGCACTTTTTGTTCCCTCTAGAATTGATGGTTGCCTCAGTCTTAAGTACAGATAGTCCTTGACTTATAAGCACAATTGAGCCGAAAATTCCCTTTGCTAAACAAGGCAGTTGTTACAAGTGAGTTATGCCTCATTTTACGACCTTTTTGCCATGGTTAAGAGAATTACTACATCGTTAAGTTAATCATGCGGTCATTAAGTCAATCTGTCTTCCCCCATTAACTTTGCTTATCAGAAACTCCTTAGGATGGGGTAGGCAACCTTGGCTCTTTTATGACTCGTGGACTTCAGCTCCCAGAATTCCTGAGCCAGCCATGCTGGCTCAGGAATTCTGGGAGTTGAAGTCCACGAGTCATAAAAGAGCCAAGGTTGCCTACCCCTGCCCTAGGAAGACTGCAAATGACAATCTCAGGGCCTCATGACTACTGAAACCATTGTAAATACATGCCATTTACCAAGCACCCAAAGTTTGGTCATGTGACTTTGGGGATGATGGAACCATCACAAGTGTAAGAACTGGTCGTAAATCATGAAATAGTCATTAAACAGTGGTTGTTAAGTCAAGGACTACCTGTAATTCTAATTTACCACCTGAGGGGCCTTATCCAGAGATTTGTCCTTGCTTTAAAATAAAGAACAGAGTCTTTCATTTTCATTCATTCCAGTAAAAGGGCAATGAACTCGGAGCCCCTTTACCCTGGGGATTATTGGAGGAGGAGTCTGTCTTTCGTTAGAGAGCGGACAATGGGACAGAAGCAAATGTTTGCAAAAAGAAAGAGAAGCGTAGCCAAAATATTAAATCAGATTTTCTCATCTCCTCAGCAGATCTGTTGTTTTTGCAGTACTAGTGACATCCAGCTCTGCCCAAAATGGGAGCTGAGCAAGGGCTGGTCTAGTGCCTCAGGTTAAAATAAATGCGAGTTAGTTCCACTTCATGATCCTGAACTGCCAGCAGGAGCAGGAGATACAGGCGTTTTCTATTTAAAGCACACCACAGAGGGCAGGCTATAAAAAGGAAATCTGTACTATAGGCAGCAACAAAGGGAGGGGGAGGCCGGAGTTGGCAGAAGTGGAGGAGGGCAGCTGTTACTGTTGCTGCTACTTGGACTCCCCCCCCCCTCCCCAGTGCTCTCCTTTGTTGCTGGCAAAGCATGGGAAACCTTCCTGGAATCCTTGCATTTACTGCCCCAGACAAGTATTTTGCAGGTCCTGAACGGATAAAGTGCCTCCTACACTTCACATTAATTAACGCGAGAATGCTCTTGCAGAAAGCACAAGTGGTATTCTGGGATGGATTTACGAAAATATTTTATGTAACATTTTTGGTCCATGATTATTATTTTTTTCGTTAAGTAGAAATGTTTCTGATCCCTGTGAGGGTTGAACAACTGCGGAAGGAAAATGCTTGTAAACAGTTCACAGTGCCAAAGCAAGTGGATAACAGACATACTCAGATTTTCTTGAAGGCATATAAATCTTTTATTAAAAATTACCCATACCAGCCCTTTATACTTAGGAGAGGCAGCTGGAATAAACGATCACGGTGTAGGTAGAGGTCATCCACATTAATCCCCAGAGCTTGAAGGGCCAGGAGAGGCTGATCTTCTTTCCAGATGAGCCTGTTTTGGGCTATTACTATTTCCCCTGGTGGGTGACATTATGCTCCTCTGAAATAAAAGCCTGAGAGAGGAAACCCCTTCCCAAGATGCCCAGAAAGAAGGTTAAAATGCTCTGTAAATGATAATGCAACTTATGCTACTCCTGCCACTTGGGTATGTGTGCAAGAGGTCTCTGTGTCTGAACATTTGTGAGTGTAGATGTATGTATGTGCTGTGACACATGCATAGGAGCTCCACTGCTGCTGAATAATTGAATAATCGGCAATGAAACATTAAATTAATTATGCTGAATCTTTCTGATTTAGATATTGTGCATACACATACACACATATATTTTCATAGAAACTCATGTATAGCATCTATTTAGAACAATACTGAATAGAAACAAAATTAGACTTGAGGCATTTTCAGCAAACAAACAAACAAAAAAAACACCCCTCCCACTCAAACACCTCATCCCAGTAAAATTGAGTTAGGTTTTCATATAAACATAGCATCTGCATAAGAACTCCAGGGCATGAGAAATTTGGGAAGATTTGCAAACACCATAATCTCTTAAGGTCTGATGCTTTATTTAGCAAGTCTGCCTGAATCAAGGGAAGAAAAAAAAACATACTCTACCATCACTATCCAAAGAAAGCAGGCTTTAATCTTATTCTAGGAAGATTTCCCTTCTTCTGTTTGCAAGAAGCTAAAATATCATTTCTTGGCCCCTCTTAATCTGCACTTTGATGTGTTTTGGCTGGATTCACGGAACATGCTAAACTTAATATAACAAAGTATAGTTGTTGCATTGGCATGGTATGCTAAGATGGTGCATCCAAATAAGTAGTCCATATTATGGTTTAATTGGGACTATCATAACTATTATAACTTGAGTTGCAGATAACTTTATGATCACAAAATGCCAGTAAAGGCACATATACATGCTAAATCATAAATCTTAGTTTAGTCTAATTCAGAAAGGTTTTTTTATTTAGTCTCCAGAAGCTCAGGGCAGTCCATACCTAATACTATATTGTCTAATTCCCCTTCCCGAACAACATTGTGCAGTAGTTGGACTGGCCCTAAGTCTCCAGCATGTTTCTGTGACTGACACCAGCCTCTGCATGACAATTGAATGAAATAGATGGATCACTAATGTTTCCTATGTGAATGAAATGTGAAATATGCAAAGTCTCTGCTCTTCAGCTTATTCTTTGCTTTGCTTCACCTTCTACTTGTTGAGGTTTTCCATTCTCCCCAAAGCTGTTTTTTTTCATCTTCCTCCATTTAGCCTTTTAAACAGACCTTTCCAATGACCCGTAGTCTGATAGAGCATGGAGCTGGGAACTAATAAACAACTTTATGGTGTCCCAGGCCTGGCTTGTGTTGGCCTTAATAGAGGTCAAGTCTGGAAACTGGATCCTGAGTCAGAAAATTGAGCCCTGTCCCCCATTTCTCTCTAGACATAGCAATGGTGTGAATCTCTTTACTATCTCTTCTGATTTCATTTTCATAAAACACCAGCTTATATGGCAGGGGACAGAGGGAGGACATGCACTGTTTTATATATAGGAAATTAAATTAATGTTGGGAGGGTTAGACAGGCTGCTGTGTTCTCTCTCTGTGTGTGTGTGTGTGTGTGTGTATGTGTGTGTGTTTTTGTCTGAGAGAGAGAGAATGAAGGGGGAGGAAAGTAGAAGTTGCATTGCTTTCTGTTATCTAGTAGCAATTGGTAAAAGAATGTTCTTCTCAAAACTCTTATCCTCCATTTCCTTTTAAAGAACCAAGTTTCTATGACTTAAGACTACAGTAATAATACTGAGAAATGCCATTCAACTGATTTAATTTAGCACAGTAGGCAGTAACCGTTTTTAATGAAACTGGCAGTAAAGTTTTTCAATAAACCTGTATATATCCTTCAGCTACTGCTGTTTCTTTTCACCGGTGTTATTAAAAATCATTCTCTAAATATGACTGACAATAATATATTACATTGAAATGGGACAAGAAGAGTGAGGGTCTTGACTTCAGCTGCAGTTATGCTTCATTGCAATTTGATATCTCCTTAAACTTTTAATTACTTAGATAACAGAAAATAAATATTTTTGCCAATCATCTAAGTCATAAACAAAATTAATACCATAGTTCCAAACAACTGATACAGTTTAAAAGTAACTGGGAATCAGACAGCACACTAGACTTAGAAAAAAAATGGGGTTGGGTCATTTGTTAATATGTTGTATGATCCAGGCCACCACATTAAGGTAAAGTATAGATTATTTTTTTAGGCATAGTTTTTTGTTCTGTGAACCCAGCCTCACAGAACATAAGACTTAGCCCAGATTTGCAGAAATTCATATTTTTATGCATTTCATAAAAATAGCCAAAACACAAATCTTAACCATCCTTAGTGCCTGTTCTCAGTTTATATATATATTTTTTCTTTCTTTAAGATCACCTGCAAAGGCGTTACTGTGACCATCATGGCTATAGTGCAGACCTTGCCTGTCTCCATTGAATCTGCCACTGAAGGGGCTTCCCAACTCTGTGCTAGTGCCAGCTCATCCCCTGCAGACATGGGGAGTGTCAGTAGCCTTATTTCAGGCCGGCCTTGCCATAAGGCCACCTCTGAGTTTGGCGCTTTCCCCCTGCGTGGAAATGCTAGCTCCCAAGAGCTTCTGTGTCATGGACTTCCTACGAAGAAGAGCAGCTATGCTTACGGCAATGAAGAAGACTGGGCTGAAGCTGTGTCCCCCATCAGCCCTTGTAGTGATGCAGAAGATCTGCAGGATGACAAACCACGGAGTGGTATCGTCCGTGGACCACCTCCCAAGTTGGTTCCTGTTTCAGGGAAACTTGAGAAGGTAAGAAGAGACAATATTTTGGCAGGACCATTAGATCTTTCCATCTAGAGCAGGGGTAGGCAACCTTGGCTCTTTTATGACTAGTGGACTTCAACTCCCAGAATTCCTGAGCCAGTCATGCTGAGGGGAAAGGGAAAGGTTTCCATGCGGAGCCATGCTGGCTCAGGAATTCTGGGAGTTGAAGTCCATGAGTCATAAAAGAGCCAAGGCTGACTACCCCTGGTCTAGAGCAAAGGTAGGCTATCTGTTTGTGACCAGGCTCTGAGAACCTATGCTTCGTTTGATTTTTTTTTTTCCTGGTAGCCACCAAGGGAGATGATTTCACCTTAGAGCTAGACCTAGAATTTTGGGCCCTTTAATCATTTTTGAGGTTTAGTTCTTCCCACACAGATGAAATGGATAGGCTCAGTTTTTGGGAGACATTTATTTCACTTGACTTTTATAAAACAATGGAGGAAAACTATGCCATTCTTATTCAATATGTGTGCTAAGAATCTTTTTGGCACACTCCTGAATGTTTTGGGGGACTGCAAAAATAAAAAAAAGTGGGCCTGCCAAACTTTCCCTACATTTTAATCTTGTACTGAAAGCAAGTGGTTCACCTTTTGAGAAAACATAAAGTATCAATGAGGGTTCCCCCCCCCACTTCCCTAGGACAGAGGAGTAAGGAAGATCCGCCATTCAGTCTACACTGATTAAGTAATGTTGTGAGTTGTTTCTATGTCTGTTGGCTGTAAGTGGGCAATGGTGATAGCCTTCCTAGGCTGGGAACTGTTCCTAACCAGATAAAGAAGACCGACACAATATCTGAAACGAACCTCAGCTCACCTTGTATGAGGATAAAGAGGAGCCATCTTTTTCTTTGTGAAATGTGATATTTCTGCTTGAGGCTTACTGAAAGCATATTAATGAGAGAGGGTTTTAGTTAATATGTCCTTCCTTCATTAAGTTCTGCTTTCTGCTGTTTCTCAGAACATGGAGAAGACGCTAATTCGCCCCACAGCCTTCAAACCAGTTATGCCCAAGAACCGCAACCTGCCACTGCAGAGCCACTTGGTTCTGCGTCCTGGGACTTCGGTGCTCTCTGAGAGCCAATCCAGCCTAGCTCAGCTCTTTGGTGCCAATGCTGTAAGCACTGCAGAGAAGCTCAGTTCTTTGAGCTGCCATACCAGCTCCCACTCTGGGACAATGTCAGACTCCGGGCGTAATTCCCTCTCCAGCCTTCCCACATACAGCACTGGGGGTAGCCAGCAAATAGAGCCAGTCAGTATCTCCATAGGCCATAATAACCTTGACAGCCACGGCAGCGGCAGTTCACGCGGTCTTACTGGCCCATCAAATTCAGACAGTGGGCGGTCATCTTCAAGCAAGAGCACAGGCTCCCTGAGTGGCCGCGGGCATCCTTCCTCTGAGAGCGGCTCCTGTGGGGGGCGTTCCCCTATGCACGGTGGCGCGGATGAAGCCCTTCTTGTCCATGAACTTGAAGAGAAGCTGAGGGAGCGTGAAGCTGAGCTGCAGCATTTAAGAGAGAGTCTGGATGAGAATGAGGTGGCCATTTGCCAGGTAAGCTGGGGGTGGGAGTGAGGGTATCTTATTGCTCTTTCTAATATATGGGGGCGGGAGGGAATGTTTGTTTTCTAAAGACTGCTTCTGCAGGAAAGCTGCCTTTATCAGTGACTGATAGGCAACTTCCATGTAGCAGCTGGTATAGGGCTGGAACTGGTTGGATTATATTCAATAACTTGCAGGAAATCTGAGTTTCCTTGAGGGCCAGATAGGCCAAGTGCCAGATTTGTTTTTCCCTTATTTTTGGCAGCTTCAATGGAAAAAAAGGGTGGATGTTTACAGCACTGAGTGGAATACTGCTATAAAACAATTTGTCCTCTGTAAGGATTAATTAGCAATATAATTTAATTTTCATTATTGTGAAAATTATTAGCTGCTTCAACTTTTATCCCTTTGATCTTTCCTTTATATAAGTAATTCCTGGAATCTATCTTATAATTTTATTATCATTTATGATATAGATGGTTAATTTTGGAGTATTTCTGCTGAGACCTAATATGACCTAAGAATGGTTGCATGTACCTACATCCAAAATCTTCTTGCCAATAAACCTGTTGTTAAGAAGACCGCTATTGGGCATTTAAAAAGTTATCTAGTCTAAAATCTTGTATTTCAGTGTGGTCAGCTAGATGTCAGTGTTTATAGCTTCGTTATGTGCTGAAAATCTTAGTAGGCAAAGACATGCTGCTTCTGATCTTGGAAGTGGCATATTGCCATCATGACTAATAGTGAAGTGCTTCATGAATTTGTCTAATTCCCTTTTAAAGCCATCTAAGTTGGTAGGTCTCATCACTTCATTTTGTAATAAAATTCAGTTTAACTAGGTGCTATGAAAATAAACATTGGTTCCTAAAGCTTCCATTGTTCAGTTTCACTGGTTAATCTCAGAGAGATGAAAATAGTGCAAAAACTCAGAGAGTAGTGTTAGAAAAGATGTAAAACCATTTTTCCTTTCCAATTTCTTCACCATACAGAACTGTATATATTTCTATCCTTCTTGCTTTTATTTTTAAAATGGTCAAATAGATCTCAGTGTTATTTGCTTCACCCTCTGGATCATGGTTTGTTTGTTTTTGTTTTTGCACTATTTTCATCTCTGTTTTGATCTCTTTCTGAAACTTCGTTCTCTTTCTGCCTCGAAACAACAACTGTGGCACTCTTAGATGTATAATTCTGTCCTCCTTTAATATTCATAGGCCAGGGTCTTCTTTAACAGGCTGCCCATAACTTACTTAGAACTTAAAAGAGCTACAGTTCTGCAAAGAAGTAACATTGACCTCCTTGTCTGAGACAAATTTTGGGAAGGAGGACCACAGTTACAGAAAGCCCAGGATACAAAGGGACTATTCTGTGATGAACTGAAGAATCCAAGGACTTGGTTATATGTCAGTGCTAGTTTCTACCATTGGTTTTCCCCATCTTCCTTCCAGGTATATGAGGAAAAGCAGAGGCGCTGTGAAGAGGAGATGGAAGAGCTCCGGCAGGGCTTCAGTGCTAAGCTGCAGCAATCAGCCCAAAAGGCTCAGCGTAGTCAGCAGGTGTTGCAACTACAGATTTACCAGCTGCAGCAGGAGAAGAAGAAGCTCCAGGAGGATTTTGTGCAGCTGCTGGCAGAGCGTGAGCTGCTAGAGCAACGCTGTGCCAACTTTGAGCGGGAACACACCGAGCTGGGCCCCCGGTTGGAAGAGACCAAGTGGGAGGTAAGTGGGAGGGATGCTCTCCCATAGTTCTTGAAAGCCGTGGAACTGAACGAGGCATCAGCATTAGGAATGGGGATTCTCATGCTCCCTCCAGCCAGACAAGGACAGTTTGGAGAGATCAAGCCTACTTTTCCGGTTGTACTATAGCATTATTCTGCACTACCTTTTTAAATGTTTTTTTCCAAATCGGTCACACTAGCGCTCCCATCGACTTTCTCACTCTCTAACAAACCGTTCACACATTATATTAAGTCATAAAATATGATTCTGGATAGATTTTTATCTCTAGTTTATAGTTCAGTGTATTATATAGATTCAACCAACTGTATTTTACTTAGTTAATTGTGATTAAATGGGCAATGTTGTGGCCTAATGGTGAAGATGCGCACCTCCCTCTCAGAAGGTTGAGAGTTCAATCCTAGGTAGTGGCAGATGTTTCTCTCCTAGAACACAAAGACAAAAAATATCTGCTCCATATAGATTTCAGAAAGGGCATCTTGCCAGTAAACACTCAAACTCTACCCTGACTCTACCATGAATTAAGGGACTAAAGAATTGTAAAAAGAAAAAAAAATTAAATAAATAAAGCAAGGGTTAATATGATCCCAGATAAACAAACACTCAATTTTTAATAGTATTCTGGTAATGGTATTGGAAATAATGTGGGGAAGGACAGCAGAACAGGGGAAATAATGAGAGAAGAAATTTTCTGTTACCCTGAAATACTTTCTGTTTGCTGATCTACGGAGAAGTACAGGAGAATGTTCACATTGACATTATTGGGTTGTTTGAAGTCTTTTCAATCTCATTCTCTGCTGACCTGAAGGCAACTTTGAGTTGTGATCTGCCCGAGTCCATTTTTGTTCCTGAATTGAAAGACAAACAGGTACGCTCATCATTCATGTCACAGAATCAGATCTTAGCTCTGCTGAACTTGAAATGGAACATTGTGGCATGTTCCCTGTCATCTTATATCTCTTTTCCTTCCCACCAGGTTTGCCAGAAGTCAGGTGAGATCTCATTGCTGAAGCAACAGCTGAAGGAGTCTCAGGCAGAGGTCGTGCAGCGGGGTAATGAGCTCGTGTTACTAAGGGCCCAGCTGAGAGAAGCACGGGCTGATCTGCAGACGAGCGAAGAACAGGCCTTGAGTTTGCAGGAGATGGCCCGTACCAAGGCAATGGAGTTAGAAGTGTGTGCCAATGAGTTGGCCAGGCGCAAGAGTGAAGCAGAGCTGCTGCGTGAGAAGGTAGGGCGGTTGGAGCGCGAATTAGATACTTTGCGCAGCACTAGTGGAGAACTCTGTCCCCTGATGGCTGAATGCGATGAGGTAAAAGCTCAGCGACAAGCAGCGGATACCCTGCAGAGTTTGCGTGCACAAGCTGAACGGCTACGCACAGAGCTATTGTGTGAGCGACGCCGTGGGGAGGAGCAACGGGAGGTTTTCCAGGCTGAGCGCATCACTTGGCAAAGTGAGAAGGACAGGGTCATCCGCTACCAGAAGCAACTGCAGCATAATTACATCCAGATGTATCGGCACAATCGTGATTTAGAGTGCCAACTGCGCCATCTCAGTCTTGAACTTGAGGCCCGGGACATGGATGAATATGAGCTGCATGGAAGTGAAGGCATCTGCTTGGAGGAGATTGCAGCTACTGAGATCTGAACATGCCTGTGGAAGCCGTATTGAATGGGTCACACTGCCACAAAAGGATACTGGTCAGGCTGGAGCATTTTCCCCTGGGATTTTGTCTGACTGAGCAACTGAGAATGCCGTGAGCCTCAGTTCAGTAGTGGAAAGAGCTACCTTTCCAGTCATAAATCCCAGTGATAGAACTTGTTCTGTCACTTAAACTTGGTCATGAGCTCTCAGTAAGTCAACAGTTTAATGGCTATTAAAAGTAGAATAGTGTGTGAAACTAGGCAGCTGGCCTTAACTCTAGGAGGTATGGGAAGACCTGCTTAAAGATTTCCTGGTCAACCTAGGAGAAGGAAAGTTCAAATCCTTCCTTTGAAAGCAGCAGCAGCAGCCTCTGTTCCAGCATTTCACTGGAAATGAAGCAGGAATAGCCTTTGCTTTTGCTGCCTTTCAAGTCCCAATGTTAATTAGCTTTCCATAAGACCTTAGGAATCACCACTTGCCTCTTGCTCTTTGGGTTAGTTGGAGATTAGACTGGCATGGATGGGAATGCCAAGATTGTGTAGAACACTTTTGCTTCTACTCTGCTCTTCTGTTACCTTTATGTAGTGACCCAATGGACTGTCAGTCATCACTTGCTGAATTTTGGGAGATTTGGCTGTTCAACAGCTAATTAGCTGCTAATCCAGTTAGATGCAGGTTTTAGACTGGCTGAGGAAGCTTTGTCTATACAAGGCTTTTCTTGGATTTTTAGCCCACTTCTCTGCTGTATGTGAAGTATATCTTTTCTGAAATCCAAACACATAAATGCATACAAAACCTGTACTATGGACCCTATTACTATGCATATGAAATACATTTGCATTTATTTCCTCTTTTGCACATGCTTCCTGTAGTTATGAAGGACAAGGACCTTTGTACGCAATTCTTTGGCCAATAGATGATGTGGGCGAAAGAATTAGGGATCTGGGCATTAGTCCAAGCTTATTTCTTTTTATACGACAAAAATATTAATAAATTATACTAGGTTCAAAGCAGATTCTCAGTATTCCAAATTCTGTTATTTTTAAAAGCCAAAAAAAAAAAATTACAAAATATTTGCAGTCCCTTGGCTTCTCCCATCTAAAGCTTTGTAGGAAGACCCTATGCCAAGTGTTTTTTAAGGGAAAGCATATTAACTCCAGTACTGTGGAAACAGACCTAGTCTCTCTCTCTCTCACCTAATCCCCCTCCCCCCAAACATATTGCTGCATCCATATTATAGACGTACCTGGGAGTAAGGCTGTTCAACTCAGTGGGACTTGCTTCTCGCTAGGCATATATAGGAGTGTATTATAAAAGCCAAAGATTCTTAAAACAGACTCAGGATCTATTTGGTTATCCCAGGAGCCTATCTCTAGATTATAGCACCAAAATTTGGCAGATAAAATGTTGGAATTCAGAGGCACTAGATTTTGTGCACTTATTTTAATTTCTTTGTTTTTTTTAAAAATTCCAGAATATCTGTTCCTTTCAACCCCTCATCCCAGCTCTATACCAAATATTTTGGCTCCACTGCCATTGCTACCCTCCTCCCCCTTCTTGAAGGGTGAGGTGTTTTTTTTTTTTAAAAAAAAAGCCTAAGCATAGCATACCTATTTGCTATGATGGAATCTGGATGGCTTTCCACTTTCTCTTACTTACCTTTCTTTCTTTGGTTGGAACGCTACTCAGAGTGTCTTTGTTTTGCTTGCTTGCTTGCCTGGGTATGTCTCTCTCACCACTCACCTTCATCCAGCCTCTACCTGTTTGCCCAACAACATCCACGTCCTGTTCGTTTCAGGGTCAAAGATGGCTGAATTTAAATCTCCTGCATTTCCCTGATAATAGCCTTGTACAGTATCCTCTATAGTCCCAGAAGCTCAGTTTCCCAGGCATCCATATTCCCTTCCCATGATTTTTGCAAGATCTGGTCTAGTCTGAACCATGATTGTTGTGAAGTCCTACAAATGTTTGCAGGGCAGTCTGTCCTGTTGAGGTACAATAATTACTTGTCTACTTTTGCAATATGCTCAAAACTTAATTGCATACTAGAATATGGTTCCTAGTCTGTGCAGCTTCCTCTCTTTTAAAGCTGTCCATGCATCTATACTTGAACCAAGTTTATTGATTGCATTTGGATGCAATAACTTCAGTAGGTACTCAGTCCAGACCTACTGCTGATTTCCTACCCTCACAGGCCAGTGACAACTGCAAGGAGCTCCTTTCAAAGAAAAAAAAGTTCTGTTTGCATAAGGTAACGTGGACCCATCTGGACTTCTATTAAAAAAAAGGTGGGGGCTATAAATTGTTAACTGACCTCCTCTCTTTGTCTTCCAGTGTATGCTCAGGAGAAAAATGGTTAGTGAAACAGGGTAAGTCAGAATTATGGACTGCAGAAAAGCCATTCCCAAAGGAATTTGGCTGACAAAATAGCCAGTTAACTACAAACTGAAGTGCTCTCTTTGCTGGAGAGATGCGAGTTCTTTTTTTCAGGCTAAGTAAACAAACTTGCTTGAGGTTACAAGAGGCTGAAGAGTTTTGGATCAGTGGGGTTGAATAAAGGAGCCTCAGAGCAGGTTTTATATTTTGGTTCGAAACCATGGGAATCTAACCAAATAGTGCAAGGCATGCTCACTATGTCAGCTTGGTTAAATTTTGTTAGCCTTTTTCCTCTGGCTATAAAAAGTCAACTGCCCAGAATTGGTGCTTTGGCTGGAAGCAGCCAAAATACAGCATACCGATTATTTAGGCCAATCTGGGAAGAACCGCCATACTGCTAGAATAGAGAGCAGCTGCCTTCTGCTACCTTAGTGTAACTTTTGCTTCAAGTCCTCTTGTTCTTCTTCACGCAAAAAATGAACAGACAGAAACATTTGTGAAGGGTGTAGCCCAGCTAGAGTTGAGGACTATTTGCAAGAGGATGATGGCATTTAGCTACACTCTGGAAATTCTGTGCATTCCAGGAGAAGAGGCAATCTCGGTTCACTTCTAGACAGTGTTCCTTTTTGCCCATTGTTACGAGAGGAGCTTGCAAAATGGGTGTGGTGAGACAAATAACATTAGACCAAAGGAAAAGCTTGGTGCATGTTACTTCTGTAATTATTAGCAACGTATACCTCTTGCTTAACCCACTTTAAGCACCACTGTATATTTTTCTTTTACTTTATTTCTGAAATTGTATATTTTCCAGGTGGTGTAAATTTCTTGTACAAACCAAAAGAAAAGTGTGAAATAAAAAAAAACTTAAGAAAATGTCTGTTTTCTTTTGAGAAAAGTCACATGTAAATTTGATGGCTGGGGCAATGAAATGTGGAAGAATGAGCAGAGGGTGGGATTATTCTAATGGTGGACAAAGGCAGAGATGAAAATTTATCTGATATCTAGCACGGAGTACGCTTAGTAATTTCTCATTCCTGCTCTTGTTCCTGGGTCTAAAAACAAAAACTGGATCTAAATGAACTTCTACCACTATTGCATTTTTTCTTCCACTCTGGCTGGTGGCGGCACTTTGTAAACAGCTGACAATTGTTTCATATGAGAAATATTGATCTGGAAATCAGCCAGTGTTGATCCACAATAGTTACTTCAGCTCAGGAGTGAGATAATGATAACAATATTATTTAGTTAATCTTCTTAATTAGGTGATCTTGAAGACACTGTTGGATCTGGCTTTTAGAGAAGACCATAAAAGCAGTAATTTGATTTTTTTTTCAGTCTATGTACCTTGATGACTTGCACCACTGCAATCACTGAGAGTAACTTTGAGGCCGGATATAAAACAATGACTATCTCTTTGTTGGGTGTTCTTTTTGGGATCACTGCAGGTTTGCTATTCATTCAAGAATGGATTTAAGGAGATTCAAGTGAGAATATTATATCCAGAGTCTTGAATTTACAATCTGAGATACTGGATTATTGTCTTTCAAACTTTATGGTTCACTTACATATGCACGAGTCTAGGTAAATTTATTAAATTTAATGCTATGGTGCATTACTGAACATGAGTTAACAAATATCCCTTTGACCAAATATTGACCTTTTTTTGTAGTCTTTTCCTTCTGGCTCCAGTTAGCTGGAGGTGGCCTTATCATCTAGAAGTATCAACTGGGGTGGATCAGAATGTCAAAAACAATATTTCCTCCATAGAGATGCCAGCTCATTTCAAAACAATTGCTCTTAGTGACAGCTGTCCACTTGCAGCTAACTGTAGTTTTAGAAACAATACTTGTTGCTTGAATTGGGCAATGTGATCTCTTGCCTGCTCCTGTTCCAACTAGGCCTCTCTAGAACTGGGGAACTATTACTTGCTCCATTAAGCCTGAAAGCTTTACTGGTTGGCAGATATTTTAGTCACTGCTACCAATTTGTATCCCAAGTGCCATATCTTTCTGAACAATAAGCAGGTATAGTTAAACAGATTCTTCATTAACACTAGCATTGCAGCACTCTCTGATTTCTGAACTGACCACATTCTTCAGGGTAAACTGCTTGATTTGCAATATTTATTTGATTTTCTTCAGCACCTTCACCACAATCTTCATGGGCTCCTTAGCTTTGTTACGGTAGGCTTGGCGGATTATGTCCACAGCTCGCTGGTGTGTTACATTCTGTAGACTCTCTCCCTCTATTGCAACCAGTTCATAGCCAGCCTAGCAAAAACAAAAGAAGCATGGGACAAAAATGAAAAAAAAAAACAGCAAAAGCACAGCAAATTAACAATTCTACCCTTTTCAGATTTGATGTGTCATCATTGGTTACAGATAGTCCTCAACATATAACCATTTGTTTAGTGATCATTTGAAGTTACAGCAGCACTGAAAAAAAGTGACTTGTGACCAGTTTTCACACTTACGAACATCATAGCACTCCCATGGTCATGTGATCAAAATTTAGGCACACGGCAGCTGACATGTATATATGACAGTTGCATTATCCTGGGGTCAAGTGATTGCCATTTGTAACCTTCCCAGTTGACTTCTGACAAAGTCAATGGGAGAAGCCAGATTTACTTAATGACCACATGATTCACTTAACAACTCGAGTGATTCATTTAACAATTAATGGCAAAAAAAATTTCACTCGCCTGCCTTGCTTAGCAATCAAAATTTTGGGCTCGATTGTGGTCCTAAGCCAAGAACTACCTGTATATATTAGACGTGGGAATTTTGAAGCACTAATAATAGTGAATAGTTCAATTAGTACTGATAGTATTTCTGAAGCCTAATCTGAACCCTTCCAACATTTAAATGGTATAGCAATGGGTCAAGCAGGCTCTTAAATTAGTTCAAGATAAATTGGCATCTCCGGGTCACCAAAAAAGATCCCAAATTGGATCTTCTAGCCTGTTCTCAACTCCTAATCTATACCTTCAGTTCAACCCTGAGTAAATAAATAGGAAATTAAAGGTTTTCTTAGTCCAAATTTCCACACGCTCCTTTATACTTATATTGTTTCCAGAACAAGCAGAAGAAACAACAGGATTAAGGATTCTTGGAAATTGGCAAAGTCCTGTTGGATATCGGCCTTCACCAACTCAAATGTTGATATTTTCATTCAGCGGCAAGTCTGATCAGCCTTTACAATCTAAAGCAAGAAGAAAGCTGCAAGAAGTGCCTTCAGCCCCTTCCTGTGCTCCTGAGAACAGCTCTCAGATGCTAGAGGCTTGAAAAAAGTGTGCCAAGGCTTGAAACTGGGTTCAGGAATAGGCTGGATACCTGTAAAGCCACTAAAACACTAGCATTACATGACTATATTGGCCAGTTCCAGTTAATAGGTTAGAAACTCTAGATTCTAGTGAAGTTTAAGAACTGCAAAGGGGTTTCACCTGTGTTTTAACCAGTCACTCCCATTCCCATTTGCCCTAGCATCCTAAAGGCATTTGTGGCTTTAATCCAAATCAGCATAAAACGAGACCTATAACCCCTAAAGGAAAGAGGCCCCAAAGAAGAAAATCTAATTAGAGCAGCCTGGTGGGCGGGCGGGCTGGCCAAAGTCCACAATGGTTCTTTGTCAACCCCCAGCTTCATTAAAGAGGCCTTGGGAAATGTTGCACAGTGCCTTGAACTATGAGGGACCCTGAATGGCACAATGGGGTGTGTATGTTGCTAGGCCTTAGCTACAAAGCACAATGAAGTTTGTTTCGTGTAGGGTAGGAATCAGTTTAAATGAACAAAGTGGCCAGGCTGTGGTATGAAAAAACAGCAAAGTCTTCAATGCGGTCAGAAGGAGGGAAGATGATCAATTGTCCTCTTTAGTCCTTCAAATCTGAATCTGATTCTGCGTAAAGTTTTGTTCAATTCATTTTTATCCTCATTCTGCAGGTCTGGGACAATCTGGAATAGTCCATATTTGTTGTGATTGCAGTATGGAAGTCATACCAGACCGAATAATCCAAAATAAAAATGGCAAGTTGTAGTAGAGTCATTCTAAACTCTGTCTACTAAGTTGACACCTCTTTCTTTTATATTTTCTTTCTTTAGCTTGGTTACCTTTAAACGTACCTTATATTACAAGAGAAAGGTAGGCTGATTTTTAAAAAAAACAACAAGTAGATTCAGGGTATGGTTATGAAATTGTCCCCTCTTGGTATAATGATAGAATTGCTACATTTGCAAGATTAATTTGATTAACTGAGAACTTGATTGTATAACTAAAACTATTTTTTCTTCTCCCAGAAAAATCAGTCAATTCTACTTATGCAACGTGCATTTTACATTAAAGTTGTATATCAACACATCAATAGATTACTCACCATTTTAGTTACAGAAATGGAATACAGTAAAGACAGTGTGCAATGGTAAGAACATAACTACTAATTATTTCATAATTTCATACATGGGTTGACGTTGTGAAGAGGCCCCCATGAACATGGTGGGTCTTATTTTTGAATAAATATATGTAGGATTGGGCGAGATGAGCATGCATAGTGCCAGAGAAGAAGGAGAGGCAAAGAACATAGTCCGGTCAAGACAGCAAAGTGATGTTCCCTGTTCCAATATTTATTTTCCTGAGTGATTTTGCATCAATTACATCTATAATGTTGCTATAATGGGACAAGAAGAGGAGGGCTGCTGCTGTCCTGCTGGATGTGTGAAGAAGTGTAGTTTTCAATAGAGTTTCTGAAGCAATTAATTTATGCAGTTTAATTGATAAAAAATTCTTTTGAAAGAAAATGATCTATGCAACTCTTGGAGAAACTAAAGTCTGTTACTACAAGTTCATAAGCAGGTGATTAAAAATATAATTACTGAAATCTGTGCAAGACTTACACTTGAGCGATGGCTCACTCATTATGTAATATGGATGGCTGTAGCAATGGAATAAGTTGATCATGGTGTTAGAACATTTCATTAAGCTGCTAAAGGAAGAAACAAGGAGCATCTGGACCTCCTATATGTCCAGCTAGTAGAAGTGACAGGTCCCCATTTTCCCTTCCCTACTGCTTCAGCTACCTCCAGTTCTCCACTCAGAGATGCTGCTCCCCCAGGAAATATCTTCTCAATCTTCACCATTGGCTGCAATTTGGATTCTATTCCTCCTGAAATGCTGATGCCTGGAAAACAAACAGTGCTGTGAGTATTTAGAAAGTGGTGGCATGTTTGAGCTTCTGTAAATCCATCTCAAAGATAGAATTACACCAATCTTAAAAGTAAGCATCCTGCACATTAAACTTGGCTACTGATGACTTCACCAACAAGCCTGCATATATTTTTTTTTTTGCACAATATAGAAATAGTTTGTCATTGTCTTCTTCCAGGATGTTTTTTTAACCTCATATTCTGAACTGGGATTTCCTGTTAGTCTCTCGCACAAGAACTACGCAAGTCAGACTTTGTTTCCTTATGAGAGAGCTGTCAAGGCCAGAGAGGTGTGTAGTTTAAAGATTCTGTACTAATCAGCAAATGGCAATATTATTTCTTCCAACCGATTTGACAAGAGCAATCTAACTGGCACCAACACCAAATTTTTCCATAACTTTTTTTTTTCTAGTAAACTATCCTTACTTTTACTATATTTTATATACACTTTCACACTCTCTTCTTCACGATCTTCTTATAAACTTTCTCAGTTTTCTGCTTGCTCTCATCTTGTTCACTCTTTTTTCCCAAATCAATCCTCATTCATTCTCTTTATAAGACCCACTCAAAAGTTCTTTTGTACTGGAGTCTCACTTTTGTATTCAGTCCACAATCATTTAGAACCCATTCATTTTTGGCCCTATCTCTTTTTGTTTATCACATTTCTTCAGTAACCCTTACCCACCTTTGTTTTTTTCTGACATTCTCAACTCTTATTTCTGCAAGTGAGCCCAAGCACCCTTACACATAGCATCATCATATGGTACTTGTTTTAGTTTTTCACCTTTGTGTATAGCTTGCAATTGTTTTTTTGGACTAGCTGGTCTGTGATTCATTAATTTTCAGTTCTATAGTACTCATTGCTTCATACAGTCTAACATTTGCTGCAAATCTTTTGGATTATCAACCCACACAACATCATGTCTGCACAGAAAGGTACACATTTACTTTATTTTATTTCTACCATCATGCATTCACCACAGTTAGCAATTATTGTTCAATTCCATTCCTTCCTTCCCTTCCATAATTTAAGACATTATCAAAACGTTCCTCTTATTATGCAAGAAACTTTATCTCATACATATATTTTCCAGTCATCAGCTGAAGACCGTAAGTCTGATCTGCACATCCGCTGCCTGCCATGAAAGCACATCTCTAAATTTTGTTTGTTGTCACCTTTCAAACTCTTGAGTAGAATTCTACCAAACTTCTCCCAAGACATACTTAAAAAAATAATCCTGCTATAATTTTTACATTCATTTTTTAAACCCTGTGCTTTCTATAAGAGAACTACAACAGCATTTCTCTGACTTGGATGCAAGCTTCAAACATATATTTAAAAAATCACACAGCCTTTCTATATAACAAGGCCCCATCCATATTTTGACATTGCTCCTACTAACATCTGTAGCCTTAACAATTTTTAAACATTCTTTCCATATTTATTACTTCTTGTTATTTTTTTAGAGACCAATCTTTATAATATTTATTTCAATTGCATTCTTCAGTATATCACAATCTAATACTCTAAAATAATTCACAATCTCCAAAATGATTCTTCTAGCATTCCCAGTACCTACTTCCCAATCATTTTATCACTTTTATTCTTAATTCCATTCACTCATTTTCACCCAATTCTGAAAGTTTTTGAAAATTTCAGTCAAAGTAGCTTTACATGTTCTGTTTCAGGGATCTCTGACCTTTCTGGCTTTGCAGACTAGTGGGGGTGGGGAGAGGGGATGGTTCCACACAAGCAGCAGATGTGCGTGCTCGTACGTGCAACTCCATTTACACAAGTGGCTGCACATCCCTGCTATTCTCATAAATGGAGCTTCATGCTCGAGCACCTGCTGCTTGCACAAATAGAGCCTCCCACGTGAGCGTGAGCACTTGTCACTTGTACAAATGGAGCTGCACATGCTTGCGGGCTCACTCACCGCTTGCACAGCCCAGTTCCAAACTGTCCACAGACTGGAGGTTGGGGACCCCCGCTCTATTTTGTTTAGTTTTAAGCATTACTTGCTCTCTTTGATTACATTCTTACTATCTTTTTCTCTCTGTAAGCATTGCACAGTATCCTCTGTTTTTCTTCATTTTTCAAGAATTCATTCTTTTACATGCATTTCTTTTCTCATTACAGCTTTCACATCATAATTCCAACAAGAAAACATTTTCCTCTGTATACTACTAAAAATCTCATTTTGTTTATCTGTCTGTTTGCACCCTTATATTAGCCCAAAGGGTGCATTATACCATAACCATTTTTGAATCAAGGTATCTAAAATCCACTAATTTAAAGAACGTTTAAAAACTATAGGACCCATTACTCTTGTGGAACTGAAATTTCCACAATGTTCAGAACAGTTTTATTTGCAAAACTGTGACTGTTGCAATGTCCCTACAGTCGTGTGAATATGATTTCCAACACTGCTGGCCATCTTCCCAAAAGCAAAATAAATGGGGAAACCAGGAGGAATTCAGATTTGTTCCCAATCCCACTGTTCTCCACCCCCCCGTGGTTATTCTGTTTATCTAATTAGGTAAGTAAATACTGATTTATTATTGAAGTTCATTTGCCATTACAATTATTTTTCTATTTATGATATATACTCTTCTTACATGATCATGGCGCCTTTCGTAAATTGCTTAAAACATACTTTTGCCGGCAGGCCTGGGGCAGCTAACACCTTGCCCCTAGCCAGTGTATGTTTGTGTGTATGTTTGTGGAATGATTGGTTTCTTTTTTAACTTAAGGGTTTTTATATTTATGTATTTTATTGTAATTTCTATCATGTTGTAAGCCGCCCTGAGTTCTCCGGAATAGGGCGGCATAGAAATTAAATAAATAAATAATAATAATAATTCAGTATTAGAATAAAAATATGGTCATTCTAATATTTAATGTTCCTTCTGGTTGCTGCACTTCCTTTCTCTCAAAGGATGACCCAACAGGTCACTGGTTGCCCATTATTCCTTATAGAAAATTCCACATGCCTCTGTTATCATTTTGTAAACCTTTTTTATACTTTGTCCCAGCAGCCTCCACATTGCCTTTCCTTACATCCACTTCCCATATATTTGTATTAGGAGATTATCTTCTCATACTTTCTCATCAGAAGAGTCCTACTTTCTCTCCCTGAAGCTTTTCTACTTTCATTCTACTTTCATTCTTTCCTTTTCTTCCCTGTTTATTTTTCCCCATGATCTATCTTTGACTACTAAAGAAGTATTGCTCAAGTTATTTTGGCACATGAGGCAGAAAAACAGAGAAGTCCCTGAAAAGTAAGAACAAATGCAATTGTTACCAGTTTAATAACTCACAATTTGCTATCCATTTATGACACCAAATGTGATTTGCTGAGGCTTCTCACTCTGCCTAGCAATAGGTCTGTTTCTCTTCATTTCAACTTAGGGAGGTCTGCTTACCCAGAGATTGCTTGTTCTTGGATAGGCTGACAGTCACCAATTCATATTCCTCCTCCTCCTTGTCATTGGGGCCATTTTGGAGCGGGTTCTCTGGGATCTCATCTCCCATTTCTGCTTGCATTACCTTGCTAGTAGCTGAGGTTTCCTTGAAGAGCTGTGAGAGCAGGGGCCTAGCTCTGCGTGGTTGATTAATAACAGAATAGAGGGTATCCCTGCCAGGCAAGATTTCCTCATGTGGTCCCCATGCTACAGCCTGTCTATGGCTTGATTTTGAAGAAGGAGGCCTGCCTCTGCCAGGTTGTCCATGCTCCAGGGATTGCACCTGAGAGGATACAGTGTGTAGGGAGCTCATTGAGGGTTTTGTAGGTTTAGTTAGACTCCATAGGGGTTCCTTACTACTGGTCACCGAGGAAGAGACCCTGTTGGGAGTGTAGGCATCCACTGGCACATCAGCAAGAGGAATATAGTTTTGAGGTTGAGTCTGTCCATGTCTGGGAGAGAGCTGCAGCCTTTCCATGGCATCTTTCAGTATCTCCTTGTGTTCCTCCTCCCCGTTTGCCTTGTTGGTCATCACTGGTTTGAGAAGAAAACTACCCCTGAAATCTGTAACCAGATTCACAAGATCAGATCATTATCATTTCCTTCCTGCCCCCCCTCAGTATTATGAAAATTACAGAAGGGAACATATCCAGTATTTGCTGCTTGAAGTGAACATTACTGTTGTGTAGGTCTTGGAGTGAAATTTTGGCCCCAGATATTGAACATATAAGCATGTTACTCTCTCTCTCTCTCTCTCTCTCTCTCTGTGTGTGTGTGTGTGTGTGTGTGTGTATTAGTTCCCCCCTAATTAATCAAATTCAGATCACCCCCTTGTGGCATATTTGGTAGGTGGTATTGCCAGCTAATACAAAATATGCCAATAGTATTTTGATTCAACACTATTTCTGTCAAATTAATTGTTCTTTGAATTATTTTTAAGTGGCAGAGTCACACTGTTCACATCTGCCATCTTACTTTTTATTTTATAAATCCAGTTATAAAAAATATTCCCTACATACATACAAATGCAGTGTCTGAGATGAAGTGTGCACATTTAAAGTTGTGCACAATCATTACATCTGTATAATTTTCTTCACGTCTAGAATTCAAACTCTAGTGTTACAATTATAGCTAAACTGGCTTGAGAGACAGGAGGGTGGAAGGGAAGTTAACAGAAAAACTCACCAGGCACTGGAGTGATAAGATGTCTCTTTCGGGGTGTTTCATGTTGTGCTGGGCGGAGGGCAGGTGATCTTACTGTAGACACAGAGGAAAAAAAAGAGTGTCTCACTCTCTTTCCCATAGTATATACTGTTTCCGAGACTTTTGGATACCCCAGCAATAGGTGGTATTTGGTGGCTTTCTCTCTGTAGTTAATTTCTAGACTAGTGTTTCTCAACTTTAGCGGCTTTAAGATGGGTGGACTTCAACTCCCAAAATTCCACTTCTGGGGAATTGTGGGAGTTCAGGTCCATTCCTATTAAAGCTCCCAAAGTTGAGAAACATTGGTCTAGACCAGGGGTAGGCAACCTTGGCTATTTTATATGGCGTGCTGCATAAATGCCTGGAACTGGCCCTGGGACCATGTGGGCCCCTGGCCCCCAAGGGTAGCCCCAACCACCGCTGGAGCAAGAACCACTTGGGGACCTTGCTGGGGGGGAGGGGAGGAGTGAGAAGGACCTGCCTGTTTGGTTGCCCCCAGAGGACTAGCAATCCAGGTGACTTCCTGCACAGGTGCCTGGGGTGGCTCCGAGGTATTAGTATCCAGTGGGGCAGGGGGAACCGGATCAGCCCCACTGGATAGGAGCCTCTGTGCCTTGGAGATTTCCCTCTCCAGTGCCTGGTGTCTCCTCGAGGCCTCTCGCTCGGCTGACTTAGAGGTCTGCTTGGAAGTAAGATGCTTCGTCTTAGCCTTTTTCTTACCCCCTGTTTCCAATTCTGTTGATCTGCACTTTGATTGTGCAGAGGGGGCACCTGAGACCAGTGAAGCCATCGGCGAGGAACTGTCTGCCATTGCCACTAGCCAAAGCCTGCAATAGGGTGGCTAGTGAGAAAGGGATTTTGGAATTAAGGTCGCAGAACAGTAGTCAGAGAAGAACGCAACCGCCCCTCACGCTGACTACAGATGATCAATGACAGAGCAGCCAGACAGGATGTAAGCCTGTCCGATAGGCCCAGTGGCTAAAGGCCACGGCTAGGAATAACAGGCGGTCAGGTAAGTTCTCACTCCAGGCCGGGGCCTAGGTAAACCGAGGCCCACGGGCACTACCTCCTCCAGCAATACTAAGAACCAAAGCTGGCTCAGGAATTCTGGGAGTTGAAGTCCACGAGTCATAAAAGAGCCAAGGTTGCCTACCCCTGGTCTAGACAGTAAAATCTCCACAGCTCAAAATTGTTTGGAAGTCATGCTTTCTTCCCAGATGCTTGTGTTTGTGTGTGTGTGAGAGAGAGAGAGAAAGGAAGAAAGAAAGAAAAAGAAAAAAAGATGTGTACTCTTTTAACTTGCCATCATTCCAAGGGTCAATTATTGGCATAAACAGCAGACTAAAGGCAAGGCTGGTTGTCAATTGTCAAGATTTGCTGGTGATACTAGGGTGTTGATAAGCCTCTTATCATGTTTCCTGCACTGCACAGAGAATTAAGCACTTCAAAATGTGCTTATAGATGCCCCTCCCCATTCAATATTAATTAGTTCCAGTACTAAGGCCTTGCAAGTTCCAATTCTGGCAGTGGCTGAAGAATTGAAATTAAACTTTCACTGTCTTTGATCACCATTCTGTATAGACTTGGACTGATATTGTATTTGTTTATTCGAAAGGGAATCATATCTGCAGGGAAGGAAAAGAAGAGGAGCACGTTCCCATTTTCCACAGATGAAGGAGAGAAGCAAATGCAGTAGATACAGATCCTGAAGGGAAGCAGTAAAGTATTAAAAGGAGAGAGAGCTGCCATCTCCTCCTTGAGTTGTTGTGCTGTGAAACTGTTGAAGAGAGATTTGACACTAATTTGATTGACTTTTGCACAGGGAGTAGGAGATGGACACTGTTTTCTTCTTTGCCTCAAGTAGGCAAATGGCTTGTGGCTGCATTGCCAATCCAGAAAATGCTTTGTAAGAAATAATAACTGACTTGAGGTTTTTATTTTATTTACCTGGATTTTTTTAAATGACCAAATCAATTGAAATGTTCTTTTCCTGGTCACAAACCTTTAGGTAAAGGAATCTTTTCTGCCATGCATATCCATACATTTTGATTTATTTTATTTTTGTGCCATCTTTGATCAGTGTGTTTTATTTTGCTGTTTTCAATTTTTTTTAAGTGTTGTCATCCACCCAGAAAATTCTTTTTATAAGACTTAAACTTTTAAAAAGCCATATTTACGGGACCGTCTGCTGCCTCATGAATCCCAGCGGCCGGTTAGGGCCCACAGAGTGGGCCTTCTCCAGGTCCCGTCAGCCAGACAGTGTCGCCTGGCGGGGCCTAGGGGAAGAGCCTTCTCTGTTGCGGCCCCGGCCCTCTGGAACCAACTTCCCCCGGAGATCCGTGTCGCCCCCACCCTCTCCGCATTTCGTAAATTGCTTAAAACATACTTGTGCTGGCAGGCCTGGGGCAGCTAACACCTTGCCCCTAGCCAGTGTATGTTTGTGTGTATGTTTGTGGAATGATTGGTTTTTCTTTTTTAACTTAAGGGTTTTTATATTTATGTATTTTATTGTAATTTCTATCATGTTGTGAGCCGCCCTGAGGTCTCCGGAATAGGGCGGCATAGAAATTAAACAAACAAACAAACAAACAAACAAACAAATAATAATAATAATAATAATAATAATAATAATAATAATAATAATAATAATAATAATAATAATAATAATAATAATAATAATAATAATAATAATATACCCTAAAGGAGATAATTCTGAAATCCAGCCGATCCACAATATAAATAAACCCAATATAAATAAAGATGATAAATGCAATTCTTACACACTTCCTCGCCTGTTCTGCTCTTGAGTGCACCATAGGCTTCCATCTCCAGGGGCACCACCATGCTGTCAAAGCGGCCAAGATCTGTAGGGGCAATCACATTTCTGAAAAAAAAGGAGAAAAATCCTGGATCATTGATCTATAATGCAGATAGGTGTTTGCATCTATAATGCAGACATAATATAGGTGTTTCTAAGGGTGAACATAACCACAATTTTAAGGACCCCACATATAACATTATTCCACCATAGTTTCATAGTTGTGATATATAAGAATACATATTCCATTACCTACAGTAGCTAAGGGTCATGTTGCCTAAGATAATGTCTGCAGGCATTGTATAGGCATTATAGGAACTGTAGTCCAACACATTAGGTAAATAGATGCTTGGGGAAGACTGTTAGAGGTATTCTAATCCAACACATTGAGAAAATAGCTGCTTGGGGAAGGCTATTAAATTGCTGAAAGAATCACAGCAATAGGTGCAGTGGTGGGATTCAGCCAGTTTGCACCAGTTTGGTAGAACTGGTAACTAATTTTTTGTTGCCCAGGCCCAGAATGGACTTCCAGAAGTGGCATCCACATAGAGAACTGATTGTTCACATATCTGAATCCCACCACTGAATAATGTATCTTAAACATGTCCTATATACCTTTTTTCATGTGTGTGTATGTGTTTATGTATGACACGGGTTGGCAACCCGCAGCTCTGGAGCTGCATTTGGCTCTTTGAACCTTCTGTGGCTCCCAGCCTCCTCTGCCATTTGCAGAGAGACAGAGACAGAGAGAGGCACTTGCCCTTCCCCCCTCTCTCTGTATGTGTGTGTAAAAGAGAGTGGCCTCATGCTGTTCTCCAACAAGCTGACCAGCTTATTGGACGGGGCTCCTGCCTTGACTGCATCTCTGCAGGAAGCAGGAAGGGCAGGAGAGAGCCAGCCTAATAAGAATATGTGTCAGCTTGTTGGAGAACAGCGTGAAGCCAGCTTGCCAGATGAGCAGAAGATCAGAGAGAGGGGAGAGAGAGAGAGAGAAAGAGAGAGAGAGAGGGAGGGAGAGAGAGAGAGAAAGAAAGAAGAGGGAGGGAGGGAGAGAGGGAGAGAGAGAAAGGGAGGGAGAGGAAGAGAGAGAGGGAGAAAAAGGGAGAGAGAGAGGGAAGGAGAGAGGAGAGAGGGAGAAAGAGGGAGGGAGAGAAAGAGGGGGGAGAGAAAAAGAGAGGGAGAGAAAGAGAGAAAAAGAGGGAGAGGGGGAGAAAGAGAGGGAGAGAGAAAGAGAGAAGGAGAGAGGGGGGAGAGGAGAGAGAGGGGATCTCAAACCGGGGTCAGGTTGCCTGAACTTATTCTTACCTGATATCTCGGAGAAGCAACAACTTCTCAGGACGGTCAAGAATTGCCAGCAGGGGCCTCACCAGGTCTTCCACCCCTCCTTCTCGGATGTACTTTTGGAGGGAAAAACGATCAACATCAAATAAAGAATAGGTGCCTTATTTGGTTATTCTGGAATGGAAATTGTATGAACTGCTTTCTCCCCCCCCCCAGCCATACTTGTTACCCTATCACTTGTGTGATGGCCAGCTGTGTCACTTAAGACTTATGCTCCCTATTCAATAGTTTGACTTCAGGAATTCAGGGAATATAAAATCCCCACAGGCATTTTAAGGGGAAAATATTAACGCTATTACTAGATACCAAACAGCATTAAATATAAAATTGCATAGTTGTCTTTTCCCTTCATTTTCTTTCATGTTTTATGAATTTTGAAAACTAGTATCTTTCAATAACTTCCTACCAGCACTCTGGACACAAATTCCTACTGTGCCTTGGTTCAAAGCTCCCTCTAATGGCCGTTCTGCAGATGATGAGAAATGGGAAATGCCAGTAGTTTAAATACAATTTCTCCAACCTGATCCCTGACCCCATGTGTTTGCTTAAAGGCCAAATTAGGCTGGGAATTCTGGAATCTTCCCTGGAGGGAACAAGGTTGTGGAAAGCTAATTTAACCTGGTGAAAATCAATACTGCCATTTGATTGGCAGGCTTGCTAATCTGAAGAAAAACTAAAATTTTCAGAGAAGAATATTCTCTTGAATTATATACCTATTATATGGAATTTGACAATTGGACAACATAAATGGGTTCTCCATGCCTTAACTATGGCCTATAGATTAATAACACAGCTTTGGAAAGATAAATGTGGCTCATTTATTCAAGGAATAGAAAAACTAATTGCACTTAACACCTATAAATGGATTGTATAGGCAGGTATAATGAAATATGGAACTCATTTATACAACATACAGCAAGTTAAAAATTGATAGTTGTATAAGTGTATTAGAAATAAGTATATTTGAATAATATTTATATTTTGTAATCATGTTAACTGTTAAAGCATTATATTTTGTTTCTTTTTCACTTTTTAAAAAACACTTTTTATGTGTTGCCTTTTTTCTTGAGAATGCATGTATTTGCACCATAATTGTCTGTGTGTTTTGCCCCCCCTTTACTATTTAATTTAAATAAAAAATATTTTTAAAAAAGTTTTGCTAATCTAAGGCATCCTGAACTAAGGCAACCCCACACTATGTATGTATACTGTCTATGTGCATAGATGTATATTTATAAAATGGGGCTCTGGGTGAATTGTCTCAAATACGAGAAAGCAAGCCAACTAATACTGTTCTACAAGAAACTATAGAAAATAGAACATTGAGTTAAAGCTTTACAGCAATGGTAGTTCAGCACAATTAGAGGACAGTACTTGGAAGGCTGCTGGAAATCCCCACATGATATTTAAATCAGAACTCCTTGGCATGCATGAGGGATGCTCCTTACTCGGGTGCAGTGTCGTAATACAGCTGCCACTTCATCTTCCATCAGCAGCTTTCTGGCCATGTCTTCAATGAGCAGTAGGTGGCTGTCACCACCACTGTGTTTGTTAGATGCCTTGGAGCTCAGAGACACAAAGGAGCATCCTTTTCCTGGAGAGGGTGACCAAAGAAGGTCAAGGAGTGTGTATGTTTTATCAGCACTGAACAAAACATGTTGGCTCTGCTCAAACTTGGAAGCGCACAGCTGCAAGTCACACACATGCTCTTTCATGTCTGAATAAGCTGCCAGATTTCTGCATGCAATTTCCAATAACCCTCTCACACAAAATCCTCTAACGAAAGATTATCAGAGCCAGGATATGGATACAGATACCAGATGGAATGATGCCATTTCAGTTTTGCACGCCAGCATGAAAAAAAAACAGGACACTAATGTACTGCCTGTGCCCTTATGAAATTTTGTGAATGATTCAGGACAATTGTGAAGGTCAACTAAATGAGCTTGGGTTTTAGATAGGTTAATCAGTCCTTTCCAGAATATCCTCAAGTAAGGGTTACTTATAATGATTCAGCTACCAGAGGAAAACTTATATTT